>OU342741.1:17200445-18674959 GCA_910589775.1 Avena eriantha | reverse complement strand
CGAGTAGGTAAGTGATACATTGCAAATATATCTATAATTTTTGATGTTCCATGCTTAGTTTTATCCTCGTTCTTGTGTTTTGTTCCAACTTTGGAGTACTTTTCATATGATTTCTTGGACTAACCTATTAACAAGAGCCACAGTGCCAGCTGCCTGTTTTCTGCTGTTTTTGGTTCCAGGAAAGTTAGAAAATGAATATTCTCGGAATTGGACGGGACAAAAGCCAAACTGCCTATTTTTCCGGAAGGGATCAAGTGCCAGAATACGAGACGGGGAGGGGCCAGGGGCCGGCCACACCACCTGGCCACACTGCCACTCCTGGCCCGTGCCAGGGAGTGGTGTGGTGGCTCCCGGCACCCCCTCGGCCTCTCCTTCCGCCTATAAGTTGCCCTCTGGACGAAAACCCTAAGGGCCTGATCAAAAATCCACAAAAGAGTCTGTAGCCGCCGTCGTCTCTGTCCCTAGATCAGGGGATCTGAAGCTCTTCCCGGCACCCTGGCGGAGAGGGGAATTCACCCTAGAGGCCTTCTTCATCACCATGCAAGCCTCCGGTGTGATGCGTGAGTAGTTCATCCTTGGACTACGGATCCATGTAGTAGCTAGATGGCTGGTTTCTCCTCCTTTGTGCTTTCATGTTTAGATCTTGTGAGCTCCGTTCATGATCAAGATCATCTATTTGTAATTCATACATGTTGTGTTTGCGGGGATCCGATGGATATTGAGATGCTATTTCAGATTGATTATTGATTCTATCATGTCTTTGTTATTTGAGATCTTGCATGTTTTCCGTTGTTAGTAGCTATCTTGGCCAAGTAGATGCTAGCAACTACAAGAGTTAGTATTTATGCTCGATAGTGGGTTCATGCCTCTGGTAATATGGGGAAGTGACAGAAATATCTAAGGTACTAGATGTGTTGTTGCTACTAGGGAGAAAACAACAATCCTTTGTTCATAGAACAATCGTATTGTTTACTTTACACGCAGTTCGTAAAGCAATAATCTGTTGCTTGCAACTTAATACTGGAGGGGGTTCGGATGATAACCTGAAGGTGGATTATTAGTCATAGATGCAGTTGGATGGCGGTCTATGTATAATGTTGTAATGCCCAATCAAGTCTCAAAGGAGTCAAGATGATTAGTATATGCATGTATTGCTTTCTCGGTGTTTGTCAATTGCCCGCTATAATTTGTTCACCCAGCATGTTATCTATCTAAGGAGAGCCACCTCTAGTGAACTATGGATCTCGGTCCTTTTACTTTACATACAATCTACAATCTTTTACTGCTTTGTGTTTACTTTTTGCAAACTTTTACTTCTTTCCATTCGATATGTTTAATCCATTGTTTTCCGCAAAACACGGTGAGATTGACAACCTCATCGCAAGTTGGGGACAAAGTTCTGTGGTTGTGTTGTGCAGGTCTCCACGTTGCTACTAGCACCGGTAGTGCGCCCTGCCAAAGCTCAACTAGTAACACCTTTGGGGTGTTTCCTTGCTCCTACTGGTTTGATTAAACCTTGGTTTCATAACTGAGGGAAAACTTGCTGCTATATTCATCGTACCTTCCTCTTGGGGTTCCCAACAAGCTCTACGTCGAAATTCGAGCGCATCAAGATTTTTCTGGCACCGTTGCCGGGGAGTCAAGGACATCTTCACAAGGGGAGTCCCTCATAACCAATCTCTTTACTTTGTTGTTTTTGTTTTTCTTAGTTTCCTTTTGCTTTGTTTGCTTGTTTTGTTCTTCAAAAAACACAAAAAAAATTAGTTTTACTTGTTTTTCTTTCTTATTTGAAAACCCAAAAAATGACTACTCTTGAAAACACTAAGTTGTGTGACTTCACTAGCACCAACAACAATGATTTTATGAGCACACCTATTGCTCCACCTGTGGCTGAAAATACTTTTTTTTGAGATAAAACCTGCTTTGCTCAATCTTGTTATGAGAGAACAATTTTCTGGTATTGGTAATGAAGATGCTGCTTCCCATCTAAATAACTTTGTTAAACTTTGTGAGATGCAAAAGCATAGGGACATAGATGGTGATATTATAAAGCTGAAATTGTTCCTTTCTCTTTGAGAGGAAAAGCTAAAGAATGGTTGAATTCCTTAACTAGGAATAGTATTGATTCTTGGACTAAGTGCAAGGATGCTTTTATTGGAAAATACTATCCTCCTGCTAAGATTATATCCATGAGAAGTGAAATAATGAAGTTTAAAACAACTTAATAATGAGCATGTTGCTCAAGCTTGGGAAAGAATGAAATCTTTGGTAAAGAATTGTCCCACTCATGGACTGACTGCTTGGATGATCATCCAAACTTTTTATGCAGGATTGAACTATTCTTCAAGGAACCTATTGGATTCTACTACTGGAGGTACCTTTATGACCATCACTTTGGGTGCTGCAACAAAACTTCTGGACAATATGATGGTTAATTATTCTGAATGGCATACTGAGAGAGCTCCACAAGGTAAGAAGGTAAATTCTGTTGAGGAAACCTCTTCCTTGAGTGATAAGATTGATATTATTATGTCTATGCTTGTTAATGGGAAAGCCCATATTGATCCAAATAATGTTCCTTTAGCCTCTTTAGTTGCTCAAGAGCAAGTTGATGTGAACTTCATAAGAAATAACAATTTTGGCAACAATGCTTATGGTAACAATGCTTATACGAACAATTTTGGTAACAACAATTATAAGCCATATCCTCCCAACAATGGTAATGCTTATGGAAATTCTTACAACAATAATAGGAGTGCTCCCTCTGAACTTGAAGTTATGCTTAAAGAGTTTATTAGTAAACAAACTGCTTTCAATAAAACTATTGAGGAAAAACTCTCTAATGTTGAAAGAAATATATCATCTTTGTCTGAAGCTCAATCTTCATTGATTAATAAAATGGCAGCTAAACCTGAAACTAATGATAATCCCTTTGTAGCTACTAATGCCATACAAGTAAGAATTGATAAAAATGTTAGACTATAAGATGAATTACATGCTAAGTGGGAAAGAGAAGATGAAATTGCTAGAAACATTAGTGTTTCTACTATTACCACCACTAGTGTTGAGGCTAGTAATAGTTCTACTACTTTAGATGATAATTTTGATTTTGATCTTGATGGTTGCAACATCTCTGAAGTTATTAAGTTCCTACAAAAGCTTGCTAAAAGTCCTAATGCCAGTGCTATGAACATGGCCTTTACAAAACACATTACTGATGCTCTCATAAATATTGAAGAAGAAAAAATGAAACATAAAGCTTCTATTCCTATTAAACAAGAAGATGGTTGGGAACCCATCATTAATATGAAAGTGAATGACTTTGATTTCAAAGCTTTATGTGATCTTGATAGTAGTGTTTCTATTATGCCTAGAAGGATTTATGATATGCTTGATTTGCCTCCTCTTGAAGATTGTTATTTGAATGTCCCACTTGATGATAATGCTAAAAAGAAACTCATGGGGAGTCTTAATGATGTTATTATCATGTTTAACAATGCCTATGTCCCCGTTGATTTCTATGTTTTGTATGTTGAATACAATGCTTCTTGTCCTATTACTTTGGGAAGACCTTTTCTTAGAACTGTTGGTGCCATCATTGATATGAAAGAAGGCACCATTAAATAGCAACTCCCACTCAAGAAAGGTATAGAACACTTCCCTAAAAAGAGAGAAAAGATTTATTTTGCTTCTCCTATGAAAAAATTTTAGTCTTAATGCTTCTTCATTTGAGAACAATTGATTGTTTCTTTGCTTCTTATGCCTAACTTAAAGGCGTTAAAGAAAAAAGTACTTGTTGGGAGATAACCCAAGAGTTTTAGATGAGTCTTGGAAGTTATTACCTCTGTAATAACCTCTCCTTATCCTTTTTATTTTCTTTTTGTGCCAAGAGTAACCTCTAATGAGAGTGAAGAAATGATTGGAAAAGTTGTTGTCCCGAAACAGATTTCTCTGCTTCACCGTAAAAATTCCTGAGAGAGCTCCGTACGTCGGTTTGAGCTGTAATGTTTTTTGCCTCTGCCCCAGGTTGTTATATAACTTTCGTTAGTTCAAAACTTTTTGATTTGAGCAACAGAAGGTCTTCGAAAAAATTCGTCTTTACCGGCTGGTCTGTTTTGACAGATTTCTGCCATTTTCTGCATTTGCTTCTTGTTAATTCCTTCTTGAGTTCCTTTGGGGAATTGAGATTTTTGAGGGAAGTGCTACAGTAGCTAGTGTTCTAATGGAAGTTATTTGGTGTTAGAACTGAAACTTGAGACTTATTTATCTTAAGTGCACTAATGTTGCTAATGAGATTGTGTGAAGTTTTGTATGAAGGAAAAATTTCAGGTGTATGGAAGGAATGAGTAATGAGATGAAGGATGGACTAAAGCTCAAGCTTTGGGATGCCACGCGTGTAACCCCAAGAAATATCCAAGAAGTACAAGCGTCAAAGCTTGGGGATGCCCAAGGCATCCCCCTTCTTCATCAATAAAAATTCCAGGTTTCTTCCCAACGCTTCATTTTTATTGTTTCATGCACAGTTGTGTTTTTCTTGGAGCGTCTTCTTTTTTGTTTTTGTTTTGGTTTTTAGTTTGCTTTGGTTTGCTTAGTTTTCTGAATAAGTTGGTTGGACCCCCTCTTGCATACATTGGTTTGCAAATAGTTTGGTTTGGTTTGGAGAAGAGTAGGAAAGTTCATGCTTATGTGGTAAAAAGAGCTCGTTTTTGACTGTGGCCTATGCTTTGTCATGCCATGCTCGATATTGTTTTGACTTTATGCTTAGTATTATTTGCTGTAGCATGAATTGTTATAAACAATTGAGATTGCTTAATGTGCCTTGGATGAATCATGCGTTGTTTTAGCATATTAAAGCATAGTATAGTGGTATTCTCCTTTGATGCTTTATTTGGGTTGACTTGGCGCATGCTCACACCATGTTATGACTATCTCAAGTCACCATAGCCTTTATGATCCTTTAGTTTTCAACTTGTAGTATCACTTTATGCTTTGATCAATGATGTTTTGTCGCTCTGCATGATTATGGCCATTATTGCTCTCTTAGTTTGTCGCTCCCAGCCTTTTGCTAGCCTCCACAACCAAGTATGAGTTCCACTCATGCATCCAACTCCCTAAACCAAGTTATTCCAAAGATTCCACCATACCTACCTACTAGCTTATGCTATTCCAAGTATATTCATGCTTTTGTTTACCTTCCACTTGTTATGAGAAAACTAGTGATTAAAGCTCTCACGAACTTGATGGCACACTTTAGTTTACTTGCCCTTAATAAACTTGAACCATTGTGTCTTCTATGTTGTATATGCTTGCACTTATTTGTTGGAAATTAGCAGAACCATGCTTTCATGGGGAACGCTTTCAACATTGCACTTGGTACTTGTACCTAGTTGATATCATGCTCTTTTGTATATGGATGTCGTCGGTGTGAAATGAAAGGGGAGCTTGTAAGTCCATGGAGTTATGTATATGTGTTAGAGAAACGCCTGGGCCGCTGGTCTAATCCATGCTGACATGGTGGAAACCTGCAGTGTAACCATAATGAGCTGTCTATGAAGCATTCTTCTTATAAAAAAAAGAGTCCTATATTGAGAAATAAGAGAAAAGAGAAAAAAAGAGATACTATGAAAAGAGGAAAGAGAGAAAAAAAGCACCATATTCCCATGGTAAATAAGAAGAATGCCGAGATGCTCGTTGTCTGCTTGCCTTGTCATTTTGATATGGGGATTCTTCCGTATCATCGGGCAAGGGGTACCCCGTTGGCGGTTCTCAATGATACACATGTACTTATGATGACAAGAACTTACCAGTGACTAAACTTGAGTAGCATGAGGAGCGGCCCTCGTATACAAGGGACATGAGATTTCTGACTTATACTTCGTCAAGCATGTACTCCATAGTTTGTTCACTTTAACCTTAATCACTTCAAGATGCTTATGATAGGGGCAATGAGAGCTGAAAGCTTTAAGTATCATAATTTTTGGAAGCTCTTTATGAGACTTGAATCCCTACTTCCTTTTACAAAAGGCTTTTCTTCCACCATTATATTGAGTCTCCACCTTCTATCTTTATGCACCTACTTTGAGAGCATAGTGGCCATTCTTAGTTCTATGTGCATTGTCCCAAGACTAGTTGATTGATGCATAACTTATTATTGCTTGTCTTAAACTATTGTATCTAGTCACTCTTATGAACTCTGAAGGTGTCCTATGCATTTATATTTGCTACTCTATTGAGGCACAAGCTGAATACTTTTATGCTATGTTTTCTTTATGTGAAACAAACAAACGTCTTGCAAAGCATTGTTATTCATGAATCTTTTGTTTGTGCCTTTTCATGTTGCATCATAGTTTCTTTGCTTATTGCTAGAACTTTGTCTTTCTTGTTATGATTGAAGTACTATGATCCCAGCTTTGAATGTTTTGCAAATATTTTGATCAATTCTTTGATGGTGCATGTCACCTCAAAAATTCTTTCTTTTTATCACTTACCTACTCGAGGACGAGCAGGAGTTAAGCTTGGGGATGTTGATACATTGCAAATGTATCTATAATTTTTTATGTTCCATGCTTAGTTTTATCCACTTTCTTGTGTTTTGTTCCAACTTTGGAGTACTTTTCATATGATTTCTTGGACTAACCTATTAACAAGAGCCATAGTGCCAGCTGCCTGTTTTCTGCTGTTTTTGGTTCCAGGAAAGTAAGAAAATGAATATTCTCGGAATTGGACAGGAAAAAAGCCAAAGTGCGTATTTTTCTGGAAGGGATCAAGTGCCAGAATACGAGACAGAGAGGGGCCAGGGGCCAGCCACACCACCTGGCCGTGCGGCCAGGCCTGGCCCGCGCCAGGGGGTGGTGTGGTGGATCCCGGCACCCCCTCGGCCTCTCCTTCCGCCTATAAGTTGCCCTCGGGACGAAAACCCTAATGGCCCGATCAAAAATCCACGAAAGAGTCTGTAGCCGCCGTCGTCTCTGTCCCTAGATCGGGGGGATCTGAAGCTCTTCCCGACACCCTGCCGGAGAGGAGAATTCACCCTGGAGGCCTTCTTCATCACCATGCAAGCCTCCGGTGTGATGCGTGAGTAGTTCATCCTTGGACTACGGATCCATGTAGTAGCTAGATGGCTGGTTTCTCCTCCTTTGTGCTTTCATGTTTAGATCTTGTGAGCTCCGTTCATGATCAAGATCATCTATTTGTAATTCATACATGTTGTGTTTGCGGGGATCCGATGGATATTGAGATGCTATTTCAGATTGATTATTGATTCTATCATGTCTTTGTTATTTGAGATCTTGCATGTTTTCCGTTGTTAGTAGCTATCTTGGCCAAGTAGATGCTAGCAACTCCAAGAGTTAGAATTTATGCTCGATAGTGGGTTCATGCCTCTGGTAATCTGGGGAAGTGACAGAAATCTCTAAGGTACTAGATGTGTTGTTGCTACTAGGGAGAAAACAACAATCCTTTGTTCATAGAACAATCGTATTGTTTACTTTACACGCAGTTCGTAAAGCAATAATCTGTTGCTTGGAACTTAAAACTGGAGGGGGTTCGGATGATAACCTGAAGGTGGATTATTAGTCATAGATGCAGTTGGATGGCGGTCTATGTATAATGTTGTAATGCCCAATCAAGTCTCAAAGGAGTCAAGATGATTAGTATATGCATGTATTGCCTTCTCGGTGTTTGTCAATTGCCCGCTGTCATTTGTTCACCCATCATGTTATCTATCTAAGGAGAGCCACCTCTAGTGAACTATGGATCCTGGTCCTTTTACTTTACATACAATCTACAATCTTTTACTTCTTTCTATTCGATACATTTAATCCTTTGTTTTCCGCAAAACACGGTGAGATTGACAACCTCATCGCAAGTTGGGGACAAAGTTCTGTGGTTGTGTTTTGCAGGTCTCCACGTTGCTACTAGCATCGGTAGTGGGCCCTGCCAAAGCTCAGCTAGTAACACCTTTGGGGTGTTTCCTTGCTCCTACTGGTTCAATTAAACCTTGGTTTCGTAACTGAGGGAAAACTTACTGCTGTGCTCATCGTACCTTCCTCTTGGGGTTCCCAACGAGCTCTATGTCGAACGACGAGCACATCAAGATTTTCTGGCACCGTTGCCGGGGAGTCAAGGACATCTTGACAAGGGGAGTCCCTCATAACTAATCTCTTTACTTTGTTGTTTTTGTTTTGCTTAGTTTTATTTTTGCTTTGTTTGCTTGTTTCTTTATCAAAAACACAAAAAAATAGTTTTACTCGTTTGCTTTCTTATTTGAAAAACACACAAAAATTGAGTCTCCTTTAGTTGTCACATCTTCATTAGCTCACCATGTTGATCCCTACATTCACCTTGAAATACCTTTCAATTGGTAGTGGTTCTATAATTGGGAAAGATAATATTGAAGAATTCTTTAATCATGTTAGCAAACATGAAGATACTGAGGATAGATCCCTTGTAGAACTTTCTCCAAATTATGAGATTGCTGCATCTTCTTTAATTCACATGTTAGAAGCTAGATTTGTTAACCTCAACCCCTTAATGCAAGTAATGTTTCTTAAGCTTAAAGAAATTGAGGATCCTGAAAAGAGGGATTTTATTCTAGAAACTTTGTTTAAGGAGTTCTATGATGTTGCCAAGGAAGCTAGAAAAGTTTTTGAACGTTCCAATATGCTAGGCTCATGTGAATACCTTTTACCTTACCTCCCCGGCAACGGAGCCAGAAAATAGCTTGATGTCTACGCACGTCTATTCTTGTAGACAATTGTTGGGCCTCCAAGTGCAAAGGTTTGTAGAGCTGTAGCAAGTTTTCCCTTAAGTGGATCACCCAAGTTTTATCAAACTCAGGGAGGAAGTGGTCAAAGGTATCCCCTCTCAAGCAACCCTGCAATCAAGATACAAGAAGTCTCTTGTGTCCCCAACACACCCAATACACTTGTCAGGTGTATAGGTGCACTAGTTCGGCAAAGAGATAGTGAAATACAAGTGGTATAGATAATTATAAGTGGTAACGGTGATAGAAAATAGCTTGATGGCATGGAAGAGACTAAAGTAAAACTGAAGTAAAAGAAGGAAGCAAGCAAACATGTAACAGATCTAATTACAAACGGTGTTTCAATGCTAAGAAACAAGGCCTAGGGATCATACTTTCACTAGTGAACACTCTCATATAAATATATTCTTCTTTATGATACTACGCTGAACTACTCTCCGGTTGGACACTGTAATCGATGGTAGGGCTATAACATCACACCTGAAAGTAAGCATTTCCAATCTAGAAAACCCCACACTGTCGCCTTGAGTACTAGATGAGTCCAACAAACACCACAATTTCATAAAGACATCCAACTCCAAATATAACTCATAACAAGTATTTGTAATCTCTAGCCTAAGTGCCACCATGCTGTGCACGCTGTCACTTTCACACACATGGGGAGAGCAGAGATCTATTAAAGCACTTGAGTAGCAAGGTAGATCTATAAATTAGAAGCTCATGATCTCAATAAGATCATGCATAGAGAGAGAGAGATGAACACATAGCTACCGGTAGAACCCTTAGCCTCGAGAGAGAACTACTCCCTCCTTATCATGGGAATCAGCAATGGTGATGGAGATGGCGGTGGAGATCGATGGAGATGGCTCCGCGGCACTTCCCCGTCCTGGCAGGGTGCCGGAACAGAGACTTTCTGTCCCCTGAATCTCCCCTTCGGTGGCGGCGGTGCTGCGGAACTTTTCGTGGATTTCTGATTGACGACTTAGGGTTTTGGTATCGGGAGGCTCTTATAGGCGAAGGAGGCAAGGTCGGTGGCCGGCAAGGGGGCCCACACCATGCCGTGGCGCGGCCTAGGTGGACCCGCGCCATGGGGTGGTGTGGCCACCCTGTGGCCCCTCTCCGACTCTCCTTCTGGCTCCGTGAGTCTTCCGGTAAAATAGGAACTTTGGCTTTTGTCCCGTCCAATTCTGAGAATATTCATTTTCTGACTTCGTGGAACCAAAAACAGCAGAAAACAGGCAACTAGCAGTGTGGCATCTTGTTAATAGGTTAGTCCAAGAAATCATATGAAAAGTACTCCAAAGTGTGGACAAAACACAAGAAAGTAGATAAAACCAAGCATGGAACATCAAAAATTATAGATACATTTGCAATGTATCAACATCCCCAAGCTTAACTCCTGCTCGTCCTCGAGTAGGTAAGTGATAAAAAGAAAGGATAATTTTTGAGGTGACATGCACCATCATAAACTTGATCAAAGTATTTGTAAAACATTGATAGCTGGGATCATAGTACTTCAATCAAACATGAAAGACAAAGTTCTAGCAATAAGACAAAGAAACTATGTTGCAACATGAAAAGGCACAAATAAAAGATTCATGAATAACAATGCTTTGCAAGACGTTTGTTTGTTTCACATAAATAAAACATAGCATAGTGGCATCCAGCTTGTCCCTCATAGAGTAGCAAACATAAATGCATAGGACACGTTCAAAGTTCATAAGAGTGACTAGATACAAATAGTTTTAAACAAGCAATATCAAAGTATGCATCAATCAACTCGTCTTGGGACAATGCACTTAGAACTAAGAATGGCCACTATGCTCTCAAAGTAGGTGCATAAAGATAGAAGGTGGAGACTCAATATATATAGTGGAAGAAAGGCCTTCATAGAAGGAAGTAGGGATTCAAGTTTCATAAAGAGCTTCCAAAAATTATGGTACTTATAGCTTTCAGCTCTCATTGCCCCTATCATAAGCATCTTTAAGTGATTAAGGTTAAAGTGAACAAACTATGTAGTATATGCTTGCTGAAGTATAAGTTAGAAATCTCATGTCCCTTGTATACGAGGGCCGCTCCTCATGCTACTCAAGTTTAGTCACCGATAAGTTCTTGTCATCGTAAGTACATGTGTATCATAGAGAACCGCCAACGGGGTACCCCTTGCCCGATGATACGGAAGAATCCCCATATCAAAATGACAAGGCAAGCAGACAACAAGCATCTCAGCAATCTTCTTATTTACCATGGGAATATGGTACTTTTTTCTCTCTTTCCTCTTTTCATAATCTCATTTTTTTCTTTTTCTCCTTTTCTCAATATAGGACTCTTTTTTATAAGAAGAATGCTTCATAGACAGCTCATTATCGTTACGCTGCAGGTTTCCACCATGTCAGCATGGATTAGACCAGCGGCCCAGGCGTTTCTCTAACACATATACATAACTCCATGGACTTACAAGCTCCCCTTTCATTTCACGTCGACGACATCCATATACAAAAGAGCATGATATCAACTAGGTACAAGTACCAAGTGCAATGTTGAAAGCGTTCCCCACGAAAGCATGGTTCTGCTAATTCCCAACAAATAAGTGCAAGCATATACAACATAGACGACACAATGGTTCAAGTTTATTAAGGGCAAGAAAATTAAAGTGTGCCATCAAGTTCGTGAGAGCTTTAATCACTAGTTTTCTCATAACAAGTTTAATTCGGAAGGTAAACAAAAGCATGAATATACTTGGAATAACATAAGATAATAGGTAGGTATGGTGGAATCTTTGGAATAACTTGGTTTAGGGAGTTGGATGCATGAGTGGAACTCATACTTGGTTGCGGAGGCTAGCAAAAGACTGGGAGCGACAAACTAAGAGAGCAATAATGGCCATAATCATGCAGAGCGACAAAACATCATTGATCAAAGCATAAAGTGATACTACAAGTTGAAAACTAAAGGATCATAAAGGCTATGGTGACTTGAGATAGTCATAACATGGTGTGAGCATGCGCCAAGTCAACCCAAATAAAGCATCAAAGGAGAATACCACTATACTATGCTTTAATATGCTAAAACAACGCATGATTCATCCAAGGCACATTAAGCAATCTCAATTGTTTATAACAATTCATGCTACAGCAAATAATACTAAGCATAAAGTCAAAACAATATCGAGCATGGCATGACAAAGCATAGGCCACAGTCAAAAACGAGCACTTTTTACCACATAAGCATGAACTTTCCTACTCTTCTCCAAACCAAACCAAACTATTTGCAAACCAATGTATGCAAGAGGGGGTCCAACCAACTTATTCAGAAAACTAAGCAAACCAAAGCAAACTAAAAACCAAAACAAAAACAAAAAAGAAGACGCTCCAAGAAAAACACAACTGTGCATGAAACAATAAAAATGAAGCGTTGGGAAGAAACCTGGAATTTTTATTGATGAAGAAGGGGGATGCCTTGGCCATCCCCAAGCTTTGACGCTTGTACTTCTTGGATATTTCTTGGGGTTACACGCGTGGCATCCCAAAGCTTGAGCTTTAGTCCATCCTTCATCTCATTACTCATTCCTTCCATACACCTGAAATTTTTTCCTTCATACAAAACTTCACACAATCTTTATTAGCAACATTAGTGCACTCAAGATAATAGGTCTTTAGGTTCAGTTCTAACACCAATAAAACTTCCATTAAAACACAAGCTACTGAAGCACTTCCCTCAAAAAGCTCAAATCCCCAAAAGAACTCAAAAAGGAATCAACAAGAAGCAAATGCAAATAATGGCAGAAATCTGTCAAAACAGACCAGCAGGTAAAGACAATTTTTTTAGAAGACCTTCTATTTCTCAAATCAAAAAGTGTTGAACTAACGAAAGTTAGATAACAACCTGGGGAAGAAGCAGAAAAATTCACGCCTCAAAAGGACGTACAGAGATTTTAAAAAAATGTTTACGGTGAAGCAGAAAAATCTGTTTCGGGACAACAACTTTCCCAATCATTACTTCTCTCTCATTAGAGGTTACTCTTGGCACAAAAAGCAAATAAAAAGGATACGGAGCGGTTATTACTGAAGTAATAACTTCCAAGACTCATCTAAAACTTTTGGTTTGTCTCCCAATAAGTACTTTTCTTTAACGCCTTTAAGTTAGGCATGATAGTTTGAGAAGATACTCACATAAGAAATATGAATTGAAGTAAAAGAGAGCATCAAGAAGCAAATTCAAAGCACATTTAAGTCTAACCCACTTCCTATGCATAGGAATCTTGTAAAGAAACAAGTCATGAAAGCACAAAGCAACAAGCATGGGAAAGCAAAACAAGTGCAACTTCAAGACTTTCAACATAAAGAGGGGAAACTTAATATTGTTGAGACACATAAAACCATGTTTCCCTCTCTCATAATAACTTTCAGTAGCATCATGAATAAATTTAACAATATAACAATCACAAGAAACATTCTTATCATGAGCCACATGCATAAAAGAATTAATACTCCCCACATAAACATAGTCATTCTTATTAATTATAGTGGGAGCAAATTCAACAAAATAGCTATCATTATTATTCTCATCACCATAATCATCAAATATAGGAGGCATATTGTAATCATAATTACTTTCCTCCTCAATAGTAGGTGGACTGAAAATATCATAATCATCATTGCAATCATCATAAATTGGAGGTATAGTATCATCATAAGCAATAGAATAGTTATCCTCCAAAGTGTGTTCATTTGTATCATCATTGGAAGGATCATGGATAGCACTAATAGTATATCAATCATTAATATCATCATTTTTAGAATTGGTACCGAAGAGATTTTCAATATCAAAGGTAGTGTGCTTTTTCCAATCATGATCACTACTATAGGTAATAGGCATAGGAACATCATCGAGTTCAGACTCATCAAAAACTATAATAGGAGCAACATGCTTAGGGGGAAATACCGTTTCCTCTCTTCTTTTACTCCTCCCCTTCCTCTTTTTCTTCTTCTCTTTAGGAGGGAGAGGCTTGAAAGGAAGCTTCTCCATATAGCCTGGTTCATTGTTAGAGACAATAGAAGAAACTTTGGAGGATTCCTCCTTTTCATTAATAAGACCAAAACACATATTAGTCATGTCATATTTTGGTAAGATCTCATCTTTTATAATATTTTGTATGTAAGTATTTGTGTGGCAATTATCAACACAATAAAGATGACAACCATACATGACACTATTCATATCAAAAGCACCCATATCTACCAAAGAGATTTTTCTTGATAAGTCTTCACACCCCAAAAATAATGTAAGTTCATCATGCTGATTAGGAGTGATCATGTCATCACAATACAAACTTGTAGTACTCATTAGATTAGAAGGGCTATTATTATGGCCTGAGCATTGAAAATTGAAATGACCCACTTCGAAGCAAAGTTCACAAATGAAAGGATAAAGGGCACAAACTTTTTTTACCAAGATGATTTAAAGCCCTATACCACATTCTAGTTTTTTCATTCCTATGGGTGATACAATATTCTTCTTCAATTTTATTATTCTCACAAGGTCTATGTATTCCACAAAAATTAACATGCTTATAAGAAATAGTACTTTCAGAGGTTTGAGCATGTTTATTGCTATCATTAATAACAGTTTCATTTTCCATGAAAGTGTCTTTATAAGGCTCATGATACATGTCCCATTTTTCTTTAGGAGCATTAATATGAGAAGCAAAGGTTCTATAAAAATTAACAAGAATTTGAGGATCAAGACCATATTTAGCACTAAGCTCTTGAAAATCAATAGTTTCAGCAAAAGACTTAATGCAATTATACTCATAGTTTATACCTGGTTCTTTACCTTTGTTGTTATCCCAATCTTCGGTATTGCTTTGAATTGTTTCAAGAAGATCCCACTTAGCTTTGACCTCCTTACTTGTGAAGGATCCCTCTAAACAAGTATCTAGATAGTCCTTGTAATGTCTTGAAAGCCTTGCATAGAAATTATTAATAACAATATTACTAGGGAGCTCATGAATGGGACATTTGAGCATTAGTGACTTCAATCTCCCCCATGCTTGGGAAATACTTTCTCCATCATGAGGATGAAAATTATAAATGTAATTCCTATCTTTATGAATTTCATGAGGAGGATAAAATTTAGAGTAAAAGAGAGATTCAAGTTCCTTCCACTCCAAATGATGAGGATCATCTAGTAGCTCATACCACTCCATTGCTTTTCCCTTAAGTGAAATAGGGAATAGCTTCCTCTTAACTTGGTTCATTGAAATACCTGCACACTTGAACAACTCGCATAATTCATGTATAAAGAGTAAATGATCACCGGGATGGACAGTTCCATCTCCAAAATAGCAGTTATTCATAACACGTTCAACAATTTTTATAGGTATTTTAAAAGGGATGCTTTCAGTATGTGGATTTAAAATATCACAAGTATCATTAGAATTACCACATATGGGAGATAAAGTATCATCAGAGAAAATTTTCTTCTTTAAAGCTGGGGAACTAAAAAGATCATTTTCATAAAAACCAACTTTCCCAAGCTTAGACGTTTCCATAGCATTAGTAACAAAGGTGTTCAAAAGATTCGTACTAATAACATTGCTATTAGCATGCAACGAAAGTTCCATGGGTTTTTTAATTTTATTTTTAGACAATTCAAGTTCTAACTTAGGAAAAATAGTAAAAAGCTGTCTAATTTTGTTGTTGTTTTCCATTAAGCCTATTAGTGAAAACAAGAAACAAAAAGACAAAATTGCAGAATCTAAGGAAATAACTTCGAGCACTCACACTGGAGGATGTGAGTACCTTTTATCTTACCTCCTCGGCAACGGCACCAGAAAATAGGCGTTTGCCGTGGGAGGTTCTTCTTCTTTAATCCTTCGGTGTGAATACATTTTACCTTACCTCCCTGGCAATGGTTGGACACTCTAATCCATGGTAGGGCTATAACATCACACCTCAAAGTAAGCCTTTCCCATCTAGAAAACCCCACACTGTCACCTTGAGTACTTGATGAGTCCAACAAACACCACAATTTCATAAAGACATCCAACTCCAAATATAACTCATAACAAGTATTTGTAATCTCTAGCCTAAGTGCCACCGTGGTGTGCACGCTGTCACTTTCACACACATGGGGAGACCAAAGATCTATTAAAGCACTTGAGTAGCAAGGTAGATCTATAGATTACAAGCTCATGATCTCAATAAGATCATGCATAGAGAGAGATGAACACATAGCTACCGGTAGAACCCTTAGCCTCGAGAGAGAACTACTCCCTCCTCATCATGGAAATCAGCAATGGTGATGGAGATGGCGGTGGATATCGATGGAGATGGCTCCGGGGGCACTTCGCCGTCCCGGCAGGGTGCCGGAACAGAGACTTTATGTCCCCCGAATATCCCCTTCAGTGGCGGCGGCGCTATGGAACATTTCGTGGATTTCTGATTGACGACTTAGGGTTTTGGTATCGGGAGGCTCTTATAGGCGAAGGAGGCAAGGTCGGTGGCTGGCCAGGGGGCACACACTATGCCCTGGCACGGCCTAGGTGGACCCGCGCCATGGGGTGGTGTGGCCACCCTGTGGCCCCTCTCCGACTCTCCTTCTGGCTCCGTGAGTCTTCCGGTAAAATAGGAACTTTGGCTTTTGTCCCGTCCAATTCCGAGAATATTCATTTTCTGACTTCCTGGAACCAAAAACAACAGAAAACAGGCAACTGGCACTGTGGCATCTTGTTAATATGTTAGTCCAAGAAATCATATGAAAAGTACTCCAAAGTGTGGACAAAACACAAGAAAGTAGATAAAACCAAGCATGGAACATCAAAAATTATAGATACATTTGCAATGTATCAGTAAGTTCTTGTCATCGTAAGTACATGTGTAACATAGAGAACCGCCAACGGGGTACCCCTTGCCCGATGATACGGAAGAATCCCCATATCAAAATGACAAGGCAAGCAGACAACGAGCATCTCAGCAATCTTCTTATTTACCATGGGAATATGGTGCTTTTTTCTCTCTTTCCTCTTTTCATAATCTCTTTTTTTCTCTTTTCTCTTTTTTTCTCAATATAGGACTCTTTTTTTATAAGAAGAATGCTTCATAGACAGCTCATTATGGTTACGCTGCAGGTTTCCACCATGTCAACATGGATTAGACCAGCAACCTAGGCGTTTCTCTAACACATATACATAACTCCATGGACTTACAAGCTCCCCTTTCATTTCACACCGACGACATCCATATACAAAAGAGCATGATATCAACTAGGTACAAGTACCAAGTGCAATGTTGAAAGCGTTCCCCATTAAAGCATGATTCTGCTAATTCCCAACAAATAAGTGCAAACATATACAACATAGACGACATAATGGTTCAAGTTTATTAAGGGCAAGAAAAGTAAAGTGTGTCATCAAGTTCGTGAGAGCTTTAATCACTAGTTTTCTCATAACAAGTTTAATTTGGAAGGTAAACAAAAGCATGAATATACTTGGAATAGCATAAGCTAGTAGGTAGATATGGTGGACTCTTTGGAATAACTTGGTTTAGGGAGTTGGATGCATGAGTGGAACTCATACTTGGTTGTGGAGGCTAGCAAAACACTGGGAGCGAGAAACTAAGAGAGCAATAATGGCCATAATCATGCAGAGTGACAAAACATCATTGATCAAAGCATAAAGTGATACTACAAGTTGAAAACTAAAGGATCATAAAGGCTATGGTGACTTGAGATAGTCATAACATGGTGTGAGCATGCGCCAAGTCAACCCAAATAAAGCATCAAAGGAGAATACCACTATACTATGCTTTAATATGCTAAAACAACGCATGATTCATCCAAGGCACATTAAGCAATCTCAATTGTTTATAACAAGTCATGCTACAAAAAAGAATACTAAGCATAAATACAAAACAATATCAAGCATGGCATGACAAAGCATAGGCCACAGTCAAAAACAAGCTCTTTTTACCACTTAAGCATGAGCTTTCCTATTCTTTTCCAATCCAAACCAACCTATTTGAAAACCAATGTATGAAAGAGGGGGTCCAACCAATTTATTCAAGCAAACTAAGAAAACCAAGCAAACAAAAACTAAAAACAAAAATGAAGACGCTCCAAGAACAACACAACTGTGCATGAAACAATAAAAATGAAGTGTTTGGAAGAAACCTGTGATTTTTATTGATGAAGAAGGGGATGCCTTGGGCATCCCCAAGCTTTGACGCTTGTACTTCTTGGATATTTCTTGGGGTGACACGCGTGGAATCCCCAAGCTTGAGCTTTAGTCCATCCTTCATCTCATTACTCATTCCTTCCATACACCTGAAATTTTTTCCTTCATACAAAACTTCACACAATCTTTATTAGCAACATTAGTGCACTCAAGATAATAGGTCTTTAGGTTCAGTTCTAACACCAATAAAACTTCCATTAAAACACAAGCTACTGAAGCACTTCCCTCAAAAAGCTCAAATCCCCAAAAGAACTCAAAAAGGAATCAACAAGAAGCAAATGCAAATAATGGCAGAAATCTGTCAAAACAGACCAGCAGGTAAAGACAATTTTTTTAGAAGACCTTCTATTTCTCAAATCAAAAAGTGTTGAACTAACGAAAGTTAGATAACAACCTGGGGAAGAAGCAGAAAAATTCACGCCTCAAAAGGACGTACAGAGATTTTAAAAAAATGTTTACGGTGAAGCAGAAAAATCTGTTTCGGGACAACAACTTTCCCAATCATTACTTCTCTCTCATTAGAGGTTACTCTTGGCACAAAAAGCAAATAAAAAGGATACGGAGCGGTTATTACTGAAGTAATAACTTCCAAGACTCATCTAAAACTTTTGGTTTGTCTCCCAATAAGTACTTTTCTTTAACGCCTTTAAGTTAGGCATGATAGTTTGAGAAGATACTCACATAAGAAATATGAATTGAAGTAAAAGAGAGCATCAAGAAGCAAATTCAAAGCACATTTAAGTCTAACCCACTTCCTATGCATAGGAATCTTGTAAAGAAACAAGTCATGAAAGCACAAAGCAACAAGCATGGGAAAGCAAAACAAGTGCAACTTCAAGACTTTCAACATAAAGAGGGGAAACTTAATATTGTTGAGACACATAAAACCATGTTTCCCTCTCTCATAATAACTTTCAGTAGCATCATGAATAAATTTAACAATATAACAATCACAAGAAACATTCTTATCATGAGCCACATGCATAAAAGAATTAATACTCCCCACATAAACATAGTCATTCTTATTAATTATAGTGGGAGCAAATTCAACAAAATAGCTATCATTATTATTCTCGTCACCATTATTATCAAATATAGGAGGCATATTGTAATCATTAATTTTCTCCTCAATAGTAGGTGGACTGAAAATATCATATTCATCATTGTAATCATCATATATTGGAGGTTTGGTATCATCATAAGCAATAGAATAGCTATCTTCCAAAGCCGGGGAACTAAAAAGATCATTTTCATAAGAACTAGCTTCCCCAAGCTTAGAATTTTCCATAGCATTAGCAATAATGGTGTCCAAAGAATTCATACTAACAACATTGCTATTAGCATGCAAATAAAGTTCCATAGGTTTTTTAATTTTCTCTTCAAACACTTCATGTCCTAACTCAAGATAAATACTATAAAGCTCTCTAATTTTGTTGTTGTTTTCCATTAAGCCTAACTAGTGAAAACAAGAAACAAAAAGACAAAATTGCAGAATCTAAAGGAAATAACTTCGAGCACTCACACCGGAGGATGTGAGTACCTTTTACCTTACCTTCCCGGCAACGGCGCTAGAAAATAGGCGTTTGCCGTGGGAGGTTTTTCTTCTTTAATACTCCGATGTGAATACCTTTTACCTTACCTCCCCGACAACGACGCCAGAAAATAGCTTGATGTCTACGCACTTCTATTCTTGTAGACAGTTGTTGGGCCTCCAAGTGTAGAGGTTTGTAGAACAGCAGCAAGTTTTCCCTTAAGTGGATCACCCAAGGTTTATCGAACTCAGGGAGGAAGTGGTCAAAGGTATCCCCTCTCAAGCAACCCTGCAATCAAGATACAAGAAGTCTCTTGTGTCCCCAACACACCCAATACACTTGTCATGTGTATAGGTGCACTAGTTCGGCGAAGAGATAGTGAAATACAAGTGGTATGGATAATTATAAGTGGTAACGGTGATAGAAAATAGCTTGTTGGCGTGTGGTTGACGTGGGAAAAGACTAAAGGCAAACTGAAATAAAGAAGGAAGCAAGCAAACATGTAAAAAATCTAATTGCAAACGATGTTTCGGTGCTTAGCAACAAGTCCTAGGGATCATACTTTCACTATTGAACACTCTCATATAAATATCTTCTCTTTATGATACTACTGTTAACTACTCTCCGGTTGGATACTCTAATACATGGTAGGGCTATAACAGCACACCTCAAAGTAATCCTTTCCCATCTAGAAAACCCCACACCGTCACCTTGAGTACTAGATGAGGCCAACAAACACCACAATTTCATAAAGACATCCAACTCCAAATATAACTCATAACAAGTATTTGTAATCTCTAGCCTAAGTGCCACCATGGTATGCACGCTGTCACTTTCACACACATGGGGAGAGCAGAGATCTATTAAAGCACTTGAGTAGCAAGGTAGATCTATAGATTACAAGCTCATGATCACAATAAGATCATGCATAGAGAGAGAGAGATGAACACATAGCTACCGGTAGAACCCTTAGCCTCGAGAGAGAACTACTCCCTCCTCATCATGGGAATCAGCAATGGTGATGGAGATGGTGGTGGAGTTCGATGGAGATGGCTCCGGGGGCACTTCCCCGTCCCGGCAGGGTGCCGAAACAGAGGCTTTCTATCCCCCGAATCTCCCCTTCGGTGGCGGCGGTGCTGCGGAACTTTTCGTGGATTTCTGATTGACGATTTAGGGTTTTGGTATCGGGAGGCTCTTATAGGCGAAGGAGGCAAGGTCGGTGACTGGCCAGGGGGCCCACACCATGCCCTGGCGCGGCTTGGGCTGGCCCGCGCCAAGGGGGATGTGGCCACCCTGTGGCCCCTCTCCGACTCTCCTTCTAGCTCCGTGAGTCTTCCGGGAAAATAGTAACTTTGGCTTTTGTGCCGTCCAATTCCGAGAATATTCATTTTCTAACTTCCTGGAACCAAAAACAGCAGAAAACAGGCAACTGGCACTATGGCATCTTGTTAATAGGTTAGTCCAAGAAATCATATGAAAATTACTCCAAAGTGTGGACAAAACATAAGAAAGTAGATAAAACTAAGCATGGAACATCAAAAATTATAGATACGTTTGCAATGTATCAGCATCTCCTCGAACTATCATGCCTAACTTAAAGGCATTAAAGAAAAGTACTTCTTGGAAGATAACCCAATAGTTTTCTTGAGTCTTGGAAGTTATTTTTCTAGTAATAACCTCTCCTTATCATTTTTGTGTGATTTTTGTGCCAAGAGTAACCTCTAATGAGAGAGAAGTAATGCTTGGGAAAATTGTTGTCCCGAAACAGATTTTTGTGCTTCGCTGTAAACATTCATGAAAAATCTCTGTATGTCGGATTGAGCTGTAATGTTTTGTGCTTCTTCCCCAGGTTGTTATCCAACTTTTGTTAGTTCAACACATTTCGATTTGAGCAACACAAGGTCTTCAAAAAAAATTGGTTTTTACCTGTTGGTTTGTTTTGACAGATTTCTACCTTTATTTGCATTTGCCTCTTAATCTCTTTTTCTTTGAGTTCTCTTTGATCATTTGAACTTTTTAAAGGAAGTGCTAGAGTAGATTTTGTTTTAATGGAAGTTTTATTTATGTTGGAACTGAACCAACAGACTTATTATCTTGAGTACACTAATGTTGCTAATGAAGATTGTGTGAAGTCTTGTATGAAGGAAAAATTTCAGGTGTAAGGGAAGAATGATGTAATGAGATGAAGAATGGACAAAAGCTCAAGCTTGGGGATGCCACCCCGTGTCACCCCAAGAAATATTCAAGAGGTACAAGCGTCAAAGCTTAGGGATGCCCAAGGCATCCCCTTCTTCATCAATAAAAATCTCAAGTCTTTCTAGACACTTCGTTTTTATTATTTCATGCACTATTGTGTTGTTCTTGGAGCGTCTTTGTTTTTGTTTTTAGTTTTATTTTGATTGGTTGCTGCAATAAGTTGGTTGGATCCCAGCACTTCTTTTGGAGAGAGACACACTTGCTTTCATTGTTTAGAACACTCTAGTTTTCATTCTTATTGTTTTGTGAGTGTTCTCTTTTGCTAGCACTGAGTTTAGCTTTAGTTTTTGATTTGGATTGGAAAAGAGTAGGAAAGTTCATGCTTATAAGTGGTATAAAAGGAGCTTGTTTTTGACTGTGGCCTAGACTTTGTCATGTCATGCTTGATATTGCTTTGACCATATGCTTAGTGATTTTTGCTGTAGCATGACATGTTATAAACAATTGAGATTGCTTAATATGCCTTGAAAGAATCATGCGTTGTTTTAGCATATTAAAAGCATAATATAGTGGTATTCTGTAACACCCTCAAATTGTCCCTATGCAAGTTTTAGCGCTCCCCGCCAAACCCGCATAGAAACGATTCAAGGACGCCCACCAGGCACTTTCGTGCGGGTGGAAAACGAAGTAATAACATTACACAATAGTCCTCGATGGGACCCACAGAACAGATATATATACAACAGCGACTCCATGAGTCAAGAATACAGATATATAATACAAAGACCCAAATCACCTTGAAAACGATAGAGCGTCCAACTACGGACAAGATGCAAATGGGGCTAAGAGCCCTGAAGAATAACCAATGGCGTCCATAACCCTGCCCAGGCCAAGCCGGAAGGGTAACCCTGCTAACGACGGCGATCTCAAACCTGCTAAAAACAAAAGGGGTGCCGACAAAGGGCAAAAGAAAGAGGAGCGTCAGTACTGAGGCCAGTACACGGCGAGGCTAGAATTTGGCGCCTCTCGCCTACATAGGTATGGTGGGCTGAAGCGGCAGCGCAGCGGCACTAAACAACCTATAGAGACTCAATACAACTGGCGGTTATCAGAGAGGGATAAGAAAGACCTATTCGGATCCCACCTGAACCTAACACCAAACAAACCCATCCTGGTATTTTCCCCCTCGAGACCAAACGAGGAAGTCGGACCAAGGAACTCACACAGTTGGCAATTTTACTCATTCCATTATAGTTGCAGCAATTACTAATCAGATATAGCTAGCATGAGTCATCCTGAAGCATAAGTAGTGGGCAACCTTAATCACCAATCCATTGTAGTTGGGATATTTACTAGTCAGATATAATTGTCCTGAGTAATCCCAAAACCCAACAGTTGTTGACACTTTTATCGCATTCCATTGGAGTTGCAATACTTACTAGGCAAATAGCATGTCACGAAACAACCCAGATTCACTAGCTGTTGGCATTTTTAATATCCATTCCGTTATACTTGAGCTTATTACTAGTCACATATTAAGTCAAATTTATAGCACTACTTTAGTTATACTTGTCTATGATCGAGATACTATGCTCCAAGTCGTCCATAACCGCGGACACGGCTTTCAGAAAGTTTTACCCTGCAGGGGTGCACAAATAGCAACACACACTCGATCAACCTCGGAAAAACCAACTCAAAACCCAACGAGGCTTTCACGACAAAGCGATCATAGGATTCAGATATATTTCAGGGGGCCACCCCACTAAGCTACCCGCAACAAAGTTGGCCGGCTCCGGAACGGACCCAGGGTTTGTGTGGACGGCTGTAAACGACTGGGAATCCGAAAGTGTGACTGGGCTTGTCGATACAGCGAAAATGTGTCACGATCCTAAACAGTACAGGTGCTCCACGCACAATCTTAAATAAAACAGTAACATGGCATAAGTACAGGATAGTAATAAAACCCCAAACTAGTTTGTGGCCACAAGAAATAGAAATGAATCAAGCTCTGGCTCAGGGGGGTCCATAAGGCCTCCCGGATGTGGATAGTGCAAAAAATCAAGGAACAGGTATCAAGTACTCGGGGTCCTACGGGACACAAGTGAGCGTGGAAGAACCAAATAACATCTATTGCCCACCGATGCCTCTGCATTAGTTATAACTAGCATTTTAATGGTTGTAATTAAAGTCATGATCATCTCCACCAATAAACAACTCCACCGATAAACATCTGCCAGCGTTCCAACAATTGTGGTACTTGACAACACGAAATCACACCTGAGCAAGCGACTACGACTCGCAAGGCCAGCTGTCTACCAAACACAGGTAATAGGAGGTGTCCAAGGCAATATAGAGGCTGCACGGGATATAACTGGGGTGCGAAAACTAAAGCATCGCGACACGGGTAGCAATAGATCAACAGGAGGAAATAAAGACTATAAATGCAAAATAGGTAGAAGGGGGAGAGATGCTCGCCTGGGAAACACTGCGGAAGGTTCATATCCGGAGAACTTGTCGGTACTCGCATCCACTCATCGGCCTAATCCGCGAAGAAGCAACACTAGAAGAAACACCGAGTGCAATATTTAATACTACGGCAGAAGACCCGACATGATTATGATATGATGCAGATGCAGTGCGATTAGTCAGTATTAAGCAGAACCGGGGTCCCGACAATTAATTAAACGGTTCAAGTTAATCAACACTCCCGCAAATTAAATGTTGTGTTATCAGGCGAAACCTGGCATCGGTTCGTTACACCAATTTAAATGGAGCCCAGAATAAGACAAAGATAGCCCGCAGATAGACTTCATATTTAATTATGATATGAATCGGCATAATGCCCCCAAACCACAGACAGGTATGCATGCATGAACAATTTAATATTCAACAAGATATATGGCAATTTATAAAATAGGGCTCGGATAAAGGGGTCACACATTAGGGCGAAGGCCTTGGTTCCGGGGTTCGGGGTTCGTCAGGGTCTTCAGATCCGAAACGTAGATCATGGCGTTTCGAGGAGAAGATCTTGGCGTGCCGCGGGTTCGGTTCGGTCTCGCCGGAATCGGGGCATTGAGTACATGATGAAGATCTTAGTGGTTCCGGCTTCTACAGTCGGTGGTGAACTTGGTACTAGTGTTCGCCTTCAAGCATCGGGAAACTTCGGTTACAAGTCGTCGGCCTTGACATCCGCGATGGAGGAATAGGGTTTTCGTCTTTCGTGGTGCAGCTCGGTTCCGGCAGTCTTCGGGAGCAGAGAACTTGGTTACCTCTTGTTGTTCCTCGATAGCCGTTTACAAAGCTATCGGAGTATTACCATCGCGTCCTCTCTCTGTGACCAAAAGGAGACACCGTTAGGGATCGGTCCTCAGGACAACCACATGGTTAACAAGAATCTTACACCACCCATTACCTCGTGCTACTGTAGTGGTGGGATGTACTGCGGCTAAGAAGGACGATGGAAACCGGCGCGCGTAGGGGCAAAGTCGTTCAGTGGCAGGGCACCACGCGACAGAGAGGTTCGACGGCGATGCGGCCGAGGTCGGCGGCCGGGGCTGGCGCTAGGCGGGACGACGCGGAGCTTGGCGGCGCAGCGGCGACCGAGGAGAGCTCGAGCGCCGGGGGGGAAGGAGGCCGGGAGGGCAGCAGCGAGGCGCGTCGCTCGTGGAGGCAGAGTGGACGGGGGCGCCGCAGGGAGGAGCTGGCGGCGGCGGGATCTGGCGGCGGGGAGGAAGACGCGGGGGGAGAGGACGGAGGCGGCGGCGACGAGGCGCCGGGCGGCGCGGCCGTTGCTGGCAGCGGGGACGACGGCGGGGTAGCGGGAGGAGGCGACGCGGGGTCAAGTTGGCGTGGAGGGCACGGCGACCTAGGTGGGCCCTCGTGGGGAAGGAGGCCGGCGGTGCTGGCCGGCCGGAGGCGGCGGGGTCGGCGCTGCGGGGTAGAGGCCGCGGTGGTGGGCGGCGACGGCCGTCGAGGTGGCGACGTGGAGGAGGGGGCGGACGGACGCGCTCGGCAGGTGGAGGAGGCCGCGGTTGGCGCGGAAGCCGAGCGAGCGGTGGAGGCGGCCGGCGACGAGGAGGCGCGGGCCGGCGACGCGCGGGAAGACGGCCAGGGCGGGGAAGGGGATGCGAGCGAGTGGGGAGAGGAGGAGGGGCGCGGGGTGCGAGGTGGGGCGACGGGCGCGGGGCGAGTTGTCGGTCGTGGGGATTGGTGTCAGGAGGCAGGTGGTGGGGCCGGGCTAGCGTGTTGGGCAGGGGAGTGGTCGGCTGGGGCGCGTGTGGTGCATGGGGGCGCGCGCGGGCGGGCGCGAGCGGCGTGTCCGCGCGTGGTAGTGCGCGGGTGGGGCCGGGGAACAGGAGCTGGCGCGCGTCTGTCCACTCCAGGAGGGTGGGGCCCGCGCGGTGGCTGTGGGGTGAGGGCAGGTGGGGGTTGGTCGGCTGGGTGAGGTGGAGAGAAAAAGGGAAAGGTTGGTGAGGTGTCGCGCATCGATTGGGCGGGGTGAGGTGGAGGGGCTGGGTAAGAAAATTAGGGGTATGGTATTTGGTGGGAAAAGTTTTGGGTGATATCTGGTAGGTAGGATTTTTATCTGGAGGTGGCCGGCTAGGCTTTCGGGCCTGGCGGGCTGCCTCCTAAAAACAAAAGAAATATTTTATTATTTAAAACGGGGACTTTGAAAACCGTTGGCAGACAAAACAAAATATTTCGGACAGACCCGGATTTTAATTTGAATGAAAGACGGGGCGTTTAGAAAACAAAAACAGTCTTTTCGAAAATAGTTTTATGCAAACAATTGCAAGATGACATGACGATGCCCAAATGCAAGGTGACATGATGACAGGATCATGCGATCATGACGATGCAATGCACAAAAACAACACGATTTTCTAGTAGTGGTTTTGCGGGGTGCCACATATTCTCCTTTGATGCTTTATTTGGGTCGACTTGGCGCATGCTCACACCATGTTAAGACTATACCAAGTCACCATAGCCTCTATGATCATTTAGTTTTCGACTTGTAATATCACTTTATGCTTTAATTAATGACGTTTTGTCGCTTTGCATGATTATGGCCATTATTGCTCTCTTAGTTGGTCGCTCCTAGTCTTTTGCTAGCCTCCATAACCAAGTATGAGTTCCACTCATGCATCCAACTCCAAATAAAACCAAGTTATTCCAAAGAGTCCACCATACCTACCTATTATCATTTGCTATTCCAAGTATATTCGTGATTTTATTTACCTTCCGAATTAAAGTTGTTATGTAAAAATTAGTTATTAGAGCTCTCACAAACTTGATGGCACACTTTACTTTCTTGCACTTAATAATCTTGAACCATTGTGTCCATCTTTGTTGCGTATATGCTTGCGCTTTATAAGTTGAAGTTAGCAGAACCATATATCATGGGGAACGCTTTCAACATTGCACTTATTATTCCGTTGATATCATGATTCTTTTGCTTATGGATCCCGGCGGTGTGAAATAAAAGGGGAACATGTAAGATCATGGAGTTTGTATGTGTGTTAGAGAAACGCCTGGGCCGCTAGCCTAAGCCATGCCTAATCATGTTGGAAACTTGCAGCATAACCATAATGAACATTCTATGAAGCATCCTCAATAAAAACCTATGCAAATAGCAAATAAAAAGATCGCTGAGATGCACATTGTCTGTTACCCTGTCATTTTGATATGGGATAGCTCCTGTGTCATGGGGCAAGGGGTACCCCATTGGTGGTTCTCTATGATACATATGTACTTACAATGACAAGAGCTTACTTGTGATTGAAGTTGAGTAGTATGAGGTTTGGTACTCGTAAGCAACGGGCATGAGATTTCAACTTATAACTTGTCAAGCATATCCTCTAAGTTGTGTCACTTTAACCTTAATCACCTAACGATGCTTATGATAGGGGCAATGAGAGCTGAAAGCTAATAAGTACCATAATTTTTGGAAGCTCTTTATGAGACTTGAATCTCTTCTTCCTTCTATGAAGGACTTTCTTTTACTTTTATGTTGAGTCTCCATCTTCTATCTTTATGCACCTATTGAGAGAGCATAGTGGCCATTCTTAGTTTAATGTGCATTGTCCCAAGACTTGTTGATTAATGCATAACTTTGATATTGCTAGTTCTTAAACTATTTGTATCTAGTCATCCTTATGAACTTTGAAGGTGTCCTATCCCTTTATGTTTTGCTACTCAATGAGGGACAAGCTGAATGCCACTATGCTATGTTTTCTATATGTGAAACAAACAAACGTCTTTCAATGCATTGTTATTCATGATCTTTGTTTGTACATTTTCATGTTACAACATAGTTGCTATGTCTTATTGTTACACTATATCTTTCATGCTATGTTAAAATACTATGATCCCAGCTATCAATGTTCTACAAATACTTTGATCAAGATTATGATGGTGCATGTCACCTCAAAAATTATTCTTTTTTATCACTTACCTACTCGAGGACGAGCAGGAGTTAAGCTTGGGGATGTTGATACGTTGCAAACGTATCTATAATTTTTGATGTTCTATGCTTGTTTTATATCTACTTTCTTATGTTTTGTCCATACTTTGGAGTATCTTTATACATTTTCTGGAACTAACCTATTAACAAGATGCCACAGTGCCAGTTGCCTGTTTTCTGCTGTTTTTGGTTTCAGAAAAGCCAAAAAATGAATATTCTCGGAATTGGACCGAACAAAAGCCAAAGTCAATATTTTACCGGAAGACTCACAGAGCCCAAAGCAGAGATGGAGGAGGGCCAGGGCCTGGCCACACCATATGGTGGCGCGGGTGACCTCTAGCCGCGCGACCAGGTGGTGTGGGCCCCCTGGCACACCACCGACCTTGTCCTTTCGCCTATAAGAAGCCTCCGATCCAGAAACCCTAAGGAAATCCAGCCTCTAGCCACGAAAAGTTCCGCAGCGTTGCCGCCACCGAAGGGGAGATTCGGGGGACAGAAGTCTCTGTTCTGGCACCCTGCCGAGACGGGGAAGTGCCCCCGGAGCCATCTCCATCGACTGCACCACCATCTCCATTGCCGTTGCTCATTCCCATGATGAGGATGGAGTAGTTCTTCCTCGAGGCTAATGGTTCTACCGGTAGCTATGTGTTCATCTCTCTCTCTCTCTATGCATGATCATATTGTGATCATGAGCTTTGTAATCAAGTAGATCTACCTTGCTACTCAAGTACTTTAATAGATCTCTGGCTCTCCCCACGTGTGTGAAAGTGACAACTTGCACACCATGGTGGCACTTAGGCTAGAGATTACAAATACTTGTTATGAGTTATATTTGGAGTTGGATGTTTTTATGAAATTGTGGTGTTTTTTGAAACCATCTAGATCTCAAGGTGACAGTGTGGGGTTATCTAGATGGGGAAAGCGAACTTTGAGGAGTGTTGTTATAGCCCTACCATGGAATAGAGTGTCCAACCGGAGAGTAGTTCAGAGTAGTATCATGAAGAGAAGATATTTATATGAGAGTGTTCACTAGTGAAAGTATGATCCCTAGGCCTTGTTTCTGAACATTGAAACACCGTTTGCAACTAGATCTATTACATGTTTGCTTGCTGTTATCTTTATTTCAGTTTTCCTTTAGTCTCTTCCACGCCATCAAGCTATTTTCTGGCACCGTTACCACTTATAATTATCCATACCACTTGTATTTCACTATCTCTTCGCCGAACTAGTGCACCTATACACCTGACAAGTGTATTGGGTGTGTTGGGGACACAAGAGACTTCTTGTATCTTGATTGCAGGGTTGCTTGATAGGGGATACCTTTGACCACTTTCTCCCTGAGTTCGATAAACCTTTGGTGATCCACTTAAGGGAAACCTGCTACTGTTCTACAAAGCTCTGCACTTGGAGGCCCAACAACTGTCTACAAGAATAGAAGTGCGTAGACATCAGACCGATCCGGAGATTATGCTGCCATCCACGACGAGTAAATAAATCCCGCACTGTATCCTCCAACCGCGTACACACCTCCATATACAGGTCATGATACTCCACACGATATAGGGCCGACCAAGAACGCAAGGTGTTGGTACACCGGTAAATAACCTAGAGAAGAGAACAATTTGCATCGTTAAACACTTTATTATTTCTACATAGCCACATCGACCATATAATTGCAATCACTCCAACCCTGAGAAGTAACTTATAACTTATGATCGATATGATGTAACTAATTTCCAAAAATATTGGCAATACTATGTGGTGGATACAGGTCTGAAGCTGTTTGGGTAATTGACCATATAGATCTAGCGGAATTGCATTGAAAAGGCAGATGTTTAATTGTCTCATTGTGATAACAAAAAACACATGAAGGATTCCATGCCAGTTTCGCCTCAAAAGATTATCTTTAGTAAGGATAACCCTCGACAAAGATACCAAGCAAATATTTTATTCTTAAGAGGTATCTTCATTTTCCAGATCATCCTATTATCCAAAACTGGTATGACTAGCTAGATTAGTGCATTTTAGAAGGAACTCACAGAGAATGAACCATTCTCAATAAGTTCCCATCGAAATTCATCAGACCCCGGCGACAGTTGAACATCTGTTAAGCGATGAAGCAAAGGGATCCAAGAGTCCAGCCTGACTCCAATCAAATTTCTCCTGAAAGTCATATTTGGAGGAAACGATTCCAACACTATGGCAATCGTTCATCCTTATAACGGACAATGGAATACAACGCGGGATATTGTTCATGGAGCGTGGCATTACCCAGCCACTTATCCTCCCAGAATCGCATCTGTGATCCGTCCATAATAGAAAATGATCCATAGCGGAAGAAAGACTTCTTCGTTGCCATTAGACCAGCCTAAAAGTGAGAGTCACCCGGTTTTCAAACCATCTGGGACAATGCTTTTGAACCCATATATTTTCTTTTGAGATGTGTTTGCCAAACCCCCTCTTCCTTAAGTAATTTGAAGAGCCATTTGCCAAGTAGATCTCAATGTCATGAATACCTAGCCCCTGACGGTTATTCCTTGGACTGGCTAATTGTAGAAACAAGTTTATGATTTTAGTGGATTAAATTCACGAAGGGCGTCAGCAGTTTAGCCGTGCTACTACCTTCAAGGTTAAGTCGGGGGTGACAACTAGTCTAAGTATGATTTTGCAATCATGCTGATTAAACCCCTCAAAACAGTAAACAAGTTTTTCTGGTTACTGAAGCATGGTAAGGACAAAAGTGTATTTGTGGTTGTGCACTTGTGCTAGCAAACTTCTCCAAGAAACAACAATCTGCTTTCTTGTTTAACTCAAAAGAATATGTATGCTTGTTTTCTTTTATATTTTCAACTTGTCCAATAAGACATTCATGAGAATAGAAACAACGTTGTTAATCTCATATACTTCTGACCTACACCTCATGGTTTCTTAACTGGTCTAGTATTTCCAACAAAATGGCCTGGTAACTCTAACTCCGGTCTCTACAAATATCACAGAATACTTCTTTATAAAAAGAGTGTATCTAGACTTTTTTTTAGTGTCTAGATTCAAAGTGACCTACACACTAAAAGGAGTCTAGATACACTCCTTTCACAAAATACATCTTATATTTTGATACGGAGGAAGTAATATATATTACAAAAGGAACCATTTCAAAAGGAGAAATATATACAAGCTCAGGACAGCAAGCCATTTCATTAATGATATGAGAAATGCAATGGCCGTGTCCAGTATCCTCTCTTCCCCAATTAGCTAGTTGCTCATCCTTCAAATAATGACATTATCTCCTTTTTCAGTTCCTGACTGGTATACTTCTTCTGTTTCTTCTTGCCTGCAGTGACTCGTTTGAACGAACAGAGCACCCCTGAAAGTCGGCTTTGGTTTGTCTGCAGCTTAGATAAGGAAACCTCGAACCGTGGAACAATCAAATCCACAATCTCTTGTCGCAGTTGGTACCTGATCTTAGCTGTAACCTTCCATGTCCTCTGGTTACCACAAGTGTCAAGAAATCCGATAGTGAACTTATCCAAGTTTAAGCGGCATGTGTTAGTCAGAGGAACCCAACACTCATCGAAGTAGCTCTTCTTGTATCGCTGGATCAATGAATTGAGCCCACTCACCAGTTCTCGAATAGGAAATGTTGCTCCTGGACGGCACATCATTTGTAAAACACCACATGTGTTGTTCAAGAGGAAAATGTATTTCCTACCCTTTTCGCCTTGGCACATCATCTCTACATCTTTCTCGAGCTTGGATGCCCAGTAATGAAGCATGTGAGAGTAAGGATCACTGGTGTGATGGACTGACTGCACAAAATCTGTGTTATCAGAGAACAATTGGAGGGCCTGTATGAGAAGGCCATTTGCTGGATGAATAGTAGATTCGTTGCTGCTACCGATATCCAGATAGGTTCCTCTCAAAGCCTTCTCCATCTTGTGTACTAGATTACGAGCAACCTCGCTACATCTGATGAAAGGATCTTGTTACGAACCATTTAAATAATTTAAATCACACACTTCAGGATTCAATCAAGGAAAAAAACAATATTGTGTCCTGATTGCAAATTTTGAGCTAGAAATTTGTAAATTTTGAGCTAGAAATTTGTAAATTGTTAGCAGAATACAAATACCCCTGCGATCGGTACCGATTGATCATTTTCGCATATTTGAGATGTGTTTGACCATTTTCCCTTTTCACACTGGACTTGATAGTATTTGCCAGTTGACCGTTGACCATTCGCCTATACTCTACTAGTAATACTTATGGATGTCGTTTTCACCACACATGCCAAGGAGAAAAAACGAACTGCCCCCAATTCTTTTCCTCCTCCGGTTGTAATGGTCGTTTCTTCCTCCAGATGGCTCATGTGCCTACCATGAATCACTAGCTCGTTTAAAGAAGTTTAGGTTTTTTTTTTATTTGAGATGTGAAAGAAAGATTCACTTGATCCTATCAAGTTTAGTGCCTAAAGCACCTAAATTTTGATTTGTGATTTTTGCACATGTTGATGAATTGCCAGCCCATTTTGCCTTATTGCAAGATTTTGCATGTTGAGGTTGGAATTACTAGTAAGAGCATCGTCACCGGCCCGCCCCCAACCGGAACCCCAACATACCGGATTTGGGGGATGCGACTGGAAAACGGCCCGCAGCGACGCGCCCTAGCCGCTGCCGGCAGATTGTACGAAGAACTTTGTACCTCTTCTTTTTGTTATCTTAATGAAGATCGGCCTCAGGACCTTCGACAATTTGTCTGGCATCCCCCTGTCGTCCCCGAAATGCAAGGGTGGGTTGGGGCAGCCAGCAACGCGCGCCTCGTCGGCATGGCCGCACGGGCTACCTATGTCAGCCACTGAAAGGAGCAATATACTCCACCCAATTCCTTTTCCCCCCAATTTCCATCGCCCATTTCTCATGCATGCTCCCATGCAACCGCTCTAGTTCCCGCCTAGCTCACGCCTTCACCGCCACGATGCCGCAGCTCGGGAAGCCGCGCAAGAAACGCATCACAGAGAAGCCGGGCGACATGCCGGAGGAGGAGTGGGTCAAGGTGTTGGTGACGAGGAAGATCATCACGCCGACCACCAAAGCCGATGTGGCCGCGCCCTGGAGAAGAAGAAGGCTCTCGAGGAGGAGGCTTCGATGATGGCTTACTTGCAGGGCCTAGCTGACGGGATATAGTGAGCAACAACGCCGTCCAGTCCTGCCGCATCACCTCGCCATCCTCGCCTCGTTTTTCCGAGGAAAGCCCGAACTTTGGGCTGGCGGCATGTCCCCAATCTCGGTTTCATCTCCCGGGATCAGTGAGAATGAGTTCCCTATCCCTGTCGCTGAACCGACCGTTGTGTTCTCCCCCATTCTGCCTGACGACAGTCCTCGACCGAACCAAGGTCGCGCCTACCTTGGCCTCAACCAAGCCTTTGTCGGGTCACCAGACTTGCACATGGGCTCACTCTCGTCGACACAGCCAGCGCAGGTGCCTCCCAAGCCGAGCTTAGCCTGTTTGGTGGTGGTGGATTTGACGCCTGCTAGGTGGTCGAGGAAATGGCTAAGAGTGCGGCTGCCAGCGCCACGTATGGAATTATCCGTGGCGACAGCGGTTACCACACCGGTGAAGCCTACTAAGGAACCGGATTATGATGAGGGAGAGGTGGAGGAGGCAAAAGCTGTGGAGCTTGATGCTACGGGCAAGCCGAAGAGGAAGAAAGCTAGCGGCAAGGGCAATAGGTGGAATGTGGCTGAGGACCAATGTCTGGCCGATGCTTGGAAGGCCGTGTGGCTTGACCCAATCACCGGCGCAAACCAAACCGCACGTCATACTGGAAGAGGATCTTCGACCAATTCGAAGAACGCAAGCTCTATGAAGATTACATGAAGTTCCATATGAACCGTAACCAAAATGCCTTGTCAATAGGCTGTGATTCAAAAGGCGTGCAACCTTCCATGGATGTGTGGACAAAGTCCGCAATAGGAAAGCAAGTGGACAAAACGAAGTCGATCAAGTGAGATTCACAAACCCATGCTTGTTCTATATTTCTTCAATTGCTATGTGCATGTATGCTTCATGTTTGTTTGCTCTGCTAGTTGAAGGAGATGATGGCTTTGTACATTAACAGCAATGGGGAAAAGGATTTTCCTTTCGTTCATGTTTTCACCAATATTGAAAAGTGCAAGAAATGAGAGAAAGTCTCGTATGAGCCGAGCAACGACAAGCCCTTGGAAGTGGACACACCGACCGCTTCCTCCACCGTCCGCTCCAGTTTGGATAGCGGGGAAAGGAAGGAGAGATGGATGCATTCCACACGTCCATGTTGCGTCCAAGGAGCAGAGCCCCGTCAACAAAACATTGCCAGTTGCGAATTTGATTAGACATCAACTTTCACATAGCCCGGGCTTTAAATTAAGAGTAAATTCCAAATTTTACCCTCTAGTTTGATAATTTTGACACTAATTACCTCATTTAACAATTTTTCATCTGTATTACCCCATTTAGTGAAAGTTTTGCCAACTTTTACCCTACTTAGAAAAATGATACGTGATTTATCATGTGGGTGTTGTCAGCAATTTTCTTCCATTTTTTTCTTGTAATCAAAGAAACCTTGAACCCAAAAAAAAACTGTCCATAACCACATCTTGTGGAAATAATCACGACACCCATTATGATGCTACACGTGGCAACGTACGTTTGTCTGAGTTGAGTTTTATGTCATCGCCGATAGTATTCTACATTGGTCTTGCCGTATAGGTATATAATCACATATACTAGTCACGTAATCTTGATACTCAACAAGAAACACGAAGTAATAGGCACACACGTTCTGTAAGTGGTCAATTTTACTAGCTGCTCGTAGTAGATTTTAATTGAGGCAGCAAGTTTGTTACCAGTTGTTGCCATTAGCCGAACGCACTGTTCCAAAATATAAAAAGAAATTCACTTGGTCTTGGGTCATTGCCCTCTGGATCTAAAATCGCTAGAGATCACCTTGACAAATCCAATATCATCGACTACTGTATTAAAATAATATGTACGTGTACCAACAACCGTGTGTAAAAATCGAGCAACTCAGCTATCATACCGATCAGACAGTGAAAAAAACTGATAGGAGAAAATGATCAATATCGCATGGCATCTGTCCTAACACACAGACCCACCTAGTAGAGGGCTCTCAGATTTTTAAAATGGGGTAAAAACTAACAAAATTTTCTCTAAATAAGGCAACATGGATGAAAAATTGTTAAATGAGATAATTGGTGTCAAAAATATGAAACTATGGGGTAAAAACTGAAATTTACTCTTAAATTAAAGAATCGCAGTTGCCACACATGACACTAGGCTGATGCCTGATTCTCAACAACGAAAGCTAGAAAACGCGGATCTCGTCGCATCTCTTCTCATTCTCCTCATCTCGTCACAGCACTCAAGAATGCACCTAAAACGAAACAGATACGGCTGAACCCACGAACGCGATTGACACGCGGACACGACTGGACTGTGACGGTCCCGCGCGTCGAGTGCCGCCGGCCGGCCGGGCTCAATCTATCGTTGTCTTCGACCCAAAGCATGGTGCCGTGCGGTCCAATGCTTCCATCACGGTGACGACGACAATCACTCGTTCATGCGTCATCATCCGGCCCCACCCACGCTCGCCGCCCGTCCTGCGCTCTCGATTGGCACGTGCTCGGACTCGCACCGCACCTGCTCTGCTGTCTGCTCTACCGATGGCAGTCGCCGCCGGCGGGCTGCGGTGGATAACAGGAGGGTGGTAGGGTGCGCGGTGAGAGGCCGGTGGCCAGGCAAGGCGACCGGCAACGCGCGCCAAGCAGCGTCGCGCCGGCACGGCGAGGCGGGCACGCGCGGCACGGTGGCCTAGTTGCTAGGACGCGCAGCTTTTGGCGACAGGTGGGCGAGCGGTTGCCGGGATGGCTGGCGCCACTGCCGACGTCGTGTTCAGCGGCGCCGACAGCATCGTCCAGGGCGGCGCGGACAGGGGCTCGCTGGCCGGGCCCCAAAACAAGGCGCGGAGGCGGAACCACAGCACTAGCGAACGGAAGCAACAACAGGAAAGGGATTCGTGATCGATGCACACGTACCTGAGACTGCCGCCGGTAGCAGCGGCATCACGCGATCCTGCTGGAAGCATGTCCATGTACGGGGTGGAGGTGCAGACGGAGGCGCGCGGGCGGGTGGGATCGAATGGAATTTTTGTTGAAGAAGGCGTGCCGCGAATTTGATTTGTACGTATTTGTCTACTGTATAATAATCTAGCTGAGGCCGACGCCACCGTGGACGACGGCGACCTTCACAATTTTTAGTTTACGTGCTTCTGATCGCGGTTGTGTGCTACTGTCCTGTGAAAACACGCGCTAGCAGTGTCATACAAGAACTCTCAACTTAGCATTCCGTCCATATCTCCGACCGTGCTCGATTACACCAAATGCACCACACGATCAGTTTTTTTTTTGTGTGTGTGACGAAGAACATGGCACACCCCGCATTCCCACGGAGTGCATATATATCTCCGACCATGCTCGATTGCACCTATCTCCGACCATGCTCGATTGCACGGCGGGGCAAGTGGGACTAGCGAGATCGCACATTACACCTTTAATTTTTTTTTAAAGTAGGTCAAAGGCCCGACGATAAATTAATAGCGCCAAGAACGGCAAAGAGATACAAGATACTCAACCCAACTTACAAGCGCGGACAACACAACCACGCACTAGAAAGAGCCAACAAAAGGGCTACAACCGACAGAATGTGCAGCCGGCACGGCCATTACGAAGACTATGCAAACTCGGAGTAGAAGCTGACAGCAACCGTGTCGGGTTGGGACTCGCCCAAAGGGTGAGCTAATGAACACACAGGCCATCGAAGCCACACCACCGTCGCAGACCATGCCACCGGAGGCCGACCACCGCCAGGAACCGGCCCGCGCTGCCCACGGCCAAGAGGCACCCCTGAGGTAGCACTCAACAAGAGACCAGGGTGTAGAACCCGAAGCAAGCTTTGCCGAAGGTCGCCAAACGAAGAGGCAACGCCATCCGAAGAAGCACCGCACCTCTGCCCCACCACCAACGGAGGGCCGCACATCGTGAGCTCCAAGACGGTGTCTTCAAGAAGAGCACGACGCAAACGCGCCACCACCGCCCGATCCACGGATCTAGGGTTTTCACCCGGAGCAAGACTAGGAAAGTGAGGAACCGCAACGGCGCCCAGGGACGCCGACGCCGTGGCCCGGGAAGACCCGGGCGAGGGTTTCCCCTCGGAAAGACCTCACCACCCCCAATCATGGCGAGGGACGCTGCCTAGACGCCGACCACACCGGCACCACGAAGCGCCACCCGCCAAGCACCATGCCATCCACATGGCCATGGTCCTAGCCAGCACCAGAACCACGGGCTCGCGCGCCAACCCACATGGTTCCCACCTCACAGGGCCGCCGCCCCGGCATCCAAACTCAACACTCACCAGCGCCGGAGGAACAATAAGAGGCACCGCCCCCTAATCATGGCGAGGGACGCTGCCTAGACGCCGACCACACCGCCACCCGCCAAGCACCATGCCATCCACATGGCCATGGTCCTAGCCAGCACCAGAACCACCGGCTCGCGCACCAACCCACATGGTTCCCACCTCCCAGGGCTGCCGCCCCGGCATCCAAACTCAACACTCACCAGCGCCAAAGGAACAATAAGAGGCACCGCCAGCGGAACCGGGACCAGCACGGGGGCCTCGAACCTGCAGGGGAGGGGGAGAGAACACAGCCCGCAGATCGGCGCCCTATAGCCCCCATGGCTACAATGACAGCGGAACTAGGGGAAGCGATCGGCGAGGGCCAAGGGCCCATGGCCCGTCCCTAGAACTCGGAGCAGCCAAACGACCGGACCCCCATGGCCCGGAGTCATCAGATCCGCCCGAGCCCCATCTTCCGGGCACTCTCCACACCACGCCGGTGCATCAATGCTGGCCAAGATTTCCACCATCGCCACGCACCCCAGACCAATGCCCGTGACGCACTCGACCGCCTCCAGGCTACCGAGAGCCTGAGCTCGCACCGCACACCGCCACAACTATGCTGGGATGCCGCCACCGCCACGCGCACGCCAAAACCCGCCCGGAGCCGCCACACCGCCGAGAGTCATCCGCCCCGCCGTGCCCTCTGGTTAGCACCGCGCTGCCAACCGTCGGAGCCGCCCGCACCACCTCCGCTGGAACGAGGGAGAGGAGAGCCCTGCCACCACCGACACCCCCGGGGCTTCGCTTGGAGATGCTCACTGGCGGAGGAGAGGGAGGAGGGAGGAGGGAGGAGGGGAGGGGGGCGATGGCGTAGAGGGGATTAGGGTTCTCCTGCCCGCTCACGGGAGCAGATAGAGCGAACGAGTTTTTTCCTACACCTTTATTTTAACTCAAACTAAATGGAATGAGTGAGATTTGATATATCCTACTTAACCCACTTATTCCATCTTCTTGTCTCATTTCAATATTGATAATTGCATCTCACTATGCCCACCTACATGAACCAAATATAGCTACAATAGGTTCATGTGTTTAGTTGCTGATTTCGTAGGGATGGGGTGGGATCACCCACATTTTGGGGACTCGATGGTCCATGGTAGGGCGATTCCACATTTTGTTTGGTTCAAAGGATCTGAGAGATGGGACCAAATGTGTTTAGCTTATAGTATTCAGTAGCACTTGATTAAAAGGGGTGAAGTGCAATTATCTTAATTTTGGGGAACAACAACCACATTGGCGTCGAGTCTCTCCACTGTCTTCATGACGCTCCTCATCGTCTCCATCCTCCCGTGTCGTGGCGGCTCTAGCAGTGACTTGAGGCGAGCTTCGACGAAGACCGATGAGCGCCACCAACATCGTGATTCCGCTGAAGCTCTCACACATGTGCTCGAAGGTAGCCATCACTAGTAACATATTAGGGTGCAGCTAGGAAATGCGGAGGCCATACATCACCAACCAGGCATGGCAGAACCGTGATAGCGGCGGAACCATCCACATCGCCAGGAAGTAAGGGAAGATGGGCATGTCGATCTCGCTCAGATCAAGCAAGGTGGCATGTTTTATCAACCTCGCTCCCCCCTCATGACACTTGGAGGCCACCGGATGCAACAAGGACACTCCATGGCCTCCGAGCTACTCAGCCCGACACCAAACCACACTTGAGACTCTCATCGAAGGGGATGTTGGGCCATGCGCTCCTTCAACACGCGGATCTTTGGAGAGGAGAAAGCTTGGGATTGTACGACATGTTCAGGAACACGAGGAAGAGGGAAGTGCAAGGAAGATGAAGAGAAACATACGCATCTTGGCACGCCTATTTGAAGGCCAAAGCCAAAGCGGGGAGGGCTCAAGCATAGTGCCCCCATTTTTTGGGCATAGCCCGGACAACCACACCATCGTCGATCCCATGCACAGGGGATACTGTCAGATCCGGGAAAACGAAGGTATCCCAGACCCACTGAATGTGGGCCTCTATGCCCCATATCCATGCTGGTTGGAGGAGCGTTCTCGAGAGCTCATATGTGAGCCTGCGAAGCTTCCCTTGACTCATCTACTTCGAGAAGGAATCATCAGCCGTGAAGCTCACCTTCGTCCCTAGGAAAGGATATGTCATTCGTGACTCATATTTGACCACTTTACACATGGGACACCGCAGGACAGCATGGTGCCGAGTCCATGCCATCAGGCTTGGTTACCACCACCACTGCCTCCAGCGTAAGAAAGTTTCATGGCAAGACTATAGCATTCCTGAGGACAGGGAAGGCCGAGTTGTAACCTAGCCACTTCAGGAAAGGGGTTTATGCCTAGGCCGGTGCGGATGGACCCAAGGAGCCTGGCGGTAGAGAAAGACCAAACCTGGGAACAAAAAGCATCCCTGAGAAAGGACCAAGGTCATAAGATGGGATAGGACGAGGGCAGAGCCTCATCCTTTATCGGATGTCATATCTTTGTCGTGTAAAAGTTGCCTCACCTCCCCTCCACTCTGAGTCACAGATGGAGGGGCATCCTCTTCTTGGCCACTATGGTATCCCCTTAGAGCTATAAAAGGAGGAACTAAACTAGACCAAAATAGATCAAGTGATAGGTTAGCCCATTCTCCTTGCCTAGAATCTCTGATAAGAGAGAACACTGTAACCTCTATCTTCTCCAACGAGCAATATGATCAGACAAGTAGGAAGTAGCATTGTTAGCATCTGAGCAGCCTGAACCTGGGTAAATCTATTGTGTGTTTGCAGGTTGACGAAGATCTAGAGCTTTCTTGTGTGCTTTTTTGAATATATTTTGTGAATTTAAAGGTGTATTACTTAATCGTCAGGATTATAATCCTTAATATAGAGTCTAGGTATAATGTGATCTAGATTACAATCCTTAGTACATAGTCTAGGTATATCATGTGGTCTCAAAAGTAACGAGACAACAATTAAGATTTCACTCCGCGACATTTTGGCTAAAGCATCACTAACCAAGTTTTGCTCTCTCCTAATACCCTCTACCTTAGACTACAACCTCTCCCTTAGTAGGCATTTTATTTCTTTTACCATATAGGACAACTTAGACCTATCTTCTCCAATGGTATTGATCATAGCTACCATAACAGCGTAATCTATCTCGATGATGGACAGTGTTGTACTCCATTCTAGGGCTAGTGCACAAACCTCCATACAAGCCGCTAGCTTTGCCTCTAGAGGAGAATAACAGGTAGATAGATAGCGACATGAAGATAAGATAATTTCCCCTTTTGTGTCCTAAAGAACCATATCTGTTGCTCATTCCTCAATATGTCATTGTAAGAACCATCAACATTTAGTTTCCCCCACCCAACAGGAGGCGGAGACCATCTCTTTGGAGATGCATGCTCACTCTTTCTCTGCTCCCTCCTCCATGCGCTAAGAGCAGCTAATCAACTGGTACTTTCCCCTTGAGACCATAATCTTGTAGGTAGTACTTGATCGTGAAGATTGAGTCAATGTAGTTGTTGGGGTTTAGGGCCTGAAAACAATAATTTTTCCTACGCAAATAACCCTAATGCCAGGATCTATCTATTAGTAATGCAGTAATGGGAGGGGCTTTTTGCGAACTTACCCTTGAAGACCGAAAAGCTTTGTCAATGTTCGGGAGAACGTGGTGGATGTAGTCGTACCGACGCCGACCTCAAGTTCATTCTGAACTCGGACGGCTGCTCCAGCTCTAGCTCCACTGGCTCCAGTGACTCCGATGGCTCGAACGACTCGAGCGCCACTAGTGTAGCACCTCGTAGGGGGTCACACACATACGGTGTTTGACGATGAACCCCGGACCCTAATCCAGCAGAGGTTGTGAAAGTAGATCTGCTGGGTCTGGAATCCTTCCAGCGCGATGGTGCTCCGAGGTGAAGAACACTCTCGTTCATGTAGCCCTTACAGTGGGGTCGCACTCACAAGAGAGAGAGGAAGAGAGGAGGGAACTTGGAGGGGGAAGCCTCAAAGCTTGGGATTAATTGGTGTGCTGAAATCCCTCCATATGCCCTCCTTTATATAGTGGGAGGGGATCCCCCAAGTTTGTTGGCTTAGCCATGTGGGACTAAAGGCGAGGAAGAGGTGGGAGGCCACCTTGGCCAGTCGGCCAAGGCCCTCTTGGGCCCCACGCGGGGCACCAAGGGCCCATGTATCCACCCTCTGTTCTTCCTTTTGGGTTGCCCTCCCTCTTGGGCCTTTTGCCCTAGGGAATTGGCCCATTAGGCATGAGCTGCCCATTAAATCATATTTAGTTCACTAAATAAATATAAATAAATGTATAATTCAATAATTAACATATATTTACATATTATTCAATTCTCGTTGCATCGGAACTCCTTCCGGAGAATTTCGAACACCCGCTGAACTTTCGCGGAACCCTTTCGGTTTTCCCTTCTCTTTTCTTCGATGATTCCTATGATACCAAAATGATATCCGAGCATTGTCAAACCCTTAAGCGTGTTGCCCTAACGGTTCGGGAACACTCCAGACATGGTAGAGACCCCTCTCGAACCAATGAACATCAGCAGGACCTGGATGCCCATAATGACCCCTGTGCATTCCACGAGAATCTTCGTCATTGAACCGTTAAACATAGAGTCCTATTCCCTTTGTTACTTTGATACTTTACTTGTCTGAGACCTGATCAACTACATGGCCATGTCGTGTTCAATCTCGTTACCGACAAGTACAACTTTACTCATTCCGAGCTATGCCATCCCCGTGACCTAGTCACACGCTTCACCTTTATGGATGTCATGTCTCTAAGTGGGCCCAGAGTATCTCTCCTTCACGCGGAAGAACATATCCCGCTCTTGACACATACGCATCTACATGCCCGTCTGAATACCTGCAAACATCTTTATGATCACCATTTCACCGAGTGACGTTTGATGCAATCAAGGCACTCTTGGGTGATAGTGATTAAATATGGTCTCATGATGACTGGATTCGTGCACCAACAACAAGGTTATTGCAGTACCTGTAGCAACAAATATTTAAGAGTTTGTCCCTATGGGAGATCGTCAAACGGAAACAACACGACCCCGCATCCACGTTGTCAATGCGGCAACGTTTCGCACCCAAACCGTGGTTTGGAAATAGCCTATTCTATAAGTTACTAGAATAGTGATAATTGAGAGAGGTTTAAAGTATCTAATAACAAAGAACTTTTAACAAGAACAAAATAAACTAAGACATAAAGTAAACAGGAATATGAACTGAACTAAAGAGATTGTAGTTGTAGGATTGAATGGACTGAGAGATGGCTTCTAGGCTTTGGTCTCACTAGTACTAGATGGGAAAATATATGTGTGATCTATAAGAGATTACTCAGTCAAATAAATGTTCCCCAATTGATTACCGGGCTGTCACTCTATGTGCACTATGCATGGTTCTCGCGCATCACCGCAAGGCAAAGGCACTTCCGGACAAAAGGATCACATAAACTCATGTTAGATCACAATAAATTTTAACTTAGCGCCACTAGATCATACCTCAACCTAGAATTGAATCAATCACTCACACATGGATGAACAGCGAAACATATATAAATATATGATAATATCACAACCGTGTTCAATCTTACAATTACTAAACACAAGAGGGAGAGGGAGATGGAGCTGATGATGGAGATGGAGATCGATGCGTGGTGGTGATGTCTTCCTTCTCCTCCCCTTCGTCTTGCTTGGATGCCTTGATGGTGATGGTGATGGTGTTGAGGGATATCTAGATCTCGGAGGTGTGATTGAGGCAGAGCTCTGCCGCTATGGAGATCATATGGTGGTGGCGGCAGTAGGGCTCCGCCCCCTGAGGGGCTATGGCTTCGTGGCTCTCTCTTGGGTCCTCTCTCCTTTATATAGGCCTTGGGGGTGCCCTAGGGTTCCCCAATACCATCATATGACTTAGGGAAGGTTCTGCAGATTTTCTGGGGCGAAATCCCGTTGTTTCCGACCTTTTTGGCAACTATACGGGCGGAGATATACGACCAAAAATATAGCTCCGGCTGTATAGTTGGTCGTTAAACCGTGTGTCCCCTTTAGTATTTTAGTCGTCATTTCTTCATATGAACTCTGTTTTGGGTGTTCTTGGGCTCGTTGAGTTCGTATCGTCGAGGGCTACAACCTTCTGGTCTTCGATATTTATTTTGAGAAGTTGGAAAATTGACTTTTCCAACCTCTCAAATGGCTATGTCTGGTCCCTGCAGCTCCTCCATACTATGCTCTCTTTGTTCCTTTTGCCTTTGTTTTGTCCATAATCATCATCAACACCTACACACATGTCAAAGACAAGGAAGGGGATAAATTCTACCTAAACTACTAAATGTCCAAAGCTCATATTGAATTTAGTAAAAATAAGTAATCATGCATATTAGGCATAGCAATAGTTAGATAGAGCATGATATGATAAATAAATGACAGAATTTATATTGCTAAAATTTGTATATCACAACCATCAAATTCCCCAAGCTAGATCTTGCTCGTCCTCAAGCAAAAATGGATCGATAACTTAATGGATGTGATATTTCTTATCATTGGAAATCAATGCATCATATCCTTGTTTTTCCTGTAAGCTCAAAGTAAGAGAGCACATAATCATACAAGGCAATATAAGCTCAGTTATGTTATTCCAAACCACTAGAGATTAGTCAAAAACTTCTATGCCCCATGTCAAAGTTAAATCTAGCTTGCAAGTAAACTTGTGATCCTTCTATATGCACTTTAGTGTATTTTTGTATTTTTATTTGTATAAGGCAAAGCTGAACACAGCTAGTTGTCAATCATAAATAGAAATAGAGTTTTCCAATGCTGCCCACTCATGCCATCTATTGACGTCTCTCAAGTGCAAACTTCGATTGTTGAGCTCATAGAAAATATATTTCTTAGTAACGAGACCATGCCAAAAGTGTGGTATATGTTCAATCAAGACTGTGCATGCTAGGAAGGACACTCGTGACCATTACCAAGGTTTCCCTTTTCGGTATAATGATTTCTCATAACGGTCAAAGGAGTATTCCGACTTTTGCTTTGAACGCAGGCCCATGAGAATACCAATGCATATCCAAATATAGCATTTTTGCTACATATGTTGGGCAACTCATAGCCAAACTCCAAGAGTTTCCTCTTTTTGGATTGTTCAAATGCCAGCGGAGTTGTTAGCATCCCATGTTGTGCGACAGTGGCGCAAGACACGCATAAACCAATATCTCACTTTGATTTCCAGGACAAAATTTTGGCATATGTAATCTCGAAACTTTGAAACATTATTTCTTATTTGACAACTCACTCAGTAAGCATCTATTAAGACCATCATTTCCAACACTATGGGGTCGAGCTACTCCATAACCATTCACTTAAGACAATTCTGAATAGTGACAACTAGCAAGTTTCGAAGAACTTCTTTATTATATTTTTTTTCTTTCAAAATGTAGAGAACATGGCAATGTATATTTGGAGGATCACAATATTTTTCACAAGCCAGATAAAAGTTGAACAAGATGCATCAAAGCTATGGCTCTTCTCCTATGGGGCCTAACATGAGCAAGTATATCCCTTATATAAATATGAACAAAATCTCACCTAAGCAAGCATTCAAAAACAGAGAGATACACAATAGCATGAAAAAAATTTAAGATAAAGAAATTTGCACAAGACTCTATGCATGCCAAATAACCTCCCCAAGCTAAACTTGAGAAGATCATGAAAACAAAAGAGAAAATGTTGTTATCAAAAGAGAGTATAAGAAGTGGTTACCTTTCCAAGCTTAAGTTAAAGCAAGGGTGACACACTTTACCGTTGAGGTGCTTTTAACCTCTACTTTGATGTACAAAGAACATTTGCTTAAATGAATGCTTCACGACCCGGTGTATGCCTTTCTTAAGAACCTGGTAGGAACAAGACTAGAAAGAAGACAAAATATTTTTGTGTTTTTGAAGACTGATGACCCACAAGTATAGGGGGTGTATCGCAGTATTTTCGAGGGAAGTGAAACCCAATTTATTGATTCGACACAAGGGGAGATAAAGAATACTTATCAGTCTTAACAACTGAGTTGTCAATTCAGCTGCACCTGGAAACAATCTTGCTCACAACAGTTTATCAGTAGCAACAATTTTGTAGTAGGAATAGTAAAGTAACAGTAGTAGCAAAACAAAGACAGTAGTAACAAAAACAGTAAACAGTGGGATTTGAGTGCGGTAGGCATAGGGATGGATGGACGGGCGTTGCATGGACAAGACAATTCACATAGCAATAAGAACATAGGGCAATTGCAGATAAAGAAGATAAAGCACCCAAGTACTAGACAATCCTAGGTATGTGTTCCATATATAGTCATACGTGCTCGCAATGAGAACTTGCACAGCATCTTTCGTCCTGCCAGCCCGTTTGCAGCGGGGCCTCTAGGGAACTACTGGTAATTAAGGTGCTCCTTTTAATAGAGCACCGGAGCAAAGCATTAACACTCCGTGAACACACGTGATCCTCACATCAAATCCTTTCCCTTCCGGTTGTCCCGATTTCTGTCACTTCGGGGCAATAGGTTCCGGACAACGACGTGTGTATACAACTTGTAGATAAGACCCAAAACAATACTATCATAATGAATCAATAATAAGTTCAGATCTGAAATCATGGCACTCGGGCCATAGTGACAAGAATTAAGCACAACAAGTCGCAACAAAGTCATAAAGCACTAATAAAAGATACTAGGCACCATGCCCTAACAATCTGATGCCATTACATGAATGGTCTCATCCAATCCCTACCATCCCCATAGCCTACAGCGGGGGATTACTCACTCGTAGATGGGGGAAACATGGATGGTCGATGGAGAAGCGATGGTGATGATGATGGCGATGATCTCCTCCAATTCCCCGTCCCGGTAGAGTGCCAGAACGGAGTTTCTGGTGCTGTTTCGTGGAATCTGATGGTGGCGGCGGAGCGGAACTCCTTCTGGAAAAACGTCGAATCCCCCAAAGTTTTTAGGTTAGAAGGCTCCTTATAGGCGAAGAGAGAGGCCGAGGGGGGTGCCTGGGGGGCCCACACCACCCCCTGGCGCGGCCTGGCCTGGCCCGCGCCACTAGGTGGTGTGGCCACCCCATGGCTCTTCTCCGTCTCGTATTCTGGCTCCTGGAGTCTTCGGGTGAAATAGGATTTTTGGCATATTTTCCGGGATTTTTCCTGATAGTTGATTTTCTGCACAAAAAGTAGACACCTAGGCAATTCTGCTGAAAACAGCGTTAGTTCGCATTAGTTGCATCCAAATCACACAAGTATAGAGGAGAAACAATAGCAAAAGTGTTCAGGAAAGTAGATACGTGTTGGACGTATCAACTCCCCCCAAGCTTAGCTTATTACTTGTCCTCAAGCAATTCAGTTGAAAACTGAGTGCGATAAAAGAACTTTCACGAACACATTTGCTTCATATGATGTAAATATTCTCAGCAATGTGATCAACTACTTAGACAATTCATAGTAAAGAGTATGCAACTGAGCCTACTTAATAGTCATTGCAAGCTATGAAGAGATTCCAACTCAAGAATAATAAGTAGCATGAAGCACGAACATAAGCAACATTACAATGCTCATAGAAAGGTATGATAGAGTGGTATCTCGCTTGCCTTTGATTATGAATGTCAAGGCACCTCTGAAGTTCGAGTGATGACTAGAAGTAAAGATATCAAGGATACAAGCATCAAAGTCATAACACAAATAATCAAGTAATGAAACAAACACAAAGAATGACAACTATGCTCTCAAGGAGGTGCTCAAAGAATATGTGGAGACTCAACAAGTAGAAGAAAGAAGTTTTGAGAAATTTGAAAGGCTTCCAAATGCTGAAAGTATGGTACTTGTTAGCTTTGATCTCTCATTGCCCCTATCATAGGCATCTTTAATGTGGTTAAGGTGAAAGTGAGGTCCAATCTGAGTTATATGCTTGACAGACTATAAACTGGAAATCCCAAGTCCCTTGAGTACGAGGGCCGCTCCTCATGCTACTCAACTTTAGTTACCGGTAAGTTCTTGTCATCGTAAGTATGTGCGTATCATTAAGAACCGCCAACGGGGTACCCCTTGCCCGATGATACGGAAGAATCCCATATCAAAATGACAAGGCAAGCAGACAATGAGTATCTCAGCAATCTTCTTATTTACCATGGGAAAATGGTGCTTTTTTCTCTTTCCTCTTTTCATAAAATTCTCTTTTTTTTCTTTTTCTCAATAGCTATAACTCTTTTTTTATAAGAAGAATGCTTCATAGATATCATTATGGTTACGCTGCAGGTTTCCACCATGTCAGCATGGATTAGACCAGCGGCCCTAGCGTTTCTCTAACACACATACATAACTCCATGGACTTACAAGCTCCCCTTTTATTTCACACCGACGACATCCGCAAACAAAAGATCAAGGTATCAACTGGGTATATATTTACATGTGTTGAAAGCGTTCCCCGTGACAGCACGGTTCTGCTAATCCCCAGCCTATAATTAGCAAGCATATAACTTTCATGGAGAGTTCACAATGGTTCAGGTTTATTAAGTGCGGAAAATAAAGTGTGCCATCAAGTTCGTGAGAGCTTTACTAACTAACTTTCCCATAACAAGCAAACATTTTATTCGGAAGAAAATAAGGCACATTGAATATGCATGGGAGTAGCAAATGATGCTAATAGGTAGGTATGGTGGACACTTTGGAAATACTTGGTTTAGGGAGTTGGAAACTTGAGTAAAATATACTCAGTGGAAATGAAGGCTAGCAATAGCAAGGGAGCGACAAACGAGAGAGCAATAGCTGTCATTATCATGCTTGCAACAAAACAAGACTACTCATGGCATGAAAATGATTCAAGATCCTCAAGGCAAAATAATTCGTCAAGGCTTAACTGATTATTACAGTCATGTGCATGTATGAGCATGTGCCAAGTCGATCAAATGAAACATTTAGAGGAGGATACCACGATGTCATACCAATTTATGAATAGAGTAATGCAAGCAAACATTCATGAGACATGCTACAAACTATTAGTGAGCTGAAGCTAATCACAAGAAAGCAAGAACTACTAAGCATCCAAAGAAAACATACACTCTACATGAACGGACTAAGCAAGCTCACAATGATGAGTATATGTACAAAAATGAACACAAATAGAGTTCGTTACCAGCCTTTTACCACGCCTCAAGTTGTCATTGATCCTCATTATTGCTCTTCACTTGTGTGGCTTGAATAATAATATGAAACCAATAATCCACTGAGAACCGCCGAACCCTGTAGCCAACTCGCAAAAACCAAAGAAGAACGACAAATATTTTTGGTTTTTTCGATTTTTAAATAAGAACCAAAAAGAAAAACAAGGAAAGCAAAATCTTTTTGGGTTTTTTTTTAAATAGTTCAAACAAAGCAAAAAGGGAAAAACAAACCAAGGCAAAAGAAAAAGCAAACCAAAGTGAAACAACAGAAATATTTTTGGTCTTTTTGTGTTTTTAGAAAGCAAAAGAAAAGAAGAACGAAAACTAAAAAGAGAACAAAAACATGAATATACAAAGAACCGACGCAACATGATATGGAGATGAGTGCGGTGTCGGCGTACCTCCCCCCAAGCTTAGGCTTTTGGCCTAAGTGGGTATCAGCCCCAGGCTAGCCAAGATGAAGTGTCACCGGGGTACGATGAGGAGGTACCCTCGTCCTGGTGCGATCCCGAGTACGCCCCTCCGTAATGTGCAGAGTAATCATAGGAGGGCACATCCTCCTGGTGCTGCTCGTGGAAACCCAACAAGCGAAGCTGCTCGTCCACCTCCTCCTTGGAGCGTGACCACGGGCTCCTGTCAACACTAAACAAAGCAGGCTGTGGCAAAAGGATCTCCCTTTCATCCCCGTCAGTGAAAAGCATCCTATATACTAGATTGTTCAAATCAGAGGTATTAGTGACAAAGTGATGAGTTTTCATGGCAACAAGGTCAAGCCTCTGTGGTGCTAGCATGACATCATTAGGAGCCACCGAAAGATCTAATGCATCGATTACACGCGAGGCAATGATGCCCCCATAGATAGGCCCCCTAGCAGCTAGGCGGCGAGCGATAAGCGAACCAAGATTGTAACGAGTATCATTGTTAAGCGCAGCAGCAAGGAAAGCTAAGTGATAGTTGGAGATATTACTAGTGTTCTCCCTACCCAATACACTAGTGGCAAGATAGTAAGCAAAGTATCTAAGAGAAGGGAGTTGTATATTTCTTATCTTTCCGCGTTGCGCCACGCGGTCATCATCATTGGTCACACCTCGGTAAAGCTCCAACAAATCAGCGGGTCGCCCTTGAATTTTCTTCACGGTCCCTATCATATGCACACCTACAATACTGTAGCTTGCAAGAAAGTAAAACAAGGAAAAGAGGATGGGTGAGCATCCCCATCATCCCTTTCACTGCCAATGCATGTTGCAATGAGGTCTTCATTGTATGATGGCCTAGCTTGAGAGGCTATTCTTGAGGGCCTCGACCTCCTAGGTGCATCACTCTCAAATATCTCTCCAAAAGTGTGGTTGTTCATGCTTGGTATTCTGAAATTTAAACACCTATTAAACAAGTGATTGCAAAGTAAATATAATGAAGGATTCTACTCATAGGGACTAGCAAGAGGCCTATACATGCATCAACACTATATCTCTAAGCATCAAACAAGCTTACAAGCACTCATAACCAGTCACCTACAACAGCAAATACTCAACATACAATCAACTAAACACAAATCTACTTGGACAAGGAGAGGAGTCACATACCAAGGAACAATTGCCCCAAATTCCAGCAAGAAAGATGGGATGAGCAAAGAGATCGAAGAAATCGAGATCATGCACAGAGAGAACGCGATTTTGAGCTATGAACTGGAGCTTACTCAGGAGAGAGAAGAAAGTGGCAGGAGAGAGAGGTAGTGGGGGGCCAGGGGTGGCCCACACCAGGGCATGGCGCCACCCAGGGCTGGCCCCGCCACCATGTGGTGTGCCTGCCTGGTGGCCCCCCTGGTACCTACCAGGTACTCCTCTGCCCCTTTTTCACGTAAAAATTTAATATGAATTTTCTGGAATTTTTCGAGACACTTTATTTTTGGGCAATTTTCAGAAATAGAAGAATGATTTTTCTGACAGACAGATTTTTTTTCTTTTTTTTGGAAACATGATGCAAGGACAAAACAAGGCTAGAACTACAAAAGTTCTAGCATGCAAGCAAACTAACAACACAAAGGAAACTAAACGAAAGCAAAAACTAAAAATGCAAAGGATAGAAATAAATGGAGATAATCATAATGAAAACAATGTTTTGTTCAATGGACTCCTTTTGTTAGCAAGGTTGATCAAGTCTTGCTACCAAAACAATTGCATATGAGACAAAACTTTGTACTCCACTAATGATTATGTTACCTCAACCTTGATAGCAATTGTCCCAATCATAATAGTTTCAAATTTTTCTCTTGGTATGGGACAATATATTTCTCCAACTTGAATGCCTTCAACATGTTCAATAGAATTTAAACCATAAGTCCTTTCAATCTTCTTGGGAAAATCGACAGTATGTTCCTTGTCATTAACATTGAAGGTCACCTTTCCTTGATTACAATTAATAACAGCTCCTGCAGTATTAAGAAAAGGTCTCCCAAGAATAAGAGACATATTATCATCTTCAGGCATTTCAAGCACAACAAAATCAGTTAATATCAAGCAATTATGAGCCACCTGAACATGTACATCCTCACATATACCCACAGGAATAGTGGTAGACTTATTAGCCATTTGCAGAGATATATCAGTTGGTATCAATTTTTTAAGCTGAAGCCTCTTATAGAGAAAAAAAGGCATAACACTAACTCCAGCTCCCAAATCACACAAAGCAGTTCTAACATAACTGTTCTTAATAGAGCAAGGGATAGTTGGAATCCCTAGGTCTCCAAGTTTCTTAGGAACCTTACCATTGAAGGAATAATTAGCAAGAAAAGTAGAAATCTCTTCATTAGGTATCTTCCTATTATTCGAGACAATGTCCTTCATATACTTTGAGTAAGGAGGCAATTTAATAACATCAGTCAAAGGAATTTGCAAGAATAAAGGCTTCATCCACTCACAAAACTTATTATAGTGTTCATATTCCTTTGACTTGTCTTTCTTATCAGGGAAATGCATATGTTTTTGGACCCAAGGTTCTCTTTCACTACCATGTTTCTTAGCAATAAAATCTTCTTTAGTATATTTAGTAGTCTTAGTGTGATTTTCAGGTTCTTCTTCAACTTTTTCTTCATTGGGCACTTCATTTTCTTCATTACCACTTTCAGTTTCAGCATCAGAGATAGATATACTATTAGGATCTATAGCAAGTTCAGAGGATTCTACAACAATTTTATGTTTCTTTTTCCTTTTCTTACGAGTAGAACCACAATTTTCAGCTTGTTGAGAATCCTGCTTAATTCTTTTGGGATGCCCCTCAGGATATAGAGGATCTTGGGTAGCAGCACCACTTCTAGTTCTAATTTCATAAGCATGTTTTTCTTTAGCAGCATTAACTAGCAAGTCGTTTTGTACTTTAACGAGTTGATCTATTTGAGTTTGAACTATTTGAAAGTGTTTAACAATCATTTTAACATCATTGGAGGTTCTTTCCACAATATCTTTCAACTCAACAACAGCTCTAGTGTTTTCCATTAGATGATTTTGCACCCTTTTATTAAAGTTATCTTGCTTAACAATAAAGATATCAAATTCTTCTAAGCATTGATCAGGAGGTTTCAAGTAAGGGATATCACCTTCATCAAAATGTTGGAGAGAGTGTACCTCAATAGTGGGTGAATAGGGAATAGGCTTACATAATTCTTCTATAGGAGGTAAATTCTTGACATCTGCAGCTTTAATTCCATTCTCCTTAAGACATTTCTTAGCTTCCTTCATCACTTCATCATTTAATTCAATAACTCCCCTCTTCTTTGATGTTGGAATAGGCATAGGAATAGATGGTTCAGGTTCAATTACTTCAGGTATAGCTTGTTTAGGAGGAGTCCAATCTTCATAATTCTTGCTTATTTTAGCCATTAATTCCTCAACTTCCTTTGGAGTCCTATTCCTGAAAACACAATCAACACAACTATCTAGGTATGTCCAAGATTCCTCGGTTAGTCCATTAAAAAATATATCAAGTAGCTCATTCTTAGGTAAAGGACTTCCAGCCTGTGCATGACTCAAACCTCTTTTTCTCCCTGTTTAAAATCAAAAAGTTCCTGCAAAACAGCATGTCTAGCACTAGGAGGAAAATATTTCTGCAAGAAAATACTAATCAAGCACTCAGGGCTATCAATAGATCTAGGAGGTAAATTACCAAACCAAGTTTAAGCTTCTCCTTTCAATGAAAAAGGGAAAATCTTAGCAACAAAGTAAGTACGCATTTTAACATCATCAGAAAACAAGCCACTCATGGTAGAAAGTTCATTCATATGTGCTACAGCACTTTCATTCTTAGTCCCACAAAAAGGTTCTTTCTCGACAATAGCTATGTAAGATAGATCGAGAGAGAAATCATAATCTTCATCTATAATATTTATAAGAGAAGCAGCAAACTTAGCATCAAGAGATAATTTGGGTCTAATAGTACGCCTCTCAAGGAGACTCTTAGCAGCGCTCCTATCATGGGTCTTCCTACATTCTTCAATAAACTCATCAGTCATCTCAACATAATCTTCTTCAGCATAATAACTCTTACTAGACTCAGGTGAGCTAACAGGTGTGGCAGTGTCTTCATTAGGAGTTTCGGTATTTCCAGCTATAGTTCTAGCAATCGTAGCATCTAGGAAAGGACCTAATGAACCACTCTTATCAAGCACAGTAGAAGCAGCATCATAAGCATCAGAAGTTTCAGATTCAGCAGTAGTAGCAGTGTGTGTAGCATGTGTATGTGGTGGTGTAAGGAACTTACTCAAAACAGACGGTGAATCCAGAGCGGTAGAGGTGTTCAGAACCGTACCTCTTCTTGTAGTGGATGGTAAAATAGTAACCTTGCCATCACGAGACTTACCCATGATGGATGAATAGCAGCGAACAATAGAGAATCCAAGTGAACTTGATAAATAAAGCCATGCTCCGCGGCAACGGCGCCAGAAAATAGTCTTAATGACCCACAAGTATAGGGGGTGTATCGCAGTATTTTCGAGGGAAGTGAAACCCAATTTATTGATTCGACACAAGGGGAGCCAAAGAATATCTATCATCCTTAACAACTGTCAATTCAGCTGCACCTGGAAACAGTCTTGCTCACAGCAGTTTATCAGTAGCAACAGTTTTGTAGTAGGAATAGTAAAGTAACAGCAGTAGCAAAGCAAAGAAAGTAGTAACAAAAGCAGTAAACAATGGGATTCGAGTGCGGTAGGCATAGGGATGGATGGACGGGCGTTGCATGGACAAGACAATTCACATAGCAATCAGAACATAGGGCAATTGCAGATAAATAAGATAAAGCACCCAAGTACTAGACAATCCTAGGCATGTGTTCCATATATAGTCATACATGCTCGCAATGAGAACTTGCACAACATCTTTTGTCCTGCCAGCCGGTTTGCAGCGGGGCCTCTAGGGAACTACTGGCAATTAAGGTGCTCCTTTTAATAGAGCACCGGAGCAAAGCATTAACACTCCGTGAACACACGTGATCCTCACATCAAAGCCTTTCCCTTCTGGTTGTCCTGATTTCTGTCACTTCGGGGGCATAGGTTCCGGACAATGACGTGTGTATACAACTTGTAGATAAGACCCAAAACAATATTATCAGAATGAATCAATAATAAGTTCAGATCTAAAATCATGGCACTCGGGCCCTAGTGACAAGCATTAAGCACAACAAGTCGCAACAAAGTCATAAAGCACTAATAAAAGATACTAGGCACCATGCCCTAACAATCTGATGCCATTACATGAACGATCTCATCCAATCCCTACCATCCCCCTAGCCTACAGTGGGGGATTACTCACTCATAGATGGGGGAAACACGGATGGTCGATGGAGAAGCGATGGTGATGATGATGGCGATGATCTCCTCCAATTCCCCGTCCTGGTAGAGTGCCAGAATAGAGTTTCTGGTGCTGTTTCGTGGAATCTGATGGTGGCGACGGAGCGGAACTCCTTCTGGAAAAACGTCGAACCCCCCGAAGTTTTTAGGTCAGAAGGCTCCTTATAGGCGAAGAGAGAGGCCGAGGGGGTGCCTGGGGGGCCCACATCAGCCCCTGGCGCGGCCTGGCCTAGCCCGCGCCACCAGGTGGTGTGGCCACCCCAGGGCTCTTCTCCGTCTCGTATTCTGGCTCCTAGAGTCTTCGGGTGAAATGGGATTTTTAGCATATTTTCCGGGATTTTTCCTGATAGTTGATTTTCTGCACAAAAAGTAGACACCTAGGCAATTCTGCTGAAAACAGCGTTAGTTCGCATTAGTTGCATCCAAATCACACAAGTATAGAGGAGAAACAATAGCAAAAGTGTTCGGAAAAGTAGATACGTTTTGGACGTATCAAAGACACAGGTTTAGCTCACAAGTGATAAAAATACAAGTCCCACTGAGTCAGTTCATCAACCTAAGCACCACGCCTAAGTCAATAAACTAATTCTAGGAGTGCGCTTCTCCTAGATTGTGATGAAGTGTAAGTGAGACAAAATATGAAACACGAGTGTGCAGTTCCTATGTGCTTATTTAAAAGAGGTTCGAGTTGGAAGGTTTTACCAGACACTGATTGTTGAAACGTTGAATTGAAGCAACCAGGTGGCTCATGCGAGTGTTTGCACGGTTAGCACTACCGTACTCGTCATCACACAGGGTTCAAGTCCCTGCGAAAATAACACACAAAATAAAAGACAATAGTTTGGTGTACGAATGAAGTTCGTTCACCCAACTAATGAAAGAAAACAAAAAGAAAACATGAATTACTAAAGAGAATTACAACTTAAGGAATTTCTGAGATAAAACTTTATTGCTTACATACGCTCGGCTTCTCTAAAACATGGGAGAAGCTCCCAGGTGGTGCTTCGAGGTTTTTAGAAGAAGGAAGAAGAAAGAATGAAATTTTGAGCAATGGTTACCTTCCAGTTGGCGTATGAGGGGGTTTCCCAACTATACGGGCGCAACTATACGGCTGGAACAATGTGTTCCCGCCGTATAGTTGTCCTGCTGTCAAAAATTTAGGTTTTCCACCTAGCGGCGCAGCTATACGGGCACAACTATACAGTCGAAACAAAATGCCACCGTATAGTTGGTCATCAAACTATCTGTCCCTGGGAAAGAAAATATACAAAGGCATAGATATCTATATGACCGGAATTTTTATTCCCGTCGTATAGTTGGTCGTTAAACTATCAGTACATTGGAAATAAAATTGTACGGAGGCACCAATATCTATACGATCGGAGCTATACGGCCGGAATTTGTATTCCCGTCGTATAGTTGGTCGTTAAACTCTCAGTACATATGAAAGAAAAAAAATTGATGGCAAAGATATCTATACGACTGGAGCTATACGGCTGGAATTTTTATTCCCGTCATATAGTTAGTCGTTAAACCTTCTGTATATATCAGAAAATTTCTATTTCTTCGCGAATTATTTCTTAGCCTGTAACTTAGTGAAATACCTTGTTTTGATAGTAAAATAATAACTTTAATTTTCGACCAACAAATATATATATAATTGAAGGATTCACCTGAAACTGGTTTTCTCTTCCTTTTTACCAAGTTTATGCAACACATAATATAGTGACAATAAATTCTACCTTTTGAAAACTACCACCAGATTAGTCTAATAGAAAGACATGTGAAGAATAAGAGTGCCAATGCAACATGAATGCAACTAGACGCAAGACACAAAACTAAGAAAGACGCCTAATGACTTCCGGGTTACCTCCTGGGAAGCGCTCTCTTTAAAACCATAAAGCCAGGCTAGGATGCTCCATACATTACCCACCTAGATCCCAATGGATATCGACTCGAGGTGAGGTTGTACATACCAGCTTGGAGCATTTTAAAGTAGAGTTTCGTCGGAGTCGTACCCACTTACGGTGCATCGGCATCATATAGATGAACAAGTTCTCGCTTTCAAGCGAGTGTTGATGCACCAATCTTGGTGAACATGCCTCCATGTATAGCTGCAATGAGAGGATTTGAGATTCATATAAAATTCTTAAATATTTACCTTGGTTACCTGTGTAGGGGAACACTTCATAGTATTCTTCCTTCATAGCAGGGAGTTTAGGACCCTACATGTTAGTATAGCAAGGTTCTACCTCTAGTTCATTATTATTAATGCTCTCCATATGAGTGTCTAGGCACAAGGCCACCACGGAACAATTATCAACAGTTTTAGCATCATAAAAATCACTACTAGAGTGAGAGGCATCACATACAAAAGTTGTACTGTGACTCACTTTGTCAACCTCACCTTTTTGTTCCTCCTTTTCACCGACTAGTGTTTTAATAGCAATGATAGAATCAAAAGTAGGAGTCAAAAGTGTGATTGGTCCTCCTCGCCGCCCCCTCCTAGCCTTTATATAGATAGGCTAGGTCCCGGGTAACAGGTCAATTTGGTTACATGTTAGGGTTTGTCCCTTCAAACTTTCTATCTCTAAACATCGTCTTGTGCCGCAAGCAATCGAAGAGTCCGTGACACACTCGAATCCATATTGGGCCCTAGCAACGTCGTGGGCTTCTGCCATATTCTGGACCGTATATGCCAAAATCGAGTACCTGTAAGGTATACCCACGTCAGTAGCCCCCGAGTGTCCAGTGGAATCATAGATTCGAGTGGAAACTTTATGAAGCCTTTTGAGTGCGTAGAATATTTTTGAGTGCTTTGATTAATGTCATAGGGATTGTTGATATGCGTGCCTGATTTGCCGATGTATCGGGATCAGTTAACTGCCTTAGGGCAAAACAACGCAATCTACTCAAATTCGAGTCCCTGGACTTGAATTCGGAAAAATGTTGGCATAACTCGACTCAGGCCGCAGAGGTCTTATAGGAGTCGAGTTCTAGTGTTTGAGTGAGAGCACTCGACGCGTCCGTCGAGGCATATTCATCGCACCTGCAGGCACGGATATATTTCTGGTAGAGCGTAGCAGATGTGTTGCCAGGCCTTATTCAGGTCTTATCTTCAAGGTATAAGCACGACATCCGAACTTCTGTCATCGCGAAGATGATTCGGGTGACCTAGGAGACACAATCTTTTTGTAGGGAAAGATATGAGGCGGAGCCGCCATAGTATTCGAGTGTGGATGTTATCAACACACAGTACAACGTACGAGAGAGAAAATATCATAGGGTGCGCGGCCAGAGCTCCCTATAGGAGTAGCCCCCGAGTGCCTACTCAAGTCATAGACTCGAGTTGGGACTATAAATAGTTTGTGACTGTTGTCGCCTTTTTGTTGCTTGTTTCAGTCGAATGTACTTCCAGCACTCCTATGGGAGGAACCCGTAGTCCACAATCGAATCGCTGATTCGAGCGAAGGGTTGGTCGTGATGCTTGGGTACCTGCATAAAATTACTCGGGTGCACGGCCATCGCTCATGTTAGGAGTAGCCCCCCGAGTGCTTGGTTGAGTCGTAGACTCGAGTAGGGACTAAAGTAGTCGAAAAATGTTCTTCTGCTGGAGTCTGATGACGTCAGTGATGACGATGGGGTGACCTCAGTTGCCCGCGTGAGCGGCTTTGACGGGACATGACGAGTAGTGGATCCTACTTTCTGACTTTGATTTGACTGGCCGTGCGTAATCCTCTGTGTTTAACTGTGCCTCCTCGATTTCTGCGCATAATGGTGATAGTGGGAGACGGTTCGCGTTTACTCTTGCCACGCGTCGATGGTGATGTGCGCCACGCGTCCAATAGGGTTTCTGCTGGCGGTTGGATGCCATCTGCTAGGAGGTTAAGTAGCAGTGCAGCTGCGGTAATTTTTTCTCATCTCTTTTCTCGCTCGTGCGTCCTTCGCCATTGTTGCTCTTCCTGCTTCTTCTTGCACACTGATACATTGCAAATTTATCTATAATTTGTGTTGTTCCATGCTTGGTTTTATTTACTTTCTTATGTTTTGTCCACACTTTGGAGTACTTTTCATATGATTTCTTGTACTAACCTTTTACCAAGAGCCACAGTGTCAGTTGCCTGTTTTCTGCTGTTTTTGGTTCCAAGAAAGTCAGAAAATCAATATTCTCGGAATTGGACGGGACAAAAGCCAAAGTTACTATTTTCCCGGAAGACTCACGGAGCCAGAAGGAGAGTGGAGAGGGGCCATAGGGTGGCCACACCACCCCTAGGCGTGGGTCCACCTAGGCCGCGCCAGGGCATGGTGTGGGCCCCCTGGCTGCCCACCGACCTTGCCCTCTGGCCTATAAGAAGCCTCCCGAGGCAGAAACCTTAAATAATCAATCAGAAATCTATGAAAAGTTCCGCAGCGCTGCCGCCACCAAAGGGGAGATTCGGGGGACAGAAAGTCTCTGTTCCGGCACCCTGCCAAGACGGGGAAGTGCCCCCAGAGCCATCTCCATCGATCTCCACCACCATCTCCATCACCATTGCTGATTCCCATGATGAGGAGGGAGTAGTTCTCTCTCGAGGCTAAGGGTTCTACAGGTAGCTATGTGTTCATCTCTCTCTATGCATCATCATATTGTGATCATGAGCTTGTAATCTATAGATCTACCTTGCTACTCAAGTGCTTTAATGAATCTCTGCTCTCCCCATGTGTGTGAAAGTGACAGTTTTCTCACCATGGTGGCACTTAGGCTAGAGATTACAAATACTTGTTATGAGTTATATTTGGAGTTGGATGTCTTTATGAAATTGTGGTGTTTGTTGGACTCATCTAGTACTCAAGGTGACAGTGTGGGGTTTTCTAGATGGGAAAGATGGACTTTGAGGTGTGCTGTTATAGCCCTATCATCGATTAGAGTGTCCAACCGGAGAGTAGTTAAGAGTAGTATCATAAAGAGAAGATATTTATATGAGAGAGTGTTCACTAGTGAAAGTATGATCCCTAGGCCTTGTTTCTTAGCATTGAAACACCGTTTGCAACTAGATCTGTTACATGTTTCCTTGCTTCCATCTTTATTTCAGTTTGCCTTTAGTCTCTTCCACGCCATCAAAGTATTTTCTAGCACCATTGTCTTATATTCATACCACTTGTATTTTACTATCTCTTCACCGAACTAGTGCATCTATACACCTGACAAGTGTATTGGGTGTGTTGGGGACACAAGAGACTTCTTGTATCTTGATTGCAGGGTTGCTTGAGAGGGGATACCTTTGACCACTTTCTCCCTGAGTTCGATAAACCTTGGGTGATCCACTTAAGGGAAAACTTGCTGCTGTTCTACAAACCTCTGCACTTGGAGGCCAACAACTGTCTACAAGAATAGAAGTGCGTAGACATCACGCACCTCATCTTCGTGGCACTGGACCAGCTCCGTGTTTTCCCCAGCTACTTCTTGCGCTCGCACTGCCATCGCAAGATGCGCAAGAAGAAGGGAGGTTCCGCTGTTGGATCTGCGACTGCCATTCCCGCCACCAAGAAGAAGGGAGGCGTCGCCGCCATAGGCAAAAGCGCCGCCGGCGCGGGAAATAAGAAAACTGCGGGGACTCGCGTCACCAATGGGTCATGGCGCCCTTCCATCGTCAAGCCCTCGGAGCTGTTCACGCTGCGCCAAGACGGGGCGCTTTTCACCGCCGAAGGGGACTCGCACGTGCCCGACGATGAGGTAATCCCTCGTCCTCCGGCGGGTTTTCGGGTGATGTTCCTCGCCTTCATCATCCGTGGTCTCTCTCTCCCCCTACACCCTTTTGTTAGGGGTCTTCTTTGTTTCTACGGGCTATAGCTTTATCAGCTAACACCCAATTCCATTCTCCACATCGCTTGCTACATTACTCGTTGCGAGTGCTGGCTCGGAATCAAGCCGCACTTCGGTCTCTTCAAGAAACTCTTAAATCTCAAGCGTCAGTCGGCGTCGGGTTCTGTAGTCTATGACATAGGAGGTTGCGGTATCCACGTCGACTCCAACGTCACCTACTTCAACATCAAGCTCACCGCATCTGTCCAAGGCTGGCGGGAGAAGTGGTTCTACATCCGCAACCAGAAAGCGGATGGAGAACACTATGGACTCGAGCCCTTCGATCTGGCGATGCCCTGCAGGCGGAGGAGGTCGTGGAAGAACAATGTGATGCCTGCCGAAGTCGAAGAGACAGAGGCTCTCTATTAGCGTGTCTGCGACCTCGAGTGTCGCATAGGAAAAGAGGTTGGCGGAGCAGAGCTCATCCGCACTTGGATGCGCCGCCGCGTTCAGCCTCTGCAGGCCAGGGCGCACCCGATGCTCGCTGTACCGGTGCCGACAATGTCACTCGCATTTCTGCGGTGGGCATTTCTTTGAGTGAGATATATAGGAGGTTGCGACTGCGAACCAAGTACACAACCAAGGAGGATCTCCCTGGTGACGCAGTTGTGCCTCCCTTTTGCGCCAACAATCCTCCACCTGAAGTGAATGTTCTTTGTAGTTTCTTGTTTGTTCGATTGTTTTGTAACTACCTTTGTATACTGAATTTTTTCGTGTGCGGTAGGACTGGGCCGTGGCCGCCAATCCGCCTCCTCTTCCTGAAGGAATTATTCCTTGCGAGGTGTATGAAGAAGACGAGTCAGGCTCCACCGTCCCCATGGAGGAGGAAGAGGAAGCCCCAAAGTATGGTGATCGTGGGACTCGCAAGCGCTCCCACAGCAAGGATTCGGATGCTTCCTCACCGTCGATGCCGGAAGGTTCCCCTGCTGCTGTAGAGGAGCCGATTCCCGCCGTACATGTGCGCGCCATGGCTCCTCCCGCTCGGAAGAAGCTGCGGTTGCCCAAGTCGTTGTCGGATGGTTCCTTCGACCTCGACAATTTCGACTGGTAAGTTCTAATATCCACGAGTTCGTCCTGTCTTTCTTTGGCGTTTCTTTTTATGAAGTGGTGCCTGGCCTATTTGGCAGTCCAGCAGCGTCATCGTCTTCTAACGACGTCCATTTTCTGAAAGAGTCCGGAGTCGCAGACTCCAAGGACAAGGGGGTGGCCGCACGGCCTCCTTCTCCTCCAGTGGCGCCCCCTCCAGCGCCAATTCTTCGAGTTCTCCCCATATTGGGGGCAGGACGCCCCTTCAACACGAGTCTTCGGATTCCCTGGAGGAACACATAAGTGTAGTTTTGATGTTGGCAGTCGAATTTGAAATCTTTTTCCTTTGTTTGTCTTTGCTGAATCTTTGTGTTGTTTTGATGCAGCCCATCATGAAAGACTTCGCTCGTCTTGCGGAGTAGATCCTCATATTGGGTCGACAGCATACCATGGTGGACACTCGCCATCGTGCAGCCGAAGGTTTGTGTTAGAACTTATTTCTTCGTCTTGTTGCTCGTAGAGCTTTGCAGGATCAAGTGTTGTCGGGCTCTGTCTTTTCTGTTGGGGAGCATAACGAGCTTCTCCGCCATGTCACGTCCCTCGAGAAGGGGCTGGCAGTAGTGGTGAAGAAACGCGACGAGGCACTCGCGGCTTCGGAGGAGTCACGGAAGCGTGAGGGAGACCTACGCGCTTTTGCTGCTAAGAGGGAGAGTGTGTTCTCGGAACAGCTCTTCTCGACTGCCAAGGCACTCTCAGGTATTTGCACTGCTTTCCTTTGCGTTTTGCTTATCTTGGTCTTCCTTTCCATTTGTTGACGCCTTGCGTCCTTTAGATGCCGCTGGTCTCGACTTTGACGCCCAGGCCTTGCGTCGGGAGGATGCCCTTGCTGGTGTTGTGGCCATAGTCGAAGACCGTGGCGTCTCCCTCCAGGAGACGCTGGTGAAGGCCAAGGGCGTGCTGAGCCGCCTTCGGGAGAACCTTACTCCTAAGGCGGGCTTAATCGACAATCTTGAAGACCTGGTGGAATCTCTCTCTAGAGGTATCCCTATGGAATTCAAGAACTCCGAGCACTCCGTCGGCGCCACCATGGCACTCGCGATGGGCAAGCCCATGGCTTGGAGTTGGATCCTGCTGTGATCTCTGAGGCGATGCCTATTGACGCTGAGGGCCAGCAGGTAGTATTTGCTCCCTTCGCTAGTAGTTGTGGTAAGTATGGTCCTCAGCTGATAGAGACAGTCGCCAAATATTGTGAAGAGCGGCGACAAAAACTGTGTCATCTAGGGCAACCACTGGCAAATCCGTGTCATCAGAGACTGCCACAGATGTGATGAAGCCCCCGAAGTCGAAGTCGAAGCCAAAGAAGAAAGTTGCTCCATAGTTGTCCTTTTGTAATACGCGTAGCTTCTTTTGCTCATTTACATTTTTTGGGGGGTGCCCCCTTGATACTTTGATCGAGTTTGAATGCAATATTTATTCTGTCGATTGTATGATTGGTCTCATTGTCTCTTGCTTGATTGCGCCTAGGGTCTTTCGACTGGTCCTCATGACTCTCCTCCCACCGATGAGACCATGGCGCAGGCACATTCAAGGGTGGAGGAATTGTCATTGCTTCCGCGACTGCACGACCGCATTAAGCAGTTGGAGCGTGAGTTGCTCATCGTCCGCGGTAACGCGGATGTGTGGAAGTCGAAAGCTGAGAAGACCGCCGCCCACGAGAAGTATCTCTTGGATGAAGTGGCGCAGTTGAACGAGCAGTTTAGATTTAGCTCTCTGTCTTCTCATCTTGTATTTTAGTCAGTCGCGATGATACCTTTGTCCTTACATTTGTGGTCTTGATTTTGTAGTTGTTAGCACTCGTCATCCGCATGATGAGAGGGACCGAGTAGCCATTCGAATGAATGACCTCACCCAGGAGCAGCTTTTGGCTAGTGGGAACTTCTGGGCGGATCATGACCGTGCAGTCGCGTTGGCGACGCTACAGGATTGCGCGTCGCGGGTGCTGTAATGTTTGAAGAAAGCGCAGTCGTGCCTTAAGCAAATTTTTCAGGCGATGTTTCCGTTGGACGTTGTCCCTTCGAGCCTGTTGGCGCTGCTGGCGAAATTTCAGGATATAAGCGCGGTCCGCGAGTGTATGCGACAACAGCTTGTCGCAGGTGCCAAGGCGGCAGTCGTTCGTGCGACTGCATCGTGCAGATGTAGACATCACGTCTGTTGCCGCTGGGCCACCGCCGCCTCCTGAAGGGATGACCTAGAACATGGTGCCACATTATCGGGCAGTCGACCAACCAGCCGAGGATGTCGTCGACTTTTTCGAAGAAAAGACCAACGTTCTTCTTTTGCAGTAGTAGAGTGATTTGTATCCTGCACATAGATGTACAAGTGTTGTAAAGTTCATATGATTGTGGCAGGTGATACCCATTAATGTGTCAAGAGCTTGCTAGCTTATATGTGTTTCAAGTGTATGATACTCTACAGTTCCTTTTCGTTAGCCTGACGTGTACTTTTCTCAGTACCTTGCCAACCTGTCAGGTGCGTTGCAACTGGGTTGGTGTTTATAAAGGGTTCAATTAGTGGTGTGTCAGCTACTCGGGATACTGCGATCTGTTCGTAGAACGAAAGTATAAAGGGTGGCGTAGCCCCCGAGTGTTATAATTGCGAGAAAATAGAAGAAACAGGATTTGGGGCACTTATCTTTATTTATTCGCAGAATCGTATGAGGTACAATGGGTGGCTAAGTAGCCTGGCTGATGGCCTTATTTGTAAAGTAAAACGCCTAAGGGTAGAAACGATGTAGCTGCGCGGTGTTCCAAGGGTTGGAGTATACGACTCCGCTATCTAAGTCTTGAAGGCGATAGGCGCCACATGGGATTACTTCAGTAATCACGTAGGGTCCTTCCCAAGGGGACTCGAGTTTGAGATTCCCTTGCTGCTTTAGTCGCAGGACCATGTCTCCTTCAACGAAGGATCTAGGGTGTAGCCTTTTGCTGTGGTAGTTGCGGAGACTCTGCTGGTAGATCGTGGATCTTTTTGCCGCAATCTCGTGTGCCTCATCGAGGAGGTCGATGGAGTCTTCGAGTGCGAAAGTTGACTCCTCGCTGTATTGGGCTTTGTAGCGTACTTCCGCGGGTAGTACTGCTTCTGCGTCGTGCACCATAAAGAACAGTGTGTAACCCGTGGCGCTGTTTGGGGTTGTGCGTAGGCTCCAGAGTATGGATTGCAACTCGTCTGGCCAGCATCCAGCGGCTTGTTCGAGTGACCAGAGGAGCCTTTTATTAATTCCGCCATAGATGAGGCCGTTGGCCTTTTCGACTTGACCGTTGGTCTGGGGGTGTGCCACCGAGGCGTAGCTGATGCTTATTCCTAGGTTTTCGCAGAAATCCTAGAATTCCTTCGAGGTGAAGTTCATCCCGTTGTCCGTGATGATGCTATGTGGCACTCCAAAACGGTAGACGATGGACTCAAAGAACTTGACGGCGCTGGCCCTTGATTGATTTGTCACCGGCATGGCCTCGATCCATTTGGTGAATTTTTCGACTACGACGAGGAGGTAAACATAACCTCCTCGCGAGGACCTTGGAAGCTTGCCGACCATGTCGAGTCCCCACTGTGCGAAAGGCCAAGCCATGGGTATTGGCCTGAGCTCTGCCCCAAGTGCGTGCGATTTGTCCGTGAATCGTTGGCAGGGGTTGCAGCACTGGATGATGTCCTTGGCATCGCGCATGACCGTTGACCAGTAGAATCCAGCTCGTAGAGCTTTGGCGACGAGGGCACGACTGTCGGCATGGTGCCCACAGGTGCCTTTGTGTATGTCGAGGAGGACGGCCCTTCTGTCCCCATTGGAGACGCACCGTTGAAGGACTCCTGTGATGTCTCGCTTGTACATTTCGTCGTCAATGAGGGTGAATGCCTTGAATCGTCTCGCTATGTGGCGCGCGTCAACCGAGTCATCTAGCAGCCTCCAGCTGAGCAGGTATGCGATGTATGGCTGTGTCTAGGATGACTCAATCATCATGACTTCCATGGGGCCTCCGAGTCCTGTGTCAGGCTCCATATCATCGATTACCATAGGCTCAATTAGTGGCGTAGCCCCCGAGTCCTTTGGCGCGCCAGTTTTGGGTTCCGTGGCCTTTTGTGTTATGGAGCGCTCGCAGATGCACTCCAGAAATACACCTGGTGGTACTTTGGCGCAGGTGGAGCCAATGTTGGCTAGTAAGTCCGCCTCCTCGTTGCTTTTGCGACTGACGTGGCGCAGCTCGCAGCCGTCAAAATCCCCTTCGAGTGCGTCATAGAGGTCGCGATAAGCGATCATGTTATCGCTCAAGGCATCGCACTCGTTCATTGTTTGGTTGACCACCAGTTTGGAGTCGCCATAGATGACGAGTCACTTGGCGCCGCAGGCTTTCCACATCTTCATTCCATGGATCAGCGCTTCGTATTCAGCTTCGTTGTTGGAGGCGGTGAACTGAATTCGCAGAACGTACCTCATCTTATCGCCTTGGGGCGTGATACATCCAAAACGTATCTACTTTCACGAACACTTTTGCTATTGTTTCTCCTCTATACTTGTGTGATTTGGATGCAACTAATGCGAACTGATGATGTTTTCAGCAGAATGGCCTTGGTGTCTACTTTTTTTGCAGAAAATCAACTATCAGGAAAAATCCCGGAAATTATGCCAAAAATCCTATTTCACCCGAAAACTCCAGGAGCCAGAATACGAGACGGAGAAGAGCCTTGGGGTGGCCACACCACCTGGTGGCGCGGGCCAGGCCAGGCCGCGCCAGGGGGTGGTGTGGGCCCCCCAGGCACCCTCTCGGCCTCTCTCTTCGCCTATAAGGAGCCTTCTGACCTAAAAACTTCAGGGGGTTCGACGTTTTTCCAAAAGGAGTTCCGCTCTGCCGCCACCATCAGATTCCACGAAACAGCACCAGAAACTCCATTCTGGCATCCTGCCGGGACGGGGAATTGGAGGAGATCATCACCATCATCATCACCATCGCTTCTCCATCGACCATCCATGTTTCCCCCATCTATGAGTGAGTAATCCCCCGCTGTAGGCTATGGGGATGGTAGGGATTGGATGAGATCGTTCATGTAAAGCATCAGATTGTTAGGGCATGGTGCCTAGTATCTTTTATTAGTGCTTTATGACTTTGTTGCGACTTGTTGTGCTTAATGCTTGTCACTAGGGACCAAGTGCCATGATTTCAGATCTGAACTTATTATTGATTCATTATGATAGTATTGTTTTTGGGTCTTATCTACAAGTTGTATACACACGTTGTTGTCCGGAACCTATGGCCCCGAAGTGACGGAAATCGGGATAACCGGAAGGGAAAGGCTTTTGTTACTACTGTCTTTGCTTTGCTACTGCTGTTACTTTACTATTCCTACTACAAAACGGTTGCTACTGATAAACTGCTGTGAGCAAGATTGTTTCCAGGTGCAGCTGAATTAACAACTCAGTTGTTAAGGCTGATAGATATTCTTTGGCTCCCCTTGTGTCGAATCAATAAATTGGGTTTCACTTCCCTAAAAAATATTGCGATACACCCCCTATACTTGTGGGTCATCAAGACTATTTTTTGGCGCCGTTGCCGGGGAGCATGGCTTTATTTATCAAGTTCACTTGGGTTCTCTATTGTTCGCTGCTATCCATCCATCATGGGTAAGTCTCGTGATGGCAAGGTTCCTATTTTACCATCCACTACAAGAAGAGGTACGGTTCTGAACACCTCTGCTGCTCTTGATTCACCATCCGTTATAAGTAAGCTCGTTACACCACCACATACCCATGCTACACACACTGCTACTACTGCTGAATCTGAAACTTCTGATGCTTATGATGCTGCTTGTACTGTGCTTGATAAGAGTGGTTCATTAGGTCCTTTCCTAGATGCTACGATTGCTAGAACTATAGCTAGAAATACCGAAACTCCTAATGAAGACACTACCACACCTGGTAGCTCACCTGAGTCTAGTGAGAGTTATGATATTGAAGAAGATTATGTTGAGATGACCGATGAGTTTATTAAAGAATGTAAGAACACCCATGATAGGAGCGCTGCTAAGAGTCTCCTTGAGAGGCGTACTATTAGACCCAAATTATCTCCTGCTGCTAAGTTTGCTGCTTCTCCCATAAACATTATAGATGAAGATTATGATTTCTCTCTCGATCTGTCTTACATAGCTACTGTCAAGAAAGAACCTTTTTGTGGGACTAAGAATGAAAGTGCGGTGGCACATATGAATGAACTTCCTACCATGAGTGGCTTGTTTTCTGATGATATTAAGATGCGTACTTATTTTGTTGCTAAGATTTTTCCCTTTTCACTGAAAGGAGAAGCTAAAACTTGGTTTAGTAATTTACCTCCTAGATCTATTGATAGCCATGAGTGCTTGATTAGTAATTTCCTGTAGAAATATTTTCCTCCTAGTGCTAGACATGCTGTTTTGCAGGAACTTTTTGATTTTAAACAGGAAGAAAAAGAGGTATTGCCCGAATCTTGGGCAAGGTTTTGTGCTTTGATTCATGCACAGGCTAGAAGTCCATTACCTAAGAATGAGCTACTTGATATATTTTATAATGGACTAACCAAAGAATCTAGGACATACATAGATAGTTGTGCTGATTGTGTTTTCAGGAATAGGACTCCCAAGGAAGCTAAGGAATTAATGGCTAAAATAAGCAAGAATTATGAAGATTGGACTCCTCCTAAACAAGTTACACCTGAAGTAATTGTACCTGAACCAGCTATTTTGGCGCCTATTCCAACATCAAAGAAAAGGGGAATTATTGAATTAAATGATGAAGTGATGAAGGAAGCTAAGAAATGTCTTAAGGAGAAGGGAATTAAAGCTGCAGATTTCAAGAATTTACCTCCTATAGAAGAATTATGTAAGCCTATTCCCTACTCACCCACTATTGAGGTACACTCTCTTCAACACTTTGATGAAGGTGATATCCCTTACTTGAAACCTCCTGATCATTGCTTAGAAGAATTTGATATCTTTATTGTTAAGCAAGATAACTTTAATAAAAGGGTGCAAAATCATCTAATGGAAAACACTAGAGCTATTGTTGAGTTGAAAGATATTGTGGAATAACCTCTAATGATGTTAAAATGATTGTTAAACACTTTCAAATGGTTCAAACTCAAATAGATCAACTCGTTAAAGTGCAAAACGACTTGCTAGTTAATGCTGCTAAAGAAAAACATGCTTATGAAATTAGAACTAGAAGTGGTGCTACTACCTAGGATCCTCTATATTCTGAGGGGCATCCCAAAAGAATTGAGCAGGATTCTCAACAAGCTGAAAATAGTGGTTCTACTCGTAAGAAAAGGAAAAAGAAACATAAAACTATTGTAGAATCCTCTGAAACTGCTATAGATCCTAATAGTATATCTATCTCTGATGCTGAAACTGAAAGTGGTAATGAAGAAAATGAAGTTCCTAGTGAAGAAAAAGTTGAAGAAGAACCTGAAAACCACACTAAGACTACTAAATACACCAAAGAAGATTTTATTGCTAAGAAACATGGTAGTGAAAGAGAACCTTGGGTCCAAAAACCTATGCCTTTCCCTGATAAGAAACACAAGTCAAAGGAAGATGAACACTATAATAAGTTTTGTGAGTGGATGAAGCCTTTATTCTTGCAAATTCCTTTGACTGATGCTATTAAATTGCCTCCTTACTCAAAGTATATGAAGGACATTGTCTCGAATAAAAGGAAGATCCCTAATGAAGAAATTTCTACTTTGCTTGCTAATTATTCCTTCAATGGTAAGGTTCCTAAGAAACTTGGAGACCGAGGGATTCCAACTATCCCTTGATCTATTAAGAACAGTTATGTTAGAACTGCTTTGTGTGATTTGGGAGCTGGAGTTAGTGTTATGCCTTTTTCTCTCTATAAGAGGCTTCAACTTGAAAAATTGATACCAACTGATATATCTTTGCAAATGGTTGATAAATCTACCACTATTCCTGTGGGTATATGTGAGGATGTACCTGTTCAGGTGGCTCACAATTGCTTGATATTAACTGATTTTGTTGTGCTTGAAATTCCTGAAGATGATAATATGTCTATTATTCTTGGAGACCTTTTCTTAATACTGCAGGAGCTGTTATTAATTGTAATCAATGAAAGGTGACCTTCAATGTTAATGACAAGGAACATACTGTCTATTTCCCCAAGAAGATTGAAAGGACTTATGGCGTGAATTCAATTGAACATGTTGAAGGCATTCAAGTTGGAGAAATATATTGTCCCATACCAAAAGAAAATTTTGAAACTATTATGATTGGGACCATTGCTATCAAGGTTGAGGTAACATAATCATTAGTGGAATACAAAGTTTTGTCTCATATGCAATTATTTTGGTAGCAAGACTTGATCAACCTTTCTAACAAAAGGATTCCATTGAACAAATCAATGTTTTCATTATGATTATCTCCGTTTATTTCTATCCTTTGCATCTTAGTTTTTGTTTTCGTTTAGTTTTCTTTGTGTGTTAGTTGCTTGCATGTTAGAACTTCTGTAGTTCTAGCCCTGTTTTGTCCTTGCATCATGTTTCCAAAAAGAAAAAGAAAAAAAATATGTCTGTCAGAAAAATCATTCTTCTATTTCTGAAAAATGCCCAAAAATAAAGTGTCTCGAAAAATTCCAGAAAATTCTTATTAAATTTTTACATGAAAAAAGGGGCAGAGGAGTACCTGGTAGGCACCAGGGGGGCCCACCAGGCAGGCACACCATGTGGTGGCGCGGCCAGCCCTGGGTGGCGCCATGCCCTGGTGTGGGCCACCCCTGGCCCCCCACTACCTCTCTCTCTCCTGCCACTTTCTTCTCTCTCCCGAGTAAGCTCCAGTTCATAGCTCAAAATCGCGTTCTCTCTGTGCTTGCTCTCGATTTCTTCGATCTCTTTGGTCCGCCCATCTTTCTTGCTGAAATTTGGAGCAATTGTTCCTTGGTATGTGACTCCTCCCCTTGTCCAAGTAGATTTGTGTTTAGTGGATTATTTGTTGAGTATTTTGCTGCTGTAGGTGACTGGTTATGAGAGCTTGTAAGCTTGTTTGATGCTTAGAGATATAGTTTTGATGCATGTTTAGGCCTCTTGCAAGTCCCTATGAGTAGAACCCTTCATTATATTTAATTTGCAATCACTTGTTTAATAGGTGTTTAAATTTCAGAATAAAAGATGAGTGAACACCACCTAAACCAACATGAGCTTTGGGTGCCTGATGTCATGAAGGTCCACCGAGAGGAGGAAGTTTTTCCCTCCATTTATCCATGCTCAGAGTTCGTGAGAGCTACATGAATTCTACAAGATTTCCACACTTTGGTTTCTAATGCAGGCTATTACCTCAATGGGGATCATGTAAGAAGATTAAAGAGAGACCGGAACCACTCATGGATTTATACGCAGAAATTTGCCAAGGGAGTAGCTTCTCGAAGGAGAGTGGAAAAATACGTAACATTCATCTTCCCTCCATTCGCTACTTTGCCTACTTTATTGCCAAGTGTCTTCTTGCTAGGAAAACTGCTAATAAGTTATCTTCGTTTGATCTAGCATTTATCTCTGTTGCTCTTAGACGAGATAGGTCTTACAACTTGGGTGCTTTGATAGCTTTCCGTCTTGCTGCTAACCGTGAGAAGGGTGGAATTTGTGGAGGCCTCATTGCTTCTCGTTTACTAGCATTGCATGGTTTAGTGCCTCATCATCTAGACCTACAGTTTCCCATAGAGAGGCTTGATTTCAATTCCATGATACAGCATAAATTTATTTCCTTGTGGGCTAGTTTGAGTGAGTTATCTTATGAAATAACCTTTCTCAAAGCTGGTTGGAGAAAGAGCAAGTCCGAGCGTGTTGTGCTTTTGCCTGCACCTGTTTTGTTTCACCTTGATAACAGGGAAGGATGGTCCCTCACTGAGGAGGAGCTTGACACGTACTTGGGAGAACTCTCCCAACAGGAGCAAGACACTAGAAGGGAGGTCACAGATGATTCGGTCCAGCCCTCGACTGAGGGAGAGTCTTCGTATCAGCAACCCGCTTGTGATTGGGGAGCTTCTTCCTCCTCTCATGGGCCCAGCTACGACCATTCTTACCAAGATCCGCCCGCCTAGAACCCCTATTCGTACATGGATTGATACCCACTTAGGCCAAAAGCCTAAGCTTGGGGGGAGCTACGCCGACACCGCACTCATCTCCGTATCATGTTGCGTCGGTACTTTGTATATTCATGTTTCCATTCTCTTTTTAGTTTTCGTTCTTCTTTGCTTTTGCTTTCTAAAAAACTCAAAAATACCAAAAATATTTTTGGTTTTTCTCTTTGGTTTGCTTCTTCTTTTTGCCTTGGTTTGCTTTTCCCTTTTTGCTTTGTTTGAACTATTTGAAAAACCCAAAAAGATTTTGCTTTGCTTGTTTTTCTCTTTTGGTTCTTGTTTAAAAATCGAAAACACCAAAAATATTTGTCGTTCTTCTTTGGTTTTTGCGAGTTTGCTACAGGGTTCGGCAATTCTCAGTGGATTATTGGTTCCATATTATTATTCAAACCACACAAGTGAAGAGCAATAATGAGGATTAATGACAACTTGAGGCGTCGTAGGAGGCTGGTAACGAACTCTATTTGTCTTCATTTTTGTACATATACTCATCATTGTGAGCTTGCTTAGTCCGTTCATGTAGAGTGTATGTTTTCTTTGGATGCTTAGTAGTTCTTGCTTTCTTGTGATTAGCTCCAGCCCGCTAATAGTTTGTAGCATGTCTCATGAATGTTTGCTTGTATTACTCTATTCATAAATTGGTATGACATCGTGGTATCCTCCTCTGAATGTTTCATTTGATCGACTTGGCACATTCTCACGCATGCACATGACTGTGATAATCAGTTAAGCCTTGATGAATTATTTTGCCTTGAGGATCTTGAATCATTTTCATGCCATGAGTAGTCTTGTTTTGTTGCAAGCATGATAATGACAGCTATTGCTCTCTCGTTTGTCGCTCCCTTACTATTGCTAGCCTTCACTTCCACTGAGTATTTTACTCAAGTTTCCAACTCCCTAAACCAAATATTTCCAAAGTGTCCACCATACCTACCAATTAGCCTCATTTGCTACTCTCGTGCATATTTAATATGCCTTGTTTTCTTCCGAATAAAATGTTTGCTTGTTATGGGAAAATTAGTTAGTAAAGCTCTCACGAACTTGATGGCACACTTTATTTTCCGCACTTAATAAACCTGAACCATTGTGAACTCTCCATGAAAGTTATATGCTTGCTAATTATAGGCTGGGGATTAGCAGAACCGTGCTGTCACGGGGAACGCTTTCAACACTTGTAAATATATACCCAGTTGATACCTTGTTCTTTTGTTTGCGGATGTCGTCGGTGTGAAATAAAAGGGGAGCTTGTAAGTCCATGGAGTTATGTATGCGTGTTAGAGAAACGCCTGGGCCACTGGTCTAATCCATGCTGACATGGTGGAAACCTGCAGCGTAACCATAATGATATCTATGAAGCATTCTTCTTATAAAAAAGAGTTATAGCTATTGAGAAAAAGAAAAAAAAGAGTTTTATGAAAAGAGGAAAGAGAGAAAAAAGCACCATTTTCCCATGGTAAATAAGAAGATTGCTGAGATACTCATTGTCTGCTTGCCTTGTCATTTTGATATGGGGATTCTTCCGTATCATCGGGCAAGGGGTACCCCGTTGGCGGTTCTCAATGATACGCACATACTTACGATGACAAGAACTTACCGGTAACTAAAGTTGAGTAGCATGAGGAGCGGCCCTCGTACTCAAGGGACTTGGGATTTCCAGTTTATAGTCTGTCAAGCATATAACTCAGATTGGACCTCACTTTCACCTTAACCACATTTAAAGATGCCTATGATAGGGGCAATGAGAGCTCAAAGCTAGCAAGTACATACTTTCAGCATTTGGAAGCCCTTCAAATTTCTCAAAACCTTTTTCTTCTACTTGTTGAGTCTCCACATATTCTTTGAGCACCTTCTTGAGAGCATAGTTGTCATTCTTTGTGTTTGTTCCATTACTTGATTATTTATGTTATGACTTTGATGCTTGTACCCTTGATATCTTCACTTCTAGTCATCACTTGAACTTCAGAGCTGCCTTGGCATTCATAATCAAAGGCAAGCGAGATACCACTCTATCATACCTTTTTATGAGCATTGTAATGTTGCTTATGTTTGTGCTTTGTGCTACTTATTATTCTTGAGTTGGAATCTCTTCATAGCTTGCAATGACTACTAAGTATACTCAGTTGCATACTCCTTATTATGAACTGTCTAAGTAGTTGATCACACTGCTGAGAATATTTACATCATATGAAGCAAATGTGTTCGTGAAAGTTCTTTTATCGCACTCAGTTTTCAACTGAATTTCTTGAGGACAAGCAATAAGCTAAGCTTGGGGGGAGTTGATACGTCCAAAACGTATCTACTTTCCCGAACACTTTTGCTATTGTTTCTCCTCTATACTTGTGTGATTTGGATGCAACTAATGCGAACTGACGCTGTTTTTAGCAGAATTGCCTTGGTGTCTACTTTTTGTGCAGAAAATCAACTATCAGGAAAAATCCCGGAAAATATGCCAAAAATCCTATTTCACCCGAAGACTCCAGGAGCCAGAATACGAGACGGAGAAGAGCCCTGGGGTGGCCACACCACCTGGTGGCGCGGGCTAGGCCAGGCCGCGCCAGGGGGTGGTATGGGCCCCCTAGGCACCCCCTCGGCCTCTCTCTTCGCCTATAAGGAGCCTTCTGACCTAAAAAATTCGGGGGGTTCGACGTTTTTCCAGAAGGAGTTCCGCTCCGCCGCCACCATCAGATTCCACGAAACAACACGAGAAACTCTGTTCTGGCACCTTGCCGGGACGGGGAATTGGAGGAGATCATCGCCATCATCATCACCATCGCTTCTCCATCGACCATCCATGTTTCCCCCATCTATGAGTGAGTAATCCCCTGATGTAGGCTATGGGGATGGTAGGGATTGGATGAGATCGTTCATGTAATGCATCATATTGTTAGGGCATGGTGCCTAGTATCTTTTATTAGTGCTTTATGACTTTTTTGCGACTTGTTGTGCTTAATGCTTGTCACTAGGGCCCGAGTGCCATGATTTCAGATCTGAACTTATTATTGATTCATTATGATAGTATTGTTTTTGGGTCTTATCTACAAGTTGTATACACACATTGTTGTCTGGAACCTATGGCCCATAAGTGAGAGAAATCGGGATAACCGGAAGGGAAAGGCTTTGATGTGAGGATCACATGTGTTCACGGAGTGTTAATGCTTTGCCCGTCCATCCATCCCTATGCCTACCGCACTCGAATCCCATTGTTTACTGCTTTTGTTACTACTATCTTTGCTTTGCTACTGTTGTTACTTTACTTTTCCTACTACAAAACTATTGCTACTGATAAACTGCTGTGAGCAAGATTGTTTCCAGGTGCAGCTGAATTGACAACTCAGTTGTTAAGGCTGGTAGATATTCTTTGGCTCCCCTTGTGTCAAATCAATAAATTGGGTTTCACTTCCCTCGAAAATACTGCGATACACCCCCTATACTTGTGGGTCATCAGGGCGAGGTCAGTATAACGCCTGCGCCAGCTCCTTCCTTGCGCTTGGATCCGTCGAAGTGCATTGTCCATAAGTAGGACATGTCTGGCTTGTCAGGGAGCTGGTTCTCCATCCAGTGCACGAGGAAGTCCACTTGCAACTTGATCGCGTCGCGCTTCTCGTATGTGATGTCTAGTGGCGCAGGATTATTGAGTATGTGCCCAAGCGGGGCATCGTTGACCACCATGATTGGGTGCTCCTAGAAGTAGTGGCGCAGTCGCCTGGCTATCATGAAGACGCCGTACGCTAGCTTCTGATAGTGCGGGTACCGCTGTTTTGTTGGCGTGAGCACCTCGCTGAGGTAGTAGACTGGGTGCTGCACCCCGTGAACTTTATTTTCTTCGGCTCTCTCTACTACGAGCACGGTGCTGACCACCTGGGTGGTGGCGGAGATGTATAGCAACAACGGTTCCTTTTCGCGGGGTGTAACCAACACCGGCGACGTGGACAGAGGACGCTTGAGGTCTTCGAATGCTGCTTGCGCTTCGTCTGTCCATTCGAACTTGTCAGCTTTGCGGAGAAGTTGGTAGAAGGGCAGTGCCTTTTCGCCCATTCGACTGATGAATCGACTGAGCGCCGCGATTCGCCTAGCTAGCTGTTGGACGCCTTTTACATTCTTCGGCTTCTCCATGGCCAGTATGGCCTTTATTTTCTTCGGGTTTGCTTCGATCCCTCTCGCAGAGATGAGATACTCGAGTAGTTGTCTAGATTGAGCTTTATCTTGAAGTGGTCGAGGTTATCGAAGGTCTCACGGAGATCGTCAAGTAACGCGGCTTCCTCTTTGGTTTTGACGACGATGTCGTCGATGTAGACTTGGATGTTACGACCAAGTTGGCTCTTGAGGCAGGCTTGCATGCACCATTGATAGGTTGCTCCTGTGTTTTTTAGCCCGAAGGGCATCATTGTGTAACAGACCACACCAAAGGGTGTCGTGAACACCGTTTTCTCCTGGTCTTCCTCCTTCATGTGGATCTGATTGTAGCCTGAGTAGGTGTCGAGGAAACAGAGACGCTCGCATCCCGCGGTGGAGTCGATTATTTGATCGATCCGCGGCAGAGGGAAGTGATCTTTCGGGCAATGCTTGTTCAGAGAGGTGAAGTCCACACACATACGCAGGATGTCCGTGTCTATTTTGGGCACAAGCACCGTATTTGCGAGCCAGAGGCTTTCTTTGATCTCGCGTATGAATTTTGCTTCGAGAAGTCTGTTAATCTCCATACCAACGGCTTTTGCTCTTGGCTCAGACAGTCGTCGTACTGTTTGCTTGACTGGCCTTGCATCTGGATTGACGTTGAGTGAGTGCTCGACGAATTCCCTAGGAATTCCTGGCATGTCCGCTGGACACCAGGCAAATATTTCCCAGTGCTCATGAAGGAATTCGACGAGCGCGAGTTCTTATGCGGGACTTAGGTTGTTGGCCATGAGGGCCGTCTTGGTTGGGTCCATTGGGTGGACCTGGACTTTGTTCATGTGCACTGACAAATCGAAGGATAGGTCGGGTGATCTTGGCCTGCTCAGAGGAGGCACACTGTTGTCTGTCGACTCCTTTAGTCTTTCGAGTTCCTCCTTGATACATTGCAAATGTATCTATATTTTTTGATGTTCCATGCTTGGTTTTATCCACTTTATTGTGTTTGGTTCCAACTTTGGAGTACTTTTCATATGATTTCTTGGACTAACCTATTAACAAGAGCCACAGTGCCAGCTGCCTGTTTTCTGCTGTTTTTGGTTCCAAGAAAGTCAGAAAATGAATATTCTCGGAATTGGACGGGACAAAAGCCAAAGTGCCTATTTTTCCGGATGTCATCAAGTGCCAGAATACGAGACGGAGAGGGGCCAGGGGGCCACCACACCACCTGGCCGCATGGCCAGGCCTGGCCCGCTCCAGGGGGTGGTATGGCCAGCCCAGGCACCCCCTCGGCCTCACATTCCGCCTATATATTGCCCTTGGGACGAAAACCCTAAGTGCCCGAGCAAAAATCCACGAAAGAGTCTATAACCGCCGTCATCTCCATCCCTAGATCGGGAGGGATCTGAAGCTCTTCCCGGCACCCTGTCGGAGAGGGGAATTCACCATGGAGGCCTTCTTCATGACCATGCAAGCCTCCGGTGTGATGCGTGAGTAGTTCATCCTTGGACTACGGATCCATGTAGTAGCTAGATGGCTGGTTCTCCTCCTTTGTGCTTTCATGTTTAGATCTTGTGAGCTCCGTTCATGATCAAGATCATCTATTTGTAATTCTACATGTTGTGTTTGCGGCGATCCAATGGATATTGAGATGCTATTTCAGATTGATTATTGATTCTATCATGTCTTTGTTATTTGTGATCTTGCATGCTTTCTGTTGTTAGTAGCTATCTTGGCCAAGTAGATGCTAGCAACTCCAAGATTTAGTATTTATGCTCGATAGTGGGTTCATGCCTCTGTTAATCTGGGGAAGTGACAGAAATCTCTAAGGTAATAGATGTGTTGTTGCTACCAGGGAGAAAACAACAATCCTTTGTTCATAGAACAATCGTATTGTTTACTTTACACGCAATTTGTAAAGCAATAATATGTTGCTTGCAACTTAATACTGGAGGGGGTTCGGATGATAACCTGAAGGTGGATTATTAGTCATAGATGCAGTTGGATGGCAGTCTATGTATAATGTTGTAATGCCCAATCAAGTCTCAAAGGAGTCAAGATGATTAGTATATGCATGTATTGCTTTCTCGGTGTTTGTCAATTGCCCCGTTGTAATTTGTTCACCCAACATGTTATCTATCTAAGGAGAGCCACCTCTAGTGTACTATGGATCCCGGTCCTTTTCTTTACATACAATCTACAATCTTTTACTGCTTTGTGTTTACTTTCTGCAAACTATTACTTCTTTCCATTCGATACGTTTAATCCTTTGTTTTCCGCAAAACACGGTGAGATTGACAACCTCATCGCAAGTTGGGGACAAAGTTATGTGGTTGTGTTGTGCAGGTCTCCACGTTGCTACTAGCACCGGTAGTGCGCCCTGTCAAAGCTCAGCTAGTAACACCTTTGGGGTGTTTCCTTGCTCCTACTGGTTCGATTAAACCTTGGTTTCATAACTGAGGGAAACTTGCTGCTATGCTCATCATACCTTCCTCTTGGGGTTTCCCAACGAGCTCTACATCAACCACGCACCAGCACTTTTCTGGGCGCCGTGCACTGAGCCATCAAGCATTTTTCTGGAGCCGTTGCCGGGGAGTCAAGGACATCTTCACAAGGGGAGTCCCTCATAACCAATCTCTTTACTTTGTTGTTTTTGTTTTGCTTAGTTTCTTTTTGTTTTGTTTGCTTGTTTCTTTATCAAAAACACAAAAAATTAGTTTTACTAGTTTGCTTTCTTATTTGAAAACCCGAAAAATGACTACTCTTGAAAACACTAAGTTGTTTGACTTCACTAGCACCAACAACAATGATTTTATGAGCACACCTATTGCTCCACATATGCCTAAAAATACTTTCTTTGAGATAAAACCTGCTTTACTCAATCTTGTTATGAGAGAGCAATTTTCTGGTATTGGTAATGAAGATGCTGCTTCCCATCTAAATAACTTTGTTGAACTTTGTGAGATGCAAAAGCATAGGGATATAGATGGTGATATTATTAAGCTGAAATTGTTTCCTTTCTCTTTGAGAGGAAAAGCTAAAGAATGGTTGAATTCCTTAACTAGGAATAGTATTGATTCTTGGACTAAATGCAAAGATGATTTTATTGGAAAATACTATCCTCCTGCTAAGATTATATCTATGAGAAGTGAAATAATGAAGTTTAAACAACTTGATAATGAACGTGTTGCTCAAGCTTGGGAAAGAATGAAATCTTTGGTAAAGAATTGTCCCACTCATGGACTGACTGCTTAGATGATCATCCAAACTTTTTATGCAGGATTAAATTATTCTTCAAGGAACCTATTGGATTCTGCTGCTGGAGGTACCTTTATGACCATCACTTTGGGTGCCGCAACAAAACTTCTGGACAATATGATGGTTAATTATTCTGAATAGCATACTGAGAGAGCTCCACAAGGTAGGAAGGTAAATTCTGTTGAGGAAACTTCCTCCTTGAGTGATAAGATTGATATTATTATGTCTATGCTTATTAATGGGAAAGCCCATATTGATCCAAATAATGTTCCTTTAGCCTGTTTGGTTGCTCAAGAAGAGCAAGTTGATGTGAACTTCATAAGAAATAACAACTTTGGCAACAATGCTTATGGTAATAACAATTATAGGCCCTACCCTCCTAATAATACTTATGGCTATAATGGTAAACCTGGATTACCTAGTGAAGGAAGAATTTTAGAAATTGAAAGAGCCACTAAAAACTTCATGCAAATGCAATATGAGCAATAAACTATTCACTAAAACTATGGAGGAACAATCTACCATTTTGAAGAACATTAGCCATCAACTTGAGAGTCTAAATAGGAAATTCCTAGTTTACAATTGAAACTCTCTAATATTGAAAGAAATATATCATCTTTGTCTGAAGCTCAATCCTCTTTGATCAATAAAATGGCTGCTAAACCTGAAACTAATGATAATCCCTATGCAGCTACTAATGCTATACAAGTAAGAATTAATGAAAATGTTAGACTATTAGCTGAATTACATGCTAAGTGGGAAAGAGAAGATGAAATTGCTATAAACATTAGTGTTTCTACTATTACCACCACTAGTGTTGAGGCTAGTAATAGTTCTACTACTTTAGATGATAAATTTGATTTTGATCTTGATGGTTGCAATATCTCTGAAGTTATTAAGTTCCTACAAAAGCTTGCTAAAAGTCCTAATGCTAGTGCTATGAACATGGCTTTTACAAAACACATTACTGATGCTCTCATAAAGATTAAAGAAGAAGAAAATGAAACATAAAGCTTCTATTCCGATAAAACAAGAAGATGGCTAGGAACCCATCATTAATATGAAAGTGAATGACTTTGATTTCAAAGCTTTATGTGATCTTGATAGTAGTGTTTCTATTATGCCTAGAAGGATTTATGATATGCTTGATTTGCCTCCTCTTGAAGATTGTTATTTGAATGTCCCACTTGATGATAATGCTAAAAAGAAACTCATGGGGAGTCTTAATGATGTTCTTATTATGGTTAACGATTCCTATGTCCCCGTTGATTTCTATGTTTTGTATGTTGAATACAATGCTTCTTGTCCTATTACTTTGGGAAGACCTTTTCTTAGAACTGTTGGTGCCATCATTGATATGAAAGAAGGCATCATTAAATATCAACTCCCACTCAAGAAAGGTATAGAACACTTCCCTAAAAAGAAAGAAAATATTTCCTTTGCTTCTCCTATGAAAACAAAATTTGGTCTTAATGCTTCTTCATTTGAGAACACTTGATTCTTTCTTTGCTTCTTATGCCTAACTTAAAGGCGTTAAAGAAAAGTACTTATTGGGAGATAACCCAAAAGTTTTAGATGAGTCTTGGAAGTTATTACCTCTGTAATAACCTCTCCTTATCCTTTTTATTTGCTTTTTGTGCCAAGAGTAACCTCTAATGAGAGAGAAGTAATGATTGGAAAAGTTGCTGTCCCGAAACAGATTTTTGTGCTTCACCGTAAAAATTCGTGAGAGATATCTGTATGTCAGATTGAGCTGTAATTTTTGTGCTTTCGACCTAGGTTGTTATCTAACTTTCGTCAGTTCAACACTTCTTGATTTGAGCAACAGAAGGTCTTCGAAAAAATTCGTCTTTACCTGCTGGTCTGTTTTGACAGATTTCTGCCATTTTCTGCATTTGCTTCTTGTTGGTTCCTTTTTGAGTTATTTTGGTGAATTGAGCTTTTTGAGGGAAGTGCTACAGTAGCTAGTGTTCTAATGAAAGTTTATTTGGTGTTAGAACTGAACCTTAAGACTTATTTATTTTGAGTGCACTAATGTTGCTAATAAAGATTATGTGAAGTTTTGTATGAAAGAAAATTTTCAGGTGTATGGAAGGAATGAGTAATGAGATGAAGGATGGACTAAAGCTCAAGCTTGGGGATTCCACGCGTGTCACCTCAAGAAATATCCAAGAAGTACAAGCGTTAAAGCTTGGGGATGCCCAAGGCATCCCCTCCTTCATCAATAAAAATTCCAGGTTTCTTGCAAATGCTTCATTTTTATTGTTTCATGCACAATTGTGTTGTTCTTGGAGCGTCTTCTTTTTCGTTTTCGTTTTGATTTTTTGTTTGCTTAGTTTGCTGAATAAATTGGTTGGACCCCCTCTTTCATACATTGGTTTGGAAATAGTTTGGTTTGGTTTGGAAAAGAGTAGGAAAGTTCATGCTTATGTGGTAAAAAGAGCTTGTTTTTGACTGTGGCCTATGCTTTGTCATGCCATGCTTGATATTGTTTTGGCTTTATGCTTAGTATTCTTTGCTGTAGCATGACTTGTTATAAACAATTGAGATTGCTTAATGTGCCTTGGATGAATCATGCGTTGTTTCACTTTATGCTTTGATCAATGATGTTTTGTCGCTCTGCATGATTATGGCCATTAGTGCTCTCCTAGTTTGTCGCTCCCAATCTTTTGCTAGCCTCCACAACAAAGTATGAGTTCCACTCATGCATACAACTCCCTAAACCAAGTTATTCCAAAGATTCCACCATACCTACCTACTAGCTTATGCTATTCCAAGTATATTCATGCTTTTGTTTACCTTCCAAATTAAACTTGTTATGAGAACTAGTGATTAAAGCTCTCACAAACTTGATGGCACACTTTACTTTTTGCATCTAATAAACTTGAACCATTGGGTCCTTCTTTGTTGCGTATATCCTTGCGCTTTATAAGTTGAAATTAGCAGAACCATGTTTCATGGGGCACGCTTTCAACATTGCACTTGTACTTTGTACCCCGTTAATATCATGTTCTTTTGCTTACGGATCCTGGCGGTGTGAAATAAAAGTGGAACTTGTAAGATCATGGAGTTTGTATGTGTGTTAGAGAAACGCCTGGGCCGCTAGCCTAAGCCATGCCTAATCATGGTGGAAACTTGCAGCATCACCATAATGAGCACTCTATGAAGCATCCTCAATAAAAACCTATGCAAATAGCAAATAAAAAGATCACTGAGATGTTCATTGTCTGCTTGCCTTGTCATTTTGATTATGAGAAAGCTCCCGTATCATGTGCAAGGAGTACCCCCCGTTGGTGGTTCTTAATGATACACATATACTTACAATGACAAGAGCTTACTCATGACTGAAGTTGAGTAGCATGAGGATCGGTCTTCGTAAGTAAGGGGCATGAGATCGTTTATAACTTGTCAAGCATATCCTCTTAGTTGTGTCACTTTAACCTTAATCGCCTTAAAGATGCTTATGATAGGGGCAATGAGAGCTGAAAGCTATAAGTACCATAATTTTTGGAAGCTCTTTATGAGACTTGAATCCCTACTTCCTTTTAAAGGCCTTTCTTCCACCATTATATTGAGTCTCCACCTTCTATCTTTATGCACCTACTTTGAGAGCATAGTGGCCATTCTTAGTTCTATGTGCATTGTCCCAAGACTAGTTGATTGATGCATAATTTGATATTGCTTGTTTTAAACTATTGTATCTAGCCAGTCTTATGAACTTTGAAGGTGTCCTATGCATTTATATTTGCTACTCTATTGAGGGGCAAGCTGAATACTATTATGATATGTTTTCTTTATGTGAAACAAACAAACGTCTTGCAAAGCATTGTTATTCATGAATCTTTTGTGTGTGTCTTTTCATGTTGCATCATAGTTTCTTTGCTTATTGCTAGAACTTTGTCTTTCATGTTATGATTGAAGTACTATGATCCCAGCTTTGAATGTTTTGCAAATACTTTGATCAAGTCTTTGATGGTGCATGTCACCTCAAAAATTATTCTTTCTTTTTATCACTTACCTACTCGAGGACGAGCAGGAGTTAAGCTTGGAGATGTTGATACATTGCAAATGTATCTATAATTTTTGATGTTACATGCTTGGTTTTATCCACTTTCTTGTGTTTGGTTCCAACTTTGGAGTACTTTTCATATGATTTCTTGGACTAACCTATTAACAAGAGCCACAGTGCCAGCTGCCTGTTTTCTGCTGTTTTTGGTTCCAGGAAAGTCAGAAAATGAATATCCTCGGAATTGGACGGGACAAAAGCCAAAGTGCCTATTTTTTCGGATGTCATCAAGAGCCAGAATACGAGACGGAGAGGGGCCAGGGGGCACCACACCACCTGGCCGCGCGGCCAGGCCTTGCCCACGCCAGGGGGTGGTGTGGCCGCTCCTGGCACCCCCTCGGCCTCTCCTTCCGCCTATATATTGCCCTCAGGACGAAAACCCTAAGTGCCCGATCAAAAATCCACGAAAGAGTCTGTAGCCGCCGTCATCTCCATCCCTAGATCGGGAGGGATCTGAAACTCTTCCCGGCACCCTGCCGGAGAGGGGAATTCACCCTGGAGGCCTTCTTCATCACCATGCAAGCCTCCGGTGTGATGCGTGAGTAGTTCATCCTTGGACTATGGATCCATGTAGTAGATAGATGGCTGGTTCTCCTCCTTTGTGCTTTCATGTTTAGATCTTGTGAGCTCCGTTCATGATCAAGATCATCTATTTGTAATTCTACATGTTGTGTTTGCGGGGATCCGCTGGATATTGAGATGCTATGTCAGATTGATTATTGATTCTATCATGTCTTTGTTATTTGTGATCTTGCATGCTTTCCGTTGTTAGTAGCTGATGACCCACAAGTATAGGGGGTGTATCGCAGTATTTTCGAGGGAAGTGAAACCCAATTTATTGATTCGACACAAGGGGAGCCAAAGAATATTTATAAGCCTTAACAACCGAGTTGTCAATTCAGCTGCACCTAGAAACAATCTTGCTCACAGCAGTTTATCAGTAGCAACAGTTTTGTAGTAGGAATAGTAAAGTAACAACAGTAGTAAAGCAAAGACAGTAGTAACAAAAGCAGTAACAGTGGGATTCGAGTGCGGTAGGCATAGGGATGGATGGACGGGCGTTGCATGGACAAGACAATTCACATAGCAATCAGAACATAGGGAAATTGCAGATAAATAAGATAAAGCACCCAAGTACTAGACAATCCTAGGCATGTGTTCCATATATAGTCATACGTGCTCGCAATGAGAACTTGCACAACATCTTTTGTCCTGTCAGCCCATTTGCAGCGGGGCCTCTAGGGAACTACTGGCAATTAAGGTGCTCCTTTTAATAAAGCACCGGAGCAAAGCATTAACACTCCGTGAACACACGTGATCCTCACATCAAAGCCTTTCCCTTCCGGTTATCCCGATTTCTGTCACTTCGGGGCCATAGGTTCCGGACAAGGACGTGTGTATACAACTTGTAGATAAGACCCAAAAACAATACTATCATAATGAATCAATAATAAGTTTAGATCTGAAATCATGGCACTCGGGCCCTAGTGACAAGCATTAAGCACAACAAGTCGCAACAAAGTCATAAAGCACTAATAAAAGATACTAGGCACTATGCCCTAACAATCTGATGCCATTACATGAACGATCCCATCCAATCCCTACCATCCCCATAGCCTACAGCGGGGGATTACTCACTCATAGATAGAGGAAACATGGATGGTCGATGGAGATGATGGTGGAGATCGATGGAGATGGCTCCGGGGGCACTTCCCCATCCTGGCAGTGTGCCGGAACAGAGACTTTCTGTCCCCCGAATCTCCCCTTCGGTGGCGGCGGCGCAGCAGAACTTTTCGTGGAAAAACGTCCAACCCCCCGAAGTTTTTAGGTCAGAAGGCTTCTTATATGCGAAGAGGGAGACCGAGGGGGTGCCTGGGGCCACCACACCAGGCCCTAGGGCGGCCAGGCCTAGCCTGCGCCTGGGGGGGTGTGGCCAGCCCCTGGCCCTCCTCTGTCTCATATTATGGCTCCGTGAGTCTTCTAGAAAAATAGGCACTTTGGCTTTTGTCCCGTCCAATTCCGAGAATATTCATTTTCTGACTTTCCTGGAACCAAAAACAGCAGAAAACAGGCAGCTGACACTGTGGCTCTTGTTAATAGGTTAGTCCAAGAAATCATATGAAAAGTACTCCAAAGTGTGGACAAAACACAAGAAAGTGGATAACCAAGCATGGATCATCAAAAATTATAGATACATTTGCAATGTATCAGTAGCTATCTTGGCCAAGTAGATGCTAGCAACTCCAAGAGTTAGTATTTATGCTCGATAGTGGGTTCATGCCTCTGGTAATCTGGGGAAGTGACAGAAATCTGTAAGGTACTAGATGTGCTGTTGCTACTAGGGAGAAAACAACAATCCTTTGTTCATAGAACAATCATATTGTTTACTTTACACGCAATTCGTAAAGCAATAATATGTTGCTTGTAACTTAATACTGGAGGGGGTTCGGATGATAACCTGAAGGTGGATTATTAGTCATAGATGCAGTTGGATGGCGGTCTATGTATAATGTTGTAATGCCCAATCAAGTCTCAAAGGAGTCAAGATGATTAGTATATGCATGTATTGCTTTCTCGGTGTTTGTCAACTGCCCCGCTGTAATTTGTTCACCCAGCATGTTATCTATCTAAGGAGAGCCACCTCTAGTGAACTATGGATCCCGGTCCTTTTCTTTACATACAATCTACAATCTTTTACTGCTTTGTGTTTACTTTCTGCAAACTATTACTTCTTTCCATTCGATACGTTTAATCCTTTGTTTTCCACAAAACACGGTGAGATTGACAACCTCATCGCAAGTTCGGGACAAAGTTATGTGGTTGTGTTGTGCTGGTCTCCACGTTGCTACTAGCACCGGTAGTGCACACTGCCAAAGCTCAGCTAGTAACACCTTTGGGTGTTTCCTTTCTCCTACTGGTTCGATTAAACCTTGGTTTCATAACTGAGGGAAACTTGTTGCTGTGCTCATCATACCTTCCTCTTGGGGTTCCCAACGAGCTCTACATCAACCAAGCACCAGCACTTTTCTGGGCGCCGTGCACTGAGCCATCACTCCTGCATGCCAAAGGACTGGAGATTCTGTTGAATTCCCTGTCACAGCTGTCTGACCTCTCGAAGCTTCCTTTGACTGTGATGAAGCCGTGCGGGCCTGACATCTTTACTTGCAGATAGGCGTAGTGTGGCACTGCCATGAACCTTGCGAACGCGACACATCCAAGGATGCAGTGGTACTGTGAGGGCCAGTCGACGACTTCAAAGTCAATGCGCTCTCACCGAAAGTTTTGCGGCATGCCGAAGATGACGTCGAGGTTGATCTTGCCCAAGGGGTACACTCCCTTTCCTGGAACGATGTCGTGGAACATCATTTCTGACGCGTCCAGGCATGTCAGGGGGATTCTCATTGCCCACAAAGTACTCGCGAACATAAGGTTGTTGTCGCTTCCACCGTCCATGAAGACGCGACTCATCTCGTATCCGCTGATCTGCGCCTCATGCACCAGGGGCAGTGGCCTGGGCGAGGGACTTGACGCGGGTGGTCGCTCTTGTCGAAAGTGATGCAGGAATCGCTGCCACTGAGGTACTCAGTGGTGGAGGACGGCGAGTTCGTCACCAAGTTGACTTGGCGAGTGATTGCTTTCTACGCTCGATTGGAGGGGCGACCCTCCCGAGTGGTCTGGGGTACGCCTCGCCACCATGGTTCTGGACTGGGGCAGACGCAGGTGGCGGTGGTCCTAGGGGCTGGAGGAGCTCCATGTGGCACAGCGCCCGGGGCAGCTCCATAGCCTCGGTTGATCGCATCGCGATTCATTTGGGCCAGACCTTCATGGAGCTTGAGGAATTCGTGGTAGTCTTTTAGGAGGTGACTGGACTTTTTCTTGCCATCACGCTTATCGATGTAGAAGTGCACGTTGCACGGTCCGGACAATTTGTCCTAGATGGATATTTCGGGTGCCTCTTCGCGAATGCGGAGCTGCCACATCTGCGTGGTTTTCCCGCTGTCGCGGTATCCACCGCTGCGGTATCCGCTGTTGCGGTTATCATCGTGTTTGTCGGTGTAGCCGGCATTGACCATGTTGACTTCGTCGTGGTCTTCGTAGAGGCGCATTCGACGCTTTCCTCGGCGGTCGCATCTACGCCCAAGGTCGTCGTCGTCAGAGTAGGTGTGGTTTTTCACCGAGTCTTCTCCGTCCACCCACCGATTCGCGATTTCCATCAGGTGGTCGATCGTTTTGGGCTTCAAGCGGCCCAGCTCCTCCCAGAGCTCATACAGTGAACGCCGCCGTTGAACGCGTCGATCGCGCGGTCCTCCGAGATGTTTTCTGCAGAGTTCTTGATGATGGACCACCTCTGGATGTATGACGCAGCGACTCGCCAGACCTTTGGTGGCAGCCTCTTAGTTCTTCGATTGACGCGGGCCTTTTCTAAGTGCCCTTGAAGTTGTGCACGAAGTTGTAGACCAGCTCTTCCCAACTACGAATTGAGCCGCGCGGGAGATTGTTGAGCCATGCGCGGGCGGCGCCGTGCAGCTGCAGCTGCAGGCATTGCATTGTCGTGCTTCGACTTCCACCATGCAGCCTGACGGAGGAGATGTGATCCTCTAGCCAAATCTTCGGGTCTTGTAGACCATCAAATTTGAGGTTCTCGGATGGGAGTTTGAACCCTTTTGGCATTCGCTTCTGCCTGATGGCTCTGCTGAAGCACCTAGCGCCACAGAGTTCCACCTCATCGTCTTCTGAGTCAGTCGAGCGGGCACGCCTTGCCCGCATCTTGTCGACCTTGCGCTGCGTGATGTCATCTCGCGCGTCATAGTCGTCGTCATGTCGACGTGAGCGGCGATATCGAGACAAGTCGTGGCTATCATCGCTGGACGAGGGCGAGGAGTAGCGTCTTGCCACGGCTTTGCTTTTCTTTGGGTCCGGCGCCGTCTCTTTGTCGAGGGCAGCTTCGATTAGCCCCAAGCCTGTGATCATAGATCGGTCCATGGCGGCTCGCGGATCTCCAGCCGGAGGCTGATTGTTGAGGAGGTACATGGTGGCTGCAGTCACCGCAGCCTGCGGCGTTTTCGGGAGTATGTTGCCCCGTGTGTCCACTGTCATAGAGCCGAAGTCGAGGACTTTCGCGGCTTCTACGCGTTCTTGATCGGTGAGGTGAGCCAGTCGAGATCGTCTCTTGGCTATCACGTATTGGTTGTCTTTGGAGGAGGATCCTCCCTGGGAGGAAAGCTGAGCTCGCCGAAGGCTCGACTCATCTGCCGCCTTTCTACGCGCATCGAGTTGTGCGATCACTTGTTGCTGGCGCTTGTACTCCTCCTTGAGCAACCAGTGGTAACCCATCATCATCTGCTGCGATGAGTTAGGGGGAGGGGATTGCCCCGCAGGGATTCACGACAGCGAGCCCACTCGTTGTTATTGAGATTAATCAGCACGCGCTCCTCCGCGCGCTCTTCCACTGTGAGATGTAGTTGTTCTCCCATCCTGTTGTTGGTGGGCGCGCCGTTGGTGGGGCCGCCATTCGCGACTGGAGTTTCGCCATTAATTGGACCAGTGTCAACGTTTCCGCGACTGGTGCCGGTGTCACTGGCGTTGATGACGGCGCACATGAAGTGGTTGAGGGAGATGTTGCTCCCACAACACTCAGATCTAGAGCCGTAAGCCCGTCTTCTGTGGCGAGGTCACCCAGATCGGATCCGCGACTACTGTCGTTGATCGTGTTCCCAGCTGTTGCCAGGATGTCGAGATCGCTGAGGGTGTCGATTGGTGGCGGGAACCACGATGCTGGAGCAATCGCGGGTATAGCCGACTGTTCGGGCATGCGAAGCGTGCCCAGTTGACCGACCTGGAAGTGGAAGCTCCCGATCACCAGGCTGATCCCATCGCCCACGGACTCGAAAGACGGGCGAATGGTCGGCGTGTGGACGGTGAAGTCAAAAGCGCCGAAGAGCTGGCGAATCTCCGTTGTTGCGGATTTGTAGATCGTGGTTAACGGGGCCGAAGAAGCCGCGACGTCAGCACTCCCAATTCCCACAGACGGCGCCAATTGACGAGGGTTTAACTCGTCAATGCCCATTGTTATGGACTTGGGTTTTGGAGAAGGAGGGAGCGCTGAAGGCATCAATCGGCTAGCAAACAAGCACACAGGGACGCAAGTTTTACCCAGGTTCAGGCCTCGTAGAGGTCCCTACTCCTGCTTGTCTGCTCTTGGAATTATCGAAGTAATCGAAGATTACAGGGGTGCGCAGATGCAATCTGGCGAGGTGATGGAAACTAGGGTTGTGATCGGTCCTCCTCGCCGCCCCCTCCTAGCCTTTATATAGATAGGCTAGGTCCCGGGTAATAGGTCGAGTCGGTTACAGGTTAGGGTTTGTCCCTTAAAACTTTTTATCTCTAAACATCGTCTTGTGCCGCAAGCAATCGAAAAGTCCGTGAGACACTCGAATCCGTACTGGGCCCTGGCAACACCGTGGGCTTCTACCATATTTTGGACTGTATATGCCAAACTCGAGTACCTGTAAGGTATGCCCACGTCAATGGGTCCATGTAGTTGAGTCCATGTAGTGATTCTTAAATGCAATCAGACTCACCCTAGCTTGGATTCTTCCGTGTATGGGTTCCAGAATGCACGGTTGATCTGCTTTTTCCTCTGCTTTGCCTCGGGCTTCCACCCGAAATTTGGGTCGGGGCAAATGTTATGTTTCCCCCGAAAATCTTAGGAAAGGCAATTGGAAGACTTTTTCCTTCGTTCCAAACGCTCCTAAAGGAAAATTTTCCAGATGAAACCAATCCTCCGAAATTTCTTTGAGTTTCCTTTGTTGCAAACGTCAACCTCACCATTGAACTTGCTCTAATTTTTTTAGCATTACCGGTCCCCACTTACCCAATCTCCTCCTCTCTCCCAATGCCCAATCGTCTTCCCTCCCACTGTATATGCACACGTACACACCCACAATTTTTTAGAGAGAAGCAGCAAGTTTGTAACATTTGTCACGTGTAGGAGTAATAACGTTAGATAAGATAAAATACAAGTTGATCCAATTTTGACAAAAGTACAAGCAGACTAGTACTAGATGATATAGTGGTTGCCAGCAAGCAGTTGATGGTTGCGTATTCAAGCTATACAGCTGTTTAGTTCTCCCACCCTTCTTCTTACTTCATCTCAGTTCCTCGTAATTTTTCCGTCATAAGCCACCATTCCACGTTAAAGGCAGCTGGTGAAGGAAAATGTTCAACGAACTGTTTATATCTGACCCGTTTCTTTGGGGGACGTGTGAGATGACGAGCGTTACGGTTGGTTATGGATATGGAGTACAGTACTATATTGCTATTGTCCGTAGACGTATCTATCGCGCTGAACGCGCGAATCAGGTGACTCTATTTCCGGCACCCTCCCGCAAACATTTTCAACGGCGTCCACGTGCGTGTGAAAGCAGGCAGGCCAGCACAGCCAAACCGATGACCCTAAACCTCACGCTACGTCACACCCGCACGGACGGGTTGATAGCCCACATGCGACGTCTTTGCAGAAAATTCTCTCACATGCGACGTCGTTGGATGAAATAGCTCAAATGCGGCGGATTTTAGCAAAGAAATAGCTGGCATTCACACGCCGATAAAACGGTCATCATGGACACAGTTATGTTGGTTATGGTTCAGTTTCGGTTAAGACAAACACATTGCAGTTAAGTTAATGTCTGAATTGGCTAAAAAAGAAAACTGTCTGAACGAGTCAACCGTCCGTTTCCTACCTAGCTCGCGCGTGTCACTCCCCTGTAGCTGGCGGCGGCGGCGGAGCTCACCATCCTTGCAAAGCGGCGGCAGCGGCGGAGATTTCCTTCTACGGGGAACTCGGCGAGTTGCATCTTAAGCACTAATTCTCCTCCAATCCTTCTGAATTTAGATCTGAGCGTGCATCCATTTGAACCCTAGATTGTGGCCGCCGAGTGTGCTGAACGAGGGGAACGAGATGGAGCTGCCTTCTAATAGGTACTACACGCACCTCTGCACCTTTTTTCTATTTGATTTTAGCCTCGCTAGCTCACAGTGGCCGCCACCATCAAAAAACAGGGGAGGCGATGATGTTCCCAGTACTACCTATGCCACTTTTCAGTTGTCTATAAGATTTTTCCCCTGTAGAGCAATGTTAGCTGATGGTAGCATGCATCCCATTGAAAGAGAGACAACTGTGCTATTGAAGATCAAATTTTGTGACCTTGATCCCCAAGAACTACAAATAATGGAAGAGCAGACTGTGAGAAATGTGGTTGAAAAAATTGGAGAGAGTGTTCTTTGGGGGGCAGAACAAGAATTAAGTTTGTTGCGATACGATGATTGGAAAGGTGAGTATGTTAGGATTGAGGATGGGAACGAAATGGTTGAGGAAATCGATCGATAGAAGGGCTGAGATAGCAAACATCTGAGTTTTGTGCAGAGCTGATAGAACTGAAAGGTGATTCGAGGGTTGGATATGTTCCCTCCAAATTGGCTGCACAGATGGCAGAAGATGATTGGGCTGCAAAGAGGCACACTCAGCCCATTCTTACTGAAGTGACAGTGTTGACAGGGGAAGCTGTTGACAATGATGTAACTATTGATTGGAACACATTTGATATAAATGACCAGACTGATTTGGTCATTGCACCAATATCTGACATTGAAATGGCCAATCTGTTCGGCATTCCTGTGGACGAGGAAGACAAAAAGAAGGAGAGTGATGAAGCTGATGATGGTAACAGACAAGCAAGACAGAATGATGAGATATAGATTCAGAGTTGATTGAAAATGCTGCAATTGATGTAGATGATGCACATGATGATGAGTTTGTGTGTGTTTATGACAAAGAAAATCCAGTTATTGAAGTAGGAAGATTGTTTCCAACCATGGATGAGTTTAGGATGTGTTTCAGGACTTATGCAGTCAAACATGAGTTTGAAACCAAGACTGTGTGGACAGATAAAAGGAAGTTCTATGCAAAGTGCAAAGGTATATATCTTCTAGACGCCAACCTGATGGAAGAACAATAAGAGTGAATCAAATTCCAAAACAGCATACTTGTATTACAACTTCTCAGAAAGTTACAACCATGACATCACAACTTGGGGTTGCTGAAAAAATCAGGCCTATTTTAGCCAAGACACCGAATACCACTGCAAAGAAACTAATGACAGACTTGGAAAAGAATTACCCCATTAAGTTGAAGTATACTACAGTGTGGAAGGCAAAGCAAAGGACAATGAAAGAGTTATATGGTGATTGGGCAAACACCATCAGAATGCTTTTTAACTTTAAAGCAGAAGTTGAAATGAGGTCACCTGGAAGTGTTGTGGAGATAGATACTAAGGTTACAGCAGATGGGAAAATATATTTCTCCAAATTTTTCATGGCTTTGAAGCCTTGCATAGATGGCTTCAAAGCAGGTTGCCGTCCATATTTGAGCATAGACTCAACATTTTTGACTGGCAAGTGGAATGGTCAACTACAGCTTGCAATGCTTTAGATGGACACAATTGGATGTTCCATGTGGCAATTGACATGTTTCAGTCTGATACAGAGGCTTCATAGACATGGTTCATGATGCAGTTGAAAAGATGCATAGGGCCAGTCTCACCTTTGGCAGTTCACACTAATGCATGCAAAGGGCTTGAGAATGCAGTGAAAAATGTTTTTCCCCATTCTGAACAGAGGGAGTGCTTTGGCCATGTGTGGATGAATATTATAAGGAAATTCAAAGGAGATGTTTATGGCAGGTTGTGGCCAGCAGCAAGGAGCTACACTAAATCAACACATACATATCATGTTGGTAAGATAAAGGCAGAAGACTGTACATTTGCCCCTTGGATGGACCAATACCATTCTCTATTATGGTATAGGTCTGGATTTAACACTGGCATCAAGTGTGATCATATAAACAACAATTTGGCAGAAAGTTTTAACAACAGAATTAAGGACTTCAAAGAGTTGCATGTCCATGACATGGTTGACCAAATCAGGATCATGATCATGAAGTTGTGGCAATTGAGAAGAAGCCTTGCTGATCTTCTGCAAGGGGATAAGTTGCCTGCTGTAGTGCAACAGGTAGTCAACAGGAGCAGAAATTTTCATAATTTGTGTGTGGAAAAATCATCACTGTTTGTTGCTAAAGTTAGAGATACTAAGACTGGAACAAGGCATGTTGTTAACACTGATTTGCATGAATGCAGTTCCAATGAGTGGCAACACACTGGAAAACCTTGTGAACATGCAATACTTTTTTTAGCCTCCAAACCCAGGATAAATATGCACCCATATTTGCATGAATATTATTCAGTACAAAAATTTAAGGCAGCATATGCAAATCCAATTCTAGCACTTACAGATCAGTCTTAGTGGCCTGAAGTTGATATTCAATTCACCTTGTCCCCTCCTTTGATGAGAAGAAAGGTTGGCTGGCCTCAATAGAGTAGATTCAAGGCTTGGTTTGAGAAATGTGGGAGCAGAAAGAAGGGAAAAAAGATGAAAAGAATAATGGAAAGCCAAAAGGGGCACAAAAAGGTAACAAAAATAGATGCAAGAGATGTGAAGAACTTGGTCACGGAGCTGGATCAGCCAAATGTCGCTACACTCCTTCAAAGTATGTCCTTGTTCATCCAAAAAATTCATTCAAAAGGCTTTTGTTTATGTTTATGATGATTATTTGCAATTAACAAACCCATTTTGCTTTTCAGAAAGGATGATTTTGAGCCCCTTGTGGTTGAAACTTGCTGGCCAACGAAAAAAGCAAGAATTGGGGGGTAGAAAGAAGAGAACTGAGCAGATTGTGTTAAGTTGTGATAACAGAGTGCAAAATCAGCCACCTGAATCACTTTTGGATGTGCCAGCTGCTTGTTCAGATGCAATTATGGATGTGCAAGAAGAAGCACATTTGGATTCAATTCAAGCTCAAGATGAAGTTGTTTTGGAGGTTCACATGCAAATTGAATCAAATTTAGAGTTGCAAACTGAACCTGTTCAGATGCAAATTGAATCAAATTTGGATTCAAGTCCAGCTCAATGTAGTGTTATGCTTGGGGGGCCTTTAGAAAGTGAACATCCAAAGAAAACAAGGAGCCGGGCTGTTCTTCTTGGTGGAGATCCAACAATAACAAGTGAAGAACCTGCTTGCAAGAGCAACAAAAAGAGTGGAAAGAGGAAGAAATCGAGTGCAAAGAGGAAGTGATGTAATTTTTATGATACTAAGTTGATTGCAAACTTGTGTGATGTATGTTTGTTTGAGCTTTCATTCGTGAAAACTTGTAATTTGTAATAATGCTACGTGTACTTGAATTTGAGCCGAAATTCAAATTTGAGCCCAAATTCAAATTTGATGCTAAATTTGAATTTCAACCTATGTATCTATTTGCACTTTTGTATGTTTGTTTGACCTTTCAATGCTTTCTCATATATCATGCACATCTCGTGTTCAATCCGATCCCTTTTAGTGCCCCCAACACTAATACATGAGAAATGTGCTAGAAATGAGCTCCAAAGCTAGGGTAAACGACCCCATTTCTAATAAACTTTTTTTCGACATTCTCTAAATTTTCCCAAAAAACATATTAGCTTTCATTCTGCAAATATAGGATAAATCCGAAGAAAGATTTATTTTTTGGGTTAATCTTCTATCTATTTATTTATTTTCCAAAACAATGCTTTAATTCAAAATCATTAATAAAATACGTTTTAGACATGAAAATGAAAAAATAACTTCAGATCCTGTGTAGTTGCATCAAAATGAATCTAGATTGAGGTTTTCAAAATTTTCAATTTTCAAAACCCCAAAACCTCTACTCTATCATTTGAACTCTCTGCCAACCTTACTGGAGGTTGTTCATTTTGTGAAGGTTTTTTCATACAAATAGTAGTATACCAAGTTTATATATTTTTTGTAACTACATCACATAACATGACTATGTGCGAAGATTTTATATTTTTTCGACTTTTTTGAATTAGTTACACCCATTTGAAATTTGGTCAAACTCTCATAAAACCACGTTGACTGCCATCTAACCCTAACGCCGAACAGGTCTACTCTCTCCTTTGAACTTTTGAACCTCAATCTAGCATCAAAATGAATCTAGATTGAGGTTTTCAAAATTTTCAATTTTCAAAACCCCAAAACCTCTACTCTTTCCTTTGAACTCTCTACCAACCTTACTGGAGGTTGTTCATTTTGTGAAGGTTTTTTCATATAAATAGTAGTATACCAAGTTTATATTATTTTGGTAACTATATCACATAACATGACTATGTGCGAAGGTTTTATATTTTTCGATTTTTTGTGAATTAGTTACACCCATTTGAAATTTGGTCAAACTCTCACAAAACCACGTTGACTGACATCTAACCCTAACGCCGAACAGGGACCGTCCATCTAACGCTAACGCTGAACTCCAAACGTCGGATCTGTCTTCTAGAAGGAATCTGCGGGTAGATTCGATGGCAATCCGCGGGAGGGCCGGTTCTGAGCTGTGATTGGCTGGCCTCGTTTTTTAATACCCGATGGTCAGATCTGTGTACTGGGCCGTCAGTGATTCACAATTAAAATTGGCCCATCTAAACTTTGCATGCATGCAGCGTCGGTCGGCCAGCCGCCCGTGTCCATGCAGCGTCGCAGTCTAGCTATTTTAGGTCTGAAAAAGGAAGCACGCGGGCTGGTGCAGCAGCATGTCGCATGGCAGCGATTACATCTCCACGCGGGCGTGTCGCTCGGTTGGCAGATCGATGGAGTCAGGCAGCTTTAGAGTCACGCGGCATGTCACAGGTTTACCCGTTGTGTTACACGCAGAAACATATCCAAGCGCTACTCAATTCAAGCCGATCGATGGAGTCAGGAAGCTTTAGAGTCACACGCCGAATGGAGTCAAAGGGCCTCGATTCCGTGCGATGTTTTGGTAGACGTTTGTGCCAACTTAATGCCACGAAGATGAGGCGAAATCCTAGCATCGACTCGACGTCCCTTGTCGCCTATTTAAACCACCCACAAACCAACCCAGATCACACACCACCCCACCGTTCGCTGCCACCACCACCACCACCGGGCACCACCACTCAAGCAAAGGTCCATCGTTCTCCGTCGCCACCATGCAGTACAACGGCCCAACCTGGCGCCGCCCTGCCACCGTCCCCGAGCTGCCGCTCAACGGCATGATCGTGGAGAGATCGCTCAGGGTTTGCGCGATCTCAAGGTGGAGAGGCGCAAGGGCGCTCGCCGAGTTCTTCCTTGTGACCAGCTACTGCCACCTCCCAAGAGGCATGCCGCTGATGTTCACCCTGCATAACCAGTACGATGGCCACGCCCCCACGACATCGGCCTCTTCATCACGTTCACCAACCCCTACGACGCCCACTACCTCCTCGTCCAGGTGTACTGGTGTGGATGCGATTTCATCGCATTCACCGCCTACAATGTCTTCACAAACTTCTACAACATCTTCCCCACCATGAACGACATGCACGCTCTCCCCTACGAGGACGAAGAGTGAGCGGCCAAGGAGTGGCCAAGGACCCGGAGGGGTGCGGCCAGAAGATGAAGAAGAAGGGGTCCCGAAGGAGAAGATGTTTTGTTGCATGTGGCAGGTTATAGTTAACCCAAGTTATGTTGTTATTGGGTTATAATAGACCCTAGTTTTTATCATCGTCGTCGTATGTGTCTGCTGTATGTGTCGCGTTATAGTTAACCCAACTTATGTTGTTATCACGGTCCCATTGTTATCATTTTATTAATGTAATATGGCCATCGTGCTTATAGTTCGTGCAAAAATCCCGAGTCATAACAGATACCAACACATAAAAACAAGTCTATAAATTTGAATGAGAGAATCACTTGTGCATAAAAATAAGGGCACCCAAAAATAAGAAAACATGAAAAAGAAACTACACTTGTGCATAAAAAAGTAGACTATTAAATTCCTCTATAAATTTTCAACAAAAAGAAACTAGACTTGTGCATAAAAAGAAGTCTGTAAGTTCTCACATAAAAATGAAAGAAGCACTAGTTTGTCACAAAGTTTTCTTTTTCCCGAGAGTATAAATTTTCAACAAAAATAAGTATAAATTTAAATGAGAGAAGCACTAATGCATAAAAATATGAGAAGGACTTGTGCATAAAAACCTCTGCATAAAACAAGTCTATAAATTTGAATTATAGAAGCACTTGTGCATGAAAATAAGAAGCACTTGTGCATTAAAAAGAAACTACAGTTTTGCATAAAAAGTAGTCTATTAAATTCCTCTATAAATTTTCAAAAAAAAAAACTAGACTTGTGCATAAAAATAAGTCTATAAATTTTTGTCCAACTACCGAGACTTAGCCATAAAGTTTGTCCAATTTACGTTTGCATACAAGCATTTCTGTAAGTATACATTTTTTTGGCATACATTGGTGCATATAAACAAGTGTTGCATTCTAGTTGGATACCCCATTTTTTTGGCATACATTGGTGCATATAAACAAGTGTTGCATTCACTACACATTGCACGTTGAGCAGATGTTTTTTTGCCGCACGTGGAGGACGTTTACTATTGGGCCTGGCCAGCGTTTTATTTGGGTCTGGCCTTTACTAGCACTACCCTGCACACTCACTGAATGCTTGCATTGACGAACTGAAGAAACTAAAACAGGGGAAACAGAGCATCTCGAATTTTGCCGGAATTTGTGTTCCATTTTATTCAATTCAAAGCTACATAACATTACATCCATCATAGTAAGATTACAAACCATTCTGACTATTACTCGACACTGATTCGCATTGTCTAACGACTAATGATTAGGAGATAAACAAAACCAAAAAAATAGCACACAAATAAAAAATTCCGGCCATCACATTGCCTTGCTTCTTCAATTCTATAATTTGCTTCATCTGCTTGTTAATTTTTTTCAGCTCGGCCTTCACTTCCGCATACCCCACAGTCCCAGCTGAAATGGGGTCGCCAGATGCCAAATGCTCCATCACCGACGTGTTCTCGAGCTCCCTGGGTGCGCACTCCAGCCGAATCCGCTCGATGTACACATCAAGACACTCAAAATGCCCACATTTTGGCGGATCCTGAAATTTCAGATATGAACCCTAAATCCCAAATTGAATATAAATCCCAAATTCTAATCAAAAACAACAAATTGGAGCCCAATTAGAGCTGGGTAAACTCAGATATCACCTTCCCTGGCTCTGGTTTACTCTCACACTTCACAAATCCCTGGCCGAGGTTCCCATTCTTATCGGTGGTTGAGACCATCCGCTTCAGGGGCGCCGTACGAGGGTAATCAGGGCATCGCGTCATCGGCACCGCACCATACCGAGGCCAGCGGCGGGAGGATGTACCGGAGCTCGACATCTCTCGCCGGTGTTGCCGCGCTTAGTCGTCGGAGAAGAAGAAGAAGAAAGGGGATCGGAGGATGGCACGGGCAGTGGCGAATGGCTCGGCTAAGACGACGGATCCGGCTCCTATTTTCTTTCACGCCGTGACCTGGATAAGTTGTGGGACCCACGATCTGAGGTGGAAATGAGGTGGGACCCTTGCTCATAAGACATCCTGTGGGAACCACCACGCTGAGATGGATAAGCTGTGGGTCCTGCTCTCAAAACCGCCTCTGGCCATCACCACGCTCAGCTTCATAAGCTGTGGGCCCCGCATGGTCCGGGTAAATCCAATTCTTATGTTGTCTCGTGGGTTGTTGCATTGGGGCAATTCTTTTGCATACAGACGTCGCATGTGGACTATTCGTTCGAACGACGTCACATGTGAGAGAATTCCCTGTAAAGACGTCGCATGTGGGCTATCAATCCCGCATGGACACGGGCGCGGCGCGGAGCGTGGCTAGCATCTACGTAATCGTAAAAAGTTTTTTGGATGGTAAACTATCCCCAAAAGAACACACACCGTAAAATAGACATGTATCCTGTGGGCTCCACATGTGGACATCCTTTTTAATTTCTTTCTCTCCTCACCATCTTATTATTGAAATAATTAGCAATTTTTTTATTAATTTAATCTAGGTATAAATCATGACAATATAATTCTCAATATTGACTAGCATACGCATAGTAGAAATGCAACATAGACTACGCGCAGGTGAAAACCTAACACATCTACGTAGACTGCATAAGTAGTAATCAACATAGGAAATACCAGGAGGGTAAGAGCATCTCCACTCGTCTCCCCCATATGGCATCTGGCGCGACTCAATTTTGCGACGTATGGGGGGTAGGGGGGGCGGATAAGTTCACGATTTGGAGGAACACTGGATCCCAGTCGTGTCCCCATACAAAAATAATCAAACATTCAAACACTTCAATTTTTATATTAACACACTTCAATTTACATAGAAAGGAAAAGATAAAAACTTAACGCCTCCGGCGTCTTAAGGCACTGATCTTGCCAGGAGGGCATGGCGGCCCTCTAGCAACACCCCACTGGTCAAACAGCGAGTTCTATCTCGCTAGCTGCGTCTCAACATCCTCCTTTGCTCGTGGCTGGCACGCAAGTTAGCGTCGCCGAGCTCTATGTGCGACGCATAGAGAAAACACATGTAGGCGTCGTCGAGTTGTTGCAGCCGGTGGTGCTCCAGTAGGAAAACTTCGCGGAAGATGTCCCACCCGTAAGGCTCGCCAGTGGTCCGGTATGCCGGCCCGTGGGGTATTGGTGGCCGTAAAAGCTCCTCGGACTTGGGGTCGGAACTGGCCCAACCCAGATCGTTAGTGTTGGCTACGCCAGAGTCGTCGGAGTCAATCCACTCCATGTTGGGGCACTCCGAGTCGGTGTGGTTGGGCCCAGGGAGAGGCGGAAACGGATGCCACGGCTCTTCTGCAGGAGGTGGAGGAGCATGGTGGCCAGGCATAGCTATGTGCCGGCCCTACAAGCGAAAGCAGTGTTGGGATCACAGCATAGAAAACAAAAAAATCCTACGATATGAACAACTAAACATCAAGATCTATAATCTAGATACAATCAACGGGTGGATATACAGCCATAGAGATCTTACCCTCGAAGAACGAATAGGTTTGTTAACGAAATCTGATTTCATGGATGATGTATTCATACACTTGCCAATATCAAGATCGAGTGGAAGTCTAGCGCTGCAAAATAGCAGCGCATCCATAATCGCACACACGTTTAGCACCGCGACAACCTCCGATTCCTCGCTCCAGCAAACAACAAAAGTAGCTGATCCTTCCAGAGAAACCATAGAGAACATGTACTTCGCTAATCTAAAACCATGAGAAATTTACTAGAGGGGGAAGAGAACCTTCACGAGGAGGTGGGGCAAATGGAGAGGAGGAGGAGGCCTCCCTTTATAGGGGAGGGGGCAGCCCCAAGGGGCATGGCCACCGGCCATGGTAGTGCCCCCACCTCTCCCTCCATAATAGTGAGTGGAGCTTCCACTAAGCCCACTCCTATTAACATAAACTCCACTCACTTTGCATTAATTACCCACTAATTTAAATGCATTTTTCTCTTTAAATAAAACACCTTTACTATTTTATTCGGAATTTTGTTAATTAATTTAATTAACAAACATCTGTATAAAATCCGTTGCATAACTTCAATATTACATCCGAAACCATTTTCCGCAATTTGACCCGAAACAATTCCGGTGTCCATCGAAATAATCCCAGCGCTTTCAAATCCTTTCTCTGGTATTATATCTGCTCCATTTAATGTCGGTATACCTTAAGTGTGTCACCCAACGGTTCGCGAATAATGCAGACATGATTGAGACCCCTCTCCGATCAATATTCAATAGCGGGACCTGGAGATCCGTACTGACTCCCACACATTCTATGATGACTCTAGTGATCATGAGAACCTTTGACGTCATAACTAAATCCCTTTGTCTCGCGATATATTAGATGTCCGAGATTCAATCATCGATATCCCCATACCTAGTTTGATCTCGTTACCGATAATTACTCTTTTCTTGTTCCTGTGTTATAACATTCTTAGTGATCTTATCATTTGCTTGCAAGCTATGCCAATGTGATATCACCGAGAGGGCCCTGAGTATATCTCTCCATCATCGGGATGGAAAAATCCCACTCTTGATCCATGAGCCTCGACGTAACACTTTTAGAGTACCCAAACCCAGCTTTATAATCACCCCCGTTATGGTGTGATGTTTGATGTTATCAAAGTACTCTTCCGGTGTTAGCAATTAACATGATCTCATGGTCTAAGTATTAGGGTTACTTCGCATGATGCTATAGCAATGTAAACATAATGACTTTGATCATATTACTATACTTTGGGTGAATGTTCATCACATCATTCCATCGATGTTGTGACCTCGTTATTAACAACATCCAATGTCATGATCAGGAAACCTTGATCATCTTGTTAATCAATGAGCTAGTTTGAATGAGAGGCATAATTAGGAACTCCTATTTGTTTATTAAACACACATGTATTAATGTTTTCTATTAATAATTATAGCATGAGAAATAAACATTTATCATAAACATGGAATAAGATAGTAACCACTTTATTATTGCCTCTTGGGCATATTCCCTTCAAGCAGCACCGCCGGCCGGCGCCCTAGATGTAGCAGGAGAGGGTGTGAGGTTTGGTCATGGTGTAGATCTGCAATAGTGATGATCGCCACGCCTACATATAGCGAGAAAAGGGTGGCATTGTAATAGTGATGGCCTCCACCCACATGAATCAGGGAGAGGCGGGGGCACCCACCATGGCCGGCGGCCATGCCCCTTGGGCAGCCCCCTCCCCTATATAGGGAGCACCTCCTCCTCCTCCTCCACTCTCACACCTCCTCGTGAAGGATCTCTCTCCCCTTCTAGAAATTATTCCCCATGGTCTTAGATTAGCGAGATACATGTTCTAGGTAGCTTTATCTAGAAAGGAGTTGCTGCTTCTGCTGCTTTGATGGAGCGAGGGACGGAGGTTGTCAGGATATCAGAGCTGTGTCCGATCACGGATGCATCGCTGCTTTGTGGTGCTGGACTTGCTAGTGCTGGACCTGCTGGATTCGCTGGACTTTATCACGATCTTGAGATCAGCAAGTGTATGACTACATCAACCATGAAATCAGTTTCATTAACAATGCTTTGTTGCTCTTCAAGGGTATGTGATGAGTGCATATTTGCATCATGTTTTATGTTATTGTTTTGCATTATAGTGGTAGGATCTTGGTATTTTACGGCGTTCACGCGCACGTTTTATGTCTATTTTCACCAGGATCAAGACAGATGATGGATACAATGGACACAATTCTTGAAGCAGTTGTATTAGAGAGAAAAGGAGTCAAAAACAACGTAAATCTCTTATTTGTGAAATATCAAAAACACTAGAAAAAACCCGAAGCGATTGAGGCATACAGACAGTTTAACGACCAACTATACGATGGGAATAAAATTCCGGCCGTATAGTTCCGATCGTATAGTTGGCGCGGCCACCGCCTCCTCAAATAGTTTCACCCGTGCAACTAGATCAGAGAAACGACATACAGAACAACCAGAAATCGCCGAAACCTCACCTCCGGAAGGCATCTGGAAGGGGAACTCGTCCACCGGGGATCCATCTTCGCCCTGCACAGATCCGGGAGGCTAAGGCATCGATCTTCATCATCAACCGCTGCATCACCACCATCTCCATCCATCCCATCTACATCTTGTCTAGATCTTGTTGTAATTTCCGTACTCGTTGTGGATTTATACAACTAATATTCATCTATGATAGATTCCATTGTTATTTCCATGATGTTGATTGCCTCCATGTCTGAGTAGATCATTAGTTCTTGGGGATATGGAGAAACCCTAGTATGAGATTGAAATAAGATAAAGTTTATTATGATATTCATCGCTGTGACCATGTGTTAGATTGTTTTCATCTTGATGTTGAGAGAAGTCGACCTCTCAATATTTGCCTCTTATGGGGACTTGATGGAGAGATCTACTGGTTGGTAGAAGGAGGTGTGTTAGCACTTATAGTGACTATAAAGATGTTGGCACCCCTTACGTATCAACTTGGGAATCCAGGAAACTCACGAAACACTATCCATGTCATGGGATACGTCCTACGGGATTAATTCCCTTAATAGCGCAGTAATTCGATTGATGTCGATTGCTGTCTATTGTGGTCATGAGGATGATGTGAGCAGTGATTGCTGCCTATTTGTCCAAATACGAAGTTCATCCGACACATACATAGTTGATAATGTTCATGATAATAATCTTTACCTTAGCTCTTTATAATGCTAAAGGTGTATCCGCTACTCCCTGAGAACGCTTTTTCCCATTGCAGTTTCAAATCTCTTTTAAAGACGCGATACTTACTTTCTGTGTTGAGTTGTTTTACTTTACTTATTGTTCTCTTATACCAAAAACCCAAAAACAACTTTTTACACAATACTCGCATTTTATATTGTTACTTATAATTTTATTTAGCATTTCTATTGTAGTATTTAATTCAAGAGTTATTATACTTCAGACTCCTGCTTCCTGTGGATCGATATCTTTATTTCAAAACTAGCTACAAATGATTTGTGCACTTGCAGTCATCAGTATGTTTTCTATGAATGTATATCCACTCGTTGATTGTATCTAGATAGATAGATCTTGGTTCTTAGATGTGCACATCATAGGAATTTTTTTCCTATGCTGTGAACCCAACAGTGGTATCAGAGCCTAATCTATGTGTAGATGATTTACACGGGTAGAACACATATGAGTATCTGGGCGTTGATGATCCTTTTATTGCATCTTCTATGTATTTTTTATATTGGTGGCATAGTGGGATGAAGTGGCCCAGACTAACTTTACATGTCCTCGCACATGAGATCTTTTCCGCAATTAACATGCAACTAGTTTTGCATAAGTGGCTAGCAGGTGTTTGTCTCTCCTACTATAGTCAATATCTAATTTACAACGAGTTGCTAATAATTTGGTTATTATCATTGTGGTTCCATGTTCGTAGGTAAGACCAGTTCTATCTTCGAAAGCCTTAAGCCACGTAAAACTTGCAATGGATAAATTAGAAGCATCTAGTTTAGATTGTTGCTGGGCTAGTGTCATGATATAGTAATGTTATAAGTTGATGTATAGTTGATACTCTTACAACACACCAATCGTGTAAGTTCTATTGACCTTGGCCTTACACACAAAGGAATGATAAAGATCATACCACGATGCACATGATAGTGATCAAGTGCAAGAACCATGTCATTTCAGTTTACACATATGATGTTTGCATCTTCTATTGCTTGTCTGGCATTTTAGTAGCATTATAAGATGATCCCTCATTTAGATATTGATACATTGCAAATGTATCTATAATTTTTGATGTTCCATGCTTGGTTTTATCCACTTTCTTGTGTTTTGTCTACACTTTGGAGTACTTTTCATATGATTTCTTGGACTAACCTATTAACAAGAGCCACAGTGCCAGATGCCTGTTTTCTGCTGTTTTTGGTTCCAGGAAAGTCAGAAAATGAATATTCTCGCAATTGGAAGGGACAAAAGCCAAAAATCCTATTTCACCAAAAGACTCTCGGAGCCAGAATATGAGACGGAGTAGGGCTGGGTCCCAGCCACACCACCTGGCCGCGTGGGCTAGGCCTGGCCGCGCCAGGGGGTGGTCTGGCCACCCTAGACTCCCTCTCGGTGTCCCTCTTCGCCTATAAGTTGCCTTCTAACCTAAAAACTCAGGGGGGGTCGACGTTTTTCAGAAGGAGTTCCGCTCCGCCGCCACCACCAGATTCCACGAAACAGCACCAGAAACTCTGTCCTAGCACCCTGCCGGGACGGGGAATTGGAGGAGATCATCACTATCATCATCACCATCACTTCTCCATCGACCATCCATGTTTCCCCCATCTATGAGTGACTAATCCCCCGTTGTAGGCTATGGGGATGGTAGGGATTGGATGAGATCGTTCATGTAATGGCATCAGATTGTTAGGGCATGGTGCCTAGTATCTTCTATTAGTACTTTATGACTTTGTTGCGACTTGTTATGCTTAATGCTTGTCACTAGGGCCCGAGTGCCATGATTTCAGATCTGAACATGTTATTGATTCATTATGATAGTATTGTTTTTGGTCTTATCTACAAGTTGTATACACACGTTGTTGTCCGGAACTAATGGCCCCGAAGTGACATAAATCGGGATAACCAGAGGGAATGACTTTGATGTGAGGATCACATGTGTTCACGGAGTGTTAATGCTTTGCTCCGGTGCTCTATTAAAAGGAGCATCTTAATTGCCAATAGTTCCCTTCAGTAGCATGAGGATCGGTCTTCGTAAGTAAGGGGCATGAGACTTCGATTTATAACTTGTCAAGAATATCCTCTTAGTTGTGTCACTTTAACCTTAACCTTTTAAAGATGCTTATGATAGGGGCAATGAGAGCTCAAAGCTAATGAGTACCATACTTTCAGCATTTGGAAGCCTTTCAAACTTTTCAAAACCTGTTCATTTCATTGTTGAGTCTCCACACATTCTATGAGCACTTTCTTGAGAGAATAGTGCCCATTCTTAGTTCTATGTGCATTGTCCCAAGACTTGTTGATTGATGCATACCTTGATATTGCTTGTTTTAAACTATTTGTATCTAGTCACTCTTGTAAACTTTGAAGATGTCCTATGCATTTATGTTTGCTACTCTATGAGGGACAAGTTGAACGCCACTATGCTATGTTTTCTTTATGTGAAACAAACAAACGTCTTGCAAAGCATTGTTATTCATGAATCTTTTGTTTGTGCCTTTTCATGTTGCAATAGTTGCTATGTCTTATTGCTAGAACTTTGTCTTTCATGTTATGATTGAATTACTATGATCCCAGCTTTGAATGTTTTACAAATACTTTGATCAAGTTTATGATGGTGCATGTCACCTCAAAAATTATTCTTTCTTTTTATCACTTACCTACTCGAGGACGAGCAGGAGTTAAGATTGGGGATGTTGATACATTGCAAATGTATCTATAATTTTTGATATTCCATGCTTGGTTTTATCCACTTTCTTGTGTTTTGTCCACACTTTGGAGTACTTTTCATATGATTTCTTGGACTAACCTATTAACAAGAGCCACAGTGCCAGCTGCCTGTTTTCTGCTGTTTTTTGGTTCTAGAAAAGTCAGAAAATGAATATTCTCGGAATTGGACGGGACAAAAGCCAAAAATCTTGTTTCACCAAAAGACTCTCGGAGCCAGAATATGAGACGGAGTGGGGCTGGGGGCTAGCCACACCACCTGGCCGCACGGGCTGGGCCTGGCCGCGCTAGGGGGTGGTCTGGCCGCCCCAGACTCCCTCTCAATGTCCCTCTTCACCTATAAGTTGCCTTCTGACCTAAAAACTCAGGGGGGCGACGTTTTTTTAGAAGGAGTTCCGCTCCGCCGCCACCACCAGATTCCACGAAACAGCCACCGTTCTAGCACCTTGCCGGGACGGGGAATTGGAGGAGATCATCGCTATCATCATCACCATCACTTCTCCATCGACCATCCATGTTTCGCCCATCTATGAGTGAGTAATCCCCCGCAGTAGGCTATGGGGATGGTAGGGATTTGATGAGATCGTTCATGTAATGGCATCAAATTGTTAGGGCATGGTGCCTAGTATCTTCTATTAGTACTTTATGACTTTGTTGCGACTTGTTATGCTTAATGCTTGTCACTAGGGCCCGAGTGCCATGATTTCAGATCTGAACATGTTATTGATTCATTATGATAGTATTGTTTTTGGTCTTATCTACAAGTTGTATACACACGTTGTTGTCCGGAACCAATGGCCCCGAAGTGACTGAAATCGGGATAACCGGAGGGAATGGCTTTGATGTGAGGATCACATGTGTTCACGGAGTGTTAATGCTTTGCTCTGGTGCTCTATTAAAAGGAGCACCTTAATTGTCAGTAGTTTCCTTGAGGCCCCGCTGCAAACGGGCTGGCAAGACAAAAGATGTTGTGCAAGTTCTCATTGCGAGCACGTATGACTATATATGGAACACATGCCTAAGATTATCTAATACTTGGATGCTTTGTCTTATTTATCTGCAATTGCCCTATGTTCTGATTGCTATGTGAATTGTCTTGTCCATGCAATGCCCGTCCATCCATTCCTATGCCTACCGCACTCGAATCCTACTGTTTACTGCTATTGTTACTGCTGACTTTACTTTACTACTGCTGCTACTTTACTATTCCTACTATAAAACTGTTGCTACTGATAAACTGTTGTGAGCAAGATTGTTTCCAGGTGCAGCTGAATTGACAACTCAGTTGTTAAGGCTTATAAATATTCTTTGGCTCCCCTGGTGTCGAATCAATAAATTGGGTTTCACTTCCCTCGAAAATACTGCGATACACCCCCTATACTTGTGGGTCATCAGATATCAAGATAAAAATGTGTTCTTCCTTAAGTACGCACCATTTTATGTTTTGTCGCTTCAAGACATCACGTGATGATCGGGTGTACTTGAATCCACGTTCGTATAACGGGTGTAAGACAGTTTTGCACACACGAGTACTAAGGTTCTTACTTGGTGAGCCTAGCATGTACAGACATGGCCACGGAACAGGGACCGAAAGGTTAAGCATGAGTCATATAGTTGATATGATGCCCATATAGATGCTCACCTTTGAAGCTACACCAAATCACGTGATGATCGGACTTGGTGTAGTGGATTTGGTTCATCTAATTACCAAAAAGACATGAGGGGCGTCGTTTTTGAGTGGGAGTTCATGTAGTGATATGATTAGTCGAACTCAATTTATCATAAACTAAAATCAAAGTGAATTTGCATAATTTGTTGTAGTCATTGGCATATGTTTACTACCTTGCACTTAGTTTTAATTGAGATAATAGAACTATAGAATTTTGGATATTTACTTTACGAACCGGTATCGCATTGTTTTGAGTATGAATTTAAAGTTTAAAAGTCCTATTGCAAACTTTCAGCAAAACTTCACTTACTCCGTGAAATTTAGTAAATAGTATTGAATCAAGAGTAACAATTCTAGTGTTAGTATATAAATATCATGCTTGCCTCCATGATTCTTGATATTTAAAAGATTGTTTTAATATCGAGGTTATCTAGGAGCTGAAAGAATTGTTTCAGAAACCATTATGTGTGGAAGATATTGTGATATCTGAAACAATATTTATGGTTGCAATATGATAGAGTATAATTTAGAAAAATACATGTTCTCATACTATATGAGAATTTGGGAAGGTTGGAGATGCTAGGCATCCTAATCTCCCAAAAAGGTTTTGGGAACTGACATTATTCTCACGATTCGTCCTTATAGGCTTTAGTAGCTTGATCATGAAAGTTTTCATGATAAGGATGAATAGAAGATGTAGGTAAAATGTTTACTACACTAAAGGATCGGCGCCCTCACCTCCTCCTCCTCCGCGGCATCGCGCTCATCCGAGATGGTGCCAGCGCAGTCCCCGCAAAGTAGGGGCGAGTTCTTTTGGCCTGCCAAACGAGAGGCCAACACGCCCAGGAGCTCGCCGCCGAGGACACGTGCGGGGGGGATCGTCATCAATGAGCCCCACACGACACCGTCCCCGTCGACTGGCCGGCTTCGCCTGCACCGACCGAAGATGGAGCCCGCCGATGCCGATGAGGATGCCTTCACCATCAGAATGACGATGAGCGTTCTCTGTACGAGGCCGTGCCGCCACTGCTGATAGAGGATCCGAACATCCTCGCCTGGTACAAGACGGACTAGGAGCAGGAAGAGGCACGGTGCGTCCAGCGCCAGCAGGAGGAGGCCGAACGCCAGGCCAGGGCGGGCCATGGACCAACCTACCAGGGCGCGCCTCTCAACGTCCTCGATGACGACGACGATGACGACGAGCCTTCCAGTCAGCCGTGGAGGTACGGCGACGCTGGCCAGGGTAGCTCGCGCCCCCCGCAGCCGCCGATCGACGACGATGGCAATGACGACGACACGACGGACCTGGACTACACCAACTTCTACCGTAACTTCAGTATGTGAGACGGTGTCCGGCGGCATCGGCGAACGGCATCGGCATCGGCATCGGCGATGGTGCGGAGGGCGCTAGATGTGGTATTCTCCGATTCCGGTTGATTCAGCCGACGAAAAGCACATCGCCGCCGCCAACCTCCGTGTGCACCCCCTCTTGCCATGGCCGGCCAATCAAGCCGCGATTTGGGCGGATGTGACTGTTGGTGCCGCTGCCGTCTGAGGCGGAGGAGCTCTGGGCGGCGAGCTCGCCCGCCGCCCCTGTCGGTGGAGGGGGATCGCGAGCGCGTCCCCGTGCAGGGACAAAGCCACGGCGCCCTGTGAGCGCACCCCCTCCCCCCGTTTCCGCCCGACGATGCCGCGGACGAGGCAAAAGAGCTGCTCCTGGTGGATATGTGCGCCCTTCCGCTGGTCGTTCGCGAGTCGACTGTCAACGACGAGCAGGAGGCGGTCTTGCTCACTAAGGCCAAGTACCACTCGCTTTGCACCGCGGTCATGCAGATTGTGCAGCGCCGGAAGCGCCGCCGCGACGCGTGCAGGGCGGAGAAGCGCGACTTTCTCCGTGTTTGCCGCATCTCCTTCCGCGAGCAAAGCGAGCGACTCGAGGCCCTGGAAGCCCACTTACCCGACGAGTACTTCATGGCAGACGACTTCGGCAACTCGGCAACCGACGAGGAGTAAGTGTCGCCGCCGATGATGATCAGGTGAAAATAGGTACCGCCGGTAATGCGTAGATGCTAGGTGAAATATGGATACAGGGCGCGGCATCAAATTCTAATAAACTATATATGTAGATCTATATATCAAAACCTTCTCTATGTAATCTGGCGCCAATTTATAATGATTTTTAAATATACAGTTCGGATTAATGGATCTGTTCCGTACGTTGCTTTTCCATACCTCAACGCTAGTATTTCATTTCAAACGAAAGAGACATCTCGAGAACGCGGCATAATATATTCTTCGGTCTTGATTGACGACGACCTGCTTGAAGTGGTCCCGCGCGGTTCTTGAATCTTGACGACAACGATGGGTGGAACGTCGCGGCCGTGGGAAATACAGTATATGTGTGTGTACCTAGCTGCGCGATGTCGCCATCCGCCACGCCCAGCCGCTCGCCGGTCTGAGCGCCTCCACCGACCGTACCGTTCGTTTGTCCGTCCGCGGGAAGATTAAAGCGGAATATTTTTTAATAAAAAATCTGTCAACGTCGATGATGCCCAGCTATAGATTTCTCGTTTGAACAAAGCCCAGCCATTGATGGAATCATGGAAGTCAATTATGAGAGCTCATGAACACGCATATACCGTGAGTGCACGTGCCAATTTAGTTAAACACCTCGCGGACGTAGGTCTCCTAGCGCAAAACATAGATACATAATTGTACTAGATCGAATCTATACAGCCGCCTCTAAAAATAAATCCTTTTTGCAAACAAACCCTGCGTGTAGGCTCTTTTTTTTTTTGCGAATAAACCCCGTGTATATGTTCAGTCCACGGAAGCACAGAGCAGCTAGGTAGGAATAGGTGTACATGTACGGTATCATGTGTATATTTCCCCGCAAAATAGGGATACGAGGTATCACAGCGTATCGAAGGCAAGAAGCCAAGGACCAAGAACGTAGTGCTACGACGGGGTGATGTGGGCATGTAGCGAGGTACCTGTCCGTACTATAGGATAGAGGTCTAGTATTTTCAATCGTATATTCGTACCCGAAGTCTCGAGCTCCTAATCCCTGAAAATCATATTCTGGCCTAATATATTCCAGGTGAATGATGGACGGTCTAAACTCGTTTGCTATCTCGGGATGGTGATCACATAGGATTAAACCAAATTATTATGCTCCCTATGGCCTTTCACAATGGGAGTTTCTTAGCGCAGTATCCTAAGTGCTTGCCTATGTGGCATTGCATTTAATGAAGAAAGAGAGTGTTGTTGTATCTTAGCTAAGCTACACCCCTTACACGATATCATAGGCAAAAAAATTGACTAGATCAATCACACACATGCATGAGACTAAAATCATTAAATACAACACCACTAAAAAACACCATCTAAGAAATAATGCATTGTCATTGTTGTTTCTTAAGTTTTAATTACTCCTATGAAAACGTGCTAAGAAACACCCCATTATGAAAGGCCTCTCTTAGCTCGCTATCCTAGGCACTGGTGTATCATAAGAGAAAACTAGTACAATGGTTGTATCTTAGAGTAAGTACAATAAGGTCCAGTCAGCAGGCTATGATTAAAATAGTATATTTATGCTTACTTGGATGAGAGAGAAGAGGAGAGAGGAGAGGAGTGGGCTCTTAGTTAACAGCAGCTGCAGCACCTTTGTTAAAATAGTACTACCTTTGTTTGGAATTATAGGTCCAGAGAGCTTTTTTATATTGTTTGAGATTATAAGGACTATCTCATTTATTAGGCCCTCTCATCCAATGCATGTTCTCCTTTTTTCTCTCACTTCTCTTATGCATGTAAAACTATTGGTGCATGCATAGATTAATGAGAGAGAGTTATGGAGTGTCTTGGTATTAGCAACTTGGCCCTTAGGACTAATAATCCCGAACAGAGGTAGTATACTCTTATCTCTAGCTATTGTACATGTTGGCTATTAGATTACTCTAGATAAATGGACATGGCTTATAGCCAGTAATTGACTCTACTATTGCCATTGCTCTTAAAAGTTGTATCTACGTTTAATAAATCTGGCTACATGCATGTATGTGATTGGGCTAACCATGTATTTTGCCTATGATACCGTGCAAGGCTTGTAGTATCAAACCACACCTTCTTTCTTCATTAAATATGGTGCCACATAAGCAATTTGCCTATAATATCGTGCTAAAAAAACGTATATTGAAAAAGGCCTAAACCTGACTGGGCTTGCCTGCTCGATCCGCGCCATCAGTTCTCCCACAGTCGTAGAACGCACTGCACCATGCCTCATTTTCTTTCACTCGAAAATAAAAAGCCAGATCGCTAACTTCTTCTCTTTCATTTTCTTGCGAACAAGATCCTAGCGTTAAAATAAACAGCGAATAGTATTAAACACTTTCGACATCCTTCGGAAACAGCTTCTTCTTCTCTTTCATTGACCGCCTACTTTTTCACTATCGACCAAAAAGAAGTCCGCACTTTTCCTGTCAGCCAAATTAGTAGTACTACCAAATCCGCATTTGTACTTACCGTGAAAAGACAATCCTAGTCGTACTACCAGTTTCAATAAATAAATAACGTATTACTAGAAGCCACTGACCGGAGTGTGCTAGAGAGCTGCGCCAGGGGCTCTAAGACAACACGGCACTGAAGACCCTTTATTTGAAGTGATAAAGTTTTACTGTGTCAAAGGGACGAAGAAAAGGCCCCTACTTCAGATATTTCTAAAATACAGTATCTTTAATATCTATGTAAAAAAGTAGTTTTACTCAAAGTTCAAGCATAATTAGTGTTCTTAGGCCTCTAAACAATAATAAATTTCGTACATTTGATAGATCCATGATCTTTGAAATCTTGGTGAAGACATTCGAAACTACTCATTTCTAGTTATCGAACAAAATATTTAACATAATACTTATTCCTATCAGTTGCACCTTGTGTATACGTATATATACATATGTACCTCTAGAATTAATCACGGAAAAAATTATGAAGTAACAAATTTATATGCATGTACGAAAGATGAGTAAAAGCGTAGACACATTAGGCACTAAATTAATAAGATAATAAAATAGTCTTTAGAACATGGATTATAGGGACAAGTAGACCCGCTAGGAATCGGAGGAGAACTGTTTGTGGAATGATATTGTTATGTGCTTGCCTCGTTATTTTCCACTAATAAATATTAACAACTTTGTAGTGGCACATGAGAGCTGATATTATTCTGCACATTTGTAGAGGCAACACAAATTGTGGCACCGAGAAAAAATATTCAGAAATGTTAGAGTATTTGTTGAGATGATATTGATATTGGTCCCCGCAATCGAAACTAAATGATGTATCTCTATTGGTTTCTTAAATGAAACTTGCGCTTCCCTCTTTTCTATACAACATTTTGGAGTATTTTTTGGAAAGAGAAGTCAGAGTAGAGACATAGTAGGTTGTAGCTTGGGTCATCTATAGTTTTGACAATTATTTCACCTTGTTGGGTCTCAATTGTAGAAGACATAGTAGGTGCATATATAGTCTCGAACCGGGGCCCCTAACTCCTTGGGGCCTAGGTCGAGCGCCCCTATGCCCCACCCCTATGGGCCAGCCCTCCGCAGATCTTTCCGGATATAGGTGAGCTTTTTTCTCCAGCGGAGCTGGCACAAGATGGTGTACGAGCTGGTTGTCTTGCCGATCAGTATCCAGTGAGTTCGTGACTGGTGATAGTCGGTCGACACTCTCACGGATGGCGATCATCTTGGCTGTTGTAGTTGTGTTTGGTATCTTGTTTTCGGGTTCGTGGATGACGGTAGACGGCGACATTTCTCTTCTCCAATGGCATCGGATGAAGTTGACAACATCGGGATCTGATGACCGCGGAAAAGATCGTCGGTCGACATGCCACAAATTCTCGGTCTCGTTGCTTGCGACGGCCTGGTTCATCGTCTTGACAAGTATCGTTGTATGCGAAGTTGCTCTCCCATATCTTGGTACGACGGTTGTTCGTCTCTTTTTTCAACGATTCCATGGTGGTGGCGGAGGATGATGATGAATAACGTTTCGGCGAGGCACAAGTCCTCCCAAGGGTGGAATTATAATTTTTTCTTGCGGTTTCCTTGTACAAAGTTGTGTGACACACATGGCTGTCTCATGTAAAATGATAGTAATAAAATATATGGTTACTTTAGAAAATATATAATTGTTTTAGCCTTTTTCTAAAGAAATTGTATCTAAATATTTTTGGTGTTTATATTCACTCATTTTGTTCCCAAGCTACACACTAAACATCTATATACATGCATTTCAAAAAAAATCCTATATTTCAAAACGGATGGAGTATTATATTAGAAAGAGGGAAAGTCATGGAAATTGCTAAAGTAGGCCATTCGAGAGAGACTCACGCAATGGCCCATTGGCCAAATGTTTTAGGGTGTGTTTCAAATGTTTTAGGGTGTGTTTGGTTGCTCCTGCCTTTTAGTCGCACGTGAAGATCATGCCTCCACGAAAGCTACCCACCGCAATGCAACCTCTCATGTCTAAAGGGCCATTCGTTTGGCTTAGTGTATTTTTTTTCTTTAGGGGTTGCGGAGCCAAACCCCAGTCATTTGGTTCCATACATTCTTGGTTTTCAGCAAATTGGTACTTGTTTAGTTAGTATTGTCCCGATAGCCTTACCTCCTGGCTGGTGAAGTGAGCTTACCCAACATTAGCAAGACAGAAAACAAAGTTTAGACAATTGCAATTCATAGAACACCTAGCTTAAGACCGAATCCACATAACCAGTCGGGCCGTGTGTGCTGCACCAAGAGATCACGACTTCCCGTGATGCAGCACAAGACATCACAAACAGAGGGGTTATAACTGAATACCACCTCCTAAAGTATACAAACCAAAATTCAGGGGCACCGCAACCATAATTCATCAGCCTAGCTACTCCAAAATATACATCACAATCATCATCATTAACACCGAGCACCCCCCAGCAGCACAATCCGCTGCTCAGAAGTAATACTTATTCAGAAAAGCTATGAACCAGCTCATCCTGCGATGAGGAGTCCTGGCAAAATACCTGGTCTCCTGTCCACTGTGATAGATCAGGGCTAAGAGCACGATGTCCGCGAGCTGAAAAGTCTCGGGCTTTTGGCACCACAGATTAGGAGGAGAAACAGGTTGGTCGCGCGGATCCATCGATCGCTCTGTCTTGCATTGCATCCCGATACGGGAATATGTTTCGATGCCTTGACGTTGGTCGGTCTAACACGTTTGGAAAGTGTACTCTCGTGTGTCCCGCTGATAGTCGCACTAGATCGCTTGATTCGCTTCTCCTCTACGAGTAGCTCTCCTTTTTCTTTCTTCAAGTATAAACTGGTAGCGTGTAGGAGAAAAGACGAGCCAGCCCAAACGAAAGGGAAAGCCCCTCGCGGCTCCTGGAAAAGCTGCTTCTGCGGGGGCTCGATCTTGTGGGCGTGACGCTGGTCGGGGCACGCACGCGTGACGAGTCGTTGCTTAGCGCATGCTGACAACAGCGTGTGGCTGCTTGCTTATCCACGTGTGTGAAACGTTCTACTAGATGCTATCGATCGGGAACGCAGCGGACGGCAACGAGCGGGAATAAAAATACAGTATGAAAACTGAGAGCTGCGTGTGATACTAGTACTAGCTCGATGAGCTTCTAGACATACCTACTGGATACCGGATTCCCGGTGGATAAGCTTTTGATTCCTGGCCTCACGAGCCTATTGGTTAGTTGGTGTCGCTCTTGATTCCTGGCCTCATTGAGCAGTATTGGTCAGTAGCTTGATGAGCTTCTAGATACTTCCTTCGATCCAAATTAATTGATTTGCATTTTTCTAGATTCGGATATATCTAGACATGTTTTAGTGCTACATACATCTGAATATAGGCAAATCCAAGTCAATTAATTTGGATCGAAAGGAGTACTGGATTTCCAGTGGAGTAGTAGTTCATGTTTCGTGTTGGCACTACTACTTCACGCATCTTGTAGTCAGAAATCATTTTCCTGCACCTATTTTCCTTAAATTGTTCGGTTTTCTCGCAGAAAATATCACCTCACGTCCACTAAAGAAAACAAGAGATGTCCTAGGGATGAAGTCCAGTCCTGCCGCCAATTTGAAAAAAATATCCAAACACCACGTTTTTTTCTTTCTTTTTTGGCTTTAGGGTTTAGGGTTGTCAGTCTACAGTACTGCATGTGGGAAACACCAACGTAAATATCAATCAGAAACCCTTCCAAAAGGAGTAGGCTTACAACAATCAATCGCAGCAACACATCTTCTGCTTACGCGACGCTGAAAACAATGGTTGGTCGTGGTCGTACGGAAAGGACGTCGGTCGCGAGCACCGAGAACACCTCAGACCAATCCGAATCAGGAATTACACGTAAGCGGCCGAGCAGTGTCGGCATCGCCTGTCGCTCTATTTCAAAGTTTGACCGCTGGTAGTGTAGGGCCACGTGGTGCGGAGCGAGCAAGAGAGACTGGCTCTCCACATAAAACCCCCAAGCGCCGCCCCTCTTCTGCCAATCCCCACCCACTCTGAAATCTCCCCTGCCGTCCCGTCCTCCTCCTCCTCCTCCTCCTCCCCCCAACGCAAATCATCGCTCGCCGCCGCCGGCGACGGCGATGGCGGCATGATGGAATTCTGCATCCCTCCCACCGAGAACCAGGCGTTGGGCCCAAGGCTGTATCTCCACAGCTCCTTCTTCCTCGCCCTCGCTCGCTTCTTGTCCCTCGCCCTCGCCCTCGCTCTGCGGGGAGGCACCATCGCTCGGGCTCCCGCGAAGCTCGCCCGGTGGTTATCCATGGATCCGCGCCCTTCGCCGGACCTGACCCGGGAGAACCCGCCGCCCCATCGCGCTCCCATCCTCTTGGACCCCGCGCAGCTGGCGGCGGCCACCGCCGTCCTCGAGTTCGCCATCGTCCACGGGAGGCGATCGATCGACGCTCTCAAGATGCCGCGAGTCGACTCGTCCGACTCCGACTCCAGCGACGACGACGACGGCGTGAGCGGCCACACCAGAAATCGGCACCACGGGTACCCACTCATCCAGTCGCTCCAAGCAGGGGATCCCCGTCTCTTCTTCGTCCCCGGCTCGGCTCCAACAGGGCTCCCCGATGCTCGACAAGGCGACGCCGTGCACAGGTTTGTATCATAAATCCTTCATTTGTTCTGATCGATTTCATTCCGATGTACTACTCATCATCAATCAATTGGTGATCATGTCCTCCAACGGTACCCGTTTTGGTTACTTTGGACCGGAGCTCGGTTCTTTTCTGTGCCTTTCTTTCCCCCGCAAACAGGATTCCTTTCCTCTTTCTGCATGTGTCTGTTTTGCTTGTGTTCTGGCGGTTGTGCATGTTTTTTTGTGTGAGCTGCTTATCAGTGTCCAATACAAGCAGCTACATGTTCTTAACTGATCACAATTCACAAACAAATCGCAACTGGTACACAAGAACCACAATCTATTCAACTACTGAAATGCTCGTTTCCTAATGAGGAAACAGTGGGTTTGTCTAATTCCCAGTAGAATGGGAATACGCTTAATTCTTAGTTGCAAACTCACTTGCAACTAGAAATATCTTTGTTGCAACCCCACTTGCAACTAAAAAATCTCAGTTGCAACCCCACTTGCAACCACAGTTACAGCTTACATGACACACAAATAGCAATGCAAATCTAATTGATTAGGACTTAACTGAGCTCTAACTTCATTCTCAGTCGAATGAGAATTAGCAAAACCGGGAACAATTACTCTTGCCCAACAGAATTTAGATATCTGGTCTTAGTCGAATGTTGGGTGCCCACCTTGCAAATGTTGATGTTCAAAGCAGGGTAAATTGCTATGTCCAGCTATTGCACGCTTGGGGCCTGGGGTACACAGCAAGCCGTGCATCCATAGCCTTATTTCAGGTGGCGCCATCCTAAGCATCCTGCTTTGTGCCTTTCTGCTATCAATTGTAAAAAATAAAATAAATATCTAAATGCATTTGTTTCATCTCGATGTTTTCCAAATAATATCCGAGTTTTACTTGCCAAATTATCTCCTTGACTCCTTGCATGTAGATTGCAGAGTATTCACCATATGGTGACCAGTTCCAACCAATTACATCTTTGTGCTCCTTGCTTCATATCAGTTTTCCGCAATTTGAAGCCAGAGGAACACCAACGCCTCCAATCATAGTATACTGTTATTTTCTCTTACATTCCAAAACAACTTCCATTCCCATCCTCTTCGGGTACTTTCCTGTTCTTTTGGTGGCAGTCAGGTTAATTTGGTGCTATATCTTTCGGTGCTTGGTCATGAAGCCATCTAGAATGCCAAGAACATACAGTTTCTCCATACCACACTGTGATTTCTTACCCCACATCTAAAAGTATTCCGACACCGTGATTTTGATCTCCTGAGTGCTGTGGAAAGAAAGGAACAAATGTGTGTCCAATAGTATAAGCAGAAGGACCCAGGACATTATCTACTTCTCTTTGCCATGTCTGAAGAATGTGTGCTGTGGCGGATGTGAGGAGCCATGGAGTATGGTAGAATGCTTGGTCGTGTAACCATGCCGTGTGCAGTTGCCTAATGTATCTTTTCTTATGGGGTTGTCTATTGCTGCTCTTCAGCACACAGTTTTAGCTGTTTGCCTCTTTCTGTTGAATTGCATCTTTATCTTGTTAGTTAATGTAAGTATGTTAGTCCTCCTGCATGTTCTCTCCAAAAAAAAGTTCTGACTCTATGCTGAGGCTGCACTAAGAACTTCTTCCTTTAATCACAGTTCCGAAGTTTTCCTTGTAACTACCCAGAGCTTTTCCTTGTAATTGCGTACACAGAAATTTAATTTTGTGTAGCAAAATGTATTTCTCGAGGGTAACATGCCTGGCGAATCATGGATAAAAGAAACTGCTGCCTAGTGAATTTCCAGTCTAATGCACTCTACCAAGCCTTCTTGCTGAAAATCTTATTGTGTGTCCACCAACCCTTCTCATTTCAACTGGTTTGGAGTTTTGGACTCCAAAATGAGACCCACCTGAACTCAGCATCACACTAAAAAGGCAGAGAACACTTTACATGTGGTGGATCAGAGAACCCAAAAACGAGGAAGGGGGAAACGAAAGACCAAATAGCCAATAGTCTAACAAGCTAAAACATTATATTTGATGAATATTCCTTTTCCTATGGCTTATTGTGCCCCATTCCCCTATCATACCGTGTTTCTAGATAGTTCACTACCAATTTCTACTTCCATATTAAAATATTGCAATAAGGGAAAATCCTTTTTTTTGCACAGTTTTAATTCACTAAGAAGCGTATAGTAGATGTTTTAAATTAGTGCCAGTGGTAATTAATCTTTACACTGAGCAAGTTAAAATTAGCAGATATGGAAAGAAGAAAAATACGTAGCGGAACAATGTTAGTTGAAGCCTTTCAGTAGGTGATAATACTTACATTCTCAAGACCAATCATCCTACATAAAGAAAAAAGAAAGGATACATATGCATCACAGTAACTTCGTATAGAATATTTATTGTAGATAACCAGGCGTTATCATCTGTGTGAGGTTATCCAAGCCATATGTCATTAAAAAGCGTGGCAGATGTCCACATTGAGCTGCTTCAAACCAAAAGGTAGAGCTGTAGGTTTTAAGCAAGGCCCTGCTTTAAACCAGGTATATATTATGGAAACATGCATTTAAAACTTCCAAAGTATCTGAAGCTAGTCAATCGTATTTTGTTTGTCTTCACATTATGAGGTTTCTTATTGGGATATATCTTGCAGTGTAGTTGAATCAATGTTCTTGATGAGGAGAATAGTTTCTTTGATGCTTTATAGTTTATACGTAACTTCCAGAAACCTTGTAGTTGTATGCATTTTGTAATATATTCTGAAGTTCGAATCTTGTCCATGTTACAGACTGTCTGATGTACATGATAATTCATGGATCCTTAAGGCGGGCGCAGAAACCTTTGCAGGTCCTTGTGGGTTGACCAATGAAACAACACAGACTTGGATCATGAGGCTCAAAATTACTACCAAACTTATTGGTTTAATTAAGCAACAGTTACATGAGCAGAATTGGGAACAATACTTTTCAGAGGTAGCTGGGCAACCTTTAGAGCAGCTCCTTGTTGTTGCCTGTTCATTCAGTGATGCAATATGGTCTGCTGACCATATTTCACAAATGCTCACTGTTTTTGACGCACTTGTTGATGTCCTATTCAATATAAAAAACTTGCCTTTCAGCAGATCTGGTGAGGTTGCTGGTATTGTTAATAAGATGGTGCATGCTTTCAAAGGTGTAATAAAGGGGACTGTCATCCGTAGCAGCAAAAAATCAACCCGAGAATCAACTATTCATCCAGCAACTTTTGTTCTCATACAAGTCTTGGAATTCTTTTGTCGCAACAGAGATATGGTGCAGTTAATACTTGAATCCGGAGATTACAACACAGGCCCTTGCTCTGACATGTTCAATTGTTTGATATCCAAGCTCAAGGAGTTTGCAGAAATAAAATTCCAAGAAAAGGAAAAGGGAAAAAGGTACATATTCGTCTTGAATAACATATATTATGTTCTGCAGAAGAAGTGCCATCCAGGATTACTCCCCCCAAGTGCCGTAAGTAATTTAGTTTCACTGGTTGACCAATACATCGCGAGGTACCTTGAGGAATACTGGTTTCCACCTATGCTGTCATATCTGGATGGTGATTCCCTGAAGAAGCCATGCCGTTCATCCGTGGATACATTTATGGAAGAATTTTATAGTATCTGTGATAGCCAGATGACTTGGAAAGTTCAGACTGAGCTTAAAATGACACTCCGTCAAAAGATAGTGAAATTAATTGTTCCCAAATATGTGAACTTCTTAAAGGCACTGCAGGAAAGGCGAAGTTCCCATAGTCCTTTGTTAAAGTGGATGTCCCGAGCCAGATCTGAGAAACCCGTGTGTTCTGCCGAGCGATTGGAACTGATGATTATGGAGATCTTTGAAGGATAACAGCTAGCAACCAGGGGCCACCAGCCACCTATCATGTATTAGCATTTAGAGAACATTTTATCTGGTGATCCAATCGTGTTGCCATATTGTTTCATCTATGTTATATTTTCAGGTTAGCCTGCTGTTAGTATTAACAAGATTTAGAGCTAGTGGGGTTTGTGATGTATAGTTTTTTTTTGTTACGTGTATGTAATATCAAATAGAAGCCTACAGTTTTGCTTCTGTTCCATTTATAGTTCTAACTAGAAATGCATGAGTGCTTCGGTGCATCGTCTGTTTTGATGTGTGTATTATACTACTTCCTCCGTCAAAAAATAAGTGACTTGGATTTGTCTAGATTCATATGTATAGATACGTCCGAATTTAGACAAATCCAAGTCACTTATTTCCGGACGGAGGGAGTAGAAAACAGCGTTAGCTGTGAGGCGCAATGTACCTTGCTTGAGATTGTTTAGTTCACGGGCCATTCTGCTTCTCATTTTTCCAATGTCCGTTTTTTTTGCGGGTACATTTTTCCAATGTCACAAAGATTAGAGGTGCATAAGTTCCAACTTTATTTCTCAGACGTCATAAGGTCCTGAAGTTACAATGGTACTGACAGAACCAGAAACATTATCGAAGTCTGAAACTAAACACTAGGGCTTCTTTCGCACATGAAACTGTGGGGCGCAATAAATGAAGCAATTTCATCAGAATAGATAGCAAATGCGTATTGCATAAAGAAGATACTTACAGAAACGGTACCTGTGCTCCTAAATATATAGGTTGGTTTTGTCAGTTTAATTTAAACTAGTACCAAAACGCTTTATACTTAGATACTAAACTACCAAAACGATTTATATTTAAAAACGGAGGTGGTATTAAGTAAGACACAGAGGGACCAACCATGTGATCCAACCCCCCTCAGGAAAGTTGGATTCCACCAGATATTTTCTCACTGATATCAGGGAGCCCCCTATCCCCTTCCCCTGCCGAGATTAGTTGACGTAAGAGCAACTCTAACAAGATTATGAATTAAAGGGCACTCAAAATAGGTGATGTAAAAATTATATATCACTAAAAAGGGGGTTTTATATCACTTGTGCGGTTTTGGGGTTTCCAGGTGATGTATTGTGGGGCACAGCTGCTGCAGTAGGTGATGCAAAATAAGGCACCGCTACCGCCCTTTCCTCCTTAATTTTAACTATGCAAGATCACCACAAACATATCAACAACGGATTAATTTTAATTTGGTATGTGCGGTTAAATGTAATGGACATAATTTGATTTGTGATGTGTGGTTAATTGAATTGGACTCAAAGGAAAAGAAAATGCTAGACGGGCTAGCTAAATAAGGCTCAACAGACAACAACTTCTATGTCGTTCAGAAGACTGAACGTGCAGTTCAGGTTCAGAAGAACAGGGGCTACTAGAGGTCATGAAATGGATGAACGTGCTCAGGAGGTCATGGGGGTTCCACTTTTGAGAAAAAGCAGAGTTTGATGCAGTTCAAAGTTTAACCATGGCAGCTCCTCCCCAGATGCATATCACGTGGGGCTGCAACGGAAGCTCGATTGAGGAAGAATCGGAGCTGGCGGCAGAGGCCAGGGCGACGGAGGGGGAGGTGACGGTGGAGAGCTCCTCGGTGCAGGCGGCACACACTGGAGGCAGGCCGGCGGCTCCGTCGGCTAGGGACGGACGCAGAGGTAGGGCGGGCGACGCCGGAAGCAGGGGACGGGTCCGGCGCGAGCGGTGGCTCTTGAGCGGTGTGGCCTCGGAGGAGCCGGACGACCTCCAGCGCCAGCGGCCCCGAGCAGCGGCTTGGTGGCCGAGGCCAGCACGTCGAGGTGAATCGAGATGGCGGGCGCGTGCCAGCCACCACCGCAATGCCTCCAAAACCGGCAAAATTGGAGTGTTGGCGGACGAGCGAGGAGACGGCGACCTAGCAGGAGCAAGCTCAGGAGCAGAAATCAGCCGACGACGGCAGCAGAAGAAAGGAGATCGAGAGGAGCCTGCGGCGGTGAACATTGAGCGTGGCGGTTGGGGCTTCACGCGTTGCTGTTTTGGTTTTACGTTACATCACCATAGTCCCACAACTTGTCTAGGATATAAAAACTAGTCTTACGACTTGTAACACGGGAAATCCTAGTCCAACAACTTGTATCCAAGAAGAAAAAAAGGTCCACGACGAATCCTAAGATGACATGTGGCATTGTAGAACTTCAGGCTTTACAACTGGTGGGACTAGTTCATACACAAGTTGTGGGATATGTATTTAGCTCTTTTAAGTATTACACCCGGCTCTGTATAATTAGGATGCCCACGGCCGACACAGTCTAGAATTTATAAAACCGAAAATGACGAATTACATATTACAATAAGAAGTTACAAAATGTCTAAGTTGGTGGAGGGCCGATATAGAGATTACATTTCCATCTATGTTGGATAAAAAAGTCACTCACCATATCCTCCAGTACGTGTAGACACCTCCATAAATAGGTCGTGAGACTCTACACGTTGTAGAGACGACCATAAATAAAGCGTATTGGTATACTGATAGATAACCTGCAAAACAAAAATATTTTGATCATTAATTTTTTACCATTTCTACATATCCAAAAAGACCAAATAATTTCTCCAACCATAAGAAGAATTCTGTACTTATAATCTAGCCAAGTCTCAAAAATATTGGCAACACTACAATGTGGATACAAATTTGAAGTTACTTGCATGACTAGCCATATAGAACGGATAAAATTGTATTGGAAAAACACATGCTTGATTGTCTCATCATGATGACCAAAAAAAACTATACTCCCATTCCAATTCTTCCTAACAAGGTTGTCTTTAGTAAAGATAACCCCACGATAAAGATACCAAGCAAATATTTTGATCTTTAGAGGTATATTCATCTTCTAGATTTTCCTTTTATTATCAACTCGTAAGTCTGACTGGACTAGCGCATTTTACATAGAATCAACTGAGAATTGCCATTCTTATGTTGATTCCAACGAAATTCATCATGGCAAAGTGTTAAATGGACTAAAGCCAAATGCTAAAGCAAGGCATTTCAAGAAGCAAGTCTGGATCCAAGTAAATCTCTTCTGAACGTTACATTTGGAGGAGAAGATTCCATAAACGTGACGATTGTATCACTCTTATGACGAACAATATCATACAAAGCAGGATATTATTCTAAAAATGTAGCATTGCCTAGCCACTCGTCCTTCCAGAAATTTATTTTTGATCCATCCTTAAATGAAATTTTTTCAAAGCATAAGAAATGTTTCTTCATAGCCATTACACCAACTAAGAAATGTGAACCACCGGATTTCCAATATACCCGGTACAATGAATTCGCGCCAACCCATTTTCATTTAAGGAGAATTTTGCATACCCTATCTTCATTAAGTAACTTGAAGATCCATTTACCAAAAAGGATCGTATTCTTGACCTCAAGATCATGAATACCTAGCCCACTCTACTCTTTGGGGCGGCTCACGAGTCACAACACTCTACTGAGCCAGTCGATATTTCTTTTTCTCACTGTCACCTTGCTAAAAGAATCTTGATCAGTAGTAATTTAATCATCTAAGACTCCTTTTGGTAGTTAGAAGAAGGATATCATATACTGTTACTTAGTATTGAGTTCTAATCTTCCTCCTAAGGATAACATTTTACCTTCCCAACTGTTTAATCTTAATTGTAGTCTCTCGGCAACAAGTTTCCATTCAACATTTGTAAGTCTCCAATAATGTATCGATATACCCAAATAACTAATTGGAAACTGGTCTCGTCTGTAGCCAAATAACCCAGCATACAAATTGGCTTCGTCCTAGGCTGCGCTGAAGCAAAATAATTCACTCTTGTAGAAGTTAATTTTTAGACCCGAGAGTTGCTCGAAAGCTGATAGAATTATCTTCAGATTTCTCGCCTTTTTGATATCATGTTCTATAAAGAGGATTATATAATCGACATATTGGCACTACTAGGAAAACAACTATAGATAGACAAGGTATTCGGTGGTGCATATACAGAACCATGCGCCACAGAAAAATATCAGTGTCGCACTTCAAGAAATGCGCCAGAGAAACTTGCCCAATTCTGTGGCGCATTTGGCAAGATATGCGTCACAAATACTATGTGGGAAGCGCCAACCGGGGCGGGGGACCAACTTTCTGTGGCGCATACGGACATATCCGCCACATAAGTAATAAGTTCTATGGCGTATATGTCTGTATGCGCCACAGAAAGTAGAGGCGGGCCCTACCACAGAATCTTTTTGACCCACTTTCTGCGGCGCATATGGTAATATGCGCCACAGAAATGTCCGGTTTGTGTGGCGCATATCCTGACATGCTCCACAGAAAGTTGACGTGGGTCCCACCGTAGAAAGTGCACCGCCTTGTTCTGTGGCGCATATTGCAATATGCGCCACCGAAATTTGAACTTCTGTGGCGCATAACTGCAATATGCGCTACAGAATAAGGTGTCCAGATTCATGTGCAAAAAGGTGGCAAGCTCACCCCCTCTATCCACCACCACCTATTTCACATCTCTTCTTCCCTTCTACACACCCAGCTCGTCTTCCTCCTCCCTCCCACCCCATTTTGCCCATAGTTTCTCTATTTTCTTGTAACTAAACCTACTTTAGTTCATAGATTGGTAAGGGGAAGCCTCCCTCCAACTTGTAGATCTAAAAGTTCCTTACTTTTCTCTCCCACATCTCTATTTGTTTACTAATTTCCTCTCCACCAACTTCTAGATCTATTTGTCCACTCTCTCTCATCGCGCGGTCTCGTCTCGGTATTATTGAATCTACTAGGTACTTTGCCATGAATATGCATGTTTTGTAGGTGAATCTTGTCACGCGGGCGGTGTGTGCGATGCATGGGGAGACGATGCTTATACATGAAGCTTGTGTGGTGCATGAATGTTTGCATTGGGAGGAAGTTGTTTGTTGCTTGCTTGTTGTTGTCCCGGCGAGTGTGGTGCATGGATGTTTGCCAAAATGTTGACTCATTTCCATTTCGGCAAATTTTTGCACTACCCATATGTCCTACTTTTAGGAAATGTCATGCCGAATTTTTCCGGCTACCATGCATGTGTGTGTGCATATGGTGTGGTTCTAACCTACTCTCTGTTGTGACCGCTCATGCAACCATGGTCATCACGATGACCGAAGGTCGAATTGCTAGGTACAAGAAAGACACGAAGGAGGACATGATTCTGAACAACAAGACCATGATAAGATGTGCATGTCGTACATGCAAACTCCAGCGCTGGATCGACCCTGATTCTGGACAATTGGAGGGTCACCTGCTCAGGCGCGGTTTCATGCGCGACCTCAATGGTGGTCACGAAGACGTGGGCGAGCGAGAAGACGAAGAGTCTCCCGAGCATGATCATCATGACGAAGGAGATGCCGGCGGGCATGATCATCATGAAGAAGGAGATGCTGGCAGACATGATCATCATGAAGAAGGAGATGCCGACGGGCATGATCATCATGAAGAAGTAGATGCCAACGGGCATGATCATCATGAAGAAGGAGAAGACGTGAACACATAGACGCTACTAACTTCGGCCTTGCAGGACCCTCATGTTCAAGAACTGCTCCTCAAGGACACGAGCAACGCCAAAGCTGCAGCCAGAGAGAAAGTCAAGCTGGCGCAAATGGAGATAGACAGGATGACTCCATTGTATCCTGGGTGTCGCCCAGAGGATACACGATTTAGTGTAACACTCAAGGCTCTAGAGATGAAGGCTGAATACAAATGGACCGATGTGAGATTCAACGCGAACATGGAATACTGGCATGACTTACTTCCTAAGGGGAACACATTGCCAACAAGTATCGAGGAGGCCAAGAAAATCATGTGCCCTCTCGACCTACCACACATTAAATACCACGCCTGCATCAATGATTGTGCACTTTATCAGAACGAGTACACAGAGAGAACCACATGTCCGGTGTGCGGCTGATGGCTCTGAAATATAGCCATCTATGTCCACATTTAAACTGGATATTATTCATATTTTTGATGAAATATCTCTCTAAACCCTGCCACTAATGCCTAATGATCAAAGGGGTATGCAATCCTTTCTTGCTATTTTTCCCTGCGTAGATAATGACATTTCATGATGATCACTACATTAAAGTCAAAGATATGAGATTTCCAATAACCCAAAGAAACCAGGTGTTGTGAAGTGGAAGCAGACGCTTTAACGACCAACTATACGGCAGGAATAAAATTTATGCCGTATAGTTGCGGTCGTATAGTTGCCGCCGCCACCGCTAGGTCCCTTCACAAAAGTTTTTCTATTTGACCTAACGGTGGCGGCGCCAATTATACGACCGGAGCTATACGGCTGGAATTTTTGCTCCGATCGTATAGTTGGTCATTAAAGCGTCTGCCTCCATTGTACGACTCCTGGTTTCTTCTGGTTGTTAGAAATCTCGTATCTTTGATTTTAATGTAGTGATTCCCTCCTTTAAATGACATTATCTGCGCAGGAAAAATATAAAAGAAAGGATTGCATACCCCTTTGATCATTAGGCATTAGTGGCAGGGTTTAGAGAGATATTTCATCAAGAATATGATTAGTATCCAGTTTAAATGTGGATGTAGATGGCTATATTTCAGAGCCATCAACCTCCCCAAGCTTAAACTTGATCGTCCCGAGCAAGAAACCAAAATCAAAAAGGAACTCAACATTTAAACTGAAATAACGAGATGGTGATCTTACTCATGATTAGTGGTCTCATGTTTCCTCCACTTCATAAATCTAAAAAACTTCAGCATAGATAGAGTAATGGCAAGCATATCATACGGGTTTCATGCATCCTTATAGCGCAACAAAATTATTGTAAACATGGATGATTCAAATGAGTAAACTTTATTCCATGTCAAGAAATCAACTCATAGGCTTGCCTTTGAACATGAAAGTATAATCATGTAAATTAAGAGTGTGTGAGTTGTCATGAAAAGAATATATACTAGAGTATCTCAATTATCCCACATCAATAAATCAAGACTTTTCAAGCGCTACTTTTCTATTCATTGTCCTTTAAAAATTTCAGTTTTTAAGTAATTGAGAGCATGCCAAAAAAAGTATTTAGTAATTGTGATGGACACTCATGGCATCACTAAGGTTTTTTGTTCATTTTGCATAATGATTTCTCATAATAGCCAGATGAGTGATTCCATCATGATTACAGCTATCCGGGAGTACCAAGAATCTACCCACTATAGCATTGCTGCTACAAGTGTTTAATCAACTCATAGCCGAAATCTAGGAGTTTGCTCCATGAAGATCGTTCGTAGGGCAGCAGAGTTGTTGGCATCCCATGAAGTTTGACACTCGTAAAGCTATATCATTCTTATGATTAACAAGTCAAACTTTGGCATGCTCACAAAAACTGCTAAACATTAATTCAATCGAACAAATTCTTTCAAAGAGAGCTATTAAGTTAATCAGCATTTTCAGTGGTGTTGAGTGTCTCTAGAAATAAGCTTTCAAGACTAAGCACAACAACACCCAAGCCTTCAATTGGGAGACTTTTTCTTATTACAATTGTTTAGCAATCTTTAGGCAAGACTTGGTTAATTACGAGAGCTGGAACAAAATGTACCCAATTAAATGCCCATGCAAACGAAAATCTTACTACAATACAAAGACTCACTCCACCAATATAATATCTCAACATTTACTACTAACTAGCATGGGTTTCTCAAACTTCAAAAGTGGGGAGTCATAAGGCATACCTCTCATGTTTGGTTCCACTTCTCTCTTCCTTTTTTATTTGTTTCTTGGAAACTCGAAGTCGACCACTCTCCTGCAAATATATGAAGACCTCGAGGCGGAAAGAAAAGAGAGAGGGAAAATAAGGAAAAATGGAGAAATCTTTTTGTGGTTTTTAAGAGAGGGACTTTAAAGAATAGAAAATTGGTGGAAAATCTCGGCTAGAAAATTTCGAAAGCAAAATAGAAAGAACTAGAAATAAAGTTTTGAGGAAACCATCACGAGTGCTTATAAACTCAAATAAAAATACAACCTCTAAAATAAAAAGCAAATGAACGCCACATAAAGATACATGAGGAAACTTCCCCAAGCTTAGGCTTTTGCAAGCCCTTAAATTTATTGTGGTGGTGGGAAAAAGTCGTTACTCCAGTTCGCGAATGGAGTTGAGAGGTTACTTGTTAATTCTCGGAGGTTCAGAGAGAGGCTATGCATCCTTTCCACAGTTCCTCCAAGTCCTTGGAAATCTTGGTATGTGGCGAACCGGGTTTGTGGCTGCTCCTCTTGGTAAGGAACTTCTTGCTCCTCCTCTTGGTCCTCATCCTCCTCCTGAATCTCTTCCTCGGGTTGGTATTGCTCAACCTACGAATCGTATAGCAAACGGCCTTCCTCGATAGAGAAAATACCATTAGGCAAAGGAGTGGGATAGATACACCCAGCTCCAACAATATGCAGATAACACCACCTCTCCTAGTGAGCATTACACATGCTCTCAAAGTGGAGAAACCAACACATGTCTCACCTAGCACGGGTTGCAACTCACCTAGGTCGAGGCCTAGGGCAGTGGCAAGCACGGTGATGACACCTCCACCAGTGATTGGTCCTTGGCTTTGGGAGGCTTGGTACTCTAGGTAGTGCACAAGGATGGCGCCCAAGTTGAGTGGCAAGCCGTAGTTGATGTAAGCATCCTTCGCGAGGACTAGGATGTCCTCCTCGTTGAGTCTCGTGAACTCATTACATGCCTGCAAAGTGTTAGCAATAACATAGAACAAATAGCGAATTGCAAGATGTTGAATATTCTTCCCCTTGTTTATTCTAGTAGTGAAACTCATTCCGTTATAGTATTGTTCAGGGGTAGGTTCTAAGCCAGTAAAGGATGCGCGTAAAGCATGAATATCATTATTTGTCAAGTTAAAACATGTGCACCATTCATTTAAATATAAAGTGTAGTTGTTATTCATCAGATAGAAAGTAATAGTATCCTCTCCTTGCCATTGCTTAATGGTGCTTTGCAACGAGCTTGAAAATTCAATGGTTAAGCGGCGATAAGTAGGTACATCATTGTACACAAAGTTTTGCAGGCCAGCTCTATTGCAAAGTAAACTGAAGTCATCGGAAATACCGAGTTGGTTCAATATAATGGGGCAAGCCCACTTGGTGGCCTTCACTTCGTGGTTTTTGATCCTGTTGAAGCGATCACGATGGGCCTCATCCCTGAACCATATACCCATGCATTCCTGAGTGGCAGTCCGAGAAGCGCTAGCGGTGGCACGAGCACGAGTTTGGCTCCTTGTGTTCATCATCTAAAACATTGAAGAAAGGCAAAAATAAAACATTTTGATCCAACAACAGTAAGTGACGAGGGTTTAACTCATCAATGGCCATTGTTATGGACTTGGGTTTTGGAGAAGGAGGGAGCGCTGGAGACATGACTCGAAGATTTACCCAGGTTCAGGCCTCGCAGAGGTCCCTACTCCTGCTTGTCTGCTCATGGAATTATCAAAGGAATCGAGGATTACAATGGTGCGTATATGCAATCTGGCGAGGGTTGTGGAAACTAGGGTTGCGTGTGTCCTCCTCGCCGCCCCCTCCTAGCCTTTATATAGATAGGCTAGGTCTCTGGTAGCAGGTTGAGTCAGTTACATGTTAGGGTTTTCCCCTTTGAACTTTCTATCTTTGCTTCTTCTTGTTCTTCAAGCAATCAAGAGTCCGTAGGTTACTCGAGTTCTTCATTTGGGCCTTGGCGACACCGTGGGCTTCCATTGTATTCAGGCCGTATACATCAAGCTCGAGTACCTATAGGGTATACCCATGTCAGTAGCCCCCGAGTGTCTAGTGGAATCGCAGATTCGACTGGGGACTTTATGAATCCTTTCGAGTGCATGACTGAGTATGTTTTCGACTGCTCTGTTTGTGTCATAGGGATTGTTGATGTGCGTACCTGATTTAACCGATGTATCGGTATCAGTTAACTACCTTAGGGTAAAACAACGCCATCTACTCAAACTCGAGTCCCCGGACTCGAATCCGGAAAAGTGCTGGTGTAATTCGACTCAAGCCGTGGAGGTCTTACAGGAGTCGAATTCCAGTATATGGGTGTGAGCACTCGACGCGTCCGTCAAGGCATGTTCATCGTACCTGTTGGCACGGATATATTTCTGGTAGTGCGCAGAAAATGCGTTGCCAGGCCTTATTCAGGTCTTATCTTCACACTGCAAGCGCGGCATCTGAATTTTGTCATCGCGGAGATGATTCGGGTGACCCAGGAGACGCAATCTCGTTGTAGGGCAATATCATGAGACGGTGTCGCCATAAGCTTCGAGTGTGGATGTCATCAACACACAGTATGATGTACAAATAATCATAGGGTGTGCGACCAGCGCTCTCTATGGGAGTAGCCCCCGAGTGCATGGTTGAGTCGAAGACTCAGGCAGGGACTAAAGAACTTTTGTGACTGCTGTCGTCTTTTGTTTGCTTGTTTCAGTCGAATTTGCTTCCGGCGCTCCCTATGGGAGTAACCCATATCCATAGTCAAATCGTGCTTCGAGTGGTTGGGTTTGCTTTGATTGTCCATGTTCCTGTAAAAAAGAAGAAGAAAAATCATAGGGTGCGTGACCAGCGCTCCCTATGGGAGTAGCTCCCGAGTGCTTGGTGGAGTCAAAGACTCGAGCAAGGACTAAAGTAGTCGAAGTCTTCTGCTGCGTAATTTTGGATGACGTTAGTGCTGACGATCCATGACCTTAGTTGCCCAAGTGAGCGAGTTTGACAAGATGTGACGAGCGGTGGGTCCCATTTTCTGACTCTGATTTGACCGGGTGTGCGTAATCTTTGTTTTAACTGCGCCTCCTCGATTTCCGTGCGTAATGGGGGTAGTGGGGGACGGTTCGCGCTTCAGGTCCTCCACGTGTCGAGCACGATGAACGCCACACGTCTGATAGGGTTTTTCTTAGCCATTGGATTGCATCTTCCGGGGGTTAAGTAGCGATGCGGCGACGGTAATTTTCACATCTGCTTCTTTTCTGCCTTTTCCTCCATCGCTATTGGCGTTGCTCCTCTGCTTCCTTGCGCTCCTTTCCTTTGTGGCACTGGACCAGCTCCGCGTATTTCCCAGCTACTTTCTCCGGTCACACTGCCGCCGTGGAATGGGTAAGAAGAAAGGAGGTGCCACGGCCGATCCCGCTGCTGCCGCGGCTGCTACGAAGAAGAAGGGTGGCTCCACCGCTGCGGGCACCAGCACCGCCGCCGCCGGGAAAAAGAAGGGCACGGGCACTCGCGTCACCAATGGTGCGTGGTGCGCATCCGTGATAAAATCTTCAGAGCTTCGTCTTCTGCGCCAGGACGGAGTTTTGTCTTCCGCAGTCGTGAACGCGCGCGTCCCTGGCAGTGAGGTAACTCCCTCTCCTCCTGCTGGCTTTCAGGGTGATGTTCCTAGCGTTCATCATCCACAATCTTTCGTTTCCCCTGCATCCTTTCTTCAGGGGCCTTCTCTGCTTTTACGGGCTCTAGCTCCATTAGCTGTCCCCAAACTCCATCCTCCATGTAGCTTGCTACATTACTCTTTGCGAGTGCTGGCTCGAAATCGAGCCGCACTTCGGCCTTTTCAAGCGCCTCTTCAAGATGAAGCGCCAATCGGCGTCTGGCTCCGTAGTCTACGATGTAGGCGGCTACGGTATCCATGTCGATTCCTCTGCCACATACTTTGATATCAAACTCACGGCGTCCGTCCGAGGGTGGAGGGACAAGTGGTTCTACATCCGCGACCTGAAGGCCGATGGGGACCACTTCGGGCTCGCGCCTTTTGATCCCGCGACGCCGTGCAAGATGAGGCGTTCCTGGAAGAACGTAATTATGCCCAGCGAGTCCGCGGAGATAGATGTGCTATACGAGTGTGTCTGCGACCTTGAGAGTCGCATGGGCCAAGAGGAGGGAGGCTGCGCCCTCATTCGCACATGGCTGCGCTGTCGCGTCCAGCCCCTGCAGGCCAGAGTCCACCCTATGTTCCAATGGGCTGGCGCGGACGATGTCACTCGCGTGTCTGCCTATGGCATGTCCGCGAGTGAGGTAGATAAAAGGGTGCGACTGGTCACCAAGTACACCGTCAAGGATGTGCTTCCCAATGATCCAGACGTTCCTCCGTTCGATGCTGCTAACCCTCCTCCTAAGGTACAGTTGTGCTACATAGTAGCTTTGTTTGTCGACTGCTTCTTTGCTGTTTCTTGACTTTGTGCTAAATTGTTTTCTGTATGCAGGATTGGGCAGTGTCGCCCTGTATGCCCCCTCTTCCCGAGGGGGTTATTCCTCGTGAAGCCTTGGAAGAGGACGAGTCGGAGTCGACCGTCCCATCTGATGTGGAGGAGGAAGCCCTCAAGTCGAGTGGTCCAGACACTCGCAAGCGTTCGCGCAGCGAGGATTCGGATGTGTCGTCCCCTTCGACTCCAGAAGGTGCAGGTGTTGGTGCAGAATCGCCGATACCTGCCATTCCTGTGAGTGACGTGGCGCCCTCTTCTCGGAAGAAGATGCGCCTGCCGAAGGAGTTGCCGTTAGAGTCAGGGGATCAAACCTTTGATTTTGACAAGTTTGATTGGTAAGTGGACGGGTCCTTCTTTCTGGTTGTTCTTTGAAGTTTCCCTTCCTTGATATTGGTTTTATTTTGCAGTCAACAAGCGTCATCATCTTCTGGCGACGTACAATTTTTGAAAGAATCTGGAGTCGCGACCTCCAAATCCAAGAAAGTGGCTGAGCGCACTCCTTCTCCTCCATTGGAGGCCCACTCCGGCCATAATTCATCGAGTTCTCCGCACGATGTGGAGCACCAGATGGTTATCCGGACAATTGCGAATCCATCGGCTTCGGAGTCTTTGGAGGATCATGTAAGTGCAGTATTTGTTTCCTCTATTTTGCAGTCGAATGTACCATCTTCTATCATCTGCTTATCCTTTTCTATTTTCTCCTGTCGCAGCTTATTGTGAAGGAAGCCGCTCGCTTAGCGGAGCAAGTTCTTGCGATGGGTCGCCAGCATGCAATGCTGGATACTCGCCACCACGTGGTTGAAAGTAAGTGTCTTGCTTCTTCTTCGTCCTCTTTGTGATATATCCAGCTGATAGCCTATCTTTGTTCATTTCATAGCTGAGCATAACGCACTCCTCCGCGACGCCGTTTCCCTTGACAAGACGCTCGCTACGACGGTAAAGAGCTACGATGAGGCAGTCGCAGCATGTGCCGAGTCGCAGAAGCGCGAGGAGGATCTGCGCGCCTCCATCATGGCTAGGGACAAGTTGTTCGAGGAACAACTTTTTTCGATTGCCAAGGCTCTCTCAGGTATTCCTTTGTCTGAATTTTTGGTGTTTTCTTCTTCTTTCTAATTTTTTGTTGGTGTTGACTCTTGTGCCTATGCCTGGTTGTAGATGCCAGCGGTTTGAGCTTCAACCCTCAGGCACTCCGCCATGACGACGCCTTGGCGGGTGCCATTTCAGCAATCGAGGATCGCAACAATGCCGTTAAGGGACGCTCTCCAAGGCCAAGGGCATGTTCAGTCGCCTCCGGGAAGAGCTGGCGCCCAAAGCTGAGCTGATCGAGAATATGGACGAGCTGGTGGAGTCTCTTGCCGGGGGCGTCCCTGCAACCTTCAAGAACTCGCTCCATGCGGCAGGCGCTTCGATGTCACTCGCCATGGTTCAAGCCCATGGAGTCGAAGTTGATCCTGCGGCGGTCTCCAAGGCAATGCCTGTCAGCGCTGATGGCCAGCAGGTAGTCTTTGCCCCCTTCGCAACTGCTTGTGGCAAGTATGGCCTGCAGCTGATCAATACAGTTGCGAAGTACTCTGAGGAGCTTCAGCGTGCCAAGAAAGCTGCGAAGGCTACGACGTCAGGGGCCGACGGGAAGTCTATGGCATCTGATACTGCCATAGACTCGATGAGGCCCCCAAAACCGAAGTCAAAGTCAAAGAAGCCAGTCGCTCCTCAGTAGTCGCATCTTGTAATAGTTAAATAGCTTATGTCTTTTATCGAGAACATGCCTGTTGGCGAGTGTATCTGCTGATACTTTTGTTAATCTTGAATGCACTCGAATCTTTTGTCTATGTCTCGCCTTAGTCCTCTTATCGTCTCTTGCTTGACTTGTGGTAGGGCACATCGAGTGATCCTTTGAGGGAGCCTCAGGATTCGCCGCCCTTGATGACACTTTGGCACCACCGCGCTCAGGGTGGATGAGGTTTCTCTGCTCTCGCGACTCCGTGACCGCGTGAAGCAGTTGGAGCGTGAATTGCCCGTACTCCGCGGGAATGCGGACGTATGGAAGTCGAAGGCTTAGAAAGCCGCCGCCCGAGAACAATATCTGCTAGGGGAGGTGACGCAGTTGGGCGACCAATTCAAATGTTAGTTTTATTATTCCTTATCTTGTAGTCACTCGCCGTAGTTCCTTGTCTTCATACTTCTGTCTTTGCTTGGTATAGTTGTCAGTGCACGCCATCCTCAGGATGAGAAAGATAGGATCGCCGTTCGCATGAATGATCTAACCGAGGAGCAGCTTCAGGCGAGTGGGTACTTTTGGGTGGATCACGATCGTGCAATCGCATAGGCGACCTTGCAGGATCGTGCGTTGCGAGTGCTTCACGTTTTGAGAAGTCGCAATCATGCTTGAAGAATATTTATCGGACGATGTTTCCGCTGGACATCGCTCCATCGAGCCTGCTGGCCCTCCTTGCCAAATTCCAAGACTTGACTGCGGTCCGTGAGTGTGTACGACAGCAGTTGGTGGCTGGTGCCAAGGCCGCTCTGTCGTTGGTGCGATTACACAGACCTGATGTGGACGTTGCCGCGATTGCGACTAGACCACCTGCACCGCCAACGGGTTCTACTTGGAACATGGTGCTGCACTACCAGGCAGTGGATCGCCCAACAGAGGAGATCGTCGATTTCTTCGAGGATCAGACCAATATTCTTTTGCTGCAACAGTAGTTTAGTTTGTATCCTGCACATAGTTGTACCAATGTTGTAAAGTTCGTATATATGCTATGTATAATTGATTGACAATGATGTGTAAAAGAGCTTGTTAGCGTGTATGTTTTGTGAGTGTGTTGCACTATGCGACTCCTTTTCGTTATCCTGGCTTTGTGTTTATCTCAGTCCCTTGTCAACCTGTCAGGTGCATTGCAATTGGGTTGATGTTTGTCAAGGGTTTCGATTGGCGTGCCAGATACTCAGGATATCGTGGTTAGTTCGTAGAATAGATGTGTATAGGGTGGCGCAGCCCCCGAGTGGATAATTTGCGAAAAATTAAAGAAAAACACAGAGTTTCGGGGCACTTAGCTTTATTTATTCGCGGGATAGTACGAGGTACAATGTGTGGCTAAGTAGACTTGGCTGAGTAGCCTTATTTGCGATGTAAAAGTAGAAACGACCACGGGTAAAAGCGTTGCAGCTGTGCGACGTTCCATGGGTTGGAGTATGCGACTCCTGTCTCTAAATCTTGAAGGCGATAGGCGCCACTTGGGATTACTTCTGTAATCACGTATGGTCCCTCCCAGGGGGACTCGAGCTTGAGATGCCCTTGCTGCTTCAGTTGCAGGACCAGGTCGCCTTCGATGAAGGACCTGGGGCGTAGCCTCCTGCTGTGGTAGTTGCGCAGGTTCTGCTGGTAGATCGTTGATCTTTCCACTATGATTTCCCTTGCCTCGTCAAAGAGGTCAACGGAGTCTTCGAGTGCAAGAGTTGACTCCTGATCACTGTAGGCGACCACACGTGGTGCTTTGTATCGTACTTCGGCGGGTAGCACCGTCTCAGCCCCGTGCACCATGAAGAACAGGGTGTACCCTATAGCGCTGTTTGGAGTTGTGCGTAGGCTCTAGAGTACTGATTGTAGTTCGTCTGGCCAGCAACCCGCGACCTGTTCGAGTGGCCGGAGGAGTCGCTTCTTGATGCCGCTGCAAACGAGTCCGTTAGCTTTTTCAACCTGACCGTTGGTCTGTGGATGTGCCACGGAGGCATAGCTGACATTGATTCCCAGATTCTCGCAGAATTCTTGGAACTCCTTGGATGTGAAGTTCGTCCCATTGTCCATGATGATGTTGTGCGGTACTCCGAAGCGGTAGATGATGGACTCGAAGAACTTGACTGCGCTGTGTCCTGATTGATTGGTCACTGGCATGGCCTCTATCCACTTGGTGAATTTGTCGACTACGACCAGGAGGTAAACGAAGCCTCCTCGTGAGGACTTTGGGAGCTTGCCGACCATGTCGTGTCCCCATTGCACGAAGGGCCAGGCCAATGGAATTGGCCGGAGCTCTGCGCTAGGTGCATGCGGCTTGTCCGCAAATCGCTGGCACGCGTTGCATTTCTGGACGATGTCCTTGGCATCACGCATGGCCGTAGGCCAGTAGAATCCAGCTCGTAGAGCTTTGGCTACGAGGGCGCGACTGCCGGCGTGGTGCCCGCGGGTCCCCTCATGGATGTCAAGGAGAACAACTCTTCCATCGGCAGTGAAGACGCACCGCTGGAGCACTCCTGTGATGCTGCGCTTGTAGAGTTCGCCGTTGATAACAGCAAATGCCTTGGATCGCCGCGCAATGTGCCGTGCGTCAGTCGGGTCGTCCGGTAGACTCTTGCTAAGAAGGTATGTGATGTACGGTTGAGTCCAGGATGGCTCGATCATCATGGCGCTCATTGGTCCTTCGAGTCCTGTATCCAGCTCTAGGTCGTCGAGTGCCATTGGCTCATTGGGCGGCGTAGCCCCTGAGTCCGTTGTTGCGCTTGTTTTCTTCTCTGCGGCCTTTGGCTTGATGGAGCGTTCGCAGATGCGCTCGAGAAATACCCCAGGTGGTATGGGGGCGCAGGTAGAGCCTATGTTGGCGAGTGTTTCCGCCTCTTCATTGCTTTCGCGACCTATGTGCCGCAGCTCGTAGCCGTCAAAGTCCCCTTCGAGCGTCTCGTAGAGGTCGCGGTAGGCAATCATGTTGTCGTTCAGTGCGTCACACTCGTGCATTGTCTGGTTGACGACCAACTTGGAGTCGCCATATATTATGAGCCTCTTGGCGCCGTGATGGCTCAATGCACGGCGCCCAGAAAAATGCTTGATGGCGGTGTTGATGTAGAGCTCGTTGGGAACCCCAAGAGGAAGGTATAATGAGCACAGCAGCAAGTTTCCCTCAGTTATGAAACCAAGGTTTAATCGAACCAGTAGGAGCAAGGAAACACCTCAAAGGTGTTACTAGCTGAGCTTTGGCAGGGCGCACTACCGGTGCTAGTAGCAACGTTGAGACCTGCACAACACAACCACAGAACTTTGTCCCCAACTTGCGATGAGGTTGTCAATCTCACCGTGTTTTGCGGAAAACAAAGGATTAAACGTATCGAATGGAAAGAAGTAAAAGTTTGCAGAAAGTAAACACAAAGCAGAAATAGTTTATAGATTGTATGTAAAGTAACGGACCGAGATCCATAGTTCACTAGAGGTGGCTCTCCTTAGATAGATAACATGCTGGGTGAACAAATTACAGCGGGGCAATTGACAAACACCGAGAAAGCAATACATGCATATACTAATCATCTTGACTCCTTTGAGACTTGATTGGGCATTACAACATAATACATAGACCGCCATCCAACTGCATCTATGACTAATAATCCACCTGCAGGTTATCATCCGAACCCCCTCCAGTATTAAGTTGCAAGCAACATATTATTGCTTTACGAAATGCGTGTAAAGTAAACAATACAATTGTTCTATGAACAAAGGATCGTTGTTTTCTCCCTAGTAGCAACAGCACATCTAGTACCTTAGAGATTTCTGTCACTTCCCCAGATTACCAGAGGCATGAACCCACTATCGAGCATAAATACTAACTCTTGGAGTTGCTAGCATCTACTTGGCCAAGATAGCTACTAACAACGGAAAGCATGCAAGATCTCAAATAACAAAGAGATGATAGAATCAATAATCAATCTGAAATAGCATCTCAATATCCATCGGATCCCCGGAAACACAACATGTACGAATTACAAATAGATGATCTTGATCATGAACGGAGCTCACAAGATCTAAACATGAAAGCACAAAGGAGGAGAAACCAGCCATCTAGCTACTACATGGATCCGTAGTCCAAGGATGAACTACTCACGCATCACACCGAAGGCTTGCATGGTGATGAAGAAGGCCTCCAGGGTGAATTCCCCTCTTCGGTAGGGTGCCGGGAAGAGCTTCAGATCCCCCCGATCTAGGGACAGAGACAACGGCGGCTACAGACTCTTTCGTGGATTTTTTTAATCGGGTACCTAGGGTTTTCGTCCCGAGGGCAACTTATAGGCGGAAGGAGAGGCCGAGGGGGTGCTGGGGGCAGCCAGACAACCCTCTAGCGCGGGCCAGGCCTGGCCACGCGGCCAGGTGGTGTGGCCGGCCCCCAGCCCTTCTCCGTCTCGTATTCTGGCACTTGATCCCTTTCGGAAAAATAGGCACTTTAGCTTTTGTCCCGTCCAATTCCGAGAATATTCATTTTCTGACTTTTCTGGAACCAAAAACAATAGAAAACAGGCAGCTGGCACTGCGGCTCTTGTTAATAGGTTAGTCCAAGAAATCATAATAAAAGTACTCCAAAGTTGGAACAAAACACAAGAAAGTGGATAAAACCAAGCATGGAACATCAAAAATTATAGATACATTTGCAATGTATCACGCCGCAGGCTTTTGCCATCCTCATTCCATGTAGTAGGGCCTCATATTCAGCTTCGTTGTTGGAGGCGGTGAACTGCATTCGCAGGATATATTTCAGCTTGTCTCCTTGGGGCGATGTCAGTATGACGCCTGCGCCGACCCCGTCTTTTCGCTTAGATCCGTCGAAGTGCATTGTCCAGAAGTAGGATATATCTGGTTTTTCGGGGAGCTGGTTCGCCATCCAATGCACGAGGAAGTCAGGGAGAACTTGCCACTTGATTGCGTCGCGTTTTTCATATGTGATGTCTCGTGGAGACAGTTCGATTCCCCAAAGTGCGACTCGTCCGGTGGCGTCGGGATTGTTGAGGATGTGCCCAAGCGGGGCGTCGTTGACGACCACGATTGGGTGTTCTTGGAAGTAGTGGCGCAGTCGCCGGGCCATCATGAAGATGCCGTATGCCAGTTTCTAGTAGTGCGGGTACCGCTGTTTTGTTGGCGTAAGTACCTCGCCGAGGTAGTAGACTGGGTGCTGTACCCCGTGGACCTTGTTTTCTTCGGCTCGTTCGACTACGAGCACTGTGCTGACCACCTGGTTGGTGGCGGAGATGTATAGCAACAATGGTTCCCTTTCGTGTGGGGTTACCAGTACTGGCGAGGTGGATATCAGGCGCTTGAGGTCTTCGAATGCTTCCTGTGCCTCACTGGTCCACTCGAACTTGTCAGTTTTATGGAGGAGTTGGTAGAAGGGCAGTTCCTTTTCTCCCATCCGACAGATGAATCGACTGAGAGCCGCGATTCGCCCAGCCAGCTGTTGGACGCCTCTTATGTTTTTCGGCTTCTCCATGGCCAGTATGGCTTTTATTTTCTTCGGGTTTGCTTCGATCCCTCTCGCGGAGATAAGGTACCCGAGTAGTTGCCCAGATGGTACGCCGAAGACGCACTTGTCCGGATTGAGCTTGATCCGGTAGCGGTCGAGATTGGTGAAGGTTTCGCGTAAATCGTCGATTAGTGAGGCTTCCTCTTGGGTCTTGATTACTATGTCATCGACATAGACTTGAATGTTGCGACCGAGTTGGTTCTTGAGGCAAGCCTGCATGCACCGCTGGTAGGTGGCTCCTGCGTTCTTTAGCCCGAAGGGCATTGTGTTGTAGCAGAACACACCAAAAGGCGTTGTAAACGCTGTTTTTTCTTGATCTTCCTCCTTCATTCGAATCTGGTTATAGCCTGAGTAGGCGTCGAGGAAGCAGAGGCGCTCGCATCCGCGGTGGAGTCGATGATCTGGTCGATTCGCGATAGCAGGAAGTGATCCTTTGGACAATGCTTATTCAAAGAGGTGAAGTCCACGCACATCCGCAGGATATCCGTGTCCTTTTTTGGTACTAGCGCCGTGTTGGCGAGCCAAGTGCTTTTCTTGATCTCGCATATGAATTTGGCATCGAGGAGTCTGTTGATCTCCATTCCGACTGCCTTTGCTCTTGGTTCAGATAATCGCCGAATTGTTTGCTTGACTGGCCTTGCATCTAGGTTGACGTTGAGTGCGTGCTCGGCGAATTCCCTGGGAACTCCTGGCATGTCCACTGGACACCAGGCGAAGATTTCCCAGTGCTCACAGAGGAATTCGACGAGCGCGAGTTCCTATGCGGGACTCAAGTTGTTGGCAATGAGGGCCGTCTTGGCGGGATCCGATGGGTGGACCTGGACTTTCTTCGTGTGCACTAATGAGTCGAAGGACAAGTCGGGTGAGCTTGGCCGGCTTAGGGGAGGCAGACTGTTGTCTGTCGATTCCTTCAATCTTGCGAGTTCCTCCTGCATGCTGAAGGATTGGGAGATTCTGTTGAATTCCCTATCACAGTTGTCGGACCTCTCAAAGCTCCTGTTGATTGTGATGACGCTGTTAGGTCCTGGCATTTTCATCTGCAGGTAGGCGTAGTGTGGCACCACCATGAACCTAGCGAACGCGACACGTCCAAGGATGCAGTGGTACTGTGAGGGCAAGTCGACGAATTCGAAGTCGATGCGCTCGTGCCGAAAGTTTTTCGGTGTGCCGAAGATGATGTCGAGGTTGATTTTACCAAGGGGATATACGCCCTTGCCTGGGACGATGCCGTGGAATGTTGTGTCTGAGGCCTCTAGGCAGGTCAGAGGGATCCTCATTGCTCGCAAGGTACTCACGAACATAAGGTTGATGCCGCTTCCGCCGTCCATAAAGACGTGACTCATGTCGAAGCGTCCAATTTGTGCCTCGAGGACGAGGGGACAGTGGCCTGGGCGAGGTACTTGGCACGGGTGGTCACGCTTGTCAAAGGTGATGCAGGACTCGCTTCCACTGAGGTACTCAGTGGTAGATGGTGGCGAGTTTGTGGCCAAGTTGACTTGGCGAGTGATGCCCTTCTGCACTCTATTCGAGGGGCGTCCCTTTTGGATCATCATGGTACCCATGGCCCGTGGGTATGGTTCGCCTCCCTGGTGCTAGTCTGGCGCAACTACATTTGGGGGGTAGTCCAGGTGGTGGTGGCGTAGCTCCATGTGCCACGGCGCCTAGGGCGGCTCCGTAGCCCCTTTCGACTCCGCTGCGATTCATCCGAGCCAGTCGCTCATGTAGTTTGAGGAACTCGCGGCAGTCCTTGAGGAGGTGGCTGGACTTCTTCTTTCCGTCATGCTTGTCGATGTAGAAGTGCACAGTGCATGGCCCAGATGACTTGTCTTCAATGGATGTTGCGGGTGCCTCATCGCGATTGCGGCGCTGCCATACTTGCGTGGTTTTTCCGGAGTCGCGGTATCCACCGCTGCGGTAGCCGCTGTTGCGGTTGTCGTCGCGCTTGTCGGCGTAGCCAGCTGCGACCATGTTGACGTCGTCGCGGTCATCGTAGATGCGTATACGGCGTTTGCTTCAGTGATCGCGTCTGCGTTCGAGTTCTGCCTTGTCGTTGGAGTGAACGCGATTTTTCACTGAATCTTCTCCATCTGCCCAGCGATTCGCGATTTCCATCAGGTGATCGATGGTTTTGGGCTTCGAGCGGCCCAGCTCCTCCCTGAGCTCTTTGCGCGCGTACGCCACCGTTGAATGCGTCAATCGCGCGATCCTCCGAGATGTTCTCTGTGGAGTTCTTGATGATGGACCACCTCTGGATGTATGAGCGTACTGACTCTCCCGACCTTTGCTGGCAGCATCTCAGCTCTTCGATTGATGCAGGACGTTTGTAGGTGCCCTTGAAGTTCCGCACGAAGTTGTAGACCAGCTCTTCCCAACTGCGAATGGATCCGCGCGGGAGGTTGTTGAGCCATGCTCGGGCGGCGCCCAGCAGCTGTAGCTGCAGGCATTGCATGGCCGTGCTTCGAATTCCGCCGTGAAGCCTGACGGAGGAGATGTGATCTTCCAACAAGTTTTCGGGTCCTGCAGGCCGTCAAACTTCGGGTTCTCTGATGGGAGCTTAAACCCCTTGGGCATTCGCTTTTGCCTGATGGCCCTGCTGCAGCATCTAGCACCACAGAGCTCCACGTCTTCGTCCTCAGAGTTAGTCGACCGGGCGTGTCATGCCCTTGATTTGTCAATCTTGCGTTGCGTGAGGTCATCACGCGCATCATAGTCGTGGTCGTGTCGCCGTGAGCTGCGACGTCGAGACAGATCGTGACTGTCATCGCTAGATGAGGGCGAGGAGTAGCGTTTTGCCAGGGCCTTTCCTTTCTTCGGATCCGATGCTGGTTCTTTGTCGAGGGCGGCCTCGATTAACCCCAAGCCTGCGATCGTAGATCGGTGCATGGCGGCTCGAGGGTCTCCAGCTGGCGGCTGGTTGTTGAGGAGGTACATGGTGGCCGCCGTTACCGTGGCTTGTGGCGTTTTCGGGAGCATGTTGCCGCGTGTATCCACCATCATGGAGCCGAAGTCGAGGACTTTGGCGGCTTCTACGTGTTCTTGTTCGGTGAGGTGGGCGAGTCGAGATTGTCTCTTGTTGGCGATGTACTCGTTGCATTTAGAGGAGGATCCTCCGTGTGAAGAGAGCCCAGCTCGCCGGAGGCTTGATTCGCCGGCTGCCTTCTTACGCGCCTCGAGTTGCGCGATTGTTTGCAGTTGGCGCTTTTATTCCTCTTTCAGGAGCCAAGGGTAACCCATCAGCAGCTCTTGCGGGGAGCCGAAGGGTAGAGGATGGCCTCGTAGGGCTTCGCGGCAATGAGCCCACTCGAGATCATTGAGCCTGATCACGACGCGTTCGCCAGTTTGCTCTTTGATCATGGTGGGGGGTTCGGCTGCCCCACCCCCTCCCATTGTTGACGGGAGCGCCGTTAGTAGGGCCGCCATTGGGTGGTCCGCCATTGGTTGGTCTGCCGTTGGTTGGTCCGCCGTTTGGCGGGTCGGCTTCATGGCCACCGTTACCCGTGTTGTCGCGATTGGCGGAGGTGTCGCCTGCATTGATGACGGTGCACATGAAGTGATTGGGGAAGCTGCTGCTCCCACAACTTTTAGATCCAGAACCATCGGCTCCGTCTTCAGTTGCCAGATCGCCCAGATCGGATTTGCGACTGCTGTTGCTGATCGTATTCTCGACTGTTGTCGAGGTGTGCCGATCGGCGGAGGGAACCATGATGCTGGAGCAATTGATGGTACCGTCGGCTGGTTAGGCATGCAAAGCGTGCCCATCTGACCAACTTGGAAGCGAAAGCTGCCGATCGCCAGGCTGATTCCGTCGCCCACGGATTCGAAGGCGGGGCGAGTGGCTGGCGTGTGGATGGTGAAGTCGAACGCTCTGAAGAGCTGGCGAATCTCCGCTGTTGCGGAGTTGTAGATCGCAGTTGATGGGGCCAAAGAAGCCGCAACATCAGTACTCCCAATTCCCACAGACGGCGCCAATTGACGAGGGTTTAACTCATCAATGCCCATTGTTATGGACTTGGGTTTTGGAGAAGGAGGGAGCGCTAGAGACATCTATCGGCTAGCAAACAAGCACACAGGGGACTCGAAGATTTACCCAGGTTCAGGCCTCACAGAGGTCCCTACTCCTGCTTGTCTGCTCGTGGAATTATCAAAGGAATCGAGGATTACAATGGTGTGCAGATGCAATCTGGCGAGGGTTGTGGAAACTAGGGTTGCGTGTGTCCTCCTTGCCGCCCCCTCCTAGCCTTTATATAGATAGGCTAGGTCTCGGGTAGCAGGTCGAGTCGGTTACAGGTTAGGGTTTTCCCCTTTGAACTTTCTATCTTTGCTTCTTCTTGTTCTTCAAGCAATCGAGAGTCCATAGGTTACTCGAGTTCTTCATTTGGGCCTTGGCGACACCGTGGGCTTCCATTGTATTTAGGCCGTATACACCAAGCTCGAGTACCTGTAGGGTATACCCATGTCAGTAAGTGTATCATATTCCTCATCATAGGACACTAAAGAGTTCTCCTCAAATAATAATCTAGGCAAGAAAATCATGGCAATTGGTTCATAGTAGGTCTCACCCTAGATTAACAATGACAATAGATCAAAGATGAATTTGTAAAAAACTAATTGGAGGATCGGAGGAGAAATATACCAGAGATCACTTGTGTGTGAGGAAATCGAACGAAATGGAGTAGGGATGGAGATCTCTTGAGGTTTTGAGAGAGTTTGGAGGTAGAAGAAAGATAAAGGATTGAAGTTTTGGAGTTGGGAGTCCCTTCCAGTGCGAATTTATGGTCGGACGCAACTATACGGGCGGAACTATATGGTTTGAACAATGTGTTCCAGCCGTATAGTTGGCCTTTTGTAAAAAATTTAGGGTTTCCTCCTAGCGGCGCAGCTATATGGACACAATTATACAAGCGGAACAAAATGTTCCGACCATATAGTTCGTCGTTAAACTGTCTGTCCCTGTGAAAGAAAATTTGTAAAGGCATCGATATCTATACGGCCGGAATTTTTATTCCTGCCGTATAGTTGGTCGTTAAACTCTCAGTACATATGAAAAGTAATTGTACGGAGGCACTGATATCTATATGACTAGAGCTATACTGCTGTAATTTTTATTCCCGCCGTATAGTTGGTCGTTAAACTCTCGATATGTATTGCAGAAAAAATTTCGTTGGCAAAGATATCTATACGGCTGGAACTATACGGCCGAAATTTTTATTCCCGCCGTATAGTTGGTCGTTAAACTCTCTGTATGCATCAAAAAATTTATGTTTCTTCGTAAACTATTTATTTTCCTGTAACTTAGTGATATACCTTGTTTTTGACAGAAAATTGACAGTAAATATTGTCGACCAACAATAGCATGAATAAAGCGGAATTTCAAGTACTGCCAAACTTCTTCTCCTCAAATCGAGTTTTCTAGCACTCTTTCTTGAACATAAACTTAAAATGGAACTAAAAACTTTAGTCAAACCTTTATTTCACATGGGTTGCCTCCCATGGAGCGCTCTTTTATGGTCAATAGCTTGACCTTGATGATACTCACTTGGTCCAGATGAGTGGAACACCCACTCCAAAGTAATTGGCCTTTAAAGTGATGGCCTCATTTTCGTCATGCTTGGCTTTCTTCTTCCTGGGGAAATGAATAACAAAAGGATCCCGCAAAGGCAATTGCAGCTTCACATTCCCTTCATGCAGATTAATCAAAGCCTTAATAGTTCTTAAGAAAGGACGACCTAATATAATAGGAGTAGTAGTATCTTCAGGCATGTCAACTATAACAAAATCAATGAGAGCAGGACAACCATTAATGTATACTAAAATGTTCTCCTTAATTCCTATAGCTTGTTTGTAGGTAGAATCTGCTAGATGCAAATTTAACTCAGTAATTTCAAAGGAGCCAAGATTTAACTTGTTAAAAAGACTCTTTGGAATTGTTGAGACGCTTGCACCTAGATCACAAAGTGCAGCTATCTCACTGGTTCCAATTTTAGTCTTAATAGTAGGCTCAAATATATCATCTAGTTTAACAGGTAATTTTTCAACAATTTGCTTGTATTCTTCTTCAAGGTCACGTACCTTTATTGCTACTTTATTGACAAAGTGTTGGTACATAGCTTCCTCACTACCTTCACTTACCGAAATCTTGATGTTGATCCTTTTTACGAGATCTTCAATGGTGTAGCTGGGTGAAGGAGCATTACTATAGTCAAGTTCGTTAGGCTCCTCCCTTTGGATCCTCATCATTTTGAGTTCTTCAACTAGATTGGGCTCGGCTTTACCTCCAAATTTAGCTAGAATGATAGTTTGACTCTCGGTTATCTTACCTAGCCGTGCCTCAACGATTCTCGTTCTTTCTTGGAGGGCCCGCAAGTCATTTCTCAAACTAACAGCTTGGTTAGATAATTTACCAAGCATGGAATCATGGTTCTCCATATTTTTAACAAGAATATTATTTTGTTCATTTTGTGAGTCTATGGAAGACTTAAGTGTTTCTTGGAGACTACCATTACTAGTTCCCATATTATTATTACAATTACCTGCAGGACTAGTATAATTTTTTTGAAATTTTGGATTGTAACTTTTCTTCCAAGGAGGGTTATAATCATTACGAGCTATGAAGTCTATTTCTTCAATATTTGTTTCAGGGGTGGCTCTTACCTGGGTTTCCTTACCTTTAACGGCTAGTATGAGCTCATCCAACTTAGCATTGAGATCTTCGTTCTCTTGTGGTGAGATAGAGTTCACCTTCTTCGTGTTTGATCTTTCCACATGCCATTCGGTATGGTTGTCTTGTATATTGTCTAGCAATTGTTTTGCTTCGGTAATATGTTTACCCATAAATGTTCCTCCAGCTACAGTATCAAGCATAGACTAAGACATAGGATTAAGAGCATTATAAAATAAATGGAGGATTAACCAATCTTCCATCCCATGACTAGGACAGTTTCTTAAACATTCTTTCATCCTCTCCCATGCAAGCACTAGTGGCTCACACTCTTCCTGTCTAAAGCCAGTAATATTAGATCAGAATTGCATAGTCTTTGCAGGTGGGAAAAATTTAGTCATAAATAAAGAAGTACGTCCTACCCATGTTGTAATAGTATTTTTAGGCAAAGATAACAGCCATTCTTTTGCTCTTCCTCTTAGAGAGAAAGGAAATAGATGCAATTTGACCACATCAGGGTCAACGTGTTTTATACGCATCATATCACATATTTCAGTGAAAGTATTTAAGTGCATACCTGTGTCTTCAACATTAGAGCCTCCAAATTGATTATGTTGAACCAAACTTAAGTAATGGGGCTTAATTTCATAGTCACCAGCAGCAATTGCTGGCTGAGTAATAGTAGTACGCAAATAATCATTATTGGGAGTAGCAAACTCCCCAAGCTTTTTTTCAGCCATATTTCCTATGTTTTTGGGTTTTCTTAAACAAAGAATTATACTAGTAAAAGCAAGAATTTAAAGGCTAACTAATTTTTCTGGTTTATCAAATAAAGTCTAAAATCAAACTAACAAAATTAAAAACAAGAATTAAAACTAGAAAGGTTCCTAATAATCTCACTAGGGTAGCTATTGCTTCCTCGACAATGGTGCCAGAAAAAGGGTTGATACCTTTGATCCGGATTACAGATGTAGCATAGCCTCTTTTTCCCTAGTAGACCTAGGTTACCGAATCCTCGGGAAGCGAATGCATAGTGAAGTTACTTTAACGGACCTTCGAGAGTTTTAGAATTCATTTTGTGTTTTTACCGGACCAATAGCTTGCGTCTTTTTGTTGTTGTCGATGATGGAGAGAGAGGGCCTAGGGCGTTCGGTTTCACCTGTAGCTGTGCAAAACATCTGATGGAAATAAAATATAGAAATAAAGTATGCGTGTACTTGTTAGAGCAAGATAAATTATATGTGGGCAGTGCATCCATAATTGCTATATAGAAATAACCTACTAGTCTCATCCATAGAATAAAGAGAACTAATGATATGCATAGTGATGTCACCGTTAATCCCAAGCAAATCCCTCACATACAGCCATACTACCCCTTCTGTCACTGGGGTTCCCAACCTGCAGATCAGTCATCACTCATACTCCCTATACCTGGCTCAACCCTCGGGGTCTTTTTTTGACAAAAAACTGTAGGGAAGACCCCTACTGTGTCATTTTATAAATTTTATAATGTACAGAGGGTTGAGCCAGGCTTAGAGCCAGTTTACAGACGTTTTACATTCATAATGTGTCAAGCCACTGCTGCATACCTTCCTTGAGACTAGGTTTAGCTCTATGCATAGTCAAGGTGAAGGTTGCTTTAAAAAAGGAAATACATCTAGTGATGGAAGGATTAAGATCCCTGAAAATATAGCTATTTCTTTGATCCCATATACTCCAACATCCAGTGATGATAATTTCCATAAGAAAACTGGGATTGAATCTGCTTCCAACATCATTGATCATTTGATGAATATCCATATCAGTGTTCCATTCAAGTCCCAGGGCCCACCAGAACCCTTGGCTGAAATTGCATTCAAAAAATATATGTTGTACGGTTTCCTGAGGACATGTGTCACATATTACACAGTCATTGAATTCCACGAAGAAATTCTTTCTTGCCATTAAATCTTTGGTATTTAGTCTCATATTCAGAAGTAGCCAGGCAAACAATTTGTGTCTTGGGAGACAACATGATTTCCAAATATCAAGAATAGGCTTTGGTGTTGGGTGGGCCCCAATCAGAGCTCTGTATATCTTTCTGGTTTTAAAGGTCTCACCCCAGGAAAAGTACCATGAGTCATGGTCATCAGTGTGATTTATGTTTCTGATATTCTCCAACATATCAATAAATTCCTCATGACCAATAATGGATAAGGGGAGTTGAAAGTGATCATAGAAATCATTGTCAGCTGTAGAGATGGCCTTGGCCATGGTCAAGGTATCATTGTGGCAGAAAGAAAACATGTGTGGGTATTTATCTTCAAAACATTCATCCTTCCATAGATCCTTCCAGAGTAGCATAGATTTTCCATTTCCAATTTTACAGTGAGTCAAGTCTCTGTAAATATCAACATAGTTCATATAGTCTCTCCACCAGAAGGATCCAATATGATTCAGTGAGTGTGGGGCAGAATCTCCTTGATAGTAAGCTTTCCATATGAGATCAACCCATGGTATATCAGCCCTATTGTAGAATTTATGAATATTTTTCAGTAGAAGGGCCTGATTTTGTACCCTGAGGTTTATGACACCAAAACCTCCTTGATCCTTTGGTCTACAGAGCAAATCCCATTTAGCAAGAAATTTGCCATGTCTATGGATATCTTTCCCTTCCCAAAGGAACTGTCTGCCACCTTTTTCGAAATGGACAAAAATTGTTATGGGGACTTTAAAAGAGCACATGGCATGGATGGGCATAGAATTCAGTATAGAATTCAATAATGTGAGTCTTCCTGTATATGACATGAGAGAAGATAATCTCGAAAGCTTTTTGTCAAATTTGGATACAATGGGCATCAAGCTATCAATAGATGGTCTTGTGGTACCAAGTGGGAGACCTAGGTAGGTAAAAGGTAAGCTTTCCAATTTGCATTCAAAAGCTGAGGCCAATTGACATGCATAATCCACTCATACATTGATAGGTATCAGGGTAGATTTATCATAATTTACCTTGAGAACAGTCATACTGCTGAATTGTTGGAGTCTGCCCTTGAGGTTATTCAGTTGAATGCTATCAGCAGGCATAATCAGAAGGGTATCATCAGCATATTGAAGAATAGGATATTTTTGTCCATAATCATTATAAAGAGGCAGGCTGATTTCATTTCTGTGCCAGGCATCATTGACAATTTCTTGTAATAATTCAATTGTGCAGACAAATAAAAGGGGAGATAAGGGGTCTCCTTCTCTGACACCTCTTTTGCAACATATTTTTTCCCTAGGAGACCATTTATTAACACTGATGTAGAGGCAAAGAACAGAATAGATCTGACCGGGGAAATCCATTTGGGCCCAAAACCTTTAGCATTCAGCATATTAATGATTTCATTATATTCAATCTTATCAAAAGCCTTCTCATAGTCAATCTTCAGAATGATAATGGGTTTCTTAGACACATGGCAGATGTGTAGATATTCAAATGCCCATCCCAAACAATCATGAATATTTTTCCCTTTAATAAAGCCATACTGATTATTATGGAGAATGGATTTAATAACCTTATGGAGCAAATTGGCCATAATCTTGGTGATGATTTTTAGTGGAAGACTAACCAAAGAAATGGGCCTATAATCATTCATAGTCTCAGGATCATTTGTCTTGGGGATGAGAGTAATAAAGGCAGTGTTGATGGCATTCATATTCACTGTTTCATCATAGAAGTCATGAACCAGTTTTACAAAATCATCCTTAATAATAGGCCAGCATTTATTAAGGAATTTCCCATTGAATCCATCAGGACCAGGTGCTTTGTCAGAAGGAAATTCATTGACCACGGTTTCAATCTCCTCATTTGTGAATGGAGCATCCAGGTGAAGAAGATCATGAGGTAAGACCAAATCATCAAGGTTAATGTCATTGATAATATTTTCACTTGTGCCAAGTCTTTGTTTGTAAGATTGCGAAATTGCAGCAGCCTTGAGTTCATGTTCAGTCAGAACCAAATTGTCTTCAGTCTTGATATATGTGATGAGATTTTCTCTGAAATTCTGGGTTGCCACAGCATGGAAAAATTTGGTGTTCTCATCCCCCAATTTGGCCCATCTAATTTTAGCCCTGCTTTTCCAGTAGATTCTTTTAGCCTCTAGGGGTTTATTGGTATGTTTCATCAAAATCTTTTTAAAATTCATCTCATGTAATGCAAGTGGTCTCTGATCTTCAATTCCTTCAAGTAATGCCAGGATAAATGTGCAGTTCCCAATAGTCTCATTTAAATTTGAAAGTTTCTTGCTCCATTTCTTAAGGCCAGCTCTGAGATGTTTGAATTTGCAGTTGATAGCAAGGGTAGCATCACTGTTATAGGGAGCAGAATTCCAGAGAGTGTTCACAGTGTCATAAAAACCATCAAAATCTAGCCAGAAGTTCTCAAATCTGAATAATTGGGCTTTAGGAATGGTAGTGCCCACTTGGATACTGATGGGTGTACAATCAGAGCCAATTCTTGAGAGAGGATGGGCCATGGTGTTGGGGAATGTTGTAGTCCATAAAGGGCATGTGAAAATCCAATCCAGCTTTTCTAGTAGAGGGGGGTCTTGCATGTTACTCCAGGTGAATGATCTTCCTTTTAGTGGTACTTCCACAAGATCATGTGATTGGATGGCATTGTTGAAAAGCATCATATTATGAGCATCACCACCTTCTCTGTTTCTATCTTCAGGGCTTCTTATGAGATTGAAATCCCCCACTAACATCCAGAATGGATAATTGGAAGTATCAATATTATGCATCCAATTGAAAAAATCAGCTCTGTGTTCATTGTGTGCAGGTCCATAAATATTGGTCAGGATCCAAGTGATACCAGAGTGATTACAAGTGAGAGCCACAGATATATGGAATTTAGATTGAAAAAGAACCTCTCCTATAAAAAGGCTGCCATTCCAAATGGTAATCAATCCTCCAGAGTTACCAAGGGATGGAGAAAAAGCAAAATGTGAGAATCTCCTAGGACAAAATTTTCTTAAATAGAGTGCTCAAAATTTGATCATGTCTCAAATCAGAATGATATCACAGTTGCTAGAATCCACTTTTTCTCTAATTTGATCATGTCTCAAATCAGAATTAATGCTTCTAACATTCCAGTCAAGAATCATCCAGTTTCTATTCATAATTCAACATGAAATGGATCCATAGAATCTGATCAACATAGTTAACCAGGTTTTCATTGGGGGTAGCAGGCAGGATATATATATATAGTGCACATTGAACCCAGGTTGGTAAATCCACAGATATGAAATGGAGGTATAAAACATAACAGGTGAGATAGAAACATCCAGGTGCTTAAACAGATATAAGGACCTGTGGTGGCTGGATCAACGACGGAGGCGGAATATGTTGCTGCTTCAGAAGCGGCACAAGAAGCGGTTTGGATGAAGGAGTTCATAACTGAACTAGGTGTGGTTCCTAGTGCGTTGGACCCAATGGTGATCTATTGTGACAACAATGGAGCCATAGCCAACGCCAAGGAACCAAGGTCTCACAAGAATTCCAAACATATTAAGCGCCGGTTTCACTCCATCCGCGAGCATGTCAAGGATGGAGATATAAAGATTTGTAAAGTGCACACGAACCTGAATGTAGCAGATCCGTTGACTAAAGTACTCCCTAGGGCAAAACATGATCAACACCAGAACTCCATGGGTGTTAGATTTATCACTATGTGAACTAGATTATTGTCTCTAGTGCAAGTGGGAGACTGAAGGAAATATGCCCTGAGAGGCAATAATAAAGTTGTTATTATATATTCCTTGTATATGATAGATGTTTATTTTGCATGCTATAATTGTATTGAGAGGAAACATCAATACATGTGTGTTTAATAAACAAAAAGGGTTCCTAGTTATGCCTCTCTTATAAACTAGCTTGTTGATTAACAAGATGATCAACGTTTCCTAATCATGGACATTGGATGTTGTTAATAACAAGGTCACAGCATTTGTGAAATGATGTGATGAACATTCATCCGAAGTATAGCATTACGATCAAGTCATTATGTTTATATTGCTATAACATCATACAAAGTAGTCTTAGTCCTTAGACCATGAGATCATGTTAATTGCTAACACCGGAAGAGTATCTTGATAACATCAAACGTCACACCGTAACAGGGTGACCATAAAGGTGGGTTCAGTGCTATGAAGGTGTTATGTTGAGGCTCATGGATCAAGAGTGGAATTTGTCAATCCCGATGACGGATAGATATACTATGGGCCCTCTCGGTGATATCACATTAAGATAGCTTGCAAGCAAGTGATGTGATCACTAGAATGTTATATCACGGGAATGAGAAAAGAGTACGTGTCGGTAACGAGATCAAACTAGGTATTTGGATATCGATGATCGAATCTCGGACATGTATTATATCATGAGACAAAGGGATTAAATTGCTGACGTTTAAAGGTTCTCACAATCACAGAAGTCATCGTTGAATATGCAGGAGTTAGTATGGATCTCCAGGTCCCGCTTCTGATTATTGATCTGAGAGGAGTCTCAATCATGTCTGTATTATTCGCGAACCGTAGGGTGATACACTTAAGGGTTGCCGGACACCATTTAGGAGCACATATGTTCCAGACAAAAGGTTTGCAAAGCGCAGGAAATGTTTCGATAGAAACAAGAATTGTTTCGGGTGAAATTGCAGAAAGTGGTTCTGCATGTGATATTGAAATGTTGCAAGGGGTTTTATGTGAATGTTTGTTAATTAAAGTAATTAAAAAAATTCTGAATAAAATAAATAAAAGAGTTTTATTAATTGAGAGTTGCATTTAATTTGGTGGAAATTAAATACATGTGAGTGGGATTTTGGGTGGAGGCCATGTTTATGTGAGTGGAGGTTCACCACATGAATGAAGGAGGGGAGGAGTCCCCCCCTCATGCGCCGGCTATGGGAGGGGAGGGGTCTCCCTCCCTCCTATATAAAGCCCCCTTCTCCCCTCTCACAAATCACACCTCCTCGTGAAGGATCTCTCTCCCCTCTAGATATTTCCCCATGGTCTCGGATTAGCGAGATACATGTTCCCGGTGGCCTTGCGTCTGGAAGGAGTTGCTGCTTCCGCTGATTCGCTGGAGCGAGGAGGTGGAGGTTTTCCAGTGGCTTGAACGTGTGTGCGAGGACGGATGCGCTGCTGATTTGCGGCGCTCGGACTTCCACACGATCTTGAGATCGGCAAGCGTACGACTACATCAACCACGAGTTCCTACTCATTAACAAAACTCGTTGTCTTCGAGGTTAAGTTCTCCATGGATGTATGTCCACCCGTTGCTCTGTATCTAGTAGATAGATCTTGGCGTATAGTTCTCATCGTAGGAATTTTTTTTGTTTTCTATGCTGCGGACCCAACAGTGGTATCAGAGCCTGATCTATGCGTAGGTGCTTTGCATGGGTAGTACACATATGTTTATATGTGGGCGATGATGATCATGTTATTGCATCTTCTATGTACTTTGGATATTGGTGGCATAGTGGGATGAAGCGGCCCGGACCAACCTTACATGTCATCGTACATGAGACCGGTTCCACGACTGACATGCAACTAGTTTTGCATAAGTGGCTAGCGGGTGTCTGTCTCTCCTACTATAGTAAATATCTGATTTACAACGAGTTGCTAATAACTTGGTTATCCTCATTGTGGTTCATGTTCGTAGGTAAGACCGGTTCTATCTCTGAAAGCCCTAAGCCACGTAAAACTTGCAATTGATAAATTAGAGGCGTCTAGTTTAGATCGTTGCTGGGCTAGTGTCTTGATATGGTATTGTTGTAAGTAGATGTATGATAGATACTCTTAGAACTCACTTAACGTGTAAGTTCCATAGACCTTGGCCTTACACACAAAGGAATGATAGAGATCATACCACGATGCAAATGATAGAGATCAAATGCATGGACCATATCACCTCACTTCACACATTAGATGTTAGCATCTTATATTGCTAGTTTGGCGCTTTTGGTAGCATTATAAGATGATCCCTCATTTAGATATCAAGATAAAATGTGTTCTTCCTTAAGTATGCATCGTTTTGTGGATTGTGTTTTGAGGCATCACGTGATGATCGGTGTTCTCAACTCTACGCTTTCATACAACGGGTGTAAGACAGTTTTACACACGCGAATACTAAGGTTCTTACTTGACGAGCCTAGCATGTACAGACATGGCCTCGGAACACGGACCGAAAGGTTAAGCATGAGTCATATAGTTGATATGATGCCCATATAGATGCTCGCCTTTGAAGCTACACCGACTCACGTGATGATCGGACTTGGTGTAGTGGATTTGGTTCATGTAATCACCAAAAGGACACGAGGGATGTCGTTTTTGAGTGGGAGTTCATTAGTAATTTGGATTAGTTGAACTCAATCTATCATAAACTTAGTCTAAATATATTTTACAAATTCTGTTGTAGATGGCACCACCTGCTTTTAATTTCAATGTGTTCATGGAGAAAGAGAAGCTTGCTGCGAATGGTAGCAACTTCACCAACTGGGCTATGAATTTGAGGATTCTCCTCACTGCTGCACAAAAGCAATATGTGCTAGAGGCGCCGCTAGGCCCCCCACCAGCTCCTGATGCCCCTGACGAGGAAAAGAACATCTATATAACTCGTCAGGAGGACCACAACTTAGTTCATTGCGACATACTGTATGGGCTAGAGCCAGAACTTCGAAAACGTTTCGAAAATGGCAATGCCTTTGATACCATGGGAGAATTGAAAATGATTTTCGATACCCATGCTGCCGTAGAGAGTTATAATGCTTCTGAAAAGTTCTTTAGCTACATGATGGAAGAGAACAGCTCCGTTAGTGAGCACGTACTCAAAATGTCTGGGTACGCCGATAAGCTTGTGTCCTTGGGAATAACGATTCCCAATGACTTAGGCATACATCGTGTTCTCCAATCTCTACCACCTAGCTACAAGAGCTTCGTGATGAACTATAATATGCAGGGCATGACGAAGTCTCTTCCCGAGCTTCTGTCAATGCTTAAGACTGCAGAAGTGGAGATTAGGAAAGAACATCAAGTGTTGATGATCAATAAGACCACCGGTTTCAAGAAGGACAAGAAAGCAAGCAGAAGGGAAAGAAGGGCGGCAAATCTGTTGCCGCGCCTGAAAAGAAACCCCGAGCTGGCCCTAAGTCTGACACCGAGTGCTACTATTGCAAGGGGACTGGCCATTGGAAGCGCAGCTGCCCCAAGTATTTGGCGGACAAGAAGGCCAGCAAGGCAAACAAAGGTATATGTGATATACATGTTATTGATGTATACTTGACTAGTACTCGCAGTAGCACCTGGGTATTTGATACGGGATCGGTTGCTAATATATGTAACTCGGTTCAGGGGCTGCGGAACAAGCGACAACTAGCAAGGGATGAGGTCACGATGCGGGTCGGCAATGGATCAAGAGTTGATGTGATCGCCGTCGGAACGCTGCCTCTCCATATGCCGTCGGGATTAGTTATAAACCTGAATAATTGTTATTTGGTGCCTGCACTAAGCATGAACATTGTATCCGGATCATGTTTGATGCAAAGTGGTTATTCGTTTAAGTCTGAAAACAATGGTTGTTCGATTTATATGAATAATATCTTTTATGGTCATGCACCTGTGTTGAATGATTTATTTCTATTGGATCTCGATAGTAGTATTACGCATATTCATAATGTTGATGCTAAAAGGATTAAACTTGATAATGATATATCTGCATATATGTGGCACTGTCGTCTAGGTCATATTGGCGTTAAACGCATGAAGAAACTCCATTCTGATGGACTTTTGGAATCACTTGATTTTGAATCATTTGATACATGTGAGCCATGCCTTATGGGCAAGATGACTAGAATGCCGTTTTCCGGTTCAATGGAACGGGCGACAGATTTATTGGAAATCATACATACTGATGTGTGTGGACCAATGAGCGTGTCGGCGCGAGGTGGATATCGTTATTTTGTTACTTTCACGGATGATTTGAGTAGATACGGGTATATCTATTTGATGAAACATAAGTCTGAAACCTTTGAAAAGTTCAAAGAATTTCAGAATGAAGTGGAAAATCATCGTAACAGAAAGATCAAATTTCTGCGGTCCGACCGTGGAGGAGACTATCTTAGTTACGAGTTTAGCACACATATGAAAGACTGTGGAATAGTTTCACAACTCACGCCTGCCGGAACACCACAACGTAATGGTGTGTCAGAACGTCGTAATCGTACTTTATTGGATATGGTTCGATCTATGATGTCTTTGACTGACTTGCCACTGTCATTTTGGGGTTATGCACTGGAAACCGCTGCATTCACTTTAAATAGGGCACCATCTGAATCCGTTGAAAAGACACCGTATGAATTATGGTTTGGAAACAAACCTAAGCTGTCATTTCTTAAAGTTTGGGGATGCGATGTTTATGTGAAGAAACTTCAACCGGATAAACTCGAACCCAAAGTGGAAAAATGCGTCTTCATAGGATACCCTAAGGAAACGATTGGGTATACCTTCTATCACAGATCCGAGGGCAAGGTCTTTGTTGCCAAGAATGGATCCTTTCATGAGGAGTTTCTCGCGAAAGGTGTGAGTAGTCGGAAGGTAGAACTCGAAGAGGTTATTGAACCTTCTCTTCATGAAATGGCGAGTAGCGCAGCACCGGAAGTTGTTTCGGAGTTGACTTCACCTAATGAAGAGAGAGCTAATGATATTGATCATGAAACTCCAAAAGAGGACACTACCGAACCTCACAGGTCAAGCAGGACACGTGCAGCTCCTGAACTGTATGGCAATCCTGTTATGAATTTCATGATTGATGAAATAGATGACCCTGCGACGTATGAAGAAGCGATGATGAGCCCTGATTCCAACAAGTGGCTAGAAGCCATGAAATCCGAGATGGAATCCATGTACGAAAACCAGGTTTGGACCTTGGTGGACTTACCTCACGATCGAAAGGCCGTTGAGAATAAATGGATTTTCAAAAGAAAAACTGATGCTGATGGTAATGTAACCATCTATAAGGCTCGACTTGTCGCAAAGGGGTTTCGACAAATTCAAGGAGTTGACTACGATGAGACATTCTCTCCCGTAGCGATGCTTAAGTCGGTTAGGATTATGTTAGCAATTGCTGCATATTTCGATTATGAAATATGGCAGATGGATGTCAAAACTGCGTTCCTCAATGGTAATATTGAAGAAGAGTTGTATATGATACAACCTAAGGGTTTTGTCGATTCTAAGGATGCTGATAAGGTGTGCAAACTTCAGCGATCCATCTATGGACTAAAGCAAGCATCCTGGAGTTGGAATCTCCGGTTTGATGAGGTGATCAAAGAGTTTGGATTTGTCCAAACTTATGGAGAGGCTTGTATTTACAAGAAAGTGAGTGGGAGCAATGTGGCATTTCTGATATTATATGTGGATGACATATTATTGATTCGAAATGATATAGATCTTTTAAACAGTGTTAAAAGTTATCTAAATAGCAAATTTTTGATGAAGGACCTTGGTGAAGCTTCATATATATTAGGCATTAAAATCTATAGAGATAGATCAAGACTCCTAATTGGGCTATCGCAGAGTACATACCTTGATAAGATATTAAAGAAGTTTAATATGGGCGGAAGTAAGAAGGGGTACTTACCTATGCTGCAAGGCAAGACATTGAGTAAGACTCAAAGTCCGGCTATGGCGAAAGAAAGAGAGATAATGGATAAGATCCCCTATGCCTCAGCCGTAGGCTCTATTATGTATGCCATGCTATGTACAAGACCGGATGTGGCACATGCTATTAGTTTTTCTAGTAGGTACCAGTCTGATCCAGGTTCGGAACACTGGATAGCGGTCAAGAATATCCTCAAGTACTTGAGAAGAACTAAGGATATGTTTCTTATATACGGAGGTGAAGAAGAGCTAGTCGCTAAGTGGTATGTCGATGCTAGCTTTGACACTGATCCGGATGACTCTAAGTCTCAATCCGAATACGTATTTCTCTTGAACGGAGCAGCAGTTAGTTGGAGGAGCTCCAAACAACCTGTGGTGGCTGGATCAACGACGGAGGCGGAATATGTTGCTGCTTCAGAAGCGGCACAGGAAGCGGTTTGGATGAAGGAGTTCATAACTGAACTAGGTGTGGTTCCTAGTGCGTTGGACCCAATGGTGATCTATTGTGACAACAATGGAGCCATAGCCAACGCCAAGGAACCAAGGTCTCACAAGAATTCCAAACATATTAAGCGCCGGTTTCACTCCATCCGCGAGCATGTCAAGGATGGAGATATAAAGATTTGTAAAGTGCACACGGACCTGAATGTAGCAGATCCGTTGACTAAAGTACTCCCTAGGGCAAAACATGATCAACACCAGAACTCCATGGGTGTTAGATTTATCACTATGTGAACTAGATTATTGTCTCTAGTGCAAGTGGGAGACTGAAGGAAATATGCCCTGAGAGGCAATAATAAAGTTGTTATTATATATTCCTTGTATATGATAGATGTTTATTTTGCATGCTATAATTGTATTGAGAGGAAACATCAATACATGTGTGTTTAATAAACAAAAAGGATTCCTAGTTATGCCTCTCTTATAAACTAGCTCGTTGATTAACAAGATGATCAAGGTTTCCTGATCATGGACATTGGATGTTGTTAATAACAAGGTCACAACATTTGTGAAATAATGTGATGAACATTCATCCGAAGTATAGCATTACGATCAAGTCATTATGTTTATATTGCTATATCATCATACAAAGTAGTCTTAGTCCTTAGACCATGAGATCATGTTAATTGCTAACACCGGAAGAGTATCTTGATAACATCAAAGGTCACACCGTAACAGGGTGACCATAAAGGTGGGTTCAGTGCTATGAAGGTGTTATGTTGAGGCTCATGGATAAAGAGTGGAATTTGTCAATCCCGATGACGGATAGATATACTCTGGGCCCTCTCGGTGATATCACATTAATATAGCTTGCAAGCAAGTGATGTGATCACTAGAATGTTATATCACGGGAATGAGAAAAGAGTACATGTCGGTAACGAGATCAAACTAGGTATTTGGATACCGATGATCAAATCTCGGACATGTATTATATCATGAGACAAAGGGATTAAATTGCTAACGTTTAAAGGTTCTCACGATCACAGAAGTCATCGTTGAATATGCAGGAGTCAGTATGGATCTCCAGGTCCCGCTTCTGATTATTGATCTGAGTGGAGTCTCAATCATGTCTATATTATTCGTGAACCGTAGGGTGACACACTTAAGGGTTGCCAGACACCATTTAGGAGCACATATGTTCCAGACAAAAGGTTTGCAAAGTGCAGGAAATGTTTCGATAGAAACAGGAATTGTTTCGGGTGAAATTGCAGAAAGTGGTTCTGCATGTGATATTGAAATGTTGCAAGGGGTTTTATGTGAATGTTTGTTAATTAAAGTAATTAAAAAAATTCTGAATAAAATAAATAAAAGAGTTTTATTAATTGAGAGTTGCATTTAATTTGGTGGAAATTAAATACATGTGAGTGGGATTTTGGGTGGAGGCCATGTTTATGTGAGTGGAGGTTCACCACATGAATGAAGGAGGGGAGGAGTCCCCCCCCCCTCATGCGCCGGCTATGGGAGGGGAGGGGTCTCCCTCCCTCCTATATAAAGCCCCCTTCTCCCCTCTCACAAAACACACCTCCTCGTGAAGGATCTCTCTCCCCCTCTAGATATTTCCCCATGGTCACGGATTAGCGAGATACATGTTCCCGGTGGCCTTGCGTCTGGAAGGAGTTGCTGCTTCCGCTGATTCGCTGGAGCGAGGAGGTGGAGGTTGTCCGGTGGCTTGAACGTGTGTGCGAGGACGGATGTGCTGCTGATTTGCGGCGCTCGGACTTCCACACGATCTTGAGATGGGCAAGCGTACGACTACATCAACCACGAGTTCCTACTCGTTAACAAAACTCGTTGTCTTCGAGGGTAAGTTCTCCATGGATGTATGTCCACCCGTTGCTCTGTATCTAGTAGATAGATCTTGGCGTATAGTTCTCATCATAGGAATTTTTTTTGTTTTCTATGCTGCGGACCCAACACCACCCAGTCCTCCAATTACTCTAGCCTGCAGGATGTAGTTCACCACAGTCCAGGAGTGACCATGACCTTCATCACTAGTATTATCCCCTAGAACTAGGCAAATAGGGATTTCAAGCATATCTGGCACTATGATCTTAGCCAGGATTCTAGCTCTATTAGAGTAGTCTCTGTTCCAGGCTAAAAGTTTCCCAAATTCACTAACAGATTCTCTAACTTTATCCACTAACCATGCATCTTGGGGAAATTAACCATCATCAGCCAAACATCATGAGTGAAGATCATGTTCCTATGATTCAGACCTCTGTTGTGGGGAATCACCCTAAGAATACTGTCTCCAACAAAAAAAGGACTACGCTCAATGGCAGTATCCCTTGCGCAGGTGTCAGAACTGTACCAGTGCAACGCCCATGGCAGACCTGGAGAAGTTGTGAATGTTGAGGCCTCGATCGTTGAAGTAGTTCCTGATCAGGTGGGCATCTGCGGCAAGCTGCTCAGGGTCCAAGGGGGGCTCGAGGATGACAATGGCCATGTCATCGCACCGAAGCAGGGCATCTCCATTGAAAATGTGAAAACCCCGGCGTCGGCGATGGATGCAGGGTTGGATGACTTCGGCTCCAGGTGGGAGGTGGGGGTTAGGGTTGCAGGGGTAGTTCGCCATTGTTGTGGAGGGGTGGGCTAGGTTGCAGGGGTACCTGACAAGTCCTTAGATTGAGGCAAGAGAGGATACAATAATCATCATGTCATACAAACTAATACACGATCCCATCTATGATAAATAAAATGCACAAAAGCTACATGGCTAGGCCGAAGCCCTTAGCCCAAGGAGAATTACTCACACATAGAGATGAGATCAACAATCACAAACATTGTAATGAAAATAATAAGATTGATAGCAATAGTCTTACAATGTCGCCAATCGGAGAAGAGATCTACTATCACAAGTGGTGGAATATGGCTATGGAGATGGATAAAGGTTTGGGGATCTGAGGCGGCTTTTTGGCGAGGTCTGGCTTCTTCGGGGCGAGGCGAGAGATGTTTTGCCGTCGCATGAGGCTTCTTTATATAGGAGTCCCTTCACGAAAGTTGTTCTGTTTGACCTAACGTTGGTGGCGCCAACTATACGACCGAAGCTATACGGCTGGAATTTTTGCTCCGGTCATATAGTTGGTCGTTAAAGCATCTGCCTCCGTTGTACGGCTCCTAGTTTCTTCTGGTTGTTGGAAATCTCGTATCTTTGATTTTAATATAGTGATTCCCTCCTTTAAACAACATTATTTGCACAGGAAAAATATAAAAGAAAGCATTGCATACCCTTCTGAATATTAGCATTAGTAGAAGGGTTTAGAGAGATATTTCATCAAGAATATGATTAATATCCAGTTTAAATGTGGACATAGATGGCTATATTTCAGAGCCATCATGTAGCAGCAATGCTATAGTGGGTAAGATTCTTGGCACTCCCGGGTAGCTGTGTTCATGATAGAATCACTCCTCTGGCTGATATGAGTAATCATTGTGCAAAAGGAACAAAAACCTTAGTGATACCACAAGTGTCCATCACAGCCCGATAAACTAAATATTTTTTTTGGCATGGTCTCAATTACTTAAGAACTGAAATTCTTCAAGGACAATGAATGTCAAAGTAGTACTTGAAAAGTCTTGACTTATTGATGTGGGAGAATTGAGATATTCTAGTGTATATGCTTTTCATGACAACTCTCACACTCTCAATTTTACATGATTATACTTTATTGTTCAAAGCCAAGCCTATGAGTGATTACATGATATGGAATAAAGTTTACTCATTTGAATCATACATGTTAACAATAATTTTTCTGCGCTATAAAGATGCATAAAACCCATATGGTATGCTTGCCATTACTCTATCTATGCTGAAATTTTTCAGATTTATTAAGCGGAGGAAACATGAGACTATCAATCATGAGTAAGATCATCATGTCGTTATTTCAGTTTAAATGCCGAGCTCCATTTTGATTTTGGGTTTTCTTGATCAAGGATGATGAAGTTTAAGCTTGGGGAGGTTGATGGCTCTGAAATATTGCCATCTACGTCCACATTTAAAACTGGATATTATTCATATTTTTGAAGAAATATATCTCTAAACCCTGCCACTAATGCCTAATGATCAAAGGGGTATGCAATCCTTTCTTGCTATTTTTCCTTGTGCAAATAATGACGTTTGATGATGGGAATCACTACATTAAAGTCAAAGATACGAGATTTCCAACAACCCAAAGAAACCAGGAGTCGTGAAGTGGAAGCAGACGCTTTAACGACCAACTATACGGCAGGAATAAAATTCTGGACGTATAGTTGCGGTCGTATAGTTGTCGCCGCCACCGCTAGGTCAAACAGAACAAATTTCTTGAAGGGACCCCTATATAAAGAGGCCTCGGGCGACGAGAAATAGCAGCCACCAGAATCAAGCTGCCCCCAGAACCCTGCATCCACAACACCGAAGAGCCGCCAGAGGAATATACTTAGATCTAATCTCCAAACCATTCTCCACTACCATAGCCATATTCCACCACTTGTAATAGTAGATCTCATCTTCGATTGGTGACATTGTAAGACTATTTGCTATCAATCTCATGATTTCCATTGCAATGTTTATGATATTTGATTTCATCTCTATGTGTGAGTAATTCTCCTTGGGATAAGGGCTTCGGCCTAGCCATGTAGCTTTTGTGCATGTTATTTATCATAGATGGGATCATGCATTAGTTTGTATGACATGATGATTATTGTATCCTCTCTTGGCTCAATCCAAGGACTTGTCAAGTACCCAAGACCCCAAGGATTGAGCCAGGTATAGGGAGTATGAGTAATGACTAATCTGCAGGTTGGGAACCCCAGTGATAGAAGGGGTAGTACATATGTATGTGAGGTATTTACTTGTGATTAATAGTGATGTCACTATGCATATCATTAGTTCTCTTTCTTCTATGGATGAGACTAGTAGGTTATTGCTATAAGCGGCTGTGGAGGCAATAACAATTATGGAGGCACTGCCCATATATCATTATCTTGCTTTAACAATTACATGCATACTTTATTATTATCTTTTATTCCCATCAGATATTTTGCACAGCTACAGGTGAAACCGAAAGCCCTAGGCCCTCTCTCTCATCATCGACAACAACAAAAGACAACAAGCTCTTGGTCCGGTAAAACACAAAAAGAATTATAAAACTCCTAAAGGTCTGTTAAAGTAACTCCACTACGCTTTCTGCTTCCCGAGGATTCGATAACCTAGGTCTACTAGGGAAAAAGAGCTATACTACATCCGTAATCCGGATCGAAAGGTATCAATAGGCATTGATGGTACAAGAGAGGGAACAAGAAAGTTCCTTGAAAAGTGTTATGGTACTTTCCTATCACCCGCCGTTTGTAGCGATATTTCGTAGATCCTAAGGAAGCAAAGCTCATGCAATGGCACGTGGAAAGGGAGAAACCCGAAGATGATCCGGAGAAGGGCAAGATTCTGACACACCCTTAAGACGCTAGCTAGTGGAATGCATTGGACATCGATTTCGAAGAGTTCGGGGGTGATGCAAGGAACGTCAGGCTGGGTATGAGCACCGATGGACTCAATCCTTTTGACAACCAGAGTAGCACGTATAGCACCTAGCCCGTGTTTGTATGGCCGTACGACCTCCCCCCGTGGCTGTGCACGAAGCAAAGGTACGTACACATGAGCATTCTTATTCAGGGGCCAAAACAACCAGGTACCGATATTCATCTGTATCTCAGGCTGTTGAGAGAGGAGTTAGCCACGTTGTGGGAGACGCCAGCCCGTACGTGGGACGCCTACACTAAAGAATATTTCCCTCTGAGAGTTGCGTTTCTCACGAAGGTGGAGGACTATCCTGGTTATGCATATGTATCGGCCCAGGTGAACCACGGACAAAATGCATGTGTCAAGTGCATGGATGAGACATCGCATCTCTAGCTATCAAGGGATCTCGGGTCTTCGAAAACCGTGTTCCAAGGTACTCGAAAGTGGCTCCGCATGGATCACCCGTGGAGAAAACGCGGTGACCTGTTCAATGGTAAGGACGAGCTCGAAAGAGCCCCGCGTCCGAGGAGCAACGAACAAATCGAGGAGCTTTTGAATAATTGGGTAGATTGCCCTGCCCCAGGAAAAAAGCGACCGAGGATAAAGTGCTGTTGGGTGTATGGAAAGCAAGGTCTGTTTTCTGGGACCTACCGTACTAGAAGGTCCTCCACACTCCCCATATCCTCGATGTAATGCACATCACGAAGAACGTTACCGAGAGTCTGCTTGGCACTCTACTGAACATGCCAGAGAGGACAAAGGATGCGCCGAAAGCAAGAAAGGACCTTAAATTGCTTAGCATCAAGAAAGATCTTCAGTACCCTGATAGTGATGATGATGATGATCAGATGGAAGGGACTCAAGGTCGCCGCAAAAGAGTTAAGAAGAATGAGGTGGTGTTTCGTGCTGCCTGCTTCACTCCGAGTCAGGAGGAGCTCGAGCAATTTTTCAGGCACCTCCTAGGAGTGAAAGTTCCTCATTGTTACCCAGGGAAGATAAGCAGATATCTGGACGTGGCGAAGAAGAGGTCCAGCGGTATGAATTCTCACGACTGTCATGTGCTGATGACGCAGATACTCCCCGTTGCAATCCACGGGATAATGGACGAGCATGTACGTGAGACGCTGTTTGGCCTCTACAAATTTTTCGACGTCATATCTAGGAAGTCGATCGGTGTGAAGAAGCTTGACAGGTTACAGGAAGAGATCGTGGTGATACTATGCGAGATCGAGATTTACTTCCCACCCGCATTCTTCAACATCATGGTGCATCTACTTGTATATGTCATGGATGACATCATCCGGCTCGGGCTGACATTCCTACACAACATGATGCCATTTGAAAGGCTAAATAGTGTCATCAAAGGATTCGTTCGCAATAGGTCGCATCCAGATGGAAGCATAACCAAGGGCTTTCTGATCTACGAGTGCATCTCCTTCTGCCAGAATTATCTAACCACCGAGAACGAGGATGTTGGAATACCCACCAAGAAGCACCTCGATAGGCTTGCTTGATATGGTCACCATGAGGGCTACCGCTCACTGCATGTCAGCAATGATGGTCGACGCGCCAACTTTGACAGGGCACACTGAGTCGCGCTACAACACATTGAATTGGTCGGCCCTTGGGTGGAAGAGCACATAAGCTTAATAGAGAAGGAGTACATCGACCAAGGCCGGTCGAGGAAGAAGGGAGACGTAACTAGAGAGCACAACTCTAGCTTCACGGGTTGGTTCAAGAAAAGGCTATTGGACAATGCCCCATAGATGCCTTCTATGGAAGATCAAAAACTCATATTCTCCTTGTTGCAGGGCCCAATGCACAACCTAAGGACCTATCAGTCATACGACATAAATGGTTACAGATTCTACACCGATGAAAAGGACAGGAATAGCGAATATCAAAACTCAGGAGTAACTATGTTATCCTTTGCTGATGACGAGACTACTACCATGGAAATATTCTATGGAAGGATCGAGGAGATATGGGAGCTCGACTACTGTGGAGAGATCGTACCGATGTTCCATGTTAGATGGGCCAAGAACGTGGAAAAAGAAGGCCGGTATTTCACCATAATGATTATACCAGATGCCAAATCAGCGAAGAACGCCTCCGCAAAAAATGAGCTTGGGTACTCGCTAGCCAAGTTGATCAATGCTTTTTTATTACCGACCCGTCAAAGCCCAACTGTGTTGTAGTGAGGAGGGGCAAGAGGAGCATCATCAGAATGGAAGGAGCCACCAACGAGCAAGACTTCGACAAGAACGGCGATCCGAAGATCGAAGAGAAATTCAACAAGTACTTTGACATGTCTACTACTACTACAGTAAGAAGGAAGACCACACTACCTACTAAAGGTTGTCCATTCACAAGAAGAAATCTCAAAGTGCACGGGCTAAAGTATTCAACGGTGACGAAAAAGGGCAAGAAGATTGTGAAGAGACGCTAGCAATTGTGTGACTTTTTTGTGTATTAATTCACATGTGTGCTCGCAAATATATATTAGTTAGAAACTAAAACATATAACGTGATATTCGTGTGGGTATACAAAATCACATTTGTGTGTGACAAGGACACATATATATGTGATTCAGGAGGTTTTTTTTGAATAAGTATGCATGTGTATATGTTCTTGCTTTTTTGAATAAATATGCATATGTGTGTATATGTTCGTGCTTTTAAACATATGTAATTAAAAATATTTTTAAAAAAAGGACACTAGGACATGTCTACTACTACTACAGCAAGCAGGCCACTAGGACTTGTATAGATTCTTGACTAACTATGACGCCGCGTTGTTTTGGACTATGTCCAAAGTTTTTGTGGCGCATTTCTACAATATGCGCCACAGAAGTTGTAAATTCTATGGCGCATATTGTAGAAATGCGCCATAGAAGTTTCACACTTAACCAAATAAACGGTTTGGCCTCTCCTGCTAATCCACCCTTCTCCATTTCTCTCGGCCTCGCCGGCGTGCAAACCCTAGCCTCGCCCTCGCCCTCGCCGCCGGAGCCGCCGTAGAGGAGAGCCCATGGAGGAGGAGGAGAGCCGCCGTGGAGGAGAGCCCCACCCCGCCTGCGACCTAGGAGGAGGCCTGCCACTTCCATGCCAGAGCCCGTGGAGGAGGAGGCCTGCCACCGCCGTGCCAGAGCCCGTGGAGGAGGAGGCCCGCCCTGCACCGCCCGCAGCAAGAGCACCACCACCACCCTCGTCGTCGATGACCACCGTCCTTTCTGAAGTTTCTGCCATTCCTTTATGAAGTTTCTCCCACCGTTGGGACCATTCCTTTCTGAAGTTTCTACCATTCCTTTATGAAGTTTCTCCCACCATTGGGACCATTCCTTTCTGAAGTTTCTTCCATGTTAACTGTAGAGTTATCTATCTGTAGATATCGTTGTATTAGTTGAATAAGTTGTGCATTTACTGACTGATGTAATGTGTACACGAGGCAAACAGAAAACACACCATGATCGAATGCTGCATAAGGCACTATCTGTAGTTCTAAGGCTTTTATGCTAGCAATAGCATGCTGAACGACCAAATTTATTCTAGGAATTTTAGCTCCTATGAATATGCCTTTCCTGATACCTAATGAAGAATTTTAAGTAAAGGTTGAGTACGAGCTTAGCACTTTCTGGGCATTCCAAATATGAGTAGTTCCATCTACTATCTGAATCATTTGCACTGAGCTTCATTTTTTTGACGAAGGTGAACATAAATACAGTGAAAAAAGTCCTTATGCTTGAAGTTGTTGGAGAGTGTTCAAATGGTACTTATTTATGTTGGAAATATGCCCTAGAGACAAATAGTAGTAAGGACTATTACCATATTTCATATAGTTTATGATTAAGTTTTATATCATGCTATAACTGTATTGAGTGGAAACATCAATACACGTGTGATATACAAACAACCAAGGGTTCCCAGTGAAACTCTAGTCACTGGTTCATTGGTCAACAGATGATCGGGTTTCCTGATCATGTGGCATTTATGCTAGTTGGAAATGAGGTCATCCCATTCTGAGAATGAGATGATGAACCAATACCCAAGCAAAACATCGTGACCCGATCATGTCACGAAATTCAAGTTACGATGATTAGAAATGGATCCTCGTAGAATATTCCTTAGACCATGAGGCTATATCAATCACTGTCTCCCGAGAGTGCTTAGATAGCATCAAACGCCATTTGGTAAAACGGTGGTTATGAAGGTGTGTTCAGGTATTCAGAGGAAACCGTAGAGGCAATATATGTCAAGAGCGGGATTTGTCCGTCCATATGACGGGAAGATACTCAAGGGCCCACTCAGGGAAGTTATATCCAATATCTGCGTAGCAGGTGATTTGATCACGGGGATATCACTTGTCGGAACGAGTCAAGTAGCATTGTTCAGTAACGAGATTGAACACGACATGGTGATGTCATTGATCAGATCTCGGGCAATGCAAGTATCGAGTGACAAAGGGAATAAGACACGACTGTCCCGGTTCAAACGACGAAAGATCTTCGTGGAATGCACTGGGGTCAGATGTCCATCTAGGTCCCTCTGTCGATCATTGGTGCGGGAGTGTCCTGACCATGTCTGGAGTGTTCCCGAACCGTGGGGTATCACGCTTAAGGGCTTGATGATGCTTAGAGAGTGTTTATAGGATCGGTAGAACCACCGAAGAAAATAAGGGAGAAAACTGGAAGGGTTTCGGTAAGTCCGGAGGATGTCCGGAGTGGAGGTGGAAGGCGTTCCATAGCCACGGAGGTTGAATAATATGTGAATGAATGTTAAATGTTGATTTAATCATTTATTCATAATTATTTAATAAAGAGAAAAATCAAATAAATGGTCAAAGGCTTAATGGGCCAATTTCCGGAGGGAGAGGGCCCATTAGGGGAAAGCAGAGAGGGAGAAGGGGCCAAGGGGGTGGCCGGCGCCCTAGTGGGCCAGCCCCCCGTGTGGGGCCCATGGGGGTGCCCGGCGGTGCCACCCCTCCCCCTCCTCTCCTTTAGTCCCACCCCGGGACTTTGAGGGAGGTAGTACCTCCCCTACCCCTATATATAGTGGGGTATTTGGCCTAGAAAAATACACCAATAATCTATAAAGGTCTCCCCGCTTTGGGAGGACCTCTAATTGATATTTTCTCTCTCCCCTCTCTCTCTTGTGACCGTAGTCCCAAGTCTGGACTGCGTGAGCGAGAGACATCTTCACCGCGGAGCGCCGTCGCGCTGCGGGATTCGGATCTGGGAGCTCTACTTCCGCAACTGCTGCTGGATCGGCGAAGCGGGAGTCATCGTCAGGCACCGGACGTGTGTAACTCCCCGCGAGGTGTCTCACTTGAGGCATTCAAGTCGTTGGAGCCAGAAGGAGCGCAAGGACTTCATCATGACCTTGAGGTCGGCTTCGGCTCGTCTACATCAACCACGCTCTCCTGAGAGTTGACAACACTTTTCGGTCTTCAAGGGTAAGTTCGCGAAAAGCCCCTTCCGTTACTATATTACTAATAGAGAGGTCCTAGCAGCTTCAGGGGTTCAGGGGCGTAGGGTAAAATTTTATTGTTTTCATGCGCGGAACCCCTACAATTTAGTACTTGCTTGTCCACTTCATTGATGTATGTCTATCCAAATAATTTACCATCTTGAAGTGATGAAAAACTACACACATAATTTAGTGGGTCACATTTAAATTCTATGATTGGGAAGGCAGTCTGTTTTTATGTACTACTGGTCTACTGGGATGTTGGAAATATTACCTAACAGGGGATTAATTAAGCGAGCAACATGTTGTGCTTAAGTTATTATTATTGTGGTATCTAGATCTTGTTGGTGAACTTCATTCCTCCCTTGTGAATTTTTCTGGGACAACATATGATTAACTTATTCTATATCACTATACACCAAATTAAAACTAGTCCATAATTTATTTATTTTTCTTGATGCACTCAATAATAGCAAATGCCCATTGTTTTATCCATGTCTTATTCCAGCATGTTGGTAAGCCATAATTCTAGAATATCTTCTTACATTAACGTATGTCTTTAGCCGTGCACCCTATAGGTTTTTTCTCTTTTACAAGCATTACATCAAGAGTTTGCTGCATAGGTACTTCATTGTAGGGTCATCTCAGAGGTTCCGGCATTGTATTGTGCATGATTCTGATCTTAAAAATTCAGCTAGCATAAATAAAAGAAAATGAAGCAACTTAAACAATCTTCACTCCAGTCAATTGATGCAGCTTATTATTGGGGCAAAATAGATTCAGTAGGATTTTCCCCCTACTAGCTAGTTACAGACTTGACATGTATGTTTATATTGTACTAGTTGATACCTGCCATTGAGCAATGGTGTTGACGTATGCATAGTCTACTTTACGAATTGATGGTTTAACTTTGTACCTGGTGTTGGGGATATACTTTCCGGGTATTATCACAGTCCTCACTGACCAGGGTGGCCCACTTCAGGTTAGAGCTTTGCTTCACGAGCGGTCTAGTCAGGGAGAAGAGACGGAGTCCAATCTGGCTACGGGAAGGCCCAGAAGACTTACCGACTTAGGCCCATAGCGTTACTTGTAGTTCAAGATGTACTCTGTAACCGACTCTTAGTCGTAGCCGGATAGATCTCTCCTGTAAACCCTAGACCGGATATCTATATAAGCCGTCCTAGGGAGAGCCTTTAGGGCACCTACCCTCATAGTCTACAATCTCAACTCGCACAGGCGAAACCTTGTAACCCATATCCGACTCTGTCGTATTACTGGATTGCTAGCAGGAGTAGGATCCGTCCAAAGCTGGCAGATTCAAACCTGGGTAAACTTGTGTGCTCACCGTCCCGGAACACCGTATGTCTCACACCCCTCTCTTCTACACGCCTCGAGGACCCCCTCATGGCGTACTTGTCATCAATCCGACAACAGTTGGCGCCCACCATGGGGCAAGTGAGCTTCGGATCTACGTTCCGAGCGGAATCTGCGAGAATCGGAATCGGCGAGACTATCGCCGTCGGTCGCATCCTCTACGCCAGCGACGTCCCTCTCATCGTTCTCGACGAGACCTGGATTCCGGCTAGGGAGGTTGTGACTGCCTACACTATCATGTCTTTTGGTGAGATCGATGTCTACATCGGTTTTGCTGAACCTGTCCCACCCACCCCAGCGGTGATGATAGAGGCAAAAGAATCTTCTGGGTCCCTATTGTCCACGGAGGCGGTAGAGTTCTGGATCTCAGAAAACACTAATCCCACCCAGCCCGCACCAGTTGCGGAGATAGTGGAGAAATCCGAGCCTGAAGAAGACCTAGCGGCCCAAGTCGAATCTGGAGTGGATCTCCTTGGAGAGGCCGAATCCCAGATCGACCCACCCGCTGAAGTCGAAATCCAGGAGGAGCATATCAACGACACTGATTCCAGCTCTGACGACACCGGGACAGACAGGCCTTTCCTAAGGTACACGCTGCGACGTATGATAATGCAAAACTCAGGTGTAGATGCAATTCTCGAGACCATAAAAAGTTTCGACGAAGCTGATCGCGAGAGCTACAGGTACCTTAGGAAGAACGCGTCGCACTTCATCGGATATGTGGGATCCGGATCCGGCTCTGCAGATGCTGGAGACAACACCGACTCGGTGCTGGAGGCAATTGGAACAAACACCGACGTACCCGCATCTTCGGATGAATCAATGACGTCAGCAGATTTCCAAAAGTTCTCCGCGGAATATGAAGAGGAGTATAACTCCAAAGCTGTAGAGGAAGGAGAAGCCATGGATGAAGGATCCGGGGAACACTCTCCCAAAGCGCAGGATGACATGGAAGTCGGAGATAATCCCGAAGTCCAGATGTCCGAAAGTATCGATCAGAGCTTGACTCCGGGAAACGGACCCAAAGCCGTCTTTGCTACCGGCGCTGCCAAGAAGGCAAAGAAGAAGAACAAGAAGTACAAGACCCCGACAAAAGACCCTCTGGCAGAGGAGGTGATTGCCGAGGAATACGAGGAAGACTCGGATGGAGCAGTCATCCTAGAAGAGCCCAAAAAATAAGAATCGATGGATGGACACGTGATCACTGAAGGTGCGCGTAAACTCATCGATGCTGCATAAACCACACCTATTCCTACAGCTGCAGAACTTACTGCTAAAGAACTAGACGAGAGGGCATAGGCCCTAGAAGAGCGTCGTCAAGTACTCCTCGATGAAGCCAAAATCATCGAGGAGGAAAAGAAACGCATAGCATCCGCGGAGAAGTACAACTCCAGGCAATACCAGAAGACCAGGAAGCGTCATACCAATGACAACCAATTCCGGTAGATTCACGCCGTCCTTTTCAGAGAAGAGATGGGGAAGCCTTGGAAAGATAGCAAAGGGGATTGGGTATATCCAACTCCAGTACAAAATACCATGGCGGCCCAAGAAATTCTATCGGCTAATCTAGGCCTAGAGGAGATCCGGTTGGGAATCAAACTACTCAACAAGGGACTAGAGCAGCAAAAGGTCGCCATGTCCGGAAGTCAAAAACTGGTCTCTGATTCCGACCAATGTCGCATAGATCCGTCATGGGCTGACGTAAGACCCCAACGCATTCCGGAGCAGCACCACCGCCCCGATCGCAGGGAGGACAATTACTCCAGAACCGGATCTTCGGGACAGCACCACAAAGCTGCCCGTGGTTGGCGTAACGTTAACCCAGTCATGGAGCAAGAGGCAATTGCTGCACTGAATCCGAGGAACCCACCCTGGCGAGAGTCGAAAGACCGCAGGGATGATGATAAGGAGAAACGTCGGGAGGAGGACCGAAAAAGAATGCCACCTCCCAGACATGAAAGCCGTCTGGATGACGGACGAAGGAACGACAGAAACCATGCTGGGACAAGCCGGCAGGGGGCTCGTCATGATGAAGACCCTCCCCGAAACCAGAATAATGACGCTCCGGACGGAGGCCGGCGATCAGCCGGAAAAAACCCTGCTGCTCCACCTTCTTCGCCAAGTAGCTATCACAATGGCCCCAGGGAGGCAATGGAGGGCGTCATGGTGGAGGAGGTGGTGGCAGAAGCCGAAGTCCGGCTCCAAGGCACCGCAGCCACAGCCGACATTCGGGACGATCTCTATCCCCGAACGACGCAAGGCACAAGATCAACTCCAATATAGAGGCGCGACGCTACAAAAATGATGATATCTACGTGGGCCCAAAATGCTTCAGACCACACATCAGAGCTACAAGATTCCCGGAAGGATTTGCTATCTCAAGACATATCCAAGCCTACGACGGCATTGCTCGGCCAGATACCTGGCTACAGGATTTCTTCCAAGCTTGTTGCATCGCCAAAGGCGAAAACAGCCTGGTCGCAACCCGATATCTCCCACTCATGTTGCGGAAGATGGAACGATCATGGCTTAATGAACTTCCGGAGAACACCATCCACAACTGGTATGATATGCAAAGTGCGTTGTTTTAGAATTTTGAAGGCACATACCGGAGGCCCTGTACGGTCGGAGACCTACAGCGTTGCACCCAGAAGGCTGGAGAAACTTACTGGGATTACCTCGGACGATGGATCGACACTAAGAACTCCCGTGAAGGAGTAAATGATCAAACTGCGATTGAAGCTTTCATTGCAGGTCTCCCAATTGGTCTACTGCGTCATCGCTTGAAGTGCGACAAGGTCACTGATTTGGGAGAGATGATAGAAACAACGAGCAAGTATGCAGATGCTGACGACGATGCAGAGGGATTACTCAACGCCCTAGTTGTACCACAATCGGCAAAACAACCAAAGCAACAAGCTCAGAAGCGCAAGAACACCTCGGAAGAAAAACCCAATGCGGAACGGCAGTGGTTACTGCTACTTTCGGGTCTGGAGGACGAGAAGGACGCGGCGGAGGCCGCGGGCGTGGTCGTGGGACTTCGAGAGTTCAAGGTAGAGGAGACCAACAACCAGGCAAAACCTACACTTGGGCCGACATTGCCAATAACCCATGCGTACACCACTTGGATGCCAATGAGGGCTCGTCCCACACCAACGCAGAGTGTCGTTTCAATGACGACATCAAAAGAGATGATACCGCTGGCTACAGAGCTAAGCGGAAAAAGGGAAAGAAGAATCTCGAAAAGGATAAAGAGACCAAGGAAGATTCCGACATGGAGGAAGCCGATGCTTCAAATCCCAAGCCAGAAGGGAAGAAGAATTTTCCGACCAAAAAAGACACTTACGTCACCTTCCTTGGATCTCAATCAGCAAAGGTCAAGAAAGCAGTTCTACATGAGCTCAACGCAACAGTTCCGGCTGTCCCCCAATACCTGGACTGGTCGGAAGTGGCAATCACATTTGACCGCGCTGATCATCCGCCTAAGCTACATAGGCGAGAAAAATACGCCTTAATCGTCAATCCACTTATTGACGGTTATGGTTTCTCCAAGACCCTCATGGACGGTGGCAGCAGTATCAATATTCTCTATGTCGAAATGCTATGCCGGATGAAGATCTCAGAGACCCAGCTGAACCACAGCTCTGTGATCTTTCACGAAGTTGTCCCAGGAAGACAAGCTAATTCCCTAGGAGAAATCACTTTGGATGTTACCTTCGGAACTCCAAAGAATTATCGGACGGAGGCACTTTCCTTCGAAGTGGTCCCGTTCAAGAGCACGTACCACGCTATATTCGGACGTCCGGCTTACTGGGCTTTTATGGCTCGTCCGTGTAACATTTATAATATGATGAAAATTCCAGGTCCCAACGGCGTAATCACCATCAGGGGAGACCCGAAGAAAGCGCGAGAGTACGAGGATGAAAATGCCGCATTTGCTGAAGCCGTGCTGCACGCCCAGGAGTACCAGGAGATCAAGAAGAGCATAGATCCGTCCGAGATGCCCGCAACGAAGAAGGAGGTGACAAAGCCAAATCCGGAGTTCAAGGCATCAGAAGAGACGAAGAAGACGCTATTGAAGGATGATGACCCCTCCAAGGTGACCCAGATAGGCGTAGGACTAGATAGCGCATAGGAAAGCACGCTCGTCAAGTTCCTCAAAACAAATCAAGATATCTTCGCATGGCAACCATCTGACATGACTGGAGTACCTAGGGAACTTGCCGAGCACTCTTTAAATGTAAACCCGAACGCTAAACCCGTCAAACAGTCCTTACGATGTTTCAGCGATGAAAAGCGTAAGGCAATAGCTAAGGAACTAGCGCGGCTCGAGTTAGCCGGATTCATAGAAGAGGTCATCCACACTGAGTGGTCGGCCAATCCTATAATGGTCCCTAAAAAGGACACCACTGATTTAAGGATGTGTGTTGATTATAATGCCTTGAACAAGGCTTGTCCAAAAGATCCGTTCGCTCTGCCTAGGATTGATCAAGTTATCGATTCTACGGCAGGCTCGGAACTCCTCTGTTTTCTCGACGCATATTCCGGTTATCACCAAATTCGGATGAAGGAATCTGACAAAGTCAAAACTTCATTCATAACCCCCTTCGGAACCTTCTGTTTTGTTACGATGCCCTTTGGGCTGAAGAACGCAGGAGCTACCTACCAACGCACGATGCAGCGTTGCCTCCACGACCAACTCGGACGCAATGTACACGCATACGTGGATGATATTGCGGTGATGTACAAAAAGAAGGAAACACTGATTTCCGACTTGGAGGAAACATTCGCCAATCTACGAAAATACAACATCATGCTTAATCCGAAGAAATGCTTCTTTGGAATACCAGCCGGAAAATTGTTAGGTTTCATCGTGTCTCAAAGAGGCATAGAGGTGAACCGGGACAAAATCAAGGCTATATTCAATATTTCCAGGCCAACTCGCCTGAAGGACGTACAAAGACTAACTGGTTGCATCGCTGCAGTCAGTCGGTTTGTAAGCCGGCTTGGTGAAAGAGCCGCACCATTATACAAACTTCTGAAAAAGACCAAGGATTTTGTGTGGACCGACGAAGCTGAAGCTGCACTACAAGACCTAAAGAAAGTACTCTCATCTGCTCATATCCTTGCTGTGCCGGAACCATAGGAACCGATGCTGCTCTATCTTGCTGCGACAAACAAAGTCGTTAGTATCGTCATGGTGGTGGAGAGACCAGAGGAAAATCAGGAGCACCTGGTGCAGCATCCGACGTACTTTGTCAGCGAGGTCCTAACAGAGTCAAAACAGCGATATCCGCATTATCAAAAGTTAGCTTATGATGTTTTTCTAGCATCTCATAAGCTACAACACTATTTTCAGGAGCATCCAATTACTGTGGTGAGCATGGCTCCCATGAGAGATATAATCAACAACAGTGACGCCACAGGACGCGTCGCCAAATGGGGCATAGAGCTTTCAGCTTTTGATATTGAGTATAAGCCTCAGACAGCAATCAAATCCCAAATCCTTGCCGACTTTGTTGCTGATTGGACAGAGACGAAGGAGAATATGACCCTCCCTGAGTCAGAATATTGGACCCTCTACTTTGATGGGTCTAAGGCTCGAGGGGGCTCGGGGGCTGGCGTGGTGCTCAAATCACCCCAAGGATATAAACTTCTATACGTGTTGCAGATCCACTTCACAGCGACAAACAATATTGCCGAGTATGAAGCATTGCTACATGGAATCCGGATTGCTAAGGATATTGGCATCCGACGTTTGATGTGTTATGGAGATTCGGATCTTGTTGCTCAGCAAGTTTCGGATATTTGTAATGCAAATAAGCACATGGCAGCATATAAAGCTGCCGTGGATGATTTATCTAAATCGTTCGAACGGTTTGAGGTTCAACACATCCCTCGAGCAAGAAACGAGGAAGCAGATGCAGTATCTCGGATAGGCTCTGCATGGAAAGAGGTCCCGAATGGCGCTTTTTTAGAGCACCTCAAAGTTCCCTCAATAAAGGGAGTAGATGAGGAATATCCGACCAAATCCGACTCACCTCTAATAGCAGTTCTGGCTGTAATTCCCAGCTGGACGCAACCCTACCTTGATTATCTGGTAGATGGCAAATTACCCGAAGACGGGGTTCTAAGCCGGCAGATTATCCGATGAGCGAAAGCCTATACTATAGTTAAAGGTGAGCTCTATAAGCAGAGTGTTTCTGGGGGTTTTCAGCGCTGCGTATCTCCAGAAGAAGGAGTGGAAATCCTAAGAGAAATCCACGAAGGCGAGTGTGGTCACCACGCTGCAGCCAAATCTTTAGTGGCAAAAGCTTTTAGACACGGATTTTTCTGGCTTACAGCTCAGGCAGATGCCGAACGATTGGTCAAGACGTGCAAAGGCTGCCAAAAATATGCCAAGCAAGCTCTGATCAGCTGCGAACAATACCTATAACATGGCTTTTTGCGGTCTGGGGGCTTGATATGGTAGGACCATTTAGACGTGCACCAAGTGGATTTACTCACCTCTTAGTGATGGTGGATAAATTCACAAAGTCGATTGACGCTAAACCCGTCACTAGTTGTGATGGAGCAACAGCCAAAAGATTTGTCGAGGATGTTATAATCTGGTATGGTTATCCGCATAGTATTATCACGGACAACGGGAGTGATACCTCTATGGGAGAAATTGCCAAATTCTGCAACGAACAAAATATTCGGCTTGACATTGCGTCAGTCGCACATCCACAGGCTAACGGACAAGTCGAAAGAGAAAATGGTTTAATCCTACAAGGCCTAAAACCAAGACTCGAAGCACCACTACGACGTGCTACGGGGGCTTGGGCAGAGGAATTACCTTCTGTAATATGGAGTTTACGAATGACTCCGAACAGGTCGACCGGATACACACCTTTCTTCTTGGTCTATGGCACAAAAGTAGTTCTTCCTAGTTATTTAATTCATACTTCTCCTAGAGTGGCCGCGTATATCGAAGAAGATGCCGAGATTTCTCGACAAAATAATCTCGACTTAGTCGAAGAAGTTCGCGTCGTTGCTGAAATGAGATCAACAGCCTATCAGCAGAAGTTACGCAAGTATCATAGCCAGAGAGTCCGAAACAAATCTTTCAATAAAGGCGATTTGGTTCTCCGGCTTGTGCAACAAAGAAAGCACAAACTTTCCCCAATATGGGAAGGGCCCTTTTTAGTTAGTCGAGTATTGCACAATGGTTTGTACTACTTAACTGACATGAGGCCAGTCAAAGAAAGACCTGCTACTAAGAAGAGAAAGAGAGCTGGAGGCAGTACAAATCCGGATGAGTTAGACAGACCATGGAATATTGCTCAGCTACGTCTACGTCCCTTTTATTCTTAGTTTATCCTTCTTTGTAATCATACATGTAACATCCCAATTTCGGCAACCCAGATTAGTTCTCCAGAATGCAAAAAAAATTAGGGGGAACAAAAACTTTTTCTTGTTTAATGCTGAAGTGTTTGCTTGATGTTTGGATATGCTTATGCATATGAATGTGTATTAGATGATATACTCCTTACCTCACCCTCAGTTGACAAAAGCTATTTAACAAAACTATCTTGGATCATCTTATATATTCTCACATGTTCTGGCATTTCAAAACATGAGCCAAGATGCTTCTGTAACCAAAACTATTTTAGTAGCTTATATTGATCAAACTATGGAGAGCTATATAATATAACCTCCTTATGTTTTCAAGAGAGAACCTTCACCTACTCTTACCTCTAAGAATTCCAAAACCTTTTATAAATCCTTTGAACCCTACTCTTGGTAGAGATACCAAGGACCTTATCTTATTCAAACTCCAACCTATTTCAAAATACCCATCCTTACCTCAAGCTAAGCTTGGTGGTAACCCCAGTAGTAGTTGTTTGTTGGTAAGATGAGTTGCCTTGATCTGTTGTTTGACTTGATTGCTTAGGAGATAGTATGAGCTACTCTAGGAGCTCCTCACTAGGATTAGGATGCTTCCAAATCATCCCTTCCTAAGCAAGAATACAATCTGGATCTAATCTCTAGATACTAGGTGATCATCAAAAACCCTTAACCAGATTAGCTCTAAAGTGATATAATTCTAGAAGTTTCCAAGTCAATGAAGACCAACATCAAGCAAGGATACTTTCTACTCAATCTGCACTTCAACACCATCCACTTGATAATGCTTTGGTACCTTGAAATCAATCAAGAACATCCTCCCTCTTCTTCTAGTCAAAATCCTCAAACTGCCAAATTTGACTAAGTCTGGAAACAGTTTCAACATCACCTTTTTGAATGCCTCCTTTTCTCAAACCATGTGCATTTTTTTTGGAAATGCATCTGAACCATCTTGTTAACCATCCTAAGGACCAACTCTCTACATGGTTGTGATCTACTCATGATGTCTATCAACACCTACTTCCCTTGCTCCAAGTGGATCTCTGTGCTGCTTAAACCCACTTGGTTTATAAGGCATCATGACTCATTTTGCCTGGCAGCCTTAATTTCAACAAAGTTTGCCATCCCTTCTAGATCACCTCAAATGCTTTTAATCCAAACTTCTTCTGCCATGATCATCTCTATGACTTGGTCTACCCACCCATCTATCCCTTGCACCAAGGTGAGCTCTGAGCCCCAAGATGCAAGCATGTTTTGGTGGTATAAAAATAACATCACCCTAGATCATCAACTCCTGGTTCTGCATCCTTTTTCAAGTTGGAATTCCATTCCCCTAGGTTGCAAATGCTTGCTACACCTTGTCCACATCCTCTACCCTGATCATCAAGATTTCTCAAATATTATCCCTAATTATTATGGCCCCAAAACTATTTAATTCCTTTAATGGTCAAAATCTCCAAAACTCCCTCCATATAGAAAAGTTTGGTTTTTCCCAAAACACTTCTCTAATATTTGGCTCATGTGAGTTCCATATATCCTACCCTATCTTTCCATCTCAAAAATAATTATTTTTGAAAAGCTTTATTATTTCTTTTTGCCCATTTCCTTAAATGGCTGAATTGGAATAATAATTGTTTTAAATACTTCTAGTCCCCAATAAATCTTGGGAAAATTGCCCTAAGTGCGTATTCACATCTAGGACCCTTCCACATCAAAAACCAACCTTGTGCAATGGAAACTTATCAAATGATCTTCTAGAAATCACTTCTGTCCTTTTTGAGTAAATGGAATTAAGTGGACTAAAACCCCACATAAAAATCTCAATTAAATCCTAGGAGCCTACCTTTACCTCATCTATCCACCAGTACCATTTCCTCCTCTGCTCCAATGCAAGTTTTTGGACTTTCTTCATAACAATCAATTGGATCAAAATTGCCAATTAAGCAAAGCTGTTACTCAAACCAATTCCAAATCTCATCAAATCTTGCTCAATACTTATCCTCAACATCAGGACACACCCCTGGTTGACCAGCACTGTAGCACCACCTCAGCCCTTCCCATTTTACCCTTGGACTAGTAGAAGGAGAGAGAGAGACAACACAATCTTACAAGGATCTACTCTAATTAATCACCACAACTGCCACCCCCTCCCTCTCTGATCCAGCATGACCAAATACCCATCATACCCCTCCCCACCGTCCCCTGGACCAAACCCTGGCCAGCACTCCTCTCCCCCATGTCCAAAGAGGACATTTACACCATCAACTTCTCCCTCCTTGATAAAACACTACAGTAGCTCTACAACTCCAAAAAGAGTGATTCTAGTTGGTATTGAGAGGTATTTACAATACCTATCCATTTCCCTTTACCCCATATAAAAATCCTATGTAGATTTAATTTGGTGAAAAAGACAAAACAACTCCAGAACTGCTTTTGGGAATTTCCTGAGGACATTCTGGTAATGTCTTAACATGATTCCAACTCTCAGTGAACAAGTACATTAAACCCTACTGAACCATCCAAGGAAATACTTTTTGGAGCTCCAGAACTTTTCTGGTGAATTATTTCCTCAAACTAGAGCCTTTATCACTAGAAAATTCATAGGAAATCAAAGAAAAGTGATAAAATAGTGAAATCACCTTTGTTGGTCTCATTTCATCAAACCCTATCTGTTGGTATCATTTTTACACAATAGTATCATACAGAATAGGTCCTTGTTCCAAAACTCTCTATTAGGTAGTTCCTCGACTATGAACCCTAAGGGATGTCCATTCCCCTTCTCCAAGGCCATCTCAATCTCCTAATTCCAATCCTCTCAAAACCCACTAAATTGAGTAATGTGTGGTATGTTTGTCTGATGTATTGTTTTGATGCTTGCATTGCTTTATGTTGATTGTGGCCTTGTTTGCTTGCATGTGCTGTCTGGACGACGATAGTTGCGATGAAATTGGAGAGCAGGAGAAGTGGTAATTATTATTGGTATTATGGGGATTATCTAAAGAAGAAGTCTAGGGACATATTGTCATATTGTTGATCATCAGGCAAGCCACCTTCTTGCTCATAAGCCTTGTCCTACTGTGTTTACTTATGCATGTTTTATCTACTGTTTATTAAAACTGCATTGTTTTACTTTATGTTGATGTATATATATGGTAGTGGTTTGGCTCCTCCGAACTATTACACTTTTGTACTATTAAGTACAACCCCCTTGGTGACACCTACTGTTCCCTAGTAGAATAGAAGGTGTATCACACCATACCCTTTGGAGACCCTGTTTTAGCCAAAGAAAAGCTAGAGGATGGGAAGACCCCGAAAAAAGTTTTACCAAATGTTTTATGATAAAACCTTGGTGAGGTGGGACCTCCCAAGAGATGTTGAAAAAGAAGAAGGTTTTGTTTTACAAAATGCTGAAGGAAAGATAGAGGAAAAAGGTTTACGAAAACGCACCTGGTTCTTTGCAGTTTTGCTAGAACAATTAACCCGTGCAACCACATTACTCTGGTATGGGACAGGGCTGGATTTGAAGTTTGTCTATTCTGGTATAAGCTGCCTCGCAACAACTACAGGGCATCGGGGATCCCTGGAGGGTGGGCCTTCTCCGATAAAGGTCCATGTGGGACATCGACCTAGAGAATGAATGAAGGGTCTGCTGGCCTCCATTCGTTACTATGAGCCCCTCATTGAAAGCGCACACTCGAGAAGTGGAAAAAGCGCTCCGGTTGGTCCTCGGTACCCGATGTCCTGGTTTTGAGGGGATTAACACTCATAGGGTAGGCACTTATATTGGAGTGGGCATCTGGAGAGTCTTGATCGGTTACTCGACCCACGATCGGTGAAGATCAGGGTAGTGTACCCAGATGGTGTGGGGAAAGTGTACAACCTCTACAGAGTGTAAATCTATTCGAATAGCCGTGTCCGCGGTCATGGACGGTTGGGAAGGTTGCTGTAGAGCGGTGCTGGTTTTGTTTTCAAAAAGGATTTCGGAAAAGAAATGGCTTTGAAAAATGTTTTGACCATGGGATGGTCAGAAAGGGATGGAAGGAGTTTGGTCATGGGATGACCGCGAAGGAGAAGCAAATGGGTGACCCAGTCCTAAGATTTCCCAAAACTTTTCAAAATGGTTTCCAAAATGGTTTACAAAAGTTTTCAACAAAGATATGTAGATGCTACATCTACAAGAGAAACTATGTGAGAAAAGAACCCCTCTCGGAGCCCTCCTACTACCACAGTCGTATTGCATACCTTCTTGTTATTATTATTATTATTCTTAAGGTGGTTTGCGAGTACATTCAAAGTAATCATCGGCATTGTCCCTGGCTATTAACTTGGCCAGATATCAAGACAAGGTGAAGTGGAAGACTATGCGAGTTAGGACGTTCTCCCAGTCAGTTGCCTGTAGGTTAAGGCATGGCTCGGGCTCTGCGCTTGATGAAGTTCCGCTGATGATTATTGATGTAGCCATAACGACATTTATGTAAGTCTTGTAATTCGGTATATTCTTGGATGTTTTAATGATACTTGTCGGTTATGTGCCACGACTAACTGATCATGGGATCGTGGTTGTATGCATAACAGGGATTCTCGGAGGATTAATCTGGGGGCCCCATAATACATATGTACATGTTCTGTGAGAAATAAAAGTCTTGGTTGCCTCTAGTTTTTTCTGAGAAGTTTTTACCATCTTATATCCTAATGATCATGTCATAGTCGAAAATCCCAGAATAGTTGAAAGTACTTTATGCTCATGCTTGTTCTGGTTTAGATTTACGATTCTAAAAATGCTACCTTCGGGTATAACTCTAAAGTTTTTAGTCTATGCTTTGGTTATTTGTTTGATTGCCGGATGCGGGTCTTTTTCGAGTAGTGAATTGTTGGTACTGGAAGCCGGCTTTGTTTCTGAGTTTAAACTGGTTTAGCAATTGAGCTCCGTTGGTCGGCAAAGTTTCCGTGCAGAAGGTTTAGCCGGCTCACGAAAGGGACGAGGCGGAAAGCCATATAAACGATAAGTATAGGAAAAAAAGTATAAGTGCTTATGTAAACATTTCAGGCACACAAAAATTTAAAGCCAAAAGTGCTGAATAGATCAAAAGCTTAGCACTAACAAAAATTTAGTACTGCATATTTACAGACCCATCATGTTTCTCAGAATAATACAATTGTTTCTGGCAATCTATGATGCAGGAGGAGAGGAAGGAGCTGCCGGCTCGCTGGATACATTGCCTTGATATCGTTCCGAGATGTCCAGATCCGATACGGTCTGTTCATCGTCGGAAACTTCAGTTACTTCTTTGGGAGGCGGAGGCGGAGTGTCTATGCGGGTGAAGAAAGGAGTGTCGTAGCTGGTCAAGTCAGCCACGTGACATCCATATCCGGCGCAGGAGTCCATAATGACCTTGATGTCTTGCTCATGTCCGTCTTCATCCACTGTAGAATACCCTCTGGTCACTTGCCATATCTCCATGCTTCCATGGTAGCTCATGACCATGGTGAGAGCGTTCTGCGCCGCGGATCGCGTGTAGGACATATTCCAATCCTGGACAAGCTACGGCATATCCTTCGCCTTGTCCCGCACCTGAAAATCCGACATGCTATGCATGTCCGGAATCTTGAGAGCTTCGCCAATATCCGCAAGGGATTGGCAGAAGTCATGAAGCAGGTCACCGACTTGGGTAAGCCGGTGGGTGCGGGGCTCGGCAGAGGTGGAGTCCGTCAAGTTCAGAGGACCTATGCACAAAAACAGTTAAGAAAATCCGACATTGAAAGAAGTCGAAGAAAATAGACAAATCAGACAGATGGAACATACTGAAGATGACATCATCAACTTTGGTCTTCTCTTCTCGAAGACTCCGGAGTTCAGCCCGGAGCGCCTCGGAAAGGTCCTTTTCTCTGCAAAGCTCATTATTGAGGTCCGAGATTTTCTGATCTTGAGCGGCAATCTTACGATCGTGCTTGTCAGTAGCCATGGAAGAGGATTCGAGAACTTGAGTGATGCTCTTCTCATGATCCGCCTTGAGCTTCTCCAGCTCTTGGCGAAGTTCTTTATTCTCCACCACCAAGGTTTTGAGGTTCTCGGCCTCTTCAATCATAGCGCATGACTGTTTTACCAGTGCTGTAAGTCAAAAAGAACAACATTTCAGTAAAAAAATTCAATTATGAAAACATGGAAGACAAGGTTTGAGTCTCGGAATGTTTACCTTCGGCCTCATCCTTGGAGACCTTAAGCTCAAGTTCTTAAGTCGGAGAGCTCTGATCTCTCTCCGCTTGTTGCATACATTTTTCAACAAATCCTGGTTATAGGAACATACTTTCTGTAAGTCAGAATACCCAAAGTCAGAAGTCTACTAAAGACTCGGGCTAATATTTTTACTAATATCAGCACGAGCCTTGGGGGCTACACTAGTTCATTCTTTGGCATCCTAAGGAAGCATAAACCCGGATTATATATCCTACTTCATGCTTGGGGGCTAGAGGATATGATCTGAAATAAAGGAAAAATAGGAGTTAGAAGTCTGACTTACATATTGTTCGCGAGTAAGTTTATCCAAACTCGCATTCACTTCAACAACAACCTTCTCGGCGAGAGTCAGAGGAGTCAATGGAGCAGTTGGAAGCTCACCGGACCTTATCCTCTCGTCACGAAGACGCACTTGTTCAAGAAGGTCAGAGTGCTTGATGTCTCTACCTCTTGTGCTTCTTCTTCGGCAGAAAGATTTCTTTTCTCCAAGCATTGCCTGGCCAGCCGATGGATCTCTTCCGCAGATTTCCGGGACAAGCCAAACTTGGCAAGTCCCGAATTGTTGAGAAGGTTTTCGGCAAAGGTTTCTACCGAGGGATCATTACCTGAAGAGGGTTCACCCTTATCTAAACCTGACTCACTCATGGTGACGTCAGTTTGTGATTCAAGGATCGCTGGCTCGGTTGAAGGAGCCAGATCTTCTGCGACATCCGGCGAAGGAGTAATCACCGACATTGAAGAGGATTGGGGGCAGGAGTCGGAGGAGCCATGGCAGGAGAGGCTATGGTCAGCTTCGTCTGTCGCAGGGGCTTCAAAGAAGTTCCCTTCCCCTTGCCCTTGATGAGCTGCTTAGCTTTGAGAATGTAGTAGAATTGAAAACATTACATCTCGGAAGAAAATTCGATTGAGGTACAAAGGCGGAAGTTGTGTTGAAAGTTACCTCTTCACGACATGCACCTCCTTTGTGCCGACGGCCACTGTCGGAGCCTTGCGCTTTTTGGGCACAATGTCCGGCAATGGGACTAACTCCGCCTCCTGAGAAAACTCTGGAGGATATCCCTCGAGCGGAGCAAATTCTGACTCGGGGAGGTCAGCAAGCTGAAAAGAAGAAAACATATCAGTATTGCGATATAACTTAAAGAATGAAACGCATAAAAAGGTTTATTGTTAAAAGTTTACCGGCACAACAGGGTTTTCCGCTGTATGCATGTTCAGAGAAACCTCCGGGATCTTCCTCTCGATCCGTGCCCTTATCAGCCATTTCATCTGGCTTATATAACCTTGCGAGGTATAGGCTCTGGGGCTGATGCGGAGGGAATCCTTTTTGGACAACGTGATGGAGTGCATCAGTCGGTCTCCGTGGTACTGAAGGGGTTGGATCCGGCATGACACCCAACATTGGACCAAGTCGGATCCCTTCAGTCCTTTGTGCTTTATCAAATATTCAATCCACCTCTTGGCGAGGAGCAGATCGTCGCTGAGAGCCGGAGCGGCCTCGTTCCAAGATGCTTGAGGCGTGGCAGCTCCGTCGATGAAAGCCGGCAAAGCAGTGACTTTGCCGGGAGCCGGAACATCCTTGTGGTAAAAGAAAGTGGCTGGCCATTGTTTGACCGAGTCACTTGCTAGAATCTTAGGATATACGCGCTCACACCTAACTGAAAAGCTAATTGTACCGGTAATATAAGGATTACCCGCCGTGATAGAATTTCTCCGGACATGGAAGTAGTACTGGAATAAGGTAAGACTCGGCCTAATACCGAGAAATCCCTCGCACAAGGCCGCATAGGGGCTCATCTCTAGGAGGGAGTTGGGAGGAAGATGGTGAAGTTGAACACTATAGTGATCTATCACCTCAGAAAAGAATTCCGAGGGAGGGAATGACAAACCTCTGTCGAGATGGGTGCTGAAGTGTACCCGCTCGTCGGCGCGCGGGTTGGGGCTAGTCTCGCCGGAGCCACTCCGCCAGTCGCCGACGCGGAGGAGCCCTTCAGTATCCACGCCGCGGATCTTCTCGTCATCCAACACGCAGGGGATCCAGACCCCGCGGTAGCTTTCCTTCTCCGCCGCCGTTGCCGCTGTCGCGACCAAGCCGGATGATGAAGACGAAGCCATTCTTCTGGTGCGCCGGTGACCTTAGATGGGTGGCGCTAGGAGTTTGGGAAGGAGGGGAGCTCTGAGCACGAGGGAGATTTGGAGGAGAAGAAACGGCAAGGGAACAGGTGAAGAGAGATGGAGGAGAATCCTCACCCCTTATATCCACCTAACCGCGCCAAGATTCGTGCAAATGGCACTATGTAACCACCACGCATCGTGGAAGGAACTAGGAAGGACCCACGCGATGATTACCTCGCCTCGATCTCCGTGTACGCATTGAAATGATGCCTCGGTTCCGTGAACGGCGGACCCACCAACGGTCGTGCTGACAGGATGTTTGTCAGATGACGTGACTTAACCATGACGAGTGTTAGATGACGTCAAAGACCTAGTTCTAGCTTAGTTTGAAATCAAGCCAGAAAATCCGAGTAACATGTTGATAGGTCCGACTTATTTTTAAGACCCGGATCGTGTTTTTTGTTGTGAAGTTTCAGGAACCCTTCAAGATTCTGCAAGCCGAAGATCAAGCTAGACGATGATGAATCCGACTTTGGATCTTGGAGACTTCCGGGGGCTGCTGTTGGGGATATACTTTCCGGGTATCATCACAATCCTCACTGACCAGGGTGGCCCACTTCGGGTTAGAGCTTTGCTTCACGGGCGGCCCAGTCAGGGAGAAGAGACGGAGTCCAATCCGGCTACGGGAAGGCCCATAAGACTTACCGACTTAGGCCCCTAGCGTTACTTGTAGTTCAAGATGTACTCTATAATCGACTCTTAGTCGCAGCCGGATAGATCTCTCCTGTAAACCCTAGGCCGGATATCTATATAAGCCGTCCTAGGGAGAGCCTTTAGGGCACCTACCCTCATAGTCTACAATCTCAACTCGCACAGGCGAAACCTTGTAACCCATATCCGGCTCTGCCGTATTACTGGATTGCTAGCAGGAGTAGGATCCGTCCAAAGCCGGCGGATTAGAACCTAGGTAAAATTGTGTGCTCACCGTCCCGGAACACCGTACGTCTCACACCCCTCTCTTCCGCACGCCTCGAGGACCTCCTCATGCCGTACTTGTCATCATTCCGACAACACCTGAAGCTTGCTTGCTTGCTTGTACCTGGAGCTTGCTTGATGTACCTAGAGCTTGCTTGCTATAACATAACATAACTAGAGCTTGCTTGTACCTAGAGCTTGCTTGCTTGTACCTTGATCAATCTTGTATCTGGAGCTTGCTTGCTGTACCTGGAGCTTGCTTGTTGTAATAACTAGAGCTTGCTTGTACCTTGAGCAATCTTGTACATGGAGCTTGCTTGCTGTAACATAACATAACTCAATTTAAGTTTTTAAGTTTGTTGTACCTTGTTGTATCTACATTCTTCAAAAATACTGCAGCTGATGGTGTACCTGGAGTGTATTTATACATATGTATCTGTTATATATATATACTGCATGTGGATGATGGATGATGGATGCTGGGGTCAATGCATGGGGCTATCAATATGGGGATGGATTTTGTCTTGCAGGGATATATTTCTTCAATTGAGTTTACCGTTTCTCCCAAAGTGTCGATTCACTTCCGTTTCGGTTGAGAAATGGGCACTCCTAGGTCAAAAAATTAGCAAAGGTCATGCCAAATTTTTCGGCAGAGATTTGTGCTAACTTTTTGCCGCTTTTCAATAGAGTGCAAACATGTTGGGCAACGATGAGGCTAGCCCTTCTAAGCACATGAGTGTCGAAGAACAAGCTAGGCAGGCCAATGAGTCATTCTGGCGGGAGTCCCAACAACAGCAGGAGGAGGAGGAGGAGGAGATGAGGATGACACCACCAGAGGAGGAGGAGGCGACCGCCGCCAGAGCTGTTGGGGGAAATGAGGGAGGAGATGCTGATTACGAGGGGGACGGGGGCGACTATGATGAAACTACTGAAGGCGGCGACGAGGTTGACACCACCGATGGTGGCGCTCGCACCGATGGCAGCGAGCGAACGGATGGCGGTAGCTGCAACCCGACCGCTACTCAGAAGAAGAAGAAGAAGAAGAAGAAGAAGAAGAAGAAGGAAAATGAAAGGAAGGATCAGAAGCTGCCAGTGCTCGCCACCATCTGTGATGAGTTCACTAGAGTCACAGAAAGTGGCCAACCCATTGTGCCTGAGGCGTTTGCCAAAGGGTACAACCTGCAACTCGGGTGCATCGTCCGGGAAAGCATGTCGACCAACACGAAGTACATCAGACATGCTGACAATGCGGCTTTGGTCGATAACCTCCTTAAGAAGCTTCACAAGCGATACACATTCCCAGAGCGGTTCAGAAACCTGGAGAGAAAGAACCCGATGAACAAACTAGCCCTCACGAAGATGAGCAACGCCTTGAGCAACTAGAAAACCCAGGTAAAGAATAGCATTGACAAAGGTGAAAGCTAGGAGGTTATTAGTAAGAAAAATCCGATGCTCGATGAAGAGGAGTTTAAGATATTCAAGGCGAATATAGCTACCGCTGATGCTATACATTGGACTAACTGGGGCAAGAGTATGCGGGAACATAACATAGGTAACCACCGGCTTGGAAGCGACGGTTACAGAGGGAAACAACCCATTTGGGACAAGGAGGACGCCGAGCTTGAACGCCTTGGTAAAGACAACCCGTGGCTTAAAATCATGGACTTGCAGCTTAGGAACTTTGTCTGGGCCCGCTACTACCTAGACCTAGTAACAGAGGAGTTCATCACTGACGATCCAGAGGTGAAGGAATTCGAGAAGAAGCTGGTAAGGAATTTACTGCCGATCTCAAGTCTATTGCATTCTAATTAAAATAATGAACCCAAGAATCTAAATGGGTTCACATTTCCTTGTGTCTGCAGGAGGATGAACTGAATGCTCCTGCTGAAGAGTTGTCCTAGGATTTGATGGAGCCATGGGACACGGTTTTCAATAGGGCGATGAACGCTTACAAGAAGAGGGACAAGGGGTTGCCGCCGTCCTCAGATGGCCATGTCTCCGGCTTCGGTACGAGCATTAAGTTCAAGGAGTACTACAAAGAGGATGCCAAGAAAAGAAGGGAGAGGTAGAACCAGTCGTTGGCCAAGGATAAAGCCGTTGCTGAAGAGCTGAAGATGAAGGTGCAAACACTAGAGGAAAAAAAGAACGAGAAAACAATGTACAAGTTAGTGGAAGAGAAGCTTTGCGCGATGATCCCCCATGTGTTTTTCGAGGGGCTAACTGCTTGGAATGCGGGAGGTTGAAAGGGGCCAATACATCTTCCCAGCTTAAGCGGCAGCAACTCGGGAATAAATGTTAACGTGTCGCCGGACCTGGTGACCCCGTCGGGCGTCAACACCGGGACGCAGGCGCTCATTTTGGTCGCACCAACGCCCCCTCCCGCCAAAGATACCAAGGCACAACCGACGGCGGCGGTGCTTCGTCAGGCACCCATACGAGAGAATGCAGATGATAGGCCGGCCGCCAGCATCGGCCGTGTCTCTACATGCGGTGACCCAACATACCACTGCATGATGTAGTATACTATAGTCGTTGACATAACACCAATGAAACACCATTCACTAGTATTACATCCCTCAGAGTGGTACAATAGAAACACAGCAAGTCCAAGACATGACTATAGATTATAACTCGACTCTTCACGAAAGATCTAGATAACACTCTAGGTTAAAGAGAGAGAAAGAAACTTCTTACAAAGAAACTTAAGACTGAGACTAGCATCCATACTAATTGGCTTGCAATTGCTACTAACGCAATGCTCTACAGAAGTAGGTTTTATGGCTAGAGTATCTACTCCTATGTAATCAGGATCTTCGTCTTCACTCCGGTTGATGTATATGTTGACTTCATTGACTTTATTGAAGAACTTGAGTTGTCGATGATGGTTTCTTGAGCATAAGTTGGTGTTAACATCGTCTTCAACGGCTTAGAACCTAGCAAGGGTTAAGAAGGTATGGTTGAGTACGAGCGTACTCAGCAAGTTCACTAAAAAGGAGTGTTTGATGCACTATCTCTACAGCCACAGACCAAAGGTCATAGGCAATGCAGGTTTTTGTAAACATTTCTTCAAAGGTTGATTTTATTCTGAAAACTATGTCCGACTGCCTTCACAGGTTGACCAGAACTTTCATGGAGTTCCTTGCCTACCGTGTTCGTAGCTCCTTCTCGGAACATGGAGTAACATGTCACAATTCTTACACTCTACAGAGGTGCGTTTCTTTACCCATGAGAGACCAAATCCTTGTTGCACAATCGGGCAGCTTACCCGTCCACACTTCCTTTGGTGTGGGCCCAGTAGATGATCCAAGCCAATCGCTACCCTTCTCCGCGGCCCCATATGTCTGCACGATCCTTCGGGCCGAGCTACATCTCCTTTAAGCCCCCTTTCGGGCAAGCTACAACCCTGAAGAGTTCCCAAAGACTCTATGAGCCGGTTATGCCCTTGGAAAGCTCCATAAAGGTCTGACTATACCTCCGGCAGCCGCTCACAGATAATCCAGACACCAAAATCGTGGGGCCTAAGGGTGCCCACCCATATGCTGGATCCGCGCAAGGAATCACAGCATCACGTTAAGGTTGTCTTTCCTACATACGGGAGGAAGAAGATCCAGCTGACTTCTCCGTCCCATTCCAAATCTCATGGTTACCACGTAATATACGGTGCTAGAATCACTAGCGACATTGGTTGTTAAGTCCTAGATATTATGTTCCTTTACCACTGGAACTATATCAGTAGATTACTACCATTTGGTAAATAATCCATAGTCATATTATTATGAAAATAGTGTTTTCAGACCTTTTTTGAAATGTAGTTGATGATAACATTTGAGTTACAAGCATTTGATAGAGAATAACCAAAGGACATGAGCAAGTGTGAACTTGCCTCTTGTGATTGCAAGATTATGCAATCACGGTCTTCAAGACAATTGAAGATCCAAATTCTGTAAACAACATCATTGGTCCGGTAAGGATGAGTGTTTAAAGAAGAAAGATGCAATTATGCATAATTAATGTAATGCAATTTGATAAACGTGCATCCCCGGAGTAATCATACTTGATCTTAGGGTTTGGAAGCTTGTGGTGATTTCTTTGGAATGTGTTGCACTTTTATACTAGTTTCACACTTGTGCTTCTTATTAAGGCTTGTGATTGTGGGTGAGATACTTGCAAGTACAATAAAGTAACACATGTGGATAAAGCCTTCAAGGTGTTGATAATTGATTCAAGCTTTTTACTATAACTTAGAGAATTAAATATAAATGTAGAGTTCATTAGTATTTACTTTAAAATAATTACCTTTGAGGAAAAGATTACTTTACAAAGTAAAAACATTTCAAGCTTGAAGTTATATATTTCTAGGGTTTCTTATTAACTAAAAGTATTTAAGAAAGAAACATTGAGCATATTTGAATAGCTATTCCATTAGTAAGTGGTGGCTTATATATCTGGAATATAACATTACTTTAATTACTTAGAAACTTGGTTTAGAGTTTTAAGTAGCTTTCCAAACTTGTAAAAGAATTGGTAGTTAATATATTGATGTTTTTAGAAATGCATGAAATCCTTTTGTTAAACAATATACTATTTTGATGGTTTTATAATGGATAAAATTAAGATACACTTAATTTTTAAATGGTAGTTTTCGTAAATATATCTAAAAATGGTTAGACCTATTTTACTTCCCTTAAACATCAATTTAACTTGTTATTAAATTTTTTGGACTTTAATTACTTATGTAATTGGTATAAGCAAAGGTTCATATAATTTTTATGTATTAAAATAAAAGAAAAGGGTTTAAACAAGAGTTATTAAACCTTTACCTTTTATTTTTCTTCAAGTGTGGTAGTTGATACTTTTAATGTGTAGATTTTATTTATGTCATCATTTTAGTATATAATATGTATTTTTGTGATTTTTAAATAATAAGATATGATTTTTATAAGTTTTATCACTTTATAAATACTTTATAAATAATTATATTTAGTTAAGTGTCACAAAAGTATATGAAACAAGGTTATAAATGTATATTATGTTTTTCTAAGGATTTTAATATATTATACTTATTTTTCTGAATTTTAAATAATAGAACATATTTATTTAAGATTTATCCCTAATAGGCTATTTACTAATAACAATAACTATCTTATTTAAGTTGGAAAATAAAATATGATAATAGGTTTAGAATATATAATTTATTTTTTTGAACATTTTGATATATAATATATATTTTTCTGAATTATAAAACAAAACATATTGATTTAACATGATTTAATTATTTTCTTAAATTCCTAGAAATCATTTTTATTTGAATATATATTGTTTTATTTATATACTAAACAGGGACATACTTGTCTCACCGAGCAGCCACCTAGAAATAAACACTGACCAGTGGGGTCAGGGCCACATCAGCAGCCCCGTGGATTGAAGACCCAATCAAACGATGGTGAGGTGGCAGGGATGATGCAAGCACATCGTCATGCTGATGCAAGCACGGCCACCACCGCGAGTTGGTGGTCGCCGGCGGTGAACATGAGCTTCCTAGCAAACGTGGATGGGTGCGTTCGAATAATGGGAGTAGGGTGATCCTAGGGGTGGTGCTAACACCAAGTTTTGGTCACCGGATCTACTCCGGTGACGACCTATTGCAGCGGCGCTCGCGGTCGATCATGGCGGTGACGATACATGAAGTAATCGAGGAAGAGGAGCACACTATCAGACTCAGGAGCTCACCAGGAACGCGGTGGTGCGGTCGGTGAAGCGGATCATGGCTAGAATCGACGAGGATAACGGTGGCCGGACTTTGGGTAGGAGGTCTCAATCCAGGCATTTGGGACTTCTACCGCTTCCGCGAGATGGGGCAATCGTACGAGAAGATCATGACGGTCACCATGGTGGTCTCAGCTGGCCGAAGGGAGCTCGGAATCGACGGGCACCAGCGAGACCTAGGGCTAGGGTTTCGGTGGCCACTGCGTGCGAGCGACATGGAGCGAGAGAGAGGAAATGAGGAGGATGGGCAGGGGTGTCATGGTGGCGGTCTTATCCTCCTCCCTGGCGACGGCGATCCATCACGGTGATCGGAAATTTGCTGATGGCGGCGGACGACATCGAGCGGCGGCGAGGTGCTCCAGTGAGCTGTCTATGTGCGTGGGGGTGACGATGATGGCAGTTTTGTAGAAAACCCCCTAGAAAAGTTTATGTCTTAAGCCGTGGTCCACATCCAGCCCCACCTGTCAATCAGAGAGGGGAAACGAACTGGGCTGGTACTGGGCCATAGGAAAGTAGGCGGTTTATTCCATCTGCTGCTCACGGGCTGGGAATAGGGCATGGGTCATGGGCTGTGTAGCTGGCTGATTCTTTTTCGTTTTCCATTTCTCTTTTCTGTTTTCTGTTTTTTACAAAACCATTTAAAATATGAATTTTTTCAAGGATTTAAATATCCAGAGAATTGTAGGTTATGAATATTATTGTATAAAGCAAGTATGACCTTCTTCTCCTCCTTTCTCATTGTGTATGAAAATATTCATAACTATATGAAGAATCCTTTTCATTAGGAAATATTAATAGGAATTAAGGTTTAGGGATTTATTTCTTATATAAAAATGATTTTCATTTTTACCATGATAATGGTTATGGTAATGATTTAAAATGGTTAATGATACCCATATAATAGATTCTTACTTAGCATCACATAACAACCATGATATATGGTGGTTTAAATTCTAGGGTTCTTAAAGTTTGGTCATTTCTCCTATTCAGCTTCTACTTGATTTGTAGTGTCTATAATTACTATAGAGCAATCTTGGTTAAATCATTAGGCATGAATACTAATCATTTATAAAGAAATGAAGATATTCATTTACAGGTAGTTATCATGGGTCTTGAGAGGATTTCATGGACTCATATTCTATTGTTAATATGAATGAAGATTAAGGTTTAAAGCATATTGCCCTTAAACTTGTGGTCATGTATAATATCTCCATTTAGGACAAGATATTAAGATTGCTTTCTAATGTGACTCAAGAGAAAGAAATGATATTAAGGGTTTCTAAGCACATTTGAATTTTATGGTTGGGAGTAGCAAAGATGTGCTTAAGTGAATGGTATAGAAGAGTATTCCTACATACCATTATGGAAATAGAATGGTTGGTCAAGCATATGAGATAGATATCAAACTTGCTATAAAACTAAGGTTGAATGATTACCAAGAATTCCTATCTTGCTAGCTTATGCAGCTTATTCTTCCGGAATTCTGATAAAACCTTCTTCTTGTGGCATGCCTGCACCTCCTAGCTCCTTCACCTTAGTCTGAGCTAAAGTTTAGATTGGCCCAAACTCGTTGGTAAGGACATATCTTAGTGTTCTGGGGTCAAATGGTAGCTATGGGGCCCTATTTATAGGTTTGAGCATGCTCTAGTAGCATGACACATAGGTGGGTGACTCTTGGTGGAGTTTGAGTAAGGTGCTTTGTTGTCAAGCTCTCATGCATGGGAATTACTTGAGGTTCAAGTCATAGAAGATATTTCTAGTGGATAAGAATGGCCACATAGTATGGTATTATCCATGAGTATGCTTTGTTTTATTGTTAGCCAAGTGGCATTTGGTAATGGATGAATTGAAATGGGATAGACATGTGAGAAAGGTTACTGGAACTACTCCGCTGCTACTTTTATACTACTGGGCTATGATGGAAAACACATCATGTGCATGTGAGTAAGCTACTTGTAGTTGGGTCCCATATGGTGCAAGTTCCCATTCCTTGGAACTTGTGCCTATGGATAAGCTCAATTTGAAAGATCTTTGCTATGGATGTACTTGGGCTGGATTCATATTATCTTGGCTTAATCTTTATTTCTATGCTGCCAAGTGTTTATTTGATGGTGAAACTTGCCCCTGCCTGTGATGTTGTACTTAGGCATACAAGCTGATGAGAACAAATTACTAATATGCCCCTGGTTTTATTTAAGCTCTATGATGTGATAGCAATGCACTTCATTGCCCAAACTGAGAGCACAACTAACCCACAACCCCTCCTTTCTTTTCTCTTGTATTTTTGTCTTTGTTTTTGCAAGAACTGGAGATCAAGAAGATACAAAAATGAAGGAATAATTTGGTAGTTAGTTTAGGACTCTTTATAAGGTTTATCTTGTTAATGAAGCTGACTCCATATTTGTATATACTTGGATTAACAAGAGTATTACTTGATACTCTAATACTACTAGCTTTTGTATAACCTCTTAATTACTAGCTTAACTCTTTGGTTTAGATACTTCTTCTAGTTAACTCATGAGTGAGTTAACTCCTCCAACATCAGATGGTTTGATCTCCACTAAGGATCACATTCCATTTATGATGGCACACTCAACCATATCTAGTTCCTCCTCCTTATTCATTTACTTAAGGTCTTTGGAAGGTTCATAGAATAGGTTAAAGCTAACGGTTATTAAGTACTAGGTCAAGGATTGGTCTCTCTATATTGATGATCAATTGACACTAAGACCTGATTAAATTAGAATGTCATCTATTAATATGATAATAAGGATATGAGATGAATAGTCTTGGCTTGTCTTCCATTCTACTTTATTTGTGATAAGGGTTCATATTTAAGAACTACCATGATACCCATGGTAGGAATATCTATGGAAAACAAGTGTTTCAAGATTTAATTATTAAGTTTCTTTGCTTAAGTTATAAACTTAATTGAGTATTCAAGAGTTGTTATAATGAATACCCAGATATGATCTCTATAAGATCCTTTATTGATTCCATTTGATCTACCCATAGATCAAATTATATTACCCAAATATAAGGTTTTAGCAAAGGTCATATTGAAACTTATCGCAATCAACTCGATGATCTACTTCAGTTCCACCAAGTTAAGACAAGCTTCAATCACTTTGACAAGTTTTATTTAAAAGCGTGAAAATTATCCAGATTTTCTATTCATGAATGCAGTGCACACACGTCATCTCAACTTATTTCTAAGCTCTAATGATGGGGTGTTACACTACATTAGCCGATCCCAACACCATCACCAAGGTAACTAATTAGTTAGTGCACGTCATTGATACCTTCGATCCGGATTACTGATGTAGTATAGCTCTTTTTCCCTAGTAGACCTAGGTTATCGAATCCTCGGGAAGCAGAAAGCATAGTGAAGTTACTTTAACAGACCTTCGGGAGTTTTAGAATTCTTTTTGTGTTTTACCGGACCAAGAGTTTGATGTCTTTTGTTGTTGTTGATGATCGAGAGAGAGGGACTAGGGCTTTCGGGTTCACCTGTAGCTGTGCAAAACATCTGATGGGAATAAAAGATAATAATAAAGTATGCATGTAATTGTTAGAGCAAGATAATTATATGTGAGCAGTGCATCCATAATTGCTATTGCCTCCGTAACCGCTTATAGCAATAACCTACTAGTCTCATCCATAGAAGAAAGAGAACTAATGATATGCATAGTGATGTCACTGTTAATCCCAAGTAAATCCCTCACACACAGTCGTACTACCCCTTCTGTCACTGGGGTTCCCAACCTGTAGATTAGTCATTACTCATACTCCCTATACCTGGCTCAATCCTCGGGGTCTTGGGTACCTGACAAGTCCTTGGATTGAGGCAAGAGAGGATACAATAATCATCATGTCATACAAACTAATACATGATCCCATCTATGATAAATAACATGCACAAAAGCTACATGGCTAGGCCGAAGCCCTTAGCCCAAAGAGAATTACTCACGCATAGAGATGAAATCAACAATCATAAAAATTGCAATGGAAATCATGAGATTGATCGCAAATAGTCTTACAGTGTCGCCAATCGAAGATGAGATCTACTATTACAAGTGGTGGAATATGGCTATGGTGGTGGAGAAAGGTTTCGAGATTAGATCTAAGTCTATTCCTCTAGCAACTCTTCGGTGTTGTGGATGCAGGTTTCTGGGGTTCTGGGGGGGTGTGTTTCTCGTTTCCCTAAGCCTCTTTATATAGGGGTTCCCTTCACGAAAGTTGTTCCGTTTGACCTAGCGGTGTTGATGGCAACTATATGGCCAGAACTATACGACCGAAATTTTATTCCTGTCGTATAGTTGGTCGTTAAAACTTCTGTCTCCACTTCATGGCCCCTAGTTTCTTTGGGTTGTTGGAAATCTCGTATCTTTGACTTTAATGTTGTGATTCCCATCATCAAACGTCATTATCTATGTAGGGAAAAATAGAAAGAAAGGATTGCATACCCCTTTGATCATTAGGCATTAGTGGCAGGGTTTGGAGAGATATTTCATCAAAAATATGAATAATATCTAGTTTAAATGTGGATGTGGATGGCTATATTTTACAGCCATCAACCTCCCCAAGCTTAAACTTGATCGTCCTCGAGCAAGAAAATCAAAATCAAAAAGGAACTCATCATTTAAACTAAAATAACAAGATGATGATCTTACTCATGATTGGTAGTCTCATGTTTCCACCACTTCATTAATATGAAAAACTTCAGCATAGATAGAGTAATGGCAAGCATATCATACGGTTTTTTATGCATCCTTATAGCATAGCAAAATTATTGTTAACATGGATGATTCAAATGAGTAAACCGTATTCCATGTCATGTAATCAACTCATAGGCTTGCCTTTGAACAATAAAGTATGATCATGTAAAATTGAGAGAGTGAGAGTTTGTCGTGAAAAGCATATACACTAGAGTATCTCAATTCTCCCATATCAATAAGTCAAGACTTTTCAAGCACTACTTTTCTGTTCATTGTCCTTCAAGAATTTCAGTTCTTAAGTAATTGAGAGATGCCAAAAAAATTAATTAGTTTATCGGGCTATGATGGACACTCGTGGAATCACCAAGTTTTTTGTTCCTTTTGCATAATGATTACTCATATCAGCCAGAGGAGTGATTCCATCATGAACACAACGACCCGAGAATGCCAAGAATCTTACCCATTATAGCATTGCTACTACATATGTTTAATCAACTCATAGCCGAAATCTAGGAGTTTCCTCCATGAAGATCGTTCGTAGGCTAGCGGAGTTGTTAGATTCACAAGTCAAACTTTGGCATGCTCACAAAAACCGCTAAACATTAATTCAATTGCACAAATCCTTTTAAAGAGAGCTATCAAGTCAATCATTCTTTTCTGTGGTGTTGAGTGTCTCTAGAAATAAGCCTTCAAGACTAAACACTACAACACCCAAGCCTTCAATTGTGAGACTTTTTCTTATTACAATTGTTTAGGAAATTTTTAGGCAAGACTTCGTTAACTACAACAGCTGGAACAAAATGTACCCAACCAAATACCCATGCAAACAAAATTTTACTACAATATAAAGACTCACTCCACCAATATAATATTTTAACATTTACTACTAACTAGCATGGGTTTCTCAAACTTCAAAAGTAGGGATTCTTAAGGCATACCTTTCATGATTAGTTCCACTTCTCTCTTCCCTTTTGATTTGCTTCTTGGAAACTCGAAGTCGATCACTCTCTTGCAAATATGTGAAAGCCACAAGGAGAATAGAAAGGAAGGAAGAGGGAAAATAAAGATAAATGGAAAAATATTTTGTTGTTTTTAAGAGAGGGAATTAAAGAATATAAAATTGGCGGCAAATCTCATCTAGAAAGTCTTGAAAACAAATAGAAATAACCAAACATAAAGTGTTGGGGAAACCAACACAAGTGCTTATAAACTCGAATTAAAAACATAACCTCGAAATAAATAAATAAATGAACGCCAAATAAAGATAATGCGGAAACTTCCCCAAGCTTAGGCTTTTGCAAGCCCTTCAAATCATTGTGGTGGCAGGAAAAAGTCGTAACTCCAGTTCACAAATTGAGTTGATAAATTACTAGTTGTTTCTCGTAGGTTCGAGGAGAGGTTATGCATCCTCTCCACAGTTCCTCCAAGTTCTTGGAAGTCTTGGTATGTAGCGAACCGGGTTGGTGGCTACTCCTCTTGATAAGGAACTTCTTGCTTCTCTTCTTGGTCCTCATCCTCATCCGGAATCTCCACCTCAGGTTAGTATAGCTCAACCTGCAAGTCATATAGCATACGTCCTTCCTCAAAAGAGAAAAGACCATTAGGTAAATGAGTGGGGTAGAGACGCCCAGCTCCAGCAATATGCAAGTAATAAACACCACCTCTCCTAGTGAGCATTCCACAAGCTTTTAAATTAGAGAAACCAACATGTCGCTCACCTAGAACTGGTTGCAACTCACCTAGGTCGATTCCTAGGGCAATGGCAAGCACGGTGATGACGCCTCCACTTGTGATTGTTCCTCGGCTTTGGGAGGATTGGTACTTCAGGTAGCGCACCAGAATTTTGCCCAAGTTGAGTGACAAGTCAATGTTGTTGAAAGCAACTTTTGCAAGGACTAAGATGTCCTCCTCACTGAGTCTTGTGAACTCATTTCGTGCCTGCAAGGTGTTAGCAATAACATAGAACAAATAGCGAATTGCAGGATGATGAATATTCTTCCCCTTGCTTACTCTAGAAGTGAAACTCATTCCATTATAATAAAGTTCCGGGGAAGGGTCTATGCTAGTAAAGGATGCGCGTAAGGCATTAGCATTATTGTTTGGAAAATTCAAACATGTGCACCATTCATTTAGTGATAAAGCATAATTGTTGTTCATAAGTCGGAAAGAAATCATGTCCTCTCCATGCCATGCTTTAATGGTGCTTTGCAAAGAACTTAGAAATTCAAGAGTTAACCGATGATAAGTAGGCACATCATTGAATACAAAGTTTTGCAGGCCAACTCTATTGCAAAGTAAATTGACGGAATTAGAAATACCGAGTTGATTCAATATAATGGGGCAAGCCCACTTGGTTGTCTTCACTTATCGATTCTTGATCCTGTTGAAGCGATCATGTTGGAGCTCATCCCTGAATCGTATCCCCATGCATTCTTGAGCAGCAACCCGAGAAGAACTAGCGGCGGCACGAGCACGAGTTTGGCTCCTTGTGTTCATCATCTAAAATAATAAGGAAAGACAAAAAATAAAACTTTTTGATCAACAATAATAAGCATAACATATTCCTCATCTTAGTACACTAAAGAGTCCCCTCAAAATGATAATCTAGGCAAGAGAATCATGGCAATTAGTTCATAGTAGGTCTCACCCTAGATTGATAATGATAATAGATCGAAAATGAATTTGCAAAAAGTAGTTGGAGGATCGGAGGACAAACATACCATAGATCACTTGTGTGCTAGGAAATCGAATGTAATTAAGTAGAGATGAAGATCTCTTGAGGTTTTGAGAGAGTTTGACGGTAGAAGAGAGAAAAAGTATTGAAGTTTTGGTGTTGGGGGTACCTTCCCATGTCGATTTTGTGGTCGAACGCAACTATACGGTTGGAACAATTTGTTCCCACCGTATAGTTGATCTGATTTAAAAAATTTAGGGTTTTCACCTGGCGGTGCAACTATACAGCCAGAACTATACAGCCGGGATTTTTATCCCCGCCGTATAGTTGGTCATCAAACTTTTTGTATCCTGGAAAACAAATTTTACAAAGGCAACAATAACTATACGGCTGGAATTTGTATTCCCGCCGTATAGTTGGTCGTTAAACCTTCAGTACCTAAGAAAGAAAAAATTTCGATGGCAAAGATATCTATACGACCAAACTATACGGCTGCAATTTTTATTTTCGTCGTATAGTTGGTCGTTAAACCTTCTGTAGTCATCAAAAAAATTCTATTTCTTCGAGAATTCATTCTTATCCTGAAACTTAGCGAAACACCTTGTTTCTGACAGAAAAATGACATTAAAAATTGTTGACCAACATCAGCATGTATAGAACATGATTTTTAGTACTACAGAACTTCTTCTCCTCAACTGGAGCTTTCTAGCACTCTTTATTAAACGTAAAACTTAAAAACTTTACTCGAACCTTTATTTCACATGGGTTGCCTCCCATGAAGCGCTTGTTTATGGTCAATATCTTGACCTCGATGTTACTCACTTAGGCCAGATGAGTGGAACACCCACTCTAAAATAGTTGGCCTTCAAAGTGATGGCCTTCTTTTCATCATGCTTGGCTTTCTTCTTCCTGGGAAAATGAATAACAAAAGGATCCCGTGAAGGCAATTGAAGCTTCGCGTTCCCTTCATGTAGATTAATCAAAGCCTTAATAGTTCTTAAGAATGGATAGCCTAATATAATAGGAGCAGTAGCATCTTCATGCATGTCAACAATAACAAAATCAATATGAGCAGGACAACCTTTAATGTATACTAAAGTATTTTCGTTAATCCCTACAACTTGTTTGTAGGTAGAATGTGCTAGATGTCATTTTAACTCGGTGATTTCAAAGGATCCAAGATTTAACTTATTAAAAAGACTTTTTTGAATTGTTGAAACGCTTGCACCTAGATCACAAAGTGCAGCTATCTCATTTGTCACAATTTGAATCTTAATAGTAGACTCAAATATATCATAAAGCTTCACAGGGAATTTTTCAGCAATTTTCTTATATTCTTCCTCAAGCTCACGTACCTTTATTGCTACCTGGTTAACGAAGTGTTGATACATAGCTTCCTCATTTTCTTCACTTAGCGGACTCTTGATATTGATCCTTTTTACAAGATCTTCAACAGCGTAATTTGGTGAAGGAGCATTACTATAATCAAGTTCTTCAGGCTCCTCCCTTTGGATTCTCATCATCTTGAGGTCTTCAAGAGGACTGGGCTCAGTTACCTGCAAATTTAGCTAGAATGAGAGTTTGACTCTCGGTTACCTTTCCTAGCTATGCCTCAACAATCCTTGTTCTTTCTTGGAGGTCCTACAAATCATTCCTCAAACTTACAGATTGGTTAGATAACTTACCAAGCATAGCATCATGGTTCTCTGTTATTTTAACAAGGATATTGTTTTGCTCATTTTGTGAATCTATAAAGGACTTAAGTGTTTCTTGGAGACTACCATTACTTGTTCCATATTATTATTAGAGTTACCTGCAGGACTAGAATAATGTTTCTGAAAATTAGGATTATAATTCTTCTTCCAAGCAGGGTCATAATCATTACGAGCTATGAAGTCTATTTCTTCAAAATTTGATTCTGGGATAGCTCTTACCTGGTTTTCCTTACCTATTACGGCTAATATGAGCTCATCCAGCTTAGCATTGAGTTCTTCATTTTCTTGTGGTGAGACGGAATTCACCTTCTTCATGTTTGATCTATCCACATGCCACTGGGCATGGTTGTCTTGCATATTGTCTAGCAGCTGCTTTGCTTCAGTAATATGTTTGCCCATAAATATTCCTCCAGCTGTAGTATCAAGCATAGACTTAGACACGGGGTTAGTTGCATTATAAAATATGGATTTATATTTTCGTGCCCTCGGTTTGTTAGTTGTACTCAGTTTTCCCCAGCCTCTTAGTTTTTCCTCACTTTCCCCTCCCTCTATTCTGAAACCCTCACAGGCGCTCGGATGGGGGGATACCGTCAGGTCAAAGGCTTGACTGTTACATGCTGACCAGTGGGACCGCATTGGGGTGGGTCGTGCATTGAGCGTTATGTTACGTCGCCTCGACCATTACATGCTGACATGTGGGACCAGGATACACGTGGACCAACCATCCATCTCTCGCTGGTTATGGAGGACGTGGTGTGGGACCTCGTGGGGCGCGTTTGGTGGTTACGTGGGTTTTATTTTTTTTATTTTTATGATTGGCCTTTTTAAGAGAGCTTTTTTCCCTCTCTCGCTAACAATGTGTTTTCTTACCCAAAAAGGTAGCGAATCTAGAGCAGCTTCTCTCTTTATTCATTGTTCCTTTTGGCCCTCGTTCTTTCCCAATCTAGCAGCAAATCTGACCAGCACCATAAATAAATTTAGTAAACAGATCAGGTGTAGATAAAGCAGCTAATATAGGTTATATTGTATGGTACTTAGAGAGGTTCGACAATTAGGCTGCTCAGAAGCAGCACAAGATCAGTGGCCCCTCATGTCCTCCGCTAGGAGGACCTCTGCCTCCTCCCTCTGGCGCCTCCTCCACTTCTTGCTGCCTAGTCCCTTGACCTTGGGCGCCTTGGGCTTGATCGGGGGCATGCGACCCTCCTCGATGGCCACCTTATGGAGGTTGCGGAGGTGAAGGCCGAGAACCTGGTGCTTGGCTCTGAAGCCGTGGACGTTCACGAATTCGCTGCAGGTCCTCACGTCCTCGGCATGCTTCACGAGGGAATTGAAGTCGGTAGCGCGGAACCTCCTGGTGGTGCAGAAGGGGCACCTGTAGATGTCGCCGGCGAAGTAGTTATTGTACTGGTCGGACTTCATCCTCCTCAGCACATGACAAGTCTTGGTGTCCTTGGACTCATCGTCGCTGCAGACGTCGCTGCTAACCTCCTGTTGGAAAAAATAGTAAACTACAACAAGGACATGATTGAGATACTTTGATTATCGAGATTGATTATTTGTATAGATTAACCGAATGAGATCCCCTGAGTACTCGCCAAATCTCAAACCAAATCGAATATTGATCCCAACTACAAACGGGGGATTCAAATACGAATAGTGAGCTTCATCGAAATATGGGATCTAACACAAGAGGATTAGCTACTATAAAAATACGAACATCCGAACCCTAATAACATATGATCTAGCATCCAACAATGGGAATGGGGGAAGAACAAGGGAAGGGGAGAAAACCCTGGTTACCTCTGACCATGGGTCCGTGATGCTGGTGTCATAGGGGTTCTCCGGCCTTATGTAATCAACCTCCTCGTTGGGGTCCCAACCGAGCGGGATCTGCCCGAGACCGACGGGGGACTCCTCGCTGGTGGCTACGGTGGATGCAGAGATAGGGACAACAGCTACCTTCGATGCCTAGATGGGGGCCTATACGGGGGCTCCTCGCCGACGGCCTTGGAGGCGCCGATGGCCACCACACCGTTCTTCTCCATTGCCGGCGTGCTTGGGGTTTTCTTGGGGGTTTGTAGAAGGTGATGGGAGAGTGGAGACGGTTGGGTGAGCGAGTGAGTGATGAGTGAGTGTGGGGAGGCCTATTAAAGGAGAAGGGAAGCGACGTTTTGTTGCACCACGTAACCGCATACGCTACTGCACCGTGCACGGCCACACGTGTCCGCTAACGCCCCATGCACCACATACGCGTATCGTGAGTCACGTTTTTCCCTCATGTCTAACCCTTGCGACTTAGTTGTGCTCAGTTTTGCCCTCGAGTGTAACACTGGCAGTTTGGTTGTGCTCAGTTTTTCCCTCTAGTACTAACACTGACATGTGCAATATACTCAGTTTTACCCTCTGGTGGCTGGTCAACAGAGAGTCAACAAATGGGTTTTAGCTAGCTAATTGAGTCATTTTATGCACAATAAATTCAAAAAGATCAAAACATAGTGGAATCTACCCAGGAAATGCATATAAATCAAGTTTTAACCTAAATCACCACTTCTCAAATCACCTACTCTCTATGAAGGTTCATGGATTTCTACTCAATGCTCTTCCTGATACACCCCTCCCCAAAACATAGTTTGTCTGCATGAGGCAATAATTGTCAAACTGGTGTATATTTGAATTGCAAATAGTTTAATGTATGCCAAGATGTATTTTATTGTATAAAAGACGCATTTTCCATTTTTTAAATATTTTTCTATTTTCTACTTGAATCCCTTTATCAGTCTTTCCCTTGGTATCTAAGTTCTACTCAGTTTTGCCCTTGGTTCTTAACTTCTACTCAGTTTTCCTCTCTCTTGGTCACAATCTCTCACACCTGTGCTCATCTTTGTTGCTACGCTCTGATTGGTTGAGACAGTTGTCACGCGGATCGTGCCCACCAACCGTTGATCCTCTGTCGGGGCACCCCACTATCCATGCAAAATAACGAGTTTGCCACCGGTACTTTAACTCCATAAACAAATGAACTTGAATATAATTTGAAGGGAACGTGTTCAAAGGTGTATAATTTGTCCATTACTTTCCACTCTATGAAAATGATAATCTTTCAAGATTTTCTTAGCACGACATTATCACGTATTAAGTGTGATTTCGAAGAGTTCAAAGGTGTATAATTTTCGTATACGCAAGTTTATGGATTATATTTCACTCCATGGAAATGATAATCTCTCAAGATTTTCTTAGCACAACATTATCATGTCCTAAGTGCGATTTCAAAGAGTTCTGCTAGCTCATGGTTGATGTAGAGCTCGTTGGGAACCCCAAGAGGAAGGTATGATGAGCACAACAACGAGTTTTCCCTCAGTTATGAGCCAAGGTTTAATCGAACCAGTAGGAGCAAGGAAACACCCCAAAGGTGTTACTAGCTGAGCTTTGGCAGGGCACACTACCGGTGCTAGTAGCAACATGGAGACCTGCACAACACAACCACAGAACTTTGTCCCCAACTTGCGATGAGGTTGTCAATCTCACCATGTTTTGCGGAAAACAAAGGATTAAATGTATCGAATGGAAAGAAGTAAAAGTTTGCAGAAAGTAAACACAAAGCAAAAATAGTTTATAGATTGTATGTAAAGAAAAAGGACCAGGATCCAGGTGGTGTGGCCGGCCCCTGGCCCCTCTCCGTCTCGTATTTTGGCACTTGATCCCCTCCGGAAAAATAGGCACTTTGGCTTTTGTTCCGTCCAATTCTGAGAATATTCATTTTCTGACTTTCCTGGAACCAAAAACAGCAGAAAACAGGCAGCTGGCACTGTGGCTCTTGTTAATAGGTTAGTCCAAGAAATCATATGAAAAGTACTCCAAAGTTGGAACAAAACATAAGAAAGTGGATAAAACCAAGCATGGAACATCAAAAATTATAGATACATTTGCAATGTATCAACATCCCCAAGCTTAACTCCTTCTCGTCCTCGAGTAGGTAAGTGATAAAAAGAAATAATTTTTGAGGTGACATGCACCATCAAAAGACTTGATCAAGGTATTTGCAAAACATTCAAAGCTGGGATCATAGTACTTCAATCATAACATGAAAGACATAGTTCTAGCAATAAGCAAACAAACTATGATGCAACATAAAAAGGCACAAACAAAAGACTCATGAATAACATGCTTTGCAAGACGTTTGTTTGTTTCACATAAAGAAAACATAGCATAATAGTATTTAGCATGTCCCTCAATAGAGTAGCAAATATAAATGCATAGGACACCTTCAAAGTTCATAAGAGTGACTAGATACAATAGTTTCAAACAAGCAATAACAAGTTATGCATCAATCAACTAGTCTTGGGACAATGCACATAGAACTAAGAATGACCACTATGCTCTCAAAGTAGGTGCATAAAGATAGAAGGTGGAGACTCAATATACTGGTGGAAGAAAGGCCTTTTGTAAAAGGAAGTAGGGATTCAAGTCTCATAAAGAGCTTCCAAAAATTATGGTACTTATAGCTTTCAGCTCTCATTGCCCCTATCATAAGCATCTTGAAGTGATTAAGGTTAAAGTGAACAAACTATGGTGTACATGCTTGACGAAGTATAAGTCAGAAATCTCATGTCCCTTGTATACGAGGGCCGCTCCTCATGCTACTCAAGTTTAGTCACAGGTAAGTTCTTGTCATCGTAAGTAAATGTGTATCATTGAGAACCGCCAACGGGGTACCCCTTGCCTGATGATACGGAAGAATCCCCATATCAAAATGACAACGCAAGCAGATAACGAGCATCTCAGCAATCTTCTTATTTACCATGGGAATATGGTGCTTTTTTCTCTCTTTCCTCTTTTCATAATCTCTCTTTTTTTTCTCTTTTTTTTCTCTTTTTTTTCTCAATATAGGACTCTTTTTTTTATAAGAAGAATGCTTCATAGACAGCTCATTATGGTTACGCTGCAGGTTTCCACCATGTCAGCATGGATTAAACCAGCGGTCCAGGTGTTTCTCTAACACATATACATAACTCCATGGACTTACAAGCTCCCCTTTCATTTCACACCAACGACATCCATATACAAAAGAGCATGATATCAACTAGGTACAAGTACCAAGTGCAATGTTGAAAGCGTTCCCCATGAAAGCATGGTTCTGCTAATTCCCAACAAATAAGTGCAAGCATATACAACATAGAAGACACAATGGTTCAAGTTTATTAAGGGCAAGTAAAGTAAAGTGTGCCATCAAGTTCGTGAGAGCTTTAATCACTAGTTTTCTCATAACAAGTAGAAGATAAACAAAAGCATGAATATACTTGGAATAGCATAAGCTAGTAGGTAGGTATGGTGGACTCTTTGGAATAACTTGGTTTAGGGAGTTGGATACATGAGTGGAACTCATACTTTGTTGTGGGGGCTAGCAAAAGACTGGGAGCGACAAACTAAGAGAGCAATAATGGCCATAATCATGCAAAGCGACAAAACATCATTGGTCAAAGCATAAAGTGATACTACAAGTTGAAAACTAAAGGATCATAAAGGCTATGGTGACTTGATATAGTCATAACATGGTGTGAGCATTTGCCAAGTCAACCCAAATAAAGCATCAAAGGAGAATACCACTATACTATGCTTTAATATGCTAAAACAACGCATGATTCATCCAAGGCACATTAAGCAATCTCAATTGCTTATAACAAGTCATGCTACAGAAAAGAATACTAAGCATAAAGCCAAAACAATATCAAGCATGGCACGACAAAGCATAGGCCACAGTAAAAAACGAGCTCTTTTTACCACATAAGCATGAACTTTCCTACTCTTTTTCAAACCAAACCAAACTATTTGCAAACCAAAGTATGAAAGAGGGGGGTCCAACCAATTTATTCAGAAATCTAAGCAAAACAAGCAAAATAAAAACCAAAACAACAACGAAAAAGAAGACGCTCCAAGAAAAACACAACTGTGCATGAAACAATAAAAATGAAGCGTTTGGAAGAAACCTGAAATTTTTATTGATGAAGAAGGGGATGCCTTGGGCATCCCTAAGCTTTGACGTTTGTACTTCTTGGATATTTCTTGGGGTGACACGCGTGGCATCCCCAAGCTTGAGCTTTAGTCCATCCTTCATCTCATTACTCATTCCTTCCATACACCTGAATTTTTTTTCCTTCATACAAAACTTCACACAATCTCATTAGCAACATTAGTGCACTTAAGATAAATAAGTCTCAAGGTTCAGTTCTAACACCAAATAAACTTCCATTAGAACACTAGCCACTGTAGCACTTCCCTCAAAAAGCTTAATTCCCCAAAGGAACTCAAGAAGGAACCAACAAGAAGCAAATGTAGAAAATGGCAGAAATCTGTCAAAACAGACTAGCAGGTAAAGACAAAAATTTTCGAAGACCTTCTGTTGCTCAAATCAAAACGTGTTGAACTAACTAAAGTTAGATAACAACCTGGGGCCGAAGCACAAACAATTACAGCTCAATCCGACATACAGAGCTCTCTCAAGATTTTTTGCGGTGAAGCACAGAAATCTGTTTCGGGACAGCAACTTTCCCAATCATTACTTCACTCTCATTAGAGGTTATTACAGAGGTAAGAACTTCCAAGACTCATCTAAAAACTCTTGGGTTATCTCCCAACAAGTACTTTTCTTTAACGCCTTTAAGTTAGGCATAAGAAGCAAAGAAAGAATCAAGTGTTCTCAAATGAAGAAGCATTAAAACCAAATTTTGTTTTCATAGGAGAAGCAAAAGAAATCTTTTCTCTCTTTTAAGGGAAGTGTTCTATACCTTTCTTGAGTGGGAGTTGATATTTAATGGTGCCTTCTTTCATATCAATTATGGCACCAACAGTTCTAAGAAAAGGTCTTCCCAAAGTAATAGGACAAGAAGCATTGTATTCAACATCCAAAACATAGAAATGAAGGGGGACATAGGAATCGTTAACCATAATAAGAACATCATTAAGACTCCCCATGAGTTTATTTTTAGCATTATCATCAAGTGGGACATTCAAATAACAATCTTCAAGAGGAGGCAAATCAAGCATATCATAAATCCTTCTAGGCATAATAGAAACATTACTATCAAGATCACACAAAGCTTTGAAATAAAAGTCATTCACTTTCATATTAATGATGGGTTCCCAATCATCTTCTTGCTTTATAGGAATAGAAGCTTTATATTTCTTTTCTTCTTTAATATTTATGAGAGCATCAGTAATGTGTTTTGTAAAGGCCATGTTCATAGCACTAGCATTAGGACTTTTAGCAAGCTTTTGTAGGAACTTAATAACTTCAGAGATATTGCAACCATCAAGATCAAAATCAACTTTATCATCTAAAGTAGTAGAACTATTACTAGCCTCAACACTAGTGGTGGTAATAGTAGAAACACTAATGTTTCTAGCAATTTCATCTTCTCTTTCCCACTTAGCATGTAATTCAGCTAATAGTCTAACATTTTCATCAATTCTTACTTGTATAGCATTAGCAGCTGCAAAGGGATTCTCATTAGTTTCAGGTTTAGTAGCCATTTTATTCAAAGTAGATTGAGCTTCAGCCAAAGATGCTATATTTCTTTCAGCATTAGAGAGTTTTTCCTCGGTAGTTTTATTGAAAGCAGTTTGTTTACTAATAAACTCTTTAAGCATAACTTCAAGTTCAGAGGGAGCACTCTTATTATTGTTGTAAGAATTTCCATAAGCATTACCATTGTTGGGAGGATATGGCTTATAATTGTTGTTACCAAAATTGTTCCTATAAGCATTATTGCCATAAGCATTGTTGCCAAAATTATTATTTCTTATGAAGTTCACATCAACTTGCTCTTCTTGAGCAACCAAAGAGGCTAAAGGAACATTATTTGGATCAATATGGGCTTTCCCATTAACAAGCATAGACATAATAATATCAATCTTATCACTCAAGGAGGAGGTTTCTTCAACATAATTTACCTTCTTACCTTGTGGAGCTCTCTCAGTATTCCATTCAGAATAATTAACCATCATATTATCCAATAGTTTTGTTGCAGCACCCAAAGTGATGGTCATAAAGGTACCTCCAACAGCTGAATCCAATAGGTTCCTTGAAGAATAGTTCAATCCTGCATAAAAAGTTTGGATGATCATCCAAGAAGCCAGTCCATGAGTGGGACAATTCTTTACCAAAGATTTCATTCTTTCCCAAGCTTGAGCAACATGCTCATTATCAAGTTGTTTAAACTTTATTATTTCACTTCTCATGGATATAATCTTAGCAGGAGGATAGTATTTTCCAATAAAAGCATCTTTGCATTTAGTCCAAGAATCAATACTATTCCTAGTTAAGGATATCAACCATTCTTTAGCTTTTCCTCTCAAAGAGAAAGGAAACAATTTCATCTTAATAATATCACCATCTATATCCCTATGCTTTTGCATCTCACAAAGTTCAACAAAGTTATTTAGATGGGAAGCAGCATCTGCATTACCAATACCAGAAAATTTCTCTCTCATAACAAGATTGAGTAAAGCATGTTTTATCTCAAAGAAAGTATTTTCAGCCACAGGTGGAGCACTAGGAGTGCTCATAAAATCATTGTTGTTGGTGCTAGTTAAGTCACACAACTTAGTGTTTTCAAGAGTAGTCATTTTTTGGGTTTTCAAATAAGAAAGCAAACTTGCAAAACTAATTTTTTTGGATTTTGTGAAGAACAAAACAAGCAAACAAAGCAAAAAGAAACTAAGCAAAACAAAAACAACAAAGTAAAGAGATTGGTTATGAGGGACTCCCCTTGTGAAGATGTCCTTGACTCCCCGGCAACGGCGCCAGAAAAATCTTTGCTAGCTCGTGGTTGATGTAGAGCTCGTTGGGAACCCCAAGAGGAAGGTATGATGAGCACAGCAGCAAGTTTTCCCTCAGTTATGAGACCAAGGTTTAATCGAACCAGTAGGAGCAAGGAAACACCCCAAAGGTGTTACTAGCTGAGCTTTGGCAGGGTGCACTACCGGTGCTAGTAGCAACGTGGAGACCTGCACAACACAACCACAGAACTTTGTCCCCAACTTGCGATGAGGTTGTCAATCTCACCGTGTTTTGCGGAAAACAAAGGATTAAACGTATCGAATGGAAAGAAGTAAAAGTTTGCAGAAGTAAACACAAAGCAAAAACAATTTATAGATTGTATGTAAAGAAAAAGGACCGGGATCCATAGTTCACTAGAGGTGGCTCTCCTTAAGATAAATAACATGCTAGGTGAACAAATTACAGCGGGGCAATTGACAAACACCGAGAAAGCAATACATGCATATACTAATCATCTTGACTCCTCTGAGACTTGATTGGGGATTACAACATAATACATAGACCGCCATCCAACTGCATCTATGACTAATAATCCACCTTCAGGTTATCATCCGAACCCCCTCCAGTATTAAGTTGCAAGCAACAGATTATTGCTTTACGAACTGCGTGTAAAGTAAACAATACGATTGTTCTATGAACAAAAGATTGTTGTTTTCTCCCTAGTAGCAACAACACATCTACTACCTTAGAGATTTCTGTCACTTCCCCAGATTACCAGAGGCATGAACCCACTATCGAGCATAAATACTAACTCTTGGAGTTGCTAGCATCTACTTGGCCAAGATAGCTACTAACAATGGAAAGCATGCAAGATCTCAAATAACAAAGACATGATAGAATCAATAATCAATCTGAAATAGCATCTCAATATCCATCGGATCCCCGCAAACACAACATGTATGGATTACAAAAATATGATCTTGATCATGAACAGAGCTCACAAGATCTAAACATGAAAGCACAAAGGAGGAGAAACCAGCCATCTAGCTACTACATGGATCCGTAGTCCAAGGATGAACTACTCACGCATCACACCGGAGGCTTGCATGGTGATGAAGAAGGCCTCTAGGGTGAATTACCCTCTCCGGTAGGGTGCCGGGAAGAGCTTCAGATCCCTCCCAATCTAGGGATGGAGATGACGGCGGCTATAGACTCTTTCGTGGATTTTCGATCGGGTACTTAGGGTTTTCGTCCCGAGGGCAATATATAGGCGGAAGGGGAGGCCGAGGGGGTGCCCTAGGCGGCCACACCACCCCCTGGCGCGGGCCAGGCCTGGCCACGCGGCCAGGTGGTGTGGCCGGCCCCTGGCCCTTCTCCGTCTCGTATTCTGGCACTTGATCCCCTCTGGAAAAATAGGCACTTTGGCTTTTGTCCCGTCCAATTCCGAGAATATTCATTTTCTGACTTTCCTGGAACCAAAAACAGCAGAAAACAGGCAGCTGGCACTGTGGCTCTTGTTAATAGGTTAGTCCAAGAAATCATATGAAAAGTACTCCAAAGTTGGAACAAAACACAAGAAAGTGGATAAAACCAAGCATGGAACATCAAAAATTATAGATACATTTGCAATGTATCAAGTTCAAAGGTGTATAAACTTCGTATATGCAAGTTTATGCATTATAGTCCACTCTATGAAAATGGGGGAGAAAATAATAATCTCTCAAAAATTTGGTAGCACATCATTATCACGTATTAAGTGCGATTTAAAAGTATTCAAAGGTTTATAATTTTTTCATATGCAAGTTTGTTCATTACATTCCACTCTATGAAAATGATAATCTCTCAAGATTTTCTTAGCACAACATTATCACGTATTAAGTGTGATTTCAAAGAGTTCAAAGGTGTATAATTTTCGTATACGCAAGTTTATGCATTATATTTCACTCCATGGAAATGATAATCTCTCAAGATTTTATTAGCACAATTATCATGTCCTAAGTGAGATTTCAAAGAGTTCAAAGGTGTATAAACTTCGTATTTGCAAGTTTATGCATTACATTCCACTCTATGAAAATGGGGGAGAAAATAATAGCCTCTCAAAAATTTGTTAGCAGATCATTATCACGTATTAAGTGCGATTTAAAAGTGTTCGAAGGTTTATAATTTTTGCATATGCAAGTTTGTGCATTACATTGCACTCTATGAAAATGACAATCTCTCAAGATTTTCTTAGCACAACATTACCACGCATTAAGTGCGATTTTAAAGAGTTCAAAGGTGTATAATTTTCGTATACGCAAGTTTATGCTTTATATTTCACTCCATGGAAATGATAATCTCTCAAGATTTTATTAGCACAACATTATCATGTCCTAAGTGCGATTTCAAAGAGTTCAAAGGTGTATAAACTTCATATAATTTTCCTATATGCATTACATTTCACTATATGAAAATAAAGCTAGACAAAGGGCCGCCGTCACCGGAGAAGAAGAAGAAAGGGGAGGCAACGACACGGGCATGGGCACGAGGTTGGCTCGGGGTCCCATCTTGAAATGCCAACCTAGGTAAGTTGTGGGTCCAACGCTCACGTGGATAAGCTGTGGGTACGGTTCTCATGTGGATAAGCTGTGGGTCCGATGCTGATCTAGATAAGTTGAGAGAGGTGTCCACTACGGGAACCGATTGAATGCAACCCCACTTGTCAGCATGTAATTGCAAGGGCCACTACGGGACTCGACAAAACATGGCCCCACTTGTCAGCATGTAACGGCAAGGGTCCACTACGGGACCTGACTGAACGCGGCCCCACTTGTCAGCACGCAACGGCAAGGCTGACGGACGGCGAGTTTCAGACCATGTGAGAGTTTCGTACAAGGAGATGGGCAAAAGGGAAGAAAAACTAAGCGGCTGGGAAAAACTGAGTACAACTAACGAACCGAGGGTACGAAAATATAAATCCCTGTAAAATAAATGGAGAATTAACCAATCTTCCATCCCATGACTGGGACAGTTTCTCATGCGTTCTTTCACCATCTCCCATGCAAGCGCTAGTGGCTCACGCTCTTCCTATCTAAAACTAGTAATATAAGATCTTAGTTTCATAGTCTTAGCAGGTGGGAAAAATTTAGTCATAAATAAAGAAGTACACTCCACCCATGACGCAATAGTATTTCTAGGCAAAGATAGCAACCATTCTTTTGCTATTCCTCTAAGAGAGAAAGGATATAAGCGCAATTTGACCGCATCAGGGTCAACATCTTTTATGCGCATCATATCACATATTTCAGTGAAAGTGTTCAAGTGCATACCTGCGTCCTCAACAACAGAGCCTCCAAATTGATTCTTTTGAACCAAACTTAAATAGTGGGGCTTAATTTCATAATCATCAGCAGTAATTGATGGCTGGGTAATAGGAGTATGCAAATAATCATTGTTGGGAGTTGCAAACACCCCAAGCTTCTTTTTAGCCATATTTCCTATGTTTTTGGGTTTTCTTAAACAAAGACTTATGATAGTAAAAACAAGAATTTAAAGACTAACTAATTTTTTTGGTTTTTCAAATAAAGACTGAAAGAAAACTAACAAAATTAAAAACAAGAATTAAAAGTAGCAAGGTTCCTACTATCCTCACCAGGGTAGCTATTGCTTCCCCAGCAATGATGCCAGAAAAAGGGTTGGTACCTTCGATCCGGATTACGGATATAGTACAGCTCCTTTTCCCTAATAGACCTAGGTTATCGGATCCTCGAGAAGCAGAAAGAATAGTGAAGTTACTTTAACGGACCTTCGGGAGTTTTAGAATTCTTTTTGTATTTTACCGGACCAAGAGTTTGCTATCTTTTACTGTTGTTGATGATGGAGAGAGAGGGCCTAGGGCTTTCGGTTTCACCTATAGTTGTGCAAAACATCTGATGGGAATAAAAGATAATAATAAAGTATGCATGTAATTGTTAGAGCGAGATAATTATATGTGAGCAGTGCATCCATAATTGTTATTGCCTCTGCAACCACTTATAGCAATAACCTACTAGTCTCATCCATAGAAGAAAGAGAACTAATGATATGCATAGTGATGTCACCGTTAATCCCAAGTAAATCCCTCACATCCATCCATACTACCCCTTATGTCACTGGGGTTCCCAACCTGTAGATTAGTCATTACTCATACTCCCTATACCTGGCTCAGTCCTCGGGGTCTTTGGTACCTGACAAGTCCTTGGATTGAGGCAAGAGAGGATATAATAATCATCATGTCATACAAACTAATACATGATCCCATCTATGATAAATAACATGCACGAAAGCTCCATGGCTAGGCCGAAGCCCTTATCCCAAAGAGAATTACTCACGCATAGAGATGAAATCAAAAATCATAAACATTGCAATGGAAATCATGATATTGATAGCAAATAGTCTTACAATGTCGCCAATCGAAGATGAGATCTACTATTACAAGTGGTGTAATATGGCTATGGTGGTGGAGAAAGGTTTGGAGATTAGATCTAAGTCTATTCCTCCGGTGACACTTGGTATTGTGGATACAGGTTTCTGGGGTTCTGGGGGGCGCGTTTCTCGTCGCATGAAGCCTCTTTTAGGAGTACCTTCATGAAAGTTGTTATGTTTGACCTAGCGGTGTTGATGGCAACTATACGGCCGGAACTATACGTCCGGAATTTTATTCCCGCAGTATAGTTGGTCGCTAAAGCTTCTATCTCCACTTCACGACCCCTGGTTTCTTTGGGTTGTTGGAAATCTCGTATCTTTGACTTTAATGTTGTGATTCCCATCATCAAACGTTATTATCTGTGCAGGGAAAAATAGAAAGAAAGGATTGCATACCCTTTGATCATTAGGCATTAGTGGTAGGGTTTAGAGAGATATTTCATCAAAAATATGAATAATATCCAGTTTAAATGTGGATGTAGATGGATATATTTTATAGCCATCAGTCATCTCTTTTATGCCTTTGATGACTGCTGCCTTCTCATGATGCCCAAAATGTTTTGACTCAGGACACTGCTTGCGTACTCCTGCTTAAAGTTGCCGGCGGCGAGTTGAAGGATGTTGCCAAGGGCACTCTCATAAAACTGGCGAGACGCACGATGCACAACAATCCAATGGATGATGACATGATGAGGCTCAGGTTGGCTCGGGTGTTGCCAGGGTGCAACGACATGGACCCTCCTTTCAACCTCAGGGAGCTGACGAACACAAGACCCTTGGAGAATGCTACAACTTCCCTTGACATGGCCAAAGACCCAGATTCGTCTTGCGGGGGGAGCACCGGTGCCACCTCTCGATCGATCGTTCGGCCACCACCTCGGAAACCAGTCATCATCGCCACCACCAGTCGTCACCAGCAACTCTTGGCAGCATGTGTACCGCCCCATGGCAAAGACGTTGCACCGCAACCGCCGTCGCCCCCGCTACCACCACCACATGATGGCAACCATGAAGATGATGATGAATTGGTCAACGTTTCATCAACACCGACACCGACAAAGGATTGTATATGCCTTCTGTGGATGAAGAACCCTTCACAGCTCGTGACCATCAAGTTGGTCGGCCCAATACATGCACGCGACGCCTGGTCTTCCATGGTTTTTCTGAAGAGACGCCTCCGGCCGCCGATCCACCACAAGAGAAAGGCGGCCAATGAGCAGATGGCAGTGGAGGACCCTGTTGCGAAGAAGAAGCACATGAAGAGAGGTAATAATAATAATAATAATAATAAGGATGTGAGCCAGCCTCCTCCGAAGAGGATCCAGGCTCAGGACGCCGTCGTCGTACCATCCACACAATATGGCTTGCCCCGAGTGCATGTAGCTGGTGATCCGATATTGACTCCGGATCTGCTCCACATCGCGGTTGGACCCATGTTAACTTTGCATGAGGGTGTCAAGACACTAGAGGGCCTCCTTATTAAAGACAAAGATCCAAATTACCTGGTTTTCACGGCCAAGGTGCCATCGGACGTGGGCTTCGTCCATGAAGCCCCCGCAGATATATTCTTCATAGCGTACGAGGACGTCTTCAAGCTATTTCTCTCGAAACGGCTGGACTATAACTTGGTCCGACTCTATGCGCTTAATCTGGTGATGAAGATCAAGAGAGAGAGTACCCCGCAAGTCATGATAGTGGATCCCTACTACATGCGGGACAGCCAGTTGGTTGAAGGATCAGAGACATGGACCAAGGTGACGGCGTACCTCGATAAGTTCATGGTGGACAACAAGAGGAAGGACTCACTTCTTTTGCCTTTCTTTCCCGAGTAAGTAGGCACTCGCTCGCCGCCGTAACTTATGCCTTTCTTATAGATTTCTTCCTTTGCTCTTTTTCCAACATTCCATTCCAATTGTGTTGCACATAGAAAAATACTACACACTCATCATCATTGCCCCGAGATATTCTCTAGCCTTGTATTTCGACTCGGGGAGTTTGACGAAGAAGAAATACTACACCAAAATAAGGGGTGTTCTCAATGAGGCTCTCGAGGGCTACGCCAAGAAGGGATGCACCTTCGTAAATAAGGGGAATGTATCAAGGATGGCAAACACGTGTTCAAGCACGTGCTCGAGTTCCCCTGCGTCAAGCAGCCGGCTACTGGTAGCGCCAAGGAGGCCTTCTACGTCCTCCATCACCCTAAAGGGTTTGTCAGGATTGCCAGAACCTATCGCTTCCTTCTAGTCTCCGAGGATGGGCTGAAAAGTTGGCGCAAATTGATGATGATGACCTTAGAGAAGACTTCCATCGCATTTAGATGAAGTTGTCGCAAATCATCATTGAAGATGTCAACACAAGGGGGGCCTACAACAAGCCAGAGGGTTGACTAAGAGGGAGATCGAAGAATGCCTCCATAAGCAGGGTGAAACAAGGACGTGGATGACGAAAGAGGGCTATCAACCGTTCCCGAAGCCGAGCGAGAAGAAGTCTTCATGATCGATGTGTGCCTAGCATGATCGAGTGTGTATATGCTTGATGTACGCGTGTAGTGTGTGTGTCATAAACTTTACTATCTTGTGGTCGAAACAGTCATTGTTGTTAGACTTAACTATATTGTGGTCGTGTTGTCGTTGAACTTATTACTTCTATGATTATTGTGATGCTATCTTTAGGTTTATGGATCCTTTGCTTTATATTTTGTGAACATATATGCAAGTGAACCCTTTATTAATTCTTTTTGTTGCATGTTTTACTAATATGCATTGTCGTCTATAGAGATGGCGACGAGGTGGTATGTGGTGTACATGGGTCGGGTTCCAGGAGTCTACGAGGAGTGGGAGGACTGTCACAAACAAGTGAACAAGTTCAGCGGCAACAACTACAAAGGATACGCGACTAGAGAGGAGGCGATAGCCAAGTGGAGGAACCACATGTGGAAGAAGAACCGAATGAAGATACTGGTCAGGCTCCTACTCTTGCTCACCGTCATCACAACTGTATTCTATTTGATCCTAGCGTAGGCGGTGACCACTTCATATTTGTAATGTGAGATGATATGAACTTTGTATTCAGCACTTGTGTACAAATTCAGCACTTAACACTATATATGTATCTCGATCAGGCTCTAAGTGTGATGATATTAAACTTGTGTTTGTATTATATGTCGGTTTTCATCTACTATATGTGCAATGTACTATTTCTACTGATCTATATAAATACTATATAAATACCTGATTATACAGCAGGAACACAATCAGTATAAATACATGTATAAATATATCAGCGGGCTCGCTATATAAATATTGTATAAATACATGTAACACAGTCAGTGGTGCATATATTAAAGTTTTTGTGGCGCATTATATTTCTATGGCGCATGGCTCCTTATGCGCCACTGAAAACATTCATGTGGCCCACAGGGAGGAATGCACCACAGAAGTCTGAGAATTCTGTGGCGCATATCGATATGCGCCACAGAATGCAGATACCAGTGGCAACGTAAAGTGGTGCATCACATATGCGCCACAGAAAGATAAAATCCATGCGCCACTGAAGATGTATTTCCTAGTAGTGTGGACATCGGACTTTGTGTCGAATCATTACGGCTAGCATATAAAGAACTATATTGAATAGTATTAGTGATAATGAGCCACCTTTTCTTAGCCCTTCCTTTCTCTAGAAGTATTTTTCAACCTTATCATTGACTTTAATAGCCACACTACCTCCTAACACAAATCTATGGATTAAAGCACATCACTTTGTATAAGTGTTGACTAGGAGTGTTGTTTTCAATGAATTCATTATGTATCATGGCAACTTTCCTTCAAATCCCTCTCTCGTTCTTATTGGGGAGGAGAAAGTTAGTGTCTAGGTGGATCACCAGCATGACACTATTGGAAACGATGTTGTTGTTCAAGATACACATTAGGAAAATATTGGTGATTATGTTGTTTAGCACTTACCAATTATTTGCAGCAGCCACATGAGTCCATTATTTTTGATACACCAAGGAATAACAAAGGTTCTCGTCCTGGTTTAATTAAAGAGTGTAATCTTGTTCATTATGCTTTGAGTTGTGTTGAACAGGTGGAGAACGATTTTGAACCTGCTGCATACAATGAAGTTGTTGTATCTGTTGACCGGGAGAAGTGGATTTTTGCTATACAAGAGGAGATGCATTTGCTTGAGAAAAATAGCACATGAGATGTTGTGCTCTTTCGTACACAAAAGAAGGTGGTCCACTACAAGTGGATCTTCAAGAGAAAGGAAGGTTTGTCTCCTAATGAGCCTTCGAGGTACAAGGCAAGGTTGGTAGCTAATAAGGGCTACTGTCAGATACCAGGTATTGATCATAATGATGTGTTCTCTCTAGTTGTAAATCATAGTTACATTTGTATATTCTTTAGTATTGTTGCTATGCATGATCTTGAGCTTGAGCAGGTAGATGTAACGACTTCTTTTATGCATGGAGATCTTGAGGAGGAATTATACATGGACCAATCTGAAGGGTTCATGATTCCTAGTATGGAAAATTTTCTGTGCAAACTGAAAAGATCACTTTATGGTTTGAAGCAATCTCCAAGACAGTGGTACAAAAGGTATGATTCATTTATGATATCACATGGTTTTACGAGGTCACAATAAAATAGTTGTGTCTATATTAAATTTGTTGATGGATCACCTATATACTTGTTGTTATATGTTGATGATATGTTGATTTCTACCAAGAGCAAGAAAGAAATCACTATTTTGAAGGCACACCTAAGTAGTGAGTTTGAGATGAAGGATCTTGGTGCTACTAAGAAGATCTTAGGTATGGAGATTACTCGAGACAGAAAATCTAGTTTGTTATTTCTTAGTCAGCAAAGTTATATTGAGAAAGTTCTTCATCATTTTTATATTCATGGTGCAAAGTAAATTAGTAGTCCCATTGCTCCTCATTTTAAGTTGGTAGTTCCTCAATGTCCTACTAGATGATGAGCTTGAGTACATGTCAAAGGTGCTATATTCTAGTGTTGTTGGTTCCTTGATGTATCTCATGGTTTGTTCATGACCTGATTTATCTTATGCTTTGAGTTTGATCCGTAGATACATGGATAATCCTGGTAAATAACATTGCAAGGATGTTTAATAGGTTTTCAGGTACCTTCATGACATTTCCACTGCTTGTTTGAAGTTTGGTGGGACTGGTGAGGGACTTGTTGGCTAAGTGGATTCATATTTTGCTGCTGATTTAGATAAGAGAAGATTTCTCAGAGGTTAAGTGTTTAATATTGGTGGTTGTGTTGTTAGGTGGAAGACAACATTGTAGGCTGTTGTTGCCAAATTTACCACTAGAACCGAATACATGGCTATTGCTGAAGCTTGCAAATAATCAGTTTGGTTGAAAATTTTGTCTATTAAGCTTTGTTGAGATGATTCTTGTATTGATTTTTTTGTGACGGTCAAAGTTCTATATACCCTACAAAGGATCAGATGTTCCATGCGAGAATAAAGCACATTGATGCTAAGTACCATTTTGTTAGAGACATTGTTGCTCAAGGTAAACTAAGATATAAAAGATCAATACTGATGAGAATCCTACTGATATGATGACGAAACATGTTCCTATTTCTAAGTTTGAGCTATGCTCTAACTCTTGGTTGGTTTAAATGATTAGCCCAAGTGGCTATTGACGTCGAAAGTGTTTTATTTATTGTTCAAGGAGATGGTTGTTATTGATTGTCACGTTTGTAATAATATTTCCCTTTAAACATCGAAAGCCAAGCTAGTAAATCAAAACCGCGACCTCCAATTTTACCTCGAAATTTTAGCATCCTGCAAACATAGATTACCATCAGATATTTCTCTCAAGTCTAAGCGGGGAAAGATATCAGAGGGAAGTAATTGCAGAAAGTTTTAGGCTGGAAACCTCCAAAGGGCTGCAGATTAAAGATGGTTACCATAATAATGAAGTTGTTGCCTACGCATAATGGTAATTTGTTATAACTTCCATCCCAAGCATGTTTATTTCTTCCAAAACCTAGCATCTCTTTATGGTTCTCTCAAACATAGGAAAATGAAAACACAACAAGGGCCAGGATTAACCAATACCCTTTCGATTCGGAGGGCATGAAGGGTATCGATCAATCCTAGTCGTTCTTGTATTTTTTTAGTTTCCTAAGTTTAGAAGGAGAGGGAGGACACCGGAGCAAAACTCATGTAAACACAAGGGTGAAGAATTCGATCCCATTGGGTTTTCAGATCGGATCGCTAGACGGGAAGAGGTGGCTCTGATACAAGACAGAACGATAGAGTCGTTGGAGAGTTCGGGTGCGTGTTGTGTAGGTCAGGAAAAGCTCGTGGCATTACAGTACAGTTGGTGTACTACATCGTATATCTCACACCATATATATATTACATGCTCAATAGATGTAACATATTTTAGCTAACCGACCTAGTTCGAATCTAATCCCTTTGATTGATGTTGTTATGTATAGTATATGGTAGATATTGCTATTATGACTTTGATATATAAGTCGTGTAAATCTTCTGACAAATATATAGCCGAGGGATGGCAACGTTGTTGAGATATGTACAATCCAATACCCTACCAATTACCTCGTAGCTATTCTCTGACTACTCTACAGTGTTGTACCGGGCACCTTGTCCTTTTTTTCCTCCATGAAAATGATACGATATTGCAGGCAAAAACCAGAACCACCGATTTTGATACCACTAGCTCAAACCAGATCGTCCCTGATAAAAATTGACGTGGTTAGTCGTCGTTAGACAGCCACTGGCACCGGCCTGCTCCTTGGATTTGGTCTCTTGTGGACAACCAACCGCAGCCCACATGGCTGCAGGGACGTCTCCAATCACCGCTTCATTTTTTTCTGCATAAAACTACCTTTCGCGCTCAATGAATGAAAAACCAATGATCTGTCTAACGGTTGACTTGACTTAGCTTCGACTAGTCTTCATGGATGGAGTCACCTCCTCCTTGCTGTACTCACATGTATACTCTCTTGCTCACTCTCTCTCTACCTTAGCAAGCATGAGTAGATCTCATCGTATTTGAGCTTCCTGGCGGGCTGTGGCGATCGGTAGTGGCGTTGGCAGATTCACCCGTACTTGGTACTAGGAGGATCGACTTGTACTTCCGGTCTGCTTTTGCTCTTGTGAATTTGAAGGTACTCCTCCTAGCTAATACACACTTGCGGGCTTCGTTGAATTTGCAATTTGCACAAAATTAATTTCCAGCATTCGTTAGTTTTAGGCAACTGCATGCTCGTAGATCTTGTCGTTTCTTCGCCATTAATTCCTAGTTTTGCACAATAATTGGCAGGCGAGGAGGCGACAGCTCAACCATGGTGATAGTGGCAGAAGTAGCAATTGGAGTTACAGTGTTGGGGTACTTCGCGTCACCTCACATCTCTTATCTCATGGAGGTAGCTCGATCCTGCGCAATCAGCGAGTACAAACTGCATACGAGCAAGGTGGAGAAGCTGCTGGAACTGGCGGCAGAACTCGACCGTATCAAGTCTTTCTTTCTTGGTCCAGCTGTTATGGGGGGCTTCGTCAAAGACCCAGACTGGCTCACCAGTCTATGGCAGCTCAAGGATGCCATTCATGACGCCGAGGAGATTCTGGACTTGTTCGAGTCGCATATCCTTGAGCTAGAGGCAGCAAAAAACCTAAAGAAGCGCAGCGGTGGTGCCAGCAATAGCAAGAAATCCACAGATACCTCGTCAAGCAAAGCTCCATCACTGAACCAGCTGAATAAAGTACTCAAGAATCTAGGGGACCTTCGTGAGAAGGCACGGGACCTCATACTTTCTCCCATCAACGAAGTCCACTCCGGTCGATCTGCAGGCGGCACGGGCCAGGATCCAGTGAGGGATAAGAAGCTCTTCTTCGGGTACGATGACGAGTATGAGCAGCTAGTCTCCATGTTGCGGGACGGCAACACGGAGAAGAAGGTTATTGCCATCATCGGCCATGGAGGGATGGGGAAGACGGAGCTTGCTCGCCAGGCATTCCGTGACGTCAAGGGCGATTTTCATCGGCTCGTATGGGTGCCTGCCTACGACAAGAAGACTGAATTCGACCTCCTAGCAGAGATTTGGAAGTCCGCCGTGGGCGCGAAATCAGTTGACGAGATGAACATATGTAGCCTTCAGACGGAGCTCAAGAAACTCTTGTCATCAAACAAGTGCCTGCTTGTGCTGGATGATGTATGGAACGACGAAGGTGCGAACGGCGAGCTGGAAAGAAAATCCGCATGGAACGGGCTGCGCTCCTTGCTAGGTGATGGTAGCAGAATTGTAGTGACGACTCGAGCCAAGATTTGTTCGACCACACTGGGTGCAGAGGAAAGCATCGTCCTGAATGGGATCAAATCCAAGGATATCAAACTTCTGCTCAACGACACCGCGAAGCTTACGACTGACGGTAGTAGCCAAAGAAGGATCCAGGAAGTGCTTAACACCCATGTGCTCAAGTTCAAGGGATCCCCGTTAGCGGCCTTGGAGATCGGCGAGGAGTTGAAGAAACGAACCACAACAGACCAACGGTGTGGAATCCTAAATACCATCGATCAGCACATGGTTAGCGTGTTCAAAGGCCATCTCTTCACGTATCACCATCTGCCACCGCACTTGCAGCGTTGCTTTGCATTCTGTAGCATATTCCCGTGCAACTGGAGGTTTGAGCCTGAGAAGTTGGCCAAAATGTGGATGACTCTTGGTTTTGTCGAGGATGGGACGAGCAGCATGGAAGACGTTGCTAGAGGCTACTTCAACAGTCTGGTTGATCGTTCTTTGTTCCACTTACAAGAAGGCCAAGGCGTGGGCAAAGAAGACCAACGTTACGTGATTCATGAGCAGGTCCATTGGATGCTACGCCTGGCCTCTGCCAGGAATTGCATCAGCATCTCTGGCGACAGTGCAAGCCATAGCGCAGGGGCAGGCGCGTCCAAGAGAGGTATCCCTTCAACGGTTCGCCACATGTCAGTTACCAGCGGCTGTCTTGATCAGCTCAAGGCATACTCCATTGGACTCAGCAATCTGCGGACCTTGCTAGTCCTAAAGGATGATGGTAGTAGTGATCCAGCACTACCCTCCATTGACAAAGATATACTGAAAGAATTCAAGGGTGTGAGAGTGCTGGATTTGACGGAGACGGGCATAACTCAACTGCCAAAAACCATCAAAAAGCTGAAGCATGTGAGGTACCTAGGTCTTCCTAGCACCATCAGTAATGATCTCTGTGATGAAGTCACCAGGCTATTGTTTCTCCAGACATTGAGTGTCGGCCACACAAGCAATAACACGAAGAAAAAAATAGGTTGTATCGCAAGCATAAGTGGCATCGGAAGGCTGAGTAAACTGCGAGAATCCATAGAGTTCCAGGTCATTCGGGGATCAGAAAAGGAAGGGCACAGCCTGTCGGAGCTGGCCGGGATGAACTCTCTGGGAGACACGCTGAGCATAAAGGGCCTCGACGCTGTGGCGAGCAAGAAAGAAGCTGAGGAGGCCAAACTTGGAACAAAATTTTCAGTCAAGATCCTAAAACTTGAATGGGGGCCTCCGAATCTGCGGCAAGTTGATTCTATACCTGCTGTTGCCGCCGACCCAGCGGCGGACGTTCTGGAAGGTCTCAAGCCTCACCGCCATCTCCATGAGCTGCGTATCACAAGGTACCCTGGGGAGACGTCGCCTACCTCTGCTTGGTTCAGTGGACTGGAGAAGCTGACGCGCCTGTACCTCAAGAACTGCAGGAAGCTGAAGGCTCTTCCTGCCCTCGGCGGGCTCCCGTCCCTGGAGATTCTGGATATCAAGGAGCTGACATCAATTGAGAGGATTAATGGTGGCTTCTGCCGTGGCGGTGTGTTCCCCAATCTGAAGAAGATCCTGCTGGAGGACATGCGGGTACTAGTGGCTTGGGATGATAATGATATGCCGAGTCGTGCGTTCCCTCTGCTCAGCGACGTAAGCATCGTCGACTGCCCAGAGCTGTCCTCCTTGTCGGGCCTCGGTTGCTGCGGAGGTCCCATCCGTCTGAGCGTCAAGGGATGCGCGCGCATCACCCTGCCGGCCAAGTTTAGCGACGGTGTCTCTACCTGCAAATTCCTCTAGAGGTATCCCTCGCTATGCTCAGCAGGTCCCCTCCACCTGAGCGTCAGGGGATGGATGCCCACTCATCACTCCGGACCCTGCCCGCAAAGTTCGGTCTCTACCTCCAAATTCCCTAATTAACTACCTTTTATTTCATAATTCGTGTCGTGGTTTTAGTTCAATTTTCTATGGAACCGAGAGAGTAGGTGCAAATTTTGCAACACATGTTGCGTTCATTTACCCGCGATAGCCGACGGGGTTTGTCGTATGATGCTGAATGTTTTAAGTTCCGTGCTACTACTATGTCATGTTTGATTGTAATATTTGGCTGTAATAATAGTACTACTACTACTGTGTCTACCTGCTTGTTGTAATATTTGGCACTGGAGATCACACCGTTGATTGAACCTTACTCTGTCATGTCCGTTGAACCTTACTCTGTCATGTTTGACTGTTGGGTATCTATGCTCGAGGAAGATGCAGAATGGATATGCCAAAAGGTGAAAAGGTGGAAGGTAGATATTCCTCTTGAATAACACATATGGTGTTTGGCAAATGATGTGCTGTCCAGGAGCACCATATTTCAATGATCCAGCAATACAAGAGCTACTACGAGGGGTGTTGAGTTCCTCTAAACAACTCATGTCGTGTGGATAAATTTACATCTGCCTTTCTTACTAGTATTTGTAACCGTCAGATGACAAGTTACAGCTGAGCTAGTACATTCCTTGGTTGTTGAGGCAAATCGCGACTTTCAGACATCCTTTATTGTATTGGACAAAAGGAGTAATGCAGGGAAAGAATAAACAAAAGAAGTATACTGTTGGGGTATTGGAAAAGGTCATAAAAGAGTTGTTCCAAGGATAAATGAACCCCTAGCTAATGGTCCGCGGGAGAGACAGGGGGAGGACGCTGGACTTACAGGGTCGTTACATTTATCGTATTAGAAGTGAAGTTGTATTTGTTCATGTATAATTATGCCCCCTGGGAAATATGCCTTTTTTGTCTATTATAGTGTTTTAAAATAGAAAATACAGCCGTTAACAAAATACAGCCGTTAACAAATTATGCCCCCTGGTTTGAAGCATATAAAGTACAGCTGTGTTTCTGTTCTTATATGTAGTTCACTGGACAAGTTCAAATTGAAACAAAAATGAGTACAAAAACTGTTCTATATCTCGAAGAAGCTCGCTATCACCTAAAATACACTTTTCTACCCATGGTGCTTTACTTCTTTGTTGCTTGATTTGGAAATCTATCTGGTATCTTTTTTACGATAAAGAGAATATATTAATACCAAAAAGATATTAAATACAATCAGCATCTACAACATATCAAATACACTAAGCCTCTACAACGACATAATGCGTAGAGCAAGTCTAGACATTAAGGATGCACATAGCCGGAAAAAAAATCAGAAAACAAAATATCCCACCAAAGTAATCAAAGAATCGATTGTCCGACACACAAACTTCTTCCGGTCCACTGTGAGTACTCTCTGAGATCTTCTTGGCTCAGCACGAGCATGCGAGATGAAACTTCCAGAACATATCCGGTCTTCTTCAAACACGACTACCCAGATCCCACAACAACACCTTGGTATTGGTGGCAATAAAGATGCCAACGCTAACCCACGGTGGATGGAGATCGTCACGTTGTCGGACCACACTCTAGTGACGGAGGCATAGCAGGCAAAAAAACGCATATCACTTGGTCATGAGTTATCACGACCACAAGCTGTAATGTCGCGTGTCGTGTTGAGACAGCATGTCCATGTTGACGGTGTAGCATAGATGCTAGCTCTGCATCACGTTCCACGATAGGACGCCTGGGACCACTCCCCATTGGGCTTCCACCGCCCGCCTCCCACCCTTATCAGGTTGCAGCTCCATTGCCCAAGCGCAGCCAAGAAACCCCATGGACGAGATCGATTTGATCGACCTGATCTGTTGCATGACTAGCCAAGATCGATCCGCAACTACGTCAGATGGAACAACGGTATGTTGCACAGCTGGCGAATCTTGTCGGCGGCTTATGGTCAGTCTAAAATACCTTGGGCGAGTAGTACAGGGCGCATATGCACCCTTCCTCGAACTACTCAGGTGCTCCGTTGAGATCCATTACATACTGACGGCATCTCTCCAGACATACCTGAAGGGTTCCACAACAGAAAGCAAAAAAATTCCTAACGACGAGAACGATATAGCCAAGATCTATATATGCAGATAAAGTAACGAGATTCATACACTTGAAGACCGAAAGCGGGATTACGTGCCCGTTCAAAAACTACTGATATAGTCGAACGGCGTAGCTGACCTCAAGGCCGAGTAGGCATCCAAGCATCGAGCACCATAACTGGTGGCGCCTCCGAAGTTCTACACACGTCTGGTGTAGGCGACCTCTCCCGGGCTCTGATCCAGCCGATATAGATCTTGGTATGTCTACAAGACGGTATAGAAAGAGTCGACCGAAGATCACACGACGGTAGTGTGAAGGTGGAGAACTCAAAACCCCCGAGGTCCTCTCTAATATTACGTAGAAATCCTAAAAGGAAATGAGAGAGAGCACTAGTACAAACCTGATACTTAGAGACTGTTCCTAGAGCTGGTTTACCTCAAAAATACAAACTACTCACTATGTTCATCAACCTCAGGCGGTGGTAATTTTTTGACCGCCTCTAACTCTAACCTCGGACGGTTGGGAATTTGCACCGTATCTAGTATGGCTTCACCCTCAGCCGCTCCTTAAAACAAAACGCCTCTAAATGGAACCTGAGACGACGGAAATTATTGGTTGTCTCTTTATAAATTTTAACTACAGCCATCCATAAATATTCACTGCCTCCAAGAATATCCTGAGGCTAGCCATTATAACGACCATCGTGAAAACTTGTAGGTAGGGTGGTCATTAATTGAAACCGCCTCAAATATATATCTGACTAGAGGCGGTTTAAATTATAAATCATTTAAGATCTCCTTTGCTGTTTTTTTTCTGCGGGATGACTCCTTTGCTATTAACTATATATATGGATCAACAAGGCATCAATGTCTTCACTAAATCAGTATAATCTTGTGCTCGGGTGATTGAGTTTGCGAGTGTTATTTTGAAGGTGCATTTTAATCTTGTCCACTTTTATGTTTGTACAATCTATTTTTCTTGCAAACAACATATATCATGCAATCAATTCTCACATACAATCATGCCCAGAGTAACAATTAACTACTTTTCGCGCATTCAAAAAACCCGAACATGGCTATTATAACCGCGACTAGGATAACAATGGTACCAAAGGCATATTGTAGACACCTTTCCTTCCAAATAGCATACTTTTTTATCTTATTCATCTTCAACCTAGTTGTTTGCCTACTTTCTTGCTTCCTGATGTTGTGTACATAGATGGTATTGTCCAACACCAACTCTATTTGCCCCTTCTCTTCGGCAGCCCTTTCCATTTTTTCGCTGACGGTTTTCATTGATTGCTCCATCATTCGGATTGTCTCACGAGCTAGCCTTAGCTTCTCTTCCGTCTTCCTCAATTCTCCATCTATCTTCCTCAATTCTCCATCTATCTTCCTCAATTCTCCCTTGTAAAGTCTAATTAAAAACAAATTAAAAAAATTAAATTCTGAAAAGCTCAGCAGATGCATCTAAAATTTCAAGATGAATAGAATTAGAGAGACGAAAGCTAGAAGCTTAGTACCTCATCCGACGAGGAGGAATAGTTCTTGAGGCCGGCGAGGATCTCGCTGTCGCACATTGTCCTAACCATGGAGACACGTACGCATGCGGCGTAGATCTGAGGTCTGCGGCACCTTGTGGCCGCAAAATCCAGATGCTGGGGTTCTCGATCTAAACCGTGGACGGTGACAGGTGGGGGCAGCCGGTGACGGTAGTTTGAGAGGGAGAAGAGAGAGGGTGCATGGCAGAAAGGGGGCTTAAGAAGAGTGAGGAGGAAAGCGAGGAGAAGGGTCAGGCCGGGTCATAAAGAGGAGAATTCGGACCCTCCGGATGTAACCGGACGTCCTAGTAAAATGCTTTTTTGGATTACTTCATTTTTCATCTGTTTGTTTTAGGATAAATGCTGTATTAAATGCATGTGAATCCATATATTATTACTTGTGTATACTAATATGTTTTATTGTGCAAATGGACCATGGGTGGATGTACCTGGGAATAGTGCGACCGATGTGTACCTTGACGGTGTCAAGGATTTTTTGAACACAGCTGGAATGAATGCAGTTCATACAGAGGACACATGGATACTTTGCCCGTGCTGTGACTGTAAAAACATGCAGAGTTTTACAAGCATTTCACCAATTCAGACACATTTGATCAAAAGGGGATTCGTGGCGGGGTATGATTGTTGGACCCAGCACGAAGAAGTACGACAAAGTACAGATGAGGAGGGTGATGCTTGTGAGGATGCCAGCATGGATGATGTTAAGATTACCACCATATTTCCATCAACTGATGACGAGGTTGGTCGAACAAACGACATGGACAATATATCGTCGCAAGAGAACATGGAAGATGTTGAAGAAGACAATGTGAGCCAGATGTTGCGGGAGTTGAAAGAAAACTTTGAGGATCAGAAAATGCATGATAAATATGTTTGCATGATCAAAGACTCGGAGACACCAATGTACCATGGGTGTAAGCCGCACTACACAAAGTTAGCTACTGTGCTAGAACTGATGCAGATGAAGCAAATGTTCGGATGGTCAGATAATAGTGTAACCAAGTTGTTAACATTCTTACAAGATTTTCTTCCTGAAGGAAACCACATTCCAAATAGTTTTTACAAAGCTAAGCGGATTATGTGTCCATTAGGAATGGAGGTTCGGAGAATACATGCATGTAAAAATGATTGTATATTGTATCGCGGTGATGCCTACATCAATTTGCGTGAATGTCCGGTGTGCAAATTTCCAAGGTTCAAGGTTCCCAAGGTTGAGGCAACTAATATGGCAGATGACGGTAGAGGTGAGGATGACCTGGACACTGATAAAGCGAGCAAGAAGAAGCATAAAAACCGTGTAGGAAGGACATCCCGGTAAAAGTGTGTTGGTACCTTCCTATTATTCCTCGTTTGGCACGCTTATATGCAAACCCGGATACGGCAAAAGTGATGCGTTGGCACACAGAGGAGCGCATTCAGGACAACATGCTCAGACACCTTGACGACTCTCCATGGTGGAGAAACATCAATAGGTTGAAGCCTTTGGGTCCATATGGTGATCGTTTTGGAGATGATCCTATAAATGTGAGGTTTGCACTTAGCACCGATGGAATGAACATGTTTGGCAACTCTAGTACCACCCACAACATCTGGCCCGTGAATCTCAACATTTATAACCTTCCTCCATGGTTATGCATGAAGCGAAATTATATCATGCTCGCAATACTGATCCAGGGCCCCAAGCAACCTGGTGATGACATTAATGTGTACCTTGCACCTTTGGTGGAAGATTTGAAACTTCTTTGGATTGAAGGAGTAAAAATATATGATGCACATGTGAAGGAAAACTTTACCCTGAGATGCATGTTATTCATAACCATCAATGATTATCTAGCCTATGGGAACTCCTCGGGACGGGCTATAAAAGGGACCTATGTGTGTATCCACTGCCTAGACAAGACAACAAGTAGGTATTTTCATGAGTGTAAGAAAATGTTGTACATGCGGACTCGAAGGTTTTTGCCAAAGGGTCATAAATATCGGACCCTAGAGAAAAAGTTTGATAACACTTGTGAGAATGATTTGCCTCCTCCAATTTTAAATGGCAGTCTGGTCTATGATTAGCTTAAACACTTGAAAGTTGTGCATGGAAAAGGACGATTCAAACACAGGGGCAGAGGCAAAGGCAAAGGCAAAGGCAAAGGCAAGGTCAAATAAAAAGAAAAGGAAATATATATAGATGACCATCCTCGCAAAATAAAAACGGTCTGGAAGAGGAGATCGATACTGTTATGGGGTAACCCCGTGGGTGGCCCGATCTTCACGGATATCGTGGTCAAATCAATGGGAAAGCGAGGGGAAAGGGAGAAGGTAGCGGAAGCAGACGCACACCTCGCGAAGAACACAATGAACACACGCAAAACTCACACGATACAAGGCCGATTGCTCTCACCGGTGGCCACTGGTTCGATAGAATCCTCGCAAGGAAAGATCGGTCAACATGCTCCCTCGATCCCACGCGGAGAGGGAAGAACACCTTGGAGAGGGTCTTGACGTCTTGGCAAAGGGACACCGATGCCAAGGCCTTGTACAACGAGGGAGGCACGATGCAAACTCCAATGAGGTGGTGACGATAGTCGATCCTCTTTGGTAGAAGGGGATGAGGCAAAACTAGAGATTCCACAAAGGGGGTTGTCTTTAGTCTATCATCTATGCCTAAGGGATATAATGAGGGGTGGAGGCTCTATTTATAGGCCAGCCACAAGTTTAGGGGTAGTTTGGGCATAAAACTAGGGTTTGGTGCGGAATAAAGGGGTACATGGGCCAAGGGCCCAGATGTTGGCTCGCAGGCCCATCACTTAGGCCAGACAGTCCGGGTAGGGTGGACCGGACAGTCCGGGGCGGCCGGACACTCCGGGTAGTGTCCGGGTAGTGTCCGAACTGGCCTTCTGAATGTCCATGCCAGGTTGGGATGGGGGCAGGCCGGACACTCCGGCTGAGTCGCGTCGGACACTCCGGCTGGCATCAGGCGGACTCTCCGGTTCTGGAGTTGGCTGCTCCTGGTCCATCTTCTTGGTTGATTTTGGGACAATCTTGGGGACTTGGCGTTGTGTATGTAGTGGCATCCGCAGGACGGGCTGCATCAGATACAATGGGACTTACCTTATTGGGAGCATCTTGACATTCAACATTCCATCGATGTGATGCATGTTGAGAAAAATGTGTTAGAAAGCATAATAGGGACATTGCTCAACATGAAGGACAAAACAAAAGATAGTGCAAACGCATGACTTGAAGCTGCCAAACTCAGAGGGGAAAACCCACCTGAGGTTGATGCTCAAGGAAAGCCAGCCCCTGTGTGTTATGTCTACGACAAAGTAGAGGGAAAAAGTTTGTGTGATTCTCTATATGTCACGCGTTTTCCAACGGGCTACGTTACCAACATGGAAATGATTGTTTCAAAGACAGAAAACAGAGTAACGGGTATGAAGTCTCACGATTGCCATGTTCTGATGACAGAGATGCTCCCTGTCGTGATAAGGAATGTCTTGACATCACATGTTCGAGACACTCTAACGCGTTTGTGTGAATTTTTCAACACAATTTCTCGGAAGGTGATTATTCCTAGTAAGTTGCATGAGCTACAAACGGAAGAGGTGGAAACTCTGTGCAATTTGGAGACGATATTCCCTCCATCATTCTTCGATATCATGGTACATCTCATTGTCCACCTTGTGCACGAGATAAATATGTGTGGTCCCATATATCTGCGAAGCATGTACCCGTTTAAATGCTACATGGGAATTCTTAAGCACTATGTCAGGAATCGAGCACATCCAAAGAGAAGCATCATCGAGGGCTATGTAACCGAAGAGGTCGTTGAGTTCTGTCTTGATTACATGGCACGTCTTGACTAGGGAGGGGTGCCTAGGTCTGTACATGAGGGGAAGCTTACTGGTGTCGGAACGAGTGGAAAGATCAAGTTCAGGCCGACTCACACTGAATATAATCAGGCACACTTTGCTGTGATGAAGCACATGGACGAAATCACTACGTACATGAAAGAACATTGTGATAGTCTACGAGCAATGCATCCCCATTGACGTTCGATCGAGCCACTCCATATCGAGGAGTTCAACACCTGGTTCAGTGATCGACTACATGATGTTGAAGCAAAAGATCCCAGAACTGATGCTCTAGCAAGAGGCCCTACATGGGATCTTGATGACTGCAAGTGCACAGATCGTTTGTAGCTAGTTTCGAAATAAAGATATTGACCCCACAACACTATTCAAAAAATCGTTCGATATGCCGATTTATCGCTTATCACTGGGTGACCAATAAGCTGATTAATCAATTTAATTTCGGGTTGCCCGAGAAGTTAACGATAAACGATATCCTCAACATTGTCCCACAGGGAGCAGTAGGCGAAAGACTAAAATGCTTTTAACTACAACTAAATAAAGTACTTAAGAAATAACTTTAAGATGAAATAAAAGTAGAGTTGTTTTGGGGGTTTTGGTTGAACAAGGTAATTTAAAGTAAAGCAAAACTTAATGCAGAAAGTAAGAATTGCGTGTGTAATAGAGCTTTGGAACTGCAATAGGGAAAAAGGCGTTCTCGGGGAGTGGTGGATACACCGCTAGTAATTTAGACTAAACAATCAAGATTATTATAACGAATATTCTCATAATGTGTATGTATGTGGGAGGAGCTCCATATATGGACAAATAGGCAGCAACCGCTGCTCACATCGTCCTTCATAACCATAGCTGACAAATAAATGACATCAATCGTATTATTCCGCTATTAAGGGATTTCTCCCGTGGCATGGACATGGCTTAATGAGTTATCCTTGATTCCCCAAGTTAGCACGTAAGGAATGACAACAGCTTTATAGTCATAGTAAGTGTTATCATCCCTCCGTCTATCAACAAGTAATCTCCTTCATCGAGTCCCCATAGGAGGCAAATATTAAGGAGGTGCACAACTCCTAACATCAAGATGAAGACAATTAACACATACACATAATGATGTATAACATAATAATATTTATCTCATCTCAATCATATGCTAGGGTTTCTCCATCTCCCCAAGAACTAGAGATCTACTCAGACATGGAGGCAATCAACATCATGGTAATGGAAACAATCATAGATGAATAGTACTTGTATAAATCCACAACGAGTATGGGAATTACAACAAGATCTAGACAAGATGTAGATGGGATGGATGGAGATGGTAGTGATGCAGCGGTTGATGATGAAGATCGATGCCTTAGCCTCCTGGATCTGCGCAGGGCGAAGATGGATCCCCAGTGGATGAGTTCCCCCTCCAGATGCCTTCCGGAGGTGAGGTTTTGGTGATTTCTGGGTGTTCTATATGTCGTCTCCCTGATCCAGTTGCACGGGGTGAAACTATTTGAGGAGGCGAAGGCGGCGCCAACTATACGCCCAGAACTATACGGCCAGAAAATTTATTCCGGTTGTATAGTTGGTCGTTGAACCCTCTGTCCCCTTCGATCGCTTTGGGGTTTCTTCTGGTATTATTAATATTTCCCAAATAAGCGATTTACATTGTTTTTTACTCCTTTTCTCCTCAGTACAACTGCTCCAAGAATTGTATCCATTGTATCCATCATCTGTCCTGATCCTGGTGAAAACAGACATAAAATATGTGCGCGAGCACCGTAAAATACCAAGATCCTACATCTAAAATGCAAAATAATAGTGTAAAACATGATGCAAATATGCACTCATCAGAGGTCAGACAGTTTCAGGTGTACAAGATCAATAGGTACACATTTTCTACGAACCAGTAGTGTAGTTTTAGAGGCAATTGAAGAAAATGATGAAGAAATGACACATATCTATTACGGATACATAGAAGAGACTATGCGGATTTCAAGTTTCCATTGTTCCATTGCCGTTGGGCTCATAGGAATCAGGTGGATCCAAATAACGATGGCCAAACTACCGTCAACCTCAATCATGCTGCTTACAAGAACGAGACATTCATACCAGCTAACCTAGTTCATCAAGTATTCTACATTGTCGACCCGAGGAATAAGAAGATACATGTAGTTATGCCATCAAAAAGGAGTATCATCAGTATGGATGGCATGTTCTCCGAGGAAGATTACAACAATATCGATGATGTTCCTGGCCCTTCGTGCTCGGTCAAGCAAAGGGACCAACAGGAAGATCACATTCGCAATCAAGGATCTGGAGAATGAATTCATACGATTAATCCAAAAATTTGTATGAATTTGTAATAAATTTTTAAGTAGTTGTGAAGAATATTTGGAATAATCCAAACATCTTATGATATATTATCGATATTTACTATATCCAGGGCGTTTATCGGGCCGGTAGTGGATTTATGTAGTGGTTGGAGGATCAGAATATGGCACAACACAGAGGCGATCATGTTTAACAAACATCTCGAATAAACTTTTAGAGGCTATTACGAAGATAACCCGTCTGATGTAGCAACTTCAGAGGCGGTTTTTTAAACCATCTGTCGGAGGTAGCAATTGTTAGAGGCGGTTATTAAAATAACCCGTCTGAGGTGGGACTAGGAGGCGGCGACCTAAAGACACAGCTGTGCCAGTTCTGAAGTATGTACAGCTCATACTCCATAATATATAGTAGTAGTTCAAAAGTTAATAATTAAACCCATCTCTATGATAAATATTAGCAGTTCAGAAGTACTCTAGAACAAGCACAAAATCACCCAGACATATATACAACAAAGTTTGATGAATGATGCAATATCTAGAATGACGGATCATCGTCGACTTCATCATCGTCACTGAATTCATCGTCACTTACTTCATCGTTAACAGGAGGTCGTGCCGATATTGCACCTTCTGCATCCTCACTAGGCGCAAATATAGCATATGCATTAGAAAGATCACTCCCCTTCTCCTCGGACCCGGCTGGAGTCAGCATATCAATTTTATTGTGCCTGATTAATGCTTTCAACATCCTATTGTTCTCTTTTAGTTTAGCACGATCCATATGACACTTGTCCTGATCTTCCATGGATATGGCATACCACGTGTGTACCCCTTTAATGAGTTGTTCTTGCATCATGTTGTTCTCGTAGGTAGATGATCTAGAAATATCTAGATACTCCACATCTCTTGGAGCCCTATTCCGCTGTGATTTCTTGGTCACACCTTTGATAGGATTGTCAACGGACGGTCTGTGAATACAATGCTTCTTGTAGCACAAGCCAGAGTCGTACTGTAATTTGGTAACATGTGGAATGAATGCATGAATGTATGGAGCATACACTAGTGACCTCCAACGATCGACCATGTTACTCCTTATCTCTTGATATAAGAGATCCATAACATCAATATTTCCTTCTTTCCTTTGTAGGATAAACCAAATGAGGTTTTTTTTTGCATATCCACATATTCTAGAGGAGTCTCCCAACTTTTGGAACAAGATCCACCGAAAAATCTTGTGCAATGTGTCAAAGAAGGGCAAGAGGCCACCAATTTTCCCATGCACAATAGCATTACCCTCAGGATGGGAAGCTGGATGATAGCAGCCATTCAGTTCATTAGGCTTCTTTGTGCAATCATCAAGGAGACAAATGGAATTAGTATCATCTGGATCAACTATATTGATTCCAAGAGCTGCAGCAAGTTCACTAAGTGGGGCACGGTATTCTTTGTTATCGGTCATCCACCGAAAATGCCTAGAATCATCCTTCTCAAGAAAGAGAGTACAATAGAATTGTATGACCACTTGTTTGTTGTAGTGACACTTGAATTCCATGATCTTCACTAAGCCTAGGCGATCACATGTTTCAAATATGTTGACAAATCTTTCCTTGTTTTTCTTGATATGCTCAAAGTCGATTGCCCTTTAGGGAGCAACCTTAATTTTAAGTTGGAGAATCATCTCAAAGACCTTCTGCTGATTTAATGTGCGGAACCATATGTTGGTACCTTTATCTCTCTTAGCCTCATATTGATTTTCATCCCAACGAAGAGCTTCGTACGTGCTTCGGCAATTTCATCAAGCTTCTACTTTTTTAGGTAATGTTACTTTGGGAGCTGCGATTATGACCTTCTTTGCGGCGGGGTTTGATGAGTTGTCTACCATATCAGTTGCATCTCTCTTTGCATCAATTCTTTTACAATTTGTCCTCCTATTCACCTCAGTCATCGCAACCATGTGCCTATTCCCTTTCTTCTTCGCAACCTCGTGCCTTTTCTCTTTCTTCTTCATAACCTCATGCTCACTTGAACCTATCGTATAAGATAAAAATTATAGGAAATATGAACAGATCTGTTATGTATACTTTATTCAGGTGTGAGTTTAATAAATATATTAAGATGCAATAACTGACTGTCCTAACTCTGACGAAACTGAATCATAATAACAGCTAACTGTTGAAACTGAATCCTGCGCTGAATCAGTACGGGATCTACTAGCACAAAGAGATATTTCATCACGAAATATGCTAGTACTACGAGAGAGGGATTTCAAGAAATCGATCAACGAAGTTTGTACCTGATTCGTCCGATGACATCTCCGTTCATTGAGATTGCGACCACGCTTCTGACAAGGTAGCGGCGGGGAGGCGTGGGCTGACAAGGATGGCGGTGGAGGCATGGGCTAGCAAGAAGAGGGGATGTGGTGGCATCGCGGTCACACTAGAGGATGTGAAGACATTTGGATAGGGTTTGAGTGGTGGTGGCCGGTGGGATAGGGTTTAAGTGGCTGCAGCCGGCGGGATAGGTTTGACTGGCAGCGGACGGCGAGATAGGTTTGACTGGCAGCAGACGGCGAGATAAGAAATATTAACAAATCTATTCCCTGAAGAACAGATAGGCAGTGAGTGATGACCGCCCAAGGGAAATCCAACGCATGATATAAATCCAGAGTTGGTTCCAATCAGAAGTGTCTGGATAAATCCAGAGACCCGGATTTAGTTTTACTAGTATTTTTCAATAAATATTTGTGTAGACTTGGAATTGTAATCATATGACTTAACATACCACGTAATGTTGGAAATGTGATTTTTCAGAATATGAAAAAAATATTTCTTATTTGTTCATGGAACTTGCCATTTGTTCATTTTTATTTTTAATAAATTCTAAAAATACTCAGATAATTATGAAACTTGCCATTAGTTCATTTTATGGTACCTATATTGTGTAGTAAAAATATTAGTCAATTCTAAAACACTTGCACCGATGTTGCTTTGTAACGAGTACATCAACAGCACAAGTACCATACCTACTAGGATGAACTCCAAAGTTTGTACTAAGTAGCATACTTTCTTCAGCGTATCAACTTATTTCTTGGCATAGGAATTCATTTCATGCTACTAATCACATATTCAACCTTTATTAACTTTTAATTTCGAATAATTTACAAGTTTTAGACTTTTTCTAACCCAGAGTGTCCGAATAAATCCGGGTCGTCCGAACTTTGCTCTTTCATAGCAGGCAGAGCTGCCTCTTAGAGACGGTTAGATATTTTGATAGCCTGTGAGGGCCTGGATACAAATATTTTGAAGCGGTGGCGGCAAAATCAAAATTTTGGGAAAATGGGGGAGACATGATGGCATCTTTTCCTCATTCCCCGCCCGGCCAGCCCGACCCATAGTGTTCAAACCCTCGCCACCGCCGCCCTTCCCCTGCCGCTCCTCCCTACCGCCTTCGTTCCGCTTGTGCTCCTCCCCATCACCGTCCTCCCCACCTGTCCTCCCTACCACAGGACAATCTCTCTCGCACACAGATCTAGCGGCTCCCACACCGGCCATCCCACCCCTTCTCCACCACTGCCGACTGGGCTTCTCAACGCGACCGCGTGCCCTACGGGAATGTTCGTTTGCGGTACCAAACTTGGTGGGTGAGCGCACCGCGGTACCCGAGTTGCCATCAATCGCGCGGAGGGCCATAGTAGATTCGCCAATTGTCCAGAAGGGCCAAATGGGGGTGAATACAAATCTAACGGCCAAACGGTCGTTTCAACCAGACGAAAAACGGTTGAACTCAAATACCGCCGTTAGGTCAACTCTTCTTGGCCCGCCATGTCAGTATTCCCCGTTATCTTTTGCGGTCGTGGACTAGCTTACCCCTGCGTGGACTAGATCCCTGAGTGGACGAGATCTATTTCTTTGCTCTGCTCTGGTCTTCTCCCCTGCTCCCCTCCCCATAACATTTGCTCAGCTCCGGCTGCTCGTCTCAGATCGGAGCTCGCACTTGCTCTAATTTGCGTCTCCGCCATGTCTGGTCAACCTCCCACGCCTCTAATCGAAGCTCGCAGCCGTCGCCGTTGCATCGTCCGCCGTATCGGAGCTTCGCGTCCCCGGACTAATATCTCGCCTCTGGCTAGTCCTTCTCGCACGGAGGAGCGTGTCCCGTCGGGCGATCCAGGCCGGCGACCGGCCTCGGGAAATATCGTGCTGCCGCGCACCCCAGGCATGGTAGCCCTGGCATAGCAGTTCGACGACCACGCTCTCATGGCCACCGTGCTGGGCGTCCGTCCCGCCGTGTCGCCGGCAGAGTTGTTGTCGGCTTTCAGGTCTCGTTTTGGGATCAGATGAAATGAGGTCAACATTGAGGTATGCGCGCCGCCATTCGATTTTTTCGTCCGGTTCGAGCACAGCTCAGACACCGAGCGTGTTCTGCATTCTTCCCGTTCTTTCGAGTGCTGCGGGGAGAAAATGAGCTTCATGCGTTAGCATCGCGCCTGTGGGTGGGACGATCGCTTGGGGCAGCTTCGTTTCTTCTCCAAAGTCGGCTTTGAAGGCCTCCCATTGGATGCTTGGGAGCCGGAGGCCCTCAAGCAGGTCGTCAGTAGCCTTGGCGGCGAGCTGGTGGAAATCGTGCCACTGAGCGACAGATGGGTCATCGAGGTAAAGGCGTGGCTGAAAGATCCTGACGCCGTTCCTAAGATGTACGAGGTGCAGATTCCAAGCAGGGCAGGGCGACAGCTTTCTGGAAGCACCCGACCATCATCCACCTGAAGGAGGTTCTGGACTCGGTACATGGCATTCAGGGCCCCGAAGAGGCTGCCAGAAAGCGCCCTCGTCGCCTGCAGTGTTGGCCTGGAAGGATCGATGGCACAGGACCACCACCGTTTCACGATGGGGCACACCGTTTCGGTGGGGGGACCGGGCTTGGATGAGCTAGTGGTTCTAATTTCCCTCGAGTGAAGACAGAGCTCTAGTGAATTGCCGTGGAATGTGTGGCTAATGAATTTGTAGTATGGAGAGCGTAGCAGGAAGTTAGCATCGACTAAAAATGTGTAATAGTTTGAATTGATGTAGTACGTGTGTGTAATAGTTTGAAGTAGTATGTGTGTGTAATAGTTTGAATCGATGTAGTATGTGTGGGTAATGAATTTGATGTAGTTTGTGTGCGTGTAATAGTTTGAATCGATGTAGTTGAACACCGTGCTTTATAATTTCTGTGAACCTCATGAAAAGAGGGTGGTCTGGCAATGAGCAATGTCAATTCTATGGATGCCAGGAAAATGTAGTCCATCTCCTCTTCAAGTACTCCCTCTGTTTCAAAATATAAGATGTTTTAGCTTTGTGAATGGAGCGTATCTAGACATCTTTTAGTGATGGTGCTTTCTAAACCTAGATGAACCTACATACTAAAAGGGGACGAGATACACGTCATTCACAAAGCTAAAACATCTTATATTACGAAACACAGGGAGTACAAGGTAGCTACATTTGTAACACATTGAACTGCAGGACCATTTTGCAGGCAACACAAGACAAAGGAAAAAAAATGGTTTACAGCACAGATAGCAGACGCAAAATCTGTAGTCTGGGATAAAAAGATGCCAGTTAACTGGATTGAACCACGACTAGTAATTGAAGAAAATAGGTACTTGATAGTATTTGCTTACAACAATAGTACTTCCATACAAAAGGGTCTTATACCTACACAAAAGTGGGCTAAACTTCCTACTAGTTTATAGAACAATTCGTCAGCATTTCATCTACAAAAGTCATTCTTCAGTCTGAACTTAACTATTCTACACTGAAGAAACTACAGATCTCCACCAGAAAAGTTGGCTAGCCAATTGCCTTGAGAGGACATAAGTTCTTTGATCATTTAACCCAAACTGATCTATTGCCTTCCCGCCAAACTACAAGAAATCTGCATCGTTCATGCACGAGCGATTTGCGTGCGCCAGTCCCGGTTCAGTTGGACCATCCGCGCCGCCGCAACGATTTCTTCGAAACTGAAATTCGACATCTCCTTCTCGGGATCGTAGGTCCGTGTGAACTCGAACCTGAATTCCGGGGCTGAGCTGATGCCCGCCGCCGGCTCCAGCTGTCGAACAATCCAGCATGCTGAGTGTAGACGCTTGGTCGCCGCCACGGTACGGCCTTCGACGGTGTTTAGGATGGAGCGTCTTTGCCGCAGACGGCGTGCTCCCAGCCTACCCTACTGAGGTAAGGTAGTCTGCGCCGAAGCGTGGACGCGAGAGTTCCTAGACCTTGGCGCTGCCCTGTTCGAGGGTGTGTACCCTCGGCGGCGGCATTCTCTCATGAACGATTTGATACGTACCTTGTTCCCATTGCCTAGAGCATGCCGTAATGCCGCCGCGCGATTTCTCCACATCGCTCTCTTGGCCCTGCTTGCCGCATCTGGCGCCGACGATGGCGCAGTCACCGCCGTGGCCGATTTGGCACATTCGGGAAAATCATCCTCCTGGCAGGGCAATGGGAGATCGGCCTTGAAGTAGAGCTTCATGGCCTGCCTTAGAGGGGCTAAACACCCCAGTTTCGGCGGCTGTCGCGGCGGCGGCGGCTTAGGAAAGGCCATGTTACCCTAGTTGGTGCGGCGCGGAGGAGCTGCGCAAGGTGAACTGTGGTTAGTCAGAGAAGGGAAGTGAAAGACTAACAATAGGTTTGGACTACGGGCACACGTGAAAATAACCATTTCCCATTTCCTTAGAGGGTAATAATTCGACACTCGTTGCATTAATAGCTCAATCTTTATTTCCCTTCTCAGCATAAGAGTGCGAACGTATTAAAAAGATCGGTCATGGCTATCCACCTCATCGGGCAATGTACTAGGACAGGTAGGAGACGGGACCGGGTTTCATTTTAGAAATGTTGACGACTGTGCCCTTATGTTTATACGATATTATTTATATGCCACCATGTACCGTCGAGTGTAGGAACACCATCAGAAATAGGGGATAATGACATGGCATGTTTTATTTTTTTAAAGGGCATCAGAAACAGGGGATGCGACGTGGCATGTTTTCTGACTGGCGGGCCCGCCCCCTCCACCTTCGACGGCGCGCATCCCAGGTTCGAGGGGTGGTGCCGCCCACCAACACATTATTGTGCAATTTTCCATGTGGGACCTAAATACCGGCACTGAGCTGATGCCCATGTCGAACACAGAGAATTCTGAAAGAAGCTACCAAAAATAAATACTTTGAATTCTGCGTGCAAGTTTTGATCAAACAGACTGACATGTGGGACCTGCTAAAAATTCCGTGAAGTGCTCCCCGTGCATAGTGCGCTGACAGGTGGCATGTTTTCTGACAGGCGGGCCCGCCACCTCCACCTACGATGGCGCGCGTCCCAGGTTCGAGGGCTGGTGCCGCCCACCAACACATTATTGTGCAATTTTCCATACTTTGTCACAACCAGCTCCGCTCCGCTCCTCTCCTCTGCTCCTGCCGTCGCCACTCCGCTCAGTCGTGCACCGCTCTCGTCATCCCCTTGGGTCGTCGTCCTCCCGCCCTCCCCTCCCCTCCCTTCCCTGTCTCCTTGCCGCCGCCCACCACCCAGGCGCGTCTGGAAACGAAAACCGAGAGTCGGCCATTAGGTTAGGGGCCCAACGACGCTGGTGATCCGGATCCCGCTCGGAGATGGATCCTGCGAGGCTTGAGAGCACGGATATGGGTCCTGCGCGGCTGGAGAGCACGGAATCTCCTTCAAGTCTGGAGAGCACAGAGGACAACAAAACGGGGGGAGAGGTAGCGGGGTGCAGAGCTTTGGAGGTATGGAGCCCGGAGAAAGTGTCGTGCGTCCACATTGAAAGGTAAGAACTGTGATTCCTTATCTGCATACCCCAATTAGCGTTTATAGTCCCGTATGTGAAAAGAACACACATGCAAAATGACTCTGGTTGTTGTTACTAAAAAGAACACACATGCAATGACACTGGTGGATCCATGTGTGGTCTCTGTAGAGAACACACATTTCAATGACACTGGTGGATCCATATGTGGTATGTGAAAAGAACACACATGCAATGACTCTGGTTGTTGTTAGTGAAAAGAACACACATGCAATGACACTGGTGGATCCATAGGTGGTATGTGAGAAGAACACACATGCAAAATGACTCTGGTTGTTGTTACTAAAAAGAACACACATGCAATGACACTGGTGGGTCCATAGGTGGATTATGAAATGAACACACATGCAATGACACTGGTGGATCCATAGGTGGTATGTGAGAAGAACACACATGCAAAATGACTCTGGTTGTTGTTACTAAAATAACACACATGCAATGACACTGGTGGATCCATGGGTGGATTGTGAAAAGAACACACATGCAATGACACTGGTGGATCCATACGTGGTATGTGAAAAGAACACACATGCAAAATGACTCTGGTTGTTGTTACTAAAAAGAACACACATGCAATGACACTGGTTGATCCATAGGTGGATTATGGAATGAACACACATGCAATGACACTAGTGGATCCATAGGTGGTATGTGAGAAGAACACACATTTCAATGACTCTGGTTGTTGTTACTAAAAAGAACACACATGCAATGACACTGGTGGATCCATAGGTGGTATGTGAAAAGAACACACATGCAAAATGACTCTGGTTGTTGTTACTAAAAAGAACACACATGCAATGACACTGGTGGATCCATGGGTGGATTGTGAAAATAGCACACATGCAATGACACTGGTGGATCCATATGTGGTATGTGAAAAGAACACACATGCAATGACTCTGGTTGTTGTTAGTGAAAAGAACACACATGCAATGACACTGGTGGATCCATAGGTGGTATGTGACAAGTGTTAGGGCAATAGATCTTGTATTACCAGAGGGCCAAAGGCCAGAATATATAGTACAAGTACAGGTGCAAATATACAGGAAACCCCCTAACATATGGGGAAACTACAATACATACAAATATACTCTAACACCCCCCCCCCCTCAAACTCATGGTGGATCCACAACACTGAGTTTGGAGAGTAAGAAATCATGCTGAGCGCGAGTTTGTGCCTTTGTAAAGAAATCTGCCAACTGCAAGTCTGAAGGCACATAATGGAGCGCAACAACCTGATCCTGCACCTGAGCACGTGTATAAAAAGCATCAACACCAATATGCTTGGTCAGCTCATGCTTGACCGGATCACGTGCAATACTGATAGCACCTGTACTGTCTGACAAAAGTGGAGTGGGCGTCGTAACAGAGACCCCAAAATCTACAAGCAACCACCGTAACCAGGTCACCTCAGCAGTCACCGAAGCCATAGCCCGCAACTCAGCCTCAACACTCGAACGGGAAACCGCTACCTGTTTCTTCGTCTTCCAAGCAACAAGCGAACCACCAAGAAACACACAGTAAGCAGAAAGTGAATGACGATCCGTAGGATCATTCGCCCACGTAGCATCCGAGTAGCACTGGAGCTGGAGAGAGCTAGAACGAGGGAAGAAAAGGCGACGAGTAATCGTGCCACAAAGATAGCGAAGGACACAGAGGAGATGACCGTAGTGAACAGTGGTAGGAGCTGAGACAAAATGGCTTAGAATATGAACAGGATAAGAGATATCAGGACGGGTGACAGCAAGATAAACGAGACTCCCAACAAGATGGCGATAACGAGTGGGATCGGGAAGAGGATCACCATCCGTAGGACGAAGCTTAACATGAAGCTCCATAGGAGTCTCAATAGTGCGCTCATCCGCAAGAGCAGCCCGAGCAAGAAGATCCTGAATATACTTTTCCTGAGAGATAGAAAACCCATCAGAAGTGGATGAAACCTCAATCCCATGAAAATAGCGAAGAGGACCAAGATCAGTCATAAGAAACTGATCACGAAGACGAGCCTTGACAAAGGCAATATACTCAGGATCATCACCAGTAATGATCATATCATCAACATAGAGAAGGAGAAGAGTGCGTCCACGAGGAGAAGTGTGAACAAAAAGCGTTGGATCATGAGAACTAGGAGAAAAACCAGCAGCAGTCACCACAGAGGCAAAGCGCTCAAACCAGGCACGAGGGGCCTGTTTGAGGCCATAAAGAGAACGTCGAAGACGACAAACAATCCCATCGGGAACAGAAAACCTAGGAGGAGGTTGCATATAAACCTCCTCACTCAACTTGCCATTAAGAAAAGCATTCTGAACATCAAGTTGGGACACAGACCAGCGTCGGACAGAAGCAACAGCAAGAAGAGTACGCACAGTGGTCATATGTGCCACAGGAGCAAAGGTCTCATCATAGTCACGACCATGTTCCTGCTGAAAACCACGAGCCACAAGACGCGCTTTATAGCGCTCAAGAGATCCATCAGAGCGGGTCTTAATTTTATAGACCCACTTACATGTGATAGGACGAACACCAGAAGGGGGAGAGACAAGATCCCAGGTGCCTGTGCGCTCAAGTGCAGCAATCTCCTCAGCCATGGCAAGCTGCCATTCAGGATGACACGCAGCATCCCGATAAGAAGTCGGCTCGGAAACTATAGAGAGGCCATACTGACTAGGGGAGTAACGATCTGGAGCACGACGCTGACGAACAGGTCGTGAGGAAGGAAGCTCATCCGCGGAAGATGACTCATCAGAAGAGGAGGAAGAAGGAGGCGCGGAGGAAGGATCCGAAGCTGGAGACCGAGGAGAACTAGGGGAACTAGACGGAGGAGAGGATGGCGTCGAAGACAAAGGAGGCGCAGCAGAAGGAGGAGGTGAAGGAGAAGAGACAGCGGAAGGTGTATCAGGAAAAAGAAGAAAAGAGAGATCATCCGTTGGGTAAGTACCAGAGGTGGGGCGAGGATAGAAAGGACGCGTTTCATCGAACGTGACATCACGAGAGATGCGCATACGACGACCAACGGGGTCCCAACAGCGATAGCCCTTATGCTCATCACTGTAGCCAAGAAAAACACACTCAACAGACTGAGCGGTTAGTTTGGTGCGTTCACGAGGAGGGAGAAGGACATAGCAAACGCAGCCAAATAAACGAAGAGCCGAGTAGTCTCGACAGGATCCAGAGAGACGCTCGAGAGGAATGCCACCCTGAAGAGCAGCGGAAGGCTGAATATTAATGAGGTAAGTCGACGTAGCGACAGCCTATGCCCAGAAATGCGGCGGAAGAGAGGAAGCAATCATCATAGCGCGGGTAGTCTCAAGAATATGACGATGCTTACGCTCGGCCACACCATTTTGAGCATGGGCGCCGGGACACGAGAACTGAGCAAGGGTGCCCTGCTCAGCAAGGATACCACGCAGGTGCTGAGAGATATACTCTCCTGCAGAATCAGCACGAAAAACACGAATAGGTGTGGAATACTGGGTACGAATCATAGCCACAAAATGCTCATAAATAGCAAGCACCTCGCTGCGAGAGCGCATAAAAAATAACAAGGTGTACCGTGTAAAATCATCAATAAACAAAATATAGTATCGATGGCCCCCTTTTGAAGCAAAGGGAGCCGGACCCCACACATCTGAATGAACTAAATCAAAAGGTCGCTGGGATACAGACACACTAGTAAGATAGGGAAGCTGAATCTGTTTACCTAACCTACAACCCTGACACGAATGAAGCGATGACACATCTCCTGAGACAAGCCCCAGAAGATCACGACGAACTAAGGATGATAAACGGGAACCACAAAGATGGCCCAGCCGATGATGCCACTGCTGAAAAGAGCCAGTGACAGACGCAACAACCGCAGGAGAAGTGGCAGAAGAAGTGTCGGCAGAAGGAACGCGAAGCCAGTCTAACTCCCAGAGCCCCGAAGACTCAATGCTCCGAGGGCCAGCTCCAACCAGAGCCTGTGTATGACGGTCCTGAACAGCACAAGAATCAGCATCAAGAATGACCCTACAACCAGAATCAGTAAGCTGACTAGCAGAGAAAAGATTCATCTTAAGACTGGGAACATGAGAAACGTCAGGAACAAAGAAGGAAGAAGTAGAGAGGGTGCCTCGACTAGAAACAGGAAGAGAGGTACCATCAGCCATAATAACACGGACATGAGAAATAAGAGAGCGAAGAGTAGAAAGAATAGAAGATGCAGAAGTCATATGAAAAGAAGCTCCAGAATCCAGATACCACGGGGATGACGTACCTGACTGTGTAGAAGATGATGGTCGTGCAGTGCCAGAAGAACTAGTCACAGAACCAGCAGAACCCGACGAGGAGGAGCCTGTAGCAGCGAGCAGACTACGAAGACCACGAATAATGTCCTGATCAGACAGAGCACTAGCAGAAGGTCCAGAAGCACCAGTAGGAGGTCCAGAGGCAACAGCAGAAGATCCTGAAGACCCAGACTGTCGACGAGCAAGAAACTGCTGACGTAAGCATGGATCCCTCGTCCAGCAACCAGAGATGTCATGGCCAGGCTTGCCATAGTGGGCACAGGGAGGACGAGAACCACACGGCTGCTGAGACTGACGCTGACCCTGGGCCGGTGGAGTAGAGAGTAGCGGCGGAGCGAGAGACCGTGACGAAACCGGCGGCACGGGGGGACCATGAGCAGCAATCACAGACGGAACCTCAAGAATACCAGCACCACGAAGACGAGTCTCCTCAGCATGAAGCTCAGCCAATACCTCAGAGAGCGGAACACGACCACAGGCAAGCAGCTGGGCACGGCGCGGCTCAAACTCCTTGCGGAGCCGTGACAAGAACTCAAAGACGCGCTGAAACTCCAGATCCACGCGCACAATCAGACAGCAGGGATAGGTGTTACACACCGCTGTACGAAGAGAGTCAAGTTGACGCCAAATAGCAGCACTCTGAGTGTAGAAATCATCAATGGTAGAATCACCCTGCTTAAGCTCATGCTCCTGACGAACCACGGACAGATAAAGAGCATCTCCAAATGGTGATAGCGCTGACGAAGAAAAGCCCACTGAGCAGCAGCAGTGGGAAGACCCATGAACTCAACAGCACACTGAGGCAGAACATTGGAAGTGAGAACAGCAGCAGCACGAGCATCCTCATCGATCCACTGAGTGTAGTCAGCCAGATCCAGCCGGTAGGCCGTAGTAGCAGCAGAATGCGCCTGAACCTGGCGCTCATAGTCAGCCCGAGCAGAATCATCAGCACTCTGGGCTGCATCCTTGACCGCCTGAGTAGCATCGGGGGCAAGGACAACAGGTGTCGGTGCACGAGGCACTGGAGGCACAACGGGGCGCGGTGGACAGGAGACCTCACCGGAAAGCACACCCCAAAGGCGAAGACCGCGCATATGAACGCGCATAAAGTCAGCGAAATCAGGATAATTCGCGCCATCAAAAATCACCCGGGCGGCGAGGAATCGCAACATAGCCCGAGGAGGAAGACATGATTTTTTTTTTCAAACCAGATCCAACAGATCTGGATCTGGCGAGTCGGCGGCTAGCCGACGGGCGGCAGCCGGCCGGGGCGGCGGTGGCCGGGGCGACGGGGAAGACGGGCGGCGGCGGCCGGGGCGGCGGCGGGCCGGGACGGCGGCGGCGGCGGGCCGGGGCGACGGCGGCGGTGGCGACGGCGGCAGCGAGCCGGGGCAGCGGCGGCGACCGGCGGCGGCGGGGGGAGAAGAGAGAGGAACAAAAGGCCTTACGGCTCTGATACCATGTTAGGGCAATAGATCTTGTATTACCAGAGGGCCAAAGGCCAGAATATATAGTACAAGTACAGGTGCAAATATACAGGAAACCCCCTAACATATGGGGAAACTACAATACACACAAATATACTCTAACAAGAAGAACACACATGCAAAATGACTCTGGTTGTTGTTACTAAAAAGAACACACATGCAATGACACGGGTGGATCCATAGGTGGATTATGAAATGAACACACACACAATGACACTGGTGGATCCATAGGTGGTATGTGAGAAGAACACACATGCAAAATGACTCTTGTTATTGTTACTAAAAAGAACACACATGCAATGACACTGGTGGATCCATGGGTGGATTGTGAAAAGAACACACATGCAATGACACTGGTGGATCCATATGTGGTACATGAAAAGAACACACATGGAATGACTCTGATTGTTGTTAGTAAAAAGAACACACATGCAATGACACTGGTGGATCCATAGGTGGATTGTGAAAAGAGCACAAATGCAATGACATTTGAATGGTACGGGTGGATCCATAGGCGGATTGTGAAAAGAGATTTCCCCTCTCTCTCGGTCACAAATCTCACAAAAGCCCAAACGTGTGGAGATCCCAAACATGTGCTCACTCTGGGTGTTATGCCTTGATTGGCTGACACAGATGTCACGCGGATCGTCTCCACCAACCGTTGATCCCATGTGATCCAACAGGCAGGATAACCCCTCCCTTCTCCACTTTTTTTATGCATGGTCAATCCGTTCCACCTCTCTATCCGTGCCACCGATACTAAACCCCCATAAAAAAGTGAAAATCCATCTATCTAACTAAAATAAATGATCATATTTCGAAGAAGCCATCGTCTTCGTCTTCCGGTTCGTTCTCGTCTTCATCAATGCCATGGTCCCCGCCATCGCCGCTGTCGGTGCCCTCCTCTGACAACTCGACACCGCCCCCTTCCTTGAATAAGCGCGCTATCTCCTCGTCGGAGTCCTCCTCCTCCTCCTCTTCGTAGTCCCACGGGTCCATGTCACACTCCTCTGCTTCTGCCTCCAACTGATCGATGAATGCCTCCTCATTGGCCGAGTAGGACTCGTCCAAATAGCTATCTCCTCTCTTCTTCCTGGTCTTCTTCTCGTTCCTCTTCTTGTCCGTACTCGCCGGTGCAACACGCGCCCCCGTCCTGGCTGCTACTTTCCGCCCGTCCGACGCTGCAGGTACCCCACGCTCCTCCTGCGCGGCCGGTACGAGCTTCGACGTCACGGTGTCCTCGAGTGCCGATGTCGATGGATCCTGGCGCGGTCGGACACGACGTGCTGCCTCAGCAGGCGACTCGTGAGCGCAGACGATGCAGCGAAGAGCCGGGGATGCATGAAGGTCAGTGGACGGCTTGGACCTGCCATTGCCACGGCGAGGGGGAATCGTGCTCGAGGCAGTTGCTCCGAATGGTCGATGGAGGGTACACAGAGTAGGGTGCCGATCTGATCAAGGACGAGCAGCGGTTTCGTGCGTCGTGTCCTCGTGTGCATTTGTCGATTATCAAAAAGAAAGAAGTAATATCTCGCGTACTGAACATAATTTGATCACAACTAAAGTGGCACAGCGTATTCTAGACTCGTAAATATCCCGTGTGTGCCTGTCACGTGGAGTTCGACGGAGTTGGACGTGCCGACGTGATCTTGCAGCAGTTGCGCGCGTCATTGCCCCATCAACACGTGACACACACACGTGGGATGTGCGCGCCGATTCCCGTGACGACCACCCGGCTCGCACTCCCCTTATTATATACTGGATTTTGGGAGGCACCGAAGACCATTGAAGTGTCCATCGCAATAAAGACAAGTCCCATCGATTCCCTACCCCTGCCTCCCTGGCTTCTTTAAGAAGGTAGACCGTACACGGTGGTCTTGTATATTAGTACTAGTACTACTGGACCACGGCCTGTACTCTTTACTCTTCTCCCACACTAATAATCACTATCTCCTTCCTCCTGCCTCCGCCACACTCACCCTGCAAGCCATGGCTCCACTGAGGAGGGGGAGAGGCCGGTCGATGATCCTCACGGAGAAAAGGGAGAGAAATCGCCGCGAGGCACTTCTTGCTCTACCAGCCGCTCAAGCCTACCCTCTCATCGAGGCCCAATCTCCCCCGACAATGGCGCCAAATGTTCTAGCAAGCGAGGGCTCCTCCCGGTACGGTCTTCTTATTCTACTTCTTCTCCATCTCCCTCTCCATCATGATCTTAATCAGCTTCTTCTTGTTTTTCTTCTTCTTCTGGCTCTTCCTCTTCTACGTATTACAGGTCGGCCGTGGAGCCTGAATCCACCATGACAGAGGCGTTGCAGGACCTGTTCAGCCCCATTCCATGTCTCAGCGAGGTAGCAAATCTCCACGCTGTTATTTCTCCGAGTTATGATGTGGATTTCTTAGATGTTGTCCGCCCCGCATTGGTTTTTCTTCTTCTTTTGCGAGTTGTATTTGTTTTCATGAATATGACTGGATCTCTTGGTCTTTCCTTAATACCGCTGTTCATAGATTCACTATGGATTTTTTGTGTTAGGATTAGTTTATCGTGGTCATGAATATATCTCCAGGTCCATTTTTTAACACTGCGGCCAATAGATTCAATGGGGATTTTTTTTATCTGTATTAGTATTCACCTGGGACCTGGAGTGTAATTGTAGAATTCCTATTTCAATTAACATGAACGATGCAGCGATCGAAGGCCGAGTACCGTGAGAAGGTGGCCGCGATCAGTTCCAAGATTGCCAACCAACATGAGCTTGCACGCTCCCTCACCCAAGCTAATGAGAGCCTACGCAAGCAATTATCTGTGCAGAAGGAGATCTCGCTAGATTTTGCACGTGACGTCGTTAGGATACAGAAAGTGCTCGACCATAACTTGATCAGGCAAGAACAGGCCATCAAGATAATCAACGAGCTCATGGAGGAGAAGAAGAATCTCGTGGAAAGGTGCATTCTCCTGCAGGACGAAGTCAGCGAGGCACTCAGAGGATGCATCGAGGAAACCAAGGCTACCATCCAAGCCTACCATGACAGAAACCATTGCCTGGATGCAGTCAAGGAGATGAAGGCGGACATGAGCAGAGGGATCACCGTACTCAAGGGTGTTCGGAAAGAGAACGAGGAGCTAAGGGCATGTCTGGAGGCGTACCGGAGCAATGCCCAAGTCTGATTCCCGTTAGCAGGGACACGAATACCAGTTCGTCCTCCTCGCCTTTTGTAATGTTTAGGGTTCAGGGAGCAATGCCCATGTCTGCTTCCCATTATAGGGTGCAATAAGAATCCTAGGGCAACTCCTTATCTATCTGGACATGTGTTGGTGTTCATGTTCATGAATGGACAACATGTTCTCTTTCCATATGTATCTGGACATGGGTTTCTGCATTATGAGTTTGCCACTCTCCCACTACTATTTGGTGATATTGGGAAAAACCCACAGCACACTAAACTGCTGATAAATCTTATTTGTCTTCGAAATTGAAATTATGATAGTGCCACTAGTCGATTCATAAAATGTTAATTAGTCCTAGATTGCTTCTTCCTTGAAATTATGACAGTGCCACTAGTCGATTCAGTTAATTATGGAAACTAACCAGCTTGTCCTGGTGAACTGAACAAACCATACCATGTATTTTTGTTGCAGGGAAAGAGGCGAAAGATCGACCAGGACCTGGCGACCTGGCTAAATGACAAGATAGCAATCCAAAAAAGATCGACCAACTGCGTGCTGAATTCGCGGTCCTTTCTGACAAGTGCTAGAAACTGAAGGAGTTAAACGCCGACTGGGCGAAGCTACACAGTGAAGGTCGCGCCTCGGCTAGGAAGCAGACGGAGATCATGAAAGGGATCTTGAAGGAAAATCGTATGGCTACGGACAAAATTCTCCAATCCGTGACGGAGCGCTGGAACCTACAGCTGAAGCACGACATAGTACTGAAGGAGCTGGCCAATCTTAGGGAGGAAAACAGGCAGCTCCAGGCCAGGCTCGCTTGAACACAACATATGTCTATTTAGTACTGAACTGCCTGGTTTATCCTCTGAAGTGGTGATTTTGTAAGCATGAACTTAACTCTATGCACGATATGTGTGTTCGTCTGAAATTAGTTTGCTCGAGGATTGAGTTTGGCTTAGTTCGGAAACTGCAACTGCAAGTCTTACAATTAACTAGTTTCAGGCATTGGTACAACATAAATTATTCATCTCGAATTTCCTTTATCCTCTATAGTCTGTCCTTGTTCACCCTCGCGTGCCTTCTTCAGTTCCTTCAACAGATCCGCAATGCAGCACTCTAGCTTATTCTTGTCTTCCCTGAGTTGATCCCTCTCCTTTTCTGCATTATGAATCAGCAACCTGTGACTATCCTGAAGCTTCTTTCCAGTTCCAACAACCAAGCTCCCATCGATTCCGTCAGTTAGCTTTGACTGCAAATTCTCGATTTCTTGTTCCAGCTCCTTATTTCGTACCGACAGCTTATAATTTTTTTCAGCTGCGTCACTTACATCAGTAAATCTCCCCGACCTTTCCAACTCATACATCTCCCATAACTGTGCCAAACATTTCTTAAGTGCATCTGGCCACTCAAGATCCACCCACTCTACTCCTTTACACACCGGGCCAACCTAAAAACACACACACTATAGTGTTATGAACATGCACGATACATTTTACTTCATGTCACAGTTGCACATAATGTAAACAAACCTGATTTGTACAGCCCAAAAACCTTCTCCCAGTGTTACTGCCTTCGAATGCAACATATCTCCTCAGTTTTAGCCCATGGTCACATGGCACTTCTCCATCGAGATCTAGGCCCTCCCATTCGGAGTCGTAGATCGTCCTTGGTACCTATAGGTAAACGCAAAGCTGAAATCGAACACGATTGCATGCACATCTGGTCGGGCTCAGATCGAGTGATTTACCATTGCCTAACCCTAGCCTAAGAAAACAGAGGAACTCACATTGTGGAAGGAATACTCGATGTCGGAGAGAAGGCTGTCGCTGCTCGACTGGTCGTCCTCGCCGTTCAAGGACAGCATGGCGAATGCGACGGCGACAGCGACGGCATCGGCGAGAGAGAGAGAGAGAGACATAGAGAGAGAGAGAGAGAGGGAGAGCAGCCCTTCTACCACTGCAATGATGATTAAATTGGCATGTTACAATAGTTTAATGGATACCATGCCCTTTCCCTAGATTACTGTCTCCTGCCTGATATGGATTCTCTTCACACATTCTCATTTCAAATATTAAACCTGCACTCCCTCCATCCCAATTTCATTGCCTAACGAAAACATACCAGTATATTACATCATCCAAAGAAACAAAATCATGTCAACTACAAGGTACTTATGCATCAATTCTTCAGTCATGGTTTCACAAAACATTACATTATAATCTCCCAACAAACATAACCACAACATGGTTTCACAAAACATCACATTACAATCTCTCAACAAACGTAATCACAGAAACAAGTATATTACATCAACTCAAGAAACAAAATCATGTCGACTACAAGGTACTTACACATCACTTGTCCTGTCATGGTTTCACAAAACATTACATTACAGTCTCTCAACAAACAAAATATCTGAAACAAGTATAGTACATCATCTCAAGAAACATAATCATGTCAACTACAATGTATTTATGCATCACTAGTCCAGTCATGGTTTCACAAAACATTACATTACAATGTCCCAACAAACATAATAACCAAGTACGGTACGTCATCTTAAGAAACATAATCATGTCAACTACAATGTACTTATGTCTTATTACAACAACGATGGTTTCAGTGAGTGACATGTCCGAAAATCTCAACAGCTCGCACAACATTATATCGCAATCTCTCAACAAACATACTCACAGAAGCACGCTCTAAATGCAACAACAGTCAATATTACAAATACAGGCAGGGGAACCCCGCGGTCCATATGACAAGCCCAGGGTAGCAGCTCTCATCAGATCTCATCAACGTCGACCACCTCATTCTATTCAGCCACTACAGGGGCATCTACATCCACTATAACCTGTTCAACAACATCAGAAATGGTACCAAGGAAGAACACCTTCCTGGTTCGCTTCTTTCGCCGCATAATCTGCATAAGATCTTCAGTATCCAAAACATCTATGAATTGCTGCTTCTTATGATGCCACCACCGGATTTTTGCCATCTGCTTAGGGCCAATATTGATTTCCTTACCGATCATCTCTCTCATTTCATCAAGAGTTATGTTTTTGGAATCGACAGTGATCTCCACAGTACATGATGAAACTGGCTTATTAACTCCCACATCAAGTTTTGCCATGTATGAATCCACCTCTATGCGTATACTGAACTTATCTAGATCAGCATCTATTGGTCCGTATTCTCTAGGAGCAGAAGCTCTGGCAGCAAGATCTCCAGCATCTGCATACATATCATCAATCATCGCTTCAACTTTCACCTTACGATCAGCTGCACAACACCCCCAAACCATCTGAAGCTCATGGGAGTGCTCAATTTGCTGATAGGTATCATTCATGTTGCGCCACACCAATTTTGTCCTCTGTCTAGAACCCTAGGGAATTCTAGCGGCAAGCATATCTACCAGCTGCGAAACAGACACAACCTCTTTGTAATTCACAAGCAGATGCACATCTTGCCCGAACACAACCCTCTCACAACCAAAATCAAGCTTTGCAGTGTACTGCCGAACATGAACTGTGAACTCATATAGGTCACTTGTATCAAAACTATGCCTAATTTGATTAAAAAGGGAAACATTTCAGTTCATTCGATTCTATTATGCCCTAACTAATCTACTTGCAAGATAAGGCACAGATAAGAAAAATTCACCTCTCGCTCTTCTCCCGGTTTTTTTCTTCGAGATCTGAGTGCTGCATCCGCCCACCGGAGCCGAACAATCCGCCGTCGGCCTTGCTTTTCTCTTCAACCCGCTGCTCGTAGGTACCTTGGGAGCAGAATCCTTGTTGGCCTCCTCGCTAACCAGGGCTGAAGACCTCACCGTTGCTACGCGTTGAGCCCCAGACTTGGGCCCCGATGGATCCTTTTCAGTCGGCGATGTAGCTACAACCTTCGCCTTGCAAGACATGTTGGGCCGTCGCCGCCGGATTCAGTGTCGGGGGAGGGAGAAAAAAGGTCCTCCGCCGCCGGCAGATTTAGGGTCGGGGAAGGGAAGAAAAGGGACCGCCGCCGCAGCAAGATTCAGTGTCGAGAGTTAGGAAATTACAGCAATGGATTTGCCCCTACGACACGTGCAGGGTGGCTAAGAAGAGTGACCAGCGAAGGAGGGGCACAACAGGAACTAGTGTAACGGAATATCCTGACTTAACGGGCGCGATTTGAAAATATTTGGTTTGGCCATCATTCACTTGAAAGACCCCTCTCAGCAATTGGCGCCCAAACTTTTTGAATCGCGGTGATAAAAATCAACTTGGGTACCGCGTTGCCTGTCCACCCCAACTTTCGGGCCGCAAAATGATATTCTCGTGCCCTACTCCATCTCGCTGCCTTGCTACTCCCTGATGTCGGGCTCCCCGGTGCCCTCGCCACTCAGGTGTTCTCACCACTTAGCGGAAGCCACCACTAACGATACTGAGGACATCCAAGAAGTGCCAGAGTCACCATCATGCCTGACACAGTGAGAGTCTTTGCAAATTTTGTTTTTAGTTATCTTTAGGACCTTTTCCTTTAAAAATAGGATATATTGTAAGTATGTACATGTCAGGGGGATGACCCCCGGGTACCCCAGCCGGACAAGAACCAGGCAGTCAGATCGCGTCCGGCTAACCAAGCACAGCCGGACAGGGCAAGACGGGCCGACTACCGTTCGGTAGCCGGGTCAGCAAGAACTAGCCAGCTACGGTGACGTAGCCGGACCCAATCAGTGAGACAGGACAACGTGCGTATCAGTGCACGGTACGCCCTATACGATGACAAGACTGGCAACCACCCGGCCATACTGAAGACTTTGCGGGAGTGACGCAGGAACAGTGGCCCGATGCTGACGATAGGCTCGCACGGCGTCTACTGTGCCTATGACAGCCATACCGCTCGTACTCCGATAAGACATACCATACCAGACACTGTAGATGACCAGCCGGCTGGGACCCGCATGTGGGGCCCGCCAGTCGGATTGGCCAGTGAGACCGTTGCCTCTCTGCCTATATAAGGAGAGGCAAGGCCTCAGTAGAAAGGGTTGGTCTTAGAGCATTTAAGGCAGTAGCTAGCAGATACAGCTCAAGGAGCGCTTGTAATTCGTATATCCTACATAGTCAGATCTGGCAGGAGTAGGGGTTTTACCTCATCACGAGGGCCTCGAACCTGGGTACTTCCTACGTCCAGCTACGCTCGCGTGTACCCAATCCCACCTGCGGACGCCGTCGATAGCTTCCCTGCTAGTCCCCACACCTCTATCTAACCTCTTCAGGTACTGCCATTCCCAATACAACGACAGCTGGCGCCCACCATAGGGGGAGATGGCTTCGACCGGAGTCACGTTCCGCACGGGACCCCGCACTTCAGCCGATGAGCGCGTGGCCTCCGGCCTGGTGCTCACGCTCGGCAGGTTCGACTGCGTCATCGACAACGCTTCCTGCTTCGCCGGAGCCTCTTTCCCAGCGAACGGCACCGTCCTACTATTCGGCGACCTCCCTGTCTATGTCACCACCGTTCCAGAGTGTTTCCCCAGGTAAATCGTCTCTGTCGTGGAGCTGCTGCATCCAGGCGGTAGCGCCTCCGTCGCGTCCCACGGCGTGGAGGTCATGATGGTCGGCTCCAGCTCTCACCCCCGCCAGCCGCGGGAGCGAGGCGCAGGCGAGGTTGGGACCTCTGCCTCTCCATAGCCTCGGAACCCGGTGGAGGATGCCATCGATCGGCTCCAGACGCCGGTTAACCTCGGGGACAACCCGGAGGAAAAGGAGGCCAACTTCGCCATGGAGAGACAGATCCTCCTCCAGGAGGCCATGGAGCTAGCGGCAGCCCGCAAGCAACTCAAGATCACCCGGCGCGAGTACGACCGCGTGCACGACTTCACTCCGGCTACCATGGAGCCGAGCCGGCACGGCCAGGTGCGGCGCCGGGGTGGCGAGCTAGGCGGTAGAATGGAAAAGGACGGGGCGCCGGATCCTGCACCCGCCCTCATCCGGCCCACCTATAGCACGCCCATCAAGAACCTGCGCGCGGCACGGGCCGCGGCAGAGGAGCTGCCCAGTCTGGAGGGCGAGGAGCGAGCCCGCCAGCACGCTCGCGTGCAGGAGCTCCTCCGCATCGCGGACGAGCAGGCCGATGCCAACCGGCAGATGCAGGAGGACCCCAGCTACTCTAGAGGGAGCAAGCCGCCTGCCAACAGCAGGGGTGCACCGCGCGACACCCAGCAGGCGTCCTCCCCTCAGCCGGCTAAGGCCCGCAGCAGGCGTCGCAGCTCTGGCAACAGGGGCCAACCGCGCCAGGAGCAGACGGTGAACAGCAACCTGCCGCCTCCTCCTCCACCAACCGGAGCGCCCAGACCAGCCGGATCCCGTCTCTCGGGCCGGGTGGGAGCGCCCAACCCGGATTGTCCGGATGCCCGTGACCGCATCGAGCTCCTCGCTCAAGCGCGCGTCATGGAGGAGGAATATTCTACCGTCTCGGTCTGTTTCGGACCCCACATCCGGAACAAGCCGTTTCCGGATAAATTCTCCCTACCCAGGGACACCCCCAAGTACGACAGCAGCATGAAGCCGGAAGACTGGTTGACCGACTACGCTACGGCAGTCGGCATCGCCCACGGGAACGTCCCCCTCATGCTAACCGGATCGGCAAGGACATGGCTCAACAGCCTTGCGCCCAACAGCATCAACGCCTGGCCTGACTTCGAGAAGGTGTTCGTCCGCAACTTCAATGGCACGTACAAACGTCCAGGGCGCCCGCGCGACCTGGCCTTGTGCGTCTAGGGTGACCGCGAGGCCGACCGCGAGTACCTCGCCAAGTGGACAGAGCTGCGCAACACCTGCGAGGGCATCCTGGAGAGCCAAGCCATCAGTTTCTTCATCGAGGGTTGCCGAGAAGGCACCATGGTTCGCCACCGGCTACTGTGTGACGAGCCGAAAACCATGGCGGAGCTCATGACGGTTGCGGACCAGTACGCCACGGCGGATGCCGCCATGAAGAAGCCCCTCCGAGTAAATGCCGACGGGCGTCCGACTCCCATGGAGCCAGCGCGCGAAGCCGGATCCTCCAGGTGCCACGGCAGCGACAACCGGTTCCACGGGGACCGCCAGGCTGGACAACCGAAGCCTCGCTACCACGCGCGGCAGGTCAATGCTATGGAGGGTGCGCCCGATGCACCGGCTAACGATGCAAGGAGGCAGAAGCCACGACTCACCTTCGACCAGATGCTTGACGGCCCGTGCAAGTGGCATAGCGGTCCCTTCAAACCGGCTACGCACACCACCCGGAATTGCAGCTGGACCCGCCAGCTAAAGGACCAGGGCAACCAGCCTCGTCTTCCCCTTCCCCCAGGTGGACCTCCCCCACCGGCTAGGGGGGCCAGCGATAATGGTAACGGCGGCAAAGGCGGCAACAACAAGAACGGCTACCCACAGCCGCACGCCGCCTACCACATCTTCGAGATAGAGCAGGACGACAAGCACAGCCGCAGGCGACGCTCTAAGGAGGTCAATGCCATCGTCTCTCCGGTCCTCCAGTACCTGAATTGGTCGGAAACCCCCATCACCTGGAGCCGTGATGATCAGCCGGAGCAGCTGCCGACTCCCGGGGGCTACGCCATGGTGCTCGACCCCCTCATCGTCTCCAACGCGCGCACCTCCCGATTCTCGCGCATCCTCATCGACGGAGGCAGCGGCCTCAACCTCCTCTACCAGTCCTTGCTGGAGAAGCTGGGCATTCGCGAAAGCGACCTGCGCCCGACTACCACAACGTTCCACACCGTACTGACGGGGCCAGCATGCGCCCCGCTGGGGAAAATCCAGCTGGACGTCATCTTCGGGACCGAGGAGAACTTCCACCGCGAACCAATCTGGTTCGAGGTGGTGAACCTGACGAGCTCCTATCATGCTCTCCTCAGGCGCCCCGCCCTCACCAAGTTCATGGCCATCCCCCACTACGCGTACCTCAAGACGAAGATGTCGGGACCCCACGGCATGATCACCGTTGCCGGCTGCTTCAGACGGTCGATGGAGTGCGCCTCAGCCGGTTCCAAACCGGCAGAGGCCCTCATCATAGCCGAAGAAAAGCGCGTGATCATGCACAATGTGGCCATGGCCCAGCAGGACATACCGGCTAGCAGCAAACCGGCTGGAGAAGGAGATTTCCAGCCGGCAAAGGAGACAAAGAGGATTCTGCTCGACCCCTCCGACCCGACTAAGTTCGTCACCATTGGTGCCGGCTTGGACAGCAAATAGGAAGGCGTGCTCGTCGACTTCCTCTGTGAGTATCGGGACATCTTCGCATGGTCCCCAATGACATGCCGGGTGTGCCGAGGGAGTTCGCCGATCACTCACTTCATGTGCGTCCGGATGCCAAGCCGGTCAAGCAACCTCTGCGCCGGTTCGCAGAGGAGAAGAGGAAGATAATCGGTGACGAGATCACCCGGCTCCTCGCAGCCGGGTTCATCATGGAAGTGTACCACCCGGACTGGTTGGCAAACCTAGTCCTGGTGCTGAAGAAGAACAAGACATGGCGCATGTGTATCGACTACACCAGCCTGAACAAGGCGTGCCCAAAAGACCCCTTCGCCTTGCCCCGTATCGATCAAGTCATCGATTCCACGACTGGCTGTGATTTATTGTCTTTTCTAGATTGCTATTCCGGGTACAATCAGATCCGGCTAAACCCGGCTAATCAGATTAAGACATCATTTATCACCCCCTACGGGGCTTTCTGCTACGTAACCATGCCTTTCGGTCTAAAGAATGCAGGCGCGACCTACCAGCGCTGCATGCAGAAGTGCTTGCACTCGCAGATAGGACGAAACATGCTTGCCTATGTGGACGATGTGGTCATCAAGACCAAGGAGAAGCGCACCCTCCTCGAGGATCTGGGAGAAACATTCGGCAACCTCCATCAGTACTGGATGAAGCTGAACTCGGAGAAGTGCGTCTTCGGAGTACCATCCGGTCAGCTACTCGGTTTCCTCATATCACAACGAGGTATCGAGGCGAATCTGGAGAAGATCGCGGCCATCGAGAGGATGCAGCTGCCCAGGAACCTGCTTGGGGTCCAGAAGTTCACCGGATGCCTGGCCTCCCTCAGTCGCTTCATTAGCCGGCTGGGAGAGAAGGCACTCCCGTTGTACCAGCTGATGAAGAAGACGGACAAGTTCCCCTAGACTGTGCAAGCCGACACCCCATTTCACGACCTCAAGCGCATGCTATCCACAGCACCGGTTCTAGCCACGCCGGCTAGCAAGGAGCCGATGTTGCTCTATATAGCAGCCATCAGCCGGGTTATCAGCGTCGTCCTGGTGGTGGAGCGCCTCGAGGAAGGCAAGGCTCGGCCGGTTCAGAGGCCCGTCTACTAATTCAGCGAGGTTCTCTCCCTCTCCAAGCAGAACTACCCCCACTACCAGAAGATGTGCTACAGCGTGTACCTAGCATGCAAGAAGCTCAAGCACTACTTCCAGGAGCATCCGATTAAGGTTGTGTGCAATGCACCCCTTTCAGAAATCATCGGCAACAAAGACGCCACCGGTCGAGTCACCAAATGGGCCATCGAGCTCGCCGCCTACTCCATCCAGTACGAACCCCGGCTCACGATCAAGTCGCAGGCATTGGCGGACTTCCTAGTCGACTGGGCGGAGACCCAGTATATCCCACCGGTTCCGGATTCGGACCACTGGAAGATGCACTTCGATGGGTCAAAGATGCTCGGGGGCTTGGGAGCCGGCATCGTGCTCACCTCGCCCAAGGGGGACCGGCTGGAGTACGTGCTGCAGATCCACTTCAAGGCCTCCAACAACGTAGCCGAATATGAGGCACTGGCGCACGGGCTCCGGCTGGCCAAGGAGATCGGTGTCAACCGGATCCTATGCTTCGGTGATTCGGATCCGGTGGTGTAGCAAGTATTCGGAGAATGGGACGCCAGAGATGCAAACATGGCCCTCTACCGATTCCACATCCAGAAGCTCAGCGCCTCCTTCGACGGGTGCGAATTTCACCATGTCCCCCGCGTCAACAACGAGGCAGCCGATTCGCTCTCCAAGATCGGATCCACCAGGCAGGCGATCCCTCCAGGGGTCTCCCTGGAGCACCTGTGCAAGCCGTCCATCAACCTGTCACCAGAATCGGACTCCATCGTCTGGGCAGGGAGCGTTCCGGCTGGCAGAACGGCAGAACCACCGAAGAAGAAGACCCGCACCAATTCCGGCAAGGCAGTGCCCTCCGGCTCGCAAGACCCGGGGGCTGCCGGTGCATCAAGCATCTCGGGGGCTGCCGTCCCGGGTACGCCACCTGGACGGCCCCCCGACATCCATCAACAGGAGGACAGGAGCGTCCTCGTCATTCGAGAAGTGCCATCCTAGGCACAGCCCTTCATGAACTACATCGCCAATGGAGAACTTTCGCATGACGAGGTGGAAGCCAGGCAAATCCGTCGCCGCGCGCACACGTACACCATCATAAACAGCGAGCTGTACAAGCGCAGTGTATCCGGTATCTTCCAAAGATGTGTTGATGTGGACACGGGCTACCGGCTACTCAGGGACATCCACCAGGGCGAGTGCGGGCATCACGCTTCGTCAAGGGCGAAAGTCGCCAAGGCGTTTCGCCATGGTTTCTATTGGCCCACCGCCCTCGAGGACGCTGAGCATCTAGTGCACGCGTGCAATGGATGCCAGCGCTTCAGGCAGCTCAGGCACATGCCAGCTTTGGTGCTCAAGACCATACCGATCACCTGGCCCTTCGCAGTTTGGGGCCTCGACATGGTCGGCCCCTTCAAGCGAGCACAAGCGGGCATGACCCACCTGCTGGTAGCGGTGGACAAGTTCACAAAGTGGATTGAGGCCAACCCTATCCGAAAGGTGGATGGGGCGACAGTCGTTACCTTCTTTACCGACATCATCAACCGCTTTGGCTACCCCAACAACATCATCACCGACAACGGCACGAACTTCGCCAAGGGGGCCTTCGCCCGGCTCTGCAGCAACAAGGGCATCCGACTGGACCTTGCCTCCGTCGCGCACCCGCAATCCAATGGGCAAGTCGAAAGAGCAAACGGCTTGGTGCTAGCCGGCATCAAGCCACGCCTCATCGAGCCGTTAGAGCGGTCACCCGGATGTTGGATCGAACAACTTCCGGCTGTGCTGTGGAGCCTCCGCACCACGCCGAATAAGTCAACCGGCTACACGCCGTTCTTCCTGGTCTATAGATCGGAAGCTGTCCTCTCCGCTGACATCGAGTTCGACTCCCCACGCAAGCTCATGTACGACGAAAAAGCAAACTAGGAGGCGCGGGAGGACGGAGTGGACCTCCTGGAGGAAGCCCGCGAGCTGGCCCTGTCCAGATCAGCCCTGTACCAGCAGCGCCTATGTCGCTACCATTCAAGCCGGATCCGCCCAGTCGCATTCCGCGAGGGCGACCTGGTTCTCCGGCTGGTGCAAGACACGAAGGGCATGCACAAGATTTTGCCACCCTGGGAGGGCCCCTTCATCATCAGCCGGGCGCTGCCCAATGACTCCTACTACCTCATCGATGCGCAGTAGCCGCGCAAGAACAAGATGGACAAATCAGACGAGGAGACCGAGCGTCCCTGGAACACGGCCCTGCTGCGCCCGTTTTACACCTAGTCGCCAGGCAGTGTATGTATCCCGAACACCCCATGAATGAAAATGCGGACCCCTACGAGAATCTCGGGGGCTCCTTACTAGAAATGCGTGTACATCTATTTTCTGGTTCAAATTTTTCGGCTCCGGCAACCCCTACCCGGGGGCTCGCTGGCTGGCCCGGCCTGCTAAATCAACAAACCGGCTGAGTAGTGTGTGATGATGTCAGAGGCCCACTCTTAGTTTCAGCTACAGACCGCAACCCGGCTGTCCGGCTAGCAAGAGCAAAAGCCTGAGGCATCCCACATGAAAAACGGGGAGGAGACGCGGCAGACCGGGCGTTCCGGCCTTGCAACTAGCTCAAACCAATCCGGCTACTAAGCCGTTAGTATCGTGCGCACTGTACTGTCAGCTCCCTTCGATTCCGGCTACAGACCGCAACCCGGCTGCCCAGCAAGGACGCAGCGAAAATAGTAGAGCACACGGGAAAGCGACTAAGTGTCTAGAGACGCACATGCCAGTTTTCGAAAAAACAAGCCATTTTCCGGCTACAATTTGACAGACTAACCTATTAACCTGTGAAGATGTATGTGTATGCATATGTACATTCTTGTCCGACTACCTTGAGTCGGAATTCAGGAAAAGGGAAGAAGATTCAAAGTCCTTGCCTTCATCAAGCACTCCGAATCTCGGGGGCTACACCCACTGGGTGTGCTCGCGCGCCCCCAGTGGAATCTTGTAGTTCCTGACCGGCTAAGGGCGTTTAGCCGGCCGTTCGGAGCCCAGGTGAGGGCAAGGGCAGCAGCAAGAGAAGACAAGAAAGATTCGAAGCACCTAGCTACGCCAGCTCCTTCGAATCTCGGGGGCTACACCCAGTGGGTGCGCTCGCGCGCCCCCACTGGAATGTTAGTTCCCCCGGCTGAAGGCGTTCAGCCAACGAAAGCATCTGACTAGGACGAGGCTAGTCGGATAAAGTTAGAAGACTTGGAAAAATAAGGAAGATTCGAAGCACCTAGCTACGCCAGCTACTCCGAATCTCGGGGGCTACACCCAGTGGGTGCGCTGGCGCGCCCCCACTGGAGGTGTAGTTCGTCCGGCTAAAGGTGTGTAGACGGATGAGGTTAGCCGGGCGAAGTGAGCCGGCAAAATATCAAAAGAAAATTCAAGGCACAAGTTAAGGGAGACTCAAGAATTCAACATTAACAAGGAAAAGAGAGACGAAGCTCCCATAAGTTATCCGGCATCAGAGATAGCCGGTACAGATAGACAAGTTTCATGCATATCTAAGACAAGACAAATACACCCGGCATCCCGGGGCAGTGACTAAGTGGCAGGAGCCTTGCCGTGAGGAGCACCTTGACCAGCAGAAGCTTCAGGCGGGGGAGGAGGCGCAAAGCTCGTTCCGGTTCCGGCGCCCTCGGGCGGCAGCATCGGGCCTTCCACGTCAGGAGTGTCGACGGACTCCGAGTCGGTGAGCACCTCGTCGGGATCCACGTAGTCGGCAATCTTGATGGCAGACCCGTGGAGCTCCAGATGGGCTTGGCGGATGGCGGCGAGGTCGGCGCCGGCACGGAAGCCTCCGTCGATCTTCTCGACGCGGGCGTCCTTGTACCAGGAGAGCATGAGGGCCAGAGCCATCTCCGCTCCGGCTCACGCCCCCAAGTCCCGCAGTCGGTCGATCGTAGTCGGCACCTCTCCCACCTTCGCAGCCAGCTACGCCATCGTCTCCGGAACTGGAGCCTCCGGCCACATGAAGGAGAAGATATCCCGCGCCGCCTGACGAAGCTTGGCAGCTTCTTTGCCAAGAAGGACGACGAGCTCCTGGGCCGTCGGCTGCGCTCCCGGCCAGAGTCTCCTGCAGCCGGTTGTAGGCCAGCAGGTCTATGCCGGGGTAAAAGGCTGTCAGAAAAAAGAGTCAGATCCGGCTACCGGATCCGGAAGGAAAAGAAGACGGAAAAAGGAACTCACCCTTAGCCGTGTGGCCGACCTGCATCAGCTCCTCCACCAGAGCCTTCTCCTTCGTCGCCAGCCGTTTTATCTCCTTCTCTTGGTCCTTGTTCTGGGCCTCGAGAAGATTGAAGGCGTTAGTCCGGCTGGCGAGCGAGGCGTCACGCTCCTCGATGGTGGCTTCCAGACTGTCTACCCTCGCGTGCCAATCCTTATTCTGCAACCGCAGAGTGGTGTTGGACTTTCTCAGCCAGTCGTTCGCCTTCTTCAGGCGATCGATCTCGCGCTGGGCGCACACGAGGATGGCTACAGTACAACCGGCTATCAGTAAAAAAAAGACGGATGAAGCTAACTTACTCTAGGAAGTCCCATTGGTAGTAGCAAGCTTCTGCTCCAGGGACCGGTTCCCGCCGGCTGTGGCCTCCAGCAGCCGGATCTCCTTCACCGCCAGCTCGAGCGTGGCGGCTAGGTCCGTCGGCGAGGCGGCGGAAGAAGCATCGTCGTCCACGGCGTTGACGGCCAAGGACTCCTTCGCTGCGGCCACCGCCGTTCTCCATTCCTCCCCGGGCTCCTCGTCGGAGTTGTCGTTGCCAACAACGACGAGCTCCTTGTCGGCAGCCCCCCGCGTGCCCACGGAGGAGCCATCCGACTGGGAGGACTCCGCTTCCGGATGGGGACCTTCCGGCTGGGCGGAGGCAGCCGGCTCAGCTCGAGGGGGAGGCGGAGGCTACGCCTCAGAAGAAGGAGAGGCGCCGGTTGGCGCAGTCGGGGCACGGGGCGGCGACCCAGTTGGCGCTCGTGCCGGGCTCATGGCTCCGAAGGAGACCAGCGTGCTAAGAAGGAGGAGAAGGCAAAGGCAAATAAACCAAAGTCAGAAAAAGAAGGAAAAAAGGAAAGCAGACAGAAAACACAGAAATGAAAAGGGGGAGAAGGGACGTACCCCGACACAACTGGGGGCGGCCCCTTCTTCCGGCCAAGCCGGCTCAGCGGCAGGGTGCTAGACCGGCTCCTCCGTCGCGGGCTGGCGGGAGCTGGAACGGCTGGAGCCGCTCCCGCCTGCCTCGCCGTCCGTCACGGAGCGCGTCGCCGGATCCACGGTCGGTGCAACCTCCTCCTCCTCGTGCACCTCCGCGTGTGGGTCGGCAGCCGGCTCGTCATTCCGGCTGGGAAAGGTATCACCGTCCCCGTCCGACTCCTCACCGGACCGTCGCGCGCGCGGCTCGGGCAAGTCAGGCGTGAACTCCTCAAGGGGAGCCTCACCCTCCTCGCGAAGGTTGCAAACGAACATCTGCCGAATACAAGAAGTCAGCCGGACAGAACAAGAAAAATGCGGGAAGAACAAATGAAATTTCCGGCTACAACAACTTACCCGGGGCGCGCGGTTCTCCCGGCTCTAGGGCGCCAGACTGAACTTCCAGTTCTCCGGCAGCCGCTCCTTGGTGATCGTCCACACCCACTCCTTCAAGTTGTGGTAGCGGGGATCGCGGCGCGACAGCCGGGTCGGGTCCAGCCGACCGGAGTAATAGCACATCTTGTGCACTCGCTGCTGCATCAGCATCATCAGCCGGGACATCCAGCTGAGGGTGATGTCCAGGCCGGTTAGCCGGCAGGTGACGAGGGAGCGCATGCGCTCCAGCATCGCGTCCGTCTCCGCCTTGTCACCATGGATCTTCAGCTCCCAGTTCTGCCGGCTGGACTCGACATCCTGGAAAGCCGGAAGATTGATCCGGCCGACGTTGGTGACGTTCTTGACGTAGAAGTATGACTGCTGCCACAGCCATACCGTGTCCTGAAGCAAGAACTTGGGGTAGCCGGATTGGGTGCGGGAGTAGATGGAGGCACCGCCGCAGACGACTAGCGGGCCCTTCGTGTACTGCACCTGCGGCCGGACTCGGAAGAGCTGGCAGAAGAGCCTGAGATCCAGCTGGATCCCGAGGTAGCTCTCGCAGAACGCCATGAAGTGTGCCAACGTCCCGATGGCGTTGGCGCCGAGGTGGTGGAGGAGGAGATCAAAGAAGGCGAGAAACGTCAAGAAAAAGGGATGCACCGGAAGGGTGAACCCGTGCGCCAGATGGGAGAGGAAGATAACGCGCTCCCCCTCCGCCGGGTGCGGTGACACCTCCCCCGCTGACGCCAACCGCACCGCCACCTCCTCGGGCGGCGGAAGAACGCGGGTGGCGCGGTACTTCGCGATGTGGTCCTCGGTGATGGAGGAGCGGCACCAAGCCCCGCGGTCGGCAGCCATCTCCGGCTGGCAGGGGGAGTGGCGACGGAAGAGTGGTGGTGGCCCGTAGCGACGACGACAACGAGCGGGCGGCGCAGCGGGCTACGGCGCAGAAGGCAAGGGCGCAGAAGCAGAAGCACGCGAGGGAGAAGGAGACTGCAGTGGGGGAGCGAAGGAAAGGAACTGCCTCCCCCGCGGCGTCTCTTTAAAGGGCCGGAAGGGCAACCGTCAATGGAGCCACGTGGCGCGCATCCGGACGGCCCTCACCCCAACCGCCGCCCAGATCCAGTGTGCCGAAGCAGGATGCGCAGAAGATCCTGGAGCAGGAACCAAAGCGCCAGACAGCGGTTTCCCGAGGCGACGTGTGACGGGATGTTACGTTGCCCGCCGCAGAGCAATGATGGCGCGTGCGCGCGTGGCCGGCGTCAGCACTGACGTCACGAGTAGCGCAACCGCCAAGCTCAGCTGGACACAAATTCAAAAACAGGAGGGAGCGCGCGCACATTTCGCCTAAGGGCGGAATCCACACGCGCTCGGGGGCTAGTGTCAGGGGGATGAGCCCCGGGTACCCCAACCGGACAAGAACCAGGCAGCCGGATCGCGTCCGGCTGACCAAGCACAGCCGGACAGGGCAAGACGGGTCAACTACCGTTCGGTAACTGGGTCAGTGAGACAGGACGACGTGCGTATCAGTGCACGGTACGCCCTGTACGATGACAAGACTGGCAACCACCCGGCCATACTGAAGACTTTGCGGGAGTGACGCAGGAACAGTGGCCCGATGCTGACGACAGGCTCTCACGATGTCCACTGTGCCTATGATAGCCATACCGCTCGTACTCCGATAAGACATACCATACCAGACACTGTAGATGACCAGCCGACTGGGACCCGCATGTGGGGCCCGCCAGTCGGATTGGCCAGTGAGACTGTTGCCTCTCTGCCTATATAAGGAGAGGCAAGGCCTCAGTAGAAAGGGTTGGTCTCAGAGCATTTAAGGCAGTAGCTAGCAGATACAGCTCAAGGAGCGCTTGTAATTCGTATATCCTACATAGTCAGATCCGGCAGGAGTAGGGGTTTTACCTCATCACGAGGGCCCCGAACCTGGGTACTTCCTGCGTCCAGCTACGCTCGCTTGTACCCAATCCTGCCTGCGGACGCCGTCGATAGCTTCCCTGCTAGTCCCCACACCTCTATCTAACCTCTTCAAGTACTGTCGTTCCCAATACAACGACAGTACACATTCTTTATTGTAAGTACATTGTCCTGTTATAGTTCAATAGCAGAAAATGGTTTAGTCCCAAGTACTAAGAGCGCCTAATATAATTCTTACACAATGAAGTGCATTTTTATTTAGTATACTATTATTTTGTGTGTTATCTCATATCTATACTGATTTTCTACATAAGTAGGAGTGTCCTTTCCCTGTTGCCATCGATATCTACACAAACCAGAAGGTGAAAAACCGAAAAGGTGATAGTCGTGGAAAATCAAGTAGACCGAAGTGTAAGTTCACCGTTACACAAATCAATCAGAAAAATGGTGTTCCGTTGAAGCCGGATAGTGAAAGAAAAAAGTTCTCGAGCATTTGTGGGGTTGTGACACGAAAACGAGTGCCCATCACCATTACGGGATGGAGGAAATTATCAAACGCTGCTCGTGATGACGTCAAGGCAGAGATTCTCAAGTATTACAACACTCGACCGAAGAACTTGCCACATGTTGAGCGAGCGTCTATAATGCTCGCATGCAAGGCCTGGAAGAAATGGAAGTCCAAGATCGTGACGGAGTTCGTGGATACAAACAATAGCCTCCTTGATCTACACCCACAGATCACCCAAGAGGCTAGGGATGAGTTTGTGGTGTAGAAAAGATCTGTAGAGTTTAAAATAAAGAGTCAAAAAGCAAGAGAGCAAGCCATGTTATTCAAGAACCACCACATAATGGGGATTGCTAGGTATGCGGGCATGGACCATAAATGGGAACTACAGGATTTAGAGGCAGAGGCAACCGGATAGCCAAAACCATTTGGAGATATTAGAGACAAGAGGGCAAGAGACTGGACTAGAGCAAGGGCTAAATGTGACAAAAAATGGGTGGTGTGCCAACTTTAGTTAGGACTAAGGACATCAAAGCATATGGAAAATTGGTGAGGCTTCACATGTTAGCTAGAATTGATGATTATTTCATAAACAAATTCACCCTTTGGTATAAAGGTTTCATTAATTTGTTTTATAGGCAGAGACGATGCTGAGAATGAAGCAGGCATCTTCAAGGGAGATGTTCTCGTAGCAGTGTTGGGACCAAAGCACCATGGTCGCACGAGGGGGGGGTAAGTTCCATTGCCCCCTGGAAAACATGACGCGATTGGAAGTTGGAGGACAAGCGTGCTTGCAAAAAACCTAAGAAGGAGCTTTATGAAAAAGAGATGCAAGAAAAAATGAAAGTTGAAATACTTGCAGAGGTAAGAATGGAATTGGAGTTGACGGGTCATCCCGTTCCACCGTCGCTTGTCCCGCAGCCTCCTCCAGTTCCAACCAATTGTGCTTCTTCCCAACTCGTCATCAGTTCTGGTACGGACGCTAGTACAGACGCTGACGTGATTAGCTATCCTTGTGATCACATAGAGTTAGTTAAACCCATTGATAATGCAAAGCATGTATCACATCAAATAAATTATGCATTGTCATATGGCATGCTAGTTGACCTAATCCTTTTTTGTAGGTAGCCACTGTCTACCATCTACTAGCGAGGAAAGTTGGCTCAGATCGACCCGAGTCGGCTGCCTAGGCGCTCGTGCATCCACCAACCAAAGGACAGATGGTACACAAATGTCCTCTTCGTGACAGATTTGCTAGGGTCAACATTGATGATGTCCAACAGGTGTGCAATGAGATCACTTTGCCGGTCCCTCCCAATGAAGAAATCATGACTTTGATTGAGGCAAAGGGCACCTTCGTCTAGTGGCCAAAGAAAGATATCCTTCTTGAGAAGCCATCTATCCTGGCCTCGACACACCTCTCACTGACAACACTGACTCCCAACATCAAGGATGCACCAGTTTTTCAAGTTGATGATGATTTTAGAAACCGAATCAATCAGTACCCCGCTCATGAGTGTGCCTACCAAGACCTCAATCCGTGTTGTTGTGCCAGGTCCAACAAATACGGCACACTCCTCAAGAAGCGCCACCCCTAGAAACAAAGTTGCCCCCCAAAATGCCGTTGCCTGGCATCTAGAATATCCCACCTCCAAATATGTTGCCCCGTCGGAATATCCCGCTCCCCCAGGATATTAGATCATAGACAGTAATGGCCACTGCCGATACCCCCGCTAGTGTGCCCAAGGCTAAAGAAACTGAAGAGGTAGACCCCACCAGTGTGGCTACCAGGACCAGGGTTGACATGCCAATCACTCCAACGAATAAGGCATTGCTGTCACAAGTGCCCCCTGCAGCCCTGAAGATAGCAGAGAAACTAGTGCATGCAGCTGTCGTAAAAGACCCCACTACTGTGCCCAATGCTGAAGATACCACGACTATTTTGGCTACCAAGGGGTGCCACCAGCTCTAGCTAGGATCACACGCTCAAATGGGCTTTCCAAGACCACGGGGAATCCTTGAGCTTCTGTGAAAACCAAAGCTACCACGGGCAAGGCCAAAAATAATGCCAGGACTGCGACCAAACAGCAGTCGCCGACTAACCTTGTTGGTGTGGACCTCAGTCAAATGGACACCAAGCAGATGCAATAATTCTTTGAGGGGCGGTAAGGTGGGGGAGGCCCAGTTACACGAGATGTTTTATAATCCTCGGGGAAAACTAATAAAAGGTGATGTTAGTAATATTGCGGCTGAGCTTGGCAAAGATATTGCATTGTTGCACAAGCACTATGTGGATAATTTAAACAAGCCAGAGAGCATGCAAGAAATTGGAATATTCGGTCGCTTACCTGCTGAAACTTTTCACCATCATTACAGCAGTACTGATGCTTCCAATTTCCCCGTGAGTTGGAAGGACTTGTACCTGGCTATGAATATGGACAGCTTTGACATCTACATAATGAGATGCATGCAATTGTGATTATTTAACAATCAATGTGTTAGCATATATATATGCATGCATGGTTCTAGCTACCAACTATCTACACAGTTTTAAATTTGTTTATATATATGTGTGTTTGTATGTAGGTTATTATTTGTGAGAGACAGGACCTATAAGCATAAAATATTTTTTGTCGACCCCGCCATTTCTTCGCAAGCGTGCATGGACCGTAACGAAAGAAATGCCGAGGATTACATCATCAACGTGTTGGAGAAGATCAAAGATCAGGAACTAATTCTATGGACTTTTCATAAAGAGTAAACTAGCTTAATTACTACCGCATCCTCGTTTATGAATTTGCATGGTTTCACCCAACTAATAATTGGTTCAACATTTAGTTTTCACAGGATTCTTATCACTATCTCACTTCTGGATGGCCATGTCCTTTATCTCGATTCTTATCGTAATAAAAAGAATGCAGATTATGATGATGTGCGGAGGCTTATTAATAGGTGATTTAATAATTTCATCTGCATAATAAAAGTGATATACATCCTGATTTCGTAATGATAATACTTTTATTCTTCCTGCTTTTAGATCGTTTAAAGTAGTTCTATCGAAATAAGCAAATGCAAGGATGAACTACAAAGAGCTAACCCATCATATGGGTCAACCGGTTAGTTTCTACCAGCACATGTACACACATATATATACATGCATGTTAAATATATTGCCTTGGTAATACGATCATTTCCACATATGCTCTGTTTCAGTGCCATCAGGAGCCTCCATCGACGCATCTTTGCGGCTACTATATTTTCCAACATATGAGTATCATGATGGCCAACCTGGTTGATCCTAGACCAGAACAATTGGTATGCAAACATTATCTTTTTTGTTTTATTGAAATATTCTTCTTATTGATACCGGTTTTGATCATGATTTAATTTACATAGTGTCCGCAAATTGAAGAGACGGCATTGTCGATGGCCAAGCTAAAAATGATTTGCGTGGAGCTTGCTGAATTTCTTGCTCAACAAGTGCTGAAAGGCGACGGAGAGTTCCACGCTGAATCCTTCTGAGAGCAAGTATGCGAAACATTGTTATACTATAGTCGATTAATGCTAGGGTTCTTGAAACTGTAATACTTGCCATGCCTTGCTAGCTATATCAATGCTAGTGTTTACATTGATTTGTGGTATGTATTGTGGTGTACTTTGATTTGTGTGACATATTAGTTATGTAGGCTTCTTGAGACTTCTATTAACAATATATATTATATTAGTATTCCAGTTGCATTCCAGATTATTCCAGACCATTTGTATATTATGGTCGCTGGTAAACAGTAGCCAAAAGCTTCCTGATACATGTATGAATCACTAGAGGCGTATGCTTAAAAACATCTTCTGGTGCGAAGTGAACCTAGAGACTATCGGGAAAAAAGGCCGACTCCCCCTGGAAACTCTAAGAGACGGCTATAGGTTAACTATGTCTTAGATTGTAGAGGCGGCTACTATAATTACTAGTCTCAAAGAGGAAATTTATTAGAGACGGACGAAACATGGAGCTGTCTCAGGTTTGAAACTTATGGAGGCGGCTCATCATAATAACCTACTTAGGTCGCCTGACTATTGGATACGGTCCCTAGTATAGACCGTCTGAGGTTGCGGAGTTCTTCAAAAATGGTCAGAAATACTGGCTGTCTCCATCTTGTACATGTTAGAGGCGTTTTCCTTTTTGCACCATCTGAGGTCTTGTATCTTAGAGCTGCAAAGAAAAGCCAGCTCAGGTGGTGTGCTCTTAGAAGCTATGCGTTTGAGCTGGAACGAGAAACTGGCTGAGGCCCATGGGAAATTGACGTATCTAAGTAACGCGTTTGTACTAGTGGAGAGAAGAGAGAATGGGATGGTTTCAAAGGGGAGGGGGTGACCCCTATATATAGTGGGAGGGGAGGGGCACCACCCAAGGGGCAGGCGGTGTGGGCCTAATCCCACAGCCGCCAGCCACCAAGGGGGAGCCGCCGGCCCTAGGTGGGCCTCACATGGGTATCCCACTAGGGTTTGGCAGCCTGACCCTCCTCCCTTAGGCGCCTTGCCCTCTTGGGCCTCCCCTCCGGGTGTGGCTGATACATTGCAAATGTATCTATAATTTTTGATGTTCCATACTTGGTTTTATCCACTTTCTTGTGTTTTGTCCACACTTTGGAGTACTTTTCATATGATTTCTTGGACTAACCTATTAACAAGAGCCAAGGTGCCAGCTGCCTGTTTTCTGCTGTTTTTGGTTCTAGGAAAGTTAGAAAATGAATATTCTCGGAATTGGATGGGACAAAAGCCAAAGTGCCTATTTTTCCGGAAGTCATCAGATGCCAGAATACGAGATGGAGAAGGGCTGAGGGCCGGCCACACCACCTGGCCGCGTGGCCAGGCCTGGTCCGCGCCAGGGGGTGGTTTGGCCGACCCCAGCACCCCCTCGGCCTCTCCTTCCGCCTATATATTGCCCTCGGGACGAAAACCCTAAGTACCCAATCAAAAATCCACGAAAGAGTCTGTAGCCACCGTCATCTCCATACCTAGATCGGGAGGGATCTAAAGCTCTTCCCGGCACCCTGCCGGAGGAGGGAATTCACCCTGGAGGCCTTCTTCATCATCATGCAAGCCTCCGGTGTGATGCGTGAGTAGTTCATCTTTGGACTACGGGTCCATGTAGTAGCTAGATGGCTGGTTCTCCTCCTTTGTGCTTTCATGTTTAGATCTTGTGAGCTCCGTTCATGATCAAGATCATCTATTTGTAATTCTACATGTTATGTTTGCGGGGATCCAATGGATATTGAGATGCTATTTCAGATTGATTATTGATTCTATCATGTCTTTATTATTTGTGATCTTGCATGCTTTCCATTGTTAGTAGCTATCTTGGCCAAGTAGATGTAGCAACTCCAAGAGTTAGTATTTATGCTCGATAGTGGGTTCATGCCTCTGGTAATCTGGGGAAGTGACATAAATCTCTAAGGTACTAGATGTGTTGTTGCTACTAGGGAGAAAACAACAATCCTTTGTTCATAGAACAATCGTATTGTTTACTTTACACGCAATTCGTAAAGCAATAATCTGTTGCTTGCAACTTAATACTGGAGGGGGTTCGGATGATAACCTGAAGGTGGATTATTAGTCATAGATGCAGTTGGATGACGGTCTACGTATAATGTTGTAATGCCCAATCGAATCTCAAAGGAGTCAAGATGATTAGTATATGCATGTATTGCTTTCTCGATGTTTGTCAATTGTCCCGTTGTAATTTGTTCACCCAGCATGTTATCTATCTTAAGGAGAGCCACCTCTAGTGAACTATGGATCTCGGTCCTTTCTTTTACATACAATCTATAAACTATTTATTGCTTTGTGTTTACTTTCTGCAAACTGTTACTTCCTTCCATTCGATAAGTTTTTAATCCTTTGTTTTCAGCAAAACCGGTGAGATTGACAACCTCATCGCAAGTTGGGGACAGAGTTCTGTGGTTGTGTTGTGCAGGTCTCCACGTTGCTACTAGCACCGGTAGTGCGCCCTGCCAAGGCTCAGCTAGCAACACCTTTGGGGTGTTTCCTTGCTCCTACTGGTTCGATTAAACCTTGGTTTCATAACTGAGGGAAAACTTGCTGCTGTGCTCATCATACCTTCCTCTTGGGGTTCCCCAACGAGCTTGTTAATACACGAGCCAACAAGCAAGACTTTTCTGGCGCCGTTCCCGGGAAGTCAAGGACATCTTCACAAGGGGAGTCCCTCATAACCAATCTCTTTACTTTGTTATTTTTGTTTTTCTTAGTTTCTTTTTGCTTTGTTTGCTTGTTTCTTTATCAAAAACACAAAAAATTTAGTTTTACTAGTTTGCTTTCTGATTGGAAAACACACAAAAATTAAGTCTCCCTTAGTTGCTGCCTCTTCCTTAGCTCACCATGTTGATCCCTAAATTCACCCTTAAAGACCTTTCAATTGGTAGTGGTTCTATAATTGGGAAAGATAATATTGAAGAATTCTTTAATCATGTTAGTAAACATGAAGATACTGAGGATAGATCCCTTGCAGAACTTGCTCCAAACTATGAGATTGCTGCAACTTCTTTAATTCACATGTTACAAGCTAGGTTTGTTAACCTCAACCCCTTAATGCAAGTAATGTTTCTTAAGATTAAAGAAACTGAGGACCCTGAAAAGAGGGATTTTATTCTAGAAACTTTGTTTAAGGAATTCTATGATGTTGCCAAAGAGGCTAGAAAAGTTTTTGAACGTTTCAATATGCTAGGCTCATGTGTAGATGTTGTTGGTACACGAGAAAAGATGAGTAAAACTGAACCCAATGGGGAGGAAATTAAGATACCAACACCTTTCAAACTAGTAGCAATGCATGAAGCCATAGAAAAGAATCTTGATTGGATCTTCCTGAAAACCCGTTTGATGAAAATAGTGAACCTAAGAGCACTGAGAGAGGATCCTCTAGAACTTATTTGGATGAGATACCTTGTCTTGTTGAAGATATTTCTGGTATTGACCTTAATGCTTCTTCATTTGAGAACACTTGATTATTTTTCTTGCTTCTTATGCCTAACTTAAAGGCGTTAAAGAAAAGTACTTATTGGGAGATAACCCAAAAGTTTTAGATGAGTCTTGGAAGTTATTACTTCAGTAATAACCCTATTACTTCAGTAATAACCGCTCCTTATCCTTTTTATTTGCTTTTTGTGCCAAGAGTAACCTCTAATGAGAGAGAAGTAATGATTGGGAAAGTTGCTGTCCCGAAACAGATTTCTGTGCTTCACCGTAAAAATTCGTGTAAAATCTCTGAACGTCTTTTTGAGGCGTGAATTTTTTTGCTTCTATCCCAGGTTGTTATATAACTTTCGTTAGTTCAACACTTTTTGATTTGAGCAACAGAAGGTCTTCGAAACAATTCCTCTTTACCTGCTGGTATGTTTTGACAGATTTCTGCCATTTTCTGCATTTGCTTCTTGTTGGTTCCTTTTTGAGTTCTTTTGGGGAATTGAGCTTTTTGAGGGAAGTGCTTCAGTAGTTAGTGTTCTAATGGAAGTTTATTGGTGTTGGAACTGAACCTTAAGACTTATTATCTTGAGTGCACTAATGTTGCTAATAAAGATTGTGTGAAGTTTTGTATGAAGAAAAAATTTCAGGTGTATGGAAGGAATGAGTAATGAGATGAAGGATGGACTAAAGCTCAAGCTTGGGGATGCCACGCGTGTCACCCCAGGAAATATCCAAGAAGTACAAGCATCAAAGCTTGGGGATGCCCAAGGCATCCCCCTCTTCATCAATAAAAATCCCAGGTTTCTTCCAAACGCTTCATTTTTATTGTTTCATGCATAGTTGTGTTGTTCTTGGAGCGTCTTCTTTTTCGTTTTCATTTTGGTTTTTCGTTTGCTTGGTTTTCTTAGTTTGCTGAATAAATTTGTTGGTCCCCCTCTTTCATATATTGGTTTTCAAATAGTTTGGTTTGGTTTGGAAAAGAGTAGTAAAGTTCATGCTTATGTGGTAAAAAGAGCTCGTTTTTGACTATGGCCTATGCTCTGTCATACCATGCTTGAAATTGTTTTGGCTTTATGCTTAGTATTCTTTGTTATAGCATGACTTGTTATAAACAATTGATATTGCTTAATGTGCCTTGGATGAATCATGCGTTATTTTAGCATATTAAAGCATAGTATAGTGGTATTCTCCTTTGATGCTTTATCTGGGTTGACTTGGCGCATGCTCACACCATGTTATGACTATCTCAAGTCACCATAGCCTTTATGGTCCTTTATTTTTCAACTTGTAGTATCACTTTATGCTTTGTTCAATGATGTTTTGTCACTCTGCATGATTATGGCCATTATTGCTCTCTTGATTTGTCGCTCCCAGTCTTTTGCTAGCCTCCACAACCAAGTATGAGTTCCACTCATGCATCCAACTCCCTAAACCAAGTTATTCCAAAGAGTCCACCATACCTACCTACTAGCTTATGCTATTCCAAGTATATTCATGCTTTTATTTACCTTCCGAATTAAACTTGTTATGAGAAAACTAGTGATTAAAGCTCTCACGAACTTGATGGCACACTTTACTTTTCTTGACCTTAATAAACTTGAACCATTGTGTCGTCTATGTTGTATATGCTTGCACTTATTTGTTGGGAATTCGCAGAACCATGATGTCATGGGGAACGCTTTCAACATTGCACTTGGTACTTGTACCTAGTTGATATCATGCTCTTTTGTCTATGGATGTCGTCGGTGTGAAATGAAAGGGGAGCTTGTAAGTCCATGGAGTTATGTATATGTGTTAGAGAAACGCCTGGGCCGCTGGTCTAATCCATGCTGACATGGTGGAAACCTGCAGCGTAACCATAATGAGTTGTCTATGAAGCATTCTTCTTATAAAAAAAGAGTCCTATATTGAGCAAAAAAAAGAGATTATGAAAAGAGGAAAGAGAGAAAAAAGCACCATATTCCCATGGTAAATAAGAAGATTGCTGAGATGCTCGTTGTCTGCTTGCCTTGTCATTTTGATATGGGGATTCTTCCGTATCATCGGGCAAGGGGTACCCCGTTGGCGGTTCTCTATGATACACATGTACTTACAATGACAAGAACTTACCGGTGACTAAACTTGAGTAGCATGAGGAGCGGCCCTCGTATTCGAGGGACATGAGATTTCTAACTTATACTTCGTCAAGCATGTACACCATAGTTTGTTCACTTTAACCTTAATCACTTCAAGATACTTATGATAGGGGCAATGAGAGCTGAAAGCTATAAGTACCATAATTTTTGGAAGCTCTTTATGAGACTTGAATCCCTACTTCCTTTTATGAAGGCCTTTCTTCCACCATTATATTGAGTCTCCATCTTCTACCTTTATGCACCTACTTTGAGAGCATAGTGGCCATTCTTAGTTCTATGTGCATTGTCCCAAGACTAGTTGATTGATGCATAACTTGATATTGCTTGTTTTAAACTATTTGTATCTAGTCACTCTTATGAACTTTGAAGGTGTCCTATGCATTTATATTTGCTACTCTATGAGGGACAAGCTGAATACTATTATGTTATGTTTTCTTTATGTGAAACAAACAAACGTCTTGCAAAGCATTGTTATTCATGAATCTTTTGTTTGTGCCTTTTCATGTTACATCATAGTTTCTTTGTCTTATTGCTAGAACCTTGTCTTTCATGTTATGATTGAAGTACTATGATCCTAGTTTTGAATGTTTTATAAAAACTTTGATCAAGTCTTTGATGGTGCATGTCACCTCAAAAATTATTCTTTCTGTTTATCACTTACCTACTCGAGGACGAGCAGGAGTTAAGCTTGTGGATGTTGATACATTGCAAATGTATCTATAATTTCTGATGTTCCATGCTTGGTTTTATCCACTTTCTTGTGTTTTGTCCACACCTTGGAGTACTTTTCATATGATTTCTTGGACTAACCTATTAACAAGAGCCACAGTGCCAGCTGCCTGTTTTCTATTGTTTTTGGTTCTAGGAAAGTCAGAAAATGAATATTCTCGGAATTGGACGGGACAAAAGCCAAAGTGCCTATTTTTCCGGAAGTCACCAGATGCCAGAATACGAGACGGAGAAGGGATGGGGGCCGGCCACACCACCTGGCCGCACGGCCAGGCCTGGCCCGCGCCAGGGGGTGGTCTAGCCGACCCCAGCACCCCCTCGGCCTCTCCTTCCGCCTATATATTGCCATCGGGACGAAAACCCTAAGTACCCGATCAAAAATCCACGAAAGAGTATGTAGCCGCCGTCATCTCCATCCCTAGATCGGGAGGGATCTGGGGAAGTGACAGAAATCTCTAAGGTACTAGATGTGTTGTTGCTACTAGGGAGAAAACAATAATCCTTTGTTCATAGAATAATCGTATTGTTTACTTTACACGCAATTCGTAAAGCAATAATCTGTTGCTTGCAACTTAATATTGGAGGGGCGTCGGATGATAACCTGAAGGTGGATTATTAGTCATAGATGCAGTTGGATGACGGTCTATGTATAATGTTGTAATGCCCAATCGAATCTCAAAGGACTCAAGTTGATTAGTACATACATGTATTGCTTTCTCAATGTTTGTCAATTGCCCCATTGTAATTTGTTCACCCAGCATGTTATCTATCTTAAGGAGAGCCACCTCTAGTGAACTATGGATCCCGGTCCTTTCTTTTACATACAATCTATAAACTGTTTACTGCTTTGTGTTTACTTTCTGCAAACTGTTACTTCCTCCCATTCGATACGTTTAATCCTTTGTTTTCAGCAAAACCGGTGAGATTGACAACCTCATCGCAAGTTGGGGACAGAGTTCTGTGGTTGTGTTGTGCAGGTCTCCACGTTGCTACTAGCACTGGTAGTGCGCCCTGCCAAGGCTCGGCTAGCAACACCTTTGGGGTGTTTCCTTGCTCTTACTGGTTCTATTAAACCTTGGTTTCATAACTGAGGAAAAACTTGCTGCTATGCTCATCATACCTTCCTCTTGGGGTTCCCCAACAAGCTTGTTAATACACGAGCCAACAAGCAGTGGCCCATTAGCAAAGGGCTGCCTATAAAAATAAAATAAAAATATATATTTTAATATTAATTCAACTAATTAATATAAAATATATATATTATTATATTCATCACTTCGGAACTCCTTCCGGACCCCTCCTATCAACATCGGGTATTACACAGAACTATTCTAGTTTATCTCTCTCTCATTTCTCTTGTGGTGCTGTAACGATCCCTATACGTCCCCACCCTTCAGGTTCGGAAACACTCCGGACATGATCGATACATCTCTCGTATCAATGATCATCAGCGGGACCTGGATTCCCATGATGACCCCCGTTTCACGAATCTCATCGCTTGAACCTTCAACGTCGTGTCCTATTCTCTTTGCCACTTGATACCTAGTTCATCCGAGATTTGATCTTTGGTATGTCCATACCTAGTTCGATCTCGTTACCGATGAACTTGTTTACTCATTCCCATGTCGTTGCATTCTGTAATCCAGTCACACGCTTGCAAGCTTCATAAATGCAACATTACCGAGATGGCCACGTGTATCTATCTATTACTTGGATTGGCAAATCCTGGTCTTGATATGTACTCCTCCACGTGTTTCTTTGGAAAACCTGAGTGGTACCTTTTTGATCACCCTTTCATGGCTTGATGCTTGATACCCTCAAAGCTCCCTCCAGTAACAGTGATTTGTATTATCTCACAATCTAAGGATCAGGTTGCGAGGTTTTCTTTGTTATCATTAATTATGAACGTTTGTAACTATACCTTATTATGATATAACTGTTGGGTGTTTTTCTATCATATCATTTAACCAATGATGTGACCTTATTGTCAGTTGGCACCAATGCCCATGATCTCTAAACCCTAGATCATCCACTTGACCAATGAGCTAGTTTGCTAGAGGTAACTAGAGACACAGTTTGTTTATATACCACACGTGTATCAATGTTTCATATGAATACAGTTAGCACGGTATGAAGCGTATCATAAACATACAAGAGTATATCAAAAAAAACTTTATTATTTGCCTCTAGGGCATATCTCCTTCAGCTCGGCCCGGATTTTCACATTTTTCCTATTTGGCCCAGCGGATGCTGGATGGGCGGTTTATTTGGTTGCATATATTTTTTCTCCACTAGGAGAGCCCATATGGCTACTTTGTTTGGTTTCCCAGAATGGGCTCGGCTAATACAAAGGTACACGTTTGAGAGCCCACATCCGGCCCGATGTGGTTACCTCGCATGGAAAATGGAGAGCTTACCAACTAGTCATCAGGGTTTAAGATCTTACATGATCGATCACATGAATCAGAACAACTGGTAGTACACATTCCACATGATCGGGCCGATGATGACGATGTCTTGGATCATACTTTCACCCCATATAGGTGTAAATTGTTCATATGGATGAACTTGATGAGCTGCAGGCGGTGGAGTGAAATTGATGTTCATATCTTGTGACGGCTGTACCTTTTGTGGATGCTCTGCTAGGAACTCAGAATAGGCTATTTGTGCCTGCTCTAGAGTCTTAAACCCCTTATAGAGGTTGTGCTAGTAACCCGTCACTTGTTGGCTGCACTCCTCCCATGTCTTGTAGATTCCCGACTTCTTACCGTAGTACACCACGTACCAGTTGTATTTCTATGAGACGTAACACATATGCAACATAAGAATCACAACTAAAGCAGGCAAATCAAGTTCAAAAACACAAGGTAATCAACATAAGAAATTTACGCATGCATGACCATATGGGCAAAAGCATAAGCAGTTCATCTACAAGCTAGTGTGATCCTACCGATCGCCAGCAACTTCTACGGTGTCATCCTACCACCACATTAAAAGGGGTGAAATCCTACCACCGCAAGTTCTCCATAATGTGAGGGGTTAGTATATACCACCTCACAATAAAAAGGCCTTGGAATAAGTTTTTATCAGGTCCCTAGCTACTTCAAAGTATACAACCAACAACTTCTTTTTCATCATGCATGCACCACCGCCACCATCTCCATGATCAGGGAGAAAGCACTACACGTATTAGTGTTTGACCAGGTAGGTCCTGAGTCAAAGATCCATGTGGTCATCTGCCATCTGAACAAAGTTGTTTCCCATAGCCCTGTTGTCGAAGAGGTGGATGAGCGCCACCATCAGAGCCTCAAGGCTAGCTCCTATAAGGTCTCTGAGTTAGTACCGAGATGTGTCTCTTGTAGTGGGCGTCCTCCAAGATGATTGTGTAGGTCTCCTCATCCTAACTAGCTCCGCTAAGGTCTTTGAGCTTGGACACATGGATCCACCTGGTCCTCCACTTACGCAGGTGGTTGTACACCTGTTGTGAGGACACCTCGATGCCACAAAACTCAAACACCTTGCGGGCAATAGTGTCCAGGTGCACCTCCTTGAACCCCTTCTCCATCCTGACGTTGCTCTTGATGATCTCACACATATGTTTGGCATGAACGTGGATACGAATGGTTCCCACTTCATGGTGCCCTCACACCCTTGTCGTGGCCTGTGTTGTGGGCTTTGCTAGCCTTGACGGCCTTCTTCTTAGCCACGATCTTGGCAGCTTGCTCTACAATCTTCTCCACCGTGTATCCGGTCATCGGAGGCATAGACAAGATCTCCGAGCGCTAAGGATAGGTGACCTCAAGGCGGGAGGTGGGGTTGGGTCTCAGTGACAAAAGGTCTCCTGAGAATCCATGGGGCCCTAGCTGAACTCACCAGGGGTCATGTCCTACAGATGTCACGGTCGCCCATATCAGGACCTATACTAGACATGAACACAAGCTTACAGGATATAGACAAAATTACCTACCTAAACATGCAATAAATCCAGAAAATGCCGATCTATGACTACACCAAACAGTTCATTGGGCATACTAACATAGCTCTACCGCAAACTATAATCAAATCTAGAAGGTGCTAACAGATCGAAGCTACTACACCTGGGGTTTGATGATCTGACCGGCATTGGAGGAGCGGAGCACGCCACCGCTGAAGATCTTGGACAAGAACGTCTGCATCAGCCGATCTACAACCACCACCTCGCTTACCTGCTGGCCGATGAAGAACTTCGCGGACTTGAGAGCTCAAAGAATGGGAAAATGATGGCGAGGCACTACGTGGTGAGCCGGGTGGTGATATATAACGTTGCGCTTCCGCGTGCGGTGACGAAATTTCTCCCTTCACCTTTTGGGGGAAAGTTGTGGCTCGCGCCATCACCGAGCTCGCACGGGCGACGCACTGTTTTCCGGCTTTTGCACCAACACGGCCTATTCCCGTGGAAACGCTCGATTTAGATGTTCCTAGCGGGCGAAGTTTTGGACTGATTTAAATCTCGTGTGGTGAAAAAAAAACGTACGACCACGAGCTTATTTCTTCAGGACTGATGCGAACGAAAATGAGCAACCAAACACCACACAAAGCCATCCGCGGCGTCCGCACATGCTCCATTCACCGTCACGTTCGCCGTTGCGCGAGACGCATGCCGTGAGACCCTCCATCCACTGACATCCAATGCCCAGCAACGACACGGTACGCAGGGCACGTGCCCTGCCTCTGCCGGGGCCGCACATGATCCCAGTCCGCCGGTCGAGGAAATTGCACATACTAGTAATTCTTGGGGCAATTGTTGCATAGACCAGCGACTCTACTTATTTGTTGCACAGACGAGCAACTTTAGGTGTAATTGGTTGCAATCACTTCTAATGACTAGACCACACAACTAAACAAAATCGGATAGCCACATTGCCCTCATACCTGCCAACCAGCGTGGACCTTAGTTAGGGTTGCAAAGCGGCACCCGATCCGTCCTACTTCGTAGGCAAACTTTGTTAGTCTAGTTCAAAAAATTTCATCAAAAAATTTCTACTTTAAATTAAAAATTTCTTTCGCGGGCTCTTGCGGGTTGCCGCTTCGCAACCCTAACCTTGGTTGTGTACCGCATAATCTTGCCAACCTTGGTTGTGGACCGTCTGCCTCACCACCACCACCATCGCCTCCGACAGGTCGCATTAGTCCGTTGCAGTCTCTGAGACCCAACAAGTCGTCGTCGCCCGTGAAGAGCGAGAATAGACTGGTGACAGGTCGCTCCCATCCAAGAACAGCTAGACCCCTTGAAGTTGCTCCCGTTGCCAGCCAAACAGCTCCACCATGCGGCGGTAGAACGATGTGTAGTTGTTGTCGCCGTCGCTCGGAGGCTCGTCCTTCGGTGGGCGGCTGCAGCGCTGGTGCTCCGCGCGGTTGAGGCAGAACTGACGGCATGAACTCGAGGGCCATCGGCGGCACGTCACTGTAGGAGGCCCGCTCGGCCATCTTCAGACCAGGGAAGTCCTAAAGGGTCGTCATGCAGAGTCACGCGTCAGCAATCTGGTGCTTGACGGTGGCTTGGCCGGGATTGGCGGGGGGAGGTGCTCGGGTGTGCTCACGACGGTGGTGAAGAAGGGGTATATATGACCGGGAAAATGGCGGGAGGGGTGTAGAGGGTGTGAGAAGAAGACGAGCGCTGGCGCGCAATTACGCCGCCGCTTCGACGCGACGCGTCATCCTACACTCATCGAAAGCTGACCCACGACAGGCTTTAACATGGCGAGAGAGACGAGTAAACGGGCGGCAACGGGTGCTCTCTCGTTGCTAGGACGGGGCCGCCAAGATTCGCTCCATTTTTTCTTCTTATGGCGCTCCAACAAGCTGGGTTCGGCTTGAGTTCGCCGGAATAATATTCAGTCCAATCCGGCAGAAAACGGCATGTGTGACTGGTAAAAAATTTGTCATCCGACGCTAAGAAATGCCTAATGGAAAGCCTCTCAAGGGACTGGCTGGAGATGCTCTCGAATGGGCCTCGGGCTGGCTGTTAAATGGTCATTAGAAGCTTTTGCGAACCATTACTTATAAAGTCACTGGTGTGTGAAACGAAGAAGTAGAGTCACTAGTCTGTGCGACAATTGCCCCAAGAATTAGTGGTATGTGCAATTTCTTGGAGGTCGCCAAACCAACACCAACCCCCGACAAAATCAAAACCCAGACACCCAAACCCCATCGCCCCTTCCTTCTTTTCCCTTCCCCACGATCCCTCCGGCCTCCTCCGCGGCGAAACCAGCGCCCTCGACCATGCCTGAATTTTGGTGCGCCGGATCTCTCAATCTGTCCTGCATTTCGAATTTTGATTGTGCGTCGGCTCTTCCGCCGCGCCCTTTGTACGCCGCGCCGGGGGGTTTCTTTCCCCTCCACCCCGCGGCGCCGGTCGCCCTCGTCGTCGTCTGGTGGCTCTGGAGGATCCGACTTCCTTTCGAGCTGTTCGCTGGCCGCGGAGACGACCACCTCCCCGCGATTCCGGAGGAGCAGCCGCCGCGCGCCTGGACCGTGCTTGACGCGGACCGGGTGGGGGACGCCGCCGCCGCCCTCCGGGGCATCCTGGAGAAAAGCATCCGTCCAACCCCCCTCAGTCCCGGGGGGTCACCCCGCGCCAGCACCGACGGATACTTCCGGTACCCGCAAATCCACTATCTTAAACTCGAAGCGGTTCCAGGTGTCCGTCTGTTCGACTCCAAGTCCATGGAGGAAATGGCGCGGGGCTTGCCCGACGCCGTTGAAATGCTCAGTCAAGCCTCCATCCAGTACGACGATCCTATCCGCAGGTAATTTATCCTCTTTGTCTCTTTATTTCTTTCCTGTTTCAATCCGACAGACTGTACTGAACTTTCGCCGTCATCATGATTGTCCTGGTCAGCAGTCAGCAGCGTACACTGTCTCTGTTGCTCTGTTAGCTTCAGTTAGGAAATATTCTCGATTCGCCTTTCCATTTTCGTTGCGAGTTTAACAACAATGCTACTGATGCCTTACTGTCTTCATTCACTGAAACGTTCAACATATTTACTTGATCAATGTGATTGAGCAATGAGTTTCTTTTTTAAGGTAGTAGTACAAGTATACATCCGGGCCGAAGATGTAAACCTCCAGTGGTTTAGCACAGAGGTACAGCCATAAGCTGTTGCAAAGTTTCAGCCAAGTGCTGGAATAAAAAAGTTCAGCAATAAAACCTTAAATAAGCTTGAAACATAAAGCTCGAGCTGCGCATATGCTTTGCAGCAGTGGGTTGCCGAACAGCTCTTCATTTTATCCACACACTCACACACACTGTATGTTTGGCTGTTAAATGTTGTTCCATTGATGAAATGGTAAATGGGTACCAATGGCCAATCGTTTAGTCCAAAATGTTGCATTCAGACGCCATATGGGCTTCATGTTGCACCATTTGATAGCCGATGTCATTTTTCTTGATGATATATCATGCAATGTGTAGTTTCTATATCTGTACGTCTGGGGTGCCCAGTCTAGTCCACTTCAGCGCACACTGATGCCCCGCACATTGTTGCGGGAATTTTGTAGAACATGATGCTAAAATAAAAGCTGAAAAATCTACTAAGTTATTGGAACAAACACATATGCAACAATTAACTTTAGCAAGAAAAGTATTTCGAACTTAACTAACTTTACCTTTGCCATGGTGGCTCTGGTATATAAAAAATAAATATGCAAGTGATATCCACTTTCGTACAATTTGTACTTATCACATAAGCAGTCAATTCTCTAGTCTAGAGCCACACATGGACTGTAATACATCCATGTCCAATGCTGAAAGTGAGTTTCTAATAGGATCAATCAGATACTGATTACTTTTATGTTGTGCGTGCATAAAAAAATGAACTAAAATTAAGAATCAACTTGTTCTTCGAATCACAGCAATATCTGTGAGCAACTGAACATCAATAGTAAGCAATTGGCTTAGGTATGTACATTAAATAGTGCTGAAATGTATTAGTGCCCCATAGACTGAGATTTAGCACGGGAGAAAGTATATCTTCGACGGAAAAAAGATGGCAAAGTATGCCGTATGATAGATTAAAAAGACTAAGATTTTCTTACCAATCTCATTTTCTTACCAATCACATCTTCTTGCCAATATCATACTGGATTATTAGGTGTGTGAGACACTAGCGATTTTTTCAGTTGACAGCTGACGAGTTGACCACAATTGCACAGAACACCCATCTTGGAAGATGGGAGTAGAGATCTTCCTACAAAAATCAACAACACTGCATGGTCCATATACATACATATATGGGATAAGAATAGATAGAGTTGACAAAAACAGCGGCGGACAGCATGGGTGGAGAGGCAGAGAGTGCGTGTTCAGCGACCAATTACAGGAGGTGATGCTATGTAGACTTGGTCGAAGCGCACTGCCTGGCGCGTGCTAACTTATCTTTTTTAGCAAAGATTATTTGATTACTATAGATCACGTCAAGCCCTAGCAGAAGACACAAAGGTGGAAGATGTAGCCATGCCCACGCTTGATTTCTCCCTTTAATAGAAAGCAAACACCTAGTGATATAGAATTGACCTGACAATCAACTGTGGCGACGGCCGCGCGGAGTGGCCATTGCCTTCGAGGACGATCACCTATGCTTCTAGCGCTTCTTTGCCAGCTGGATCCATGGAGATGATGTACAAGTGTGGTCAGGTGATGGCCCAAAGCCAAGACTCATTGGTCTCATCAGTTACAGGCTCCGATCGGTTTGTTTCAGAGCAGAGGTAGCGTTGCAGTCTGCTCTAGGTAGCTGAAGAGATGGGTACTCCCAAGGAATTAAAATAGTAATGGGACCTATGTGGGCCGTTTGCTCCAATTTGCTGAGTGTACTAAACCTAAAAGGAATTTCGAGAGTCAAAACCGAAACGAACTAACAACTAAACGACAGTTTCTTCGCTGAGCGGAAGGCTTGCTGACGTGGGATGCTGCAAACTAAAAAAAAACTATTAGAGAAAACATGCAGGCCCACCTGATGACTTGGACAGCTTGCATGTTGAGAGAAATCACTTAGTGGGTTGCTCCAATTTAGGTATTATTATAGATACCACTTCCAAGCTTTGCAATCTTATTTTCTCCATAAAACAAATGACACATATACCACTTCCAAGTTTCGGAGTTTGACATCGTCCTTTCATGTATCCTATTAAGCATTGCTTTCCTACCATTGCTACAAATTCTACTTTTACATGTGAAATCCTGTATTATGTTTTTTGCAATATGTAAAATCCACCATGGTACTAGCGTAGGCGTCTAAGTTATTGCTAATGTATGGTTCATAATAACATCAACCATCTTGTTCAAAATAACAACAACCTCAAGGAAGAATAAATGCATGCTGATGATATAGAACTTTTCTCATTCAAAACGATTGAGTTAATTTATTGACTTGTGTCAGTAATAGACCAAGTAACATCCGAGTGAGTGATTACATCAAGTGCCACCCTTACTCTTACTTTAAATCACGGGCTGCCTCCGCAGTTATATTTTACACTATACATTGTGTGGTTTCTCATGATATATCATGCAACGTGTAGTTGAATTGATTTTTCTTGATGAGGATGAGAGTGTCTTCGATGATTTACAATTTCAGCGGGGTTCTCCGAATGTTTCAGTGCACGTTGCAATAGATTCTGATGTTTGAATCTTTTCCGTGAAACAGATTGTCTGATGTTGCTTGGAACCCATCAATTTTCCACGCAAATCCTTGTGTGTTGGTCACAGAATCAACTGATATAGTCATCCAGTTGAAAATCGCCACTGCACTTGTCTGTTTGATATGGCAAGAATTGAATGGGCAGAATCTGCAATTATGTCAAGAAGTAAGAGAAAAGTGTTTTGCATTGGTTGCTGGGCAATCTGTTGAGAAGCTCCTTGAGGTAGCACGTTCAGTCAGTGATGCAAGCTGGTGTGCTTGCCATGCTAAGGAAGTGCTGACTATCTTTGATGCACTCATTGATGTCCTGTACAATGTGCATGTCTTACCTTTGAACATATATGATGAGGTTGTTGTTACTTTGAGCAAGATGGTTGATGCTTTGGGTAAAATACTTGGTGGAACTATAAGTGACATCGATAACAGTGAGGAATCTACCATTCATCCAGCAACTGTTGTTTTCAAACAAGTCCTGGAACTTTTCGGCAGCAACACGGATATGGTGCAGTCAATTGTTGCAACTGGAGATCCCACCTTTGATCCTTACTCTCACATGTTTCATTGCTGGGTACACAAGCTCGAGGAAGATGCAGAAAGGATGTTTCAAGGTCAAAAAGAAGATCAAAAATGTCAAAGACACATAATCCTTTTGAATAATGCTTATGATGTTTGGCAGATGATGCGCTGTCCAGGAGCATCCTTCTCCAACTTAAAACTGGTGAGTAGCCTCATTTGTAGTAGGATCCAACAATACAGGAAGAGCTACTTTGATGAATGCTGGGTTCCACTTGTAAGTCCATTACAGAGGGAAGATTATCTGAGGAACCCACGCCGTTCATTCCTGGATGAATTTTCTCGAGGATTTGTTAGTACCTGCTGTCACCAGATGACCTGGAAGGTTTCACCTGCTCTTAGGTACGAACTGCGAGATGAGATAAAGAATGCAGTTGTTACACCGTACAAGGCTTTCGTATGTGCACTGCAGGCAAATCCAGGCAGACTTTCAGAGTTGGTCAATCTGCTGAAGCGATTCGTGCGACGGAAGAAAAATCTAAAGGAGCATACTGTTGAGCTGTTGGAAAATAATATCGATCAAATTTTTGAAGGCTGAAAAGACGGCTAAATGTAAATGCCTGCCTGCCATTAACTTGTATATTTATCTCCTTAAGGAGGTGTTGCTGAGCTGTTGGAAAAGAATATCGAGCAAATTTATGAAGGCTGAAAAGATGGCTAAATGTAAATGCCATGAGCCTACTTGTTACCTTTATATTTATCTCCTTAGGAGGGCCGTAGGAATAGGAACGTTTTTTGAAGTGTACACAGCATTGCGTTGGAAGAATGCATGAAGGCGTTTTCCTTCGATCTATGTTCAGTTGTGCAGAGAACTGTGACAGTACGGTCAGTACACAGCTTTGTTTCAGCTCTCTAATTTGGCTGTAAGGCACACTTGTGATCAGTTGAGTTTATGATTGACAAGTTCACATCCGAAGAAAGTGATTGATTTTTTGTTTTTTCTTTATTTAATGGATTATGCCAAGTATTGGGAAAACGGACCGGCCTTTCCCTTCAAAGTTTCAGCATCCTGAGTCCTGACGAACAGAAAGGCCATTTCTGATCTGAAGTTGCTCCTATGTACGCACCCTTGCCTGAATCACCCTACTCAGGGGGTGTTTGTTTGGGCTTTTGGTGGCTTTCCAGTGGAAAAAGCCAAAAAAAGGACCAAACAACACCGCTGTGCGTTGGGCTTCGGCGTAGTGCTTCCGTCAAATAGGCCAACCCGGGAAAGCACGTCCCTAGGCGCTTCCCGCAAGACAGCAGATCGTTTTATTTATTTGGACATGTGGTTTGCCGAAATTACCGACAAATGCCACCGGCGAGCTCGTACGCGGCCCAACCCAAATGCTGACTCCGTCGGTGCCAAAATAAACAAAACAAAAGAAAAATCCACACCAGAGCTCGTCCATCTCCTCCGCCGCCGGAGCTTCCTCCCCCGTCTGAGATCCTCCGCCGCCGGAGCTTACTCTCCCGACCGAGATCCTCCGCCGCCAGAGCATCCACCCCAGCCAAGCTTCTACCGCCGGTAGAGGATCCTCCGCCGCCAGATTATCCTCCCGTCGCCGGACCTTCGTCCCCCGCCCGAGCTCCTTCACCTCCCATCTCCCGAGCTCCTCAAGATCGACAGGGCAGCCAAATCGCTGGAGCTTCTCCCGCCTCTGGCTCACACCTCGTCGCCGTCTGACCTCTGCCCCGGCCGACCTTGTCACAAGCAGAGACTTCCATTTGCCTGATATGCTAGTTACTCTGCTTGAAATTTTGGTTTGCTATTGGTACTGCTTTCTATTGTGGTAGAAATTTTTGTGTGCTCGAAATTTCTGTGTGAGGTTGCTTGCTATTGATGCGGTACATGTGATACAACCTGACAAAAATATTTGTTTCCTCTCACTGAATACATCATTGTACAATGCTACCAATGATATCGCATTGTACAATGCTAGAAGAAGATGATCGGTTCGATCGGAGTGGATGTATCTATGTTTATTATGACGCTATCTTTATTTGTGTAATGGTCGGATATGTATTTTGGACAAACTAATATGTGACGTATGGTATTTAATAATGACATATATGTTTATGCACTTCAATAGTGAAGTATACGTGTTCTATGAATTACAGGGTCATTACAGACAATTCCTTAACACACAGCCAGACAGCCAGCCAAGTTAGAGAAGTAGCTTTTCCTGGACAGCAGCTTTCTCAGCACAGCAGCACAGCCAGTCACAGCCAGCCAGCCACAGCCCAAACAAACAGGCCCTCAGCAGGCCGCCTCCCCGGCCCTCCGCTTGGATTCCCTTGCTGGCGAAGCCTCCTCTGCAAGCGCCGGGGCGTCGTGTTCGCGGAGGAAGCGAACCCCCGTGGCCAAGCTTCGGCTGCCGGCCCTTCTTGCTTTGCGGCTGCGTAGCCGCCTCCACCCTGCCGATGACCACGGGCTTCATTTGCTAACGGTTCGTCGGGAGCACGTTGGCAAAACCCGATGGGGGTGCCGGCCCCTCCCGACAGTCTCGCATTCGAATTTAAGCACCTTGGGATGAAGCAAAAGAAGGTCAGCAAGCAGCATTTCCTAATCTGGTAATGGACATGATACAAACATGGAGTACAATGCCTAATCTGGCATGGTACAAACATGGAGTACAACTACCTAGTATCCCCAATCGGGCAATGCCCCAGGACAGCAATCAATTTGAGGATTCCGCTATGAATCCCCAATCGGCCCCAGGACAACACCCAAATTGAGGAATCCGCTCAATTAAATCCCAAAATTTGTGTGCACATTATCAAATATGTTGCTACGTACTGCGAAAAACCCCAAATCGCTCTACAACTACCGAAGATCAAGTCCTAACTGCCATCGATTTGGGGCCAAACCCTAACCGCTATGTAGATCGAGAACTTACCCTAGTCGGTAGTGGCGCCATCGATGATGATGGTGCAGTAGAAGGCGCCGTCGGAGCGAGAGAACAAGCTCCAGCCATGAAGATTGGGGCCATCAGCACAGGCGAAAAAGCCCTATTCGAATAGTCGAGGGTAGCCCCGACTATGGCGTGGCCTTTTTTGGCCTGCTTGGCCGCAGATGCGGCGTCCTCCGTGGGTGTAGGCGACACTGCCGCGGCCGCCGCCGATGCCGCATGAGTTGCGCACGCGCAGATGGGTGCGGGAGCCCTAAGCACCCTCGCGAGGGCCGCCTCACCACCGGCGGCGACCTTCTCTAGTTGAACAACCGCCCATAGGTTGTGCGCACTCACCCCACATCGCATGCGGGGGGCGCCGAACGGTGGGGAGGAGGAGGCGGAGCGACGACCATGGTTGGGAATCGGGGTGACAGGACAGGACCAGGCGGTGAGCAGAGTGGCCTGGGAGTTAAGGAAAAAACATCCCGTCTCCCGTGCTTCCCCACACGTGCAAGGGTAGGCATGTGGCGCTCGCTAGGGCCTGGCCCCGTGGAAATGACCAAAATCGATGTTTCCAACAGGCTAAGTTTTGGCCTGTTTTAAGACCTGTGCGATGTAGCACTTTCATGCGACCCAACTCTCCAAATGGGCTTATTTCTTCCCGCGTCGTGCGAGAAACGGGCGTCGGCCCAACCAAACACGCCCCTATTGTCTTATCCATTTAGAACAACCAAACGATCCATTTTGATCCGGTTGGGCCGTGGCTCGGACAAGAATTGGGTCGCAGTCCGCTAGTCCAGACCGGAGCGTCCATCGGGCGACCCATTCGGTCCGCGATGACCACTTTGGCCAGCGTTGGGTAGTTGGCCATTTTATATGAACATTTCACCAATTAGGCACACACAAATAAATGGCAAGTAAATAAAGTGGTAAACATGTGTCATTGCCCTTCAAGAACCGCCAAAAAGTGGCAAGTTTCTCCCAAATATGCAAAATGAGACAATTGACATACAACATGTCCAAAAAATGGCAAGTTTCTCCCAAATGGCATTTATCTATCCTATTGCTTCAAGCATCGCGAGTTCAGATGATCTTTTGCTTTCTTGATTCAAGCCCTTCGTTCGGGGTCAGCGATATTGTACAAGGCGGTCATCATGATCCGGTTCTCCTCGGCCATGACCTTGGCTTTGGCCTCCATGAGCCTAGACTTGGCATTGGTCTCTTCCACCTCAAGAGATCTCTTCTGGAGATCGACAAAGCTCTTCGTGGTGGCCTCTTTCTCTTTGCGCCGCCTCTCTTCCCTCTCAACAATGGCCTCTTCCTTCTTGGCGATCAACTCCCTCAAGGTTTCTTAGAACGCCATCGACGAAGCTTGACAACTGACGTCGGCCTTGGAGGACTTGTGGCCCCTTGGTCGGCCGCCACAAGCAGTATTGCTTGGCCCGTCCGAGCTCGGGGCTCCAATGTTGGGGCCATCGTCGTCAACATCGATGGCCTTGTCCGTTGATGCATTGTGATTACCCTTCTTCTTCGCATCCTCGGTGTTGCGCCAAAGGGCGTAGCTAGTTCCCAGTTTTTAGTGTCCTTGATCTCGCTCTAACAATGGCTCAAGGTGAATGACTTACTCTCATGGCATCCCTTGAAGTGCTTTAAAGCTTTACAAACCTACACATTTGGACGACAATCCATAAAAACGTGCCCACATATATGCAATGCGCATTGGAAAGAGAGGATGGGTTTTTACCATGTCAAACAGGTTGAGGCCGCGTATTCGTCTTGCCATCACTGTCTCGTATGAACCTTGAAATTTTCTACACTCCCAATGGATGAAGCTCCACCTCTTTTGATGATAAAGATCACCCCGATAACTAAAGAAAGCCGATGGCCCGAACTTCCTTCGCTCATGGAAGTACTTGCCCACCCGCCGCCAATATGCATATCCCTTTTGCTCGGCACCGCATATTGGATCTTGTGAAATCTCAATCCAAGATTGACCTAGCAACTTGTCCTCTTGGGTGGTGTAGCTCGCGGTCCTTTGGCTCATCTTCCTGGCCTCGAGTGTCGTGACAAGTGGTGCGGTAGGTGTTCCCAACTCGATTTGGGTGATGTTGTGACAACCCACGGAAAAATCATTCTGGAAAGGGTATTTATGTGAATTTCATAATTGTAGAGCATTCATTTAGAATTATGAGTTAGTTTGATAAATTCAAAAGCTTTCATTTAAATTTGACTCTAGTGAGGTTGCATAACCAAATTGTCACTATAAATTGAAACAAGTTTGATGGAAGGTTTGAGAAGTTTGAGTGAGTTCGAGTGAGTTCAAAATTCAGGTTTGACCTAAGTCAATTTGAATTCAAATTCAAACCCACTCACAAATATGAATATCTCAAAAATAAAATACAATCAACACAGCATAATAATATGACAGAATCCAAACTAAAAGATCATTGGATAAAGAAAACCAACTTTATTAATATCATTTGTACAAATACCAAGTACGATTGGCAGAATTTCAAAGATGAAGTAAAACACTAGTACAAGCCACCACTAGAATTGAAAAACCTATCTAATATTCTTATACATTGTTGACACTTGATCATCTTCAAACTTGTCAACCAAAAACATCACATCAAAGAAACTTATTAGTGTTAAAATGTTGGATTCACAAGAGTGAATCAATTTTAGTGTAGAATCCATAATCAAGATTCAGGACTAGTCTTGAACCTTAGCAGCTTGAGGTAGAAAATCTCAAAACCACGGTCAAAGAAAGATAGAAGTAGAAACCAAACACCGGGAGTAACCTAAACATGATCCACTACTTACAGTAGTCAACAACAGCTAGAAAAAACTCATGTGAATGATCCGAGAACCCAATCTGGGGATAGTATTCAAATTCCACTTTGTTCAAGTAGAAAAAGTAAACCAATAGGAATGTTCCTAGATCAAATAAAAACAGATTAACTAGAAGATATCCTCGGGCCATGGAACAGATCAAATCCATAAAGTTGAAAAGGAACTAAACTAACAAGTTATCCAATACAAATGTAGAACAGTATGTTCTAAACTTAACCATCCAAAAGAATGTAGAATTAAACCACAACTCGATATGAACTCAACTATAGCTGGAAATTAAAACAGCTATTAATCCAAGATCTAAACCAATAAAAAATTAGCACAACAAGTATCAGTGAGATCCAACTAAACAGAATTGCAAGGACTCACAGATTAAAATCAAACTAAAAATGGCAATATTAATCAAATGGATACTCATCAATATCCAAGAACAGGACAAGACAAGAATGAAACCGACATGCCCAATTAGGCATGTGTAGATTCACTGAATCTACACATAGGATAATAGAACCCATATGCCAAATTTGGCAAGCACATAAGAGTTAAAACCATCATGGGCTTAACCACCAAAAATCATATGCCACTTGCATATAAGTTAAGTCATAGAGATGGTTTCACTCTTACCTAAGTAGGTGAATCACCTAAATGCATGTCTTAGGTGTCATCACCTCACTCACTTGGGAGCACTATAAATAGCTAAGGATCTGACACCCTAGATCTCATAACTCACCAGTCGAGCTTAGACTAGAAACACACACTCACTAGTTAGAGAGGGATATGAGAGAGAGAAAGGAAGCTAGGAATAGAGCAAGAACTTGAATAACACTTCAAGAGCAGGAGGAAGAAGAAGGAAAAGCATCTACAAATCTTCATCAAGTAAGCTTAGGAATCTACAAAGGTTGTAGCTAACTACTAGCCTTAGATCACAATTGCTAGGGATAACTAGGATCCAACAATAGGAAAGAGAGATACACTTTAGTTGCACTGACAGTAGTCAGGCAACCATGTGTAGCCTCATTGCTGAGGAACACCACACTGGCCAAGACTTGACTAAGAGCACAGTGAAACATTAGAGATTGAGGAAGAAGATAAACAATAGACAGTAATTAAGAACACAAACCCTATATCTAACCACACTTCCCTAGACATGATCCAAATATCAGCCTATTAAGAACACAAACCCTACAAATCTGTAAACCTACATAAAAGATGATAAAAGACACTTAACTAAAGCACTTACATATAATAACCAAAACAAACCAAACCAAAGAAATACTGTAATATAAATACACGTGTTTGATTATGAGTGATGGAATGCTAGTGTGATACAGTATAATACATTAAAACATGATCAGTTAAATAACAACCTTCTAATAGAGAAACTAAACCTAAAACTAATAGTAGTACTTAGCTAGGAAACTATAATAGTATTTATCATGAAAATCTAATAGAATTCTAGGAAGAACCCATCGTTAACAGAGAGTACTAAATACACTTAACTGAACCCTACTAAAGATATGTCAAGCACATGATTCAGTAATAATGAATAGAGAGGAAAACATATAACCATGTCGAGCAGTAGCAAACCAATTAACCATAGAACTACCAAGAAGCATATAGAACCTACCTAGAACCCTATAATGACACTACTAAAACCAGGCAGAAAGAAACCTTAGAAAATTGGGGAAGAATCCCCAAATCGAGCTAGCAGTAGAGATAGTTGTAGAATAAGGAGGGGAAGAGGATTACCTTCAGAACGTGGGATCCCAGCTCACCACTGATCATGAAGAAGAAGTAAAGGTTGAACGTGGTGGCAACGACAACACTGGTAGTACCAAGAAGGGCATCTCAACCAGCGCCATCCACGCCAGTAGTAGGAGTAGCATGGGAGATGCGCACCAGCACTAGCTCGACGACGAGAGACACCGGAGTTGCGCCATGCCGCCCACTGAAACCCTAGTTAGTGTTAGGGTTGCGAGCGGCCAAGAGAGAGCGAGAGAGGAGAATATGTGCGGTATAACAATAGAGCAAAGTGAGATGAGTAGATTAGGTGGAAGCACGATAGCGGGGGAGACCGAAGGTGGCTGGGATGGCCGAGGTGAGGCGGCGGTGGCGTAGAGGTCATCTTCCTCGCGAGAGATCGAGAGAGTGAGAACGAGGGGGAGGTGGTCTGTTCAAGCCAAACCACCTTGGGGGTTGGTTTTGACCAAGTGGGTCTGACCAGTGGGCCCAACCCTCATACCTTGTCCTTTTACATCTTCAAATTCATATTATTTGTCATCTTCGCCATTATGGATTGTTGTGTTCACAAATTTACTTAACAGGCAGTCACTAGATACATGTCCCTCTTCACCACATTTATAGCATTTTATTATAGGCTTTTCCCTACTCTTTCCCCTTTTGGTTTGGGACAAGTTGTTTTTCCTTAGGTTGAGTGGTCTCCTCTTCTACTCTTTGGGAGTAACTCCTAGACGAGTTTTCTCTATGCGGATACGGAGTCTTACCTACCTTTCTTGTCCTTAATATTCTCTTGGCTTTTAATGCTAGAGATTGTGCTTGATAAAGAGACAAAATTTGCTACATATTAAATGATCCTAGATAGCACCATTGAGACCACTGATGTACCATGCAACTTATTGATCTTTAGTTTCAGCAAGGTTGCACCTTACTTGTAGCCTTAGAAACTCCTCTATATACTCTGAAATAGTCCTATTTTCTTGAGCACAATTCTAAAACTAAATAAATAGGGTCGGATTGTAATCCGCAGGCAAAAGTCTCCCTTTCAAAAGATTCTTCATTTGCCTCCAAGATCTCACACGAGGTTCTCCTCTTAGTCTGTGATCTTGAAGGGGATGCCACCATGCACCCGAAGGGGTTCGGTGGCAGAAAACAAAAAAATCCTACGACAGAACACACCTAGCCAACATCTATCTATGAGTAAATCTATAACAGAGAAGGTTTCGGTAACATACCCTTGTAGACCAAAAGCGGTTAACCTTTTGAGGGAAACATGGATGATATAGTCGATACCGTAGCTGACCTCAAGGTCGCGAAGCTCCTCGCAAGTCACCCCTGGTCCTTGCATGACAACTCATGTGCCACTAATGGAAGCACCTCTGAGGTTTCGCACACGTGTGTTGTACGATGACGATTTACGATTCCATGATCCCTACCGGGAGTGCAGAAGTAGATCTCTGGATGGAATCTCCGCAACACCTCGATGTGCCGTAGCGAAGTACTCCCTTTGCACACACAACCCTAGCATGGGGCCATAGTTGCAAGAGAGAGAACTCCCAAGTAAAATGCCTTAGAGAAATATTGGTATGTCTTTTCCCACCCCTATGCCCCTCCTTATATAGGGAAAAGGGGAGACCCCTTTCTCCCCAAGAACTAGGGTGGGACTAAAGGAGGGGAGAAGTGGTGTGTGGGAAGGAGGGGAGGCGGTGGCCTGGCCGGCCAGGTGGGCCCCAGCCCGCATGTAGCCCAAGGTGGTATAGCGACTGGGTGGGCCCCACCCTGCACGGCTCCCATGGGCGAGGACGATGGCCTCCCTTTGCCCCACTTGGGTGGCTTTCCCTCTTAGGCATTTTTCCTTTGGGGTTTAGGCCCATTAGGGGAAGTTTTCCCAAATATTTAATAATAAATATTTATTTAATAGTATTAATTATAATAAATAATATATAAACACATAATATTAATTTCCTCTTGTCCCGAAACACCTTTCGGTCCACTTCGAACTACTTCAGATGCACTTGGAACAATTCCTATTCTCACTCTAGTACTAACACGCGCCGATTGGTGATACAAATTAAGAGTCCAAAATTTTAGGATCTGGCAATCAGGCGACTGCATGGTGATCTAGATCTCCTAGCACTCCTCACCGCCGGTGGCCACTCCGGCCGCCGGCGTCCACTCTCTCAATCTCTCTTTCCCTCTACCTCTATTTCCCTTCATCATGCCTACATCTCTCATTTTGGATCGATCTGCTTGGCGTTGGAAGGCTCTTTATTCCATGACTTTGGGTCGACGTGTGGATCACATTTATTCAGGTTTCTTGGTGGTAATCCCGAGGCTGAATAATATTCAATTGGTCGCATCTAATGGGGTTGTTATTGATGATCGTGTCTTAAAGGTACGAGAATTTATCTCATCTGGCTCAGTCATTTCTCTTAAATGTCATCATGTCAAAGTGCAATCTCGATTGGTTCTGAGTAAAGGGAGATTATTGGATAATGGTGCCCCTATTTCTTTCAACCTGAATTGGACACCCATTAGAATTCTTGACTCAGACCCCATTGATCCCTCAAACATGGCCGTGCATGCTGCAAAAACCTTGGACTTGGATTTCTCTCCAGGGATTAATATTGCTAAGAGGGTCAGCACTGTTTTCCAATCATCAGTTCATCCTTTCATTGGGTCTGATGACTTCACAATGGTTGTTTCTTTTGGTTGTGCTTCCTTTAAACTTGATGAAGACACTGTGGGTTTAGCACTTGAAGTTGCAATTGGGGTTTTTGTGGTGAGATGAATGTGTCTGTCCCGATTGTTTCGATTTTTGGAATGGGATATTTACAGAATCCTCATGAATAGGATTTCTTATAAAAGAGTGGATTTCTTCATATTAACTCTGAGATCTTTTGAATGTTTTCAATTCAAATGTTATTTTCACCTTTGGGGACATGGTGGACCGAATTGGCCCCTAGAAGCAAAAAGGTGGTTCAAGGAGACTAATGCACAATGGGTTAATGTTGCTCGGCGATATGCAAGTTTTAAGTCCTCTGAATTAGCTCACAAAACGAATAATACCCCAGTGGAATTTGATAAAAGTCTGGCTGTTGATGATGTTCTGGTTGCTGACACCACGATTATACCTGATCTAGCTGTGGGGGCTTTTATCTTAAATGGAAATGGTAATTCTAGTTTTCAGAATGTCTCCTTAGTGGAAAAATCTACAGATGTTATTGATCTGCATTGTAACTCTTCTTTAAATTCCTGTGGCCCTTCTTTAGAGGATTCTGACAAATATTTTGTGCAAATGATTGATGACATGACACTAAAAGTTTGGCTATGCTCCAAGTGCCTAAGTTTTGAACACGTAACTGATAAATGTCCTAATGATGTACGTTGTGTTGCATGTTATCGAAGTGGACATGTTAAAAGGTTCTGTCCAGGTAATCCAGGGGCAAATTCATCTTTTCGCCGGGTCGCCAAACCGTCAAATCAATCGGCCCACTACCCTGCTCAACCTGTCAAGGACTCTAAACCGGGGGTTAAGACATATTTATCTGGAGCTTTGCCGTTTGTGTTTGCTGCAAAACCGCCTGGCTCTTCGCACATCTCAACCTCTCCACCGAGAAATCCTAACCTAGCAATGGCGAACTTCCCTGTTGATCCCAATCGCTTCACTCCGGCGGGGATGCAAGTTCTTCAGCCTTGGGGTGATGATGAGAGACCTGCTAGGATTTATGTCACCTCTTCGGTTACTCCTCCAAAAGCTCATGAGAACTGGGCCATGGCGGTGGTGCTGCCAAGACCAGAGGGAGATGAGATTGACCAGGTACTTGATCAGATTGCCCACCACGTCCATGATGATCTGCACCTTGAGGTACTGTCTTTTGCTGAAAGTGTTATTGGCATTGGCCTGTTTTGGATGGCAGATTCAGTTAGGCGAGATATTCTTGTTTCACAGCCTGAGTTCAATCTGGGTAATGGTTGTATGTTAAATTTTACTCGCCATGATGCTGGACCAAACTTTAGAGCTACAATCTATACGGTTACTAGGTGGATAATGCTCTTAAACCTTCCTATGGATTATCGTAATGAAAATTTCCTTAGGGAGACTATGGCTAAGTTTGGGAAGATGAGAGGATGGTACAGAGAGGACCCTTCACCAACAAGAACTCTGATTAAATGTAGTTATACTGGTGCTAGGGACATACCTAAATCAACTAATGTTAGAGAGCCTCGGCGCTATGGTGGCACCGTTGTGTCTTGGACTGTCCCCTGTTTTATTCTTCTGAGTGAGCAAGAAGATGTTCTGCCTGGAGATGAATCTCCTGAGCCACACAATGGGATTCCACACCCTTTGCCTGGGCAGTTCCAAGGGGATCATGAAGCTGATGATGATGATAATCATTGGATTCCTGACAACATTCAACCTGATGAGCCTAGATGGGATGCTTGGGAGCAGGAGCATGCTGCAGAGAATGTGATTCAGAATATTCAGCCAGCACAGAATTAGTCATCCATCACTTTTTCTATCTCAGGTGCTTCTAGGTCTGTTCACTTTGTCCAAGGTGGGGGTGCTGCTCAAATAGTTGAAGGACCTGTCATTGGGGGACCTGTGGTACAGCAAGCGCAGTAGGAAAACCCCTTGGCCATTGTTCCTGCTGGTAACCAGGCTGATAACAATAACCTGCAAATCTTTATTGTGCTTCTTCCTGACATGTCCATGGGGTGGAATGGTTTTGGTAATGAAAAAACTTTTTCTCTGGACTTTTCGGTTGTGGGACGCCTGCCACATGATTTATAGTATTTAGCTACAATGAAATCCTTCTGGTTACCCCCCTCTCCACTGCTTCTGACTAATGAGAAGGATGATGCTTGCATGGAGAGTTTCACCTCTCCTGACGATTCGGTGACTCTCAACTTGCTCTCATTTGAGAATGTCATGATGCCATCCATCACTCCAAAAAAGAGGGGTACAAATGCAAAGGAGGTTTTGGTTGTGAACACAACAGAGAGGCATGCCACTAGAAGCACTACCAGGAGCAATATATAAATTACTTCCATGTGTTGATCAACCCTAGCCAAGGAAAAAATCTAAGTCAGCAAAACCTTTCATGCAGGAAGACAGGGCAGATCAGGCAACTAGCACTACTCCTGTGGAGATTCTGCAGCAGGCTGGAAGGATCCTTGAAATCCCTGAAGAATATATGACTGAGGAGATTCTTATGGATTCTCCTAAGCCCAACAAGGATGCTGAATCTTTTGATGATTAGTAGGCTTTGTCCTTTTTATGGCCTTGTTCTGGGCCCTTTATGTTATTTGCACTCTTATGGTCTTGTGTTTGAACCTTGTTGTACTCTGTGTGATGAACTCCCAAAGTATTTTGATGTGTGGTTTCACAGTGGCATTGCTAACTTACCAGTTCTAGATTCCATCTACTTATTTAAAATAGGAGATGTGCTCATTATGGTTGTTGGTGATTCCAATGGATATCACAAATATTAATAACTGGGACTAGCTGATCCTTAACTGGAATGTTAGAGGTTTAAATGATAAAAATAAGGAAATTGTAGTCTATAACAAAATTGAAGAGAGTAGAGATGCAGTCATTTGTCTGCAAGAAAGTAAATGTGAACAGTTTGATCACTCTTTCATAAGGGGATTCTGCCCTAAAAGATTTGATAAATATGCTTTTTCTCCTTCTGTGGGGGCTTCTAGGGGTATCATTGTTCTCTGGAACAGTTCTGTTTTCTCTGGCAATGTAATTGAGATCCATAGATCTGGTATAATTGTTAATTTCACCTCTTTACACAATGGGGAAAGTTAGAAGATGGTAGTAGTGTATGGTTCATGTCAGGGTGTGGAGAGGGATAATTTTGTCTCATGGTTATATAACACTCAAATCCCTGCCCATGAACTCTGGATTTTATTGGGAGATTTCAATTTTATGAGGTCTCAGGATAACAGAAATAGACCAGGGGCAAACATGAATGACATTTTAACTTTTAATGATATTATCAGTCATTTGGGGTTAATTGAGTTACCCTTGAAAGGCAGAAATTATACCTGGTCCAACATGCAGAGTCAACCTTTACTTTTTCAGATAGATTGGTTTTTTACTTCATGTGAGTGGACTCTGAAATACCCAAATACTATGGTCTTACCACTAGCCAAGACAACATCTGACCATGTACCTTGTGTGGTGCAAATCTGCACAAATATTCCCAAAGCTCACATTTTCAGATTTGAAAATTTCTAGGTGCATCAACCTAGTTTTTATGAGTTAGTGGAAAGATTATGGAATAAACCAGTTAGAGGTAACTCTAGCACATCCATTCTGGCAGCTAAATTCAAGAAGTTGAGATATGAGCTGAAGAAGAGGGGGGAATATATCTCATCTTAAATCTCTCATTGATAAATCCAATTTTGTAATCTTCAAATTGGATAAAATTGAGGACCAAAGGCCACTATCATTCCTGGAATTTAATTTCAGAAATATTGTCAAGTGTCATGTTAAGAACCTAATGGGCAGACAATCTGACTATTGGAAGTAGAGATGTACCATTAGATGGGTTCGGTTAAGTGGAGAAAACACAAAAAAATCATGCCAAAGCTACTGAAAGGTACATGCATAATATCATCACTGAAATACAGGATGAGGATGGCTTGAGAATGACTGAACAAAATCAGAAGGCAACAACCTTTTGGAAATGCTATAAAAGTAGGATGGGGTTACCTATCCAACTACTGATATATAGTAGGGCTTAACACCATGCTCTATGAGGTAGATTCTCTTGACAGTTTATCTAATCCCCTCACATTGGAGGAAATAGATGGTATTGTCAAAGATTTGAAAGCTGATAAAGCACATGGCCCTGATGGTTTTAATGGATACTTTGTTAAAAAATGTTGGCACATCATTAAAGAAGATTTTATCAAGATGGCTAAGGATTTTCATAACGGAATCACCTCTCTGGAAAGCATAAATGGCTCTTTCATAACTCTGGTCCCAAAGAAGCAATAACCTGAATCTGTAAATGATTTCAGACCCATCTCCTTGACAAACACCTGTCTCAAATTCATTACAAAGATTTATGCAAATAGACTGCAGGCAGAGATTACTCGATGCATTCATGATAATAAGTATGGGTTTATTAAGGCAAGAACAATTCAGGATTGCCTAGCATGGTCTTTTGAGTATCTACATCAGTGTAAGCAATCTAAAAATAAATCTGTGGTCATCAAAATTGATTTTGAAAAGGCTTTTGACACTATTGAGCATAGTGCCATCTTACAAATTCTGAGGTATAAAGGATTTCCACAAATTTTTGTTAGAATGGTTGAGGAGATTCTTTCCTCTGGCTCTTCCTCTGTGCTTTTAAATGGTGTGTCAGGTAACAAGTTTTCTTGTAGAAGAGGGGTCAGACAAGGGGATCCACTATCACCACTTCTATATGTGTTAGGTGGAGATCTATTACAGAGCATTGTGAATCTGGCTTTGAATCAAGGGAGGCTGCAGTTACCAATACTCAGAGAAGGTTCCTTCCCTATTGTTCAGTATGCAGATGACACTATCATTATTCTACCTGCTGAGGAGGATCAATTACTTGTTTTCAAAGAGCTATTGGATCAATATGCTGGTTTTACTGGGTTAAAAGTAAATTACAATAAATCTTCTCTCATCCCAATTAACCTTTCTGAGGAAGAGACAGCTCATCTGGCTTCAGTGTTTGACTGTCAAGTTGGTTCTATTCCCTTCACCTATTTAGGATTGCCAATGGGTACCACTAAACCTCAGATTAAGGATTTTTCACCACTAATTGATAGGCTTGAGAGAAGACTATCTGCAATAGCTTCTTTTCTTTCATATGGTGATATACTGGTTTTAGTCAACTCTGTCCTTTCTTCCTTACCAACTTATTATATGTGCACTCTTTCAATTCTTTTGGGAGTGCTGGAGATTATTGATAAGGGTAGAAGGAGGTGTCTTTGGAGGAAATACAAGCAGGATGAGAGAGTAAATTCCCTTGCTTCCTGGGAAATGATCTGCAAGCCAAAGAAAAAAGGAGGCCTAGGTGTACTGGATCTTCAAAAGCAAAATATAGCTCTGTTGTTGAAACACCTTGACAAATTTTATAACAATGCCAAATTGCCATGGGTCAAACTTGTCAGGAATACATATTATCATGAGGCTGTACCACATGTTGTGACCAGGTGTGGGTCTTTCTGGTGGAAGAGTACTATCAATCTTGCTGATGAGTGGAGAGCTATAACTAAATGTCAAGTGGGTTCTGGATTTTCAATTTTGTTTTGGAATGATTACTGGGTTGATGTTATGTTGTCTAAGAAATTCCCAAGGTTATTTTCCTTTGCCAGAGATAAGTTGGCCTCTGTTCATGATATATGCTCTTTAAGCAATCTCCATGAGGCATTCATGTTGCCTCTGTCTGCTGAGGCTTTTTTGGAATATGAACAGCTTCAGACTCTACTTTATGAAACCAATTTGTCAATTTTTGATGACAAATGGATTTGCCAGTTCAATAATAACAGGTTCATGGCTAAGGCCCATTATGAAAGAAATTTCAGAGAGGAGAATAATGACATGGTCTCGACTTAGATTTGGAAAAGCAAATGTATGTCAAAGCATAGGTTTTTTGCTTGGTTACTCCTACATGATAGATTGAACACAAAGGACATGTTGGTCAGAAGGCATTGGAAAGTTACAGAGGATAATGATTGTATTCTGTGTAGTGGACAGATAAGAGAGGACTGGAAACATATTTTCTTCCAATGCCTATTTAGTGCCCGTGTATGGAATTATTTACAGATAGAATGGAGAGACACCAGCTTCCCCGAGGCATTTAAAATGGCTAAACAAAACTTCAATGGCCCATGTTTTACAGAAGTAACCATTTTGGCATGTTGGAATATCTGGAAACAAAGGAATGCGATGGTTGAGAGACCCTCTTTTAGAGGCTAGAGATCTGGGTTCTTCTGTGATTTGACCTTGCTTAAGCACAGGTTGAAAGGCGATGCTAAGGCTATGGTGTCATCATGGCTTGACAACTTACCATAATAGCATTGTAAAATAGCCTTTTTTCCTATTCTTTTTTCCATGCCTCTTGTATGTAAATATTCTCTGAACTTGTGTTTCTGTTTTTCATTTCAATAAAGGGTTGTGGGTTGCTCCCCTATAGTAGAAAAGTTCAAAAAAAACAATTCTAGCATTCTCTCTTTTATACTTTGTTAATTCCATCAACCAAAGGATCTACGAATATCATCGTACCCTTAAGTGTATTACCCCTATGGTATAGGAACATCACAGACATGATCGAGACTCAACTCGGATCAGTGATCAATAGTAGGACCGGAATGTCCATAATGACCCCTATGCATTCCACGATGTCTATTGTCATTTGAACCATAAACATCGAGTCCAATTCTCTTTGCTACTCTGATACATGACTTGTCCGAGATCTGATCATTGGTATCTCCATACCTTGTTCAATTTCGTTCCCGACAAGTGTTGTTTTACTCATTCCGTGATATTTCATCCTCATGACCTAGTCACATGTTGCGCAACATTTATGGATGTAATCCTAATGAGTGAGTCCAATGTATTTTCCTGTCACGCAGGTGAACAAATCCTGATCTTAATGCATAGGTCTCAACTATCCCTATAGAATACCCAACATACATCATTATGATCACCCAGTTACGGTCATGATGTTTGATGCAGTCAAAGTAGCCTGGGGTGATACGATCAATATGATCTCACTGTCAAAGGAGAAGGATCCTACGCTTCTAACTATTGCAACGATGAACATGTGACTTGATCATGTTGCAATACATATATTGGGTAATGTCCATCACATCATTCACTAATGATATAAGTTCATTGTCAGTTGGCATAAATGCATCATGATCAGGACACCTTGATCATTAGCTGCCTAATGAACTAGTTAAATAGAGGCTACTAGGGACTCTGGTTTGTTTACATGCCACACATGTATCAATTTTTCGAATTGATACAGTTATAGCATACAAAACTATTATGAACTTATTGAGATATGATAATAAACATCTTTTATTATTTTTCTCTAGGGCATATCTCCTTCAGCACCAGCTCCTCCTTTCATCTTGAATGCGACCAAAGAAACTCTACGGTCTTTTGGAATATTCATGACCTCAAATAAAGTCTCCACTTCATACAACCAATCAAGGCACCCTCCAATATCAACATTTCCATTAAAAGTAGGGATCTCAACTTTCACCTTGTATGTATCTCTCACATATGTAGCTTTGGGAACTCTTGGATATGCATAGAGATCAGGTTCTTCAAGGACATCATCATATTCGAAACCTTCAGAGGTTTCAACATAAGTTGGTCCTCTTGAGGTATGTTGATGTGCATGTCGTTGAGATCTTTGGGTTTGAAGATGACCTTCCTTTTTTCACAGCCGGATATCTCCTTCCTCTTTTGATGAATCGTCTTTATTGGCAACACGAGGAGGAACACCCCTTCTCATCATATCAACCATCTGATCAAACCTCCGATTAAGATCTTAACGTAGCGCTTGGATTTGTTGTTCTGCAGTATCTATTCTCTTTCTCAAATCCTCCATTTCTTGTTGCAGCTTGCTCTCAATGAGTAAACCAATATCTAGAACAAATCAACATGGCTTTAATACCACCTGATGCATCACAAAGGTTATGGAGGAACAACCCATCTTGCTGCTATAATAAAGACAACACAAATATTGAAGGAACCACTTAAATGTGTTGCGCTAGATATCACTTTAGTGATGTGTGCTAGATATCGCTTTACGGGCGGGCCTGTCAAGAGTTCAATTCAAAAATCTCAATATGCTAGATCTAATCCAAAATCTAAAACAAGAACATAAAGTTCTCTTTACTGATAGGTAGATGATACATAGTCCGGTTTCACAGATAGATGTGAGGGTCTGCATTTATAGGCTGCATAATCCTTCATTACTTAGATCTCTACTCATAGCTAGAAGATTCCAGAGAACACTGCTTAATGCTAGGAGATAAGTGTAAACAACCTAGTTACAACTCATAGTAGAACACTCTAGAAACTACTGCAATACATATGACTAAAATACCATATTACGTACAATATAGTAGAAGTGTGTTGAAGCTAGTACTAGATTTCACTTCTCTTTTATTTTTATTTTTTTCTCTGATGTCCCTCATCAGGAGAAATTGGCAAGGACTTGATCGGAATCAAAACTCGGTGAGATATTCGAACGGCGGTAAATGATTTTATTGGAGCCGTGAGGAATCTACTGCTAGAGGGGGTTGCACGACGACAGAGGAGGCGCTGGAGGGGAGTCCGGTTGGTTTGTGCCTTATATACTGCCTCCGAACGGTAGACATAAAGGTCAGACGCTCCTGTTTTCGATGGCCGTAAAATATTTACATTACGTGAATGCATTAGTTCCCGACACAAAAGTTAGCACGGAAAACCATGAAACTCGTCGGAATTTGAGACTTTGGTGTTTTAAAAGGATACCTTTACTCTTGGGCCTTATTTACTACTCTCGTATTCGCCCACAAAATTCCCGTAGTTCGTTTACTACGCCGGGTTTGACCGGGATATCCCACAAATCGTTCTTGTTTTTTGTCTAGATTAAAAATTTATCTCCATGGTAAAGTATTTTTGAAGAAGAGCATTTTAGAGGAATGGAGAGTATTGGACAAATATCAAATCTCCGCGTATCCACCAAGCTCTATTGGTTAAAAATAAGAGAGCTAAATTGTTTGCGACGGCATCCGGCGGAAACCACAATGAAAGTTCACACGGATGTGTTTGCCACGGCATCCGGCGGAAACCACGATGAAAGTTCACACGGATGTAGTTTCTGAAATGATTGTTTTGTCGGTAAGCCTTCAAAATAAAATTAGTGAAAGCAATGTGACGCTAAGATTGGCCGGGCTATTAATCTGTGAAGCAAACTGTCGTGAAGCACTGGGGCTGGTGGGTGAGAGGATTAAAAATTTAAGACTTGGCCACGAGCGACATGGGGCAGCGTATGGAGGAAACTTCCAGGAAACTTCCCGGAAGCTCACACCGCGGCGTCTGCCAGAGACTACGAGACACGGAAGTGACTTTTATCAGAGTATCTCCACTCGGCCAGCACGCTTATTTTTGTCGGGACGTTGAAAATTAGCATAACGCCGGATAAAGTGAAAACGAGGGTGGGTCAGTCCTATCGGCGAGACATTCCATTTTTTCACCACCAGTCGCCTCTCCCGCGAGGAAGGATTCCCCCAGCTGCCTCGTCGCCATGCTTGCGTCTCTAAGCTGAATTCGAGCCTGTAGATAGGTCCGCCGCCATCGCCGAAACTTCTCCCTGCAGCCTCGGCCAATTTCGCCGACCCCCCTCCTTCGTCGTAGCTCGGCCACGCTTCGAGCTCCCACCACCTCGCCCACCAAGTGTTTGACGATTGTTCCGTTCGACCATGGACTCGGACGACGAAGAGTTGTTCGTCGTGTTGCTAGAGGAAGAGAATGCCACAGCCGCCGAAGATGTAGAGCACGTGCAAATCCTCGCCGAAGATGCAGAACGAGCCATACTACAGACATGAACCTTTTGTATAGCCTGATCACCAGGTGCCGCCAACCTGGGCTGCCTTCATCACCATGCGTCAAGCGATTCAAGACTCGGTAGTGCATCAACAGCTGCATGATAATCTGGTTGAGCACCTATGGATACGCAGGGGAAACACATAGATGCCTAACATGAATCTGGCCGAACAAGGCCGAAATATGTTGTATTTTCATTATTCACCGAACTATGTTTAAATTTATGCCGAACTGTGGTTAATTTTGTCCAGAACTATGTCGAACATTGCTCTGTATTCATATTTTGCCGAAATATGCAAAAAAAACTGGACGAATTTGAGCCAAATTTGTGCGAAAACACGCCAATCTGAGAACTCGGCCTGGGAACGCGAGTGGGAAATCGACTATTTCCAGGCCGAAATCTTTGTCCGTCTGACGCTATTTAGGTCTGGATTTCGGTCTAGGAACGGGCAACCAGTGAAAATGCTCTTAGCCACGTCTGGTTGTGACGTGGGAGTAGGTTGGTGTTGCTAAGACGTTGGAGCCTGGTAGATTGGCGACCACACGCTGCAAATCTCAAACCAAACGCGCTGAAGCTTTTTACCAGGAAGAAGAGCAAGGTCAAGTCCATGGAGGAAGCTGCGTCATGTGGCGTTTTGGATGCTGCTAGGTTGGCGGAGGAGGCGCCGAAGCTGGTCCGGTCGGCTTCTCGGGCCATGGAGGGACTGGCCACGGAGATCAAATCGCGCGACGGGGGCCCTCGGCCTAGGTGGCGCGGGTGGAAGGTGCGCGGCCCCGAGCTGGAGGTTCTTGAGACCTATATGCTCGAGATCTGGGGCATCTCTGCCGGCGCTGAGCCACAGCGTGCCGTTGACAAGGCGCTGGCTCTGCAGGCCAGGGACACCGTCTACTTCATCCAGCTCCTTCAAGACATGATCGAGTACGGTAGACTTCAGTCCACTCTTAGTAATCAATCCACGGGGCACCTTCCCGCTCTCAAGTGGTGTGGTTGGAACCACTTTCTTCCATTGTTTGCGTCGAAACCACCACGCAGGATCATAAGGGGCATCAAGGTTGTGAATCAAGAAACTCTCAAGATTGGCCATCTGCTGGAGAAGGGCGCAGCAAATCCGCCGCAGCCGCTGGTGCCTGATTCAGGCAGGGAAATTCTTCAGAGGGTGGTAATTGGGCGCGATAAGGAGAAGGATGATATTCTGCAGATGCTCATCCAGCCATGCTGCAAGGCTGCTCCGGAGATGATTATCTCCGTTGTCGGTGTCGGAGGAATTGGGAAGACCACACTGGCTCAGATGGTATACAACGATGCAAGGGTTGAGCATCATTTTGGTGTCAAGTGTTGGGTAACTGTCTCCACTAGTTCCAACAAAATGGACCTCATAGCAGAGATGTTAAGCTCAGCCCAACCAGCTTGGGATGGCTCTACTGAGAAGATGCTGGATTTTCAAATGATCCTGTCCGAGCTCCGTCGATTTGTTGCTTCTAAGATGTGCCTGATTGTTCTTGATGATGTATGTAATAGCACAGATGACATTTTGCTGGACATCCTCAATGCTCTACAGTCTGCAAATATTGGGAGCCGAATTCTGGTGACTTCTCGCATCAACACGGTGCCTCACATGCGGGGTGCATCGCAGATGTACACCGTAAATCCGCTAAGTAGCCATGATTGCTGGGCCCTGCTCAAGGGACATGCTTTCACAGGTGATTGCCAGAATGTCTGTCCAGATCTTCAGCTGATAGGGGAGCAGATTGCTGCAAAACTCAATGGATCGCCTCTTGCTGCCAAACTGGTGGGGGCTTTGCTTGGAGATAGGAGGAGAAAAGATCACTGGATAAAAATCAAGGAGACAGCACTACAAGATCATGCTCTTTTCCCTGCCCTACTCTTGTGCTATAAGTACCTGCCGATGCACCTCAAGCGATGCTTCACATATTGCAGTTTGTTTTCACAGGACTATAAGTTTGATCCAGCACACTTGTCCCGCCTTTGGATTGCCGAGGGTTTTGTTCAACCGCGAGGCAAGCCTGAGAAAAGGATGGAAGACATAGCTAGAGAATATTTTGACCAGCTCCTTTCACGCTCTTTCTTCCAGGAAATCAAGCTTGGAACCAAGACGTACTACTTGGTGCATGACTTACTCCATGATCTTGCAAAGTCTGTTGCAGCGGATGACTGCTTCCGTATTGACGATGGCACAAACTGTGAAATCCCGTCAACAGTGTGCCATCTGTCTGTCACCATCAACAGTCTACCTGGTCTCACAAGCTTCCGCGGGCTAGAAAAGCTGCACACCTTGTTAATCCGAACATCACCTCCATCCTCCTCCAGTTGCTTCCAAGAGGATTTTTCCATGAATTTGAAAATTATCCTAGAGAAGTCAAAACATTTGCGTGTTCTTGATCTCAGTGGCTATAACTCCAAAGAGTTGCCCTGTTGCATTGGTAACTTATTGCACCTCCGTTACCTATCTATCCATGGCTCCATCCAGAGTCTTCCTGAGTCGATTGGCAAGCTTCTGCATCTGCAAACACTGTGCTTCACCGGGAAATGTTACCTTGAGAAGCTTCCTGCAAGCATTAGTATGCTGGTCAATTTGCGGCACCTTCTTGTTGAAACAAAGTATACTGCAGGATTGGTGGGCATTGGTCGATTAGCAAACATTCAGGGGTCACTTGAGCTCCACCTTGAGAAGAGGGAAGGGCGTAAACTAGAAGAGTTGAGGAACATCAATGGTCTCCGTGGGTTACTAAACATAAAAGGTCTAGAAAATGTTTCAAGCTATGAAGAAGCCTGCAAAGCTGAGTTGAATAAGAAACCATATCTTCACTCGCTCAATCTGGAATGGAGCACCGCTAGTAGAAATAACTCCCTTCCTGTTGATGCCAAGGTAATTGAAGGCTTACGGCCGCACCAAGACATAAAGGTACTTAATATTAGAAGGTATCGTGGGTCTGTAGCTCCCAGTTGGCTACAGTCACTGCAGCAGCTGCATTCCTTGCACCTTACCAATTGCAGGAGTTTAGTCATGTTTCCTCCATTGGGGTGTTTGGGATCACTTAAATACTTACACATGAAGGAGATGTGTGCAGTTGGCCAAATTGGACATGAGTTTTATGGCACTGGTGATGTGCCATTTCCATCCCTAAGCTTCCTTGAAGTTGATGATTTCCCAAGGTTGCATGACTGGTCTGGACTAGCAGACAGAGAGTCATTTCCATGCCTTGAAAGGTTAATTATAATGGATTGTCCACAATTGGTCAAAATTCCTCCCTTCCCAACTACTCGTGAAGTTACCGTTGAGCGTACACGATTAATTCCGTATATGAGGCTTGCCCCTGTTTCTTCAATTTCAGAGAAGTTCCAACTGGATGTATTTACGACTTCTGTCGACTTCAACGGTTTACTCAGTAAACAGCACATAGAAGCCATTGCAGCCTTAAATATAAGTGGTGCTGAAGAAGTCATAGTTACTCAAGAAATAAGGTCCCTTGTTTCTCTACAAAGGATGCAGCTTTGTCGGTGCAATGTTACGGATCAGAATCTTAGTAGGTTTCTCCAGGCTCTGCCTTCTCTATCCTCGATGGAGATAATAGACCTGCCTAGGGTAACATCTCTTCCAGCATCTGAAACACTCAGGTTCAGCACAATGCTCACTGAGTTGTCCATACGCAACTGTCTGTTGTTTCAGTCTCTGTCGTCATTGCAGTCTTTTGATTCACTAAAGTATCTGGTGATCGAGAGATGTCCTAAAGTAACTGCAGCAACATTCCCGTTGAACTTCAAGAGCCTTTCATCTCTCAAGGTGCTGAGAATATCATACTGCTCAGAGCTCCAATCTTTACCGCCATGTGGTCTGCCATCCTCACTAGAAACACTTCATATTATTGGGTGCCACCCGGAGTTGTCGCAATCAAGAAACATGAAAGGACATTAATGTGAGAAGCTTGCAGTAGTACCTACCGTGTAGATTCAGTGACGGAATATTTTGCAGGTATATGTAAATCTCAGCTCTCTCTCCTTTTATGCTTGTAGTTTTTTATGTCTTCCTGCAGGTTCATGAGAACTGTACAAGCATCTGCATGCAATTTCTTATAGTCTAATTGGCTGGGAGAAATTAATATAACAATTAATATTTTGAGTTACAGCAGGGAGAGATGGTACCTCAAATACCTGGGTTGAATCGTTTGCGCTTGTGTACCCGCAAAAAAAAAAATTCTTCGCGCTTGTTTTTTTGCTGGCCCATTGTACGTGCCCTGATGAAATCCTTGACCTTGTCATAGGGGTTGTTTCGTAGCTCATACCAAATGTCCATTCCAGTCAGCTATATTCATATCAAATATCCTTGTCAGATTTGCATTTTTATAGAAGTGTTTAATATAGTAAGTATGTGATTAATAAAACTGCCAAGTGATGGGAAGTTCGGAAGAAATAAGCGTGCAGCTTAGTCCAGAAATTCCTATAGAAAATTATGAAAGGCTAAGTGCAGAAGAGAGATTCTTTTGCAATTAAAGATGGAGGTTATAGCAGTCACCGCTATATTTCTGCTACAACTTCTTTGTTATGGCAAGCATCTTTAACCTGCAGTCGTTGTAGATTTCCAACCTAAATATGCTGCCTTATGCATTTACTTTCTTGTGATATCTAGTCCTGATCAATCTTGTGAGAAATATCTGATGCTTATCTATGTTTCCCAGGGTGATGAAACTTTGGGGGATTGTGAAGTTCAAAAGGATATCTTCACAATTATACTGAAGACCAAAATCCAAATCAGCCTGTGCGTTTGGCATTTGAGAACCTGTACATTGGTTTCTCAGATCTGGCTCACCGCGTCCCCTTTAACCAAGAACGCCAGGCGAACTAGGATTTTCCTGCAGTGCATTTAAGGAGCTTGCATATTTTGGAACAGTAAAATCCATTATCTTTTCATACACACTCTCCTTAAGCACTGTTGGAACCCTAACCGAGAGAGAGAAGACGACCTGCTGTGTTCTCACTCTGGTCGTGCCGAGAAAACGGTTCATTTGGAACGAGAGTCTCACCGTGTGCACGCGGTGGCATTTGGACGTAAATAGCTGTTCAAATATACATCGGTTCACGGATTCTCGAGAAGCTGGGTACCCTGGCTTCTCCCAATCGTGAAGGAATTGGTGAAGCTGGCTGGCTGACACGGGAAACGGCTTAGTTCTTTTCGGCTTAAGCTTATTTTCACCATTAAGCTGTTCAAAAGCTCCAAAAGAACTGGGTCTTACTAAAGAAGTAAGAGACGTGAGTGTGTTCTTCCTTCTTGAAGGTGTTAGTGCAGAAGAATGCGACTTAGTCGCAGTTTTTATTTCATATCTTGACATGGTTCTGACAATGTTTTCTATTCATGTAGTTCTCTGCTTGTTGATGATTTGGCCGTGTATTTAAGGTGCTCGTAGTGGTAACAAGCTTCTCCAAGAAAAAAAATGTTCTTTCTTGTTTCAGTCAGAAGAATGTGTGCTAATTTTCCTTTATATTTTCAACTTGTCGGCTGAGCCATACATGAGAATAGAAAGAAAACTGTTTCTCTGTATATACTTCTAACCTACACTCATGGCCTGATAGTTACAACTGCTCTACCTTCTATTGCCAACCAAATGGCTTTGTGCCTCTGGTCTCTAAAACTATTGCAAAGTGACATCTGCACTTCTATGGCATCTAATAATTACATATACTACAAAAGAACCCTTTCCAAGAGAGAAAAATGTACAGACACAAATATAATAACAAATTCATGGCAGGAAACAATTTAATTCCTAATATAATAAATGCAACTGCCGTGTAGGAGTCCAGTGCCCTCTGCTCCCCAGCTAGCTAGCTGTTCATCCTTCAAATAACATCTGTATCTCCTCTTCCAGTTCCTTACCAGTATACTTCTTGGGTTTCTTGTTTCCTCCAATATCTCGTTTAGACGAACAGAGCACGCCTGAAAGTCGGCCTTGGTTTGCCTGCAGTGCAGATAAGAAAGCCTCGTACGGTGGAACAACCAAATCCACTATCTCGTCTCGCAGTTTGTACCTAAGCTCAGCTGTAACCTTCCATGTCCTCTGGTTATCACGTTCAGAGGAACCCAACACTCAGCCATGTAGCTCAGAGGAACCCAACACTCAGCCATGTAAACTCATCCATGTTTAAATGGTGTGTGTTGTTCAGAGGAACCCAACACTCAGCCATGTAGCTCTTCTTGTATCGCTGGATCATTGAAATGAGCCTACTCACCAGTTCAGCATTGGAAAATGATGCTCCTGCACCTCTCATGATTTGCAAAACACCACATGTGTTATTCAAGAGGAACATGTCTTTTCGACCCTTTTCACCTTGGCACATCATCGCTGCATCTTTCTCGAGCTTGGATGCCCACCAATCAAACATACGGGAGTAATGTTCACTGGTGTAATCTCCAGTGGCAAGTACTGAATGCACCATATATGTGTTGCTAGAGAAAGATTGTAGGGCATCTATGAGAACACCATTAGCTGGATGAATTGTAGATTCGTTGCTGCTATGGATGTCCAGAAATATTCCTCTCAAAGCCTTCTCCATCTTGTTAAGATTACTGTTAAGATTACTAGCAACCTCACCACACCTGTTCAAAAGTAGGTTGCACCGTTAAAAACCATGTCAGATAAGCAGCATTACTAACACCCATTCATATTTCCTACCGGAAAACAACCCTCCCGGGCCGCCTCCCTCCTAGAGCCGCCACCCCATCTTCAAGACCCGTCAGATCTAGAAGACGAGGTCGCCGCTGCCGTCGGCGCCCACCGGTCGGAGAGACAGTGGGCGGAGATGGGCGCTCGGCCGCGTCGCGTGGGAGGAGGCATGGCGTTGACTGAGGGCGCAAGGCGGCGTGGCCTGGGCGGGGCCGGGGCCTGAGGCCTCCAGCGGAGGGGCGACGACGTGGAGGCGGTGGCACGCCATCGGTGTGGCCGCCGCCGACGGCGCAGATCACCAGCGCGAGCGATCTGGGCCTCTAGACCGTGATTTCGGCCTTTTGGCCCTTGATCGGGGATGGAGGAGCCCAGGTTGGGTTGCGGTTGCAGGGGTCCTCGATCCCTTCGACGTCTCAGTCTTCTGCTGCTTTATTGCTCGTTGTCTTTGTGCTGGAGGAGGCTGGTGGCGTGGGGGACTGCGAGTCTCGTGAATAATGGTGGTGGTCCAAGGGTTCCTCCCGCGCTAAGACGAAGATTTGCTTGATGTCTATCCTCGTTTATCTAGCCGGAGTGTCAAGTTTCGGAAGGCTCCGCCGATGAACTCCCATGTATGCATCATGCCTGGAGATTGTTGGATCGGGAGATATTCGGTTGTGCGTACCCATGTTTTTTCTAGCTGTTTGGTTTCAGTAGAAGCGTTTCGAAGCTCTGCTGTCTGTTACCATCATGTGTCATGTATTCGACAATCCATGGTGAATTCAGATGCGAAGAATGTTAGGAAAGCGAGAACATGAGGGCAGCGATGATGATTTAAGTCTTTGTGACGACGAGGAACTGGCTGCGTGATCTGTGACTTACATCGGCGACTGTTTGTGGGGGAGACAACATAGAAGGAGTTTTTAGACTTACCTTACTGGGTGAAAATCCAAGGTCTGACCTTAATTGGTTGTGCCTAGCAATGGCCTTATTGAAGGATTGTTTTTGCGAATGAGGACATTCTTTAGGGTGAAAACTTATGATCTTTGATCAGGCAACGACAGCGGTTGTGCACTGTTTCCTTCTTGAAGACGTTGCTATTGGAGTGGTTGGACTACTGGTGTTGTTCTAGTGATGTTAGTGTCGTTGCTTTGAGAAATCGTTCTCTGTAGCGGGACTTTCCTTTTTCTAATCCTTCTTCTCTTTTTTGAATTATGTGCATCTATAAGGCCGCTAGGCATACGTTGTTACAGATGTTGAGTGTTGTTAATTGATATCTGCACTATATTAATATACTCTTTTCAAAAAAAAATTACTTGTTGTGAGGTTTTGCACGTAGAGGTAGAAATTGGTATGTAGTTAGTGCCGTCAATACGGAGTTTGTCCTCCACATTTTTTGAAATTTCAAAAAATTAATATTTTGAAGTTTTGAAAAAATCTGAAAAAAAATCTTTGACGTAGATAATGATGACTTCTACCAATGTACAAAAACCAGTGCGAAATATCCCATATTTTGGGCTGTGTGAAAATAACAAATTTTTAGATCTGAGACGGTGAATAGTACCAAATTAGAAATTTTTCATATTTATTAGAGTTTGTCATTTTTGTGTAGACCTGGATGCAAAGTATTTCAGGCTGAGATTTTGCAGGGCCATAGAATAAGTCATTGTGAACATCTAGATTTTTTTTTGAAACTTCAAAATATTAATTTGAACGAATTTCAAAAAAGGTTTCCATATGGAGACCGTCCTCCAAACTCATTTTCCGAGTAGTTGCATGAATATAAACACCCCATGCGCTATGTTCAGATAACCCACTTAGGCCCTGTTCGGTTAATCCACCTAGGAGTGGATTGGATGGGATTAGAGATGACTAGGAAGGATTTTGACTTGCATGGGATCTAATCCAGGTCAATCCATGGCAATCCATCCTAATCCCACACTAACCGAACAGGGCCTTATGGAAACTCCCAAGTATTTCAATGCTCTAAAGTTTTTATGAAAACATCTCAAAACAAATAGGCCTTTAGGATTTAGTTCTAGAGGTGCTATATATAGAAGTTCTCTTATTCTTCGAAAAGATTCATTTTACCCCTCTCAAGTTCAGTGCATTTAAACCTCTGAGCTAAAAAAGCGAACCTCCCACCCTCTCAACTTTCGGAACAGGTAGGTACCCTTCCGAGACATTTCAGTGCCACGCCGACAATGATTTTTTCACAAGTGGGAACTCCACGGTGGAGAAGTTGTCGCGCTGGTCTCTTAGTTTTCATCGTCTTGCACTCTCGCTTTCTCGACTTTGTTCAGTCACCGTCACCTCTACTCACCCCTCCACACAACGACCAAGTTATATGCTAGTCTTGATGCACGGCATTAAGCGGGCAACAATACACACGCTTCAAGTCTTGACAAATGGCGTTAGGGCTGCTAGAGGACTGGTGAAGATTGCTCGGTTTAGTCCCACCTTGCCTTAAGTGTCGGGCTAGGCCTGAGTGGATGCTAACATATGGTATCAAAGCCAGCATGGACATGCCTTCCTGAGGAGATTCTCAGTGGGGATGGGATGTTATGGCTGCTGCATGACCGGTGGAGGCTACTCAGTTTAGTCCGATCTCGCCTACGGAAGGAGGCTGCGACCAATTTATAAGGGAGAAATTCCTTCCTCCATTTAATCCGGGCTTTGGGGATGGAGTGGTCACTCTTCTTATAGTTGGGTCATATGCGCATAAACGTCCGAACGTGGTTGAGTGCTAGGAAAGGTTGAGTTGACACTAACATCTGGTATCAAAGCCAACATCGATATGCCTTCCTAAGGGGCTTCTCGGGGGAGGGGTGCAGGACCGGTGGAGGCTGCTCGTTTTAGTCCCACCTCGCCCACAAAAGGAGGTTACGACCCTCTTATTACGGAGAGATTCATTCCTCCTTTCAGTCCAAGCTTTTGGGTTGGCGTAGGATCCTTCTTATAGTTGGGCTGTATGCGCATAAATGTCTGACCTAGGTTGAGTGCTAGGATAGATCTGATTGGATGTTAACATCTAGTATCAGAGCCAGCATCGCCATGCCTCCTGATGGGCTTCTCGGGGGATGGATGTTAGGCCTGCTGCAGGACCAGTGGAGGTTGCTCGGTTTAGTTCTATCTCGCCTATAGAAGGAGGTTGTGACCAATTTATAAGGAGAAATTCCTTCGTCCCTTCAGTCCGGGCTTTTGGGATGGAAAATGTCTCTTCTTATAATTGTGCCATATGCACATAAACATCCGAAGGTAGCTGAGTGCTGGGTTAGGCATGGATGAACGTTAACAAATGGTCTATCTATTGGCCCAGCTCACCAACTTAGATATCTTGAAAAATAATTTTCTAACAATTATTATAAAAATAAGTTTAATCATTAAAAACATATGTTGCAAAATAAGAAATGTGCATGCAACTCGATATAATTGTTCATGAAAAAGGAAATGAAACATTAATCCCAAGTTAAAAAATATGTTCATCCACCCACATGACACTACTAACTTATATCACTAGCGCGATACCCGCGACGTCACTCACACGCACTAACATAGAAAATAACACACCACTAGTCCTTTGGAGCGTTTGTTCTTCGGATGCAACCTGCGTAGGTCGAGACGTGGCTTTATTACTTAGCTTAGGACAAGTTCTTTGTTGTTTTTGTTGTGTTTGTGATGGTTTGCTACACCTGTTGTTCGCAATGAGTGGGAGCGTTCTTGTACTTAAACTTCTGCCTTCTATAAAGATAAGGTACGCTATTGGCGTACTCTTGGAAAAAAAAACACCACTAGTACGCAATTATGTGCTAGTACAATCACATCAGATCCGTTAAGGTGTGTTTGGGAGGACTCCACTCCACTCCACTCCACTCTTTCAGTCTACCTCTCTCTGGGCCATGCCTTATCGTGACAAGTCACGAGCCCAGCATACGCCGACGTTTACTCCGGTAGAAAATTTGGAGGCAAATAGATTGGAAAGTGGTTAATGGAACCACGGGGAAACTCATGGGGTGGAATCATATTTTAGGTTGATCGTCACTGAGCTATCTACAATCGACATCCGTATGTCTCACAGCCCAGGTCATTAGAGAATTGCAACGATTATACACATGGTGTATTAAAAAAAGCTATATTTACATGTTTAAAAAATATTAAATAAAATCTTAAAAGTAGTTAATGATGTATTACTTAGCTTAGGACAAATTCTTTGTTGTTTTTTGTGTGTTTGTGATGGCTGTCTTCAGACTAGCCGGAGTGGAATTTGTGCTACACCTATTATTCGCAATGAGTGAGAGTGTTCTTGTACTCAAACTTCTGTCTTCTATGAAGATAGGTACGCCATTGCCGTACTTTTAAAAAAAAACCACTAGGACGCAATTCTATATAAGTAGAATCACATCAGATCGGCTAAGGTGTGTTTGGAAAGACTCCACTCCACTCCACTCTCTCACTTTACCTCTCTCTGGCCCATGCCATGTCGTGACAAGTCACGAGCCCAGCATACGCCGACATTTACTTCGGTAGAAAATTTGGAGGCAAATAGATTGGAAAGTGGTTAATGGAACCACGGGGAAACTCATGGGGTGGAATCATATTCGAGGTTGATCGTCACTGAGCTATCTACAATCGACATCCGTATGTCTCACAGCCCAGGTCATTAGAGAATTGCAACGATTATACACATGGTGTATTAAAAAAAGCTATATTTACATGTTTAAAAAATGTTAAATAAAATCTTAAAAGTAGTTAATGATGTATTACTTAGCTTAGGACAAATTCTTTGTTTCTTTTTGTGTTTGTGATGGCTGTCTTCGGACTAGCCGGAGTGGAATTTGTGCTACACCCATTATTCGCAATGAGTGAGAGTTTTCTTGTACTCAAACTTCTGTCTTCTATGAAGATAGGTACGCCATTGCCGTACTTTTGAAAAAAAAACCACTAGGACGCAATTCTATACAAGTAGAATCACATCAGATCGGCTAAGGTGTGTTTGGAAAGACTCCACTCCACTCCACTCTCTCACTTTACCTCTCTCTGGCCCATGCCATGTCGTGACAAGTCACGAGCCCAGCATACGCCGACATTTACTCCGGTAGAAAATTTGGAGGCAAATAGATTGGAAAGTGGTTAATGGAACCACGGGAAAACTCATGGGGTGGAATCATATTCGAGGTTGATCGTCACTGAGCTATCTACAATCGACATCCGTATGTCTCACAGCCCAGGTCATTAGAGAATTGCAACGATTATACACATGGTGTATTGGTGTATTAAAAAAACTACATTTACATTTTTTTTAAATGTTAAATAAAATCTTAAAAGTAGTTAATGATGTATCCCATAAACCTGCAAATTCTAAATCCGAAATATTTTGTATTCTGAGCTACACAAAAATAACAAAGTTCGGATTTGTTTGCAGATAAAATCACAATACTTAGATCTATAGTTTTATCATTTTTTTGTACTCCGTCCGACCCAAATTAGTTGAATTAGATTTATGTAGATTCGAATGTATCTAGCTTATTTTAGTGCTAGATACATCCAAATTTAGACAAAACTAAATCAACTAATTTGGGTTAGAGGGAGTAGCTTAAAATACACATTGTTTTTAATTGATATTTTCCACATTTTCGTATACATCACATGATACATCCTATTTTTTCAGAATTTTTTAAAACTCGAAAAGGTGTTTTTCGGTTTTTTAAATTCACGTGCACTAAATCACAACTAAAACAACCCAGGCTATCCAGGTTTAAATCCTAGACTTGATATGAATGTTTGTATTACCTGAATTTATTTCACGATTTATCAGATATGGTTCTTTCAGCGTGGCATCCCGTCGAGGGGAACGTGTCCATGGCGATTTCGTCAATCTCAAAATATGACGGCTTAGTCTTAGCAATCCTACCCTAATATTTTTTTGACACAATCATACTCTCGTGGACAAGAAAACACATGACGGAACCCTACTCATTGTCCAGATCTCGTTACCATACACGACCCTTCCCCTTGAGAAAAAAACGCAAATGAACTCTCAACGCTCTGCCGCAATGGCACGAACTGCTCCGATGTCACATGAACCCGTGTCATTTCTACATCCTCGTCGGATCCACGCCGCCGCTTCTCGCCAGGTCAGCGTTGCGGTAGATCTCAAGCGGATCGTAATCAATCCTCCTCTCCGCTCCCCCACCCACCCACGCCTCCGGTCTCCGGAGCCCGCGTCGACCAGCGCGGTGAGGGGGCGGGCGGCGCGAGCACGCGTTGCGCAGTAGCCTAGGTGCTCGGAGCGGCGGGCAATGGCCCGGGGAGTAGCGGCAACTGGTCGCAGGTTTGTCCGCGGCGCCAGAAAACTCGCCCGCAGGAGCGCGCGGCACGGGAGGCAGGCTTCGCGGCGAGAGGCGGGCGGCGCGAGCACGCGCTGCGCCGTAGCCTCGTTGCTCGGCGCGGCGAGCAACGACCCGGGGATTAGCGGCAATTGGGCGCGGGTTGTCCGCGGTGAGGAGGGGGGAGGCGCCGCAATTGGGTGCGGGTTGGCCGAGGCGCAGCGGGCGAGCCACGGCAATTGGGCAACGGGTTGCCGCGGCAAGCAACGAGGCGGCGTGGTGGCTGCTCGTCAAAGCGGGAGCGCGCGGGCGGCGAAGGAGGGAGGCGCGCAGGTCGGATACCGAAACAGGGCGCGGACGTGCCGAACGGAACCAAAACGAAGCAAGGCGCAGATCGATCGATGCATACAGGTACGTACCTGCCGATGGTAGCAGCGGGATGAAGTGATCCTCGAGGCCGAGTCATGTCCATGGAGCCATTCCCTGCCGCCTCCATTGGTTCAGCCCGGCCGCCTTGCTTCGCCGGGACCGTCGTCGCTGCCGCTAGAGCTGTACAGATCGGCTAGGCGACGCACACGATAGAGAAGGGGTATGCGCGCGAGCCGGAGGTGTCGCTGGTGGAATTTTTTTTTTGCGGATGGGTTGGGGGAATCGCGGGTTTCGTTTTCATAACTCTCTTTACGCGGTCGCCGGCGCCGCGTTGTACTACTCAGTTTCCGAAACTCTGGTGAACAAATGATCAACTCCACTAGTATTCTCCGGTAGGTATCCCAGTCCATTTTCTCCTTCGGATGACAAATTTTACCCCTTTTTCGTTGGATTTAGGCCAACTTTCATCTAACGTTTTCAGACCGATCTCAACACGCCGGGTGTCGATTGGGAACGCCTGATGAAGCGAAAAAACGGGTGGGCTAGAGCTGTCGGCGACCGAAGGCCGAGTTCTGGCCATCCCCCCCCCCTTCCCTCCCTTTCCTTCCCATTCTCCACCTATCGGTCACAGCTCCCGCCAGTTCCCCGAACTGCCAACCCTCGCATACCATCGCCGATCCTACGCAGCCAAAGTAGAGAAAGCCGAGAGCGCCGCACCCGAAGTCGGATGGCTAGACCGACGCAGCCTGGGCGAAGGATTGCCGGCGGAGGAAAATCGAATCAAACGGTCGAAGGGAGAGAGGGAGGAGAAGTTGAAGAAAAGCTGGAAGCCGAAGAGGAGGCGCAGGCGTAGGCGGCCATGGAGGCGAAAGCGGCATCCGAGCGCAACATGGCGGCTACTCGAGCGGCCATGGGCCATCCGCCTCTCCACGCCGGGCAGTACGACGTACCGTGGGGAAGCCAGGCCAGCGTCGGATCTCCGGCGAGCTTCTTGATGTGCTCGTCGACGCTATTCCAGGAGAGCCAGATGACGCCGCGAAGAAGAGGAACACCGACCTGGCATCCCTCATGGGCAGCGAGGACACTTAAGGTGATGAGCCCCTAGGTCAAGGTGTGATACACGGTGTGCCGCAACGCCATTCTAGACGAGGACCTCCCGGCACGGGCACACCGACACCCACGCCGAGCTGTGTGCTAACGCTCTCTGTCACCACTGCATCGTTGAGCTCTGCCTCCACGTCTTCTAACCCATCGCCGAGCTCTGCCACAATAGCTACGGCGGAGAAGCCTATCCCAGTGGATGAGTGAGATCTCTTTTTTTGTAATAATTTGTAAGGCAAACCTGGGTTACTTTCGATCGCCGAACTGCGTATTTGGGCGAGTGTCTGTTGAACTGGTGTTGTTTTTTGACAGCGTGAAGAAGAACTTTCAAATATATCGCTGATTTTTTGAGTTTGGTTGGGAACGCGAGTGAGAAACTGGTTGTTCCAAGACCGAAAGTTTCATCCATCCGGCATCAAATAGCGGCGGATTTCGGCTTGGGAATGCCCAGCGAGTAGAGGTGGTCTTATTCCCCTAAAAGTGAAAAATACTAGGACGAACATGGACACCGCATATATTTGTACTCTTAATAAAAAAGTAAACTAAACTAGGAGCTTGCACTGTGCCACTGGTGTTAGCTAACACTAATGGAATACAACAAAGCCGAATACACGGCTATTGTTCAATGTTGATGGTTGTGATGTTAGCTGGAAGACAAACGTTGTAGGATGTTGTTGCCCAAGCTACCACCAAAGACATGCTATTGCTGAAGTTTGCAAAGAATCTGTTTGGTTGAAAGATTTATTTAGTGAAATTTACCGAGATGATTCCCGCATTACTTTGTTTTGTGCCAGCCAAAGTATCATATACCTTACGAAGGATAGGATGTTTCATGAGAGAACAAATCACATTAATATCAAATACCACTTTATTAAAGACATTGTTGCTTAAAATAAAATAAATATATGTTGATTAGTTCGTGATAATCCTGCTAATATGATGTCGGGAGCTGTTATTGTTACTAAGTTTGGACTTTTCTTAAGCTTAGTTGGTTAAACTGATTAGCTCAGGTGGCTATTGACCATTTTTTATTGTTCAGGGAGATGTTTTTGTTGATACTACAAAAAAAATGTCTCAAGGATTTTGTTATACTGTGGTCCAAATTCAATAAGAATACTAACTTTTAATGGGCGGGGTGACGCCGTCGTCGGAGCCTTGGGCCGAGTAGAGCGGAGTCTAAAATTATCCCATAATATGGGTAATAGGGGTGCATGGGGGTGCAGGGTGTGAAGCCCCCTCGGTATGAATCGTTGATAACCTAGGTGAAAGAGCATGTGGGCCCCCATGTGTGTTTTTGGTAATTAATGACAATCTCTATGTGATAATGGTTGCATTGAGATGCACTTGTAGGATTTGTCCATTGGCATCGCTTAGACCATGTGTTGGCTTCAAGGTTGAAGAAATGAAGAGGAAAAAAAGAAGAAGCATTGTCCAAGAGCTTTGAGCCTATTGGAATCTTGTAGAAGAATAAGAATAAAGAAAAGAAGATCAAGTGTGTCTTGAAGAAGTAGATGGAGTTCCTAATGTGTATCTTTAAGACATCATCTAATTGGAGTTAGAAGAAATATTGTGCAAGCTCAAGATGCGCCATCTCTAGAAGATCTCATGCTTGAAGCTTGCCATCCTCGGTGATCATGGATCTATGAAGATAAGGTCAAAGAAGAGGTTTCCCCATGATGTATGGGGAGCATGTTTCAAGTCTTCATCATACGAGATCATGGAAGAGCAATCAAGAAAGGTGTCCATCTTGAGAAGGACAAGATCATCTACATCGAGCTCAAGTGGATTTCTCAAGGAAAATGTATTATCTTGATAGGTTTTCCCTTTTGCCGGTCTCATGTTGTTGCTGGGAGACCAGTTTACAGGATAGATAATCGTACTATCAAGAGAGGCTCTCGAGTGAGTAACTTGATCATATCTTTCGGATAGAGCTCAAACCTTTGCATACTTGGCATCATCTTTCCTAGTTCTTATTTGGTTCTTATCCATGAGAGGATTTATATCTTGTGTTAACATCCATGACAAGCTCAAGTTCATCGAAAACGGATTTCATATGCATTCTCTATTGCATTTTTGATTTGGAGGTTTTACCGGTTTGTCTTTTATAGATAGGTTAATTCCTTCATCACTTTATTCTATTCTACCTTGCTGTACTATGATGGTTCCCTACATGATCTTGTAGATCTTGTTACTATCTTCGAAACGATCCCAAGATCATCAAAATCGGAGTCCGGATGCTAAAGTTATGATTATTTTCGTATCGATGTTTCTGCCAGTTTTGTGAAAGCCGGAGACTCCGAGGTTCGCACCCCGGAGACTCTGGGGGGCTGGAGACTTCGGCCCAAATTCCGGCCTAGACTCCGGGGGTGTAGAGAGAACATCTGGAGACTGCCCGGAGTCCTGGCTGGAGTCTGGACCCCGGAGACTCCGGTCCTAGGGGCCGGAGACTCTAGGATAAGTTGTCTACAACAGCTAGTTGGTGTGGGAGGACCTATAAAAGGCCCCCCTTTTCCCCAAGGGGCTGGTTGTTTGCTCCCTCTTTCTCCTCCATTGTTTCTACCTTCAAGAGCTTGCAAATACTCTCAATCCCTTCTATATTTCTTGAATCTTGTTGGGGGATTTGAAAGAGGAGATCTAGATCTACAACTCCACGAATCCATCTCTCCTCTATGTGAGGGGAACATCTTAGGATCTAGATCTTGGGGTTTCTTTTGTGGATTTCCTCTTGTGTTCTTCCTCTCTTATTTTCCCAATAGCTTTTGTAGCTTTGGTGGAATTTGAGAGTGAAGGACTTGCCATTGCATTAGGTGCATCGGTTTGAGTTCTCTACGGAGGATTTGGTTGGTGAAATCAAGAAGCTTGTTCTCTTGGGTTCTTGCAATCCTAGACGGTGTTGAGCCCTTTGTGGCGAGTTCTTGGGGCCTTCAATTAAGTTGTGAAGCTCTCCCCCAAGATTGTGGTCTTGGTGGTGATTATTGGGAGCCTCCAATTAAGTTGTGGAGATTGCCCCAATCTTGTACGGGTTTGGTGACCGCCCTTAAGGAACATGTGCTTGCCGTGTGGTGGGTGCTCGGGAGAATAGGGTGAGGCCACTTGTGGCGTTGGTGGTCTTAGTACCTCCCACCCCTCCAACGATACGTACTCCCTTGTTGGGAGGAACTCGAGAAAATATCGTCGTCCCCGCGTGCCTCGGTTATCTCTATACCCGAGCTCTTTACTTATGCACTTTACATTGTGATATCCTCCGTGCTTGAAGTAATCTCTATTGCTATCACATTGTTGTTTGTCTTGATTAGCATAACTTGTTGGTGCACATAGGTGAACCTTAGTATATCTAGGCTTTGTGCTTGACAAAAGAAAACGCTAGTTTTATTCTGCTATTGTTAAGCCGACCTCATAAAAGTTTTAAACCGCTTATTCACCCCTCCCTCTAGGCGACATCCGTGATCTTTCACTAGGTTTTCACCATTATTTATACCTATTGTAAGTCGTCGGTTGGAATATATCGTATTTGATAATCTGGCATTGTGTAAACACTCTCCATGCAGGCCCGGCTCTGGCCTATGGCAAGGTTGTGCGATGGCCAAGGGCCAAGCCAGGGGGTGGGCCCAAGATTTTTTATGCGCTAAACTGAAGAAACGGCAGTCGGCAACCCAATAGACAAGTCACTAGCAGCCGAGCAGGCATGGTGCCTTGGTCGCGAGGAGATCGACCCCGATCGATCATGAATTCTAGAGGTCATGGTCGCTGGTGTCTCGACTCGGTAGCCGGTGTCTCGTCTCTTACTCTCTCTCATCGTCTCGCGAATCACGTGTCTTCTGGTCGCCTTTGTTTTTGACTTTGATCATCTGCTATCCATCAACAATCTTGGACACGCCCTGCCCTCTGTAAGTTTACGGCTTAATCCCTTATTAATCCCTCATCTAATCCTTCTAATTAATCCCTCAATTAGGGTTGTAATTTTTAAGATTACAATTTGATGTAAATTTCTTCACATTAATCTGTGATAGGTGTTATGATGGGGAAGCAATTGTCGGGTGCTGGGAAAAATAAGAAAAGAAAGAAAGAGAGAGAATCAACTTATTGAATCACAAAGGGGTGCTTTAAATAAGTTTTTTCCAACAAAAAGTAGTTGTTGGGGGGTTACCCCCGGGTAGGGTAACACCGGGGTACAAGGGCCGAGTTAGTCGGGGTACGGCGCGGTCAAAGCAAGTGCTGAACGGATCACCTCAAGGCAGGCCGAACCACGGTGTGACCCGGCTCATGGGGCGCCTCCTTAACTATGGTCCGGCAGCCATAAGATCTATGCCGGCCATGTCTATCTGTTTTGCAGGAAATTGGGTAAGTCGGATTAGCTATATGCTAGCCGGATTATCTTAGCTTCCAAGAGAAGGAATCCCTCGCTGGTCAAAAGGTGGCTTTATTAGCTGTAGCATGAGCTAAGTAAAGTAAAGAAGAAGACCAGTGGGTCAGGGGCGACCAAGGTAATGCAGGCAAAGTCGGATGACGCAGCCCGTGTCTGGTGACGCCAAAATACAAGGATTACGCCATGGGTTACGTCCAAAGCCCGGACGAGCCGTTAAAGGGAATAAAGAAGCATCTACTTTAGGAAAGGAGCATATTCATAGAATATGCTGCCACCTGTGCCCTAGAATTGTAACCCGGGCTCCCCTATATTAGGAGCACCGGGGCCTCCTGTAACTACCTCGGTGAATTATGCTCTTAGTTACATGCCTGGATGAGCGAAAGTGGTTAAAATAGTACGGTGGGGCCCGGGGGCCACTCACAGGTAGACCTTTCGGCCGTCCTAACCACTTTCAGAACACCGGGACAAGAACGAGCGGCGTAATCGGCAGGCGAAGGGATCAACTACATACACAAATGAGTATGTATGCAAGCCACATACAACAGTCCTCAGAGCCATTCCATCTAGAAGAAATAGAAATATTGCAACGCCATACGGCAAGATCCAAATATCCTAGATAGAGATAATAATTTAGGATAGCTCCTCATACATCAAACATCAGAGTATCAGGCGGAAGCGGAAGACAAAATCTGAGTACGGATAAGAAGCAAATCGGCATAAGATGCCACATAAATAAACACATCCCGCCCACAGATCTCACGGATCCCCGTTCCCGGAATCTCTACACCGAGTGATCGTTGCCAACATCGTCCGTCTCCTCCACCCAGTATCCATCTTGCGAGTATACCTGTTCATCTGAATCAAACAATTTATTGTGTGAGACCCTAGGGGTACTCAGCAAGTCTATATGCCTCTAAAGGGGACATAACCTGGGGTGACGCAATTGCAGCAAAAGATAATAACTAACAATTCTATAGATACTCGCTAACCATCCGCCTAACCAATGATAGACGGATGTCCGTTAATTAAGAACAACAGTTATAACAGTAATTTTAATAGATCCATCCTCCTTCTCGCTTACCAACGAGAAAGCGGATGAACAACCCCCATCCGTTGGCAGTTTTATTAACCATTCCATGAGTGTTGCACTATTTACTAGTCAGGTACTTAGTCAAATTAAAAGCGGTACTTTAGTTATACTTGTCTATGATCGAGAAACTGTGCTCCAAGTCGTCCATAACCGCGGACACGGATTTCAGAAAGATTTACCCTGCAGGGGTGCACAAATAGCAACACACACTCGATCAACCTCGGAAAAACCAAATCAAAACCCAACGAGGCATTCACGACAAAGCGATCACAGGATTCAGAAATGTTTCAGGGGGCCACCCCATTAAGCTACCCGCAACAAAGTTGGCCGGCTCCGAGACAGACCCAAGGTTTGCGTCAATGGATGTAAACGACTGGGAACCCGAAAGTGTGACTGGGCTTGTCGATACCGCGAAAACACTCCGCATCCAAAACGGTACAGGTGCTCCTCGCACAATCTTAAATAAAGCAGTAAAGCATGGCATAAGTACAGGATAGTAATAAAGCCCCAAACTACTTTGTGGCCCCAAGAAATAAGAATGAATCAAGCTCTGGCTCAGGGGGGTCCATAAGGCATCCCAGATGTGGATAGTGCGAATAGTCAAGGAACAGGAATCAAGTACTCGGGGTCCTACGGGACACAAGTGAGCATGAAGAACCAAATAGCAGATATTGCTCACCGGTGCCACTTTCATTAGTTATCCCATTACTACTCAGGTTAAGTTGTTTAGGTACCTCGTTATCCATCAGACACTCACATACCCTACTCATGCAGTTCTACGACTCGCATGGCTCAAACAACTCCTGTAGTAATGGCTCATGGGATGGAGGAACAAGCTTCAGTGGGGTTTAAAAGTAAAGGCTATGCAGTACTTGGGATTCAATTTAATGCAAGCGCGACTCAATGATGCAAGAATAAGATAGAGGCAATAGGTACTATATGTATGCAAGCATGTGGTAGTGCTTGCCTGGCAGCTCAGTTGAAGCGAGAGAAGGATCTGGGTAGTGCTCCTAGGATTCCTGGTATATCCCCTGCTCAGCGTCTATTCGAAGAAGAACCAAACAAACAAGGGCCAACATAAATAGAGTGCACAAGCATATGAATTAAAATGCGACAAGCAAACAATCATGCCATGATGAATGATGCACAATTTGAATGGCAATAATGTAGCATGGCATGGGTGAGGTGTGGGGTACAAGATTAAAGCATTTTATTAAGTTTTAATCGCTTTTTATTCCCATTTAAGTTGCTGTATACTTATTATTTATATGATGCATGCTGCAATTCAGAACAAGGAATGCACAGATAGAACGGGCTCGTCACGCTGATCGATTTAGACATATTATTTGTCAAATTTGGAGTTATAAAACTAAAGTTATTAATTAATTAAGAAAAGGGCATTTTATTGTAATTTTAAACAATTTCGAAATTTAATTTGCCCAAAAGATATTTTGAATGGCATATTTGAATTCCTCACATTTTTCTGATTCAAAAACATATATCATATGTATAATTTGGAATTATCTTTTAAAAGATATGAAAAACAGATTTGAATTTGAATTTAAACAATTTCTGGAAAAGTTTAAATCAAACAGAAAAACAGAAAACATTTTATACCCTGGCCAGACCTAGCCCCAGTCGCTGACGAGTGGGACCGGCTGACTGGGAGAATGGCGCGGCGAAAAAGCTTTTTGCACCGGCACAGGGGCTAGCCCAGGAGGCTGACGTGCGAGCCCGACGAGAAGAGGGGCCCACGTGACAGTGGCAGCGGTGGGCTGACCACGTGGCGCGGCAGGGGGAGTGCGGGTTGAGGGGCTAGAGAGCTGGGGGTTTATCTGCAAAAACACAGGGAGGCTGACCAGTGGGCCATGAGGTACCGTGGGTTTAGGGAATTAAAAGGGGGGGCTAAGTGTAAAGTGGCAACAGGCCCTGCACTGTTGTTCTTCTCTGAACCGAGCGACAGATCGGTGATCGACCGACGCGGAGCGCGGCGCGGGGGATCGAACCCGCGTCGCGGGGCGCCCGCGCTGAGGGTGGTAACCAGTGCGGCAGGTGTTCGGAAGGTGACAGGAGGGCGGCTGGCGGCTAGATAGGTCGTATCCGGCGCGGTGACGAGCGAACGCCAGTGGCCGCTGTGCACAGCGGGTGTTCGGCAAAACGAACGGCGAAGCTAGGGGTCTACGGCGAGGCAGAGGGTGTCAGAGAGGGAGAAGGGGTTACCACGGAGAGATCGGAGGAGGTGGATCGGGCTGGGAGACGCCGGAGCGACGGGGACGCAGAGGCGGGGGAGCTAGGGTTTGCGGAGGGCGACGGTGAACAGCGTCGGCGGGTCGTAGGCTCCTCCTCGTCCGAACGCGCAGGGACGTCGACGGGGCCCAGCTCCGCTTCCCCGACAACCAGATACACCCGCCCGCCGCCGTGGTAAGCCGAGGAGAAGAGGAGGCCGAAGCGTTGCCGGCGAGGGAGAAAAGCAGCGGGGGGAGGAGAGAACGGCGCTGCGGCCAGGGGGAGGGGTGTTGGGGTACGGCAGATGCGTGGGGAGGGAGGTAGATAAGGAGGGCGAGAGGGAGAAGGTTGCCGTGGGGGCTCAGGAAGGGACAGGTGGCTTCGGCCTCCTTTTTGCTCCGCCCTCACATGCTCGTCGTGGGGAGGCCAGGCAGAGGCTGCAAGGGGGGGCCAGCAGAGGGGCGAGGCCAGGCTCGGCTGGTGGGGCCGCATGGTAGGGAGAGAGAGCATGGTTTGGAGCTAGGGTAGGAGGAAGTAGTGGCTCGGGTTAGGGCTGGTGGTAGGGTTGGGGTAGGAGGGTAGCTCAGCCAGGGAGAGTAGGGTGGCTAGGTGGGGCCTTGCTGTCTGAGAGAGAGAGGAAAAAGAGAAGAAAGGTGGTGGGAGTTTTGTGATGAACCATCTAGCTCATGCAAAAGATGGAGGAGATGGTGGTGAGGTGAGGCTTGTGATGCACATGGCAAGGAGAGAAGGAACAAGGTGAGGATTGAGAGAGAAAGGTTGGAGCTCAACAAAAAGGAGAAACAATCAAAAATTCCAAGAAAACCAAGGGAGATCAAATAGTGGTGATGGTTGCATGGCCCATGCAAATGCATTAAATGCCATGTTTTAATCTTGTGAAAACAAAATAATTAATCATGACATTTATACATATGCATTCCAAAATATGGGGTAAAGCCAAGCTAAAAGAATTAAAGGGATGCTCCATGTGGAGTAGAAGGGGATGACCATATTTGAATAAAGATGGGACATGCTAGTGTGTATGTGCCACTAGGTATTTAGTAAGCCCAATAATATCCCAACATGAGCATAAACCCCAAAACAACCCATATGGAAGCTAGAAAAGGGTTCCACTCACAAGGCATGCAAAGGTGGCCATGTGGCTCTCATAAACCAATAATGTGGAAACAATATGGTGCATATATGAGAGCATGTGGAGTTAGAAGTAGATCCATCCCAACCTATATAAGCTAGAGATGAAAAGAAAAATAAAATGCAAAGCTCACATGTAGTAGGGTGGTGGAATTATGGGGTGGTGACAAGAAAGGTGGTGGAATTAAAATAAAAGATATGCCCCCAACTCAACTTGGGCATCAAGCATTTATCAAGATTCAAATACAATATATCAAGAGCCAAATACAATTAATAATGCATATGAGAGAAGAACCAAATGAAAAGGGTTTTATATGATACTCAAATGCAATGTGGCATGATGACATGAGCATGATATAATTATGATGCAACAATTATATGTAGGAAGTAGCCATTATATTATTAAACCAAGTAGCATTACAATTGTTAGACAATTGGGATGCTACAACTCTCCCCCACTAAACAGGAATCTCGCCCCGAGATTCTAGGAAGAAGAAGAAGACTCGAAGAGGGTAGGATACTTGGCACAGAGCTCATCTTCGCATTCCCAAGTGCATTCATCAACGGAATGGTGCGACCACTGCACCTTGCAGAACTTGATGGACTTGTTGCGAGTCCTTCTTTCTGCGACTTCAAGAATTTTTGTGGGGTGTTCTTGATAAGACAGATCTTCTTGGAGATTGATAAGCTCATGGTCCACGGTCCTGCCGGCATCCTTGAAGCACTTCTTGAGTTGAGAGATGTGGAAAACATCATGGACTTTGAGTTTTTCAGGAAGCTCAAGAGCATAAAGAACTTCTCCTCTTCTTCCACGAATTTTGAATGGACCGATGTATCTAGGGGCCAGCTTTCCTTTGATACCAAAACGGTGCGTGCCTCTCATGGGAGTGACACGAAGGTAAACGAGATCACCAGGGACATACTCCATGTCCGTGTGCTTTCTGTCATAATTGCTCTTCTGGCGACTTTGTGCAATCTTCAGGTTTTCAAGAATGATGTGAACCTTCTCCTCCGCTTGAGTTACAATGTCGGGGCCAAACAATGTTCTTTCACCTGCGCCCGACCAACCAATCGGAGTTCTGCATTTGCGCCCATAGAGAGCCTCAAATGGTGCCATCTTTAGACTTTTCTAGAAGCTGTTGTTGTAAGAGAATTCAGCATAAGGAAGACATTCTTCCCACTTCATGCCGAAAGAGATGACGCAAGCACGGAGCATATCTTCTAGAATCTGATTGATCCTTTCAACTTGTCCTTGCGACTGAGGATGGTAAGCTGTGCTGAAGTTCAATTTTGTTACCAAAGCATTTTGGAAACTTCCCCAGAACTTGGAAGTGAAGATGCTTCCACGGTCTGAACTGATCTCAAGAGGAACCCCATACAGAGAGACAATTCTGTTGATATAGAGCTCAGCCAACTGAATTGCAGAAATTGTTTCCTTGACGGGAAAGAAGTGAGCCACTTTAGAAAGCCTGTCGATGACAACAAAGATTGCATTGTTGCCCTTCCGCGACCTAGGAAAACCAGTGATGAAGTCCATCTCTACTTTCTCCCATTTCCATTCCGGAGGTTTCAATGGCTGAAGAAGACCGGAAGGTTTCTGATGAACAGCTTTAACTCTACGGCAGACATCACACTCCGAGACATACTTGGCACAATATCGTTTCAACCCAGGCCACCAATACTGTGTTTTCAAGTCCATGTACATCTTAGTGCTGCCAGGGTGGATAGAAAGAACAGAATCATGCGCCTCCTTGAGAACTTGCTCTCTCAAACCCGGGTAGTTCGGAACAAACATCCGGTGTTCAAAGAAAAGAGTGCCTTGGTCATCGACGTGGAAGGACTCATACTTCGGAAGCTGAATGTTGGAGATGATCTTTTTAGTGTAAGGATCACCAAGTTGAATGGAGCGAACCTTTTCTTCCAAAAGAGGGGTTGCCAGAAGGTTCAGAAGATACCCTTGTTCCATAATTTCAAGGTTGAGCTTGCGAAATTCCTCGCACAAGAGAGGCTGTTGTTCTTCCACCATGAGGTTGTTGACATAAGCTTTTCGGCTGAGAGCATCGGCCATGACATTAGCTTTGCCCGGAGTGTAGTTGATGGTCAAATCGAAATCATTGATTGCTTCAATCCACCTCCTCTGACGAAGGTTGAGATCAGGCTGTGTGAAGATATACTTCAGACTCTTGTGATCAGAAAAGATTTCACAGCGGTTGCCAAGCAAGTAATGCCTCCATACTTTCAAAGCAAAGACAACTGCTGCGAGTTCTAGGTCATGTGTAGGATAGTTGATCTCATGCGTCTTCAACTGTCGAGAGGCATAAGCAACAACTTGTTTTTCTTGCATAAGGACCGCACCCAATCCTTGCAATGAGGCGTCACAGAATATCTGGAAAGGCTTGGATGTATCTGGAGGAATCAAAACTGGTGTGGAAGTGAGCTTCTCTTTGAGTGCTTCAAAGCTTGCTTGACATGCAGGAGTCCAAAGGTATTTCTTGCCTTTCTTGAGGAGATCGGTAAGAGGCTTCGCAATCTTCGAGAAGTTCTGCACGAAGCGGCGACAGTAACTAGCCAAACCAAGGAAACTCCGGACTTCTTTGACATTTTTGGGTGGAAGCCAGTCAACAATTGTCTTTACAGTTTCTGGGTTGATGGCAATGCCCTTGGCAGAGATGACGTGACCAAGATAGGTGACTTGAGGCAGCCAAAACTCACATTTGGAGAACTTTGCATACAAGCGGTTCTCATGAAGCTTGTTTAGGACACATCGAAGGTGTTCTTCATGTTCTTCCTTTTACTTAGAATAGACTAGAATGTCATCCAGATAGACCACAACGAACTTATCAAGATACTCCATGAAAACCGAGTTCATCAGCCTCGAGAAGGTGGCAGGTGCGTTGGTGAGACCGAAAGACATGACCGTGTACTCATACAGGCCATAGCGGGTGGTGAAAGCTGTTTTAGGAACATCTTCCTTGCGAATCTTGATTTGATGATATCCACTTCTCAAATCAAGCTTAGAGAATACCACAGCTCCAGCTAGCTGGTCGAAGAGATCATTAATCCGCGGAAGGGGATATTTATTCTTGATGGTTTTAGCATTGAGAGCCCGATAGTCAACACAAAGTCTATCAGTCTTGTCTCGCTTCTTCACAAAGATGGTTGGGGTACCCCAAGAAGAAGTACTGTGCTGAATGAAACCCAACTTCTCTTGTTCATCAAGCTGACGTTTGAGTTCAGCCAACTCAGCAGGACCCATTTTATAAGGCCGCTTGGAGATAGGAGCGGTACCAGGTTCAAGCTCAATCACAAACTCGACCTCACGGTCAGGAGACATACCCGGTAACTCTTCAGGAAAGACATCTGGGAACTCACAGACCACCGAAACACTCTGAATAGCTTCCATAGCATCATCATTCAGAGCTGCCAAAGAGAAAAGCTGAATAGCAGGAGTCAGACTTGGAGAATAGACTATATGGCCTTCGGGAATTTTCAGAGAAACCGAGCGTTCAGCACAATCAATCACAGCTGCATTTGCTATTAACCAATCCATGCCCAAGATAACATCAATGTCCGAGTTGCCCAGAATAATCAAGGAAGCCGGGAACAAAGAACCACCAATCTCAATTTGATTGCCATGGCTGATTTTTGAAGCTGCCATTGTTGCTCTAGGAGAAAGGACCATTAACCGCTTAGGGAGAGGATCCATAGCTAACTCATTCTCATTTGCAAATTTGTGAGAAACAAAAGAATGCGATGCACCAGAATCAAACAAAACTCGTGCAGGGACTGAGTTAACAGAAAGCATACCCATCACAACTCCAGGTGCATGCTCAGCTTGAGCGGCGTTGACACAGTTGGCACGAGCAACAGTAGACCCGGGCTTGGTGTTGATGTTGAGAGCCCGAGGTGGTGGTGCACGAACCATAGGAGAGCTTGCCGCAGGTCTTGGAGGTGGTGGAGGAAGAGCTTTGTTGTTCATTGGACAGTTCCAGTGTTGATGCCCAGTGTTTCCACAAGTGTAACAATCACCAGGTGGACGTGGAGCAACGTAGCCAAGGACTCCGCTAGGCGCTCCAGGGTAGTTGTGGTTGTAGCCCCTGGGAGCAGCAGTGAAGGAGTTTGGTGGCCTTGCCGCGTAGCTTGAAGGTCTTGGTGGAGCCGGGAGCGACGGTGGGGTGTTAGGAACCCAGACACGATGCTTAGAAGGAGTTGACATAGCTGAAGAGCTTGCTGCATCGCGGTTGTGTTTCTTTGACTCCTCAAACACATGCCTACTTGCTTCTTCATGCAGAGCTGTATGTTGGAGTTCTAGAAAAGTCGCCGGCCTTGCATGAGTGATTGCATATTTAATCGATGCATTGAGCCCTTGTCTGAACCTCTTTTGCTTCTTCTTGTCATCAGAGATCTCATCGCCACCATATCGAGAAAGATTCATGAAGTTTCTGATATAGGTATTGACATTGTCATTGCCCTGCTTGAGGTTGAGAAACACTTCCTTCATCCTCTCCATGAAAATTTCTGACAGATATTGCTCTTTGAAAGCCCCAATGAACTGTTCCCAAGTAGGCTAAAAACCAGTGTAGTCTGCCTTCAGGTAATTCTCTCACCACAGAGCTGCATCTCCCTTCAGAAGGTGAGTGGCACATTTTACCCATTCTTGCTCAGGAACATCAGCAGTCACCAGTAACCTTGACATCTCACGCAACCAATCATCAGCATCAAGTGGTTGATCAGACACGTCAAATTAGCGTGGGTTGAACTTCAGGAAGCTTTTGATGTCTCCTCGCTTGGGAGGTGGAGGTAGCAGAACAAACTCATTCCTCCTGACACTTTCTTCAAATCGCTGCTGGTTCTGCTACATTGTACCCAAGGCATTAGCAATACTTGCCAACGCAGCCCCCAGTTCAGGTGGTATGTCCTCCTCAGAACGGCGTGGTGGTGCCATCCTGTGATTGATATAAAACACAAGTCAGTACCATAATGGAGAATAATAATAATCCAAAATAGTACCAAAATGGAATTAACCAAGATTTAAAGGATACAAATTACTAAGGTGATATTAAAATATCAACAAAGTTCAAAGCACCTAGAAGATATTAAGCATATCGCACACGACTGAACAAGGAGTGTGGTACACAAGCTAACAAAGAAATTTTTTCCGCAAATTTTGGCATTAAAATACCACTATATGCGCAAAACCACTTAACGAATCAAGATTACTAACTCTACCAATTCAATATACAAGAGCGAATGAGAAAAGTACTGGTATGGTCGCGACTCCATCCCACACTCAAATCATTACTCCGCACATGAATAAGTAAACACATATCCCAACACCTTCTTCTAAAGATGAACCTAAAGATTAGTAACTACGGAAACGAACACCCCAAACAAGATAACGTCGGATAACAAGGAGTAAGATAGATCGCGTCGGTATACAACGAATCAGATAGATCGTGTCGGTTTACAAAGGCCTGTCGGTATGGAATGTACAAACAGTTGATAACCAAAAGGCAGATAGCGATAACATGTTGGATGCAACAAATAGACAAGGAATTCACACACACACACACACAACCTATGGTACTACGGAACCCAGAACACGTGAATCCTAGTTTGAATTTTAGGAGAGGATTGAAAACGTTACACTTCCTTACCAGAAAAGGGTGGGTGGGTGGGTAAGAAGAAAAATGGAAGCGGTCCTACTCTCACGTTTTTGTTTTCCCTAGTATACATAGCTACCAAAATATTTGCTAGACTGACAACAACCATTTGGCTGAGACCCTGAAGGGCGGGATGGCTCTGATACCAATTGTAACTACCTCGGTGAATTATGCTCTTAGTTACATGCCTGGATGAGCGAAAGTGGTTAAAATAGTACGGTGGGGCCCGCGGGCCACTCACAGGTAGACCTTTCGGCCGTCCTAACCACTTTCAGAACACCGGGACAAGAACGAGCGGCGTAATCGGCAGGCGAAGGGATCAACTACATACACAAATGAGTATGTATGCAAGCCACATACAACAGTCCTCAGAGCCATTCCATCTAGAAGAAATAGAAATATTGCAACGCCAGACGGCAAGATCCAAATATCCTAGATAGAGATAATAATTTAGGATAGCTCCTCATACATCAAACATCAGAGTATCAGGCGGAAGCGGAAGACAAAATCCGAGTACGGATAAGAAGCAAATCGGCATAAGATGCCACATAAATAAACACATCCCGCCCACAGATCTCACGGATCCCCGTTCCCGGAATCTCTACACCGAGTGATCGTTGCCAACATCGTCCGTCTCCTCCACCCAGTATCCATCTTGCGAGTATACCTGTTCATCTGAATCAAACAATTTATTGTGTGAGACCCTAGGGGTACTCAGCAAGTCTATATGCCTCTAAAGGGGACATAACCTGGGGTGACGCAATTGCAGCAAAAGATAATAACTAACAATTCTATAGATACTCGCTAACCATCCGCCTAACCAATGATAGACGGATGTCCGTTAATTAAGAACAACAGTTATAACAGTAATTTTAATAGATCCATCCTCCTTCTCGCTTACCAACGAGAAAGCGGACGAACAACCCCCATCCGTTGGCAGTTTTATTAACCATTCCATGAGTGTTGCACTATTTACTAGTCAGGTACTTAGTCAAATTAAAAGCGGTACTTTAGTTATACTTGTCTATGATCGAGAAACTGTGCTCCAAGTCGTCCATAACCGCGGACACGGATTTCAGAAAGATTTACCCTGCAGGGGTGCACAAATAGCAACACACACTCGATCAACCTCGGAAAAACCAAATCAAAACCCAACGAGGCATTCACGACAAAGCGATCACAGGATTCAGAAATGTTTCAGGGGGCCACCCCATTAAGCTACCCGCAACAAAGTTGGCCGGCTCCGAGACAGACCCAAGGTTTGCGTCAATGGATGTAAACGACTGGGAACCCGAAAGTGTGACTGGGCTTGTCGATACCGCGAAAACACTCGACATCCAAAACGGTACAGGTGCTCCTCGCACAATCTTAAATAAAGCAGTAAAGCATGGCATAAGTACAGGATAGTAATAAAGCCCCAAACTACTTTGTGGCCCCAAGAAATAAGAATGAATCAAGCTCTGGCTCAGGGGGTCCATAAGGCATCCCAGATGTGGATAGTGCGAATAGTCAAGGAACAGGAATCAAGTATTCGGGGTCCTACGGGACACAAGTGAGCATGAAGAACCAAATAGCAGATATTGCTCATCGGTGCCACTTTCATTAGTTATCCCATTACTACTCAGGTTAAGTTGTTTAGGTACCTCGTTATCCATCAGACACTCACATACCCTACTCATGCAGTTCTACGACTCGCATGGCTCAAACAACTCCTGTAGTAATGGCTCATGGGATGGAGGAACAAGCTTCAGTGGGGTTTAAAAGTAAAGGCTATGCAGTACTTGGGATTCAATTTAATGCAAGCGCGACTCAATGATGCAAGAATAAGATAGAGGCAATAGGTACTATATGTATGCAAGCATGTGGTAGTGCTTGCCTGGCAGCTCAGTTGAAGCGAGAGAAGGATCTGGGTAGTGCTCCTAGGATTCCTGGTATATCCCCTGCTCAGCGTCTATTCGAAGAAGAACCAAACAAACAAGGGCCAACATAAATAGAGTGCACAAGCATATGAATTAAAATGCGACAAGCAAACAATCATGCCATGATGAATGATGCACAATTTGAATGGCAATAATGTAGCATGGCATGGGTGAGGTGTGGGGTACAAGATTAAAGCATTTTATTAAGTTTTAATCGCTTTTTATTCCCATTTAAGTTGCTGTATACTTATTATTTATATGATGCATGCTGCAATTCAGAACAAGGAATGCACAGATAGAACGGGCTCGTCACGCTGATCGATTTAGACATATTATTTGTCAAATTTGGAGTTATAAAACTAAAGTTATTAATTAATTAAGAAAAGGGCATTTTATTGTAATTTTAAACAATTTCGAAATTTAATTTGCCCAAAAGATATTTTGAATGGCATATTTGAATTCCTCACATTTTTCTGATTCAAAAACATATATCATATGTATAATTTGGAATTATCTTTTAAAAGATATGAAAAACAGATTTGAATTTGAATTTAAACAATTTCTGGAAAAGTTTAAATCAAACAGAAAAACAGAAAACATTTTATACCCTGGCCAGACCTAGCCCCAGTCGCTGACGAGTGGGACCGGCTGACTGGGAGAATGGCGCGGCGAAAAAGCTTTTTGCACCGGCACAGGGGCTAGCCCAGGAGGCCGACGTGCGGGCCCGACGAGAAGAGGGGCCCACGTGACAGTGGCAGCGGTGGGCTGACCACGTGGCGCGGCAGGGGGAGTGCGGGTTGAGGGGCTAGAGAGCTGGGGGCTTATCTGCAAAAACACAGGGAGGCTGACCAGTGGGCCATGAGGTACCGTGGGTTTAGGGAATTAAAAGGGGGGGCTAAGTGTAAAGTGGCAACAGGCCCTGCACTGTTGTTCTTCTCTGAACCGAGCGACAGATCGGTGATCGACCGACGCGGAGCGCGGCGCGGGGGATCGAACCCGCGTCGTGGGGCGCCCGCGCTGAGGGTGGTAACCAGTGCGGCAGGTGTTCGGAAGGTGACAGGAGGGCGGCTGGCGGCTAGATAGGTCGTATCCGGCGCGGTGACGAGCGAACGCCAGTGGCCGCTGTGCACAGCGGGTGTTCGGCAAAACGAACGGCGAAGCTAGGGGTCTACGGCGAGGCAGAGGGTGTCAGAGAGGGAGAAGGGGTTACCACGGAGAGATCGGAGGAGGTGGATCGGGCTGGGAGACGCCGGAGCGACGGGGACGCAGAGGCGGGGGAGCTAGGGTTTGCGGAGGGCGACGGTGAACAGCGTCGGCGGGTCGTAGGCTCCTCCTCGTCCGAACGCGCAGGGACGTCGACGGGGCCCAGCTCCGCTTCCCCGACAACCAGATACACCCGCCCGCCGCCGTGGTAAGCCGAGGAGAAGAGGAGGCCGAAGCGTTGCCGGTGAGGGAGAAAAGCAGCGGGGGGAGGAGAGAACGGCGCTGTGGCCAGTGGGAGGGGTGTTGGGGTACGGCAGATGCGTGGGGAGGGAGGTAGATAAGGAGGGCGAGAGGGAGAAGGTTGCCGTGGGGGCTCAAGAAGGGAAAGTTGGCTTCGGCCACCTTTTTGCTCCGCCCTCACGTGCTCGTCATGGGGAGGCCAGGCAGAGGCTGCAAGGGGGGGCCAGCAGAGGGGCGAGGCCAGGCTCGGCTGGTGGGGCCGCATGACAGGGAGAGAGAGAGCATGGTTTGGAGCTAGGGTAGGAGGAAGTAGTTGCTCGGGTTAGGGCTGGTACTAGGGTTGGGGTAGGAGGGTAGCTCGGCCAGGGAGAGTAGGGTGGCTAGGTGGGGCCTTGCTGTCCGAGAGAGAGAGGGAAAAGAGAAGAAAGGTGGTGGGAGTTTTGTGATGAACCATCTAGCTCATGCAAAAGATGGAGGAGATGGTGGTGAGGTGAGGCTTGTGATGCACATGGCAAGGAGAGAAGGAACAAGGTGAGGATTGAGAGAGAAAGGTTGGAGCTCAACAAAAAGGAGAAACAATCAAAAATTCCAAGAAAACCAAGGGAGATCAAATAGTGGTGATGATTGCATGGCCCATGCAAATGCATTAAATGCCATGTTTTAATCTTGTGAAAACAAAATAATTAATCATGACATTTATACATATGCATTCCAAAATATGGGGTAAAGCCAAGCTAAAAGAATTAAAGGGATGCTCCATGTGGAGTAAAAGGGGATGACCATATTTGAATAAAAATGGGACATGCTAGTGTGTATGTGCCACTAGGTATTTAGTAAGCCCAATAATATCCCAACATGAGCATAAACCCCAAAACAACCCATATGGAAGCTAGAAAAGGGTTCCACTCACAAGGCATGCAAAGGTGGCCATGTGGCTCTCATAAACCAATAATGTGGAAACAAATGGTGCATATATGAGAGCATGTGGAGTTAGAAGTAGATCCATCCCAACCTTTATAAGCTAGAGATGAAAAGAAAAATAAAATGCAAAGCTCACATGTAGTAGGGTGGTGGAATTATGGGGTGGTGACAAGAAAGGTGGTGGAATTAAAATAAAAGATATGCCCCCAACTCAACTTGGGCATCAAGCATTTATCAAGATTCAAATACAATATATCAAGAGCCAAATACAATTAATAATGCATATGAGAGAAGAACCAAATGAAAAGGGTTTTATATGATGCTCAAATGCAATGTGGCATGATGACATGAGCATGATATAATTATGATGCAACAATTATATGTAGGAAGTAGCCATTATATTATTAAACCAAGTAGCATTATAATTGTTAGACATGGCATCTGCCGTGCCACCTGGATTCCCCTAGCGCTCATTGGCCTCATCTTTAGCCTATCCATGGCATCTGCCGTGCCACCACCACGACAGTTGGCGCCCACCGTGGGGTTAGCGGTGGTAGCAGGGGTGAAAATTTAGACGGAAAACTTATCAGGCACCGGCGAGCGTATCGTCTCAGGCTTGGTTCAGCGCTTTGGAGCACTGGACTATGTCAGCAACAACGCGGGAAGCTTCGGCAGGCACCCTCCACCGTGCAACGACGTCTTCCTCAAACTTGGTGCGCACAAGATCTACGTCGGCGTGGACGAGTCATGCGTCCACCTACGGCACATCGTCGAGGGAGGAGAGCCACCTCTCAACGCAGCTCGTGGAGTGCGTATCACTCGCCCCACTAGCAGCGTTGAGGTCCTGATGACCGCGCCAGACGTAGGACCAAGCAAAGATCCGGCGCCAAAGCCAGAGGTAACACCAAAACAGACCAGGTCTAGGTTTCCCCCGCTAGAGAGACCAGAGAATGTGCTCCAGCAAGCGATATATAGCTTAACGACGCCAATTGCACCTGTGGTAGATCCGGCTCAGGCACAAGTTGAGTTAGAGGAAACTAGGCGGAAAATGTTAGCTGGAGCAAAGAAAGTAGCAGAGCTGCATCAGCCGCTGAACATCACCTTGAGAGAGTATGCTAAGGCAAACTGTATCGATGGAGTGAAAATCCGGGGCAGGAACCTGATCACTGAGATTGACAAGGAGTACGAACCTAGGCCGGGTCAGACAGCCACGATAGTAACAGGAGGGTTGGACCGGTATAGTACCCCGGCAAAGAACCTCAGGGCAGCAAATGCGGCCGCATCCGAGTTAGAAGGTTTAACTGGAGAGGCTCGACAAAGGCAGCAAGAGAGGGTAAATCACTTGTTGAGAGTTGCATGCCAACAAAATGAAGAAATAAACAAGGCAAACCCGGCACCACCAGCGGCCTCACAGGTGGTACATTCGGCCAGGAATAACCCGGCAGGATCCAGAGGAGTCGCATCGTCTCCGGATCATAATCCCAGGAGAGAAGAGGTAGCGGACTCCGGAAGAAGAGACAAGCAAATGGTTCCTTATGACACGGTAAGGGCTAGAAAAGGCAAAGCATTGCAAGTTGATCAGGACCGGCATAGTACCAGCCGAGGTGTGGCAGCCCGAGGTAACCGTGACCAAGGCAATGCCGGTCAAAGAAATGCTGCCAACAGCAATGCCGGACAGCATGATCCCGTGGGAGCGGGGCAAAATTTACCTCGAACACAGCAGCAGCGTGTACCTCGACAAGAGGGAAGTGCAGGACAAGAAGCACAATAGCATCATCCACATCCGGATCAGGGAAGATACAATGATGGTTATTCGGCTATGGTCAACGATGGATACCCAGACCAGATCACCACGTAATTGGATCACAGCTGGGAAGCAGGAACTTGCAACCAGATGACGCAAGGCTGAAATTGGACAGGATCTATAGGTCGGAGCAAATTGAGATACAAGGTCCACCGGGTCCAGCATGCTTTGGGCCACGGATCATGAACGAGCCACCAGTGCCGAACTTTCAGCTGGCTAGAGGAACCCAAACTTATGATGGTAGTACCAGGCCAGAGGATTGGCTGATTGACTATGCCACAGCAGTCAAGATCGCAACTGGAAATTTGAGATGGGTGGTGAGGTATGTACCACAGATGCTGGAAGGACCAGCACGAGTTTGGTTGAACAATTTGCCACCAGGAAGCGTTAATTGTTGGTTGGCTTTCCAGGAGCTGTTCGTTAGCAATTTCTCAAGCACTTACAAGAGACCCAATAGACCACAAACCCTGGCGTTATGCCGGCAGAGACCGAATGAGCCAGATAGAGATTTCCTAACTCGGTGGTGCAATGTGCGAAACTCGTGCGAAGGAGTAATTGAATCACGAGCTATTGCGTGGTTCGCTCAGGGATGCAGATATGGAAGTATGTTGTGGCAAAGATTACAGCGAGATATGCCAACTACCTTGGCTGAGACAATCCGGATTGCAGATTCGTATGCCTTGGGAGATCCAACGCAACCCTAGTTAATGTCTAGCGAAGCAAACAAGGACTATTACAATCGAGATATCTCCGGATCGTCAAGGAGGAATGATTTTCGAGGAAAAAGAAGGGACGGGCGTCCGGACTATAGATACAACTCGCAACAAGTGGCAGCAGTAGACCGGGATCAACCCAATGCCGGAGCCAGTAAACGCCAAAAAACTGGAGGGCAAAGCTGGCAACAGAAAAATGAGGGGAAAAAACCTTTGACCCCGGAGCAGAAGAAGCAGTGGCAAGAACGAAAGGATAGGCCGAGGTATACATTTGAGTCTATGCTAGATCAACCTTGCAAATTCCATACGCCAAGCCCGAATAGCCCAGCGAATCATACAACCTGACAGTGTGAATGGATGAGGAAATTAGAATAGTGAAGTTTGGGGAATGCTCAGGCACCTCGGAATGAAGCACCTAGAAACGAAGCACCCCGTCCACCATTACTGACAGGGGGAAATGGACAGCAACTGATGTTGCCACCGCCTCCACCGAGGTATGAAAGGGATACGATACATCAAGTAGACAATAACCAGCGAGAGGATCATGGTTGCCACGAAAACGAAAGGCGAAACGAGTATAGGGAACATCACCAAAGTTACTGTGTGTTTACCACGGAAGAGAATGACTGGAAAAGCTTGCAGCGCCGGCATATGGAGGTAAACGCAGTAATGCCAGCGGTGGTGAGGTATATGCCCTGGGCGGATCAGGATATTACATGGAGTGTCAAGGGTCACCCAAAGATTATGCCAAGCCCAGGAACCTACGCTCTGGTCCTGGATCCGACGTTCATCGGGCCGAATCTCAATGTAAGATTTTCCAAGGTATTGATTGACAATGGCAGCAGTATCAACATTATGTACAAGGATACCATGCACAAGTTGGGGATAACAGAGAACATGTTGCAAGCAACAAGGACCACCTTTCATGGCAATGTGCCAGGTATTTGAACCAATTGGTAAGGTCCAGGTTGACGTGTTATTCGGCACAAGAGACAACTGCCGCACTGAGAACTTGGAATTTGAGGTGGTGAATCTAGAGAGCGCTTATCACGTGTTACTCGGTAGGCCAGCACTAAACAAATTCATGGCAACTACCCACATCAGTTACCTAAAGATGAAGTTGCCCAGACCAAGGGGCGTGATAACTATATGAGGGGACTTTCGGCGTTAGATTGATTGCGCCTCATCCGGATCCAATTTAGCTGAATCACTCGTGATAGCTCAAGAAAAAAGGAAGATACTGGAAGTGGCGGCATTGGCTCAATCCACGCAACAACATATGCCGGCCCTGTCCAACCCGCACGGGAGTGTATTTTTCCAAGCAACTAAGGACATGAAGAAAGTGCCAATCGATGATCAGTTCCCAGAGCACACTGTGACCATTGGTGCCGGGTTAAGCAGCAAATAGGAAAGCGAGCTCGTCAACTTCCTCTGTGAGAATCGGGATATCTTTTCTTGGTCTACACAAGATCTGCAAGGTGTACCGAGGGAGTTGGCTGAGCACTCATTAAACGTAAGACCCAGGGCTAAGCTGGTAAAGCAGCCTCTCAGGCGTTTCGTAGAAGATAGAAGGAAAGTTATTGGAGATGAAATAGCAAGACTACTAGCGGCCGGGTTTATCACGGAAGTACTCTATCCGGATTGGCTCTCTAACCCGGTGCTGGTGGAGAAGAAGAAAGATGATCCGAACGTGGCTGTGGTATGGCGCATGTGTATTGACTACACGAACCTGAATAAGGCGTGTCCCAAATATCCATTTCCACTTCCTAGGATAGATAAAGTCATAGACTCAACTGCCGGATGTGAGCTGCTGTCATTCATTGACGCGTATTCTGGTTTCCACCAGATACCCCTGAATCCGGATGATCAAATAAAGACTACATTTATTACCCCGTACGGGGCTTATTGCTATCGCACTATGCCGTTTGGATTACATAATGTAGGAGCAACGTACCAGCGATGCATGCAAAAATGTTTGCACGACCAAATAGGTCGGAATGTGCAGGTTTATGTGTATGATGTGGTAATAAAGACCAAGGAAAGCAATACGCTCCTTGAGGATATCCGGCAGACATTCGCGAACTTGAGAAGGTTCTGAATGAAACTGAACCCAGAGAAATGCACCTTTGGCATGCCCGCCGGAAAGTTACTCGGTTTTTTGGTGTCTAGCCGTGGCATTGAAGCTAACCCGACAAAAATCTGGGCCATAGAAAGAATGGAACTACCAAAATGTCTTAACGATGTGCAGAAGTTCACTGGTTGCCTGGCATTGTTAAGTCAGTTCGTCTGTTAGTTAGGAGAGAAGGCCCTACCCCTCTATCAGCTAATGAAAAAGGCAGACAAGTTCACATGGACGCCACAGGCGGATCTTGCATTTTGGGAATTGAAAAAGATGTTATCTACAGCACCAATCCTAGCTGCACCACTACCTAAGGAGCCAATGTTGCTCTACGTAGCCGCGACCAACTGAGTCGTAAGTGCAGTAATCATAGTGGAGCGTGAAGAGGAAGGAAAATCCGTGCAAAGGCCAGTGTACTATCTGAGCAAGGTATTATCAGTCTCGAAACAGAACTATCCTCACTATCAGAAGATGGCATACGGCGTATATATGTCGGCCAAGAAACTCAAACACTATTTTGAGGAACACCCCATCAAGGTGATATGTGAGGCACCCATTTCCGAAATCATGAGTAACAAAGACGCAAGCGGACGAATAGCAAAGTGGGAAATCAAGTTAGCTCCCTATGCACCACAGTTTGACATGAGGGAGGCAATCAAGTCACAAGCTGTGGCGGATTTCTTTGTGGACTGGGCTAAAATGCAGTACGAACCACCCCTGTCGGACTCTAATTACTGGAAAATGCATTTCGATGGATCAAAACTGAAAGATGGGTTGGGCGCCGGAGTAGTGCTTACCTCGCCCAAGAAGGATCAACTAAAATATGTCCTTCAAATCCACTTCAGTGCCTCGAATAATGTGGCGGAGTACGAAGCATTAGTACATGGTCTCAAAGTAGCAAAAGAAGTAGGAATACGTTGGATACAATGCTTTGGAGACTCGGATTTGGTGGTACAGCAAGTATCTGGAAATGGATGCCTTGGACGCTAACATGGCCCTATACAGGTTCCATGTTCAAAAGATAAGTGGGTTTTTCGAGGGATGTGAGTTCCATCACATACCTCGGATTGAAAACGAGGCAGTAGATACGTTGTCCAAGTTGGGCTCGTCCCGACAGCCAATCCCGCCAAATGTTTCCTTGGAGCACCTGAGAAAACCATCTATCACACCATCACCCGAATCAGATTCCATTTACATCTCCGCACTCCCCGGATCAAGAGCCGTACCTATGGAGATAGAATGGGGAAGCGCCTCAGCAAACCCGGGGACTGTTCAGCTTGATCCGGCAGGAGTTATGTCGGTGGATGCAATGGAAGTTGATGAGGAACCATTTCTCGTCCGGACTATACCAACTTAGGCAAAGCCAATTTTTGATTTCCCGAAAGAGGGAATTTTGCCGGATGATGGAATAAGTTCGAGGCAGATTCAGAGAAGGGCAAAGGCCTATACAATTATCAACGCCGAACTATACAAAAGAAGTGTGACTACGGTACTACAACAATGTGTTGATCTGGAGGAAGGACTTGACATACTTCGGGATATTCACCAAGGGGAATGTGGCCACCATGCCTCCTCAAGGGCCTTAGTAGCAAAAGCTTTCCGGCATGGATTTTATTGGCCCAGTTCTTTGGAGCAAGCAGAGGACTTGGTAAGAAAATGCAATGGTTGTCAAAGATACGCCACAAAAACTCACCTACCAATGTCGGAGCTGAAAACTATCCCATTACATGGCCATTTGCTGTATGGTGCCTAGACATGGTAGGACCATTTAAGCCGGCCAAAGGAGGGATGACCCATATTCTAGTCATGGTTGACAAGTTCACCAAATGGATTGAAGTGAAACCAATTCGGAAATGTGATGGGGCAACAGTAGTAAGATTCCTCAAAGATATAATCCTAAGGTACGACTATCCCCATAGCATCATAACTGATCATGGAACAAATTTCGCCGAAGGAGCATTCGCGAGGTTCTGCCGAGAAAATAAGATACTGTTAGATGTCGCCTCAGTCGCCCACCCTACATCGAACGGGCAAGTGGAAAGATCCAACGGACTAGTGTTGTCCGGGATAAAACCCCGGCTCATAGAGCCGCTGCAAAGATCAGCGGGGTGCTAGATAGAAGAACTACCAGCGGTACTGTGGAGTTTAAGAACAACTCCAAATCGATCAACAGGCTATACGCCATTCTTTCTGGTATATGGGGCAGAAGCTGTATTACCAGCCGACATAGAGCATGATTCGCCAAGCGTCACCCAATACACAGAAGCTGAAGTGCGCAAAGCCCAGCAGAATGATGTTGATCTGCTGGAAGAAGCGAGGGAACTGGCCTTGTCTAGATCCACCATATATTAGCAAAATCTCCGATGCTATCATAGCCAGAAAGTGAACCCCCGAGTTTTCCGGGAAGGTGATTTGGTGCTACGGCTAATACAGCACACTGCTGGCATGCATAAGTTATCCCCTCCATGGGAAGGACCTTTCATTGTGAGCAAAGCTTTGCGCAATGATTCCTACTATCTTATTGATGCACAGCCCCAGCAAAAGAACAAGGCGGACAGGTCCGGAGAGGAATCCAAAAGACCATGGAACGTGACACTACTTTGTCCTTTCTACACCTAACAGGTGAATGTATCTAAGCTACTCACACGTCGGTGTGTATGTCGGCGATGAGCTTATCAATAAAAACTTTATCACCCCGAGCGGAGACTCGGGGACTGCTATAATACTTGTCTCTTGTTTTTGTATTTTTGTGTTTGTGTCGGCTGGGTTAAAACGCTTATATCTTAGTTGGACTAGTAATATGTGAGCACCAAAAACCTAACTCTTCGACTTTGCTATTGTCGAACAAGAATTGGCTTCATGGCAAGCAAGAGAACAAGTTTGGAATGGCAAAGCACATGAAAAACGACTAAGGGAAAGAACTTAAGCGGGCAGACATTGGTTTTTTGACTAACCCTTAGTTTGTTTTATTCACTAAAATGCCGAATCATTTTGAGCTAATCTCAAGGTTTCAAGTATTGTTAAGTCAATTTTTTGAACCTCGGACTCGTAAGTCGAAAAAACGAATCAAGGTAGACACGAGCCGAGTCAAAAATTGGGGGAACAAGAAAATGAAACTCGGGGACTTTGCCCACGATAATCCGACAATAAAACTTAGTTCAGAACATAAAGTTGTAGCACAACCAAACTGAAGTATTTAAATACATCTGTGCCCAGCATTCTGGGGATCTGATAAATATGACAAGTGTTTTTCAAGGAGCAAGAGCAGCAGACGAATCATCTGTCGAGGAGGGAGGTACTCCGGAGTGTGGGGGAGGAGCGCTAGCTTCGGCTTCGTCCTCCGGGTTAGCCTCGCTATCCTCCGGGTCTTCAGCCTCGTCGCCTAGTTCGGAGCCCTCGCTTCCACTCCTTTCCTCTTCAGCTCCAGAGACAATTTCGTCATCAGCAACATCAAGATAGCTCGGCCCCTCATTCCAAGCGTGGCAGAAGGAGTATTGGATGAGCTTGTTTGCACAGGCCTAGCGGCGCGCGATCCACTCCGGATCCTCGCACCACTTAGAGTCAGTGCGCATGCGAGTGAGCAGTTCCAGATTGATTCCTTCGTACCACGAGAGCGCAAATTTCAGAGCAATGTCGGCCCCAGCCCGTGCAGAAGATTCGCGCCACAGATGTAGCTGCGTGTCGCACTCCATTAACTTGGCTATGGAAGCCGAGCCTTTCTTGGGAATGGTCTCACTGGGCCAGAGGCAGCTGAACATCCGTGTTGCCGCTGGGATGATGTCCGCGCCATGATTCTTTACTACCTCAAGGCGAGTGGTGAGACTCGCCACGAGATCCTCTATGGTATAAGGGATTGGCTTGGCATCAAGGGCAGCAGGAATTCCACGCTGTTCGCGGGACTGGCATACGGCAGAGGCAGCAAGCGTATCGCTCTCTGGAAATTTGCCTAAGGATAAGAAGAAAGATAGTGAACAAAAGAACCAAACCTGGATGATGGAAGATCAAGCAAGGCAAAAAACTTACGCGCGATCTGGAAGAGAAGTCGCTGAAGCTCGGAATCAACATTGGCATTATGGACCCGGAGTTTCTCGTATTCGGTGGTCACCGACGTAAGCTTGACGTCGGCTTCCTCCAATAGGCTCTTGTCCTTGGAGATTTGCGTGGTTAAACGCTCTTTCTCCTTGGCAAACTCTTGGTCGGCCTTCTCCAGCTCGGACTGATGGGAGCTCTTAAGCTTCTGGATTTCGGCATTCAGCTGAGTGATCTCCGAGTTTTGCTGTTGGAGCCGAGCTATCTCTGCGTCTTTCTTTTTCAGCTCAGCTTCATGATTCCCTGCTTGTTCGAGGAGGTGGATCATCATCTTAGGCATGGTGACACTATCCTCGAGAGCAACTACAACAGCACAATGATCCGGAGGACCCAGAGTATAAGTGTCCACGGGATAAAGCAAGAAAAATACAACGATCGTGTGGAGCAGTTAGGTTTACCGTTAACTTCAGCGAGTTTCTTCCGTATGATTATGTTCTCAGCTTCAACCTCGGCTGCATGATTCGGACAGCAAATTCATATGGGTCCTAAGAAGTTTAAATGAACAAGGAAGAGGAAGAATGGGAAATTACCCCTCTTCTAGTACTCCGCCAGGACTTTACCATAACGCACGCGGATGTCTTTGTAGGAGTCCAGCAGGCGCTGGAACTCAGCGGTTCGGTGGTTAGTGGTAATCTGAAACAAGCAAGGCAAAGACAAAGTTCAAAGGCAAGGCAAAAAAATTTGAAGTCTACAAGATCCGGGCCAAGTGGAACTTAACCCGGCTCTAGGTGTGTAGATATTCGAAGTCTACAAGATCCGGGCCAAGTGGAACTTAACCCGGCTCTAGGTGTGTAGATATTCGAAGTCTACAAGATCTGGGCCAAGTGGAACTTAACCCGGCTCTAGGTGTGTAGATATTGGAAGTCTACAAGATCCGGGCCAAGTGGAACTTAACCCGGCTCTAGGTGTGTAGATATTTGAAGTCTACAAGATCCGGGCCAAGTGGAACTTAACCCACCTCTAAGTGGGTGGATATTCGAAGTCTACAAGATTTGGGCCAAGTGGACTTAACCCGGCTCTAGGTGTGTAGATATTCGAAGTCTACAAGACCCGGGCCAAGTGGAATTTAACCCGACTCTAGGTGTGTGGATATTCGAAGTACCTAAGATACGGGCCAAGGGAACTAGACCCGACTCTAAATCTACTAAAATTTGATGTCATTATGATTAAAAGCTAAGTTATACGAGGAGCATCCGACCGAATAACAAGTTATTCCCTCGGAGGCTTGGGGACTAGGGGCTATATGTCTACAAGTGCTTAGTTATGGAAAGCATCAATAGCATAGAAAAAGAATTACCTCCATCATTCGGCCAGCCAAGGAAATAGCCTTGGTAGCGGAGTTCATCTGGGCGCTGAACTCGGCTGGGCCGAACTTCTCTGGAAGGTCCTCTTGGTTGACGAATTTGGCATCGTTCCAGTTCTTCACATACTCAAGGAGTAGTGGACTGTAGCTTTCGCCGCTCAGAGAATAGCTCGCCACAAGGCCCTTCACGTGGGCCTCCCACCTGGCGGATTGAGTTGCAGTGGGGCTGGTGTGCAAAACCAGCTGTTGGCTACCCTCTGATCCGGAGGCGGCAGACCCGGAAGAAGTTACTTTGGCTGACCCGGAGGTCTTCTTGGCTTTGCTGGATGAAGATGGAGGAATTGATTGAAAGATCTACCACAAAAGGGGTAGACCCGGAGGGAGCCGATGGAGCTTCTCCTTTGGGAGGCTTGGAGGATCTTGCTATTGTTGGTGTTGCTGGTGCTGTTGCTGGTGCTGGTGCTGCTGGTGCTGGTACTGCTGCTGTTGCTACTGGTGCTAGTACTAGTACTGGAGGTGCTAGGGGCGGCGCCGATGAAGCTGGCGTCTCAGGATCTAGCACGGAGGCTGAGAAGCCGGGAAGATCCAGCATCGCTGTATCCTAATCCGGCCCACTACCCCCCGCGCCGACATTGCCCCCCTCTTGACGAGGTGGGCTCTGGTCAGGCGCGGCCGCAGAACCCTCTTGAATAGGGCTAAGCGGACGATGATCGTCATTGCGGGAGGGAGGGGGGAGAGGGACTGCTCCGGAGTGGGGAGGCAATGCTGGAGCCGCTCTGAGGGATATCCCTAGGAGCTCTGAGAAAGGCACCAAGTCAAAAAGAAGAGTCAATAAGAAACAAAGGCAAGCAATGGAAAAAATCCCAAGTAGTAGTGCTAAAAGAACTTACTCATCCGCGGTAGGAGGAGCCTGGGGTTTGGGCGCCCTCCGAACCATGCTCTTGGCGGCAAGCTTGGCCGAGGGTTTAACCCCGGACTTCTTTTGCCTTTTATTGGGCGGCGGCACCTCCGAAGCTGTGACCGAGGTAGCTGCGCGCTTCTGGGATGGAGCCGGGGCCGGGCCACCAGTGGCAAGCGGAGGAACCTCATGGACCTGACCGTCCAGGTTAGCTGAACATTCGTACATAACCAGATGCGCGTAAGAGATGGGAACCGGATCAAGTACCCCCAGGACCTCAACGTCCGAGTCGTCATCGTCAGGCCAATCCCTTAGAGAAGATGCCTTACCAGCGATGCGCTTGACGACGTCCGGAGCAGGCAGGAAGGTCTCCGAATCAAGATCCTCCTCGTCCCCCACAGTGCAGTCCGGCAACCATTTGCTCACCGGCACCTCGGTATCCTCCAATGGTTGCTAGAGGAATTTCTGAGAGAGAATATTTGCCAAGTTACAAAAGGAAACCAACATACCAAGAAGATTCAGAAAACAGAGAAGGGTTAATTTACCTTTGGAGGGGGGTTGACACGGGTGAAGGGCTCAAGTCCCCACTCCCAATCCTCAGAGAACTCCTTCTCCACATAGAATATGGACTTAACCCGGCGGTAAACCGCCGAGTTATCTAGCTCGAAGGAAGAAGTCCGGTGAGGATCTAGAGGGCCGCTAAGGTAGCAGATCTTGTGGGCTCGCTTCTGGAGGGGGGAGACTCGGCTACGGATAAATGTAATCATGATATCCTCCCCTCGGAGACGCTCCTTGATTAGCTCCATGATCCGGCGTGCCACTTGATTTGCCAGTGCCATGGCACGCTTGGGAATGCTTTCCCAAAGCGAGGCATCTGGAGGGCCAAGTTTGAAAGGGAGCAGCCAGATCAGGTCCTCCTTGGTGGTGTTCCGCACATAAAAGAAAGTCCGAGCCTAGCCCTTGCAGGACTCAAGCCCGGTGACCCGATGGAACACGGAGTGCTTGCGGGGAGAGATAGAGGCAGCGCCACATTGGGTCAAGTGCTTGTCCTCCGGGGCAAGCTTCGGATTCGGAACCACGTTCCTCCGGACACCAAAGAACTTAATCCAAAGTTCTTTGGTTGGCCAGAGGCCAATGTATCTCTCAATGCCAGAGGCAAAGGAGGACAGAGAAGTAATAGCGTTTGCGGGGAGGTGATGCGGTTGCAGCTTATACGTAGAAATGGAATCGAAGAAAAAACGGAAGTGGGGAGGCCGAAGCTGCGTTGGAAATGTGAGAGAAAGACGATGTATTCCCCAGATTTGGGGGCAGGGGTGACTTCACCGAAGGCGAGGAGGCAGGCGACGCCGGCGGGGATGCGCCGCGTGGGGCGGAGCCACTCAAGGTCCTCCTCGCGGACGGTGGAGCCATCCCAATAGCCGCGCTCGCGGCCCTCCGCTCCTTCTTCCTGCTGCGCCACCACCGTTGCCTCCACCTCAGACATGGTGGAATCGAAGCTTTCGATGGGATAATCGGAATAGAGATAGCCGGTGGAAGGAAAGCGGGAAGCGCAAGGCCTCGTGATGGAAAGTGTGAATGGGAACGATGGCGCAGGTATGAGTGGCAGCCTAAGCGCGGTCACGGTGGCGCTCGTGGAGCAGAAAATTGGCGGCGGCGGCGAGGTCGCTGTGAAAGAGAGAGAGGCTAGGAAGCGCAGAGGAAATGGGGGAACTTCCCCTGAGAGTGCCCCACGCCTCCTACTTAACCGTGCCGCATGCGCGTCATGGGATCCTTTGCGAGCGACGCGCCGCGCACAACGAGCGTGTACGCGGTCGAAACAGCCAATCAGAGCAAGGCAACAGGAGGGGCCATAGCAGCGAGCGATCCCATGACATGACACGATGTTACGGTTAACGAGGCATTGCAGCGATGGGACGTTTACAACAGTTATGCCTGACACTGCGACAGTAACCGGCGCAGTAAATGGGCGTGGCCCTTAAAATGAGGCAAATGATGATTACCATCCACGTAGGATGTGGAGAAGCATACAAGAGAAGGAAAGATAACCCGGATAAGCAAGCAAAAGGCCTGGCCAACGAGGAATAACTCGGAAAGAGCAAAGGGTCGCAAGATGAGAAACTCCGGACTACGTGGTAACTCGGCCTAAGGAGCAAAAGATCCAGATATGGGAACCCGTTGTGGCCTTAACAACCAAAGGTTGCTAAGACCGCACCAACTTCGGGGACTAATGTTGGGGGGTTACCCCCGGGTAGGGTAACACCGGGGTACAAGGGCCGAGTTAGCCGGGGTACGGCGCGGTCAAAGCAAGTGCTGAACGGATCACCTCAAGGCAGGCCGAACCACGGTGTGACTTGGCTCATGGGGCGCCTCCTTAACTATGGTCCGGCCGGCATAAGATCTATGCCGGCCATGTCTATCTGTTTTGCAGGAAACTGGGTAAGTCGGATTAGCTATATGCTAGCCGGATTATCTTAGCTTCCAAGAGAAGGAATCCCCCGCTGGTCAAAAGGTGGCTTTATTAGCTGTAGCATGAGCTAAGTAAAGTAAAGAAGAAGACCAGTGGGTCAGGGGCGACCAAGGTGACGCAGGCAAAGTCGGATGACGCAGCCCGTGTCTGGTGACGTCAAAAGACAAGGATTACGCCATGGGTTACGTCCAAAGCCCGGACGAGCCGTTAAAGGGAATAAAGAAGCATCTGCTTTAGGAAAGGAGCATATTCATAGAATATGCTGCCACCTGTGCCCTAGAATTGTAACCTGGGCTCCCCTATATAAGGAGCACCGGGGCCTCCATAGAGAGGGACGGCCGATGGATTGATCATTCTCTGTCTAAGGTAGAACTCTAGGGCTAGATAGTAGGGAGTAAGAAACATTGTCTCCTTCTTGCTAGGAGCCTCAAGAGCACTTGTAAATACCATTGATAGAGAAATAACAAGAGCTTCCGTGCGTGGAATCACCACGTTCTCCCTCCCTGGATTCCCCTAGCGCTCATTGGCCCCATCTTTAGCCTATCGATGGCATCTGCCGTGCCACCACCACCACAGTAGTGTTGATGTCAACAATAATAATCAAAGGCAAGAATCTGATCCCGTAGAAGATGATGAGAATAATTCAAATGCAGATCTTGAGGCCTATGAACAATCCTTGAAAAACAGTAAATAACTAACTAGCGTCAATTTTTCCAAGTGTAAGTAAGTAATTACAATCTTTTGTTTGCCATGCAGATGTTGATGTTGATGTTAATGTTAATGAGGACAATAGGGGGAAGAACAAGATGCTCCTAGTTGTGATGAACAAGATGCTCCTAATGGTGATGAACAAGATGATTCTCTTTCATCTATCTATGATCCTAGAACATGGGATAGTCTTGATAATTGCAAAAGGGATATTTTAATTGAAAAGGGGCCTATGAGAGAATTGGGTCTAGAGTTCCCTAAGGATGACAAAGTAGAAATTTTTCTTATGAATACTACTCTAGAAAGTTAGCTAATCGTGAGGTTGTTTATAGAAAGTGGTTGGTTTACTCCAAAGAGGTGGACAAAGTTTATTGGTTTTGTTGCAATTTGTTCAAATCAAATAAGAGTAAGTCCTTACTAGCATCTAATGGATTGACGGATTGGTAGTGTCTTAGTCCAAGACTCAAAGATCATGAGAAGAGTGTTGAGCATTTGACAAACATGAATACATGAAATGAACTAAGGTTGAGGTTAAGCAAAAAGCAAACAATTGATGATGACATGCAACATTTGGTTGCAAAGGAAAAGGAGCGTTGGCGACAGGTTTTGCAAAAAATAGTTGATGTAGTGAAGTTTCTTGCAAAACATAATTTGGCCTTTCGAGGATCAAATGAGAAGTTGTATCAAGATAGTAATGGAAATTTTCTAGGCACGGTTGAAATGATTTCCGAATTTGATCATGTGATGCAAGAACATATTAGGCGCATTCAAACCAATGAAATTCATCATCATTATCTTGGCCACAACATTCAAAATGATTTGATCTCGCTCCTTGCTGATGCTGTGAGAAAGGTTATGTTAAAGATCATCAAGGATATGCCAAGTATTTCTCTGTTATCTTGGATTGTACCCCGGATGTGAGCCACGAAGAACAAATGACGCTAATTGTGCGTTGTGTCAATATATCAAGTGACATCCCGAGAGTGGAGGAGTTTTTCCTAGGGTTCATAAAGGTTGATAACACATCAGGATTGGTGCTTTTTAATGTATTGTTAGATACATTGGATGATCTTGACTTGGATGTTGCTAATGTGAGGGGGCAAGGTTATGACAATGGTTCCAACATGAAGGGAAAAAGCAAGGTGTTCAAAATCGTTTGCTTACAGTAAACCCGAAAGCATTATATATGCCATGTGCATGTCATAGTTTGAATCTCACTCTTTGTAATATGGCAAAATCATGCGAACAAGCTATTTTATTCTTCGATATTATCCAACATATATATGTATTGCTTGCATGTTCTACTAAGAGGTGGCAGATTTTGCTTGATAATGTTCCAAATATGACTCTCAAACCATTGTCAGATACTCGTTGGGAGAGTCAAATAAAGAGTGTGCAACCTATAAGGTTTCAAACTGCCCAAGTAAGATCAGCTTTGAAGGAACTAGAGAAGGCTTCTGCTGATGATCCAGCTATGGTTAGTGATGCTCAATCTTTGTACAAAGCACTTGAGAAATTTGAGAGTTTAGTTGGTATGGTTATTTGGCATGAGGTTTTATTTTCTATAAATATGGTGAGCAAGAAGTTACAGGAAAATTTGTGTGCATTTTTGCTACTGTAAAACACATTGAAGGGGTCATTGAATTTTTTCAGAAGTTCAGAGTTAAAGGATTCGATACTAGCATTGAAAGTGCCAAAAACCTTGCATCTTCTATGGACATAGAGCCAAAATTTCATACAAAATGTTAAAGTAAAAGGAAGAAGCATTTTGATGAAATCAATGAAGAAGAAGAAGAAGAATTACAGTTGTTAGCTATTGAATCTTTCAGAGTTTCTTACTTTCTTGTCATTGTTGACACTGCAATTGCCTCATTAAATAGTCGATTTGAGCAGCTGAAGGAATTTGAAAAGGTGTTTGGTTTCTTATTCAACTCAAAGGATGTGAAGTCCATGGATGATAATCTACGAAAATCTTGCACTACTTTTGCAGAAATGTTTACTCATAAGAATTCATGTGATGGCGATCTTGATGATTTTTTCTCTGAGTTAAAGTTGTTGCAAATAACTTTGCCAGATAATTTGATGTCAGTGCATGAGATTCTTCAATTCATTACAGCTGTAGATTGCTATCCAAATATCTCAGTTGCCTATCGGATCCTTTTGACTTCACCTATGATTGTGACCTCGGCTGAAGGAAGTTTCTCTAAAATAAAGCTATTGAAAAACTGTTTGAGGTCAACTATGTTACAAGACCTCGGCTGAATGACTTGGCTACGTGTTGTATTGAGAAGGATATATTAGACAACATTAATCTTGATAGTGTCCTCGATGATTTTGCATCTAGAAATGCATGAAGAATGAACTCATTGGAGCAATGAAACTTTTTTCAAAGCACTAAAACTTAATTGTCGATGAACTCATTGGAGGCTGGTTTTTTGAGGTATTCGCTAGCATGGAATACTTGTTATGTTTTCCTACCATTTTTTTATATCTAAATATCATAATGTTTTAGTGCTTGTCAATTATTTATAGACATCTCGATTATGAACGTAATATGCTTTTAAATATTTTGCAAGTAAAATTGACACATATATCGTCTATATATCTAGTTATACGTCAATATATATAGAAACCCTATTCAGCATCCAGGGTGCAGAATAGTTATTTTGCACCCCGCATATTTTTATGTTTTTACATATAGAAATTTATGTTTTGTATACTAATAATTATGTTTATGTTCATCAGAAACGTAAAAAAATGACATAAAATATGATTTATGAGTCATTATAGTGTAAAAACATATAAAATACACATTTTATGTCATATTTTTATACGGCATGTAAATGATTTTTTTACGACATGTCTAAATTTTCTTATGTTGTTCTCGACTTCTGAGGTAAGAAAAATTTACGTGACGTAAAAAATTTTTACGGTTTGTAATATATATATATATGACATATTCATACTATATCCGGGTGTAGTTACACTCACACGTGTTTCACACTATATAGACAGTATCTACCATACCGGAAGGTATGTACGCGTAGTATGAAGTATATAAGAATATTTGAGCGGTATAAATACTAATTTTTTGGTAGTATGTATATACTACTTTTATACGTACAAATATGACGGTATTTTACATATATAGTTCAAACTATGGTGCACTTGCAATTTTTTCACCTAATTTGCTTGTAAGTATCTTAGATATAGTATATAAACAAACTCAAATAGATAAGGTATTACAAATACTTCCGTAAGATAGTATATGAGACGTGGGTGTAGTTACACCTAGGAGTAAGAAGTATTATATATATATATATATATATATATATATATATTATATATATATATTAAGAGCCCTTTCCGAAAAATATAAAGCCCTGTCTCCATGTAGTGAAGTTTTGCTAGATGATATGCAGTTTTTCACGGTAAATCTTATGTCCGGTACGTATTTCTCACTCCGTCTCAAAATAAATGACTTGGTTTTGTCTAGATTCGTATGTATCTATATACTAAAACGTGTCTAAATATATCTAAATCTAGACAAACCTAATTCACTTATTTTAAAAACTCGGAGGGAGTACTTTGTTTGGTTCTTCGTGTTGCTTGTCACGTTTATAACAACATACCGACGCATTCGTTCTAAAAACGAAAAAACATACCGACGCATTGCAAAATCATTTGAACATTTACAAGCTCAGTTGCACAGTGAACGCACCGAGAACCCGTCATCGTCGCTGTCGCCGTCTTATCCCCTACCTAAACATCGCTATAATAATCCCCTGACACGGAAGATCGGTTGCTATCCAAGTTAGAAGCCCGTACGTTGTCGTCGTCGCCGAATGATTCCCTGCCGAAACATTACTATAGTACTGTACAATAATCTCGTGCAGACGATCCTGTAAAGGTGTTTATTTTTTGTTTTTTGTGAACAGTAAAAGCGTTTGGTTACACTAGTAATTGGACACGTGCAACGCACGTGTTTCTCTTTTGTGTGTTTGTATCATATAATTATTTTTACGCAAAACCCACATGTCAAGCTTAAAATGAATGGAATTTGAGGTTGTCATCTATTTTGTCCTGCCAAAAGCATGATCAGAATGAGGCTACAATCAAAAATAGCAAAATAAAAAAGGCTTGTAAGTTGCAACAGAAAACACCCATAGAAAGGCTGATATCATGTCCACAACACTGTTTCTTCAAAACCGTACCAACCAAGCTACTATAACTACAATTGCAGGAAATGACTTCACCTTTATTATAGACAAAGAGATTATGATTTTGCTTGCAGCTTCATAAGCTACAAACCCGGTAGGACATCTAAAGAATTTAATAACAGTGTCTAGGCTAGGGTTGTGATTTACATAAAAGCTAGATATATAATATTGGCATGTTTTCCCGGTTAGCAATGTAACAAATGAATAGGTTTGCTGAAACACTCTAGAGTGACATAACAAACTTTACGTACGAAGCTAGAATCCAGCCAAGTCCCATCTTCGACATAATGTCACTGTTCTTACAAATAAAAAACAACGACTAAAATAGCCAAGAAGAATGATACTGTTGTGAAAAAACTTCATGATCCGATGGACCATCTGACACTAATAAAGACTCTAATCTCGCCAAGGTTGTTAAGAACTTCATGATCTATTGGACATCTATAAATCTACTCCTTCTGGGGTACTAACTTGTTGAATAAAGACTCCAATCTCGGCCAAGGTTGTGAAGAACTTCATGATCCATTGGACCATCTGTAGATCTACTCCTTCTGGGGTACTAACTTGCTGACTATCTTCTAACAATGATGACTTAAAGCTCCAGAGGTAGCCAAGAAATGTCTTGACTATTCATGTTCCTATTAACTGAATCTTATGAAAAATCTCCGATCCTATAAAAAATGATAAAAAGTAGGTCAAATCAGCATATTTCACAACAAAATAATTAGGAACAATAAGTCATACTAACCAAAACTGTTAATGGAAAAATATTTGGAATAAAAGGTTTTCATTCTACCGCTATGTATATGCAAGGGCGACAATTATGATATTCCTTTTGGCTCGGTGTGAGCGCCCTTTTTTTTAGTATCAATTATAGCCGGAATTAAGTCGGGCTAAGCAAATAATTTTCATGAGTTATCTTTGGTTTGGTCTTCTAAAAAATACTTCAAAACAATGAATGGACACATTTATGATTTAGCACTGTAGTGAAAAGAAAAGAACATGACAGAGGTTGCATCACTGTTTTCAACCTTGAGGTCAATGCTTGGTTTCAGGGTGAGGTGCACTTGCCCCCAACCATGAAGGTGAGAAACGACCCACTACAAACTGAAGAATTATCACTCTGCAGCAAAATAAATCAACAATAGTTCAAGCTACCGGCAATGTGCATTAGCAAAGGCAACGCTAAATAACTTCCAAGCGCAGATTGAAGGGCATGTGAACAGTTGTAGGATGAAGGAAATAAAAACTACTTCTAGAGCACATAATTTAAGTACAACAATTAGCAGATCTTACGTGCTAATAGTATGACATTGTTTGTGCTTCTGCAATGGACACTGACATCGGATTCTAGACTGGTGAATGGAAAGTTAGGATTCAGGTTATGTTTACACGAAAGACACCAGAATTCAACATATTTCTCACTTTTTTCAATGGGGGGCGCTTTGAGGTAAAGAGCATACCGTGCCCATAAATTTCCATCTTCAATAAATTAGCATTCCTAAAAGCGCATGAAGAATCTTCCAGCAAAAATTACCTCATATTGCCCCTAACCAAAAATAAGAACAAATCAAAGAGCTGGCAAGATCAAATTTACAAAAATCAAACAAATGATTAAAGAATAAATCTAAAATTAGAGCTAGTGATGAGAAATTCGTTAGGCATTTTGTCAGATGACTTGCATGCATGAAACAAGTAGTCACTTTGTGCCATCATGAGAGGTTGAGCATACTTTTTATCTCATCTTCATTCGGCTTTTCATTGAGATAAACTCTGGCGCAGCCAGCCATCTCCATTCTTTCTATCAAGAATGTGGCTGAATCGAATCCATGCGTCTGTGCCACAAAAAATATAATGCATTCACAAATAACGAAGAAAATTAAATCCCTAAAACAAGCTATAGAGATCGGCCAAGAGTTCAACAATAATATATCATCGAAGGAGCCAACCTGAGTTGGTGAAGCAGCAACTAACGGCCATCAATCATCTTTCCACCAAGCGATCCTTGAGTGCTACAATCGCGACTGAGGTGGAAATCGCCCTTGGGGCCATGCAGCATCTTGGAACAGGATTTTAGCAGGGATATGACTCCACGAGGAATGGGGAGGGCCGCAAGGAGCCAGTGGCAGCGCTCGGATTCACATGGGAGCATGCTGGAGGGGACGCGTCGGTAGCTAACTGGAGGAGGGGAAGACATGGAGGCAGCGGCACGTTGGCTGTGAGTCGCGTCGAAGGCAGAGATGGGGAGCCACGTCGAGGCCTAATCATGAGTTGGAAATCGCCCTTGGGGCCAAGCAGCGTCGGCATGACTTCATGAGGAGTGGGAACGGCCGCAAGGAGCCAGCGGCGGCGCTCGGATTCACAAGGGAGCATGTCAGAGGGGGCGCGTTTGTAGCGAACCAGAGAAGGGGAATACCTGGAGGCAGCAGCCCGCAGGCTGTGCGCCGCGCCGGAGGCGGTGATGCGTGGGTCACATTGGTGGAGACCGGAGGCGGCGCACCTAGTCGAGATCGAAGACGACACACCTGGATCGAGATTGAAGGCGGCGGCGTGAAGGCGGGGGAGCACGTTGGAGGTGCCGCGTTAGTCTCCAACGCAGGCCATGAGAAAGGAAAGTAGCAGACTACTCGATTTGGAATCAGAGAGATGGATGCCATAATTTGGGTTTTCAGCGGACGGGAGTTTCATCTTTTCCTCTGGTGGTGGAGTGAGGTCAGTCAAGTTAAATTACTAAGTGTACACCAGATTAGTCCTAGCCCTTAGATTTATTTAGTTTAGTGGGCCTAATCATACGGTGGTAATTGGCTTGTGTGCATTTTGTGGGGTATGTTTAGAGAAGATATTGTTTGCTCTTTTATTAGTAGTAGAGATGTACACCAGATTAGCCCTAGCCCTTAGATTTAGTTTAGTGAGCCTAATCATACGGTGGTAATTGGCTTATGTGCATTTTGTAGGGTATGTTTAGAGAAGATATTGTTTGCTCTTTTATTAGTAGTAGAGGTGGGTCATTATCTCCTTTTTCTTGTGAAATGGCGTCAACATCGCCTTGGGTAACAAGATTGCTGCACGTAGGAGAGGACACGCTGAAGGACGGCGATGCTTCCTTCTAAAACGGAAATGATGAACGGATGCCATTTGCCGTGCAGATCGCGTGGCACGCGGGTGTGTCGGGGTCAACAACAGTTGCAGCAGCGAAGGACTTGGAGTTCGGTAGCCTGGCGGCGGCAGAGTTGAGTGTTTGGTCTCGACCCTGAACTCGCTTTCAGCTCACTGTGGAGCGCTCCAGTCATGGGGATATATTTGAGAAAGGATGCGGAAACTGCAGCACTATCAGGCGCGCTTTGGGAAGGCTCCTCGGGTGCAGAATCATCGGGATATTTGTGAACTACCATTTGATACTAGTACTAGATACTAGTAGTACAGTACTACTAGTGGAGACTGGAGCGGTGGAGCCTACCTTCCTTCACGGTCTCATCATAAATACGCGGTTTCCGAGCACATAAACGAATCTCAGGAAGCGACCTCCTGCAATAAACTACTGTATGGCGCAAGACGAGGAGACATTATTTCTACCGATATTTTATTGAGTTTTATTGATGTGTTATTAAGATACTCATCGAGTGTAAATTTGCATGTCTCAACTCTGCATTTGTGGAGTAAATGCGTATAACTACTCCCTCCGGTTCATATTATTGTTCTCAACTTTATCTAAATTCGGATGTATCTAGTTAAGTATTTAGCCTACATGCATCCGAATGTAGACAAAGTTGAGAACAATAATATTGATTGGAGGGAGTACCACAATTCGGACGCGAGTGAGTACCAACATTTATATTTTTTGCAAGTCAATACCAAATCTGAGAAACGTTGTTGCAAATCACACTAATTTTTTATCTTACACCGTTTTAACATGCTTTCTGACAAGTGAGACTCATATATAGAGCTGACTGGTCAGCTAAAATTGCCACGGCAGCCTCTTCTCTCTCCTTCCTCACATTGCTTCTCCTCCATCTTTCCCCTTGCGCAGCCGCTACTCCCACTCCACAGCACCGCCTCCCTCCTGGCTTCTCTCGCTCGCAGCACGCATGCATGGCCGCTCTCCCCTGCCCTGCCCATCCCGCACGGCCACTCCCGCTCACCGCTGGAGTTCTTCCCCACCCTGACGACACCGAGGCCAAGATCCAACTCGTCTCGCAAGCTTCCAGTTGTGCTGCATCTTCTTTGCAGCCGCGCGCTCCAATCGACGACATGTGTCACCCCGGTCATCCTCGACATCTACGCGCACGACCAAGGCCTGCTTGTTCTCATCCACGACCTCTGCCGGCTTGAGCCTCTACCTCGCCACTAGCCACCGCGTCCCTGCAGCTTGCAAACTTCCTCGTGTAGGTGGGCAAGGGGACGGCGGGCGACGATCGTCGACTAGTAGGCAAGGGAGGGGTGTGTCGCATGGAGGTGGATGGGACAGTCGATGGGAGGGGTAGGGCGAGCTGCACAAGAGGGAGGGGCGGCAACATACGTGCACTAAGGGACGACAACAACACACAAAGGATGGCAACGGACTATTGGCGCAGTGGCTGGCAGAGGGCGGCAGCGGGATAACCTCGCAGCATGTGGTGTGGTGGGCGGCACCCGACATGCTAGGGGCAACGTTGGGCTAGCGCGGCGGTGGAGGGCCTCACGACATGCGATGTAGTAGGAAAGGGGAGGGCGACACGATGGCTGGCAGATGCGGGCGACGCAATATGCAAGGGTAGTGCGGTTGCAATCTGAGGGAGATAGGGAAAAGTCTAAATGCCTACGTGGCAATTTTTGTTGACTAGTCAACTCTGCATATGCGTCTCACCCGTGAGGAAGCATGTGGGGGACATTGTCCAAAAACATTGATAGACGAAGATTTATTCGGGATGTGGGTAGGGATGTAAGCGGATAGGATAATTTCCGCACTAAATTCGTTTCCGAACCCGTTTTAGAGACTCCATATCCGATTTGAGTGAATCCGACGGATAAGGATATCCGGATCCGAACTTGACACCCAAAAATGGTATAGGATATGGTATACGTATTAGCACCCGGATATCCGTATCCGAAAATTATTTAGGATTATCTGATGGATTTACACCCAATAATCTATTTTTTCATCCGAAACATCAGAGTTAATAAAACATGAATAATAGTTAGTTCATTCGTTAAACATTACACACTTACATAGTCATTTTATCGAATATAAAGTCCAAACTTGTTAGGATATTGAGTTACTTAAGCATGCGTCGGTGCTATTTTAGCTCTTGTGTGTGTGTTATTTCATACACATCGACTTATTTGTTCATGTGGTCAAGTTATATTTACTCATTCAATCATGTTACAATTGTTGAATCCACTAGTATTTTGTTAAACTTGTTTTATCAATCAATTTTTGTTGTCAATCTACTTATGCATGTGCCGATCCGATTACTTCTTTTTCCGTCCCGAGTCCGCTCTATTTCCGTTCTGAATCCGCGGTGTAGTATATCCGTATTCGAATCCGTAACCGGTCATTATCCGATCCGGTCCGAATCCGCGGGGAAAATATGGAATAGGATATGGTAGAGAGGAAATCCGATCCGATCCGATCCGATTATATCCCTAGATGTGGGGGACATTGTCCAAAAAGGCCAAATTAAAATGATTCTGTGCTATTATCAATGGGCTATATTTCATGGGATCTTCTCATGTTACAAGAGCTGGTTTGACAAAGCATTGCTCCTTTAGTGGAGGACTAGATCACAATAAAAATGGACATTATAAGTATGTCCAATCAGAGCAAATGATAATCAGGAGATTGTCCAAAAAGAGAGGGAAGATTAAGATTATGATGATCCTTCATTTCTGCCGCATATTATCCCTCACAATCCAAGCCCAAGAAATGATCCTAGACATGTACGGGGAAGCATGGTGTACACCATGGGCCATGAGGTTTTTTTTCTTACCTTTTGTAAATTGTGAAAATATTGTATATTATTCATGCCATGCTACTATGTTTACCGATTAGTGCTTTTCCAAGAGAGAGTGATGTGGGTACTAACAGGTCCTTCGGACCTCTTCGTGGAGAAAGTTCATTTGTTTATGCAACTAGAGATTTAATTCCAGCTGCTAGAGTTAGGGAAACAACTACTGTGAGAGGGAGAGGCAGGGAAAATACAAATTCAAATACAAGGGGAAGAGCTACTAGGAGGGGAAGAAGTGAGGGCAGGGGAAGTGGTACAACAACAAAAAGGAAACGAAGCACCGATGCTTCAACTACTTCAAATGCAACAAAACTAGATGGCATTCACCTTCCTATACCAGATCTCAATGTTCCAACCGAGGAGCAAGAGGAAGTACAACTTACTCAGAATGCACCTGCAAGATGCTGTGAGTTAGAGTGCACAAGTTACTATGAAAGGTGTATGTTTGATTCTTGTTAGTTTGTGCTATCCCAGCGTATCAAACTAGTGCTACTAGTGAAGTTTACAAGTATTGTATTGTCAAAATAATTTTAATAATGACTATCTGAATCTATTGGTAGTAAGTTGCTCAATTTTCCGATTTCATTTATTTCATTGCAAAAAGAAGTACATTACTCTCATTAGTAACACCTCTAAATGGATTTTCACTACATCACTTTCAGACAAAAACACTGATTGCACTCACTCTGGGCGTTCGGGTATACCCGATAATTCGGGTCGGGTAGATCGGGTTAATAAAAATTCGGGTTTCAGAAAATGGTGCCCGAAAACTGTCTGATTTCATTGCTACCCGCTAATTCGGGTACCCGTTATTTCTGGTTCCGGTTCGGGTATTGCCGAATTACCCGACAGACACAGCAATGAACAAGTTACTGTAACATTTCTGCAAAATTTCGACAGCATTTCTACAGTATTTCGACAACATTTTTGCAATATTTTGACAGATAACAACAGTTCTATAATAGATGACAACATAACAGGATATTTTGCAACATTTTCAACAGAATAACTAGTAACAAGTTAACAACAGTTCTTCTCAACTCTCAAGTATGAGTGCAACCATGCAAGTGCATAACAATCCACAGTCCAATTCAATAACAGTGAACTCAAATGTTCAATAACAAATAACAACAGTCCAGTCCAGCTCAAATGTTCAATAACAAATAACAACAGTCCAACAATCAAGTTCCAAGACTTCAAAGTGAGCTCCAACCTCCAATAGTCCAACTCCAACCCTCTAGTACTCCAACTCAGTTGCTTGTCTTTACAAATTACACAAACACAGGTTCATGAATCATGAAGAAAAGTAGGAAAATGGAGAATATGACAAGTCTCTAAAAATTACACAAATACATCAGATTTGAGAACAAGCACAAGTTTCTTATGACCTTACCTCACTATGTTCAAGGTTTGGAGATTGACATGCTTGCAGTAGATTTAGAAGTTGATGCATTATTTTTATCACATTTGCCTTTTCCTTTGAAATAATGGAGGCCACCGAATTCCTCAATTAATTCTGCAAAGATCGGAACAAGTATGCATGCACCCAACAATTAGAAAATATTGGTAGTTTGGGCCTTTGGGACATGATTCAAGAAAATAAATACAAAGTAGTAAAGGAGGTCGTATTTTACCCTTTTCCATCTTAGCTAATTCCTCCATATTCTCCTGGATGTCAATAGGAGTAGTCCGACGTAGCCAATCTTGTGCGCAAACAAGAGCTTCCAACATGAATGGAGTAAGCGAGGTTCAGAAGTCATCTAATATACGTCCACCTGTGCTGAAAGCCGACTCCGAAGCGACGGATGTGATGGGTATGGCAAGGACATCACGTGCCAAGTGAGACAAGATGGGAAAACAGACTGCATTGATCTTCCACCAACCTAGAATGTCAAACTTGCCTTCTTGGTCTTCACAATCTTCAGCAAGATATTTGTCAAGTTCTGACTTGGCATTAGAACTTGTACCATTGTTCATCTTCAACTTCTTGGCAATAACATCCTTCAACATGCTTCGTCTTACCACCTTTGATACTCTTGTGTCATCCACTTCAGCTGTTCCTTCAGTTGGAGCATACATTTGCCTATACTCTTCAAAGAAATCATTGAGACAAGTTGTAGTTGCTGCCCAAACTAGTTGTCCATTTTCTTGTCCAAATATCTCTTCAATTACAGCATTAGTGTAGTTAGATAATTTGTATCTTGGATCAACAACAACTGCAATAAAAATCAGCAAGTTAATATTCTCCTTCTCCTTCTCCTTTCCTTTTCCCTTCTTGCCCTTCTTCTCACTTCCCTTGACAACCTGTGCTTGTGCTTCGGTGTCCATCTCATGCATGCTCTCCTTATTGTTGATGTGCCAAAGGCGCCAATATTTGTTATATTTCTCTTTCATTCTTTGTCCCATAGCAACTAGCAAAGCATCTTCACTTTCCAGCCAAGTTTGAATCAACAAGTGCACTTCTGCAATCTCATGAAATAAACTGTTGCAAGTGATGATGGGTTCGTAGCATGGAAAACAAAAAAATTCTACCGCAAGAACGAATAAAACTCAGATCTAATCTAGATAAAAGCCAAGATCTAATCTATTAGACATGTGCAACGAGATAGATCTGTACTAACCGTTGTACATCCGAAAGCGTTACGAGATTGGATCTCGTGGTTGATGTAGTCGATCACTTGCCGATGTCAAGATCGAGTGGACGATCCTTCCGGCGCCGCGTTCCGGCAGCGCTTCCGCAGTCGGTCACACGTGCGGAGTCGAAGTAGACATTCCTCTCCCCGTTCCAGCGAGCAGCGGAGGTAGTAGATCTTCTCCACGGAATCCCAGCAGCACGACGACATGGTGGTGGTGGTGGAGTAGACAATTCTGCAGGGCTTCGCCTAATCCAGAGCAGAAGGAAGGAGGAGGAGAGAGGCGGCTAGGGTTTGGAGTGGAGGGGGCCAGGGGGTGGCGCCTCCACCCCTCTATATAAAGGAGGGAGGCGCCATGGGAGGGGGAGTCCTAGTAGGACTCCCCTCCCTTCCTTGGCCGACGGATTGGGAGGGGGGGAGGAGTCCTCCTCCCCCACGACTCCTTGTCTTGCCCCACAAGGATTCCTTGATCCTTTCTTAGTTTTCAAGTAAACTCCAAGAAACCTTCTAGAACCTTCCGGAACATTCCGAAACCTTCTAGAATCCCCATACAAATACTCTGGAACATTTCCTAACTTAGAAAATGATCCCCAATATATGAATCTTATTCTCCGGACAATTCCGGATCTCCTCGTGATGTCCCGGATTCAATCCGAGACTCCGAACAACATTCGGTCTCCAACGCACATTCCATATCTACTTAAAACAACTTTGAACCTTAAGTGTGTCACCCTATGATTCATGAATATGCAGACATGATGGACACACCTCTCCGATCAATAACCATCAGCGGGATCTGGAGATCCATAACAGCTCCCACATACTCAACGATGACTTCGTGATCGATAGAACCATTAACATACGAAACCAATTCCCTTTGTCACGCGATATTCTACTTATCCGAGGTTTGATCGTCGGTATCTCCATACCTAGTTCTACCTCGTTACTGATAAGTACTCTTTACTCGTTCCATGTTATGTCATCCCTTGTGACCTAGTCACATGCTTGCAAGCTAATTAGATGACATTCCACCGAGAGGATCCAGAGCATATCTATCCGTTATATGGATGGACAAATCCATCATTGGCACTCCAGAGCATATCTATCCGTCATATGGTTGGATCCAGGTGTTTTGTTCAGATGCCTCCTCACGTACACAATACCACCATCATTGGCACTTGCATTATCAACAGTTATGGTTAAAACTCTCTCCATACCCCATTCAGCGATGCATTTCAGCAAATTCTTACCAATATCCTCCCCCTTGTGCCCTTTTATCAAGAAGAAGTTAATGACTTTCTTCTGCAAAATCCAATTATCATCAATAAAACTTGCTGTCACAGTCATATAACCATCTTGCTGCTGGGATGTCCAGCAATCTGTTGTTAGACACACCATTTGACAAGATTCTTTGAAAATTTTCTTCAACTTGGCCTTCTCTTGGAAGTAACATCGCACAACGTCTCAGATGGTGGTTCTTCTAGATGGCACATTGAAACGTGGACAAGCTTTGGACATAAATTTCCGAAAGCCCGACTTCTCACCAAAAGCAAATGGCAGCTCGTCTTCAATGATCATCTCAGTAAAAGCTTGCCTAATAGCTTCTTGATCAAACTTGTAGTTTCCAGGGTGTTCCCCTGGAGTTGTTTGCAGCAAAGATTGAGTTGGGTCTTTGACCAGCTTATGAGAATTGCGTTTGCACAAATTGAAGTGCCTCTTCAAGGCTGATGTACCGTCCTTCTTTGATTCAGCCTTGATTTCACGTGTGCAATACTTGCAGCTACCAGCCCTCAAGACATTAGCACTATCCCTGACCTTGTTGAAGTGCTCCCACATGTCCGACCTTGGTGCCATCTCCCTCCTTCCTTGGTTTACTGCAGCTGCAGGTTCCTTGTCCACATCAACGGCCTCATGCTGAGTAGCTTTCTCATGTGCTTCTACATGCGAAGATTGACCTGTTGATGAATCTGAACGAGAGCAAAATTCTTGTGATGGCTGTGAATATTCAGTATCCATGGTAACCCTAGTGTTGGCCCCTTCATCCATATCCATGTGCATGTCAGATTCTGACATCTATAAATAAGACAAGTAGACAATAATTTTTCAGTTCATATTTATAGAAAGTAGAAAAATAAATACATAGATGAGTACCATACACAACATAGTTACATACAGTCATACACTACAAACTTGTACAGTAGCTAGCAATCTCAATAATTCGGTCATACAGTAAGACAGTAGGCTATACATAGCAAGTAATCTGAAATTGTGAATATACATAGCTAGTAGCCTAGTACTGATTCAGATACACTAGTAGCCTAGTGTTGATTCAGAGTTCAGACACGCACAGGTACATGATTGATTCAGACTCACGAGTGAATTTAGACACGCACATGAGTGATTCAGAATTTCAGACTCACGACCTCACGAGTGAATTCAGAGTTCAGACACGCATAGGACTAGGAGAATATGGATGACTTACAGTGGCTTGATTCACGAGTGAAGATTGATGCCTGATGGAGTCGCTCAGTCGCCTGGGACCTTGCGTCGCGCCGTCGCGGTCTTGGGGATCAGCGTGCTCCGGCCTCCGGGAACGGGACAAGGGTTCTGGTCATCAGCGCTCGACGGACTTGTGGCCTGCAACGACGGATTGGAGCGGCACGGCGACGGATCGGAGCGGCGCCGATTGGGCAGGCGGCGTGGCGCGGTGATGGACTAGGCCACCTTGCGTCGCGCCGTCGCGGTCTTGGGGATCAGCGTGCTCCAGCCTCCGGGAACAGGACAAGGGCTCTGGTCGTCAGCGCTCGGCGGACTTGTGGCCTGCAGCGACGGATTGGAGCGGCACGGCGACGGATCGGAGCGGCGCAGATAGGAGCGGCGCCGATTGGGCAGGCGGCGTGGCGCGGTGATGGACTAGGGTTTGCGGGAGACTGACTGGGAGTCTGGGATTGCGGCGCTGCAGTGCGGGAGAGTGGAGGTAGTCAGGTACGTGCAGGGCTGCAGACAAGTTTTGGGCTGGGCCTCGCCGCCTCGGGGGATTGTACCTGGCCTTTTAGTCAGGGTAGTTCGGGTCCTCGGGTACCCGCGGAGAAACCCGAGTTGCCTAGAAATAATTCGGGTTTTGACACTGTTCACCCGTTCTGCTGATCGGTTTTTTCGGGTACGGGTACTTCGGGTTCGGGCTTCGGATCTCGGGTTTTATGCCCGGCGTGAGGTTGCACACACACACATACTGCACATACACAGTCCTATCACCAAGCCTATCTCCTTCTTGTTCGTCCATCTGAGCTCAAGCCTGTGATGCCTTTCCATCCTTTTATTTTCTTCATTCATGTTCCTTATCACAAGCTCCCACTGGGAACACTTCTGTACCAGATTCGAAATTCTCCTCTTGTAGCAGAAACAATGCTGATGCTAACAACCTCCTTCTCCTTCAATTTTGGTTGTCTCTTGATCTGCCCAATTGGCTCCAATTTCACGGTGGACATCTAAACAAACACAAAAATATGATGCAACTGATACAAGCTATTAGCAAAGATTGAGTTGGGGAAGAGCTAGCTTACAAGAGATGTGAAAGGTGGGTCCCATAGAACCTCTCCGGTGACCTTTGCCTAGCCGCTGTCATTTGCCTAATTCCAGCATGCTCTACCCATGCCGCCAGCCCCTGCCTCACCCAGTCTCTCACCGCCTGCTGCTCTAATCGTGTCACCGGTGGGTCTCATCGTGCCACCGCTCGCTACGATCACGCCGCCGCTCCTACTTGGTCGTCACCGGGAGAAATACGGGTTAATGAATAGAAACAGAGGAGTAGAGGATGTAGATACGTATTTCTTTCAGTCTAAAAAGGACCCGAAGTGCAATTTCCAGAAAAGGTTATCAGCAAAAACTATGCGTGTCATTAGCCAGCATGGCATGCCACATGTCGAGCTGTAAGCGATTGAGACTAGTTTTGCACAGATTAGCAACTAATGGGACTACCTGATCCTATTCTGCAACTTTGGGAGTAAAATACACCTAATTGACGACTATTGGACCTCTTGTATTTACTAGCTCAGTTGGTTTCCTTCAAGGCGGCCACGTCGACCGGTGCTGTTCACGCGCCCTTCACTTGTGTCCAACGTGGCCTCACCGGCGAGAGGAGGTTTTGACGCCTTGCATTTGTGACTCCGCTCTAGAAGAAAACGGTCTGACCGTCAGAGTCATAGTACTAGTACTGCATTTACCAAAATGCCCACCTTTGACCGTATCATCAGGAAGAATTCCTCCCCATCTCGTCACAGCTTCGTGGTTCGTAGGAAATTATTAGAAAGCGATGTTTAGATTAGGCGCGGGAGGGAGACGGTGACGTCTATATTTCTATCATGTTGCACAATTGCGAGTTTATATTTAAATTAAATTTCACAGCCCACAAACAAAAGAAAACAAAAACAGTTCTAGTTTTGATTGTCTGAAACTCTCAATGAAACTAATTCACCGCAGTTTTAAACTTTATATCAACTATATACTACTCCTATCAATGTCATTTTTTAAAATTTACATCCTATTTTGTAATTACTACGCCAAGTGTGTAGAAAAAATTATCGCTTTTTTTTAGTAACAATTTCGAGTGCGCGTTACCCGGAAAAATATCAACCCCCACATCCGCACGCACCGCCGCCGCCACCGTCCCAAATTCCATCAACGATCCCAGCTAGCTCCACCCCTCTCGCTCGCGCGCCGCCCCGCCCCCAACCAGATCTACCACTCCGGCGCAGATCGGCGCCCCGGGGCTGAACTAATGGAGGCGGCACGGGATGTCGTCATGGACATGTTTCGAGGATCGCTTGATGCCACTGCTAGCATCGGAAGGTACGTGTGCATAAACCACGAGTCTTTTCTTCTTCTTTTGGTGTTGGTGTTGCCCCCTTCCCCTTGGGTACGTACGGTATCATGTTTCCCCCTCCGCGCCTGGCATTGGCTCACGGCCTGCGCCGCGTCGGTGCCCCCGGGGCCGCCCGCCTACCCCGCCTTGACGCGCAGATGGTGCGCCGCCTCGTTGCTTGCCGCCTAGGGCCTTTGATGCGCCACCGCCCCTTCCCTCCTGCCCAGCACGCTGCTCTCGGGCGGTCAGAAATCAGCAGTGCCGCCAGCCACCCCGGTCGCCACGCCGGCAGGAGACCAAAGGTGCGAGGCGGAGCACGTGTCCTTGACGCGCCCTGCTCCGCGGCAGTTTTACGCCTGGTGTTGTGCCGCCCAGCACGTCACTGAAAGCGCCTGTCCCGACGCCGGAATGCGCTTGCCCAGCACGTCACTGAAAGCGCCTGTCCCGACGCCGGAATGCGCACCAATTAAGGTGCATCCGTCCGCGACGTGCCGGTTCGCCTGGCCGTCAGCCACCAGCCTCTCGATCACGGCGCACCCGGCCGCCCGACTATCGCCGCGGCGTTCGCTTTTTCCCCGACGAGGTGCGCGACGGCGACGCAAAACGGAGGCCATCGGCCGGGACAGCCGAGGCGACAGCGGCGGCGTTATGGGGATCGAACTGGGCTCCGCAGCGCCGCGCGCGTGTGGTTGGCTACGAAGCCTTCCGGACTCGATGTCGCTGCTGGAGCGCAGACGGCCAGGCAGTGGTTCGAGCCGACGAGGACGGAGATGATGACGCCGGCGGGTACAAGAGCGGCGCAATCGCGGATGAGGACATCGAGGACTAGGCACGGCAAGTCGGCAAGGGGCGGGAAGAGGAGGAGATGCTGCACCGGTGCAGGCGTGTGCATGGTGCGGGACTGCGCCGGAACCGCACGCACCCGGAATCGACGAGAGGCGCGGGTGTGTGTGTGTGTGGTGTGAACAGGATTCCGTGTGAACGCGCAAGTGGGGCCACTCGGACGAGGGAGGGATGGTCGCCGTCGTTACCTTGACTGGTAGCATTGCGCTGGACGGTACCATGCATGCCTCAGCTCGGGCCACAGATACACTTTGATGTGGCGACACTGACTTTGGGGGCCACGTAATGCGGCCCCGACTGTCAGTGGTTCAAAGTTACCACAGGGCACGTTCCACCATTATCTCGTCGCTCAGCTCGAGACGACAGAGTGAGACCGGCCGGCGGTGCTCGATAGCCGGGCAGCCGCCAGAGTCGAGTGTGCGTGAGTTTGTTCCGGTGTTTACTGTGGCGGCGTGTTCGTGGCCGTGGGTTCACTCATCTTCTCTTGTACAGTAGGTGCAGTCGTGTCTGGTGCGACGAGATGACGAGAACGAGGAGCCTGCATAATGTTTTTTTACTCTACTAGTACTAGTACTAGTACTTTTTGCTGTTGAGAGCAACGTGGACACTCCTGGGAGAGTAACAGAACAGCCTCACCCTATCCCCGTCGCAAACGTCATTGTGCCTATGCAATTATGCAAAGACCTTGATGTAATTTTTATTATGTTTAGGATACTTTGTACTTCTTATGAACTCATGAAATAGATCTGAATCTTTTTTCGCAAAAAATTATGCAAAGACGATTGGTTACATCAGTTTTCAATTTCTTGTGTCGGCTTTTAAAGCAACTTATCTTTGCAGAGAGAGGGGTACTACATCAAATGTAATCACAAACCGCATTTAGCAGTACGAAACACTATTTTTTTTTTTTGGAAAATGGCCTCTGCATATCTAGAATGCACACAGCCGATCAACCACAAAACGAGAACCAAACTAAAGTACGAGCATTTCAATCCATATAATAAAATAGAACAACCTGCGACTATGACAGTTTAATCCGCAAATCACGCTGCTATCCATGTCAGGAGAAAATATTCCTCGCCGCGTCCTCCAATCGCGTACACTCTCCATAAACAAGTCGCGGAATCCATGATCGGAGGATAGCCGTTGCACGATAGACCATCTGCAAAGAAGAAGAAACTATGTTATTAAAAATCTTGTCATTTCTACATAGCCAAAGCGACCAAATAATGGCAAACGTTCTCACTCTAAATAAAATCCCATATTTATCCTGAATCTCATTTAACCAATTGCCAAATATATTGGCAACCGATCACGAAGGAGATAACCAGAGACTACTTGGATGATTAACCATATAGCACGAGCAAATTTATATTGGAAGAATAAGTGTCGTATTGATTCATTTTGATGACAAAATACACATTGTGTACTTCCATGCTAATTCCTCTTAACAAGGTTGTCTTTAGTAAGAATTACTCTTTTGCGAAGGTACCAAGCAAATATCTTTGTCTTAAGGAGTAGCTTCATTTTCCAAATTTTAATATTATTATCGACAGAAATATCAGGTTGGATCAAAACTCTGTACATTGAGTCAACCGAAAATTTACCACTCTTAAGTAAATTCCATTTGAACTCGTCCACCCCCTTCGACAACTATACTGTGGATAGTCTTAATAAAAGATTGTTCCATGATACAAGTCTAGACCCAATGAGGCTTTGTCTAAACGACACATTAGGGGGTTTAGATTCTAAAACTTTGGAAAGTTTATCCTCTTTGTGTCTAACAATTGAGTACAGAGCTGGATATTGATGACGAAGGGAAGTTTAACCAAGCCATTTATCTTTCTAAAATTTAATATGCGATCCATCCTTAATATTAAACACACCAAACTGAAAAAAGTGTTTTTTAGACGCCATAACACCGTGTGAGCACTGGGACTGCTCCGAGGCGTCAAACTTTGCAAGGGAACTTCAAAGGCACCTCTGGAAACAAATCCCCAAGGCCTCTTTGATTTGAATGCTTTTATTACGTACAGTAGAAGAATTTTGGACGACTGAAATACTAGGCGTCAAACTTTGCAAGGGAATCTTTCGATGTGTGCTGTTTGAGGACATAGCAGGGGGTGTTTGTTGTTGACCAACTAGTACTTAGTAGTAGTAATTTCTACCTCAACATACAAAATTTTGCAATATTGGGCAAAATGGCCTGGCAACTTATCAATATGTGCTTTCGCCAAAAAAAAAAAAACTTATCAATATGTGCAAAACCGCAATCACAATTTAGGTGCATTGGGCACTTAATTTTTTGGGCAGATTATAATTAACTAATTTCTAGCTCAAAACTTGCAATAAGGGCACAATGGTGATTTGTTTCATACTCCAATGGTGATTTGTTTCATACTCCTAGATTAAATGCTTTTTCCCCACATTTAGTACTACTCCTGCTTATCTGAAATGGTTCTTGACGGTGCAACCTACCTTGAACAGATGCGGTGAGCTCGCTTGTAATCTTCACGAGATGGAGAAGGCTTTGAAAGGAACATTTCTACACATTCACGGCAGCGACGAATCTACAATTCATCCAGCAAATGACCTTCTCGTACAAGCCCTGCAAAATTTGGTGCGGTCAGCACGCCACACCAATGAGCATTGCTCTCACGTGCTTCATTGCTGGGCATCCAAGCTGGAGGAAGATGCAGAAATGATCCGCCCAGGTGAAAACGGTGGAAAACACATATTCCTCTTCAATAACGCATGTGCTGTCCTGCAAATGATGCGCCGTTCCGAAGCAACTTTTGCCAATGAAGAACTGGAGAGTAGGCTCTGCTCAATGATCGAGCGATACACCAAGAGCTACATCAACGAGTGTTGGGTTCCTCTGCACAAAACACTCTATTTAAACTTGGATGAGTTTACTGCCGAATTTCTTGCCACCTGTGGTAACCAGATGACATGGAAGGTCGCAGCTGAGCTCAGGTACCAACTGCGAGAAGAGATAGTGGATTTGATTGTTCCACCGTATGAGATTTCCTTATCTGCAGTGCAGGCAAACCGAAGACGACTTTCAGGGGGGCTCTGTTCGTTCAGACGAGTCATTGCAGGCAAGAAACAGAAGAAGTATACTGGCGAGGAACTGAAAGAGCAGATAAGAGCGTTATTTGAAGGATGAAAAACTAGCTAATGGTAACGAGGAAAGAGAGGACACTGGACTTATAGATGGCCGTGTTAGACAAAATATGTACTGCACCTATAGGTAACCTATAGGTGTAGAGTAGTACTCTATCCTATACGTGCATCTCTTTGTACGGCCACCACGGGGGCTTTTCCCGTGCCTAGAACACGCAATCAATCCCCTCCATCAGGGCATCATTCTCCCAACATCAACATGGTATCTAGAGCCTTCCTCTTCCCTGCTTCTAGCTGTCACCGGTGTTAACCGATCCCCGCGACGAGGAATCTCGATCATCTTAGATCGATACAACCAGGAATTGATCCCCAAGATCATCACGACTAGATTCCAAATCTTTTGATCGCTCAAAAACCGTTCCCAAACCCTTGATCCACATCGATGTACAACCCTAAACACCCACCCTTCCCTCCCTGGGATCTGATGGTGTCATTGGCATGGGTATGACTTATCAAGTTCCCATAATTGGTATACCTGATACATGCCTAAGATACAAGCCTATAAGGCCCACAAAGAATAAAGAGCCCAAGAGGCATCCGACAATCAGAAGTTTGACTTAGCAGTCAAGATAGAAGTGCAAACCGACATAATCTTAGAGTTGTAAGCATAACTTGTAACCTATCCGTATTCGACTCCAAGACCCAGCCTCTCATATAAAAGCTGGGAGGAGCCGACAGATAGGGCACCGTAGCATTGAGAAAAACACAAGCCGATGTGAGTTAGATTGCATATAGCAAATCAACGACTCTAGAACCCTCCGTTTTGATAATCAGACAGGACATCGACTCCCTTGTTTGTATGATAGGCCAGGGAAATCACTAGCGCTCTCTTTCCCTAAAACCCAAGACCATAACAATGGACATTGTCGAGGTCACCCCTCGTCAATTGGCGTCGTTTGCGGGAACTTTGAGTGCTAGAGTCATGAATTCGGCGGCTCCATCTTCACCAAGCAGCAATCCGACAATTGAGGTCGGTGAGATACACCATGATCCCACCAATCTTGGTCCACGCCTGCCCACCCCTCTCCCAGCCTCCAACAACTTCGATCGAGAGACATATCTCATGATCGGGGACCTCCACTTTCGTATCGGGGTAGCAGAAATCCTCTACCTTTTAGATCTGATCTACTCGGATCCGTCGGCTACAATCGTAGCACATGCGGTAATGCCAGCATCTTCTATCGGCTCCACTGGAAGGGCCACCTCACACCTGATAAACGTCGAAGACAATAGTGGCCACGTCGCGGATCTAGGGGATTTGGCTGATCTCTATGACGGCATCTCCTTCAGATGTGACTCTAAAACACCATCACTCCACAACATGGACCCGACAAACATCGAATCTGAGAAAAGCATTGGCTCCAGGATGAAGAAAGCCGACTCCTACCCAGAACATGACCCATGGGATTTCACTCATCTGCAAGACAGTGTCTCCTATGATTCCGACAACTGCAACAACAACTGATACATGGAGCGTCACTAGGTGTGCGTGATAATAGGAGCTACGGGAGGGGAAGGAGAAACTTCGACACCATGCGACTCCCACGGTAACCCTGTCATCGAACCCAATGATATTGTTTCAGAAAATGATACAAATGATCGCAGGAACGGACTGGAACCACCCGTGGAAAACCGTGTTGTCCAAGGAGGGGGCAGAGCACACGAGGGCGAACGCATCACTTTTCGGCTATCACCAGTGACATAGGAGAAGGCAAGAAATGATGTCTCAGGTGTAGTGCTCATGACGGTGGATGCCTCACGCGAGGATCTGATGGCCTACCAATACCTCCTCCGCAAGTAGAAGAGGCAACTAGTCAAACTGAAAAGGGAACTAGAAGAGCATAAAAGGCTACCCAATGAGTCAAGTCTACGGCGAGCGCAGCTGAGTTCCACCCGCAACTCTAGGAGCGTCGCGGGAGGATCGCAACCAAGAAGGGGTGGTTCGTGGTTGTAGAACATAGCCAAAGCTGAAAGGCGTGAGATCTGGACCTATCATTTATGTTCGTGGATTCGGTTGGCAACATCAAGGCCAAGACAGCACAAGCCGCCCTGGTCGTGGCTCAGCCCTATCTACTCACAACTCAACCATCAGCTGACGATCTGCGGGCAGCTACCCATTTCCCCGCCCTTATGGGCCTCGGCATGGTCAGAGCAACACTCGCACAAGGGGACCAGGAGATTGTCCCGCAATCCAACAAATCACCACGTCGTCACAACAACCCTTGGAAAGTGGTAGAGACCTGAAGGTCTAGCTCACCACACCACATGTGCTTCATGCACTCCCCGCGCTGTCACGATGCAAGGAATGACATCACGTAGCGCATAGTTGACAAGTATCGAGAAGAGCGCAGTAGCCGAAGATATTCAGATGCCAAAAGCGACGATGAGCGCGAGCCATGCGGTGCCATTTGCTTTACCCTTCGGGTTCACAAAATACATGTACCCAAGGACTTCAAGCTCCCCCACGATCATCAAAGGTACGACAGACTCCAAGAGCCAGAGGCATGGCTGGCTGCTTATTTGCAAACCGTCAAACTCCTAGTGGATCAAAGGCCACCGCAATGCAAAGCCTATAGCTGCATTCAAGTGGCGTTGCACGATCTTGTTTCAGGCAGTTAACCAAAGAAACCTTCAATAGCTGGGGCGACCTAGAGGAAAAGTTCATACGAAACTTCAAGTCCACATTTAAGCGATCCACATCCATCGAGTAGTTGTGGGCATGCAAGCAAAAGTCAGGGGAAGCAATATGCACATTCATACATCGGTGGAACATAACCAAGAAATTAGCCGAGAGTATCTCCAACGAAAGGGCAATTGACACCTTTAGCGACATCTTGCGTTAGAAAGAATTCATAGAAGGGATGGGTTGAGTGAAGCCGAAGATAATCTCCCAGCTGATGGACATGGTGAATTGATGGGTCGACAGCGAGGATGTGGTAAACAATAAACATGGACGCTCACCCAAAGAAGACCGCGACAAGCGCAACACTGATAACAGGAGGCGCCGCAACTACAATGGATATGGCAGGCCAAGCCACGCCGCGGCTGGTGATGACCCACAAGTATAGGGGGTGTATCGCAGTATTTTTGATAAGTAAGAGTGTCGAACCCAACGAGGAGCAGAAGGTGTTGGCTAGTGGTATGGATCAGGAATTCTCTGCAAATACTTAGCAAACGGATTTTTAGGGGTTTTCGATAAAGCAAGTAAACAAAGTACGAGTAAATAAAAGACAATAGAAATAAATGCAGCAAGTGGCCCAACCCTTTATGCAGCAAAGGACAAGCCGGTTGTATTACTTAAGATGACCAAATATTCTCGAGGACACATGGGAAGACTGTCAAGTGCTTTCGCTTCATATAGTTGATTAATCTTCTTTAGCTTCCTAAGTGTTGTGTGGGTGAACCTGTGCTAATGTACCGACCTTCCTAGGACTAATGCATATTTGTGATTATACCCCTTGCAAACATCCGTAAGTACAAGAAAGTAATTAAGGTAGAAACCTAACCACAACTTTAAACTCTAAGACCCTTAAGTCCCTTGTGCAATGGTTTCCTAACGGGGGTTCAGGTTTCTGTCACTCCGGCAACCCCTACGATTAGTAGCCAAATACACAATGCATTCCCCTAGGTCCATATAGGTGAAGTGTCATGTAGTCGACGTTCACATGACACCACTAGAAGAAGTACACCACAACTTAAATATCAAACTATTGAATCTTTCTCAACATAACTCCACTACTAACAACATGACTTCTCCCATGTCCTCAAGAACAAAACGAACTACTCACAAGACATAATATGGATCATGATCAGAGATGGAATAATGATGTATAACAATTTAAATATAAACAATAATTCAATGGTTCACTCAATAGCATCAACTACAAAGAGTAATCAACACCGGGAAAGTTTCCCCTATGAACTATGCAAGATTCAACGCAATTGTTACATCAATATGGAGATGGTGATGAGGGTGCTGATAGTGATGATGATGATGATGATGATCCTGATGAAGTCCAGCTTGATGGTGGTGTTGATGGCGACGATCTCCCCTCTCCGGGAAGGAATTCCCCCGGCAGAAATCTGTCTGCCGGAGAGATCTTTCTCTCTCGGTGTTTTCCGCCCCGTAGAGGCGGCATAATCTTTCTATGGTCGCTCCCCGAGTCTTACGGTTTCGGGAGGATAATATACGCCAGAGGGGAGTGCCAGGGGTGGACCAGGGCGGCCACAGCACCTGGTGGCGTGGCCTAGGCTAGCCCGCGCCAGGGGGTGGTGTGGGCCCCCTGTGGCCCATCTCCAGCCCCCTTCTGGCTTCCTTCGTCTTCTGTAAAAATAGGATTTTCCGTATATTTTCCCAGATTTTCTGATCTTCGCGAATTTTGCCTCCAAACAACACCTTTTCCATCAGAATCCTGACTGCAGCGGTCCATGCTCCAAAAGTCATCAACCATGCAAAAACAGATGAAATAACATAAGTATCACCTCTCAATACGAAATATATCAATGAATAATGTGAATTATGACATAGAATAGTGATGCAAAATGGACGTATCAACTCCCCCCAAGCTTAGACTTCGCTTGTCCCCAAGCGAAACTGAGCTCAATAAACATGACCTCAGGTTTATGGAGTGAAGAGCCGATAAAAGAATACGGACAAGAAGCATCACATTCATCAAATACATAGATCATAATAGAATACAACTCACTATTATATAACTTAACTGCAATAAGTAAAGGAAACACAATAAAGAAACATAAAGTAAATCATAATTGGTAATGGCAAACTTAGCTCTTGGTCGAAGAATAGTTGATAATTTGTTGGAGTTCACAAATAACTGGTTTTCAATGATAGCTTTCAAAGTAGTAAACATCAAGATAAGAGCAAAGTGCAAAACAAGGAACATAAGCAACATGATTTGAATAAATCATCATATGAATGAATGAAACACAACAACTCAAAATAATTGCTGAGGTAGAAGGGAGTAGGTTTACTGACTCAACTACAAAGTAAAAGAAAGGCCCTTCGCAGAGGGAAGCAGGGATTGCAAGTCTCATAAAGAGCTCCCAAAAATTATGATACTTACTAGCTTTCAGCTCTCATTTCCCCTATCATAGGCATCTTTAGGTGATTAAGGTTAAAGTGACACAACTAAGAGGATATGCTTGACAAGTTATAAGTTGAAATCTCATGCCCCTTACTTATGAGTACCGAACCTCATGCTACTCAACTTCAGTCACAAGTAAGCTCTTGTCATTGTAAATACATGTATATCATTGAGAACCGCCAACGGGGTACCCCTTGCACATGATACAGGAGCTATCCCATAATCAAAATGACAAGGCAAGCAGACAATGAGCATCTCAGTGATCTTTTTATCTGCTATTTGAATAGGTTTTTATTGAGGATGCTTCATAGAATGCTCACTATAGTTATGCTGCAAGTTTCCACCATGATTAGGCATGGCTTAGGCTAGCGGCCCAGGCGTTTCTCTAACACACATATGAACTCCATGATCTTACAAGTTCCCCTTTTATTTCACACCACCGGGATCCATAGGCAAAAGAACATGATAACAACTAGGTACAAGTACCAATGAAGTGTTGAAAGCGTTCCCCATGATACATGGTTCTGCTAACTTCAACTCATAAAGCACAAGCATATACGCAACAAAGAAGGACCCAATGGTTCAAGTTTATTAAATGCAAGAAAGTAAAGTGTGCCATCAAGTTCGTGAGAGCTTTAATCACTAATTTTCACATAACAAGTTTAATTTGGGAGGTAGATAAAACAAGAATTTACTTGGAATAGCAATAATGCTAATAGGTAGGTATGGTGGACACAAATGGCAAGGGTTTTGGTTTAAAGGAGTGGATGCACGAGAAGAATCCCCTCTCAGTACAGGTTTTTGGCTAGCAAGGCTGGGTAGCAAGTATAAGAGTTGAAGGAAACACACAAACATACAAGTGATAAAAACAAACATGCAATCTTCCTTGGAAGCACAAAAGATCTTAACTAGAGAATACTAAACTTATGAGCAAATCAAGAAAGAAAGATGATGAAATTATTTTTCTTTAGAATACTACTATCTTTTCATTCAACTCTCCAAAAATAGTGTTGCTACTAACCGAGCCAGGTTTGCCAAAACCAACTGAATTAACGCAATGATCCCAAAGTGATACCAATACTAACAACAAGATCAATCATATAACCACGAATTGAAAACTAATATAAGCTATGAAAAGAGTGAATGATAGAACTTCTCATTAATATTCCATAACTGCAACTCACACCAAGGGATACATATCTAACGAGAGAGGGGACACTTTCATAATGCAAACCATACTACATAATAACTTCTATATTCATGATATGACTCTACTAATATGGGTAAAAAGATAGAAGATAGTGATGTGATACCGCGGCACTCCCCCAAGCTTGGAACAAACCATGGGGATGCCAAACCTGATGACGAATTACTCCTTCGGTGGTGGTGGTATCCTCTCGATGAGCTCTCTGATAAGTTTCCCCAAGTCCTCAATCTCAAAGGTGAGATTACGAATCAGCTGTGAGTTTTGCTCAATGCGGCTCATGATCATGTCAGGTTGAGTATTCCAGCTCTTGCTATTCTTTCCCCACTCTTCCTCCTTGAAGTCTTCTTTTCCTGCATGGCTAGAACGAGACAAATCCCAATTGGAGGGTAATTTCCCCTTGGGCATATTCTGGTATTGATGCTCATAGATAAAGGTATGGAAAGGATTCTTGGTGCATGGAGGAAGTGACCGTGGAGCCAAACTGTGATGAGGAGCTTTCCCCCCAGTCTGCATCCGTGCAGTCCTTCTAACCCTGGCAGGTTTCGCCACCACTCCAATGCTTGCAATGGTAGTGCTGGTGTGCAGATGTTGGCCTTGCTCCTCTTCACCTTCACTCTTAATCTCCTTCTCCTTTCCGGGGTCTTGGAGGTCTTCCTCCATAGGCTCCTTCCCTTTATCCTTGGAAGACACCATTGTGCTTCTAAACTTTCAAAGAATATGTCCTGGCAGAAACAGTTCGAAACAAAAACACGACGAAAACACGATATACGAACCTCGAGAGATCTGGGGGATTATATATTACGAAGTTTCATAACAAAAGGAAGGTACTGGGAGAAAACGAGTCAGAGGCGGAGTCTGGGGCGGCCACACCACCTGGTGGCGCAGCCAGGGGTGGGCCTGCGCCACATTGTGGTGTGAGCCATCCTGGCTCCATTTCCGTCCCTTTTTCGCTTCGTAACTTCCCTTATTGCGTAAAAACTGCAAAAGTATAGTTGGATAGTGTTTTCGCGGAACTTTTCTTACCAGAACTGTTACCTATTTGAAAACAGACTCTGCAGGTCTCTGAATTTGGCATCTAGTAGATTCTTCTGGAGTCACCACTTGAATATCATTGATATCTTCATCTTCATACACTTATTACTTGAGTCATCAAACCTTTCTCGTCCTTATTACACCATTATCTCCACTTCCTGGAAATTTCTTTCACACAAAACTTCACATAAGTTTTATTAGCAACATTAGTATATATGAAGTGATAAAACCTTTTGAGTCCAACTTCAACTGAAAACCATCAAAACATAAGCTACTGTAGCAACTCCTTTCGAAAACCCAAAAAGAATTCAAAAAGGAAATCGAATAAAGAAGCAAATGCAAGAGTGGCAAAATCTGTCAAAATAGACTAGCAGGTAAAGATCAATTTTTTTGAAAATCTTCTGTTGCTCAAATCAAAAAGTGCAAAAGTAACGAAAGTTAAATAACAACCTAGGGCAGAAGCACAAAAATTACAGCTCAATCCAACATACAGAGATCTCTCACGAATTTTTACGGTGAAGCACAAAAATCTATTTCGGGACGGCAACTTCCCCAAATATTACTTCTCTCTCATTAGAGGTTGATCTTGACACAAAAACCAAACAAAACGGATAAGGAGAGGTTACTACCGAAGTAATAACTTCCAAGACTCAAAGAAACACAAACAAACTGAAAGCAAAAACAAATTGGGTTGTCTCCCATAAAGCTCTTTCTTTATAGACATTAAGATGGGCATGATAATTTTGATGATGCTCACATAGGAATATGAATTAAAGTGAAAGAGAGCATTAAGAAGAAAAAATACACACGTTTAAGTCCAACCCACTTCCTATGCAAGGGAATTTTGTAAACAAACAAGTTGTTGAAACCCGAGGCTACTTGCATATGAAGGCAAAACAAGTGCAACATAAAAACTTTCAGCATAAAACGAGGAAACTTGATATTATTGAGATGCATAAGAACACTTTTCCCTCTCTCATAGTAACTTTCAGTATCATGCATAAACTTAACAATATAACTATCACAAGGGCCATCATAGCAATGATCACTTATTCTAACAGAAAACACAGGAATACTAGCTCTCATAACGCTACTTTGTGAAACAATATTAGAGGTATCCTTACAAAGGATAGGGTGTCCCTCTTCTTCATACTTAGTGACAAAGTCTTTCACATTTGCTACTATAGGTTCATGAACCATTTTTTTAGCCGGTTCAGCAGCTTTACTTGTACTTTCATTAAACATACTAGCTATCATAGAATGTTCCTTCATCTTACATGGGAAAGGGATTTTCTCAATGTAAGGTTCATGTAAGACATGATTAGCAGTGTAAACTTCAGTATTTCTTGCAGGAACACTCTTTGTAGTATCTTTATAAGGTTCATGATACTTATTCCACTTCTTTTTAGGCACTTCTATATAGGAAGCAAAAGCCTTAAAATAAGAAGCAATAGCTTGAGAGTCTAGACCATAAGTATTTTTAATGTTTTGAAAGTCATCAGTTCCCATAAAATATTCAATGCATTCATAATCGTAATTTATACCTGACTTTCTACCTTTGTCATTCTCCCAAGCTTCAGCATTATCTTGAATACGGTCCAGAAGATCCCATTTAGCTTCTTCTTCCATGCGAGTGAATGATCCAGCACAAGAAGCATCCAATAAATCCTTTTCGTGTAGGGAAAACCTTGCATAAAAGTTATTGATAATAATATAGTTGGGGAGCTCATGAATGGGACATTTGAGCATTAGTAACTTCAATCTCCCCCAAGCTTGAGCTGTACTCTCTCCATCAAGAGGCCAAAAGTTGTATATTTGATTCCAATCTTTATGAATCTCACTAGGAGGATAAAATTTTGAATAAAAGAGAGGCACTATTTCCTCCCATTCAAGAGCTTGACCATTCTTCAGTAGCCTATACCATTCCTCAGCTCTTCCTTTTAGCGATAATGAGAATAACTTCTTCTTAACTTGATCTGTAGTAATACCTGCACACTTGAACAACCCGCATAATTCGTGTATAAAGAGCAAATGATCACCGGGATGGACAGTTCCATCCCCAACATAGTAGTTATCCATAACATGATCAATAATTCTTGTAGGTATTTTAAAAACATCATTCTCAGCAGGTGGTGGCTTATCTACTACCTTAGTAGTGGTAGTAGCATTACCAAAGAAGAAACTCAACGAATTATCTATAACAAAAATAAAGCAACTAGTAGAAGTAAACAATACTCACAGTAGAAGTTTCATTTACCAGTTCCACTCTCCAATAGCGCTTCACTCCCCGGCAACGGTGCCAGAAAATAGTCTTGATGACTCACAAGTATAGGGGGTGTATCGCAGTATTTTCAATAAGTAAGAGTGTCGAACCCAACGAGGAGCAGAAGGTGCTGGCTAGTGGTATGGATCAGGAATTCTCTGCAAATACTTAGCAAACGGAATTTTAGGGGTTTTCGATAAAGCAAGTAAACAAAGTACGATTAAATAAAAGACAATAGAAATAAATGCAGCAAGTGGCCCAATCGTTTATGCAGCAAAGGACAAGCCGGTTGTGTTACTTAAGATGACCAAACGTTCTCGAGGACACATGGGAAGACTGTCAAGTGCTTTCTCTTCATATAGTTGATTAATCTTCTTTAGCTTGCTAAGTGTTGTGTGGGTGAACCTATGCTAATGTACCGACCTTCCTAGGACTAATACATACTTGTGATTATACCCCTTGCAAACATCCGTAAGTACAAGAAAGTAATTAAGGTAGAAACCTAACCACAGCTTTAAACTCTAAGACCCTTACGTCCCTTGTGCAATGGTTTCCTAACGGGGGTTCAGGTTTCTGTCACTCCGGCAACCCCTATGATTAGTAGCCAAATACACAATGCATTCCCCTAGGCCCATATAGGTGAAGTGTCATGTAGTCGACGTTCACATGACACCACTAGAAGAAGTACACCATAACTTAAATATCAAACTATTGAATCTTTCTCAACACAACTCCACTACTAACAACATGACTTCTCCCATGTCCTCAAGAACAAAACGAAATACTCACAAGACATCATATGGATCATGATCAGAGATGGAATAATGATGTATAACAATCTATAAACAATAATTCAATGGTTCACTCAATAGCATCAACTACAAAGAGTAATCAACACCGGGAAAGTTTCCCCTATGAACTATGCAAGATTCAACGCAATTGTTACAGCAATATGGAGATGGTGATGAGGGTGCTGATGGTGATGATAATGGTGATGATGATGATGATGATCCCGATGAAGTCCAGCTTGATGGTGGTGTTGATGGCGACAATCTCCCCTCTCCGGGAAGGAATTCCCCCGACAGAAATCTGTCTGCCGGAGAGATCTTTCTCTCTTGGTGTTTTCCGCCCCGCAGAGGTGGCGGAATCTTTCTGTGGTCGCTCCCCGAGTCTTAGGGTTTCGGGAGGATAATATACGCTAGAAGGGAGTGCCAGGGGTGGACCAGGGCGGCCACACCACCTGGTGGCGCGGCCTAGGCTGGCCCGCGCCAGGGGGTGGTGTGGGCCCCCTCTGGCCCATCTCCAGCCCCTTCTAGCTTCCTTCGTCTTCTGGAAAAATAGGATTTTTCGTATATTTTGCCGGATTTTCTGATCTTCGCGAATTTTGCCTCCAAATAGCACCTTTTCCATCAGAATCCTGACTGCAGCGGTCCATGCTCCAAAAGTCATCAACCATGCAAAAACAGATGAAATAACATAAGTATCACCACTCAATACGAAATATATCAATGAATAATTGTGAATTATGACATAAAATAGTGATGCAAAATGGACGTATCAGGTGGTTACGTTAATGAACAACCACGAAAGTGATAATCATAGTGGAGGCTATCAAGGCAATCGAGATAATGCTGGGCCAAGCCGAACAACCCAGTAGTACCGCCCAAAAGTTCCTCGGGATGTCCCAATATCACCCATGCATATGCTGGAAGGGCGATGCCACATGCACTACTACGTCAACTCTGAAGGTCGGAGACGCTCGAACCATCTCATGAAGGACTGCCGCACTTTCTTGGGTCTACAAGGAGCCTATGGTGCCAAGGTGGCCGAAGCAGCAAACCAAGGGTACATCACCGCACATGGCACCTTAGCACTCAGCGCACCACCGCCGCCGCCAGGAGCACCCCCGGCAGCCGTAGCAATTCAACAACATGAGGCAAAAAGGGACTAGGACGATGAATACTCGAGGTCTAGGGGAGCAGTGCACATGATCCAGAAGGGGCGCCCATCCAACAGGACGCAGAAGCTAATAACCTGACAAGTCAACATGGTAGTAAGGATGCCACCGCTAACACACGAGTACCTTCACTACTCTGAGCAGGAGATTACCTTCAGCAGAGCTGACCACCCCCTTAGGGTCCCACGACCGGGTCATTCAGCACTGATAGTGTAGGCCCAAATAGGCGGGTTCGATATGAGAAAAGTCTTCATGGACACAGGAAGCAACATCAACCTCATCTACGCCAAAACATAGTGTGCAATGAACTGCTCTCTGACCAATCTAGCTCCAACGGAGACCTCCTTCCATGGCATCGTCCCGGGCAAAGCCGAAGTCCCCTTAGGCACGATCTATCTTGATATTGTCTTCAAGACCCGAGAAAATTTCAGGCGTGAAAAAATCAAGTTTGAGGGTAAGGATTGGCCATCACAATACCACACAATCCTGGGACGACCAATATTTTCACGATTTATGGTGGTACCACACTGCGCAAACCTCATGATGAAAATTCCGCCAGCCAACGGAATCATAACCGTGACGGGAAGTTTCACTCGATCAGATAACTGTGACAACGAGTTCAACAAGATCTCTGAATCCGTCAGAATGGAAACAGAGTTTTCCCAACTCAAGATCTTCGATACCTAAGACGCTCTGCCAGAAGCAATGATGGCTCTGAAATATAGCCATCTAACATCCACATTTAAACTAGATATTAGTCATATTCTTGATGAAATATCTCTCTAAACCCTGCCACTAATGCTTATATTCAGAGGGTATGCAATCCTTTCTTTTTGTATTTTTGCTGCGCAGATAATGTCATTTAAAGGAGGGAATCACTACATTAAAGTCAAAGAGACGAGATTTCCAACTACCAGAAGAAACTAGGAGCCTTGTATCGGAGGCAGACGCCATAACGACCAACTATACGGTCAGAGCAAAAATTCCGACCGTATAGCTCCGGTCGTATAGTTGGCGCCACCACCATTAGGTCAAACAGAACAACTTTCATGAAGGGACCCCTATATAAAGAAGCCTCGGGCAACGAGAAACAGGGCCGAACCAGCCAAGAAGCCATCCAGAAAGTCCCTGCCATAGATCACCAGCCGCCTCCAGATCTCAAAACCCTTCTCCATCTCCATAGCCATACTCCACCACTTGTAATAGTAGATATCTTCTCTGATTGGCGACATTGTAAGACTATTGCTATCAATCTCATGATTTTTATTACAATGTTTGTGATTGTTGATCTCATCTCTATGTGTAAGTAATTCTCACTGGGCTAAGGGCTTCGTCCTAGCCATGTAGCAATTGTGCATGTGAATTATCATAGATGGGATCGTGTATTAGTTGTATGACATGATGATTATTATATCCTCTCTTGCCTCAATCTAAGGACTTGTCAGGTACCAAGACCCCGAGGGTTGAGCCAGGTATAGGGAGTATGAGTGATGACTGATCTGCAGGTTGGGAACCCCAGTGACAGAAGGGGTAGTACGGATGTATGTGAGGGATTATCTTGGGATTAACAGTGACATCACTATGCATATCATTAGTTCTCTTTCTTCTATGGATGAGAGTAGTAGGTTATTGCTACAAGCGGTTGCGGAGGCAATAGCAATTATGGATGCAGTGCCCACATATAATTTATCTTGCTCTAACAACTACACGCATGCTTTATTTCTATCTTTTATTTCCATCAGATGTTTTTGCACAGCTACAGGTGAGACCGAACGCCCTAGGCCCTCTCTCTCCATCATCAACAACAACCAAAAGACGCAAACTACTGGTCCGGTGAAAACACAAAAGGAATTCTAAAACTCCCGAAGGTCTGTTAAAGGAATTTCACTACGCATTCGCTTCCCGAGGATTCAATAACCTAGATCTACTAGGGAAATAGAAGGTATACTACATCCGTAATCCGGATCGAAGGTATCAACCCTTTTTCTAGCGCCGTTGCCACGGAAGCAATAGCTACACTGGTGAGGTTATTAGGAACCTTGCTAGTTTTAATTCTTGTTTTTAGTTTTGTTAGTTTTCTTTCAGTCTTTATTTGATAAACCAAAAAAATTAGTTATTCTTTAAATTCTTGCTTTTTACCATTATAATTCTTTATCTAAGAAAACCCCAAAACATAGGAAGTATGGCTGAAAAGAAGCTTGGGGAGTTTGCTACTCCCAGTAATGATTATTTGCATACTCCAATTACTCAGCCAGCAATCGCTGCTGATGACTATGAAATTAAGCCCCATTAATTAAGTTTGGTTCAATAGAATCAATTTGGAGGCTGTGTTGTTGAAGACGCAAGTATGCACTTAAATACTTTTACTGAAATATGTGATATGATGCGTATAAAAGACGTTGACCCTGATGCGGTCAGATTGCATCTATTTCCTTTCTCTCTAAGAGGAAGAGCTAAAGAATGGTTGCTATCTTTACCTAAAAATAGTATTACATCATGGGCGGGATGTACTTCTTTATTTATGACTAAAATTTTCCCACCTGCAAAGACTATGCAACTTCGATCTAATATTACTGGCTTTAGACAGGAAGAGCGTGAGCCACTAGCGCTTGCATGGGAGAGGATGAAAGAATGCCTAAGAAACTGTCCTAGTCATGGGATGGAAGATTGGTTAATCCTCCATTTATTTTATAATGCTCTTAATCCTGTATCTAAGTCTATGCTTGATAATGTAGCTAGAGGAACATTTATGCGTAAACATATTACCGAAGCAAAGCAACTGCTAGACAATATGCAAGACAACCATGCCCAATGGCATGTGGAAAGATCAAACACTAAGAAGGTGAACTCTGTCTCACCACAAGAGAACGAAGATGTCAATGCTAAGTTGGATGAGCTCATACTAGCCGTAAAAGGTAAGGAAACTCAGGTAAGAGCCAACCCTAAAACAAAAATTGAAGAAATAGACTTCGTAGCTCGTAATGATTATAATCCTGCTTGGAAGAAGAGTTACAATCCTAACTTCCAGAAACACTATGCTAGTCCTGTAAGAAACTCTAATAATAATATGGGAACTAGTAATGGTAGTCTCCAAGAAACACTGAAGTCTTTCATAGACTCACAAAACAAACAAAATAATATTCTAGTTAAAATTACGGAGAACCATGATGCTATGCTTGGTAAATTATCTAACCAAGCTGTTAGTTTGAGAAATGATTTACAGGCCCTTCAAGAAAGAACGAGGATCGTTGAGTGATACATTGCAAATGTATCTATAATTTTTGATGTTCCATGCTTGGTTTTATCAACTTTCTTATGTTTTGTCCACACTTTGGAGTACTTTTCATATGATTTCTTGGACTAACCTATTAAAAAGAGCCACAGTGCTAGCTGCCTGTTTTCTGCTGTTTTTGGTTTCAGGAAGTGAGAAAATGAATATTCTCGGAATTGGACGGGACAAAAGCCAAAGTCACTATTTTACCGAGGGACACTTGGAGCCAGAATACGAGACGGAGAGGGGCTGGGGCCTGGCCACACCACCTGGCAGCGCGGCCAGGCCTGACCTGCGCCAGGGGGTGGTCTGGCCGCCCTAGGCACCCCCTCGGCCTCTCCTTCCGCCTATATATTGCCTACGATAAAGAAACCCTAATTACCCGATCAAAAGTCCACGAAAGAGTATGTAGCCGCCATCATCTCCATCTCTAGATCGGGAGGGATCTGAAGCTCTTCCCGGCACCCTGCCGGAGAGGGGAATTCACCCTGGAGGCCCTCTTCATCACCATGCAAGCCTCCGGTGTGATGCGTGAGTAGTTCATCCTTGGACTACGGATCCATGTAGTAGCTAGATGGCTGGTTCTCCTCCTTTGTGCTTTCATGTCTAGATCTTGTGAGCTTCGTTCATGATCAAGATCATCTATTTGTAATTCTGCATGTTGTGTTTGCGGGGATCCGATGGATATTGAGATGCTATTTCAGATTGATTATTGATTCTATCATGTCTTTGTTATTTGTGATCTTGCATTCTTTCTGTTGTTAGTAGCTATCTTGGCCAAGTAGATGCTAGCAACTCCAAGAGTTAGTATTTATGCTCGATAGTGGGTTCATGCCTCTGGTAATCTAGGGAAGTGACAGAAATCTCTAAGGTACTAGATGTGCTGTTGCTACTAGGGAGAAAACAACAATCCTTTATTCATAGAACAATCGTATTGTTTACTTTATACGCAATTCGTAAAGCAATAATCTGTTGCTTGCAACTTAATACTGGAGGGGGTTAGGATGATAACCTGAAGGTGGATTATTAGTCATAGATGCAGTTGGATGGCGGTCTATGTATAATGTTGTAATGCCCAATCAAGTCTCAAAGGAGTCAAGATGATTAGTATATGCATGTATTGCTTTCTCGATGTTTGTCAATTGCCCCGCTGTAATTTGTTCACCCAGCATGTTATCTATCTTAAGGAGAGCCATCTCTAGTGAACTATGGACCCCGGTCCTTTCTTTTACATTTAATCTACAAATTGTTTACTGCTTTGTGTTTACTTTTTGCAAACTATTACTTCCTTCCATTCGATACGTTTAATCCTTTGTTTTCAGCAAAACCGGTGAGACTGACAGCCTCATCGCAAGTTGGGGGCAAAGTTCTGTGGTTGTGTTGTGCAGGTCTCCACGTTGCTGTTGGCACCGGTAGTGCGCCCTGCCAACGTTCAGCTAGCTACACCTTTGGGGTGTTTCCTTGCTCCTACTGGATTGATAACCTTGGTTTCTTACTGAGGGAAAACTTGCTGCTGTGCTCATCATACCTTCCTCTTGGGGTTCCCCAACGAGCTCGATATATTTTGGGCCATCATTGAGGCATAGCTAGGTAAGATAACCGAGAGTCAAACTCTCATTCTAGCTAAGTTTGTAGGTAAAGCTGAGCCCAATCCTATTGAGGAGCTCAAAATGATGAGGATCCAAAGGGAGGAGCCTGAAGAACTTGATTATAGTTATACTCCTTCACCAAGCTACACCGTTGAATATCTCGTAAAAAGGATCAACGTCAAGATTCCGGTAAGTGAAGGTAGTGATGAAGCTATGTACCAACATTTTGTTAATCAAGTAGCAATAAAGGTACGTGAGCTTGAAGAAGAATACAAGAAAATTGCTGAAAAATTACCTGTTAAACTAGATGACATATTTGAGCCTACTATTAAGATTAAAATTAGAACCAATGAGATAGCTGCACTTTGTGATCTAGGTGCAAGCATCTCAACAATTCCAAAGAGTCTTTTCAACAAGTTAAATCTTGGCTCCTTTGAAATTACTAAGTTAAAATTGCATCGAGCAGATTCTACCTACAAACAAGCTGTAGGAATTAAGGAGAACACTTTGGTATACATTAAAGGCTGTCCCGCTCTTATTGATTTCGTTATAGTTGACATGCCTGAAGATGCCACTGCTCCTATTATATTAGGTCGTCCTTTCTTAAGAAGTATTAAGGCTTTGATTAATCTATATGAAGGGAACGTGAAGTTGCAATTGCCTTCGTGGGATCCTTTTGTTATTCATTTCCCCAGGAAGAAGAAAGCCAAGCATGACGAGAAGGAGGCCATCACTTTGAAGGCTAATTACTTTGGAGTGGGTGTTCCACTCATCTGGCCCAAGTGAGTATCATCAAGGTCAAGCTATTGACCATAAAAGAGTGCTCCATGGGAGGCAACCCATGTGAAATAAATGTTTGAGTTAAGTTTTTATATTTAGTTTAAGTTTTTGTTTAATAAAGAGTGTTAGAAAACTCCATTCGAGGAGAAGAAATTCGGTAGTACTTAAAATTCTTCTCTATTCATGCTATTGTTGGTCGACAATATTTGCTATCAATTTTTTTGTCAAAAACAAGGTATATCACTAAGTTACAGGAAAATAAATAGTCTACGAAGAAACGGAATTGACGCGCACAGAGAGTTTAACGACCAACTATACGGCGGGAATAAAAATTCCGGCAGTATAGCTCCGGTTGTATAGATATCTTTGCCATCGAAAATTATTTTGCAATATGTACTAAGAGTTTAACGACCAACTATACGGTGGGAATAAAAAATTCCGGCCGTATAGTTCCGGTCCTATAGATATCGATGCCTCCGTACAATTGATTTTCATATGTTCTGAGAGTTTAACGACCAACTATACGGCGGGAATAAAAATTTCGGCTGTATAGTTCCGGTTGTATAGATATCGATGCCTCCGTATAATTTCTTTTTGAAAGGATACAGATGTCGCCTAGAGGGGGTGGGTGAATAGGCTGTTTAAAAACTTTTCCTAGATGGGCTTAACAAAGGCGGAATTAAACTAGCGTTTACTTTGTCAAGCACAAAACCTAGAACAACTAGGGTTCACCTATGTGCACCAACAACTTATGTTAAGCAAGACAACCAACTATGTGATAGCTAGATATGGACTTCAAGCACGAAGGCTATCATAAAGTAAAGTGCATAAGTAATAGCTCAGGTATAGAGATAACCGAGGCACGCAGAGACGACGATGTATTACCGAGTTCCTCCCAACAATGGAGTATGTCTCGTTTGGAGAGGGGGTGGTATCAAACCACCAACGCCACAAAAGGCCTCCCTTGTTCTCCGATGAATCTCACCCCAACGGGTTCGTTTCACCTCTTCCACTATATGGCAACCTTCGAGGTGGAAGCCGGCACCTTTACAACGAGTTCGGGGCACACATCCACAACTTAATTGGAGGCTCCCGAATACAAGCAAGCTGTCAAACAATCAAAGACAAGCTTGTAAGAATCAAATCAACCAAAACAAGGCTTAGGGTTTCCAATGAAACCCTAGAGCAAGGGGCCCTCAAGTGAATGAGGGGGAAATGACGATCTCTCTTGGTGAAACTGTAGATCAAGGCCTCCTCCTTCGATTCCCCAAAGATCAGGGACTTTGGGTGGTTGGAGAGGGAGATCTTGGAGTTTTGGTGGCTCTCAAATGATGTTCTTCTTTTTCTGGAACGAGCAACTTGAGGTTGAAGAAGAGGTCCCCTATTTATAGGCCCACTGATTTCTGACCGTTTTCTGACCCTTGGAGAAGAGTCAGACCGGAGACTCTGGCCTGCACACCGGAGACTCCGGTCTACACCAGAGATTCCGGCCCATCTCCGGACCAGCCTCCGGACCACCAAACAGAATGACCCAGCCCTTCTGTGGGCCAAGTGGACCGGAGACTCCGGTTAGGGTCTTGGACCGGAGACTCCGGTCAGTCTACGGACCTTGCTCCGGACCACCAATCTGGTTGACCCAGGTCTTCAACTTTGATCCACTCCGAAGACTTGTGTGGAAACTCCAGACCACACCGGAGACTCCGGTGTCTGCACACCGGAGACTCCGGTCTGAAAAACCTGCCAGAGACAAAACTAATGGAAACAACAAAACTGTAACAATCATAACATTTGCATCCGGACTCCGATTGATCTGAAACCAATTTTGTTGCAAAGGGGGTGACAAGAGCTACCCAACAAGAGAGAACATTTCATGTATTATTATGTGAGATACCTATCTTGGTGAGAAAACCGGAAAAACCTCCAAGATCAAAAACGCAATAAGGTATAAGGGGAAATCCGTTTTTGATGAACTAGAGCTTGTTATGAATATTACCACAAGCTATAGAACCTCACATGGATAAGATCCAAATAACAACCAAGAAAGATGATGCTAAGAATGCAAAGGTTTGAGCTTTCTCTCCGAAGTATATGATCAAGTTACTGACTCGGGAGCCCCTCTTGATAGAACGGTTATCTATCCTACAAACCGGTCTCTCCAACTAGCACCACGAGACCGGTAAGAAGGAAACCCTATCAAGACCATACCTTTGCCATGCGCATATTCCACTTGAGTTTGATGATGACGATCTTCTCCACCTCAAGATGGAACACCTTTCTTGATTGGTTGTGCTAGCTTGGGGAAGACTTGCAAATTGCTCCCCATACTCTACTATGGTAGAGCTTCTCTTTTGGGCATATCATCTTCCCATATCCATGACCACCATAGGATGGCAAGCTTCAAGCAAATGATCTCTTCGAGATGACTCATCTTGAACTTGCACATCATTTCTTATTTCTTCATTATGTTGGTGTCTTGAAGGTACATAAGAGATATCACTCCAACTTTATTCTTCAAGACACACTTGCTATAGGCCCAACTCTTACTTGACCAATCTCTGAATCACTCATTGAAACCTTGGTCAACACTTGATCTTCTCTACTTTCTTCTTCTCCCAACCTTGAAGCCAACATATGGTTCAAGCATTGCCTATGGACAAATCCTACAAGTAAAACTCAATGCAAACATAAGTCCATAAAGATTGTCATTAATTACCAAAACCACACATGGGGGCACACATGCACTTTCACTTTTCATATGTTCTAAGAGTTTAGCGACCAACAATACGGCGGGAATAAAAATTCTGGCCGTATAGTTCCGGTCATATAGATATCGATGCCTTTACAAATTTTCTTTCGTAGGGACAGGCAGTTTAATGATCAAATATACGACCGGAACATTTTGTTCCACCCGTATAGCTGCGTCCGTATAGCTGCGCCGCGAGGAGGAAAACCTAAAATTTTGACAAAAGGCCAACTATACGGCCGGAACACATTGTTCCGACCGTATAGCTGCGCCCGTATAGTTGCGTCCTACCACAAAATCACACGGGAAGGTACTCCCAACTCCAAAACTTCAATCCTTTTTCTTTCTTCTACCTCCAAGCTCTCTCAAAACCTCAAGGGATCTTCATCTCTACTCAATTTCGTTTGATTTCCTCGCACACAAGTGATCTACGGTATGTTTCTCCTCCGATCCTCCAATTACTTTTTGCAAATTCATCTTCGATCTATTGTCATTATCAATCTAGGGTGAGACCTACTATGAACCAATTACCATGATTTTCTTGCCTAGATCATTATTGTGAGGAGAATTCTTTAGTGTGCTATTATGAGGAATATGATGCACTTACTGTTGTTGGATCAAAAAGTTTTATTTTTGCCTTTCTTCAATGTTTTAGATGATGAACACAAGGAGCCAAACTCGTGCTCGTGCCACTGTTAGCGCTTCTCAGGCTGCCGCTCGGGAATGCATGGGGATACGGTTCAAGAATGAGGCCCATCGTGATCGCTTCAACGGGATCAAGAACCACGAAGTGAAGGCCACCACGTGGGCTTGCCCCATCATATTGAACCAACTCGGTATTGCTGATGACTTCAATTTACTTTGCAATAGAGCTGGCCTGCAAAACTTTGTGTACAATAATGTACCTACTTATCGCCGCTTAACCATTGAATTTCTTAGTTCATTGCAAAGCACCATTAAACAATGGCAAGGAAAGGATACTATTTCTTTCCGTCTGATGAACAACTACACTTTAACACTAGATGAATGGTGTGCATGCTTTAATTTGCCAAACAATGATATTCATGCTTTACGCGCATCCTTTACTAGCTTAAATCCTTCCCCCGATCAATACTATAATGGAATGAGTTTCAGTAGTAGAGTGAACAAGGGGAAGAATATTCAACATCCTGCAATTCGCTATTTGTTCTATGTTATTGCTAACACCTTGCAGGAATGTAATGAGTTCACAAGACACAACGAGGAGGACATCCTAGTCCTCACAAAGGCTGCTTACATCAACTGCATCTTGTCACTCAACTTGGGTGCCATCCTTGTGTGCTACCTGGAGACCCAAGCCTCCCAAAGCCAAGGGCCAATCACATGAGGAGGCGTCATCACCGTACTTGCCACTGCTCTAGGCCTCGACCTAGGTGAGTTGCAACCGGTACTAGGTGAGACACGTGTTGGTTTCTCCACCTTGAGAGCCTGTGGAATGCTCACTAGGAGAGGTGGTTCTTATTACCTGCATATTGCGGGAGCTAGGCATATCTACCCCGCTCCTATGCCTAATGGTCTTTTCTCTATCAAGGAGGGACATTTGCTATATGATGTGCAGGTTGAGCAACACCAACCCGAGGAAGAAATTCCTGAAGAGGACGAGGACCAAGAAGAGGAGCAAGAAGTTCCTCATCAAGAGGAGCAGCCACAAACCTGGTTCGCCACATGCCAAGATTTCCAAGGACTTGGAGGAACTGTGGAGAGGATGCACAACCTCTCTTTGAACCTCCGAGAATCAACAAGTAACCTCTCAACTCAATTCACGAACTAGAGTAACAAATTTTCCCGCCACCACAATGATTTGCAGGGCTTGCAAAAGCCTAAGCTTGGGGAAGTTTCATCATGCATCTTTATGTGGCATTCATTTGATTTTTATTTTTTTAGAGGTTGTGTTTTTATTTGAGTTTATAAGCACTCGTGTTGGCTTTCCCAACACTTTATCTTTAGTTCTTTTTATTTGCTTTCGAAATTTTCTAGCCGAGCTTTGCTGCCAATTTTCTATTCTTTAATTTTCCTCTCTTAAAAATCACAAAACAATTTCTCCATTTTTCCTTATTTTCCCTCTTTCCTTTTCCTTCCGCCTCGAGTTCTTCATATCTTTGCAGGATAGTGGTCGACTTTGAGTTTCCAAGAAAAAAATAAAAAAGGAAGAGAGAAGTGGAACCAAACATGAGAGGTATGCCTTATGACTCCCCACTTTTGAAGTTTGAGAAACCCATGCTAGTTAGTAGTAAATGTTGAGATATTATATTGGTGGACTAAGTCTTTGTATTGTCGTAAGATTTTCGTTTGCATGGGTTTAATTGGGCATGTTTTGTTCCAGCTCTCATAATTAACCAAGTCTTGCCTAAAAATTGCTTAACAATTGTAATAAGAAAAAGTCTCACAATTGAAGGCTTGGGTGTTGTAGTGCTTAGTCTTGAAGGCTTATTTCTAAAGATACTCAACACCACTAAAAATATTAATTGACTTGATAGCTCTCTTTGAAAGGATTTGTTTGATTGAATTAATGTTTAGCGGTTTTTGTGAGCATGCCAAAGTTTGACTTGTTAATCATAAGAATGATATAGCTTTATGCGTGTCAAACTTCATGGGATGCCGACAACTCTGCTAGCCTACGAACGATCTTCATGGAGGAAACTCCTAGATTTCGGCTATGAGTTGATTAAACACTTGTAGCAGCAATGCTATAGTGGGTAAGATTCTTGGCACTCCCGGGTAGCTATAATCAAGATGGAATCACTCCTCGGCTGTTATGAGAAATCATTATGCAAAAGGAACAAAAACCTTAGTTATGCCACGAGTGTCCGTCATAGTCCGATAAACTAAACAAATTTTTTGGCATGCTCTCAATTACTTTAAAACTGAAATTCTTGAAGGACAATCAATAGAAAAGTAGTGCTTGAAAAGTCTTGATTTGTTGATATAGGAGATTTGAGACACTCTAGTATATATGCTTTTCATGACAACTCTCACACTCTTAATTTACATGATTATACTTTACTGTTCAAAGGCAAGCCTATGAGTTGATTACTTGACATGGAATAAAGTTTACTCATTTGAATCATCCATGCTTACAATAATTTTGCTGCACTATAAGGATGCATGAAACCCGTATGATATGCTTGCCATTGCTCTATCTATGCTGAAGTTTTTCAGATTTATAAAGTGGAGGAAACATGAGACTACTAATCATGAGTAAGATCACCATCTCGTTATTTCAGTTTAAATGCTGAGTTCCTTTTTGGTTTTGGTTTTCTTGCTCGGGACGATCAAGTTTAAGCTTGGGGAGGTTGATGGTCTGAAATATAGCCATCTAATGTCCACATTGAAACTATATATTAGTCATATTCTTGATGAAATATCTCTCTAAACCCAGCCGCTAATGCTAATATTCAGAGGGGTATGCAATCCTTTCTTTTTGTATTTTTCCTATGCATATAATGTCGTTTAAAGTAGGGAATCACAACATTAAAGTCAAAGATACGGGATTTCCAACTACCAGAAGAAACCAGGAGCCTTGCATCGGAGGCAGACGCCATAACAACCAACTATACGGTCGGAGCAAAAATTCTGACCGTATAGCTCCGGTCGTATAGTTGGCGCCACCACCATTAGGTCAAACAGAACAACTTTCGTGAAGGGACCCCTATATAAAGAAGGCTCGGGCAACGAGAAACAGGGCCGAACCAGCCAAGAAGCCATCCAGAAAGTCCCTGCCACAGATCACCAGCCGCCTCCAGATCTCAAAACCCTTCTCCATCTCCATAGCCATACTCCACCACTTGTAATAGTAGATATCTTCTCTGATTGGCGACATTGTAAGACTATTGCTATAAATCTCATGATTTTTATTACAATGTTTGTGATTGTTGATCTCATCTCTATGTGTGAGTAATTCTCACTGGGCTAAGGGCTTCGGCCTAGCCATGTAGCAATTGTGCATGTGAATTATCATAGATGGGATCGTGTATTTGTTTGTATGACATGCTGATTTTTATATCCTCTCTTGCCTCAATCTAAGGACTTGTCAGGTACCAAGACCCCGAGAGTTGAGCCAGGTATAGGGAGTATGAGTGATGACTGATCTGCAGGTTGGGAACCCCAATGACAGAAGGGATAGTACGGATGTATGTGAGGGATTTGCTTGGGATTAACGGTGACATCACTATGCATATCATTAGTTCTCTTTCTTCTATGGATGAGAGTAGTAGGTTATTGCTACAAGCGGTTGCGAAGGCAATAGCAATTATGGATGCACTGCCCACATATAATTTATCTTGCTCTAACAACTACACGCATGCTTTATTTCTATCTTTTATTTCCATCAGATGTTTTTGCACAGCTACAGGTGAGACCGAACGCCCTAGGCCCTCTCTCTCCATCATAAAAAAAAACCAAAAGACGCAAACTTCTAGTCCGGTGAAAACACAAAAGGAGTTCTAAAACTCCCGAAGGTCCATTAAAGTAACTTCACTACGCATTCGCTTCCCGAGGATTCGATAACCTAGGTCTACTAGGGAAAAAGAAGCTATACTACATCCGTAATCCGGATCGAAGGTATCAAGCAACAAGGTCCACCCATTACTAATACTTTGACTCCGCAAAATACACAAAGGAGGTCTAGGTTCATCCTATGGACCCAAAGAAAATAGCCTATGTGGCCGCTCACCTCAGTCCCGCATAGGAAAGCACGCTCGTCGAGTTCCTCCGTGAGCGCTAGGAAATTTTTGCCAGGTCCTAGCAGACATGCTAGGAATCCCCAAGGACTCGCCAAGCACGCACTCAATGTATACCCCGACGCAAGACCAATCAAGCAATCGATCCGTCACTTCGCGGAGCCAATACGAAAGGCCACTGGAAAAGTACTCCATCGTCTACTCAATGCCAAATTCATCAAGGAGATCAAAAAAGCAACATGGGTTGCTAACCCAGTGTGTGTCCCGAAGAAAAATACAATTGAACTCCGCAAGTGCATCGACTTCACCACACTAAACAAGCATTGCCTAAAGGATCACTTCCCGCTCCCGTGAATTGACCAAATTATCGATGCAACCGCAGGGTGCGAGCGTCTTTCCTTCTTAGATGCATATTCCGGGTACCACCAAATCTGGATGAAAGTCAAAAACCAAGACAAGATAGTATTTATCACACCTTACGGTGCATTCTTCTACACCAAAATGCCCTTTGGGCTGAAGAACGCGGGTGCCACATATGATCGAATGATGCAAAATTGCCTTGGAAGCCAAATCGGCAGAAACGTCCAAGTCTACATCGACGATGTTGTCATCACAACAAGGCAGGAATCGACCTTTATCGATGACCTTCGTGAAACATTCGAGAATCTCAACATTTATTGCATCAAGCTCAACCCGATAAACTTCTCCTTTGGAGTCCCCACTAGGCAATTCCTCGGGTACCTCGTATCGGCAAGGGGAACCGAAGCTAACCCTGAGAAAATATAGGCAATCCTCACGATGGAGAAACCAATGAATTTATGAGGCGTCCAATAGCTAGCTGGGCACGTGGAGGCACTAAGCCGATTCATCTCTCGACTGGGTGAAAAGGCACTGCCATTCTACGCACTGCTGAAGAAATCGGACACCTTCGAGTGGACCGATGAAGCCCAATGAGCCTTTGAGAACCTCAATAAAACAGTATCGACATCACCTGTACTAGTGTCACCCAAAGAAAAGGAACCACTACTACTGTACATTGCCACCACAAACCAGGTGTTCAGCATAGTACTGGTCGTCGAATGACCCGAAGAAGGAAAAACCCACGGTGTCTAGCAACCGGCCTACTACCTCAGTGAGGTGCTATCTTCATCCAAGCAAATGTACCCGCACCATCAAAAGCTTGCATATGGTGTCTTCATGATGCCGCAAAAATTGCGCCACTACTTCTTCGAGAATCCGATAGTGGTGGTCAACGAGGTTCCCCTCTCCAACATCCTCAACAACCCTGAAGCTATGGGGCGTTTCTCTCTTTGGGGCATCGAGCTATCCCCTCAAGACATCATGTATGAGAAGTGCAAAACAATAAAGTCTTAGGTCCTGCCTAACTTCATCACGGAGTGGATGGAACTCCAAAGCGCGGGTCCCCCAGATTTGTTGAGTGCGTGGACCATGTACTTTGATGGATCCAAAAGAACTGAAGGAGCGGGCACTGGTGTCATACTAATATCACCCCAAGGAGACAAAATGCGATACATACTTTTGATGAGCTTCCCGGACGTATAAAACAACGAAGCTGAATACGAGGACATGTTGCACAGTATGTGTATGACAAAATCTTGCGGTGCTACTCGCCTCAAAATCTTTGGGGATTCAAACCTCGTCGCACAGAAAGTAATGCACAAGTGTCATGCTGTCAGGGATAACATGATCACATACCGCGACATGTACAACATTATGGAGGGTTATTTCGATGGGTGCGAGGTCTCCCACATCAGTAGAGCAAGCAACGATGAAGCAGACAATCTTGTAAATATCGAGTCCCTCTGCCTACCCGTACCACTTGGGGTTTTATGGGAGGAAATCAGTGAGCGCTTCATCAAGGTGAAGAAAGCCACTGAAGCCGCATAGTCGCATCCGGTAGCCCTACATCTAGCTCTAGTCTAAGAACTTGGGATCTCCTAGCTCGAGAATAGGAGACCGACGTCGGGCCAGCAGGGAGGTAGAACCACCAACGGAAGCACCTAGAGAAGCATCAGGAGAAGCACCAGGAGTACGACAACTAGTATGAAGCGGTGTGATCTCGCGACGAACCAGGAGAAGCATCAGGAGCATGACCAAAGTATCGGGTGTGGGAACATCCCGTTCCCTACATGTTTGAGCAAGAGTTAGCAACTTGCAAGGCACAAGACAGCGGTAACAAGTGGTTTGGCAAAGAACTTACTAGGGTCCCTGAGTAGTATGTATGACAAATTTCTTCCCTCCCTAGGAACACTGGAGATAGCCCTGCCTAGGTGGCTGTAGTAGTGTCGCGCCCCGCTCTCCAGTCTCCATAAAACTCGTGACGGCCTAGGCGTTGCAGAAATAAAGGTTCAAACTAGGGGAAGTCAGACTTGTCATCTTTTGTAAGAATAAAGATTGAAACTTACATCATCCTTCAACTCCAAGTACTCGTCATAGGCCTCTCTCTTCTGATCCCATTCCCGAAGCTCCGTCAGGTATTCTGCATGAGAGGAATTGTAGGCTGCATCGATATGCAGCTACAATTTTAGAAATAATGAATCTCATTAACTTAGCCATTCATGAACGAATTGCAGAAAGAGGATAAAATCAGAAAGACTTACATCGTTGGTGGATCGATGAGGCTGAGAACGAGGCGCGACAGGGGGTGATCGGCGGTGAGGGTAGCCTTGATACGCGTGAGGCTCGTGGTAGGATTGATCACCGCATTAAGCATTTTGTAATGGCCATGCTCCTTGTCGTGGCATGCCATGATCAACGGAGTCTCATATACCTCCACCCGCATGGGTTCATCCACCTCCGAATGCAAACCCTAGACCATCGAGCGGTAGGTGTTGATGGTATCCTTGGCCTTGCCGTAGTACTCGGCAAGCGCGGGATGAGGCTTCTCTAGATCGGGCATGTTCTCCTTCATCTTCTCCCACACTAACAGGTCGATAACCTCACTATCATCCTTCTCCTTCATTGCCAAAGAAATGTTATGCGTGTCAACTAGAAACATGAGTTGAAATAAATGCAGGTTGTTCCATGTATATATACCATCTTTTCCTTGAAGTGACCATGGTTGAGGCTTCCCCCGCTGTGTGTTCCCTCGGAGCCACAGTTGACCTTGTTCCTCTAGCTCACGGCCGCGAAGTTGGGATCTTGCCCGAGCCACCTCATAGCCAACACCTGAAATGCGTCTTATTTTTCATCGGCCCAATGGGGCATAACCTGAAAAACCAATACTCATTTGAAGAACAGATAATGCAATTGCAACTTAGCAGCAACATAGAATCTCATTGACAAATTACTTACCGACATTGACATAGGTATGATTACTCGGATGCTCACTATTCGCTACCCTGCGTTGGGTAAAGGGCTTACGGCCCATAGAGATTCCAGATACAAGCTCAAAGAAGCAACCGACATAAACTTCTTATTGTATTAGGAGAGAAACCATGAACCAACATTATGTTGGTATTGTAATCACGTGTGTATGCAACCTATCCGCATACAACTTCGAGACCCGGCCTATTATATATAGGGCGGGAGAAGCCCAAGTGAGGGTACCGGAAATCTAGTAGACAACTTGTAATAGAGTGTTTTCCCCAATATTCAGGTGACTTTGTCTTCATTGTTTTCCTGACATCTGACGAAATCCCCAACGTTCTCTTTTCCGCGAAACCCTTAGTCCATCACCATGGGCATTGCCGAGGTTACCCCTCGTCAATTGGCGCCGTCTGTGGGAAACTTGAATGCTGGAAACACGGATTCAGCGGAACACTCTCCACCAAGCGTTAACTCGACAAAAGCAGATCCACACCCACCCACCCTCGTAGTAGTACCCGCCGATTCCAACGGCGGATCCGATCTAATTATCAGAAGCGTCCACTTCCAGGTAGACGACCCGCAAGAATCGCATCCTTCAGCCCTGATCACATCAGAACCGTCGGTGCAAAAGACCACACCTATAGCAATACCAGCATCACCTGTTAGATCCTCCATGGACGTTGCAGCACAGATCGAAGCAGGCGAAGAAGGTGCTCAATCAATCCCACCACATGGAGAAAACCCAGCACACTCAGAACCCAAAGAATGCAGTGAGAACGTCGACTTTCAAGAAAGGATGGCGAAAATTTATCTAGAACTGCGATCTCGGAGTACTACCAACGCACCTGCAGAAGCAAAAGACGACACTGTCAGGCCACATATAACACGCCACCAAGTGTACATGATCAACGGAGATACCTCAACACCACACGACGAAAACGGTAATCCCATCATAAACCCTGATGATATTTTATCAGATGACCATGCAGGAAACCATGACAACGAAGGAGAACACAACAACGGAGGAGAACATGGAAACGGAGGAGAAACAACAGATAATCGCATAGTTGGAGGAGGAGGCGGAGAACCACACATAGAAGAGAGACCAGGACTTCGGCTACCAGTGTCGGCATGGCAAAAAGCGAGAGAGTCAATTTCGGGAGCAGTCCCAATGATGGCAGATGCTTCACATGAGGACCTACTAGCGTTCCAATATTTGCTCCACCACAAGAAGAGAGACCTACTCCGGATGCAAAGACAGCTCGATAAAGGAAAAGGTTAGCCGACGAATCAAGTTTACGACGGGCCCAACTAAGCTCTACACGAGGGTCCAGGAGTGTGATAGGAGCAGCACCACCAAGAAGAGCGACATCTCGATTACAGAATATCACCAAAGCAGACAAAAGTGGAATCATCCGAGACCTCGACCTGTCGTTCATGTTGATCGATCAAGTAGGAAACATCAAGGAAAAAATAGCTCAGGCAGCCATTGTGGCCACACAGACATACCTAATCACCACTCAACCTGCACCCGACGATCTGCGCGCGGCCCTCCATCGCTCCGCTCTGATGAACCTCAGCATGGTAGGAGCCTCACTTGCGGAAGCAGAACAAGGACTCACACAAAAGACCCCACGCCATCAAAACAATCCTCGACAAGCAGGGCACACCTGGGGATCGCAATCACCACACCAGGCGCATCTCGTAGGATCCGAGCCGCGAAGCAACACAAGGAACGACAACGCCCAACATAGGAGTAGTGGAACCAGAGACGAAAATCACACCCGACGATATCAAGACGGAGATGACAAAGACGATCATGAACTATGCGGGGCCAGCTGCTTCACGCATAGGATTCACAAAGCCTCGGTACCAAAAGATTTCAAACTTCCACATGATCGACACAAATACGATGGGCTCTAGGAACCCGAAGCTTGGCTAGCAGGTTATCTAGCCACCATCAAACTACAGGGTGGATCCACAACTACGGCAATGCAAAGTCTACAATTACACCTCACCGGCGCCGCAAGGCCATGGTTAAGGCAGTTACCCGAAGGTTCAATTGGTAGCTAGAACGATTTGGAAGATAAGTTCATTCGACATTTTCACACCACATTCAAGCGACCAGCATCCTTGGAACAGTTGCGAGTGTGCAAACAAAAATCCGAAGAGTCAATAAGAGCGTTCATATAGAGATGGAATATTATAAAAAACTCGGCTAAATCCATATCAGACGAGAGGGCCATTGACGCCTTCAACGATGGCCTACGTCACCGAGAATTCATAGAAGAGCTAGGTAGGACGAAACCAAAGACAGTATCACAGCTGATGGAAATAGCAAACTGCTGGGCTGATGGAGAAGATGCGCTACATAATAAACGCGCGTGGTCACCCAAGGAAGACAGAGATAAACACGGCAATGATAAAAGACGAAGGAACAACGATGGGAACACAGGACCAAGTTACGTCCCAGCAGGTTTTTCGGGTGAAGGTAATAACAGAAGCAACGAAAATAACAGCGGATACCGCCAAAACAGAGACGACATCGGAGGAAGCCAATCCGCATAGCGATATCAGCCAAGAGCACGAGACCTACCTATGTCCGTTATGCAAATGTTGGAAGGACCCTATAATATGCATTTTTGCGTCGACTCAATAGGCAGGCAATAATCCAATCACCTGATGAAAGACTGCCAGACATTCTTGAAGATGCAGGAGTTATGCAATGCAAAGGCAACCGAAGCAGCGAACCGAGGGTACACATCCAGGCCTGTCGCACTAGCTATCGGTGCACCACCACCAGTTGCACCATCGCAAAATTCAAACGATCAAAACAATGAATACCCCAGATCAAAAGGAACAATGTCGATGATTCAGAAAGGGCATCCACCCAACAGAATTCAGAAACTCATCACAGGACAAATAAATATGGCTGAAGCATCAACATCAGCCACACCTGAGTATCTCCATTGGTCAGAGCAAGAAATTAAATTCAGTAGAGCAGATCACCCACTTCAGGTCCCATGACCAGGACATTTAGCCCTGATAGTAGAAGCACAAATTGGCGGATTCGACATGAGCAAGGTCTTCATGGATGCAGGGAGTAGTATAAATTTGATCTACGCAGAAACATTGCAGACAATAGGCTACCCTCTAGATAATCTCGCTCCAACAGAAACCTCTTTCCACGGAATAGTACCAGGTAAAGCCGAAATTCCTTTAGGCAAAGTTTTCCTTGACGTTGTTTTTGGTTCCAAATCAAATTTCAGGCGAGAAAAATTCAAATTCGAAGTCATGGATTGGCCATCACAATACCATGCAATCCTGGGACGACCAGCCTTTGCACGTTTCATGGCAGTACGACATTACGCATATTTAGTAATGAAAATGCCAGCACCAAAGGGAATTATCACGGTGCAAGGAAGCTTCACGCAGGCGGATAGCTGTGATCAAGAGTTCAAAAAAATCTCCGAATCTTTTGGGATGGCAACAGAGTTCGAGCAACTCAAAAGTTCGGCAAGTGAACAACCTCTGGTGGTAGCATGTGTCAATCTCGATCAGGCTTTTGACATGGCGAAAGACACAAAAGAATTATAGATCCATCTTGTTGACCCGACAAAAACAATGTTTGTGGCTTCCAACCTTGATCTCGCATAGGAAAGCACGCTCATCAAGTTCCTTCGTGAGCACTAGAAGATTTTCACATGGCTACCTTATGTCATGCCGGGAATTCCCAGGGAACTTGCTGAGCACGCACTAAATTTAGATCCAAAGGCAAAGCCAGTAAAACAACCACTTCGACACTTCGCAGAACCAAAATGCAAGGCCATTGGAAAGGAGCTCCCCTAACCGACGCCAATTTTATCAAAGAATTGACAAAATCAGAGTGGCTTGCAAACTCAGTATGTGTTCCGAAAAAACACTACAGAACTTCGGATGTGCATCGACTTTACTGCACTGAACAAACATTGCCCAAAAGATCACTTCCCATTGCCACGAATCGACCAAATCATCGATGCAACTGCGGGATGCGAACGTCTTTCTTTCTTGGATGCTTATTCAGGATACCACCAGATCAGGATGAAGGAGGAAGACTAGGAGAAAACGGCGTTTATCACGCCTTACGGCGTCTTCTGCTACACAACAATGCCGTTTGGCCTCAAGAACGCCGGAGCAACATATCATCGGATGATGCAGAAGTGCCTCGGAAGCCAAATAGGTATGAACGTGCAAGTATATATTGATGATGTCATAGTTACCACAGGTCAAGGATCGGTGCTGATCAAGGACTTAGAAGAAACATTCAGAAATCTCGACAGGTTTAGCATCAAACTAAACCCGAAGAAGTGTTCCTTTGGAGTTCCGGCAGGACAGCTCCTTGGATATTTGGTATCAGCCAGAGGGATCGAGGCAAACCCCAAAAAAATACAAGCTATCCTCACAATGAAGAAGCCAACGAATCTGCGTGGTGTACAACAATTGGCGGGACGAGTGGCGGCGCTAAGTCGTTTTATTGCAAGATTATGAGAAAAGGCGCTGCCATTCTATGCCCTCATGAGAAAATCGGAAAAATTCGAGTGGACAGAAGAAGCTCAACACGCCTTTGAAGATCTTAAAAGGACACTTTCAACATCCCCTGTCGTCGTGTCGCCAAAAGAAAAAGAACCTTTACTCCTTTACATTGCGGTAACACATCAGGTGGTCAGGACATTCTTGGTCGTAGAGCGACCCGAAGAAGGAAAGACGCACGGTGTGTAGAGGCCAGTATACTTCCTGAGTGAGGTTTTATTGCCATCCAAACAAAGGTACCCACAATATCAGAAACTAGCATATAGAGTATTTATGACAGCGCGAAAGCTACGCCACTATTTTTTGGAGCACCTAATCATAGTGGTCAATGAGGCACCTTTGTCAAGCATCCTCAACAATCCAGAAGAAACTAGGCGTGTTTCTCTATGGGGCATAGAATTATCCCCTCGAGATATCACTTATGAGAAGTGCAAAGCAATTATGTCACAAGTTCTGCTAGATTTCATCACAGAGTGGACGGAGTTGCAATGTGCGGGTCCACCAGATCTTTCTAGCACATGGACAATGTACTTTGATGGATCAAAAAGAATAGAGGGAGCAGAAGCATGAGTTGTACTAATATCACCTCAAGGCGACAAAATGCGATATATTCTTCGGATGAGCTTTACAAACGCATCCAATAACGAAGCGGAATATGAAGCCCTGTTGCATGGCATGCGAATGGCCAAAGCCTGCGGTGCAACTCGCCTAAAAATCTTCGGAGATTCCAACCTTGTGGCACAGCAGGCAATGAACAAATGTGACATTGTTAGTGAAAATACGGTCGCTTATCTCGACTTATATGGCATCATGGAGGCTCAGTTTGATGGGTGTGAAGTATCACATGTAGGAAGAGCAAGGAATGAGGAAGCCGACAATCTAGCAAACATCGGATCATTGTGTTTACCAATACCACCAGGAGTTTTTTGGGAGGAGATAGTGGAGCGATCAATCAAGGCGAAAAGGGTGTCGGAAGTCATAGCACCAAAGACAAGGAAAAAGAAGCATCCGCAAAAAGAGTTGGGGGCTACTTCAGAAACAAAGAACATAGAAGAGGCCATCGAAGAAAAAGATTATGAAATCAAAGAGGTCATGCTAATTGAACCAGCTTGGATGCAGCCGTATATAGCATATACGGTTAAGGGAGAACTACCAGAGGATGTGATAGAAGCTCGGCGAATCACCCGACGATCGAAGGCTTTCAGGATAATTAAAGGAGAACTATACAAAAGAAGTATTTCGGGTGTGTTACAACGTTGCGTAACACCTAAAGAAGGAAAAATTATACTGAAAGATATACATGAAGGCGTATGTGGTCATCATGCTAGTAGCCAAGCAATTGCTGCAAAAGCATTCATGGCAGGATTTTATTGGCTCACCGCAGTACAAGATGCAAAAGACATTGTCAGAACATGTGAAGCATGCCAACGATTCGCAACAAAGCCTAGAGCACCAGCCGTTGAGCTGAATCCCATACCCTTGGCTTGGCCTTTTGCATAGTGGGGACTCGACATGGTGGGAAAACTTCACAAATCATCGCCAGGAGGACACGTCTTTCTGCTAGTAGCACTCGAGAAATTCACAAATGGATTGAAGCAATGCCTGTCACCACCCAAGATGGAACATTGGCTGTGAATTTTGTTAAATCCATAGTGTTTCGGTTTGGCGTACCAAACAGCATCATCTCGGATAATGGGACTAACTTCACTTCCAATGAGTTCAAGGAGTACTGCCAGGAGATGGGAATCAAAATAAGCTACGCTTCGGTGGCTCACCCGCAAACAAATGGACAAGTTGAAAAAGCCAATGGACTAGTTACCACTGGACTCAAAAAGAGACTATTGGCACCACTTGACAGAGCAAAAGGAGCATGGGTGGATGAATTACCATCCGTGTTATGGAGTCTACGAAAAACTCCAAATAATTCAACACAAGAGATGCCTTTCTTTTTGGTCCATGATGTAGAAGCCGTGCTTGCAGTTGAAGTGTCACATGACCAAGAGTAGCTGCATATAATGAAGAGCAATCAAGAGAAGCACTTGAAGATGATGTGGATGCGCTTGATGAAGCTCGAGACGAAGCCCTCCAAAGATCAACTATGTACCAGCAAAACCTGCGCAATTACCATAGCAGAACATTGCGACCTAGGTCCTTCGCAGTAGGGGACCTAGTTCTTTGCCTCAAGCAAGATGGCCACAAGAAGCTCGAATCGCCATGGGAAGCACCAAAGACAAAGGTAAATTACTCAAATCCATGGAACGTAGCACAACTATGACGCTTTTACGCATAAGATTATTTGCAAGATGATAAGAGTACAGTTCGGCTCAAAAAATCCAAGATGTCCAGGAGAAAAGGCTAAAATAGCCATCCACTCAAAGAATAATGTACCGACGATTTTTGCCTTATATATGAAGAGAAGTTATTTGTATCTTAATCTTTTGCTTTCAAGGATCAATTCTTTTCATCAAGTTAAACATCAATTGTGAGCCTATGTCCAGATACAGGCATCCGAACATAGCCTCGGGGGCTACTCCCATCGGGAGCGCTAACGCGCACCCGATAGAAATACCATTGTGTATAAAGTACATTGACAAAAATGCAAAAACTTTTTGATTTTTACATCAGTGTATCGTCAAAAAAGGAGTTACTCCCATCGGGAGATAATATCAAAATAATAAAATTATCTGATATAAATCGGAAATATTGGCGGCCCAGCAGGCCAAACGCCAAAAAAGCCAAAAACCTCGGATCACGCTCAGACGTGAGAAAAAATCCGAATGCATTGTTTAGAAACATGAATGTAAGACCCCAGGATTCATCCTGTGTGGCCCGGTAATTGCACAAGAATGCGCTCTGCCAGCAAAAAACCGTATCAACGATATGATGCAAAATCCCGACGGACGCGTTGGGTACCCGATAAAAAATAGAAAGGTGGAATTCAGTATTCGCTAAGACCTCAGCGGCTCGAACTGGATTACACCAGCTACAAAATTCTAGATTCAAGCCTGGGGACTTGACTTTGATGTAGGCCAACCTTGTTTTTTCCTAGGAGCAATTAACTGATTCCCAATACATCGGAAGCATCAGACTCATTGTACCAAAATCAATTCAAAAAAATCAAATAGAATAAAGGAAAGAAAACTCTGAGACTCAACCTGAAAACTGTGGATTCAGGTAGAGTCTCGGGGGCTACTAACATAGGTATGATTACTTGGATGCTCACTATGCGCTACATTGCATTGGGTAAAGGGCTTATGACCTATAGAGATTCTAGATACAAGCCCAAAGAAGCAACCGACAGAAACTTCTTATTGTATTAGGAGAGAAACCATGAACCAACATTATGTTAGTATTGTAATCACACGTTTATGAAACCTATCCGCATACAGCTTCGAGACCCGGCCTATTATATATAGGGCGGGAGAAGCCCAAGCGAGGGTACCAGAAAATCTAGTAGACAACTTGTAATAGAGTATTTTCCCCAATATTCAGGTGACTTTGTCTTCATTGTTTTCCTGACATCCGATGAAATCCCTAGCGTTCTCTTTTCCGCGAAACCCTAAGTCCATCACCATGGGCATTGCCGAGGTTACCCCTCGTAAGACATGTAATATTCCACCGTCGTATGTGGCATCGCCTTGACATTGTCATGCTTAACTGCCCTCTTGCCCTGCTTAGAGGAGAAGTGATTGGCCAGCGTATGCTTGGCATTATACCACTACTGCGGTGTCAACCTCCGACAAGCCCCTAGCAAAGTTGACTACATCGTCTGCTCATCCTCCGGATCCACCTTATGTAAGGCCATCAATCATGCATAAAAGAAATTGTGAGAGTCATGAGTTAACGTGATGGTTAGATAGCAAAGTATGCCTTACCAAAAACCTAGTGAGCAAAGCAGTAGAAGCTTTCCCGAAGCCCGGTCAATCAGTGACCTCATAGTCCTCCCAATGGGTGGCTAGCTTCTTCTCACTACCGAGGACCATAGTGTAGAAGCCTGGGCAAAACTTCCTAATCAGAGCTCCAAGCAAGCTATTAGGATTGTGTGTCCCCAGCCTATACATCCAATTGTTGCACAATAAATAAGCATTAGTACATGCCAAATTGAAATTACATGTTCAAAATTAGTATAGCCACTTACTCAACGTCGTTGGGCATAATGAGAGCTTTTGCCTCCTCGAAAATAGGCGCCTTTTTAGGGACAGTCCCTTCCACACGAATCTGCAACATTGATGGTGAAGGGGATGATGCGATGTCCTCCAATGATCCGTGAAGCAGCAGGGATTTTCCCTTCTCAAAGTTCCTCCTCCAGATCCCTCTTTGGTGTGGTTTTTCGTGGCTGGAAGTTTCTGTCAATGTCAGATCTCAGATTCGTCTTCGTGAGGTGAAAGTATTTGATGAGTTGGACGTGCTACCATACGGTACAGGTGGGTGGTACGGGCGGGCTCCGCCCGTACCAGTGGTCATTAAGCTCCCTGGAGCCTTTTCCACACTTGCCAATCTCCCAAGTGCAAGGAAAAATCAATTAAATGACTTTTATCTCTTAAAAATATCATATGACAACATAATATGATAGTTCTAGTTGATATGTTCATAAGAGACTTAGTAATTCGGGATCTTGTTGAAACAAGGACAAAAGATGCGCACAAACGCGGTAAAATACCAAAAACCCATCTCTACTTATGCAAAAAAAGAGGTAAATATGCTTCGATTTTGGACTCATCAGCAGGCACCTTTGGTTGGTGGCTCCGACATTTTTCAGCCCAAAGGGCATTGTGTTGTAACAGTAAATGTCGAATGGTGTGATGAAGGCCGTCTTTTCATGGTCCTCCACCTTCATCTGAATCTGATTATAGCCTGAGTAGGCGTCAAGGAAGGAGAGGTGTTCACACCCCATGGTGGAATCGATGATTTGGTCGATCCGCGGTAGTGGGAAGTGGTCCTTCAGGCAGTGATTGTTGAGGGACGTGAAGTCCACACGCATCCGTAGTATATATGTGTCCTTAGCACCAGCACAGGGTTAGCTACGCATGTGCTTTCCTTGATCTCGCGGATGAAATCTGCATCGAGGAGTCTGTTGACTTCCACGCCCATGGCTTTGGCCTTCTTTTCTGACAGCCGACGCAACGACTGCTTGATTGGTCGTACATCGGGGAACACGTTGAGTGCATGCTCGGCAAATTCCTTGGTAACTCCTGGCATGTCCATAGGACACCAGGCGAAGATTTCCCAGCGCTCATGGAGGAATTCAATGAGCACGAGTTCCTATGCAGAACTCAGGTTGTTGGCGATGAGGGTCGTCTTGGTGGGGTCTGTCGGGTGGACCTGGACCTGCTCAGGTGCGTTCTGCCTACTCACAGGAGGAAGACTATTGTACGTTGACTCTGTTGGGGGGATACCCCCGGGTAGGGCAATGCCGGGGTATAAAGGCCGAGTTAGTCGAGGTACGACGCGGTCAAAGCAAGTGCTGGCCGGGTGACCTCAAGGCAGGCCGAACCACGGAGTAACCCGGCCCGCGGAGCGTCTCCTCAGGATCAGCCCGGTCGACATAAAATATATGCCGGCCATATTTATCTGTCTATCATGCAGGGGCCCTTGTAACCGGGTTAGCCACGTGCTAGCTGGACTATCATATGGCTTCCAAGAGAAGGAAGGGATCTTCCGTTGGTCAAAAGGTGGCTTTATTAGCTGTAGCATGAGCGAAGCAAAGCAAAGAGGAGGACCAGCAGGTTAGGGTGACCATGGTGATGCGGGCAATGTCGGCTGACGCAGCCCGTGTCTGGTGACGCTTAAAGACAAGGATTACGTTGCGGGTTACGTGCAAAGCTGGGATGAGCCGCTAAAGAGAATAAAGAAGCATCTAGCTTTAACCAAGGGGTATATTCGGAGAATATGCTGCCATGTGTGCCCTAACTTTGTAACCCGGGCTCCCCTATATAAGGAGCACCGGGGCCTCCATAGAAGGGGATCGATCATTTTTCTCTGTCTAAGATAAAACTCTAGAGCTAGCTTGTGGGGAGTAAGAGACATAGTCTCCTTCTCACCACTAGTTTGAAGAGCACTTGTAAACACCATTGATAGAGAGAATATAAGAGCATCTGTGCGTGGAATCACCATGTTTTCCCTCCCTGGATTCCCCTAGCACACATTGGCCCCATCTTTGGCCTATCCATGGCATCTGCCGTGCCACCACCATGATAGTTGGCGCCCACCGTGGGGCTAGCGGTGCTAGCAGGGGTGAAAATCTGGACAGGAAGCATCTCCAGCACTGGCGAGCGTGTCGTCTCCGGACTGGTTCAGCGCTTTGGAGCACTGGACTATGTCAGCAACAACACAGGGAGCTTCTACAGACACCCCCCTCCGCACAACGACGTCTTCATCAAACTTGGCGCGCATAAGATCTACGTTGGAGTGGATGAGTCCTGCGTTCATCCGCTGCAAATCGTCGAGGGAGGCGAACCACCTCTCAACGTAGCTCGTGGTGTGCGTATCACTCGCCCCACCAGTAGCATTGAGGTCCTGATGACCGCGCCAGACACGGAGGCAAGCAAGGGACCAGCGCTAGAGCCGGAAGTCACGCTGAAGCAGACCAGGTCTAGGTTCCCCCCACTAGAGAGGCCGGAGAATGTGCTCTAGCAGGCAATAGATAGCCTAGCAAAACCGATAGCACCAGTGGTAGATCCGGCTCAGGCGCAAGCTGAGTTAGAAGAAACTAGGCGGAAAATGTTAGTTGGGCTAAAGAAAGTAGCGGAGCTACAGCAGTCCTTGAACATTACTTTGAGAGAATATGCAAAGGAAAACCGCATAGATGGGGTGAAAATCCGAGGCAGAAACCTGATTACTGAGATTGACAAGGAATACGAACCTCGGCCGGGTCAGACAACCACGATAGTGATAGGAGGGCTAGAGAGGTACAGTACCCCGGCTAAGAACCTCAAGGCAACAAATGCGGTTGCGTCCGAGTTAGAAGGTCTAACCGGAGAGGCCTGGCAGAGGTTACAAGAGAGAGTGAACCACTTACTGAGGGTCGCTTGCCAGCAAAATGAAGAAATGAACAAGTCAAACCCAGGACCACCGGGAGCATCACACGTGGTTCATTTGGCTAGAAATAACCCGGCAAGATCCGGGGGAGCCGCATCATCTCCGAGTCACAATCCCCGGAGAGAAGAGGTGGTAAACTCCGGGAGAAGGGACAAACAGATGGTTCCCTATGATCCGGTGAGGGTAGGACAAGGCAAAGCGGTGCAAGTTGATGAAGATCGCCACAGTACCAGCCGAGGTGTAGCTGGCCGAGGTAACCGCGACCAATGCAATGCCGGTCAAAGGAATGCTGCCAACGGCAATGCCGGACAGCGTGATCCCACGGGAACGGGACAAAATGTACCTCGGCAGCAACAACAGTGCGCACCTCGGCAAGAGGGAAGTGCAGGACATGCAGGATAACAGCAGGATGCTTGTCCGGATCAGGAAAGATACAATGATGGTTATTTGGCTATGATCAACGACGGATATCCCAGACCGGATCACCACATAATTGGGTCAAGGCTGGGAAGCAGGAACTTGCAGCCAGATGATGTGAGGCTGAAACTGGATAGAATTTACAGGTCGGAGCTAATCGAGGTACAAGGTCCTCCTGGTCTGGCATGCTTTGGGCCCCGGATCATGAAGGAGCCACCGGTGCCAAACTTTCAGTTGGCCAGGGGAACCAGAACCTATGATGGTAGTACTAGGTCAGAGGATTGGCTGATTGATTATGGAACGGCGGTCAAGATCACAACTGGAAAATTGAGATGGGCAGTGAGGTATGTGCCACAAATGTTGGAAGGACCAGCGAGAGTTTGGCTGAACAATTTGCCGCCAGGAAGTGTTAACTATTGGCTGGATTTTGAGGAGTTATTCGTCAGCAAATTTTCGAGCACTTACAAGAGGACAGGCCATAGACTCTAGCGTTATGCCGGCAAAGACCGAATGAGCCATACCGGGATTTCTTGACTCGGTGGTGCAACGTGCGTAACTCATGCGAGGGGGTAATTCAATCACAAGCAATTGCGTCGTTCGCCAGGGCTGCAGATATGGAAGTATGTTGTGGTAGAGGCTGCAACGAGATATGCCAACCACTTTGGCTGAGACAATCCGGATCGCAGATTCGTATGTGTTGGGAGATCCAACGCAACCCCGGCTAATGTCAAGCGAGGCAAACGAGGAATATTACAACCGAGATGGCTCTGGGTCATCAGGGAGAAATGATTTCCGAGGAAAGAGAAGAGACGAGCGTCCGGATTACAGATATAACTCGCAGTAGGTGGCAGCGGTAGACCGGGATCAGCCCAATGATGGTGCCAGCCAGCGGCAGAAAACTGGAGGGCAAACCTGGCAGTAGAAAAGTGAAGGGAAGAAGCCTTGGACCCCGGAGCAGAAAAAGCAGTGGCAAGAACAAAAATATCGACCAATGTATACGTTCGAATCTATGTTGGATCAACCTTGCAAGTTTCATACACCAAGTCTGAATAGTCCAGCAAATCACACGACCCGGTAATGTGAGTGGATGAGGAAGTTAGAGCAGGGCAGTTCGAGGAATGCTCAGGCACCTCGGAACGAAGCACCTAGGAATGAGGCACCATGGCAACCATTACTAATAGGGGGAAATGGATAGCAACTAATGTTACCACCACCTCCGCCGAGGTACGAAAATCAGGAAAGGAGGGATGCGGTACATCAAGTAGACAATAATCAGCAACAAGGCCAAGGTTACCATGCGAATGGGGGATAAAACGAGTACATGGAACATCATCAAAGTTACTGTGTGTTTACCACGGAATAAAATGACCGGAAAACCTTGCAGCGCCGGCATATGGAGGTAAATGCGGTAATGCCAACAGTAGTGAGATATATGCCCTGGGCGGATCAGGAGATTGCGTGGAGTATTAAGGATCACCCAAAGATCATGCCTATCCATGGGACCTATGCACTAGTCCTGGATCCGACGTTCATCGGGCTGAATCTTCAATGTGAGGTTTTCCAAAGTACTGATTGACAATGGCAGTAGCATCAACATTATGTACAAGGATACCATGCACAAGTTGGGAATAACAGAGAACATGCTGCAAGCATCGGGGACCACCTTTCATGGCATCGTGCCAGGTATTTCCTATGAGCCAATTGGTAAGGTCCGAGTTGATGTATTATTCGGCACGAGAGATAATTGCCAGACTGAAAATTTGGAGAGCGCTTATCACGCGTTACTCGGCAGGCCCACGCTGAACAAGTTCATGGCAAGTACTCACATCAGCTACCTTAAGATGAAACTGCCTGGACCTAGGGGTGTGATAACTGTATCAGGGGACTTCCGACGTTCGATCGAGTGCGCCTCAGCCGGATCTAACTTAGCCGAGTCACTCGTGATAGCTCAGGAAAAAAGGAAGATACTTGAAGTGGCAGTATTGGCTTAATGTGCGCAGCAGGATATGCCGGCTCTGACCAACCCGCACGGAAGCGTGTCATTCCAAACAACCAAGGATACAAAGAAAGTGCCAATCGATGATCAGTTCCCAGAGTGCACTGTAACCATTGGTGCCGGGTTAAGCAGCAAATAGGAAAGCAAAAAAGTCAACTTCCTCCATGAGAATCGGGATATCTTTGCTTGGTCCACACAGGATCTGCAAGGTGTGCCGAGGGAGTTGGCCGAGCACTCATTGAACGTAAGACCCGGGGCTAAGACGATGAAGCAGCCTCTCCGGTGTTTTGCCGAAGACAGAAGGAAGGTCATTGGGGATGAGATATCTAGGATCCTAGCAGCCGGGTTAATAATGGAAGTACTCTATCCGGACTGGCTCTCTAATCCGGTGCTTGTGGAAAAGAAGAAGGATGATCCGAACGTGGCCGTGGTATGGCGCATGTGCATTGATTACACGAACCTGAATAAGGCGTGTCCCAAAGATCCATTCCCACTCCCTAGAATAGATCAAGTCATAGACTTAACTGCAGGATGTGAACTATTGTCATTCATTGATGCGTATTCTGGTTTCCACCAGATACCCCTAAATCCGGATGATCAAATAAATACTGCATTTATTATCCCGTACGGGGCTTATTGCTATCGCACTATGCCGTTGGATTACGTAATGCAGGGGCAACGTACCAGCGATGCATGCAAAAATGTTTACACGACCAGATAGGTCGAACCGTGCAAGTTTATGTGGATGATGTGGTGATAAAGACTAAGGAAAGCAATACGCTCCTTGATGACATCCGGCAGACATTCGCGAACTTGAGAAGGTTCCGGATGAAGCTTAACCCGGAGAAGTGCACCTTTGGTGTGCCTGTAGGAAAGTTACTCGGTTTTATAGTGTCTAGCCGAGGTATCGAAGCTAACCTGACAAAAATCCGGGCCATAGAGAGAATGGAACTGCCAAAATGCCTTAACAATGTGCATAAGTTCACTGGTTGCCTGACATTGTTAAGACGGTTCATATGTCGGTTGGGAGAGCAGGCCTTGCCCCTCTACCAGTTGATGAAAAAGGCAGACAAATTCACATGGACGCCACAGGCGAATATCGCATTTCGAGAATTGAAAAAGATGTTATCTACTGCACCAATCCTAGCAGCACCACTACCCAAGGAGCCAATGTTGCTCTATGTAGCCGCGACCAACCGAGTCGTAAGTGCAGTAATCGTAGTGGAGTGCAAAGAAGTAGGAAAGTCGGTGCAGAGACCGGTGTATTATCTGAGCGAGGAATTATCTGCTTCAAAACAGAATTACCCACACTATCAAAAGATGGCATATGGCGTGTATATGTCGGCCAAGAAACTCAAACACTATTTTGAGGAACATCCCATCAAAGTGGTATGTGAGGCACCCATATCAGAGATTATGAGTAACAAAGATGCAAGTGGCCGGATAGCAAAATGGGCAATTGAGTTAGCCCCATATGCACTGCAGTTTGATAGAAGAGATGCAATAAAATCGCAAGTTGTGGCGGATTTCTTTGTGGACTGGGCTGAGATGCAATATGAGCCACCTCTGCTGGACTCTAATTATTGGCGAATGCACTTCGATGGATCAAAACTGAAAGAGGGGTTGGGCGCCGGAGTAGTGCTTACCTCGCCCAAGAAGGATCAACTGAAGTATGTCCTTCAAATCCACTTGAGGGCCTCAAATAATGTTGCGAAATACGAAGCATTGGTACATGGTCTCAAAGTAGCAAAAGAAGTGGGGAAACATCGGATACAATGCTTTGGAGATTCGGATTTGGTGGTGTAATAAGTGTCTGGCAACTGGGATGCTTTGGATGCTAACATGGCCCATTACAGATTCCATGTTCAAAAGATAAGTGGATTTTTCGAAGGATGGGAATTCCATCACATACCTCGGATTGAAAACGAGGCGGCCGATATGCTGTCCAAGTTAGGCTCATCCCGACAGCCAATCCTGCCAAATGTTGCTTTGGAGCACTTGAGAAAACCATCCATCACACCATCACCTGAATCAGACTCAATTTATATCCCGGTACTCCCAGGATCAGGAGCTGCACCTATGCAGATAGATTGGGGAGGCACCTCAGCAAACCCGGGGACTGCTTCGGCAAACCTAGAGACTGCCTCAGCAAACCCGGGAGCATTCAGCCAGATCTAGCAGGAGTTATGTCGGTGGATGCGATGGAAATTGACGAAGAACCATTTCCCGTCTAGGCTATACAAGCTTGGGCCAAGCCAATATATGACTTCCTAAAAGAAGGAGTTTTGCCGCATGATGAGATATTCTCAAGGCATATCCAAAGGAGAGCAAAGGCCTATACTATTATCGACGCCGAATTATATAGAAGAAGTGTGACAATAGTGCAGCAACAGTGTGTTGACCCGGAGGAAGGACTTGACATACTCTAAGATATTCACCAAGGAGAATGTGGCCACCATGCCTCCTCAAGAGCATTAGTGGCGAACGCTTTTTGGCATGGATTTTATTGGCCAAGTGGTTTGGAGCAAGCAGAAGATTTGGTGACAAAATGCAATGGCTGTCAGAGATACGCCACGAAAACTCATTTACCAACGTCGGAACTTAAAACTATCCCCATTACTTGGCCATTTGCTGTATGGTGCCTAGACATGGTAGGGCCATTTAAGCCGGCTAAGGGAGGAATGACCCATATCCTGGTTATGGTTGACAAATTCACCAAGTGGATTAAAGTGAAGCCAATTAAGAAATGTGACGGGGCAACATCAGTAAAATTCCTCAAGGATATAATCCTGAGGTATGGCTATCCCCATAGCATCATAACTGATAATCGCACAAATTTCACTAAAGGAGCATTTGCGAGGTTCTGCCGAGAAAAGAAGATCCAGCAAGATGTCGCCTCAGTCGCCCACCCCGCATCGAACGGGCAAGTGGAAAGTTCCAACGGACTAGTTCTGTCTAGGATAAAACCCCGGATCATAGAGCCGCTACAAAGATCAGCGGGGTGCTGGATAGATGAACTATCGGCAGTACTGTGGAGTTTAAGAATAACTCCGAATCGATCAACAGGCTATACGCCATTCTTTCTAGTATATGGGGCAGAAGCTGTATTACCAGCCGACATAGAGCATGATTCGACAAGAGTCACCCAATACATAGAAGCCGAAGTGCATGAAGCCTGGCAAAATGATGTTGATCTGCTGGAAGAAGCGAGAGAACTTGCCTTGTCTAGATCCACCATATATCAGCAAAACCTCTGACGCTATCATAGCCAGAAAGTAAACCCCCGAGTCTTCCGGGAAGGTGACCTGGTACTCCGGTTGATACAGTGCACTACTAGCATGCATAAGCTATCCCCTCATGGGAAGGGCCTTTTATTGTAAGCAAAGCCTTGCACAATGATTCCTACTATCTTACTGATGCATAGCCATAGGAAAAGACCAAGGCAGACAGGTCCGGAGAGGAATCTAAGCGACCGTGGAATGTAGCACTACTTCGTCCTTTTTACACCTGACAAAGAGGTGAATGTATTCGAGCTACTCATATGTTGGTATGTATGTCGGCAATGAGTTTATTAATGGAACTTTGGCATCCCAAGCAGAGACTCGGGGACTGCCATAATAATTGTCTCTTGTTTTCCTATTTTTATGTCGGCTGGGTTAAGTCACTTATATCTTAGTCGGATTAGTAATGTGTGAGCACCAAAAACCCAACTCTTCGACTTTGCTGGTGTCCAACAAGAATTGGCTTCATGGCAAGCAAGAGAACAAGTTTGGAATGGCAAAGCACATGAAAAACGACTAAGTTAAAGAACTTAAGCGGGCCGACATTTGTTATTCAGATTAACCCTTTGTTTACTATATTTATCTAACGCCGGATTATTTTGAGATAATCTCAAAGTTTCAAGTATTGTTAAGTCAATTTTTTGAGCCTCGGACTCATAAGTCAAAAAAATAATCAAGGTAGACGCGAGCCGATTCAAAAATTGGAGGAACAAGAAAACGAAACTCGGGGACTTCGCCCACGATAATCCAGCATTAAGAACTTAGTTCCAAACAATAAATTGTAGTAGAACTGAACCAAAGTACTTAGATACATTTTCACCCGGCATTCTGGGGATCTAACAAATATGATCAAGTGTTTTTAAGGGGCAGCAGCCGAGTCATCAACCAGAGAAGGAGGTACTTCGGAAGTTGGGGGAGGGGCGCTAGCCTCGGCCTCATTCTCGGGGTTGGCCTCGCCATCCTCCGAGTCTTCGGCCTCGTCGCCAAGCTCGGAGGCCTCACCCTCACTCCCTTCATCTTCTTCATCTTCAGAAGCAACTTCATCATCGAAAACGTCGAGGTATCTCGGCCCATCGTTCCAAGCATGGTAGAAGGAATACTTAATAAGTTTGTTAGCACTGGCTTTGCGGCGTGCAACCCACGCCGGATCCTCGTTCCACTTGGATCCGGTGCGCATGCGGGTAAGCAGCCCCAGATCTATTCCTTTGTACCACGAGAGGACGAACTGAAAGGCAATGTCAGCCCCGACTCGTGGAGCCGACTCACGCCATAGATGCAACTGCGTATCACACTCCATCAGTTTGTCAATGAGAGCGGCTTTTCCCTTTGGAGTGGGATCGTCGGGCTAGAGGGAGCTCAGCATCCGCATCGCGGCAAGCATGATATATGCGCCATAGTTCTTTACCAGCTCCATGCGAGTAGCGAGGCTAACAAGCAGACCTTGTGTTGTGTAAGGGACTGACCCGGATCTAGGGCCCGTGGGAATACCACGCTGCTCGCGAGACCGGGCTACAACAGCGCCAGCAAGAGTATCACCTTCTAGAAACTTGCATAAGCACAAAGCAGAGGAAGCAATGAGAAAACGCATTAATCCGGAAAAAAAAGAATTGAACAGGAGAGAAACTCACGGGAGATCTGGAAGAGGAGGCGCTTAAGCTCAGCATCGACATTGGCAATGCTGGCCTTGAGTTTCTCATATTCGGAGGTTACCGATGTAAGTTTTACGTCGGCTTCCTCCAATAGATCCTTATCCTTGGAAATTTGAGTCGTCAAATGCTCTTTTTCCTCAGCAAACTCCTGGCCTGCCTTGTCCAGCTCGGTTTTGTGGAGGTCTTTGAGCCTCTGGATTTCAGCATTCAGCCGAGTAATCTCTGAGTCCTGGAGCCACAGCCGAGCTATCGCATCGTCCTTTTTCTTCAGTTCAGCCTCATGTTTCCTTGTTTGTTTGAGGAAATGGGTCATCATATCAGGCACAGGAACGCTATGTTCAACAGCAACTGCAACAGCGGATTAATCTGGCTGAGCCGGAGTATAAATATCCACCGGATGAAGAAAGGAACGCACAATAATGGGGGTGAACGAGATAAGATACCTTTGATCTCAGCCAAATTCTTCCGCATGATGATATTCTCAGCTTCAACCTCGGCTGCATAGTTCGGATAACAAATTAATATGGATCACAGATAACTCGAAAAAACAACAATGGAAGAAGGAAAAGTCTAAGTAAGAAACATTACCCTTCTTCTGGTGCTCCTCCAGGAGTTTGCCATAACGCGCGCGAATGTCTTTATAGGAGTCCAGCAGGCGCTAGAACTCAGCAGATCGGTGGTTAGTGGTAATCTGAAATAAGCAAGGCAGTGTCAAGATCAAAGGCAAAGTAAAAAGTAATTCGAAGTCTACAAGATCCGGGCCAAGTGGAACTTAACCCGGCTCTAAGTGTGTGGATATTCGAAGTCTACAAGATCCGAGCCAAGTGGAACTTAACCCGGCTCTAGGTGTGTGGATATTCGAAGTCTACAAGATTCGGGCCAAGTAGAACTTAACCCGGCTCTAGGTGTGTGGATATTCGAAGTCTAGAAGATCCAGGCCAAGTGGAACTTAACCCGGCTCTAGGTGTGTGGATATTCGAAGTCTATAAGATCCGGGACAAGTGGAACTTAACCCGGCTCTAGGTGTGTGGATATTCAAAGTCTACAAGATCTGGGCCAAGTGGAACTTAACCCGGCTCTAGGTGTGTGGATATGCGAAGTCTAGAAGATCCGGGCCAAGTGGAACTTAACCCAACTCTAGGTGTGTGGATATTCTAAGTCTACAAGATCCGGGCCAAGTGGAACTTAACCCGGCTCTAGGTGTGTGGATATTTGAAGTCTACAAGATCCGGGCCAAGTGGAACTTAACCCGGCTCTAGGTGTGTGGATATTCGAAGTCTACAAGATCCGGGCCAAGTGGAACTTAACCCGGCTCTAGGTGTGTGGATATTCGAAGTCTAGAAGATCCGGGCCAAGTGGAACCTAACCCGACTCTAGGTGTGTGGATATTCAAAGTCTACAAGATCCGGGCCAAGTGGAACTTAACCCGGCTCTAGGTGTGTGGATATTCGAAGTCTACAAGATCCGATCCAAGTGGAACTTAACCCGGCTTTAGGTGTGGATATTCGAAGTGTCCAAGATCCGGGCCAAGGGAACCTAACCCGGCTCTAACTTTGTAAAGATTTGAAATTGCTAAGGACAGAAACCAAATTCTCTAGGAGCATCCAACTGAATAACAAGTTACTCCCTCAGAGGCTCGGGGACTAGGGGATATATCTACAAGTGCTCATGTATACAAAGTACCACAACAGAGGAAAATAGTTACCTCCATCATCCGGCCAGCCAAAGAGATGGCCTTGGTGTCGGAGTTCATCTGCGCACTGAACTCGGCTAGGCTGAACTTCTCCGGCAGATCATCCTTGGGATTGATGAATTCGGCATTGTTCCAGTTTTTCACATATTCAAGGAGCAGTGGACTGTAACTTTCGCCGCTGGGAGAGTAGTTTGCCACCAGGCCTTTGACGTGGGCTTCCCGCCTGGCAGATTGAGGTGCAGCGGGGCTGGTATGCAGGACCAGCTACCGGCTACCCTCTGATCCGGCAGCAGGAGACCCTAAGGTGATGCCCTTGGCTAATCCGGCAGCTTTCTTGAGCTTGCCGGATGACGGAGGATGCGGTGGAAGATCCGAGGCTGCTGATCCGGATGAAGCCTAAGGAGCTGGTTAGAAGATATCCGCGATAGACATAGTTGATCCGGAGGGAGTTGACGGGGCTTTCCTCTTGGGAGGCTTAGTGGAAGCTGTTGAGGCTATTGCTGTTGAGGCTGTGGCTGCTGAGGCTATTGCTGCTGGTGGTGCTGCTGATGATGCAGATGCTGGTGCTGGTGCTGGTGGTACTACTGTTGATACCGGTGGTGCAGGTGCCGCTGATGCTGGTGCTGGTGCCGCTAATGGAGCTGAAGGAGAACTTGTTTGGGGCGGTGCCGATGAAACTGGCACCTCAATACTTGGCACAGGGGCCAAAGAAGAACTGGGAAGATCCGGCATGGCCGTATCCTGAGCTGCCCCACCACCCCCCGCGCTGACATTGCCCTCCTCATGATGAGGTGGGCTCTGATCAGGCGCAACCGCGGAGCCCTCTTGGATAGGGCTAAGCGGGCAAGTTTCATCATCACGGGGGGGGGGGGGGAGAAGGGCTGCTCCAGATTGAAGACACTATGCTGGAGACACTCTGGGGAATGACCCTAGGAGCTCTAGAAAATAAAAGAACCAAGTCAAAAAGAGAGATAACCGATAAGAGACAAAAGGCAAACACAGAAAGGAAAAAACCCCAAGTGCAAATGCAAAGAGACTTACTCGTCCGAGGTTGGGGGTGCCCGAGGTTTGGGCACCCTCTAGACCGTGCTCTTGGCGGCCGGCTTAGTCGAGGCTTTCACCCCGGACTTTTTCTGCCTCTTCTTGGGCGGCAGTGCCTCCGAAGCTGCGGCCGAGGTAGCCGCGCGCTTTTGGGAAGGAGAAGGGGCCGGACCACCAGTGGCAAGGGGGGACCTCGTGGACCTGACCGGCCAGGTTAGCTGAAGATTATAACATAACCAGATATGCGTAAGAGATGAGAACCGGGTCAAGTACCTCCAGGACCTCAACGTCTGAGTCATCGTCATCCGGCCAATCCCTTAAAGAAGAGGCCTTACCAGAGCTGCGTTTGATGACGTCTGAAGTGGGAAAGAAGGTCTCCAGATCAGGCTCCACCTCGTCTTCCTCGGCGTGGTCCGGTACCTACTTGCTCGCCAGCACCTCACCATCTTCTAGTGGATGCTGGAGGAATCGCTGAGCACAAGACAGAAATGGCTAGGTTATGAAAATAATCCGACATACCGGGAAGATCCGGAAAACAGAAAGAAGGAAGTTCACCTTTGGAGGAGGGTTGTCCTGGATGAAGGGCTCGATCCCCCATTCCCAATCTTCGGAGAATTCCTTCTCCATGTTGAAAATGGCCTTAACCCGGCGGTAAACCGCCGAGTTATCGAGCTCAAAAGATGAAGCCCGATGGGGGTCGAGGGGGGCCGCTCAAGTAGCAGATCTTGTGGGCACGCTTCTGAAGGGGGGATACCCGGTTGCGGACAAAGGTGATCATAATGTCCTCCCCCCGAAGCTTCTCCTTGAGCAACTCCCTTATCCGGCGCTCCACCTGGTTCGCCAGGGTTGTGGGTCGCTTGGGGATGCTCTCCCAAAGAGAAGTGTCTGGAGGTCCGAGTTTGAAGGGGAGGAGCCAGATCAAATCTTCCTCGGTGGTGTTCCAAACATAGAAGAAAGTCCAGGCCCAGCCTTTCTAGGACTCGAGCCTGGTGACCCGAGGAAATATGGAGCCCTTGCAGGGAGAGATGGCAACCCCACCACACTGAGTCAGGTGTCTCTCCGCCGGAGTAAGCTCCTTATCCGGAACCACGTTCCTCCAGAGATCGAAGAATTTGATCCACAGTTCCTTAGATGGCCAGAGGCCGATATATACCTCAATGCTAGAGGCGAAAGAGGATAGAGAAGTAATGGCATTGGCAGGAAGATGGTGTGGTTGCAGTTGATACATACAGATGAAATCGAAAAAGAAATCAGAGGTAGGAAGGCCGAAGGCACGCTGAAAATGAGAATGGAAAACAACGTACTCCCCTAGATTGGGAGAGGGGGAAATCTCATCGGCGGCAGGCAAAGCCGCCAGGGATGCGGCGTGTGGCACGGAGCCAGTCCAGGTCATCCTCACAGACGAACGCGCCGTCCCAGCAGCCGCGCTCGCGGCCTTCTCCTTCCTCCTCCTATTGCACCACCACGGCTGCTTCCTCATCAGTCATGGCGAACTCGAGGTCTTCGTGAAGGAAATCTGAGTAAAGATAACCGGTGGCGGGGAACTAGGAAGCGCAGGGCCCCGTGGTGAAGCTCTTGAGCGAGAGCGGCGACGTAGTTACGACGAAGAAGTAGTGGCGGTGGTGGAGTTGCAGTGAGAGAGAAAGGAGGCTGGGAAGCGCGAGGGAAATGGGGAACTTCCCCAAAGATTTCCCTAGGCCCCCTACTGAACCGCGCGAGAGGGCGCGTAGTGGGATCCTTTGCGGCTACCACGCCACACGCACCGGGCGTGTATGCAACCGAGGCGGCCAATTAGAGCATGGCCACAACAAGGGCCATAGGGAGCAGAGGATCCCATGACGCAATGTAATGTTACAGTTAACAAGGCGCTGCAGTAAAGGGACGCGCGCAGCAGTTATTCCTGACATTGCAATAGTAAATGGCGCATTAAATGCGCGTAACCCTTAAAATGAGGCAAAACGATGATTACCCTCCACGTAGGACGTGGGGAAGCGTACAAGAGAAGTAACGGTAACCCTGATAAGCAAGCAAAAGACCCGGCCAACGAGGAATAACTCGGAGTGAGCCAAGGGTTCGCAAGAGGAAAAACCCCGGGTTACGGGGTAACTCGGCCAAAGAGGCAAAGATCCGGATATGGGAACCTGTTGTGGCCTTAACAACTAAAGTTGCTAAGCCTGCACCAGCTTCGGGGACTAATGTTGGGGGGATACCCCTGGGTAGGGCAACACCGGGGTATAAAGACGAGTTAGCCGACGTACGGCGCGGTCAAAGCAAGTGCTAGCCGGGTCACCTCAAGGCAGGCTGAACCACAGAGTAACCCGGCCCGCGGAGCGTCTCCTCAGCATCTGCCCGACTGACATAAAATATATGCCAGCCATATTTATCTGTCTATCATGCATGTACCCTCGTAGCCGGGTTAGCCACGTGCTAGCCGGACTATCATATGGCTTCCAAGAGAAGGAAGGGATCTCCTGCTGGTTAAAAGGTGGCTTTATTAGCTGTAGCATGAGTGAAGCAAAGCAAAGAGGAGGACCAGCGGGTCAGGGGCGACCAAGGTGACGCGGGCAATGTCGGCTAACACATCCCGTGTCTAGTGACGCTTAAAGACAAGGATTACGTTGCGAGTTACATCCAAAGCCCGGATGAGTCGTTAAAGAGAATAAAGAAGCATCTAGGTTTAACTAAGGGGCATATTCGGAGAATATGCTGCCACATGTGCCCTAACTTTGTAACCCGGGCTCCCCTATATAAGGAGCACTGGGGCCTCCATAGAAGGGGATCGATCATTTTTCTCTGTCTAAGATAAAACTCTAGAGCTAGCTTGTGGGGAGTAAGAGACATAGTCTCCTTCTCACCACTAGTTTGAAGAGCACTTGTAAACACCATTGATAGAGAGAATACAAGAGCATCTGTGCATGGAATCACCACGTTTTCCCTCCCTGGATTCCCCTAGCACACATTGGCCCCATCTTTAGCCTATCCATGGCATTTGCCGTGCCACCACCGCGACAGACTCCTTGATCCTTGCCAACTCTTCTTGCATGCCAAAATATTAGGAGATTCTGTTGAATTACCTGTCACAGTTATTGGATCTGGTGAAGCTCCCTTGGACCATGATGATGTCGTTAGGGCTTGGCATCTTCAGCATGGGTACGAGTAGTGCGGTACCGCCAAGAACCTTGCGAATGCCATGCAGGAAAGTATGGCGTGGTATTGAGATGGCCAGTCGACCACCTCGAATTCGAGACATTCGTGCCTGGAGTTTTTGGGCGTGCCGAAGATAATGTCGAGGTGGATTTTACCCGGGGTAGGTTCCTTTGCCTAACACAATGCCATGGAAGGTGGTTTCAGGTGGCTCTAGGCTGGAAAGTGGGATTCACATGGCACGCAAAGTGCTGGCGAACATGAGGTTGATGTTGCTGCCTCCATCCATGAAGACTCTGCTCATCTCATACCCGTAGATCTGAGTTTCAAGCACCAGGGCTGCATGGCCTAGGCATGGAACGTGACGCAGGTGGTTGATGGCTCTGAAATATAGCCATCTACGTCCACATTTAAACTGGTTATTATTCATATTTTGATGAAATATCTCTCTAAACCCTGCCACTAATGCCTAATAATCAAAGGGGTATGTAATCCTTTCCTTCTATTTTTTCCTGCATAGATAATGACGTTTGATGATGGGAATCACTACATTAAAGTCAAAGATACGAGATTTCCAACTACCAGAAGAAACCAGGAGTCATGGGTCGGAGGCAGACGCTTTAACGACCAACTATACGACCGGAATAAAATTCTGGCCGTATAGTTCCGGCCGTATAGTTGCCAACAACACCATTAGGTCAAACAGAACAACTTTTGTGAAGGGACCCCTATATAAAGAAGCCTCAGGTGACGAGAAAAGAGCCTGCCCTAGATCATCAGCCGCCTCCAGATCTCCATCCACCACACCGAAGACCCGCCGGAAGAATAGACTTAGATCTAATCTCCAAAGTTCTTCTCCACCACCATAGCCATATTCCACCCCTTGTAATAGTAGATCTCATCTTCGATTGGTGACATTGTAAGACTATTTACTATCAATCTAATAATTTCCACTACAATGATTGTGATTGTTGATCTCATCTCTATGTGTGAGTAATTCTCCATGGGCTAAGGGCTTCGGCCTATCCACATAGCTTTTGTGCATGTTATTTATCATAGATGGGATCATGTATTAGTTTGTATGACATGATGATTATTGTATCCTCTCTTGCCTCAATCTAAGGACTTGTCAGGTATCCAAGACCCCGAGGACTGAGCCAGGTATAGGGAGTATGAGTAATGACTAATCTGCAGGTTGGGAACCACAGTGACAGAAGTGGTAGTAGGGTTGTATGTGAGGGATTTACTTGGGATTAACGGTGACGTCACTATGCATATCATTAGTTCTCTTTCTTCTATGTATGAGACTAGTAGGTTATTGCTATAAGCGGTTGCGGAGGTAATAGCAATTATGGATGCACTGCCCACATATAATTTATCTTGCTCTAACAATTACATGCATACTTTATCTCTATCATTTATTCCCATCAGATGTTTTGCACAGCTATAGGTGAAACCGAATGCCCTAGGCCCTCTCTCTCCATCATAGACAACAAAAAGATGCAAACCTTTGGTCCGGTAAAAACACAAAAGGAATACTAAAACTCCCGAAGGTCCGTTAAAGTAACTTCACTACGCATATGCTTCTCGAGGATTCGATAACCTATGTCTACTAGGGAAAAGAAGTTGTACTACATCCGTAATCCGGATCGAAGGTATCAACCCTTTTTCTAGCGCCGTTGCTAGGGAAGCAATAGTTACCCTGGTGAGGTTAGTAGGAACCTTGCTATTTTTAATTCTTGTTTTTAATTTTGTTAGTTTGCTTTCAGTCTTTATTTGAAAAACCAAAAAAAACTAGTTAGTCTTTCAATTCTTGCTTTTTCTACTATAAGCCTCTGTTTAAGAAAACCCAAAAACATAGGAAATATGGCTGAAAAGAAGCTTGGGGAGTTTGCTACTCCCAACAATGATTATTTGCATACTCCTATTACTCAGCCATCAATTGCTGCTGGTGACTATGAAATTAAGCCCCATTATTTAAGTTTGGTTCAACAGAATCAATTTGGAGGCTCTGTCGTTGAAGATGCAGGTATGCACTTGAATACTTTCACTGAAATATGTGATATGATGCGCATAAAAGACGTTGACCCTTCCTTTCTCTCTTAGAGGAAGATCAAAAGAATGGTTGCTATATTTTCCTAGAAATACTATTACATCATGGGTGGAATGCACTTCGATTTATGACTAAATTTTCCCACCTGCAAAGACTATGCAACTTAGATCTAATATTACTAGTTTTTGACAGGAAGAGCATGAGCCACTAGCGCTTGCATGGGAGAGGATGAAAGAATGCATGAGAAACTATCCTAGTCATGGGATGGAAGACTGGTTAATTCTCTATCTATTTTATAATGCTCTTAACCCTCTGTCTAAGTCTATGCTTGATACTGCAGCTGGAGGAACATTTATGGGTAAACAAATTACCAAAGCAAAGCAACTGCTAGACAATACGCAAGACAACCATGCCCAATGGCATGTGGATAGATCAAACACGAAGAAGGTGAACTCCGTCTCACCACAAGAAAATGAAGAACTCAATGCTAAGTTGGATGAGCTCATACTAGCCGTAAAAGGTAAGGAAACCCAGGTAAGAGCTATCCCAGAAACAAATATTCAAGAAATAGACTTCATAGCTCATAATGATTATAACCCTGCTTGGAAGAAGAATTATAATCCTAATTTTCAGAAACACTATTCTAGTCCTGCAGGTAACTCTAATAATAATATGGGAACTAGTAATGGTAGTCTCCAAGAAACACTTAAGTCTTTTATAGACTCACAAAATGAACAAAACAATATTATTGTTAAAATAACAGAGAACCATGATGCTATGCTTGGTAAATTATCTAACCAAGCTGTAAGTTTGAGAAATGATTTGCATGCCCTCCAAGAAAGAACGAGGATCGTTGAGGCACAACTAGGTAAGATAACCGAGAGTCAAACTCTCATTCTAGCTAAATTTGCAGGTAAAGTTGAGCCCAATTCTATTGAAGACCTCAAGATGATGAGAATCCAAAGGGAGGAGCCTGAAGAACTTGATTACAGTAATGCTCCTTCACCAAGCTACACCATTGAAGATCTCGTAAAAAGGATCAATGTTAAGATTCCGGTAAGTGAAGGAAATGAGAAAGCTATGTACCAACACTCTGTTAATCAGGTAGCAATAGAGGTATGTGAGCTTGAGGAAGAGTATAAGAAAATTGCTGAACAATTACCTGTGAACCTTGAGGATATATTTGAGCCTACTATTAAGATTAAGATTGGGACGAATGAGATAGCTGCACTTTGTGATCTAGGTGCAAGCGTCTCAAAAATTCCAAAGAGTCTTTTTAACAAGTTAAATCTTTGCTCTTTTGAGATCACCGAGTTAAAATTGCATCTAGCAGATTCTACCTACAAACAAGCTGTAGGAATTAAGGAGAATACTTTAGTATACATTAAAGGCTCTCCTGATCTTATTAACTTTGTTATTGTTGACATGCTTGAAGATGCTACTGATCCTATTATATTAGGCCATCCTTTCTTAAGAACTATTAAGGCTTTGATTAATCTACATGAAGGGAACATGAAGCTTCAATTGCCTTCGCGTGATCCTTTTGTTATTCATTTCCCCAGAAAGAAGAAATCCAAGCATGATGAAAAGGAGGCCATCACTTTGAAGGCCAACTATTTTGGAGTGGGTGTTCCACTCATCTAGCCTAAGTGAGAAATGTTGAGGTCAAGGTATTGACCATAAAAGAGTGCTTCATGCGAGGAAACCCACGTGAAATAAAGGTTCGAGTAATGTTTTCCAGTTTTAGTTTTAATAAAGAGTGCTAGAAAACTCCAATTTAGGAGAATAGTTCGGTTGTACTAAAAATCCTGCTTTATTCATGATGTTGTTGGTCGACAATATTTACTGTCAATTTTCTGTCAAAACAAGGTATATCACTAAGTTACAAGATAAGAAATAATTTTTGAAGAAACAATTTTTTTGATGCATACAGAAGATTTCACGACCAACTATACGGCGGGAATAAAAATTTCGGCCGTATAGCTCCAGTCATATAGATATCGGTGCTTTCGTACAATTTCTTTTCCATGTACTAATGGTTTAACGACCAACTATACGGCGGGAATACAAATTCTGGCCGTATAGTTTCAGTCGTATAGATATCGATGCCTTTGTGCAATTTCTTTTCCCAGGTACAGACGGTTTGACGACCAACTATACAGCGGGAACATATTGTTCCGGCCATATAGTTCCAGTCGTATAGCTGTGCCACCGGGTGGAAACCCTAATTTTTTTACAACAGGCCAACTATATGGCGGGAACACATGTTCCGGCCGTATAGTTGCGTCCGACCAGAAAAATGCCACGGGAGGTACCTCCAACCCCAAAACTTCAATCTTTTTTCTCTCTTCTACCTCCAAACCTTCTCAAAACCTCAAGATATCTTCATCTCTACTCAATTTCGTTCGATTTCCTCGCACACAAGTGATCTACGGTATGTTTCTCCTCCGATCCTCCAATTACTTCTTGTAAATTTGATGACCCACAAGTATAGGGGGTGTATCTTTGTATTTTCGATAAGTAGAGTGTCGAACCCAACGAGGAGCAGAAGGTGCTGGCTAGTGGTATGGAGCAGAAGGTGCTGGCTAGGGGTTTTCAATAAAGCAAGTAAACAAAGTACGAGTAAATAAAAGACAGTAGGAATAAATGCACCAAGTGGCCCAATCCTTTATGCAGCAAAGGACAAGCCAGTTGTATTTCTATAGATGACCAAATGTTCTCGAGGACACATGGGAAGTCTGTCAAGTGCTTTCGCTTCATATAGTCGATTAATCTTCTCTAGCTTGCTAAGTGTTGTGTGGGTGAACCTGTGCTAATGTACCTCCCCATCCAAGACTAATACATACTTGTGATTATACCCCTTGCAAACATACGTAAGTACAAGAAAGTAATTAAGGTAGAAACCTAAACACAACTTTAAACTCTAAGACCCTTACGTCCCTTGTGCAATGGTTTCCTAACGGGGGTTCAAGTTCCTGTCACTCCGGCAACCCCTACGATTAGTAGCCAAATACACAATGCATTCCCCTAGGCCCATATAGGTGAAGTGTCATGTAGTCGACGTTCACATGACACCACTAGAAGAAGTACACCACAACTTAAATAACAATCTATTGAATCTTTATCAACGCAACTCCACTACTAACAACAAGACTTCTCCCATGTCCTCAAGAACAAAACGAACTACACACGAGACATCATATGGATCATGATCAAAGATGGAATAATGATGTATAACAATATGAACATAAACAATAATTCAATGGTTCACTCAATAGCATCAACTACAAGGAGTAATCAACACCGGGAAAGTTTCCCCTATGAACTATAGCAAGATTCAACCAATTGTTCTAGCAATATGGAGATGGTGATGAGGGTGCTGATGGTGATGATGGTGGTGTTGATGATGATGATGATCCCGATGAAGTCCAGCTTGATGGTGATGTTGATGGCGACAATCTCCCCTCTCCGGGAAGGAATTCCCCAGGCAGAAATCTGTCTGCCGGAGAGATCTTTCTCCCTCGGTGTTTTCCGCCCCGCAGAGGCGGCGGAATCTTTCTGTGGTCGCTCCTCGAGTCTTAGGGTTTCGGGAGGTTGATATACGCCAGAGGGGAGAGGCTGGAGTGGGCCAGGGTGGCCACACCACTCCCTGGCGCGGCCTAGGCCTGCCCGCGCCATGGGGTGGTGTGGGCCCCCTGTGGCCCACCTCCACTCCATCTTATGGTATCTTGAGTCTTCTGGAAAAATAGAATTTTCCGTATATTTTCTGATCTTCGCGAATTTTTCCTCCAAACAACACCTTTTCCATCAGAATCCTGACTGCAGCGATCCATGCTCCAAAAGTCATCAACCATGCAAAAACAGATGAAATAACATAAGTATCACCTCTCAATACGAAATATATCAATGAATAATAGTGAATTAAGACATAGAATAGTGATGCAAAATGGACGTATCAAAATTCATCTTCGATCTATTGTCATTATCAATCTAGGGTGAGACCTACTATGAACTAATTGCCAGGATTCTCTTGCCTAGTGTGCTATGATGAGGAATATTTTATACTTACTATTGCTGGATCAAAAAGTTTTATTTTTGTCTTTCTTCATTGTTTTAGATGATGAACACAAGGAGCCAAACTCGTGCTCGTGCCGTGGCCACCATTATATTGAACCAACTCGGTATTTCTGATGACTTCAATTTACTTTGCAATAGAGCTGGCCTGCAAAACTTTGTGTACAATGATGTGCCTACTTATCGCTGCTTAACTATTGAATTCCTAAGTTCGTTGCAAAGCACCGTTAAACTATGGCAAGGAGAGGACACGATTTCTTTCTGACTTATGACCAACAACTACACTTTAACACTAGATGAATGGTGCGCATGTTTTAATTTGCCAAACAATGATGTTAATGCCTTACGCGCATCCTTTACTGGCTTAGATCCTTCCCCTATGCAATATTATAATGGAATAAGTTTCACTACTAGAGTAAGCAAGGGGAAGAATATTCAACATCCCGCAATTCGCTATTTGTTCTATGTTATTGCTAACACCTTGCAGACAAGAAAAGAGTTCACAAGACTCAATGAGGAGGACATCCTTGTCCTCGCAAAAGCTGCTTACACCAACCGCGACTTGTCACTCAACTTGGGCACAATCCTTGTGTGCTACCTGGAGCACCAATCCTCCCAAAGCCAAGGACCAATCGTAGGTGGGGGAGTCATCACCATTCTTGCCACCACCCTAGGCATCGACCTAGGTGAGTTGCAACCTGTGCTAGGTAAGCGACGTGTTGGTTTCTCTACTTTAAAGGCTTGTGGAATGCTCACTAGGAGAGGTGGTGTTTATTACCTGGATATTGGTGGAGCTGGGCGTCTCTACCCTGCTCATATGCCTAATGGTCTTTTCTCTATCGAGGAAGGATGTTTGCTATATGACTTGTAGGTTGAGCAACACCAACCCGAGGAGGAGATTCTGGAAGAGGACGAGGACCAAGAAGAGGAGCAAAAGTTCCTTATCAAGAGGAGCAGCCACAAACCCAGTTCGCCACATACCAAGACTTCCAAGAACTTGGAGGGACTTTGGAGAGGATGCATAACCTCTCTTTGAACCTCCGAGGAACAACTACTAATTTATCAACTCAATTCGTGAACTGGAGTAACAACTTTTTCCCGCCACTGCAATGATTTGAAGGGCTTGCAAAAGCCTAAGCTTGGGGAAGTTTCCTCATGTATCTTTATTTGGCGTTCATTTGCTTTTATTTATTTCGAGGTTGTGTTTTTAATTCGAGTTTATAAGCACTTGTGTTGGTTTCCCCAACACTTTATTTTTAGTTCTTTCTATTTGCTTTCGAGATTTTCTAGCCGAGCTTTGCCGCTAATTTTCTATTCTTTAAATTCCCTCTCTTAAAAACCACAAAAGATTTCTCCATTTTTATTTATGTTCCCTCTTTATTTTATTTCCGCCTTGAGGATCCCATGTATTTGCAGAAGAGTACTCAACTTCGAATTTTCAAGAAACAAATAAAAAAGGAAGAGAGAAGTGGATCCAAATATGAGAGTTATGGCTTATGACTCCCCAATTTTGAAGTTTGAGAAACCCACGCTAGTTAGTAGTAAATGTTGAGATGTTATATTGGTGGTATTTGTATTGTAGTAAGATTTTTGTTCGCATGGGTATTTAGTTGGGTACGTTTTGTTCCAGCTCTCGTAGTTAACCAAGTCTTGCCTAAAAATTGCTAAACAATTGTAATACTCCCTCCGACCCATATTAGTTGACTCGAATTTGTCTAGATTCGGATGTATCTAGACATGTTTTAGTACTAGATACATCTGAATCTAGATAAATCCAAGTCAACTTATATGGGTGGGAGGGAGTAAGAAAAAGTCTCACAATTGAAGGCTTGGGTGTTGTAGTGTTTAGTCTTGAAAGCTTATTTCTAGAGACACTCAACACCACAGAAAATGTTGATCGACTTGATAGATCTCTTTAAAAGGATTTGTTCAATTGAATTAATGTTTAGTGGTTTTTGTGAGCATGCCAAAGTTTGACTTGTTAATCATAAGAATGATATAGCTTTATGTGTGTCAAACTTCATGGGATGCCAACAACTCCGCTGGCCTACGAACGATCTTCATGGAGGAAACTCCTAGATTTCGGCTATGAGTTGATTAAACACATGTAGCAGCAATGCTATAGTGGGTAAGATTCTTGGCACTCCCGGGTAGTTGTGTTCATGATGGAATCACTCCTCTGGCTGTTATGAGTAATCATTATGCAAAAGGAATAAAAACGTTAGTGATGCCACGTGTGTCCATCACAGCTCGATAAACTAATCTTTTTTTTGGCATGCTCTCAATTACTCAAGAACTGAAATTCTTGAAGGACAATGAATAGAAAGTAGTGCTTGAAAAGTCTTGATTTATTGATGTGGGAGAATTGAGATACTCTAGTGTATATGCTTTTCATGATAACTCTCACACTCTCAAATTACATGATTATACTTTATTGTTCAAAGGCAAGCCTATGAGTTGATTACATGACATGGAATAAAGTTTACTCATCTGAATCATCCATGTTAACAATAATTTTGCTACGCTATAAGGATGCATTGTAGGGTTACGGGTAGGCTACACTAGCGTAAATCGAAATTTTCTACCGCGTCAACCAGGAATGCTGTTGTCATACATCACGGGATTACCACTAGACGCACAGTTGCGGAACTCGATGAAGCACGTCGGGGCAGTGTAGATGTTCTATGTCTCCTCCTTGTCCTTGTACCATGAGCAGCTCCCCTTTGCGCGGCTCGTCCAAGTGCTATAGTTGCACCACCTCTGAGGTATCCACAGGTCCGGAGTGGAAGCCGTCACACGCCAGATTGCTAGGTCTCCTCGTGCAACACAGGCGTAAGAGGAGTGGCGGCTGGGTGGAATGCTCAACCCTATTCAGCTCGCCTCACTCTATCTTATTTAGGCATCCCCTGGTGGACTTCTACATTAGCAGCCCATTAGTAGCCTAAGCCTGGCCTAATTCGGATCCAATCCTCATTAGGCTTTCTAGCCCCTAAAGGGTGTGACCCTATAGGTTCATATACGTATAGACATGACGCGAGTACACTTACTCTGTCAATAGTTGGTAGCGGCCTCTAGCAAGACGTGCCAACTCCTAAACACATATAGAAATCCTTTGGACGAACCATCACAAGGTTGAGTACATGTCTTTCCCTTTGCCCTATGATATTTGGTCTAGCTCCAAGCTGACCTCTCTTTCTCGATACTGTGATTCAGAATCTCTTTACTAGGTTAACTCTTAACCGTATGTAGCACGGCCATGCATTTCTGGATCCGATCACTCGAGGGGCCCAGAGATATCTCTCTCAAGTAGACAGGGGCAAATCCCATCTTGATTGATGATGGCCCAAAATATATCGAGCTCGTTGGGGAACCCCAAGAGGAAGGTATGATGAGCACAGCAGCAAGTTTTCCCTCAGTACGAAACCAAGGTTATCAATCCAGTAGGAGCAAGGAAACACCCCAAAGGTGTAGCTAGCTGAACGTTGGCAGGGCGCACTACCGGTGCCAGCAGCAGCGTGGAGACCTGCACAACACAACCACAGAACTTTGCCCCCAACTTGCGATGAGGTTGTCAATCTCACCGGTTTTGCTGAAAACAAAGGATTAAACGTATCGAATGGAAGGAAGTAATAGTTTGCAGAAAGTAAACACAAAGCAGTAAACAGTTTGTAGATTGAATGTAAAAGAAAGGACCAGGGTCCATAGTTCACTAGAGGTGGCTCTTCTTAAGATAGATAACATGCTGGGTGAACAAATTACAGTGGGGCAATTGACAAACATCGAGAAAGCATACAAGCATATACTAATCATATTGACTCCTTTGAGACTTGATTGGGCATTACAACATTATACATAGACCGCCGTCCAACTGCATCTATGGCTAATAATCCACCTTCAGGTTATCATCCGAACCCCCTCCAGTATTAAGTTGCAAGCAACACTTATTGCTTTACGAATTGCATGTAAAGTAAACAATATGATTGTTCTATGAGCAAAGGATTGTTGTTTTCTCCCTAGTAGCAACAACACATCTAGTACCTTAGAGATTTCTATCACTTCCCCAGATTACCAGAGGCATGAACCCACTATCGAGCATAAATACTAACTCTTGGAGTTGCTAGCATCTACTTGGCCAAGATTGCTACTAACAACGGAAAGCATGCAAGACGACAAATAACAAAGACATGATAGAATCAATAATCAATCTGAAATAGCATCTCAATATCCATCGGATCCCCGCAAACACAACATGTATGGATTACAAATAGATGATCTTGATCATGAACGGAGCTCACAAGATCTAAACATGAAAGCACAAAGGAGGAGAACCAGCCATCTAGCTACTACATGGACCCGTAGTCCAGAGATGAACTACTCACGCATCACACTGGAGGCTTGCATGATGATGAAGAAGGCCTCTAGGGTGAATTCCCCTCTCCGGCAGGGTGCCAGGAAGAGCTTCATATCCCTCTCGATCTAGGGATGGAGATGACGGAGGGTACAGACTCTTTCGTGGATTTTTGATCGGGTACTTAGGGTTTCCGTATCAGAGGCAATATATAGGCGGAAGGAGAGGCCGAGGGGGTGCCTGGGCTAGCCATACCACCCCCTGGTGCGAGCCAAGCCTGGCCGCGCGGCCAGGTGGTGTGGCCGCCCTCTGGCCCTTCTCCGTCTCGTATGCTGGCTCCAAGTGTCCCCCGGTAAAATAATAACTTTGGCTTTTGTCCCGTCCAATTCCGAGAATATTCATTTTCTGACTTCCTGGAACCAAAAACAGCAGAAAACAGGCAATTGGCACTGTGGCTCTTGTTAATAGGTTAGTCCACGAAATCATATGAAATGTACTCCAAAGTGTGGACAAAACATAAGAAAGTGGATAAAACCAAGCATGGAACATCAAAAATTATAGATACATTTGCAATGTATCAACATCCCCAAGCTTAACTCCTGCTCGTCCTCGAGTAGGTAAGTGATAAAAAGAAAGAATAATTTTTGAGGTGACATGCACTAGCATAAACTTGATCAAAGTATTTGTAAAACATTGAAAGCTGGGATCATAGTACTTCAATCATAACATGAAAGACAAAGTTCTAGCAATAAGACAAAGAAACTATGATGCAACATGAAAAGGCACAAACAAAAGATTCATGAATAACAATGCTTTGCAAAACGTTTGTTTGTTTCACATAAAGAAAACATAGCATAGTAGTATTCTGCTTGTCCCTCATAGAGTAGCAAATATAAATGCATCAGACACCTTCAAAGTTTATAACAGTGACTAGATACAAATAGTTTAAAACAAGCTATATCAAGATATGCATCAATCAACTAGTCTTGGGACAATGCATATAGAACTAAGAATGGCCACTATGCTCTCAAAGTAGGTGCATAAAGATAGAAGGTGGAGACTCAATATAATTGTGGAAGAAAGGGCCTTCATAGAAGGAAGTAGGGATTCAAGTCTCATAAAGAGCTTCCAAAAATTATGGTACTTATAGATTTCAGCTCTCATTGCCCCTATCATAAGCATCTTGAAGGTGATTAAGGTTAAAGTGACACAACTAAGAGGATATGCTTGACAAGTTATAAACCGGAATCTCATGCCCCTTACTTACGAAGACCGAACCTCATGCTACTTAACTTTAGTCACAAGTAAGCTCTTGTCATTGTAAGTAAATATGTATCATAAAGAACCGCCAACGGGGTACCCCTTTCACATGATACAGGAGCTATCCCATAATCAAAATAGCAAGGCAAGCAGACAATGAGCATCTCAGCGATCTTTTTATTTGCTATTTGCATAGGTTTATTGAGGATGCTTCATAAAGTGCTCATTATGGTGATGTTGCAAGTTTCCACCATGATTAGGCTTGGCTTAGGCTAGCGGCCCAGGCGTTTCTCTAACACACATACAAACTCCATGATCTTACAAGTTCCACTTTTATTTCACACCGCCGGGATCCATAAGCAAAAGAACATGATATCAACGGGGTACAAAGTACAAGTGAAATGTTGAAAGCGTTCCCCATGATACATGGTTCTGCTAACTTCAACTTATAAAGTGCAAGCATATACGCAACAAAGAAGGACCCAATGGTTCAAGTTTATTAAATGCAAAAAGTAAAGTGTTCCATCAAGTTCGTGAGAGCTTTAATCACTAGTTTTCTCATAACAAGTTTAATTTGGAAGGTAAACAAAAACATGAATATACTTGGACTAGCATATGCTAGTAGGTAGATATGGTGTACTCTTTGGCATAACTTGGTTTAAGGAGTTGGATGCATGAGTGGAACTCACACTTGGTTGCAGAGGATAGCAAAAGACTGGGAGCGATAAACTAAGAGAGCAATAATGGCCATAATCATGCAGAGCGACAAAACATCATTGATCAAAGCATAAAGTGATACTACAAGTTGAAAACTAAAGGATCGTAAAGGCTATGGTGACTTGAGATAGTCATAACATGGTGTCACAATAAACTTCCATGGGATGGGACGTGCCCTGAACCACACCAAGAGCGATCGGGAAATTCCTAATCCAAACAGCTTCCTTTGAAGCCTCCGAGGCGGCAATATATTCAGGTTCTGTTGAAGAGGAGGCCACTGTATCTTGCTTGGAACTTTTCCAGCTCACATCACCACCATTCATGACAAACACATAACCTGATTGCGATTTGGAGTCATCTGAGTCGTTAAGGTAACTCGCATCTGTGTAACCCTTTACACTGAGTTCAATCTCACATCCATAAACTAGGAGCATATCCTTAGTCCTTCTCAAGTACTTAAGGATATTCTTTACCGTTGTCTAGTGGCTTTCACCTGGATCAGCTTGGTATCTACTCGTAACACTTAGAGCATAGGAAACATCTGGGCGAGTACATGTAATTGCATACATGATGAAGCATATGGAACCCTACTCATGCACTCTCGCTCATCAGTGGTCGAAGGACATTGAGTCTTGCTGATTTTAATGCCATGAGACATGGGCAAGAACCCCTTCTTAGCCTCTTCCATGCTGAACCGTTTCAACACTTTGTCAATGTATGTAATCTGGCTTAATCCAATTAGCCTCCTTGATCTATCTCTATAGATCTTGATACCCATAATATATGCCGCTTCTCCTAAGTCCTTCATAGAAAAACAGTAAAATATTGTAGATTGTATGTAAAAGACAAGGACCGGGATCCATAGTTCACTAGAGGTGGGTCTCCTTAGATAGATAACATGCTGGGTGAACAAATTACAGCGGGGCAATTGATAAACATCGAGAAAGCAATACATGCATATACTAATCATCTTGACTCCTTTTGAACTTGATTGGGAATTACAACATTATACATAGACCGCCATCCAACTGCATCTATGACTAATAATCCACCTTCAGGTTATCATCTGAACCCACTCCAGTATTAAGTTGCAAGCAACAGATTATTGCTTTACGAATTGCGTGTAATGTAAACAATATGATTGTTCTATGAACAAAGGATTGTTGTTTTCTCCCTAGTAGCAACAACACATCTAGTACCTTAGAGATTTCTGTCACTTCCCCAGATTACTAGAGGCATGAACCCACTAAGAGCATAAATACTAACTCTTGGAGTTGCTAGCATCTACTTGGCCAAGATAGCTACTAACAACGGAAAGCATGCAAGATCACAAATAACAAAGACATGATAGAATCAATAATCAATCTGAAATACCATCTCAATATCCATTGGATCCACACAAACACAACATGTAGAATTACAAATAGATGATCTTGATCATGAACGGAGCTCACAAGATCTAGACATGAAAGCACAAAGGAGGAGAACCAGCCATCTAGCTACTACATGGATCCGTAGTCCAAGGATGAACTACTCACGCATCACACCGGAGGCTTGCATGGTGATGAAGAAGGCCTCCAGGGTGAATTCCCCTCTCCGGCAGGGTGCCGGGAAGAGCTTCAAATCCCCCTCGATCTAGGGATGGAGAGACAGCGGCTACAAACTCTTTCGTGGATTTTTGATCGGGTACTTAGGGTTTTCATCCCGAGGGCATCTTATAGGCGGAAGGAGAGGCCGAGGGGGTGCTGGGGTCAGCCAGACCACCCCCTGGCGCGGGCCAGGCCTGGCCGCGCGGCCAGGTGGTGTGGCCGGCCCACAGCCCTTCTCCGTCTCGTATTCTGGCATCTGATGACTTCGGAAAAATAGGCACTTTGGCTTTTGTCTCGTCCAATTCCGAGAATATTCATTTTCTGACTTTCCTGGAACCAAAAACAGCAGAAAACATGCAGCTGGCATTGTGGCTCTTGTTAATAGGTTAGTCCAAGAAATCATATGAAAAGTACTCCAAAGTGTGGACAAAACACAAGAAAGTGGATAAAACTAAGCATGGAACATCAAAAATTATAGATACATTTGCAATGTATCAACATCCCCAAGCTTAACTCCTGCTCGTCCTCGAGTAGGTAAGTGATAAAAAGAAAGAATATTTTTTGAGGTGACATGCACCATCAAAGACTTGATCAAAGTATTTGTAAAACATTCAAAGCTGGGATCATAGTACTTCAATCATAACATGAAAGACAAAGTTCTAGCAATAAGACAAAGAAACTATGATGCAACATGAAAAGGTACAAATAAAAGATTCATGAATAAAAATGCTTTACAAGACGTTTGTTTGTTTCACATAAAGAAAACATAGCATAATAGTATTCAGCTTGTCCCTCATAGAGTAGCAAATATAAATGCATAGGACAACTTCAAAGTTCATAAGGGTGACTAGATACAAATAGTTTAAAACAAGCAATATCAAGTTATGCATCAATCAACTAATCATGGGACAATGCACATAGAACTTAGAATGGCCACTATGCTCTCAAAGTAGGTGCATAAAGGTAGAAGGTGGAGACTCAATATAATAGTGGAAGAAAGGCCTTCATAAAAGGAAGTAGGGATTCAAGTATCATAAAGAGCTTCCAAAAATTATGGTACTTATAGCATTCAGCTCTCATTTCCCCTATCATAAGCATCTTGAAGGTGATTAAGGTTAAAGTGACACAAATAAGAGGATATGCTTGACAAGTTATAAACCAAAATCTCATGCCCCTTACTTACGAAGACCGAACCTCATGCTACTCAACTTTAGTCACGAGTAAGCTCTTGTCATTGTAAGTACATGTGTATCATAAAGAACCGCCAACGGGGTACCCCTTGCACATGACATAGGAGCTATCCCATAATCAAAATGACAAGGCAATCAGAAAATGAGCATCTCAGCGATCTTTTTATTTGCTATTTGCATAGGTTTTTATTGAGGATGCTTCATAGAGTGCTCATTATGGTGATGCTGCAAGGTTCCACCATGATTAGGCATGGCTTAGGCTAGCGGCCTAGGCGTTTCTCTAACACACATACAAACTCCATGATCTTACAAGTTCCACTTTTATTTCACACCGCCGGGATCCATAAGCAAAAGAACATGATATCAACGGGGTATAAAGTACAAGTGCAATGTTGAAAGCGTTCCCCATGATACATGGTTCTGCTAATTTCAACTTATAAAGCGCAAGAATATATGCAACAAAGAAGGACCCAATGGTTCAAATTTATTAAGGGCAAGAAAAGTAAAGTGTGCCATCAAGTTGGTGAGAGCTTTAATCACTAGTTTTCTCATAACAAGTTTAATTTGGAAGGTAAACAAAAACATGAATATACTTGGAATAGCGTAAGCTAGTAGGTAGGTATGGTGGACTCTTTGGAATAACTTGGTTTAGGGATTTGGATGCATGAGTGGAACTCATACTTGGTTGTGGAGGCTAGCAAAAGACTGGGAGCGGCAAACTAAGAGAGCAATAATGGCCATAATCATGCAGAGCGACAAAACATCATTGATCAAAGCATAAAGTGATACTATAAGTTGAAAACTAAAGGATCTTAAAGGCTATGGTGACTTGAGATAGTCATAACATGGTGTGAGCATGCGCCAAGTCAACCCAAATAAAGCATCAAAGGAGAATGCCACTATACTATGTTTTAATATGCTAAAACAGCGCATGATTCATCCAAGGCACATTAAGCAATCTCAATTGTTTATAACAAGTCATGCTACAGCAAATAATACTAAGCATAAAGCCAAAACAATATCAAGCATGGCATGACAGAGCATAGGCCATAGTCAAAAACAAGCTCTTTTTACCACATAAGCATGAACTTTCCTACTCTTTTCCAAACCAAACCAAACTATTTGAAAACCAATGTATGAAAGAGGGGGTCCAACCAATTTATTCAGAAAACTAATCAAACCAAGCAAACAAAAAACCAAAACAAAAACGAAAAAGAAGACGCTCCAAGAACAACACAACTGTGCATGAAACAATAAAAATGAAGTGTTTGGAAGAAACCTGGGATTTTTATTGATGAAGAAGGGGATGCCTTGGGCATCCCCAAGCTTTGACGCTTGCACTTCTTGGATATTTCTTGGGGTGTCTCGCGTGGCATCCCCAAGCTTGAGCTTTAGTCCATCCGTCATCTCATTACTCATTCCTTCCATACACCTGAAATTTTTCCTTCATACAAAACTTCACACAATCTTTATTAGCAACATTAGTGCACTCAAGATAATAAGTCTTAAGGTTCAGTTCTAACACCAAATAAAATTTCATTAGAACACAAACTACTGAAGCACTTCCCTCAAAAATCTCAATTCCCCAAAAGAACTCAAAAAGGAATCAACAAGAAGCAAATGCAGAAAATGGCAGAAATCTGTCAAAACAGACCATCAGGTAAAGACGAATGACCTTCTGTTGCTCAAATCACAAAGTGTTGAACTAAAGAAAGTTAGATAACAACCTGGGGAAGAAGAACAAAAATTCACGCCTCAAAAAGACGTGCAGAGATTTTACACGAATTTTTACGGTGAAGCACAGAAATCTATTTCGGGACAGCAACTTTCCCAATCATTACTTCTCTCTCATTAGAGGTTACTCTTGGCACAAAAAGCAAATAAAAAGGATAAGGAGCGGTTATTACTAAAGTAAAAACTTCCAAGACTCATCTAAAACTTTTGGGTTATCTCCCAATAAGTACTTTTCTTTAACGCCTTTAAGTTAGGCATAAGAAGCAAGAAAGAATCAAGTGTTCTCAAATGAAGAAGCATTAAGACCAAATTTTGTTTTCATAGGAGAGGCAAAATAAATCTTCTCTCTCTTCTTAGGTAAGTGTTCTATACCTTTCTTGAGTGGGAGTTGATATTTAATGGTGCCTTCTTTCATATCAATAATGGCACCAACAGTTCTAAGAAAAGGTCTTCCCAAAGTAATAGGACAAGAAGCATCGCATTCAACATCCAAAACATAGAAATCAACGGGGACATAGGCATTGTTAACCATAATAAGAACATCATTAAGACTCCCCATGAGTTTCTTTTTAGCATTATCATCAAGTGGGACATTCAAATAAGAATCATCAAGTGGAGGCAAATCAAGCATATCATAAATCCTTCTAGGCATAATAGAAACACTACTATCAAGATCACATAAAGCTTTGAAATCAAAGTTATTCACTTTCATATTAATGATGGGTTCCCAACCATCTTATTGTTTTATAGGAATAGAAACTTTATGTTTCATCTTTTCTTCTTTAATCTTTATGAGAGCATCAGTAATGTGTTTTGTAAAGGCCATGTTCATAGCACTAGCATTAGGACTTTTAGCAAGCTTTTGTAGGAACTTAATAACTTCAGAGATATTGCAACAATCAAGATCAAAATCAAATTTATCATCTAAAGTAGTAGAACTATTACTAGCTTCAACACTAGTGGTGGTGATAGTAGAAACACTAATGTTTCTAGCAATTTCATCTTCTCTTTTTGACTTAGCATGTAATTCAGCTAATAGTCTAACATTTTCATAAATTCTTGTATAGCATTAGTAGTTGCAAAGGGATTATCATTAGTTTTAGGTTTAGCAGCCATTTTATTGATCAAAGAGGATTGAGCTTCAGACAAAGATGATATATTTGTTTCAGCATTAGAGAGTTTTTCCTCAATAGTTTTATTGAAAGCAGTTTGTTTACTAATGAAGTATTTAAGCATAACTTCAAGTTCAGAGGGTGCACTCCTATTATTGTTGTAGGAATTTTCATAAGCATTACCATTGTTGGGAGGATATGGCTTATAATTGTTGTTACCAAAATTACTCCTATAAGCATTATTGCCAAAATTATTATTTCTTATGAAGTTCACATCAACTTGCTCTTCTTGAGCAACCAAAGAGGCTAAAGGAACATTATTTGGATCAATATGGGATTTCCCATTAACAAGCATAGACATAATAATATCAATCTTATCACTCAAGAAGGAAGTTTCCTCAACAAAATTTACCTTCCTACCTTGTGGAGATCTCTCAGTATGCCATTCAGAATAATTAACCATCATATTGTCTAGAAGTTTTGTTGCAGCACCCAAAGTGATGGTCATAAAGGTACCTCCAGCAGTAGAATCCAATAGGTTCCTTGAAGAATAGTTCAATCCTGCATAAAAAGTTTGGATGATCATCCAAGCAGTCAGTCCATGAGTGGGACAATTCTTTACCAAAGATTTCATTCTTTCCCAAGCTTGAGCAACATGCTCATTATCAGATTGTTTAAACTTCATTATCTCACTTCTCATAGATATAATCTTAGTAGGAGGATAGTATTTTCCAATGAAAGCATCTTTGCACATAGTCCAAGAATCAATACTATTCTTAGTTAAGGAATTCAACCATTCTTTAGCTTTTCCTCTCAAAGAGAAAGGAAACAATTTCAGCTTAATAATATCACCATCTACATCCCTATGCTTTTGCATCTCACAAAGTTCAACAAAGTTATTTAGATGGGCAACAGCATCTTCATTACCAATACCAGAAAATTGTTCTCTCATAACAAGATTGAGTAAATCAGGTTTTATCTCAAAGAAAGTAGCTTCAGGCACAGGTGGAGCAATAGGTGTGCTCATAAAATCATTGTTGTTGGTGCTAGTGAAGTCACACAACTTAGTGTTTTCAAGAGTAGTCATTTTTTGGGTTTTCAAATAAGAAAGCAAACTAGTAAAACTAATTTTCTTGTGTTTTTGATAACAAAACAAGCAAACAAAAAAAAGAAACTAAGAAAAACAAAAATAACAAAGTAAAGAGATTGGTTATGAGGGACTCCCCTTGTGAAGATGTCCTTGACTCCCCGGCAACGGTGCCAGAAAAATGCTTGATGGCTCAGTGTTAATGTAGAGCCCGTTGGGAACCCCAAGAGGAAGGTATGATGAGCACAGCAGCAAGTTTCCCTCAGTTATGAAACTAAGGTTTAATCGAACTAGTAGGAGCAAGGAAACACCCCAAAGGTGTTGCTAGATGAGCCTTGGCAGGGCGCACTACCGGTGCTAGTAGCAACGTGGAGACCTGCACAACACAACCACAGAACTCTGTCCCCAACTTGCGATGAGATTGTCAATCTCACTGTGTTTTGCTGAAAACAAAGGATTAAACGTATCGAATGGAAGGAAGTAATAGTTTGCAGAAAGTAAACACAAAGCAGTAAACAGTTTGTAGATTGTATGTAAAAGAAAAGGACCGGGGCCCATAGTTCACTAGAGGTGGGTCTCCTTAGATAGATAACATGCTGGGTGAACAAATTATAGCGGGGCAATTGACAAACATCGAGAAAGCAATACATGCATATACTAATCATCTTGACTCCTTTGGAACTTGATTGGGCATTACAACATTATTCATAGACTGCCATCCAACTGCATCTATGACTAATAATCCACCTTCAGGTTATCATCCGAACCCCCTCTAGTATTAAGTTGCAAGCAACATATTATTGCTTTACGAATTGTGTGTAATGTAAACAATACGATTGTTCTATGAACAAAGGATTGTTGTTTTCTCCCTAGTAGCAATAGCACATCTAGTACCTTAGAGATTTCTGTCACTTCCCCAGATTACCAGAGGCATAAACCCACTATCGAGCATAAATACTAACTCTTGGAGTTGCTAGCATCTACTTGGCCAAGATAGCTACTAACAACGGAAAGCATGCAAGATCACAAATAACAAAGACATGATAGAATCAATAATCAATCTAAAATAGCATCTCAATAACCATCGGATCCCCGCAAACACAACATGCAGAATTACAAATAGATGATCTTGATCATGAACGGAGCTCACAAGATCTAGACATGAAAGCACAAAGAGGAGAACCAGCCATCTAGCTACCACATGGATCCATAGTCCAAAGATGAACTACTCACGCATCACACCGGAGGCTTGCATGGTGATGAAGAAGTCCTCCCGGATGAATTCCCCTCTCCGGCAGGGTGCCGGGAAGAGCTTCAGATCCCTCCCGATCTAGGGATGGACATGATGACGGCTACAAACTCTTTCATGGATTTTTGATCGGGTACTTAGGGTTTTCGTCCCGAGGTATTAGGCAAAACACGGTGAGATTGACAACCTCATCGCAAGTTGGGGACAGAGTTCTGTGGTTGTGTTGTGCAGGTCTCCACGTTGCTACTAGCACCGGTAGTGCGCCCTGCCAAGGCTCAGCTAGTAACACCTTTGGGGTGTTTCCTTGCTCCTACTGGTTCGATTAAACCTTGGTTTCATAACTGAGGGAAACTTGCTGCTGTGCTCATCATACCTTCCTCTTGGGGTTCCCAACGATCTCTACATCATCATTGCTCCAACATTTTTCTTGGCGCCATACACAGAGCCATCAAGCATTTTTCTGGCGCCGTTGCCGGGGAGTCAAGGACATGTTCACAAGGGGAGTCCCTCATAACTAATATCTTTACTTTGTTATTTTTGTTTTGCTTAGTTTCTTTTTGCTTTGTTTGCTTGTTTTGTTATTCAAAAACACAAAAAAATTAGTTTCACTCGTTTGCTTTCTTATTTGAAAACCCAAAAAAATGACTACTCTTGAAAACACTAAGTTGTGTGACTTCACTGCACCAACAACAATGATTTTATGAGCACACCTATTGCTCCACCTGTGCCTGAAGATACTTTCTTTGAGATAAAACCTGCTTTGCTCAATCTTGTTATGAGAGAACAATTTTCTGGTATTGGTAATGAAGATGCTGCTTCCCATCTAAATAACTTTGTTGAACTTTGTGAGATGCAAAAGCATAGGGATATAGATGGTGATATTATTAAGCTGAAATTGTTTCCTTTCTCTTTGAGAGGAAAAGCTAAAGAATGGTTGAATTCCTTAATTAGGAATAGTATTGATTCTTGGACTAAATGCAAAGATGCTTTTATTGGAAAGTATTATCCTCCTGCTAAGATTATATCTATGAGAAGTGAAACAATGAAGTTTAAACAACTTGATAATGAGCATGTTGCTCAAGCTTGGGAAAGAATGAAATCTTTGGTAAAGAATTGTCCCACTCATGGACTGACTGCTTGGATGATCATCCAAACTTTTTATGCAGGATTGAACCATTCTTCAAGGAACCTATTGGATTCTGCTACTGGAGGTACCTTTATGACCATCACTTTGGGTGCTGCAACAAAACTTCTGGACAATATGATGGTTAATTATTCTGAATGGCATACTGAGAGAGCTCCACGAGGTAGGAAGGTAAATTCTGTTGAGGACACCTCCTCCTTGAGTGATAAGATTGATATTATTATGTTTATGCTTGTTAATGGGAAAGCCCATATTGATCCAAATAATGTTCCTTTGGCTTCTTTGGTTGCTCAAGAAGAGAAAGTTGATGTGAACTTCATAAGAAATAACAATTTTGGCAACAATGCTTATGGTAACAATGCTTATAGGAACAATTTTGGTAACAACAATTATAAGACATATCCTCCCAACAATGGTAATGCTTATGGAAATTCTTACAACAATAATAAGAGTGCTCCCTCTGAACTTGAAGTTATGCTTAAAGACTTTATTAGTAAGCAAACTGCTTTCAATAAAACTATTGAGGAAAAACTCTCTAATGCTGAAAGAAATATAGCATCTTTGGCTGAAGCTCAATCTACTTTGAATAAAATGGCTGCTAAACCTGAAACTAATGACAATCCCTTTGCAGCTACCAATGCTATACAAGTAAGAATTGATGAAAATGTTAGACTATTAGCTGAATTACATGCTAAGTGGGAAAGAGAAGATGAAATTGCTAGAAACATTAGTGTTTCTACTATCACCACCACTAGTGTTGAGGCTAGTAATAGTTTTACTACTTTAGATGATAAATTTGACTTTGATCTTGATGGTTGTAATATCTCTGAAGTTATTAAGTTCCTACAAAAGCTTGCTAAAAGTCCTAATGCTAGTGCTATGAACATGGCCTTCACTAAACACATTACTGATGCTCTCATAAAGATTAAAGAAGAAAAGATGAAACATAAAGCTTCTATTCCTATAAAACAAGAAGATGGTTGGGAACCCATCATTAATATGAAAGTGAATGACTTTGATTTCAAAGATTTATGTGATCTTGATAGTAGTGTTTCTATTATGCCTAGAATGATTTATGATATGATTGATTTGCCTCCTCTTGAAGATTGTTATTTGAATGTCCCACTTGATGATAATGCTAAAAATAAACTCATGGGAAGTCTTAATGATGTTCTTATTATGGTTAACAATTCCTATGTCCCCGTTGATTTCTATGTTTTGGTTGTTGAATACAATGCTTCTTGTCCAATTACTTTGGGAAGAACTTTTCTTATAACTGTTGGTGCCATCATTGATATGAAAGAAGGCACCATTACATATAAACTCCCACTCAAGAAAGGTATAGAACACTTACCTAAAAAGAGAGAAAAGAATTCTTTTGCTTCTCCTATGAAAACAAAATTTGGTCTTAATGCTTCTTCATTTGAGAACACTTGATTCTTTCTTTGCTTCTTATGCTTAACTTAAAGGCGTTAAAGAAAAGTACTTATTGGGAGATAACCCAAAAGTTTTAGATGGGTCTTGGAAGTTATTACTACAGTAATAACCGCTCCTTATCCTTTTTATTTGCTTTTTGTGCCAAGAGTAACCTCTAATAATAGAGAAGTAATGATTGGGAAAGTTGCTGTCCCGAAATAGGATTTTGTGCTTCACCGTAAAAATTCGTGAGGGAGCTATGTATGTCTGATTGAGCTGTACTTTTTTGTGCCTCTTCCCCAGGTTGTTACCTAACTTTCGTTAGTTCAACACGTTTTGATTTGAGCAACATAAGGTCTTCGAAAAAATTCGTCTTTACCTGCTGGTCAGTTTTGACAGATTTCTGCCATTTTCTGTATTTGCTTCATGTTAGTTCCTTTTTGAGTTCCTTTGGGGAATTAAGCTTTTTTATGGAAGTGCTATAGTAGCTAGTGTTCTAATTGGAAGTTTATTTGGTGTTAGAATTGGACCTTGAGACTTATTTATCTTAAGTGCACTAATGTTGCTAATGAGATTGTGTGAAGTTTTGTATGAAGGAAAAATTTCAGGTGTATGGAAGGAATGAGTAATGAGATGAAGGATGGACTAAAGCTCAAGCTTGGGGATACCACGCGTGTCACCCCAAGAAATATCCAAGAAGTACAAGCATCAAAGCTTGAGGATGTCCAAGGCATCCCCTTCTTCATCAATAAAAATCTCAGGTTTCTTCAAACGCTTTATTTTTATTGTTTCATGCACAGTTGTGTTTTTATTGGAGTGTCTTCTTTTTCATTTTTGTTTTGGTTTTCAGTTTGCTTGGTTTGCTTAGTTTTCTGAATAAGTTGGTTGGACCCCCTCTTTCACACTTTGGTTTGCAAATAGTTTGGTTTGGTTTGGAAAAGAGTAGGAAAGTTCATGCTTATGTGGTAAAAAGAGCTCGTTTTTGACTGTGGCCTATGCTTTGTCATGCCATGCTTGATATTTTTTTTGGCTTTATGCTTAGTATTATTTGTTGTAGCATGACTTGTTATAAACAATTGAGATTGCTTAATGTGCCTTGGATGGATCATGCGTTGTTTTAGCATATTAAAGCATAGTATAGTGGTATTCTCCTTTGATGCTTTATTTGGGTTGACTTGGCACATGCTCACACCATGTCATGACTATCTCAAGTCACCATATCCTTTATGATCCTTTTGTTTTCAACTTTTAGTATCACTTTATGCTTTGATCATTGATGTTTTGTCGCTCTGCATGATTATGGCCATTATTGCTCTCTTAATTTGTCGCTCCCAGTCTTTTGCTAGCCTCCACAACAAAGTATGAGTTCCACTCATGCATCCAACTCCCTAAACCAAGTTATTCCAAAGAGTCCACCATACCTACCTACTAGCTTATGCTATTCCAAGTATATTCATGCTTTTTTTTACCTTCCAAATTAAACTTGTTATGAGAAAACTAGTTATTAAAGCTCTCACGAACTTGATGGCACACTTTACTTTACTTGCCCTTAATAAACTTGAACCATTGTGTCTTCTATGTTGTATATGCTTGCACTTATTTGTTGGGAATTAGCAGAACCATGCTTTCATGGGGAACGCTTTCAACATTGCACTTGGTACTTGTACCTAGTTGATATCATGCTCTTTTGTATATGGATGTCATCGGTGTGAAATGAAAGGGGAGCTTGGAAGTCCATGGAGTTATGTATATGTGTTAGAGAAACGCCTGGGCCGCTGGTCTAATCCATGCTGACATGGTGGAAACCTGCAGCGTAACCATAATGAGCTGTCTATGAAGCATTCTTCTTATAAAAAAGAGTCCTATATTGAGAAAAAAAAAGAGAAAAGAGAAAAAAAAGAGATACTATGAAAAGAGGAAAGAGAGAAAAAAGCACCATATTCCCATGGTAAATAAGAAGAATGCTGAGATGCTCGTTTTCTGCTTGCCTTGTCATTTTGATATGGGGATTCTCCCGTATCATCGGGCAAGGGGTACCCTGTTGGCGGTTCTCTATGATACACATATACTTACAATGACAAGAACTTACCAGTGACTAAACTTGAGTAGCATGAGGAGCGGCCCTCATATACAAGGGACATGAGATTTCTAACTTATACTTCATCAAGCATGTACACCATAGTTTGTTCACTTTAACCTTAATAACTTTAAGATGCTTATGATAGGGGCAATGAGAGCTGAATGCTATAAGTACCATAATTTTTGGAAGCTCTTTATGAGACTTGAATCCCTACTTCCTTCTAAAAAGGCCTTTCTTCCACCATTATATTGAGTCTCCATCTTCTATCTTTATGCACCTACTTTGAGAGCATAGTGGCCATTCTTAGTTCTATGTGCATTGTCCCAAGACTAGTTGATTGATGCATACTTTGATATTGCTTGTTTTAAACTATTGTATCTAGTCACTCTTATGAACTTTGAAGGTGTCCTATGCATTTATATTTGCTACTCTATGAGGGACAAGCTGAATACTTTTATGCTATGTTTTCTTTATGTGAAACAAACAAACATCTTGCAAAGCCTTGTTATTCATGAATCTTTTGTTTGTGCCTTTTCATGTTGCATCATATTTTCTTTGCTTATTGCTAGAACTTTGTCTTTCATGTTATGATTGAAGTACTATGATCCCAGCTTTGAATGTTTTGCAAATACTTTGATCAAGTCTTTGATGGTGCATGTCACCTCAAAAATTATTCTTTCTTTTTTATCACTTACCTACTCGAGGACGAGCAGGAGTTAAGCTTGGGGATGTTGATACATTGCAAATGTATCTATAATTTTTGATGTTCCATGCTTGGTTTTATCCACTTTCTTGTGTTTTGTTCCAACTTTGGAGTACTTTTCATATGATTTCTTGGTCTAACCTATTAACAAGAGCCACAGTGCCAGCTGCCTGTTTTCTGCTGTTTTTGGTTCCAGGAAAGTCAGAAAATGAATATTCTCGGAATTGGACGGGACAAAAGCCAAAGTGCCTATTTTTCCGGATGTCATCAAGTGCCAGGGGGCCACCACACCACCTGGTAGCGCGGCCAGGCCTGGCCCGCGCCAGGGGGTGGTCTGGCCGACCCCAGCACCCCCTCGGCCTCTCCTTCCGCCTATAAGATGCCCTCGGGACGAAAACCCTAAGTACCCGATCAAAAATCCATGAAAGAGTTTGTAGCCGTCGTCATCTCCATCCCTAGATCGGGAGGGATCTGAAGCTCTTCCCGGCACCCTGCCGGAGAGGGGAATTCACCCTGGAGGACTTCTTCATCACCATGCAAGCCTCCGGTGTGATGCGTGAGTAGTTCATCTTTGGACTACGGATCCATGTAGTAGCTAGATGGCTGGTTCTCCTCTTTGTGCTTTCATGTCTAGATCTTGTGAGCTCCGTTCATGATCAAGATCATCTATTTGTAATTCTGCATGTTGTGTTTGCGGGGATCCGATGGATATTGAGATGCTATTTCAAATTGATTATTGATTCTATCATGTCTTTGTTATTTGTGATCTTGCATGCTTTCCGTTGTTAGTAGCTATCTTGGCCAAGTAGATGCTAGCAACTCCAAGAGTTAGTATTTATGCTCGATAGTGGGTTCATGCCTCTGGTAATCTAAGGTACTAGATGTGCTGTTGCTACTAGGGAGAAAACAACAATCCTTTGTTCACAGAACAATCGTATTGTTTACATTACACACAATTCGTAAAGCAATAATCTGTTGCTTGCAACTTAATACTGGAGGGGGTTCGGATGATAACCTGAAGGTGGATTATTAGTCATAGATGCAGTTGGATGGCGGTCTATGTATTATGTTGTAATTCCCAATCAAGTCTCAAAGGAGTCATGATGATTAGTATATGCATGTATTGCTTTCTCGGTGTTTGTCAATTGCCCTGTTGTAATTTGTTCACCCAGCATGTTACCTATCTAAGGAGAGCCACCTCTAGTGAACTATGGATCCCGGTCCTTTTCTTTACATACAATCTATAAACTGTTTCTGCTTTGTGTTTACTTTCTGAAAACTTTTACTTCTTTCCATTCGATACGTTTAATCCTTTGTTTTCCGCAAAACACGGTGAGATTGACAACCTCATCGCAAGTTGGGGACAAAGTTCTGTGGTTGTGTTGTGCAGGTCTCCACGTTGCTACTAGCACCGGTAGTGCGCCCTGCCAAGGCTCAGCTAGTAACACCTTTGGGGTGTTTCCTTGCTCCTACTGGTTCGATTAAACCTTGGTTTCATAACTGAGGGAAACTTGTTGCTGTGCTCATCATACCTTCCTCTTGGGGTTCCCAACGAGCTCTACATCATCATTGCTCCAGCATTTTTCTGGGCGCCATACACAGAGCCATCAATCTATCTCTATAGATCTTGATTCCCAATATGTATGCAGCTTCACGTAGATCCTTCATGGAAAATTGGTTACTCAAATACGCTTTCATGCTTTTCATAAGATCCACATCGTTTCCCATGAGCAGTGTGTCATCCACATATACTACTAAGAAAACAACTGAGCTCCCACTCGCTTTCTTGTAAACACAGAACTCTTGTTGATTTTGGACAAATCCAAAACTCTTGATCACTTGATCAAAATGTTGGTTCGAGCTCCGAGATGCTTGCTTCAATCCATAAATGGACCGTTGAAGCTTTCATACCTTTCCAGCATCCTTAGGATCAACAAAACCTTCTGGTTGCATCATATACAACTCTTCATCAATGTGACCATTGAGGAATGCGGTCTTGACATCCATCTGCCAAATTTTATAGTCAAAATGTGCAGCAATTGCTATTAAAATCCGGCAGCCTTAAGCATCACTACGGGAGAGTAAGTCTCATCGTAGTCAACTCCTTGAATTTGTCGAAAACCCTTTGCGACAAGTCGAGCTTTGTGAATGGTCACACTACCATTCGCATCTGTCTTTTTCTTAAAGATCCATTTATTTTCCACGGCCTTGCGGCCTTCTGGAAGATCCACCAAGGTCCAAACTTGGTTCTCATGCATGGATCCTATTTCAGATTTCATGGCTTCTAGCCATTTCTCAGAGTCAACACTATCCATAGCCTCTTTGTAGTTTGCAGGTTCTTCCTGTTCATCCAGGATGACAGACATTACAAGGCTACTGTACCAATCAAGAGTGGCATGAACTCTTGTAGACCTGCGAACCTCAGGAGTCTCGATGTTGTTGTTTTGATCATCACCAATGGGCTCTTCCTCCATGTTGGAGAGCGGTTTTGGAACAGCTTCCATTGTGTTACTCAGAATTTGGAGAGAAGGGTCAACAATTTCATCTAACTCAATTTTCCTTCCACTCACTCCTTTTAAAAGAAACTATTTCTTGAGAAAGGTGTCGGTTTTTGCGACAAGCGTCTTGCCTTCGGCTTGATTGTAGAAGGTGTACCCAATGGTTTCCCTTGGATATCCCACAAAGATACATTTTCCGATTTGGGTTCGATTTTGTTAGGCTGCAGTTTCTTAACATACGCCTCACAACCCTAAACTTTCAGAAATGACAACTTCGGCTTCTGCCCATACCATATCTCATATTGGGTTGTCTCCATGGATTTGGATGATGCTCGATTAAAAATAAAAGCGGCGGTTTCTAACGCGTATCCCCAAAAAGACATAGACAAATTAGTTAAAGACATCATGGATCGCACACTATCTAATAGGATCCGGTTACGACGTTCCGACACACCATTACGTTGTGGTGTTCCGGCTGGCGTAAGCTGTGGGATGATCCCATAGTCCTTCAAGTGCATGTTAAACTCATAACTCAAATACTTGCCTCCTCGATCCGATGGAAGATGCTTGATTCTCTTGTTAAGTTGATTCTCTACTTCTTTCTGAAATTCCTTGAACTTTTCAAAGGTTTCAGACTTGTGCTTCATTAAGTAGATATATCCATATCTGCTTAAGTCGTTAGTAAAGGTAACAAAGTAACGATAACCATTGCACTTTGAGACGCTCATTGGTCCACATACATCCGTATGTATGATTCCCAGTAGGTCTACAACTCTCTCCACTATCCCGGAGAATGGTGTCCTAGTCATCTTACCCATGAGGCACGGCTCACATGTATTAAGGGATTCGAAATCCAATGATCCAAGAAGCCCTTCTGAATGAAGCTTCTTCATGCACTTTATGCCAATGTGACCAAGATGGCAATGCCACATGAACATGGAATTATCATCACTATGCTTACAACGTTTAGCATCAACACTATGGATGTGTGTATTACAATCAAGATCAAGTAAGAATAAAACATCACACACAGGAGCATGAACATAGAAAACATCATTCATATAAATTGAACAACCATTTGTTCCTGATTTAAACGAATAATGGTCTTGCAACAAGAAAGACCCACTCACAATATGCATACTCAATGCGGGTACATAATAGCATTTATTCAAAACCAATAATAATCCTGACGGTAGAAGGAGATGCAGGGTGCCGACGGCCATCACTTCGACTCCCGAACCATTGCCGACGCGCATCTTCACCTCGTCCTTCCTCAGGCACCTCTTACTCTACAGATCCTGCTGAGAGTTACAAATGTGAGCAACAGATATGGTATCAAATACCCAGGTGTTACTCTTGGCGCTTGTAAGGAATACATCAATAACATGTATATCATATATACCTTTGTCCTTGGCGGCTATCTTGCCGGCTCGCTTGTCTTCAAGGTACTTGGGGCAGCTGCGTTTCCAGCGCCCATCCCCTTTGCAGTAGTAGCACATTGTGCCGGGCTTAGGGCCAGGCTTGGAAGTCTTTGAGGTGCTGGCAACTATCTTGCCATCCTTCTTGGACTTCTTGCCCTTGCCTTTTCCCTTCTGCCCCGGCCTTTTAAAGTTGGTGGTCTTGTTGACCATCAACACCGTGTGCTCCTTCTTGATTTCAACCTCAGCAGTTTTGAGCATGGCAAACACCTCAGCAAGGGTCTTAGTCATCCCTTGCATGTTGTAGTTCATCACAAAGCTCTTATAGCTAGGGGCAGCGAGTGCAGCACCCTATCAAGCTCCTCTGGGATTTTGCAATCCAGGGCGTCCAAGCATTTAACGTAGCCAGACATTTTGACCACGTGCTCCCTAATACTGATGTGCTCTTCCATTTTAGCAGAGAAGAAGAGCTCGGAAGCATCATACCTCTCTGCATGGGCCTGTGGAGCAAAGACGCCCTTGATATCCTCAATGATCTCAAAAGCATTCATCTTCTCAAAACGCTTTTGAAGCTCCGGCTCCATGGCATAGAGCATTCCACTCTAGATGAGGGAGAAATCGTCCGCCTTGGACTGCCAGACATTATTTTCGTCCTAGGAGGCGGAATCTGCAGGCTTAGCCAGAAGCTCAGCCTCGATGACATAAGTCAACTTGTAGGGGACTAGGAGGATCCTAAGATTGCGGAACCACGCGGTGAAGTTGGTTCCATCAGTTTTCAGCTTGTCCTTCTCGAGGAAAGTGCTAAGGTTGAAGGTGGGTGGGCGAGACATCTACAATGGATTTGCAAAGTGTTTAGACCATGTTCATAATAATGAGTTCAACTTTTAATCATGTATTTGAACTTAAAACAAAAGAACTCCCACTCAAACGAACATCCCTCTTCTCGTTTAGTGATCACATGGTCCCTATCCCCTGCACCTCCCCCGATCATCACGACCATTAGTGCAGTATCAAAGGTGGACATTCCCTAATGTCGATCACATCAACTATGTGATTCATGCTCGACCTTTCGGTCTCCTGTATTCCGAGGCCATGTCTATACATGCTAGGCTTGCCAGTTCTAACTCGTGTGTATTCGCAGTGCGACATGGCTTGCACCCACTATATGTGAACGTAGATATGTCGAACCCTCGATCATCATGGCCGGCCTCATACCAAAGAACTTTCTTGGTGGTGCACACACAAGGGGAATACGATAACTAGAATACTGTGAGGGATTATCTTAGTATGCTACCGTCGAATATAAGTATACCAGCATAATAAGTAATACTTCAAAAGTAAAGTGTTATGACATGGTTACAACATTATGATCATCATAAATAGCTTCAATGAAAGTTTCATAAACTTGTCATTGCCATGTTATAATACTTGCGCCTATGCATAAAAAAGATAGACGCTTCTAAATTATCTATTGCATGTTTTACGTGGCTTTTAGGGCTTTTGCAGTAGAGCCCCTTCCCACCTACGAACGTCGAGCTACAACATGGATTCAATGATTGCCATTCTTCTTCCCTTTTCAGGGCCCTCCAATGTCAATGCCAAATCAACTACTGCAGAGAGACAGACACCCCCTAAGCCACTTTGATTCGTGGACTAGTCTCGTGAATCACCACGTGAGGTCGGTTGGGGGCCGCTTCATCAAACAGTGCCGCGATATGAACAATAACATTAAAGAGGGTAGCAACTAGAGAATCAATGCCCACATATCGCTATGTGTTCTATCCGTATGACATGTCTACGCATAGACCCGCTCTGATACCACTGTAGGGTTCCATAGCAGAAAACAAAAAATTCTATCTACTCGAACACTAATACTAGGATCTATACTATGTAGACATAAGTAACAGAGAAGGGATATGGTATTCATACCTTTGAAGACCGAGGCATGCCTTACAAAGGAAGGCGTATATTGATGAAGACGAGCAGCACCCCAAGTGTGGTGCCTCCGAAGTTCGTCACACGTCCAGTGTACGAGACGTCAACCGGACTCCGATCCAGCCGAGCAGCGGAAGAAGTAGATGCCGGATCGCATATCACATGTCGGTGGTGTAAAGGTGGAGAACTCACCCACGAGGTCCTCCCTAATATTACGGAGAAGTCCTCAATGGATGAGAGAGAGAGAATGAGAGGGAATGGGGGTGATTCCAAAGGGGGAGGGGAGACCCCTATATATAGTGGGAGGGGGCGCACCACCCTAGGGCCAGGCGGTGTGGGACTAACCCCCACACCCTCCGGCCACCTAGGGGCAGCCGCCGGCCCTAGGTGGGCCCCATTGGGGTGGCCCACTAAGCCTTGGCCGGCTGGCCCCCTCTCCCTAGGCGCCATGCCCTATTGGGCCTCCCTTTGGGTGAGGCCCATTAGCATTATGATGCCTTTAATAATAAAATAAAATATATATTTAATATTAATTCTCCAATTAATATTCAAATACACATATTGTATTATTCCTTCACTCTAGAACATCTTCCGGACCCCTTCCGATCTCCATCGGATGTTACCCGGAACTATTCCGGTTTCTCTTTCTCTATTTCTCATACGATACCTCATCTACCCTAAGCGTCCCTACCCTTAAGCGTGACATCCTTCGGTTTGGAAACACTCCGGACATGATCGAGACAACTCTCACATCAATGATCAACAGAGGAACCTGGATGGCCATGTGACCCCCGTGCGTTTCACGAATACAATCGCTCGAACCGTGAGATAGTCGTTCCCTATTCCCTTTGTCATATGATACATAATTCATTCGAGACTTGATCTTCGGTATCCCCATACCTTAGTTTGGTCTCGTTACCAATGAACTTGTTTACTCGTTCTTGTGTCGTTGCATTCCCTGACCAAGTCACATGCTTGCAAGCTTCATTAATGCAACGTCACCGAGATGGCCACATGTATCTATCTGTTACATGGACTAGACAAATCCTGGTCTTGATATGTACTCCTCTACGCATCCCTTCGGAAAACCTGAGTGGCACCTTTTTGATCACCCTGTTACGAGATGATTCTTGATAACCATCTAAGCTTCTTCCGGAATGGTGATTTGCATTACCTCATAGTCAAAGGATCAGATTGCGAGGTTCTCTGTGTTTTATCATCAATGGTGAACTTTTTAACTAGATCTCATTTAAGATATAATGGTCGGATGTTTGTCTATCATGTTATTCAACCAATAACATGACCTCATTGTCGATTGGCATAAATGCCCATGATCTTGAAACCCAGACCATCCTCATGACCAATGAACTAGTTCGCTAGAGGTAACTAGAGACACGGTTTGTTTACATACCACACGTGTATTAACGTTTCGCATTAACACAGTTATAGCACAACATGAAACGTATTATGAACATATAGGAGATATATCAAATAATACACTTTATTATTTGCCTCTAGGGAATAACTCCTTCAAACTTGTTCTGCTACAATAGCATCGCTCGTAGAAGCATCCCCGACTGGCTCATCTCGAATTTCTTCAAGTTGCACCGACCTTCCACTTGTTCCCTTTGTGAGAATCTCTTTCTCTAGGAAAACACCGCTACGAGCAACAAACACTTTGCCCTCTTCTCGGTTGTAGAAGTAATACCCTAAGGTTTCCCTTGGATATCCCACAAATATGCACTTATCTGATTTGGGTGTTAGCTTGTCCTACTGAAGTCGCTTGACAAATGCATCACAACCCCAAATCTTTAGAAAAGACAAACTTGGATTCTTTACAGTCCACATCTCATATGGTGTCTTAACTATGGATTTAGACGGTACTCTATTTTAGTGTGAAAGCCGCTGTTTCTAGAGCATAACTCCAAAATGATAATGGTAAATCTGACTGGCTCATCATCAAACGAACCATGTCCAACAAAGTTCGACTGCGCCATTCGGAGACCCTGTTCCTTTGAGGCGTTCCGGGCGGCGTGAGCTGTGGAACAATTCCGCAACTCTTAAGATGATTGCTAAATATTCACCTCCACGATCAGATTGTAGGGCCTTTATTTTCTTGCCATGTTGATTCTCTACCTCACTGTGAAACTCTTTGAACTTCTCAAAAGTTTCAGATTTATGCTTCATCAAGTAGACATAGCCATATATACTAAAATCATCAGTGAAAGTAATGAAGTAGTGATATCCTCCTCTAGCTATCGTGCTCATTGGTCCACATACATCAGTATGTATGAGTTCCAACAAGTCTGTCGCTCTCTCGGGAAAACACATAAAAGGCGTCTTGGTCATCTTTTCAAGTAAACAAGCTTGACATGTCTTGTATGATTCAAAATCAAACGAAGTTAGAAGACCATCACCATGGAGCTTCTTCATGCGCTTTTCACTTATATGCCCCAAACAACAATGCCATATATAGGTAGGACTCAAATCATTAGGCTGAAGCCTTTAGCACTAACATTGTAAACAGATGTATCGTCAAGATTTAAAATAAATAACCCAATCACAATGGGAGCATCAGCCACAAACATAGCATTCTTAGAGATTACACAACCATTGTTTGTACTCGCGAATGAATATCCTTGCCTCATCAAACATGAAGGTGATAAAATGTTTCAACCCATACTAGGAATGTAATAACAATTATTTAACTCCATAATAAATCCTGGCGGAAGGTGAAGCTCCATGATGCCGACGAATAATGCAGCAACCCTTGCTTTATTTCTGACGCGAAAGTCCACTTCTCCTTTCTGCACTTCTCTAGTCCTTTTTAGCCCCTGCATCGAATTGCAAATATGAGCAACCGATCCGGTATTAAATACCCAAAAGCTAACATAAGAATCTACGAGAAAAATGTCCACAACATTTACAACAAGCGTACATGAGTGGGAAGTACTCTTCTTCAAAGAAGCCTGTTACTTGTTGTAGTTTCTCTTCTAGTGGCCATATTCATGACAAAAGAAACACTCAGTGTCTCCTGCAGGTCCAGCCTTTTTCTTGGGTGTAGGGTTTGGCTTAGGGATCATATCCTTAGCCTTGCCCTTCTTCTTCTGCCAAGAAGTGCCATTTTTCTTGAAGCTAGGCTTGTTCTGCACAGCCATCACATGGCTATGCCCTGCACTCTTCTTAATGTCACATTCTGCTATCTTTAGCATCCCACATAACTCATTAAGGCCCTTCTCCACCCCATGCATATGGTAGTTCGAAATGAAATGCCCATAGCTAGATGGAAGAGACGCCAAAATGAAATAAGTAGCCAACTCTTGGCCTAATGGAAAACCAAGCTTTTCCAAAGTCTGACTGTAACCAACCATTTTGATCACATGGGGGCCTATAGTTGCTCCCTCTGCCAGCTTGCATTCTACAAAGGACTTAGCAACATTGTACCTCTCGGTCCTAGCCTGAGTCTAGAACATGTCCTTAAGCGCTACGATCATATCGTACGCTTCCTGATCCACAAACTCCTTTTGAAGATCAGGTTCCATGCATGCAAGCATAAGATAGCTAACCTCAAGAGATTCATCACATGCTTTCTCGTAGGCATTTTTAAGGGCACAGTTACATTATCAGTAGGTTCATTCGGGATTGGGGTATCCAGAACAGTTTCCTTTTTATCAGACCTGAGAACAATTCTTAGGTTATGGACCTAGTCCGAAAAGTTTGTTCCATTTAGTTTATCTTTTTCAAGAATCAAACGCAAAGCAAAAGGTGATGAAGTGTTCGGTGCTATTGATCTACAACATAAAAACATGCAAAATACTAAGCCATGTAACCAGGAAAGAGTAAAACATATTAAACAATTTAATAGCATATACTCCCACTTAAATCAACATCCCTCTATTGATACTAAGTGATTTAATTTCCACAATTAACAAGTCGACTAGTGAGCTTTAGCATCACTTCTAGAAGACAAGGTAAATCGATAAGAAACTCTTTGCTAATCATATCATATATGACTCTTGTTGTTGGGTGACATCTCTATGTCAAAACTAGGTGCCCAACCTTTATGCACCAAGGTCCTTAACTATTAAGATGACCTTGTTAAGCTCACCAACCCTTATGCATGTAGGTATCTGATACAAACCCATCCAGCCAAGGAAAACCGCGGCACCCAAATTTCATAGACCCACCAACGATTGTACAGGGCATAGGATGGTGCAAGGTTTGGTTGGGAGGGTATGGTTTAACTTAAACTTTTTGAGGGATCGTTCTACTTCTATCATCTAAGCATGCATAGTAGTAAAACGCATAAGAATAGCATTCACATAGATGTGATACAGTATGGCCCATTTTCTCATGGTGATCTCCATCGCCATAGAACCTATCCACCATGATGATCTCCATAATCATTCTCTATGCGAGCCATCCTCCAAGTGATGAGTTCTCCAAGAACTAATACAAGCTATTACTCCTAACAGCTAGTAATCAAAAGTACATAGTATTGGATCATCACAAGTTGGCACGCATGCCATTACAATAATTGATAACACATATGGCTCTAGCCGTGTTGCCCTACTCACGACACGCAGGTCATGAAAAGAAAACATACATGCATCACATATATTTTGGGGCATACTGATCACATACATCCTGCAAAAACAAGTTGTGCATAGAATCGCATTCTACCGGATCATGTGAAATCGCAGCACCAATGAACCTTAACGTGATACAAAAGGGGCTACGACTAAGGGGGTCTAAGGGGTCTCCCCCTGCGGGGTTCGAATCTATACAATTTTCTTTAAGGATTTTGGTGGGCAAATCAAATTTACCATAAACCGACTATTGTCCCGATTCGACCAATTTCCTTTGATCACGGTACATCGATTCAGATCTAGTTCCCGATTCGATCAATCATATTGATATTCGCGTGATTCAAATGGATCTATGTGTCACTGTCTACCCCGATAGTGGAAACCGACCGGTAGGGGTTCGTTCGATGACCTTAGAATCACAATCACGGAAAGCAAGATCAAACATCAATCCAGAACCACCGCCATACAAACGTTCACATCATTCATATCAATCTACATATCCCCATATGCAAACTTCCCAAACCTATGCCTGAGCAACATCAGCTCTAATACCACTGTAGGGTTACGGGTAGGCTACACTAGCGTAAATCAAAAATTTCTACCGCGTCAACCAAGAATGTTGTTGTCATAGATCACAGGATTACCACTAGACTCGCAGTTGCGGAACTCGATGAAGCACGTTGGGGCATACGTCTCCTCCTTTTCCTCGTCCCATGAGCAGCTCCCCTTTGCGCGGCTCATCCAAGTGCTATAGCTGCAGCACCTCCGAGGTATCCACATGTCCGGAGTGGAAGCCATCACATGCCAGACTGCTAGGTCTGCTCGTGCAACACAGGCGTAAGAGGAGTGGCGGCTGGGTGGAATGATCAACCCTATTCAACTCCCCTCACTCTCTCTTATATAGGCATCCCTGGTGGGCTTCTACATTAGCAGCCCATTAGCAGCCTAAGCCTGGCCTAATTCGGATCCAATCCGCATTAGGCTTCCAGCCCCTAAAGTGTGTGACCCTATAGGTTCATATACGTATAGACATGACACGAGTACACTTACTCTATCAATTGTTGCTAGTGGCCTCTAGCAAGACGTGCCAACTCCTAAACGCATACAAAAATCATTCGGACGAACCATCACAAGATTGAGTACATGTCTTTCCCTTTGCCCTACGATATTTGGTCTAGCTCCAAGCTGGCCTCTCTTTCTCAATACTGTGATTCAGAATCCCTTTACTAGGTTAACTCTTAACCGTATGTAGCACGAACATGCATTTCTGGATCTGATCACTCGAGGGGCCCAGAGATATCTCTCTCAAGTAGAGAGGGGCAAATCTCATCTTGATTGACCGATGCCTTGCAGCATATATCAGGACAAACCCGAAAGCTACCTTTATAACTACCTAGTTACGGAGTAGTGTTTGATAGCCCCAAAGTAGGTCGATCCACATCTCAAGTATATGTGACAATCTCAGGCCTAAGGACAAAACATACACGATGTATAGAGAGAGCTGCAAGTATTATTGCCAGTCTCAAGTTGGGTCAGTCCAACCCATGTTCATAACATGTGTCCACATTATTGGTTTGACATCTCCATGTCTATGACTTGCGAAACATAGTCATCAACCAATCGATGTGCTAGTCTAATATTCATGTGTGTCCTCACATGAACTTTGACTAGGGACAACTATTAGATAACCATACAAGTAAAGAGTTTCACAAACAATTCACATAATTGCCAATCAATACAAGTTGCATGATATATGGATATTCAAGGAATATTATAAAAACTCATGGATACATATAAAACCCGTATGATATGCTTGCCATTACTCTATCTATGCTGAAGTTTTTCAGATTTATGAAGTGGAGGAAACATGAGACTACCAATCATGAGTAAGATCATCATCTCGTTATTTCAGTTCAAATGTTGAGTTCCTTTTTGATTTTGGTTTTCTTGCTCGAGGACGATCAAGTTTAAGCTTGGGGAGGTTGATGGCTCTGAAATATAGCCATCTACGTCCACATTTAAACTGGTTATTATTCATATTTTTTATGAAATATCTCTCTAAACCCTGCCACTAATGCCTAATTATCAAAGGGGTATGCAATCCTTTCCTTCTATTTTTTTCTACACAGATAATGACGTTTGATGATGGGAATCACTACATTAAAGTCAAAGATACAAGATTTCTAACAACAAGAAGAAACCAGGAGTCGTGGGTCAGAGGAAGACACTTTAACGACCAACTATATGATCGGAAAAAAAATTCGGCCATATAGTTCCGGCCGTATAGTTGCCAATGACACCGCTAGGTCAAACAAAACAACTTTCGTGAAGGGACCCCTATATAAAAAAAGCCTCGGGCGACGAGAAAAGAGCCTCGAGAGTCGCTGTCCCAGATCATCAGCCGCCTTCAGATCTCCATCCACCACACCGAAGAGCCGCCAGAAGAATAGACTTACATCTAATCTCCAAAGCCCTTCTCCACCACCATAGCCATATTCCACCACTTGTAATAGTAGATCTCATCTTCGATTGGCAACATTGTAAGACTATTTACTATCAATCTTATGATTTCCACTACAATGTTTGTGATTGTTGATCTCATCTCTATGTGTGAGTAATTTTCCTTGGGCTAAGGGCTTCGGCCTAGCCATGTAGCTTTTGTGCATGTTATTTATCATAGATGGGATCATGTATTAGTTTGTATGACATGATGATTACTGTATCCTCTCTTGCCTCAATCTAAGGACTTGTATGGTACCCAAGACTCCGAGGATTGAGCCAGGTATAGGGAGTATGAGTAATGACTAATCTGCAGGTTGGGAACCCCAGTGACAGAAGGGGTAGTACGGCTGTATGTGAGGGATTTACTTGGGATTAACGGTGATGTCACTATGCATATCATTAGTTCTCTTTCTTCTATGGATGAGACGAGTAGGTTATTGCTATAAGCGGTTGTGGAGGTAATAGCAATTATGGATGCACTACCCACATATAATTTATCTTGCTCTAACAATTACATGCATACTTTATCTCTATCTTTTATTCCCACCAGATGTTTTGCACAGCTACAGGTGAAACCGAATGCCCTAGGCCCTCTCTCTCCATCATCGACAACAACAAAAAGACACAAACTCTTGGTTCGGTAAAAACACAAAAGAAATTCTAAAACTCTCGAAGGTCCATTAAAGTAACTTCACTACGCATCTGCTTCCCGAGGATTCGATAACCTAGGTCTAGTAGGGAAAAAGAAGCTATACTACATCCGTAATTCGGGTCGAAGGTATCAGTGGTCAGATCTGTCGAAGGTGATGCAGGATTCTGATACACTAAGGTACTCAGGGATTGTAGGTGGTGATGACATGGCCATGCTGACTTGTCGACTGATCGTCTTCTGGACCCTATTGGAGGGGCGCCCTTTCTAGATCATCATGGTCCCACGCGTTGGGGGATATGGCTCGCCTCCACTATGGTGTACCGCCGGAGCTGGTGGTGGTGGTGTGATTGTTGGCTCAAAATGTATCGAGCTCGTTGGGGAACCCCAAGAGGAAGGTATGATGAGCACAGCAACAAGTTTTCCCTCAGTTATGAAACCAAGGTTATCGAACCAGTAGGAGCAAGGAAACACCTCCAAGGTGTTGTTTCCAACTTGGAATCCTGCACAACACAACCACAGAACTTTGCCCCCAACTTACAGTGAGGTTGTCAATCTCACCGGTTTTGCTGAAACCAAACGATTAAACTTATTGTGTGGAAGATAGTAATATCTTGCAGAAAGTAAAAAAGAAAACAGTAAATAGTAGTTGGTAGATTGATGGTAAAAGAATGGACTGGGGTCCATAGTTCACTAAGGTGATTCTCCTTAAGATAGATAACATGTTGGGTGAACAAATTACAGCGGGGCAATTGACAGATTTGAGAAAGCATAACAATGCATATACTAGACATCTTGACTCCTTTGAGATTTGATTGGGCATTACAACATTATACATAGACCGTAATTCAACTACATCTATGACTAATAATCCACCTTCAGGTTATCATCCGAACCCCTTCCAGTATTAAGTTGCAAGCAACAGATAATTGCATTAAGCAAAGTGTGTAAAGTAAACAATATGATCGCCCCATGGACAAAGGATTGTTGTTTCCTCCCTAGTATCAACATCACATCTACAACCTTAGAGATTTCTGTCACTTCCCAAGATTACTAGAGGCATGAACCCACTATCGAGCATAAATACTCACTCTTGGAGTTGCTAGCATCTACTTGGCCAAGATAGCTACTAACGACGGAGAGCATGCAAGATCACAAATAACATAGACATGATAGAATCAATAATCAATCTGAATAACATCTCAATATCCATCGGATCCTCGCAAACACAACATGTAGGATTACAAGTAGATGATCTTGATCATGAACAGAGCTCACAAGATCTAAGCATGGTAGCACAAAGGATAAGAACCAACCATCTAGCTACTACATGGACCCGTAGTCTAGGGATGAACTACTCACGCATCACACCGGGGGTAGTCATGGTGCTGAAAAAGGCCTCCAGGGTGATCTCTCCCCTCCGGCAGGGTGCCAGGAAGAACTTCAGATCCCCCCGATCTAGGGATGGAGATGGCGGCGGCTATAGACTCTTTCATGGAATTTTGATTGGGTCCTTAGGGTTTTCGTCCTGGAGGCAATATATAGGCGAAGGGGCAAGGTCGGTGGAGCGCTAGGGGGGCCCACACTAGGTGGCGGCACATCTAGGGCTGGCCGCGTCACCCTAGGATGTGGCCTCCCTGGCTCCCCTCTTCGTCTCCCCTCCGGACTCCGTATTCCCTCTGGTGAAACATTGACTTGGGCTTTTGTCCGGTCCAATTCAGAGAATATTTTGTTACTAGCTTTTCTGAAACCAAAAACAGCAGACATAATAACTATGTTGTAACATGAAAAGGTACAAACAAAATATTCATGAATAACAATGCTTTGAAAGACGTGTGTTTGTTTCACATATAGAAAATATAATGAGAATGGTATTCATCTTGTCCCTCATAGTGTAGCAAAACATAAATGCATAGGACACCTTCAAAGTTCATAAGGGTGACTAGATACAAATAGTTTAAGAACAAGCAATATCAAAGTTATGAATCAATCAACAAGTTTTGGAACAATGCACATTAAACTAAGAATGAACACTATGCTCTCTCAATAGGTGCATAAATATAGAAGATGGAGACTCAACATAAAATGTAAAAGAAAGGCCCTTCATAGAAGGAAGCAGGGATTCAAGTCTCATAAAGAGCTTCCAAAAATTATGGTACTTATTATCTTTTAGCTCTCATTGCCCCTATCATAAGCATCTTTAGGTGATTAAGGTTAAAGTGAACAAATATGAGGATATGCTTGACAAGTTATAAGCTGAAATCTCATGTCCCTTACTTACGAAGACCGAACCTCATGCTACTCAACTTTAGTCACGAGTAAGTTCTTGTCATTGTAAGTACATGTGTATCATAGAGAACCGCCAACGGGGTACCCCTTGCCCGATGATACGGAGGCATTCCCATATCAAAATGACAAGGCAAGCAGACAATGAGCATCTCAGCGATCTTTTTATTTGCTATTTGCATAGGTTTTTATTAAGGATGCTTCACAGATTGCTCACTATGGTTATGCTGCAAGTTTGCACCATGATTAGGCATGGCTTAGGCTAGTGGCCCAGGCGTTTCTTTAACACATATACAAACTCCATGAGCTTACAAGCTCCCCTTTTATTTCACACCGCCGGGATCCATAAGCAAAAGAACATGATATCAACTAAATAAAGTGCAATGTTGAAAACGTTCCCCATGGTAACATGGTTCTGCTAATTCACAACTTATAAAGCGCAAGCATATACGCAACATAGATGGGAACAAGGGTTCAAGTTTATTAAGTGCAAGAAAAGTAAAGTGTGCCATCAAGTTTGTGATAGCTTTAATCACTAATTTTCACATAACAAGTTTAATTCGGAAGGTAGATAAAAACATGAATATACTTGGAATAGCAAATGCTAATAGGTAGGTATGGTGGACTCTTTGGAATAACTTGGTTTTATTTGGAGTTGGATGCATGAGTGGAACTCATACTTGGCATGGAGGCTAGCAAAAGACTGGGAGCGACCAACTAAGAGAGCAATAATGGCCATAATCATGCAAAGCGACAAAACATTATTAATTGAAGCATAAAGTGATATTACAAGCCGAAAACTAAATGAGCATAGAGGCTATGGTGACTTGGTGTAGTCTTAACATGGTGTGAGCATGTGCCAAGTCAACCCAAATAAAGCATCAAAGGAGAATACCACAATATTATGCGTTTATATGCTAAAACAACACATGGTTCTTTCAAGGCACATTAAGCAATCTCAATTGTTTGTAACAAGTCATGCTACAACAATAATCACTAAGCATAAAGCTAAAACAATTCCAAGCATGACATGATAAAATCTAAGTCACAATCAAAAACAAGCCCCTTTTATACCACTTAAGCATGAACTTTCCTACTCTTTTCCAGTCCAAATCAACCTATTTGAAACTATGTACGAATGCGGGGGTCCAACCAATTTATTCAAGCAAACAAAGCAAACGAAAACAAAAAACAAAAATGAAGACGCTCCAAGAACAACACAATTATGCATGAAACAATAAAAATGAAGTGTTTGGAAGAAACCTGAAATTTTTATTGATGAAGAAGGGGATGCCTTGGGCATTCCCAAGCTTTGACGCTTGTACTTCTTGAATATTTCTTGGGGTGACACGGGTGGCATCCCCAAGCTTGAGCTTTTGTCCATCTTCATCTTATCACATTGTTCTTCCCTACACTTTAAAATTTCCTTCATACAAAACTTCACACAATCTTCATTAGCAACATTAGTGTACTCAAGATAATAAGTCTTTTGGTTAAGTTTCAACACAAGTAAAACTTCCATTAAAACACAATCTACTGTAGAACTTCCTTTAAAAAGTTTAAATGATCAAAGAGAACTCAAAGTGAAAGAGATTAAGAGGCAAATGCAAATAATAGCAGAAATCTGTCAAAACAGACCAGCAGGTAAAAACCAATTGTTTCGAAGATCTTCTGTTGCTCAAATAGAAAAGTGTTGAACTAACGAAAGTTGGATAACAACCTGGGGCAGAAGCACAAAAAATTACGGCTCAATCCGACGTATAGAGATTTTTCACAAAGTTTTACAGCGAAGCACAAAAATCAGTTTCCGGACAACAACTTTCCCAAATCTTAATTCTCTCTCATTAGAGGTTACTCTTGGCACAAAAACCACACAAAAATGATAAGGAGAGGTTATTACTAGAGCAATAACTTCCAAGACTCAACAAAATACTCCTAATGAAATTTGGTTTATCTCCCAATAAGTGCTTTTCTTTAACGCCGTTGAGCTAGGCATAAGAAGCAAGAAAAGAATCAAGTATTCTCAAATGAATAAGCATTAAAACCAAATTTCTTGCCCTTACCTCTCTTACTTTTATTCTTATCCTTGGGGAATGTATGATTGTTTGGTAGTGACGAGGGTTTAACTCGTCAATGCCCATTGTTATGGACTTGGGTTTTGGAGAAGGAGGGAGCGCTAGAGACATCTATCGGCTAGCAAACAAGCACATAGGGGACTCGAAGATTTACCCAGGTTCAGGCCTCGTAGAGGTCCCTACTCCTGCTTGCTTGCTTGTGGAATTATCAAAGGAATCAAAGATTACAATGGTGCGCAGATGCAATCTGGCGAGGGTTGTGGAAACTAAGGTTGTGTGTGTCCTCCTTGCCGCCCCCTCCTAGCCTTTATATAGATAGGCTAGGTCTCGGGTAGCAGGTCGAGTCGGTTACAGGTTAGGGTTTTCCCCTTTGAACTTTCTATCTCTAGCTTCTTCTTGTCCTTCAAGCAATCGAGAGTCCATAGGTTACTCGAGTTCTTCATTTGGGCCTTGGCGACACCATGGGCCTTTATGTATTCAGGCCGTATATACCAAGCTCGAGTACCTGTAGGGTATACCCATGTCAGTAGCCCCCGAGTGTCCATTGGAATCATAGATTCGACTAGAGACTTTATGAAGCCTTTCGAGTACATGACTGAGTACATTTTTCGACTGCTCTGTTTATGTCATAGGGGTTGATGATGTGCGTGCCTGATTTTAACCGATGTATCGGTATCAGTTAACTACCTTAGGGTAAAACAACGCCACCTACTTGAACTCGAGTCCCTGGACTCGAATCCGGAAAAGTGCTGGCGTAATTCGACTCAAGCCGCGGAGGTCTTACAGGAGTCGAATTCCAGTATATGGGTGTGAGCACTCGACGCGTCCGTCAAGGCATGTTCATCGTACCTGCAGGCATGGATATATTTCTGGTAGTGCGCAGCTTAATGCATTGCCAGGCCTTATTCAGGTCTTATCTTCACGCTGTAAGCGCGGCATCCGAATTTTATCATCGCGGAGACGATTCGGGTGACCCAGGAGACGTGGTCTCTTTGTAGGGAAAAATTATGAGGCGGTGTCGCCATAAACTTCGAGTGTGGATGTTATCAACACATAGTACTTTGTACAAATAATCATAGGGTGCATGACCAGCGCTCCCTATGGGAGTAGCCCCCGAGTGCCTGGTTGAGTCGAAGACTCAGGCAGGGACAAAAGAACTTTTGCGACTGTTGTCGTCTTTTATTTGCATGTTTCAGTCGAATTTGCTTCCGGCGCTCCCTATGGGAGTAACCCATGTCCATAGTCAAACCGTGCTTCGAGTGATTGGGTTTTTTGCTTTGATTGTTCATGTTCCTATAAAATAAGAAGAAAAAATCGTAGGGTGCGTGACCAGCGCTCCCTATGGGAGTAGCCCCCGAGTGCTTGGTGGAGTCGAAGACTCGAGCAAGTACTAAAGTAGTCAAAATCTTCTTCTGCATTGTTTTTGATGACGTCAGTGCTGACGATTTTATGGCATCAGTTGCCTGCGTGAGCGAGTTTGACGGGACGTGACGAGCGGTGGGTCCCACTCCCTGACTCTGATTTGACTGGGCGTGCGTAATCTTTATTTTAACCGCGCCTCCTCGATTTCCGCACGTAATGGGAGTAGTGGGGGGACGGTTCGCGTTTCAGTTCCTCCACGTGTTGAGCACGATGAGCGCCACGCGTCCAGTAGGGTTTCCTGAGCCGTCGGATTGCATCTTCCAGGGGTTAAGTAGTGATGATGTGATGGTAAAATAAACATCTGCGCTCATCCTCTGCCTTCATCGCGATTGCCACTGCTCCTCTGCTTTCTCTGCGCTCCTTTCCCTCCGCAGCACTGGACCAGCTCCGCACATTTCCCAGCTACTTCCTCCGGTCGCATCGCCGCCGTGTAATGGGGAAGAAGAAAGGAGGTGTTGCGGCCGACTTCGCTGCTACCGCTGCTACGGTGAAGAAGAAAGGCGGCTCCGCCGCTGCGGGCACCAGTACCGCCACCGGCGGGAAGAAGAAGGGCACGGGCACCCGCATCATGAATGGCGTGTGGCGTCCATCTGTCATCAAGTCCTCGGATCTTTGTCTTCTTCGCCAAGACAGAGTGTTGTCCGCCACAGTCGCCGATGCGCGCGTTCCCAGCGGCGAGGTAATCCCCTCTCCTCCTGCCGGTTTTCGAGTGATGTTCCTAGCGTTCATTATTCGCGGCCTCTCTTTGCCCCTACATCCTTTCTTCAGGGGCCTTCTTTGTTTTTACGGGCTCCAGCTCCATCAGCTGTCCCCAAATTCCATCCTCCATGTAGCTTGCTACATCACCCTCTGCGAGTGCTGGCTCGGAATCGAGCCGCATTTCGGCCTCTTCAAGCGCCTCTTCAAATTGAAACGCCAATCGGCATCTAGCTCCGTAGTCTACGATGTAGGCGGCTGCGGAATCCATGTCGATCCATCCGCCACATACTTCGATATCAAGCTGATGATGTCCGTCCAAGGGTGGAGGGACAAGTGGTTCTACGTTCGCGACCAGAAAGCTGACGGAGAACACTTTGGACTCGCACCCTTCGACCCCACGACGCCATGCCAGAGGAGGCGCTCCTGGGAGAATGTTGTCATGCCTGGCGAATCCGCAGAGACAGATGTGCTGTACGGGCACGTTTGCGACCTCGAGAGTCGCATAGGCAAAGAGGAGGGAGGTTGTGCCCTCATTCGCACATGGCTGCGCCGTCGTGTCCAGCCCCTGCAGGCCAGAGTCCACCCCATGTTTTAGTGGGCTGGCGTTGACGATGTCACTCGTGTGTCTGCCGATGGCATGTCCGCGAGTGAGGTAGATAAAAGGGTTCGACTGGTTACCAGGTACATCGTCAAGGACGTGCTCCCCAGTGAACCAGTTGTTCCTCCGTTCGATGCTGCTAACCCTCCTCATGAGGTATAGTTGTGCTACGTAGTAGCTTAGTTTGTTGATTGCTTCTTTGTTGTTTCTTGACTTTGTGCTAAATTGTGGTCTGTATGCAGGATTGGGCGGTGTCGCCCTGTATGCCCCCTCTTCCTAAGGGGGTTATCCCTCATGAAGCCTTGGAAGAGGATGAGTCGGAGTCGACCGTTCCATCTGATCTAGAGGAGGAAGTCCCCGAGTAGGGTAGCCCGGATACTCGCAAGCGTTCGCGCAGCTAGGATTCCGATGCGTCGTCTCCTTTGACTCCGTAGGGTACAGGCGTTGGTGCGGAGTCGCCAATCCCTGCTATTCATGTGAGTGTCGTGGCGCCATCTTCTCGCAAGAAGATGCGACTGCCAAAGGAGTCCTCATCAAAGTCGGGGGAGCCAACCTTTGACTTTGATAATTTGATTGTAAGTTTTCTAGTTGCCCTTTTTGGTTCTTCTCTGTATTTTCCTTTTCTTGATGTTGGTTTTGTCTTGCAGCCAGCAGGCGTCGTCGTCTTCTGGCGATGTCCAGTTTTTGAAAGAATCGGGAGTCGCAACCTCAAGGGCCAAGGAAGAGGTCGAGCGTGCCCCTTCTCCTCCATTGGCGGCCCACTCCAGGCACAACTCTTCCAGCTCTCCGCATGATGGGGAGCATCGGATGGTTACCCGGATGACTGCACGCCAATCGACTTCGGAGTCATTGGAGGATTATGTAAGTGCAGGATTTCTTCTTTCGATTTTGCAGTCGATGTTATCTATGGCTTCTGCTGATCCTTTATTGTTTTTCCTTTTGCGATAGCTTCTTGTGAAGGAAGCCGCTCACTTGGCGGAGCAGGTGCTTGCGATGGGCCGCCAGCATGCAATGCTAGAGACGCGCCATCGCGTGGTAGAAAGTAAGTGCTCTTTACTTCTCCTTCTTCTCAATCGCTTTTATGTAGTCGACTGATAGTCAATCCCTTTTGTTTTGTAGCTGAACGTAATGCCCTTCTGTGCAACGCCGCCACCATGGAGAAGACACTCGCCGCGGCTGTGAAGGGCCGCGATGAGGCAATCACGGCGCTTGACGAGGCACAAAGGCGCGAAGAGGATCTGCGTGCCTCCATTGCAGCCAGGGAGAAGTTGTTCGAAGAACAGCTTTTGTCGATTGCCAAGGCCCTCTCAGGTACCTTGCTTGAATATCATTATCGTTCTCTGTTCGATTTTTGCCGTTGGCGCTGATTTTCGTGTCCATGTGTGGATTTATGTGCAGATGCTGGCGATTTGAGTTTCGACCCTCAGGCCCTCCATCGTGACGATGCCTTGGCGGGTGCGCTTTCAGCAGTCGAGGACCACAGCGCCGCCGTTCAGGATATGCTCTCCAAGGCCAAGGGCGTGCTCAGTCGCCTCCGGGAGGAGTTAATGCCTAAGGCTGAGCTAATCAAGAATATGAACGAGTTGGTGGAGTCTCTCGTCGGGGGTGTTCCTGCAAGCTTCAAGAACTCGCACCGTGCGGCTGGCGCATCAATGTCACTCGCCATGGTGCAGGCCCACGGAGTCGAAGTTGATCCTGCAGCGGTTTCGAGAGCGATGCCCGTTAGCACGGATGGTCAACAGGTAGTCTTTGCTCTCTTCGCCGCTGCCTGTGGCAAATATGGGCTGCAGCTGATTAACACAGTTGCGAAGTACTCCGAGGAGCTGCAGCGAGCCAAGAAGGCGGCAAATGCTGCGGCATCAGGGTCTGGCGGAAAGTCAGTGGCATCTGATACCGCCACGGACTCGATGAGGCCCCCGAAGCCGTCTAAGTCAAAGAAGCCAATCGCTCCTCAGTAGTTTTGTAATAGTTGATTAGTTTATGCCATTTGTCAAGAACATGCCTTTGGCGAGTGTATCTGCTGATACTTTTGCCAATCTTGAATGCACTCGAATCTTTTTGTCTGTGTGTCAATTTGGTCTTCTTATTGCTTCTTGCTTGGCTTGTGGTAGGGTACATCAAGTGATCCTTTGAGGGAACCTCAGGATTCGCCGCCCCTTGATGATACTTTGGCACCACCGCGCTCCAGGGTGGATGAGCTGTCGCTGCTTTCGCGACTACGTGATCGCGTGAAGCAGTTGGAGCGTGAATTGCCAGTGCTCCGCGGTAACGCGGATGTATGGAAGTCAAAGGCAGAGAAGGCCACCGCCCGAGAACAGTATCTGCTGGGGGAGATGATGCAGCTGGGCGACCAATTTAAGTGTTAGTTTGCTTACTCTTATCTTTTCCTTGTAGTCACTTGCAGTGGTGTGTTGTCCTTATGCTTCCATTGTTGTTTTGTATAGTTGTCAGCGCGCGCCATACGCAAGATGAGAAGGATAGGATTGCTATTCGTATGCATGATCTGACCCAAGAGCAACTTTAGGAGAGTGGGTACTTCTGGGTGGATCATGATCATGCGATTGCGCTGGCGACCCTGCAGGATCGTGCGTCGCGAGTGCTGCACTTTCTGAAGAAGTCGCAGTCATGCTTGAAGAACATTTATCGGACGATGTTCCCGCTGGATGTTGCTCCATCGAGCCTGCTGGCCCTTCCTTGCCAAGTTCCAAGACCTGGCTGCGGTTCGCGAGTGTGTAAGGCAACAATTGGTGGCTGGTGCCAAGGCCGCTCTGTCACCGGTGCGACTGCATAGGCCTGACATAGACATTGCGGCTGGGCCACCTGCGCCACCAGCGGGTTCTGCTTGGAATATGGTGCCGCACTATCATGCAGTGGATCGCCCAGCAGAGGAGATCGTCGACTTCTTCGAGGAGCAGACCAACATTCTTTTGTTGCAGTAGTAGCTTAGTTTGTATCCTGCACGTAAGTGTACCAATGTTGTAAAGTTCGTATATACATTGTGTATAATTGACTGTCGATTATGTATAAAGAGCTTGTTAGCGTGTGAGTGCGTTGCACTATGCGACTCCTTTTCGTTAGCCTGGCCATGCTCTTATCTCAGTCCCTTGTCAACCTGTCAGGTGCGTTGCAACTGGGTTGATGTGTGTCAAGGGTTTCAATTGATGTGCCAGCTACTCAGGATATCGCGTTTTAGTTCGTAGAACAGATGTGTGTAGGGTGGCGCAACCCTCGAGTGGATAAGTTGCGGAAAAATAAAGGAGAACACAGAGTTTCAGGGCACTTAGCTTTATTTATTCGTGAGACAGTACAAAGTACAATGTGTGGCTAAGTAGCCTTGGATGAGTGCCTTATTTGCAATGTAAAAGTAAAAAGGACTAAGGGTAGAAGCTTCGCAGCTGCGCGACGTTCCAGGGGTTGGAGTATGCGACTCCTGTCTCTAAATCTTGAAGGCGATAGGCACCACCTGGGATTACTTCTGTAATCACGTATGGTCCCTCCCAGGGGGACTCGAGCTTGAGATGTCCTTGCTGCTTTAGTCGCAGGACCAGGTCGCCTTCGACGAAGGATCTGGGGTGTAGCCTCCTACTGTGGTAGTTGCGCAGGTTCTGCTGGTAGATCGTTGATCTTTCCGCGGCAATTTCCCTTGCCTCGTCAAGGAGGTCGGCGGAGTCTTCGCGTGCAAGAGATGACTCCTGCTTGCTGTAAGCGACCACGCGCGGCGCCTTGTACCGTACCTCGGCGGGTAGCACCGCTTCAGCCCCGTGCACCATAAAGAACTGGGTGTAGCCCGTAGCACTGTTTGGAGTTGTGCGTAGGCTCCAAAGTACTGATTGCAGTTCGTCTAGCCAGCAGCCCGCGGCTTGTTCGAGTGGCCGGAGGAGTCGCTTCTTGATGCCACCGCAGACGAGCCCGTTCGCCTTTTCGACCTTTCCGTTGGTCTGTGGATGTGCTACCAAGGTGTAGCTGATGTTGATTCCCAGATTCTCACAGAATTCTTGGAACTCCTTGGATGTGAGTTTGTTCCATTGTTTGTGATGATGCTGTGTGGCACTCCGAAGCGGAAGACGATGGACTCGAAAAACTTGACTGCATTGTGCCCTGATTGATTGATCACTGGCATGGCCTCTATCCACTTGGTGAACTTGTCGACTGCCACCAGGAGGTAGACGTAACCTCCTCGTGAGGACTTGGGGAGCTTGCCGACCATGTCGAGTCGCCATTACGCGAAGGGCCAGGCCAATGGGATTGGCCAAAGCTCTATGCCGGGTGCGTGCGGCTTGTCCGCGAATCGTTGACACGCGTTGCATTTCTAGACTATGTCGTTGGCGTCACGCATGGCCGTAGGCCAATAGAACCTAGCCCGTAGAGCTTTGGCCACGAGGGCACGACTGCCAGCGTGGTGTCCGCAGGTTCCCTCATGGATGTCGAGGAGAACAGCTCTTCCATCAGCCATGGAGACGCATCGCTAGAGTACTCATGTGATGCTGCACTTGTATAGTTCGCCGTTGACAACAGCGAATGCCTTGGATCGCCGCGCGATGTGCCGTGCATCAGTCGGATCGTCCGGTAGCCTTTTGCTGAGGAGGTACGTGATGTACGGCTGAGTCCAGGATGATTCGATCATCATGACGCTCATTGGTCCTTCGAGTCCTGTCTCCAGCTCCAGGTCATCGAGTGCCATTGGTTCATTGGGTGGCGTAGCCCCCAAGTCCGTTGCTGCGCTTGTTTTCTTCTCTACTGCCTTTGGCTTGATGGAGCATTCGCAGATGCGCTCGAGAAATACCCCTTTTGGTATGGGGGCTCAGGTAGAGCCTATGTTGGTGAGTGCGTCCGCCTCTTCATTGCTTTCGCGGCCTACGTGCCGCAGCTCGCAGCTGTCGAAGTCCCCTTCGAGTGTGTCGTAGAGGTCGCGATAGGCGATCATGTTGCCGTTCAGTGCGCCGCACTCATGCATTGTTTGGTTGACGACCAACTTGGAGTCGCCGTATATAACGAGCCTTTTGGCGCTGCAGGCTTTTGCCATCCTCATCCCGTGTAGCAGGGCCTCGTATTCAGCTTTGTTGTTGGAGGCGGTGAACTGCATTCGCAGGATGTACTTCAGCTTGTCCCCTTGAGGCGATGTTAGTATGACATCTGCACCTGCTCCGTCCTTCCGCTTGGATCCATCGAAGTGCATTGTCCAGAGGTAGGACATATCTGGTTTGTCAGGGAGCTAGTTCTCCATCCAGTGCACGAGGAAGTCAGGAAGAACTTGCAACTTGATTGCGTCGCGCTTTTCATGTGTAATGTCTCGTGGAGACAATTCTATTCCCCAAAGCGCGACTCGTCCTGTGGCATCGGGGTTATTGAGGATATGCCCCAACGGGGCGTCATTGACCACCACGATTGGGTGTTCCTGGAAGTAATGGCGTAGTCACCGGGCGGTCATGAAGACGCCATACGCCAGCTTCTGGTAGTGTGGGTACCGCTGTTTTGTTGGCGTGAGGACCTCGTTGAGGTAGTATACTGGGCGATGTACCCCGTGGACCTTGTTTTCCTCGGCTCGCTCGACGACGAGCACTATGCTGACCACCTGGTTGGTGGCGGAGATATATAGCAACAGCGGTTCCCTTTCTCGTGGGGTCACTAGTACTGGCGAGGTGGATAGCAGGCGCTTGAGGTCTTCGAATGCTTCCTGCGATTCGTTGGTCCATTCGAACTTTTCAGCTTTGTGGAGGAGTTGGTAGAAGGGCAGTGCCTTTTCACCCATCTGACTGATGAACCGACTGAGGGCCGGGATTCGCCCAGCCAGCTGTTGGATGCCCCTTATGTTTTTCGGCTTCTCGATGGCCTGTATGGCTTTTAGTTTCTTCGGGTTTGCCTCGATTCCTGTCGTGGAGATGAGATACCCGAGTAGTTGCCCAGATGGGACGCCAAAGGCGCACTTGTCCGGATTGAGCTAGATCCGGTAGCGGTCAAGGTTGGCGAAGGTTTCGCGCAAATCGTCGATTAGGGAGGCTTCCTCCTTGGTCTTGATTACTATGTCATCGACATAGACTTGAATGTTGCGACCAAGTTGGTCCTTGAGGCAAGCCTGCATGCATCGCTGGTAGGTGGCTCCTGTGTTTTTTAGCCCGAAGGGCATTGTGTTGTAGTAGAACACACCGAAGGGCGTTGTAAACGCTGTTTTTTATTGATCTTACTCCTTCATTCGAATCTGATTATAGCCTGAGTAGGCGTCGAGGAAGCAGAGGAGCTCGCATCCCGTGGTAGAGTCGATGATCTGGTCGATTCGCGGTAGAGGGAAGTGATCCTTTGGACAGTGCTTATTCAGAGAGGTGAAGTCCATGCACATCCGCAGGATATCCGTGTCCTTTTTTGGTACTAGCACCGTGTTGGCGAGCCAAGTGCTTTCCTTGATCTCGCGTATGAATTTGGCATCGAGGAGTCTGTTAATCTCCATTCCAACTGCCTTTGCTCGTGGCTCAGATAATCGCCAGATTGTTTGCTTGACTGGCCTTGCGTCTAGGTTGATGTTGAGTACGTGCTCGGCGAATTCCCTGGGAACTCCTGGCATGTCTGCTGGACACCAGGCGAAGATTTCCCAGTGCTCACGGAGGAATTCGACGAGCGCGAGTTCCTATGCGGGACTCAAGTTGTTGGTGATGAGGGCCGTCTTGGCGGGATCCGATGGGTGGACCTGCACTTTCTTTGTGTGCACCGATGAGTCGAAAGATAGATCGGGCGAACTTGGCCGGCTCAGGGGGGCAGACTATTGTCTGTCGACTCCTTTACTCTCGCGAGTTCTTCCTGCATGCCGAAGGATTGGGAAATTCTGTTGGATTCCCTGTCACAGCTGTCTGATCTCTCGAAGCCCCGTTGACTGTGATGACGCCGTTGGGACCTAGCATTTTCATCTGCAGGTAGGCATAGTGTGGTACTGCCATGAACCTAGCGAACGCGACACATCTAAGGATGTAGTGATACTATGAGGGCCAGTCGACGACCTCAAAGTCGATGCACTCGCGCCAAAAGTTTTTCGGCGTGCCGAAGATATCGTCGAGGTTGATTTTGCCCAGGGGATATATGCCTTTTCCTGGGACGATGCCGTGGAATGTTGTGTCCGAGGCTTCTAGGCAAGTCAGAGGGATCCTCATTGCTCGCAAGGTACTCGTGAATATAAGGTTGATGCCACTTCCGCCGTCCATGAATACGCGGCTCATGTCGAAACCTCCGATTTGCGCCTCGAGTATGAGAGGACAATAGCCTGGACGAGGTACTTGAGGCGGATGATCGCGTTTGTCGAAGGTGATGCAGGACTCGTTTCCACTGAGGTACTTAGTGGTGGATGGTGGCGATTTTTTGGCCAAGTTGACTTGGTGAGTGATGGCCTTCTACAACCTGTTAGAGGGGCGTCCTTTTTGGATCATCATGGTACCAATGGCTCGTGGGTATGGTTCGCCGCCCTGGTGCTGGTCCGGCGCAGCTGCGTTTGCGGGTAGTCCAGGTGGTGGTGGCGGAGCGCCATGTGCCACGGCGCCTGGAGCGGCTACATAGCCTCTTTCGACTGCGTTGCGGTTCATCCGAGCTAATCCTTCATGTAGTTTGAGGAACTCGTGGCAGTCCTTGAGGAGGTGGCTGGACTTCTTCTTTCCATCATGCTTGTCGATGTAGAAGTGCACCGTACATGGCCCGAACAGTTTGTCTTCAATGGATGTCACGGGTGCCTCATCACGATTGCGGCGTTGCCACACTTGCGTGGTTTTCCCGGAGTCGCGGTACCCACCGCTGCGGTATCCGTTGTTGCGGTTATCGTCGCGTCTGTCGGCGTAGCCAGCTGCGACCATGTTGACGTCGTCGCGGTCATCGTAGATGCGCATGCGGCGTTTGCCTCGGCGGTCGCGTCTGCGCTCGAGTTCTGCCTCCTCGTCGGAGTGAATGCGATTCTTCACTGAATCTTCTCCATCAGCCCACCGATTTGCGATTTCCATCAGGTGGTCGATGGTCTTGGGCTTTGAGCGGCCCAGCTCCTCCCTGAGCTCTATGCGGCGGACGCCGCCGTTGAATGCGTCAATTGCGCGATCCTTCGAGATGTTCTCTGCGGAGTTCTTGATGATGGACCACCTTTGGATGTAGGAGCGTAGCGATTCTCCCGATCTTTGATGGCAGCATCTTAGCTCTTCGATTGATGCAGGCCGTTTGTAGGTGCCCTTGAAGTTGCGCACGAAACTGTAAACCAGCTCATCCCAACTGCTAATGGATCCGCGTGGGAGGTTGTTGAGCCATGCTCGGGCGGCGCCTTGCAGCTACAGCTGTAGGCATTGCATGGCCGTGCTTCGACTACCGCCATGGAGCCTGACGGAGGAGATGTGGTCTTCCAGCCAGATCTTTGGGTCCTGTAGGCCGTCAAACTTCGGGTTTTCCGATGGGAGTTTAAACCCCTTGGGCATTCGCTTTTGCCTGATGGCCCTACTGAAGCATCTGGCGCCACAGACCTCCACATCCTCGTCTTCTGAATCAGTCGACCGAGCATGTCGCGCCCTTGATTTGTCGACCTTGTGCTGCGTGAGGTCGTCGCGCGCATCATAGTCGTGGTCGTGTCGCCGTGAGCGGCGACGTCGAGACAGGTCGTGACTATCGTCGCTGGATAAGGGCGAGGAGTAGCGCTTTGCCTTTTTTCAGCTTCGGTGTTGGCTCCTTGTCGAGGGCGGCTTCGACTAGTCCCAAGCCCGAGATCATAGATCGGTGCATAGCGGCTCGGGGATCTCCAGCTGGTGGCTGATTGTTGAGGAGGTACATGGTGGGTGCGGTCACCGCGGCCTGCGGCGTCTTGGGGACCACGTTGCACCATGTATCGACTGTCATAGAGCTGAAGTCGAGGACGTTTGCAGCTTCTATGCGCTCTTGCTCGGTGAGATGGGCCATCCGAGATCGCCTCTTGTTTGCGAGGTACTCGTTGCCCTTTGAGGAGGATCCTCCGTGGGAGGAGAGCCCAGCACGTCGAAGGCTCGACTCGTCTGCTGCCTTTTTGCGTGCCTCGAGTTGCGCGATTGTTTGCACTTGGCGCTTGAATTCTTCCTTCAGGAGCCAATGGTATCCCATTAGCAGTTCTTGCGGGGATCCGAAGGGTAGAGGGTTGCCTCGTAAGGCATCACGGCAGCAAGCCCATTCTTGTTCGTTGAGCTTGATCACGACGCGTTCGCCGGTTTGCTCGTTTATTATGGTTGGAGGTTCGACTGCTCCTCCGTTGTTAACAGGGGTGCCGTTGCCACCATTGCCGCCGTTGCCGCCATTAGGCGGGTTGCTTTTGTTGCCACGGTTGCCCGTGTTGTCGCGATTGGCAAAAGTGTCGCCCGTGTTGATGACGGCGCACATGAAGTGATTGGGGAAGCCGCTGCTCCCGCAACTTTCAGATCCGAAACCGTAGGTTCCATCTTCAGTTGCCAGATCGCTCAGATCGGATTCGCGACTACTGTCGCTGACCGTGTTCTCGACTGTTGTCGGGGCGTTGAGCTCGCTGAGGGTGCCGATAGATGGAGGGAACCATGATGCTGGAGCAATCGATGGTACCGTCGGCTGGTCAGGCATGCAAAGCGTGCCCATCTGACCGACTTGGAAGCGGAAGCTCCCGATCGCCAGGCTAATTCCGTCGCCCACGGACTCGAAAGCTGGGCGAGTGGCCGGCGTGTGGATGGTGAAGTCGAACGCGCCGAAGAGCTGGCGAATCTCCGTTGTTGCGGAGTTGTAGATCGCGGTTGATGGGGCCGAAGAAGCTGCAACATCAGCACTTCCAATCCCCACAGACAGCGCCAATTGACGAGGGTTTAACTCGTCAATGCCCATTGTCATGGACTTGGGTTTTGGAGAAGGAGGGAGCGCTAGAGACATCTATCGGCTAGCAAACAAGCACACAGGGGACTCGAAGATTTACCCAGGTTTAGGCCTCGTAGAGGTCCCTACTCATGCTTGTCTGCTCGTGGAATTATCGAATGAATCAAAGATTACAATGGTGCACAGATGCAATCTGGCGAGGGTTGTGGAAACTAAGGTTGTGTGCGTCCTCCTCGCCGCCCCCTCCTAGCTTTTATATAGGTAGGCTAGGTCTCGGGTAGCAGGTCAAGTCGGTTACAGGTTAGGGTTTTCCCCTTTGAACTTTCTATCTCTAGCTTCTTCTTGTCCTTCAAGCAATCGAGAGTCTGTAGGTTACTCGAGTTCTTCATTTGGGCCTTGGCGACACTGTGGGCCTTTATGTATTCAGGACATATATACCAAGCTCGAGTACCTGTAGGGTATACCCATGTCAGGTAGAGAAGCAAAGTGCATGATATCCTTTTCCACATCTATTATTGCTCCAAGGAGTTTAAGTAAGGATCTTCCAAGTGTAATTTGTCCTTTTCCTACACATTCAATAACAAGATAATCAGTAGACACCACTTTCCCTAGAATCTTTGTAAACACTCCTTCAGCTATTCCAATGGGTAATATTGTGGCATTATTAGCAAGAGATATTTCTTCTCCCCCTTCAGAAAGTCCCCAAAGATTTAAAGATTCATAGATATCTTTAGGCATAAGACAGAATTCAGACATGATATCACAACGAGCATGAAAAGTTTCATTATTTATAACAAATTTTACTGTAGGAAGCCACTTTGAATATTCAGAATTTATTGGGAAATATTCATGATGCTCTCTAAGCATGTTATAGCATTCTTTTAAACTAGTTGTGTTGGTTTCAAGAGTGTTTAATCTGGCAAATATGTTTATGAAGGAGGAATCGGATTTGCTAGGTAAGTTATATGTTGAGACCAACTTCTTTATGGCATTAAAAGCTTCACCCTCATTGCATTGGAGGAAATCTCCTCCAACTACAGCATCCAAAGCATATCTATAGCAAAGGGCAGTTCCAAAGTAAAAACTGCTAAGAAACAAGCTTAGAGTCATTTTAGGTTTAGTTTTTGCATGTAAATCAGAGATTCTAGACCAAGCTTCTTTGAAACTCTCTTCAATTCCTTGTTTGAAAGTAAAACTCATTTCCTCAGGTGACATAGTGATTGGAGCAATACTAGACATAATAGCAACTTTAAGATAGATTTTTTTTGTGTTTTTTGATAAAGAAAGCAAACTAGTATAACTAATTTTTTTGTGTTTTTGATAAAGAAACAAGCAAACAAAGCAAAAATAAACTAAGCAAAACAAATAAAACAAAGTAAAGAGATTAGTTATGAGGGACTCCCCTTGTGAAGATGTCCTTGACTCCCCAGCAATGGCACCAGAAAAAGCTTGATTGTTGGCTCAAAATGTATCGAGCTCGTTGGGGAACCCCAAGAGGAAGGTATGATGAGCAAAGCAACAAGTTTTCCCTCAGTTATGAAACCAAGGTAATCGAACCAGTAGGAGCAAGGAAACACCTCCAAGGTGTTGTTTCCAACTTGGAATCCTGCACAACACAACCACAAAACTTTACCCCCAACTTACAGTGAGGTTGTCAATCTGACTGGTTTTGCTGATAGTAATAGCTTGCAGAAAGTAAACAGAAAACAGTAAATAGTAGTTGGTAGATTGATGGTAAAAGAATGGACCAGGGTCCATAGTTCACTAGAGGCGATTCTCCTTAAGATAGATGAGATGTTGGGTGAACAAATTATAGCGAGGCAATTGACAGACACCGAGAAAGCATACATGCATATACTAATCATCTTGACTCCTACGAGATTTGATTGGGCATTAAAACATTATACATAGACCGTAATCCAACTACATCTATGACTAATAATCCACCTTCGGGTTATCATCCGAACCCCCTCCAGTATTAAGTTGCAAGCAACAGATAATTGCATTAAGCAAAGTGTGTAAAGTAAACAATACGATTGTTCTATGAACGAAGGATTGTTGTTTCCTCCCTAGTAGCAACAACACATCTAGTACCTTAGAGATTTCTGTCACTTCCCCAGATTACTAGAGGCATGAACCCACTACCGAGCATAAATACTTCCTCTTGGAGTTGCTAGCATCTACTCGGCAAGGATAGCTACTATAAACGGAAAGCATGCAAGATCAAAAATAACATAGACATGATAGAATCAATAATCAATCTGAAATACTATCTCAATATCCTTCGGATCCCTGCAAACACAACATGTAGGATTACAAATAGATGATCTTGATCATGAATGGAGCTCACAAGATCTAAACATGGTAGCACAAAGGAGAAGAACCAACCATCTAGCTACTACATGGACCCATAGTCCAGGGATGAACTACTCACGCATCACACCGGAGGTAGTCATGGTGATCAAGAAGGCCTCCAGGGTGATCTCTCCCCTCCGACAGGGTGAGGGAAGAACTTCAGATCCCCCCGGTCTAGGGATGGAGATGGTGGCGGCTACAGAAACTTTCGTGGAATTTTGATCTGGTCCTTAGGGTTTTCGTCCTGGGGGCAATATATAGGCGAAGGGGCAAGGTCGATGGAGCGCTAGGGGGACCACACCAGGTGGTGGCGTGGCTAGGGTTGGCCGCACCACCCTAGGGTGTGGCCGCCCTGGCTCCCCTCTTCGTCTCCCCTCCGGACTCCGTATTCCTTCTGGTGAAATATTGAGTTGGGCTTTTGTCCGGTCCAATTCCGAGAATATTTCCTTACTAGCTTTTCTAAGACCAAAAACAGCAGAAAATAGGCAACTGGCACTGTGGCATCTTGTTAATAGGTTAGTTCCAGAAAATGTGTAAAAATACTCCAAAGTGTGGACAAAACATAAGAAAGTAGATATAGAACAAGCATGGAACATCAAAAATTATAGATACGTTTGCAACATATCATGGTGGTGCGTTGGCCGGAAGGGGTGGTGGTGGTGGTGCTCCATATGTTATGATCCCTACGGCTGCCCCGTACCCCTGTCTTGTTGCTTCGTGATGTAGTTGCACGTAGGCATCTTCGAGCTTCTGGAACTCGCGGCAGTCCTTGAGGAGATGGCTCGACTTCTTTTTGTCGTCCTGTTTGTCAATGTAGTAATGGACATTGCAAGGGCCTAATATTCACGCCATTGCAGTTGAGGCATCATCGCGAGTGCGGTGTTGCCACACTTGGGTTGTCTTGTCGTTGTCGCGGTAGCTGCCACCGTGATATCCGCTATTGCGGTTGCTATCATCGTGCTTGTCAACATAACCAGCCGCGACCATCTCGAACTCGTCGCGATCCTCGTAACCATGCATCATGTGTTTCCCTCGGCAGTCGCACCTGTAGCATAGGTCGTCCTCGTCATCCGAGCACGCTTGGCCGTTGTGGATGGCGTCTTCTCCATCAGCCAAGCGATTCGCTATGTCCATCGGGTGGTCGATGGTCTCGAGCTTGGTGCGGCCTAGCTCCTCCTTGAGCTCCCGACGATGTACACCAGCTTTGAATGCGTCGATTGCTCGCTCGTTAGAAATATCTTCCATGGAGTTCTTGATGATGGACCACCGCTGGATGTACGAGCGGAGGGATTCGCCACACCTCTAGCAGCAGGCTTGGAGTTCTTCGATTGAGGTCTGGCGCTTGATGGATCTGAAATATAGCCATCTAACATTCACATTTAAACTGGATATTAATCATATTCTTAATGAAATATCTCTCTAAACCCTGCCACTAATGCTAATATTTAGAGGGGTATGCAATCCTTTCTTTTTGTATTTTTCCTGCGCAGATAATGTTGTTTAAAGGAGGGAATCACTACATTAAAGTCAAAGATACGAGATTTCCAACTACCAGAAGAAACCAGGAGCCTTACATCAGAGGCATACACTTTAACGACCAACTATACGGCCGGAGCAAAAATTCTGACCGTATAGCTCTAGTCGTATAGTTGGCACCGCCACCGTTAGGTCAAACAGAACAACTTTCGTGAAGGGAGACCTATATAAAGATGCCTCGAGCAATGAGAAAACAGAGTTCGCACCATCCATAAGTCTCTGCCACAGATCACCAGCCGCCTGCAGATCTCCAAACCCTTCTCCATCTACATAGCCATATTCCACCACTGGTAATAGTAGATCTCTTCTCTGATTTTTGACATTTTAAGACTATTGCTATCAATCTTATGATTTTTATTACAATGTTTGCGATTGTTGATCTCATCTCTATGTGTGAGTAATTCTCCTTGGGCTAAGGGCTTTGGCCTAGCCATGTAGCAATTGTGCATGTGAATTATCATAGATGGGATCGTGTATTAGTTTGTATGACATGATGATTATTGTATCATCTCTTGCCTCAATCTAAGGACTTGTCAGGTACCCAAGACCCCGAGGGTTGAGCCAGGTATAGGGAGTATGAGTGATGACTGATCGGCACGTTGGGAACCCCAGTGACAAAAGGGGTAGTACGGCTGTATGTGAGGGATTTGCTTGGGATTAATGGTGACATCACTATGCATATCATTAGTTCTCGTTCTTCTATGGATGAGACTAGTAGGTTATTGCTACAAGAGGTTGCGGAGGCAATAGCAATTATGGATGCACTGCCACATATAATTTATCTTGCTCTAACAAGTACACGCATACTTTATTTCTATCTTTTATTTCCATCAGATGTTTTGCACAGCTACAGGTGAAATCGAATGCCCTAGGCCCTCTCTCTCCATCATCGACAACAACAAAAAGACGCAAGCTACTAGTCCGGTGAAAACACAAAAGGAATTCTAAAACTCTTGAAGGTCCGTTAAAGTAACTTCACTACGCATTCGCTTCCTGAGGATTCGATAACCTAGGTTTACTAGGGAAAAAGAAGCTATACTACATCCGTAACCCAGATCGAAGGTATCAGTGCTTGTAGGTGCCTTTGAAGTTTCATATGAAACTGTACACCACTTCCGCCCAGCTGTGGATCGAGCTGGAGGGAAGGCTGTTTAGTTAGGCTCATGTGACGCCTTGTGGTTGTAGCTGCAGGCATTCCATGGCTGTGTTCTTGGATCCACCATGGCATTTCATGAACTATATGTGATCGTCCAACTAGATATTCGACTCCTAGAAGCCATCAAATTTCGGATTATCCGAGGGCAGCTTGAAGTCCCTAGGCATCCAAGTTTGCTGCAGAGTTCCATGTCATCATCTTCGGACTCAGAGGAGTAGGCGTGCTTGACACGTAGCTTGTCGACCTTGCACTACATGATCTCATCGTGGGCGTCGTAATAGCGGTCTCTCTGTCGTGGGCTATGATGTCGCCGCGACAGGTCATCCTCGTCGTATGACAGCGAGCGATTCCTTGCGAGCTTCACGGACGTCTTCTTTGGTTCCAGGGTCAGCTCTCCCATGAGTGCTGCCTCTACTAGTCAGATTCCAGCGAGAGCAGATCAGTGGATGGTAGTGCATGGATCTCGTGCCTATGGGGGTTGGACAGTAGATAGGTGGTAGCCGCCATGACAACAACATGTGGGGTCTTAGGCGTTAAATTGCGCCGTGCATTTATAGACATGAATGAGAAGTCCAGCCGTTGGGAGGCTTCGTGCCTGGCTTCATCGTCCATCAGGTCCGCCCGAGGGCGTCTTTTGGATGCTCCGGCATTGTGGTTACCCTTCGAGGAGGACCCGCCAATCGAGGAGAGTTTTGCCCGTCGGGCAGCAAGTAGAGCAACTTGACGACTGAACTACATTGGCTAGACAGGCGTGTTGTTTGCTACAATATCCAGAGAGCCTTTTCAATTGCGGCATCGACGAGTCATCGTCGTTCTTCGAGTTGGGCCTAGAGCACCCGCTAGCGACAGAACTCCTTATTCAGGTACTAATGGTATGCCATCAATACTTATTGCGATGAGCCGGGGGCAAAGGCATGCCAAGGGTCCCGAGTGGTTGCGGAGTCCACGAAGCTGGTGCAATCAACGACAAGGTTGACTGCACCAGGACCAATCGGATCTGGTTTGGGATGCACAGAGTGTAGGTCTTGCCGATCTGGAAACTGAAGCTCCCGATCGTCATGCTAGCTCTGGCATTGACGGAGTCAAAGGCCAGGCGCGTGACCGGCAAGTGGACGGTGAAGTCGAAGGCGCCAAAGCTAAGGCGCCCCTCCGATGCGGATGAATCAAAGATGGCAGGCGATGGGGCCACCGAGGTCGTAACATCATCGCGCCCACTTCCCACATACGACGCCAATAGACGTGGGGTTAACACGTCAATGCCCATAGTTTATGGACTTGGGTTTTGAGGAAGAGGGGAGCACTGGAGACCTTGTTCGGCTAATAGACAAAAACTCAGGGACACGATGCTTACCTAGGTTCAGGCCCCCGGAGGGAAAACCCTACTCCTACTTGTCTGCTCTTGATTGATGAATGAACCGAAGATTTATAAGGGTGCCTTGATGGCGATGATGCGCAGATGTAATCTGACGGGTGTATGTGCTAGGGTTTTCAGTGATTCTCCTCGTTGTTCCCTCTGAGATTTTATATGAGTAAGCCGAGTCTTAGGATACAACCGAGTTGTTTACAAGTAGGTTTATTCTTTGAACTTTCTATCTAAAACTTGTCGTATCTATCAAGGAATTTGCATCCTTCATGGGCCTTGGGGCCACCGAATCTTCATGGGCTTCACCATTGGTGGAAGATCATTGCATGGGCTCCTGCTGGGGCGAACCGGGTAGGCCAATCTTAGGCACCCGTAGGGCATACCTATTTCATGCCCCTTCATTCATGATAAAATTTATACTACAAGACAGATCATTTTGTGCAATAAGTTCTCCCAAAAAGCATTTAGATTTCATTCTACATTCATATTTCATAAGGGTGCATATAACACCCGGCATAAGTGATGACTCTACATGCATTGTTCTTGTTCAGATACCAGGCAACAGTAAACTTGGTAGAAAATATCATAACCCTCTAACATCAATAATTTTCTAATTGAATCTATTAGACAAATCTACAATTATTGGCAACTTTCAGACCAACCATTGTTAAAATTACTCCTACTAAGAAACAAGGACGCATCTAGGCGGCGCGCGGGCGCCCTTTTGTCGCCCTGAGCTCCCCCTCTGGACCGCGCAACCTACCACATGCACGCAACCCTCGACATCCTCGATCCAATTTCTCCGAGCGCGGCCGGATATCATCAAGCGTGATATCCGCACTCCACCGCGAGATCAAACTCGGCAGCCCTCTAGCCCGCTGTTCTGCACGTGGCCTGTCGTCCTACAATGCAAGATTGAACTCCTACATATCCCACCCCTGCTCCACACGCGGTGGCGCCGACTTTCAACCATTCGATGGCGTCGCTCTTCAGATCATCCAAGAGTAGGCAGGGGCCACGCCTGCATACTGCGTCTCGCCTAGCCCTCCTGGCTATTGGAATGGGTGGGCATGCACGGGAGGCAGGTGAAAGAACATTTCTTAATCCCTATAGTTTTTGTGTTAGATAACAATACCAAGGAATATTTGATGTGTGTTAAGTGTTGCAGATAAGTGCTCATATAAAAAGCATCCAAAACTGGTTTGGGGGGATTATCCGCCCCTGTCAAGGGCCGGATAATCTGGCCTTGCTCAATCGACAAAGGTGGACAAGGCGCGTCGTGCAGTATGGGGGCAGACTATCCTTAGGATTATCCGGCCAGGGCCAGAGTTTTTGCTCGGGCCAGATAATCCCCCCCTAGGATTTTTTACAAGTGCAGGCCAGGTGCGTCACGCGGTATGGGAAGCGGATTTTCCCCCAGAACATCCGTCTCTAGGGCGGAGTTTTTTCCTCAGACGGATAATCCGGCTCCCACTTGGGCCGGATAATCCGGCCCCAAAAGTCTCGAACAGCTGAGTTTTGGTAGGGGTATAAATAACCCAACTGATCCTCCTGTCAGAACTCTTGATTCATTCGAAAAAGCTTAGACTTGTTCTTCAAGTTCCAAGCAAGATCTCTATCCTCACCCACCCAAAGGCTTTGATCTTTGGGGAATTGAAGGAGGAGGCCTCGATCTTCATCAACACCAATCAATCGCTCAACTTCTTCTCCATTCACTTGGGGGATTCTTGATCTAGAATTTCTTGCAAATATCTAGATCTTAATTTTGATTATTTGATAATACTTGTTCTTGTGGCAGCTTGTTGTCATCACGAGAGCCTTAACAAGGAAGGAACTATGGTCAAACAAATCCTCGTGTCTCTGCGTGCTCCACTACGGTTACCTTACTCCTTTTTACACGCTTAGTAGTTAGGTTGGCATATAGGGAAATTCTCGTAATTGCATATCTAGAGAATTTACATTTGTGTCAAGCCTAAAATTGAAAAAAGAACTAAAATTTGGAGTAGCACCTATTCACCCCCCCCCCCCCCCCCTCTAGGTGCCCATATGATCCATTTCAATGGGTATCAGAGCCTCGGCTCTTTATTCGTTCTTTACCGCCTAAGAGATTATGGGCACTCAGGGAGATGGTAGTGAGGCTGTGGACAAGGTAACTATGGATGATCTCAAGATGTTGGAAACAACCTTGCTGAAATCCATAGCGGCCAAAATGGAAGAGATGCATCAAATGATTGCTCGTCTCTCTCCATCTATAGCCCCACCTCCATCTACCTCTAAGGCTACCACTCCGCTCTCTAAGGACAAAGCTAATGCTAACTCCAAGGAAGACGAGTTGGTGGGTGATAAAAATAAGGAATTTCTATTTTCATACCCTCGGTTCGTTATTTGAACTCAGTTTTCCCTAGCCACTTAGTTTTTCCTCACTTTTGCCCATCTCCTTGTACGAAACTCTCACATGGTCTGAAACTCATTGTCCGTCAGCCTTGCTGTTACGTTCTGAAAAGTGGGGCCGCGTTCAGTCGGGTCCCGTAGTGGACCCTCGCTGTTACGTGCTGATGAGTAGGGCCGTGTTATGTCGGCTCCCGTAGTGTACCCTTGCCATTATATGCTGACGAGTAGGGTCACGTTCAGTCGGTTCCTGTAGTGGACACCTCTCTCAACTTATCCAGATCAGCATCAGACCCACAGCTTATCCACGTGAGCGCTGGACCCACAGCTTATCCACGTGAACGTCGGACCCATAGCTTACCTAGGTTGGCGTTGCAAGATGGGACCCTGAGCCAGCCTTGCGCCCACGCCCTTTATCTAGCTTCATTTTCATATAGTGACATGTAATGCATATACGAAAATTATACACCTTTGAACTCTTTTAAATCGCACTTAGGACATGATAATGTTGTGCTAATAAAATCCTGATCATTTATCATTTCCATGGAGTGAAATATAATGCATAAACTTGCGTATACGAAAATTATACACCTTTAAATTCTTTGAAATCGCACTCTATACGTGATAATGTCGTGCTAAGAAAATCTTGATAGATTATCATTTTCATAGAGTGGAATGTAATGCACAAACTTGCATATGCGAAAATTATAAACCTTTGAACACTTTTAAATCGCACTTAATACACGATAATGATGTGCTAACAAAATTTTGAGAGATTATTATTTTCTTCCCCATTTTCATAAAGTGGAATGTAATGCATAAACTTGGATATACGAAGTTTATACACCTTTGAACTCTTTGAAATCGCACTTAATACGTGATAATGTTGTGCTAAGAAAATCTTGAGAGATTTATTTTCATAGAGTGGAATGTAATGCATATACAAAAATTATACACCTTTGAACTCTTTGAAATCGCACTTAATACGTGATAATGTTGTGCTAAGAAAATCTTGAGAGATTATCATTTTCATATAGTGGAATGTAATGCATAAACTGGCATATACGAAAATTATACACTTTTGGACTCTTTGAAATCGCACTTAGGTCATGATAATGTTGTGCTAATAAAATCCTGATCATTTATCATTTCCATGGAGTGAAATATAATGCATAAACTTGCGTATACAAAAATTATACACCTTTGAATTCTTTGAAATTGCACTCTATACGTGATAATGTTGTGCTAAGAAAATCTTGATAGTTTATCATTTTTATAGAGTGGAATGTAATGCACAAACTTGCATATGCGAAAATTATAAACCTTTGAACACTTTTAAATCGCACTTAATACACGATAATGATGTGCTAACAAAATTTTGAGAGATTATTATTTTCTCCCCCATTTTCATAGAGTGGAATGTAATGCATAAACTTGCATATAGGAAGTTTTTACACCTTTGAACTCTTTGAAATCGCACTTAATACGTGATAATGTTGTGCTAAGAAATCTTGAGAGATTATTATTTTCATAGAGTGGAATGTAATGCATACATTTGCATATACGAAAATTATACACCTTTGAACTCTTTGAAATCGCACTTAATACGTGATAATGTTGTGCTAAGAAAATCTTGAGAGATTATCATTTTCATATAGTGGAATCTAATGCATAAACTGGCATATACGAAAATTATACACCTGTGGACTCTTTGAAATCGCACTTACGTCATGATAATGTTGTGCTAATAAAATCTTGATAATTTATCATTTCCATGGAGTGAAATATAATGCATAAACTTGCATATATGAAAATTTTAAACCTTTGAATACTGTGAAATCGCACTTAATAACGAGATAATGATGTGCTAGCAAAATTTTGAGAGATTATCATATTCTCCCCCTATTTTCATAGAGTGGAACGTAATGTATAAACTTGCATATACAAAAATTATACACATTTGAACTCTTTGAAATCTCACTTTATACGTGATAATATTGTGCTAAGAAAATCTTGAGAGATTATCATTTTCATAGAGTGGAATGTAATGCACACATTATACACCTTTGAACACGTTCCCTTGAAATTATATTCAAGTTCATTTGTTTATGGAGTTAAAGTATCAGTGGCAAACTCGTTATTTTGCATGGATAGAGGCGTGCCCCCAGACAGATATAGGGGTTATCCTGTCTGCTAGATCACAGAGGATCAACGATTGTTGGGCATGATCCGCATGACAACTGTCTCAACCAATTAGAGCGTAGCAATAAAGATGAGCATAGGTGCGAGAGATTGATACTAAGAGAGGGGGAAACTAAGTAGAACTTAAGAACCAAGGGAAAAACTGAGTAGAACTTAAAAACCAAGGGCAAGACTGACAAAGGGATTCAAATAGAAAATATTTAAAAAATGGAAAATGCGTCTTTTATACAATAAAATATATCTTGGCATACATCAAACTATTTGCAATTCAAATATACACCAGTTTGACAATTATTGCCTCATTCAGACAAACTATGTTTTAGGGAGGGATTTTTTGGGAAGAGGCTTGAGTAGAAAGCCATGAACCTTCATACATAGTAGGTGATTTGAGAAGTGGTGATTTAGGTTAAAACTTGATTTATATACATTTTTTGTGGTGGCAGGTCACATAATAAGACTCCCTGGGTAGATGCCACTATGTTTTGATATTTTTGAATTTGTTGTGCATAAAATGACTCAATTAGCTAGCTAAAACCTATTCATTGACTCTCTGTTGACCAGCCACCGGAGGGTAAAACTGAGTATATTGCACACAACAGTGTTAGTACTAGAGGGCAAAAGTGAGTACAACCAAACTGCCAGTGTTACACTCGAAGGCAAAACTGAGCACAACTAAGTCACCAGGGTTAGACACGAGGGAAAAATGTGACTCACGGTACACGTGTGCGGTGCACGGGGTGGTAGCAGACACGTGTGGTCATGCACGGTTCAGTAGCGTATGCGGTTACACGATGCATGGTGGTGCAACGAAACATCGGTTTCCTTCTCCTTTAATAGAGGCCTCCTCACTCTCACTCATCACTCACTCAATCGTCTCCGCTGTCCCATCACCTTCTGCAAACCCCAAAGAAAACCCCAACCACGCCGGTGATGGAGAAGAAAAGCGCGGTGGCCATCAGAGCCTCTAAGGCCGCCGGCGAGGAGGCCCCCATACCTGTACAGGCCCCCAGGCATCGAAGGCAGCCGCCATCCCCGTCACCGCATCTGCCGTAGTCGCCAGCGAGGAGGTCCATGCCAGTCTCGGGCAGATCCCGCTCGGCTGGGACCCCTACGAGGAGGTTGATTACATAAGGCCGGAGAACCCCTATGACACCAGCATCGCCGACCCATGGTCGGAGGTAACCAGGGTTTTCTCCCCTTCCCTTGTTCTTCCCCCGTTCCCATCGTTGGATGCTAGACCGTATGTTATTAGGGTTCGGTCGGTTGTTCGTATTTTTACAGTAGCTAATCCTCTTGTGTTAGATATCGTATTTCGATGAATCCCCCTATTCGTATTGAACCCCCGTGTTCGTAGTTGGGATCAGTATTTGATTTGGTTTGAGATTTGGGGAATAATCAGGGGATCTCAATCGGTTAATTTATGCAAATAATCAATCCCAATAATTGAAGTATCTCAATCATGTCCTTATTGCACTCTACTGTTTTTCCCAACAGGAGGATAGCAGCGACGTTTGCAGCAATGACGAGTCCAAGGACACCAAGACTCGTCATGTGCTGAGGAGGCTGAAGTCTGGCCAGTACAACAACTTCTTCGCCGGTGACGTCTATAGGTGCCCCTTCTGCCCCACTAGGAGGATCCGCGCCACGGACTTCAACTCCCTCATGAAGCATGCCGAGGATGTGAGGACCTGCGGTGAGTCCGTGAATGTCCACGGCTTCAGAGCCAAGCACCAGGCGCTCGGCCTTCACCTCCGCAACCTCCAGAAGGTGGCTATCAAGGAGGGTCGCATGCCCTCGATCAAGCCCAAGGCGCCCAAGGTTAAGGGAATGGGTAGCAAGAAGTGGAGGAGGCGCCAGAGGGAGGAGGCGGAGGCCATGAAGGGCCACTGATTTTGTGTTGCTCCTGCTGTAAAGCAGCTTCTTTTGTCTTGTCTATGTTGAACTTTTCCGCTGCTGCTGCTGAGCAGCCTAATTGTTGAACCTCGTTAATTATCGTACTATATAACCTATATTAGCTGATTTATCTACATTTTCTTTGTTTACTGAATTTATTTATGGTGCTGGTTAGATTTGCTGCTCTAGATTTGCTACCAGATTGGGGAAAAACGAGGGCCAAAAGGAACAATGAATGAAGATAGAAGTTGCTCTAGATTCGGTACCTTTTTGGGCAAAAAAACACAACTGTTAGCGAGAGAGAGGGGAAAAGGCGCTCTTAAAAAGGCCAATCATAAAAATAACAAAAAAGAAAACTTCCAATTTAGGCGACAGGGCACACGTAACCACCAAACGCGCCCCACATGGTCCCACACCACGTCCCCCATAATCAATGAGAGATGGATGGCTGGTCCGCTGTGTATCCTGGCCCCACCTATCAACATGTAATGGTCAAGGCGACATAACGTAATGGTCAACACGCGACCCGCCCCAACACGGTCCCACCGGTCAGCATGTAATGGTCAAGCCTTTGACCCGACAACATCCCCCCGTCCGAGCGCCTATGAGGGTTTCAGAATAGAGGGAGGGGAAAAGTGAGGAAAAACTAAGCGGCTAGGGAAAACTGAGTACAAGTAACGAACCGAGAGAACGAAAATAGAAATCCCTAAAAATAATGGATCCTCCTCCAAAAAAGGGATGTGGTAAGGAGGACTATAGTTAGGTCTCTCACTTATATTCTCCTGATCCACCAATCCCTCACCCTCATATAAACAATAGGGTGATCCACCCAAGCTTACTGCATCTTCATTTAGTCAATGTCAATTTTTAATGAAATCTCATGTGTGCAGTTCGTCAATTGAGCTTTGGAGGATTATTGAAGATGGCCTCCATGTTGGAGATCCAAGCAACTTAACAAGAAGAGAAGTTGTGGACATCCAACCCAATGCAACAACTTTACACATGATTCAGCTCGATGTAGGTCCGATACATCGTAAACGTATCTATAATTTTTGATGTTCCATGCTTGTTTAGTATCAACTTTCTTATGTTTAGTCCACACTTTGAGGCATTTTATACATTTTCTGGAACTAACCTATTAACAAGATGCCACAATGCCATTTGCCTGGTTTCTACTGTTTTTGGTTTCGGAAAAGCTAGTAAGGAAATATTCTCGGAATTGGACCGGACAAAAGCCAAAGTCAATATTTTACCCGAAGCAACACGGAGTCCGGAGGGGAGACGAAGTGGCACACCAGGGAGGCCACACCTGGTGGCGGCACAGCCTGGGGGCACACCACCAAGGGGTGTGGGCCCCCTAGTGCTCCACCGACCTTGCCCTTCCGCCTATAAAAGCCAGCCGGGACGAAAACCCTAAGTACCCGATAAAAGACCCAATCAGAAATCCACGAAAGAGTCTGTAGCCGCTGCCATCTCGATCCCCAGATCGGGGGGATCCAAAGCTCTTCTCGGCACCCTGCCGGAGGCGAGATATCACCATGGAGGCTTTCTTCATCACCATGACTGCCTCCGGTGTGATGCGTGAGTAGTTCATCCCTGGACTACGGGTCCATGTAGTAGCTAGATGGTTGGTTCTCCTCCTTTGTGCTATCATGTTTAGATCTTGTGAGCTCCATTCATGATCAAGATCATCTATTTGTAATCTTACATGTTGTGTTTGCGAGGATGCGATGGATATTGAGATGCTATTTCAGATTGATGATTGATTCTATCATGTCTATGTTATTTGTGATCTTGCATGCTTTATGTTGTTAGTAGCTATCTTGGCCAAGTAGATGCTAGCAACTCCAAGAGGGAGTATTTATGCTCGATAGTGGGTTCATGCCTCTAGTAATCTGGGGAAGTGATAGGAATCTCTAAGGTACTAGATCTGCTGTTGCTACTAGGGAGAAAACATCAATCCTTTGTCCATGGGACAATCATATTGTTTAGTTTACACACTTTGCTTAATGCAATTATCTGTTGCTTGCAACTTAATACTGAAGGGGGTTCGGATGATAACCTGGAGGTGGATTATTAGTCGTAGATGTAGTTGGATTACGGTCTATGTATAATGTTGTAATGCCCAATCAAATCTCATAGGAGTCAAGATGATTAGTATATGCATGTATGCTTTCTCGAGTCTGTCAATTGCCCCGCTGTAATTTGTTCACCCAGCATATTATCTTCTTAAGGTGAATCACCTCTAGTGAACTATGGACCCCGGTCCATTCTTTTACCATTGATATACCATCTACTATTTACTGTTTAGTGTTTACTTTCAGCAAGCAATTACTATCTTCCACACAATATGTTTAATCCTTTGTTTTCAGCAAAACCGGTGAGATTGACAACCTCACTGTAAGTTGGGGCAAAGTTCTGTGGTTGTGTTGTGCAGGATTCCAAGTTGGTAGCAACACCTTGGGGTTGTTTCCTTGCTCCTACTGGTTCGATAACCTTGGTTTCATAACTGAGGGAAACTTGTTGTTGTGCTCATCATACCTTCCTCTTGGGCTTCCCAATGAGCTCAACGTATCCTGAGCCATCAAGCCTTTTTCTGGCGCCGTTGCTGGGGAGTCAAGGACAGCTTCACAAGGGGAGTCCCTCACAACCAATCTCTTACTTTGTTTTTTTGTTTTGCTTAGTTTTTTTCTGCTTTGTTTGCTTGTTTCTTTTATCAAAAACACAAAAAATTAGTTTTACTAGTTTGGTTCTTTATATCAAAAACACACAAAAAATTAGTTGTACTAGTTTGCTTATTTTTATCAAAAACAAAAAAAATAGTTCCTTCTGTAGTTGTCACCTCATTCTTAGCTCACTATGTTGATCCCTAAGTTCACCCTGAAAGACCTTTCAAAAGGTAGTGGCTCCATAATTGGTAAAGATAATATTGAAGAATTCTTTACTCATGTTAGCAAGCATGAGGATATTGAGGATAGATCCCGAGCAGAACTTGCTCCAAATTAAGAAATTGCTGCAGCTTCTTTAGCTCACATGTTGGAGGCTAGGTTTGTTAACCTTAACCCCATAATACAAGTAATGTTTCTTGAACTTAAAGACATTGAGGATACTGAAAAGAGAGATTTTATTCTAGAAACTTTGCTTAAAGAATTCTATGATGTTGTTAAGGAAGCTAGAAAGGTCTTCGATCATTTTAATATGCTAGGCTCATGTCTAGATGTTATTGGTACACAACAAAAGATGGACAAAACCAAACCCAAAAATGAAGAGGAAATTAAAATACCAATACCTTTTAAACTTGTAGGAATGCACGAAGCCTTAGATTTTTTTTTGATTGGATCATTCCTGAAAACCCGTTTGATGAAACTAGTGAACCCAAGAGTATTGAGAGAGGATACTCTAGAACTTATTTGGATGAGATACCTTTCCTTGTTGAAGATATTTCTGGTATTGCTCGTAATTGTTCTTCATTTGAAAATACTTGAATCTTGATTCTTATGCCTTGCTCAAAGGTGTTAAAGAAAAGCACTTATTGGGAGATAACCCAAATTTTTATTCAGTAAGTTTTTCTTTTGTTTAGTCTTGAAAGTTATTGCCTCAGTAATAACCTCTCCTTATCCTTTTTGTGTGGTTTTTGTGCCAAGAATAACCTCTAATGAGAGAGAAGTAAGACTTGGGAAAGTTGTTGTCCCGAAACAGATTTTTGTGCTTCACTGTAAAAATTCGTGAAAAATCCTTGTTCGTCGGATTGAGCTGTAATTTTTTGTGATTCTGCCCCAGGTTGTTATCTAACTTTCATTAGTTTAACACGTTTCTATTTGAGCAACAGAAGGTCTTCAAAAAAATCGTTTTTTACCTGCTGGACTGTTTTGACAGATTTCTGCCATTATTTGCATTTGCCTCTTAATCTCTTTCTCTTTGAGTTCTCTTTGATCACTTGAGCTTTTAGAAGGAATTGCTACAGTACCTTGTGTTTTAAAGGAAGTTTTACTTGTGTTGAAATAGAACCCAAAGACTTATTATCTTGAGTACACTAATGTTGCTAATGAAGATTGTGTTAAGTTTTGTATGAAGGAAATTTTCAAGTGTAGGGAAGAATAATGTGATAAGATGAAGTATGGACAAAAGCTCAAGCTCGGGGATGCCACCCGTGTCACCCCAAGAAATATTCAAGAAGTACAAGCGTCAAAGCTTGGGGATGCCCAAGGCATCCCCTTCTTCATCAATAAAAATATCAGGTTTTCTTCCAAACACTTCATTTTTATTGTTTCATGCACAATTGTGTTCTTCTTGGAGCGTATTCATTTTGTTTTTAGTTTTCTTTTGCTTACTTTGCTTAAATAAATTGGTTGGACCCCCGCATTCATACATAGTTTCAAATAAGTTTATTTGGATTAGAAAAGAGTAGGAAAGTTCATGCTTATAAGTGGTACAAAAGGAGTCGTTTTCGACTGTGGCCTAGACTTTATCATGTCATGTTTGATATTGCTTTGACTTTATGCTTAGTGATTATTGTTGTATCATGACTTCTTACAAACAATTTAGATTGCTTAATGTGCCTTGAAAGAATCATGCGTTGTTTTACCGTACAAAAGCATAATATTGTGGCATTCTCCTTTGATGCTTTATTTGGGTTGACTTGGCGCATGCTCGCACCATGTTAAGACTATACCAGTCACCATAGCCTCTATGATAATTTAGTTTTCAACTTGTAACATCACTTTATGCTTTAATTAATAATGTTTTGTTACTTTGCATGATTATGGCCATTGTTGCTCTCTTAGTTGGTCGCTCCCAGTCTTTTGCTAGCCTTCACATGCACCAAGTATGAGTTCCACTCATGCATCCAACTCCAAATAAAACCAAGTTATTCCAAAGAGTCCACCATTCCTACCTATTAGCATTATTTCTATTCCAAGTATATTCATGTTTTTATCTACCTTCCGAATTAAACTTGTTATGTGAAAATAAGTGATTAAAGCTCTCACAAACTTAATGGCACACTTTACTTTCTTGCACTTAATAAACTTGAATCATTGTGCCCATCTATGTTGCATATATGCTTGCGCTTTATAAGTTGTGAATTAGCAGAACCATGTTACCATGGGGAACGCTTTCAACATTGCACTTTATTTAGTTGATATCATGTTATTTTGCTTATTGATCCCAGTGGTGTGAAATAAAAGGGGAGCTTGTAAGATAATGGAGTTTGTATATGTGTTAGAGAAACGCCTGGGCGACTAGCCTAAGCCATGCTTAATCATGGTGGTAACTTGCTGCATAACCATAGTGAGCAATCTGTGAAGCATCCTCATTAAAAACCTATGCAAATAGCAAATAAAAAGATCGCTGAGATGCTCATTGTCTGTTGCCTTGTCATTTTGATATGGGATAGCTCCTGTATCATGGGGCAAGGGGTACCCCGTTGGTGGTTCTCTATGATACACATGCACTTACAATGACAAGAACTTACTCGTGACTAAAGTTGAGTAGCATGAGGTTCGGTACTCGTAAGCAAGGGGCATGAGATTTTCAACTTATAACTTGTCACGCATATCCTCATATTTGTTCACTTTAACCCTAACCACCTAAAGATGCTTATGATAGGGGCAATGAGAGCTGAAAGCTAATAAGTACCATAATTTTTGGAAGCTCCTTATGAAACTTGAATCCTTGCTTCCTTCTATGAAGGGCCTTTCTTTTACTTTTATGTTGAGTCTCCATCTTCTATCTTTATGCACCTATTAAGAGAGCATAGTGGTTATTCTTAGTTTAATGTGCATTGTCCCAAAACTTGTTGATTGATTCATAACTTTGATATTGCTTGTTCTTAAATTATTTGTATCTAGTCACCCTTATGAACTTTGAAGGTGTCCTATGCATTTATGTTTTGCTATACCATGAGGGACAAGCTGAATACCATTCTCTTTATGTTTTCTATATGTGAAACAAACAAACGTCTTTCAAAGCATTATTATTCATGAATTTGTTTGTACTTTTTCATGTTACAACATAGTTGCTATATCTTATTTTTAGCAATATATCTTTCATGCTATGTTAAAGTACTATGATCCCAGTTATCAATGTTTTACAAATACCTTCATCAAGATTGTGATGGTGCATGTCACCTCAAAAATTATTCTTTTTATCACTTACCTACTCGAGGACGCGCTGGAGTTAAGCTTGGGGATGTTGATACGTTGTAAAGGTATCTATAATTTTTGATGTTCCATGATTGTTTAGTATCTACTTTCTTATGTTTAGTCCACACTTTGAGGCATTTTTATACATTTTCTGGAACTAACCTATTAACAAGATGCCATGGTGCCAGTTGCCTGTTTTCTGCTGTTTTTGGTTTCAGAAAAGCTAGTAAGGAAATATTCTCGGAATTGGACTGGACAAAAGCCAAATTCAATATTTTACCTGAAGCAACACGGAGTCTGGAGGGGAGACGAAGTGGCGCACCAGGGCCGCCACACCTGGTGGCGGTGCGGCCTGGGGGGCGCGCCACCAGGGGGTGTGGGCCCCGTTGGTGCTCCACCGACCTTGCCCTTCCGCCTATAAAAGCCTTCTGGGATGAAAACCCTAAGTACCCGATAAAAGACCCAATCAGAAATCCACGGAAAAGTCTGTAGCCGCCGCCATCTCGATCCCGAGATCGGGGGGATCCGAAGCTCTTCCCGACACCCTGCCGGAGGGGAGAGATCACCCTGGAGGCCTTCTTCATCACCATGACTGCCTCCGGTGTGATGCGTGAGTAGTTCATACCTGGACTACGGGTCCATGTAGTAGCTAGATGGTTGGTTCTCCTCCTTTGTGCTATCATGTTTAGATCTTGTGAGCTCCGTTCATGATCAAGATCATCTATTTGTAATCTTACATGTTGTGTTTGTGGGGATCTGATGGATATTGAGATGCTATTTCAGATTGATTATTGATTCTATCATGTCTATGTTATTTGTGATCTTGCATGCTTTCCGTTGTTAGTAGCTATCTTCGCCAAGTAGATGCTAGCAACTCCAAGAGGGAGTATTTATGCTCGATAGTGGGGTTCATGCCTCTAGTAATCTGGGGAAGTGACAGGAATCTCTAAGGTACTAGATATGCTATTGCTACTAGGGAGAAAACAACAATCCTTTGTCCATTGGATAATCATATTGTTTACTTTACACACTTTTCTTAATGCAATTATCTATTGCTTGCAACTTAATAATGGAGGGGGTTCAGATGATAACCTGAAGGTGGATTATTAGTCATAGATGCAGTTGGATTACGGTCTATGTATAATGTTGTAACGCCCAATCAAATCTCATAGGAGTCAAGATGATTAGTATATGCATGTATGCTTTCTCGAGTCTGTCAATTGCCCCGTTGTAATTTGTTCACCCAGCATGTTATCTTCTTAAGGAGAATCACCTCTAGTGAACTATGGACCCCGGTCCATTCTTTTACCATTGATATACCATCTACTATTTACTGTTTACTTTCTACCAACAATTACTATCTTCCACACAATACGTTTAATCCTTTGTTTTCAGCAAAACCGGTGAGATTGACAACCTCACTGTAAGTTGGGGCAAAGTTCTGTGGTTGTGTTGTGCAGGATTCCAAGTTGGTAGCAACACCTTGGGGTTGTTTCCTTGCTCCTACTGGTTCGATAACCTTGGTTTCATAATTGAGGGAAACTTGTCGTTGTGCTCATCATACCTTCCTCTTGGGGTTCCCAATGAGGTCAACGTATCCTGAGCCATCAGGGTCCCAAGGACATGCCCCACAAATAACATCTCAACACGGCTAAGGAAGCTTGGGATGCCCTCTCCAAACTCTTCATTAGGAACAAAAGCATGAGAAGGAATAGGTATGATGCACTGAGTAACCAAGCTGAAGGTTTTTATATGATGGATGGCGAGGATCACGAGGATATGTATAGAAGAGTCAAGTCAATAGCCACCACATTTAGAAACCATGGTGCTACCCACGTTGATGACGCATGGATCAAGAGAAAGTATGTTAGTGCTCTTATGCCTTTTGAGCCTACTGATTTGAAGATCCTTCAAGGTAGAAATAATTAACATCAAATGACTTCCAATGAGTTCATGCAAGAAATGGTAACTTTCAAAGTGGCCGCCAAGAATGCCGAAGACGCTCGTGCTCGAGCCATTGGAATGTAAAAGGGGGTAAATGTGGCCTTAAAGGCAAATGTTGTTATACAAGACTTTGAAGCTATGGACTATCCCGAGGATGTCAAGAGGTAACATGGTGAGTACATGGCCTTTTATGCTAGAAAATTTTGGAAGGACCCCGCCAAAGCCAAATCTGAAATTGAACGCAAGAATGGTTCTAATGGAAGAAGGGAAAATGGTCCTAAAATGAGAACATGCTTCAATTGTGGAGACCGGCTGCACTTCGTGGCTGAATGTCCTTATCAAAATAGAGAAGATAATGGAGGAAGGCTCATTCTTATAGAAAAGTCAAAGGCACCTCGGAAGAAGCAATTTGTGATGAAAAATGTTCCTTACAATAAGCAAGTGAAGATTATCTTGCTAAATCAAGAGGAGTACTCTTCCGGGAGTGAAGGCGAAGAAGATGATGATAGCTCACGAGAGGTAACTGCCATAGCCACCACATCTACATCGACTTCACTCTTCGATTCACCTAATGAAAATGTGAAAAACAAGAATGTCACTTGCCTTATGGCAAGAAGTTCTGAGGTGTCATCTTCCACCACTTCTTTCCCTAAGACTACAATGAATATTGATATGGATGATTCTACGAGTCTTAAGGTTAAGGAGGAAATTATTGCTTTGGATTATTTCATCACTAACTTGCAAGGTGATTACAAAGTGCACTTTGAGGCACTCATGGGTCAACTTGCTTAAACCGAAGAGCTCCTCGAAGAAAAGGGCAAAATTGAATGAGAGGATGCAATGGAGATTACATCCTTAAAGAATGCTCTAGAAGAAGAAGAATAAGAGGCTCAAGTCTCTCTAGAGGAGAGACTTGAGTCTATTGAGGAGATACATGATGAAGTTATGGCCAAGCTGATAAAGGAACGTGATAATGTCATTGCCAAAGTAAAGAAACTAAAAAGGAAAAGGTTGAATTTGGGGCTGCTCATGCTAGACTCTCCGAGAAATTGGAGACACTTGACATTGCCTAGAAGCCTTTAGAGAGTGAATACTCCATTCTTAATGAGTCTCATGATTAGCTCCAAATTCAATTAACCAAGTATGATATTCCTAGCACTTCTACATCAACATGTGCACATGAAGAAAATGCTAAGTTGAAAGAGTAGCTTGCCAAGGCATTGATACGTTGCAAATGTATCTATAATTTTTGATGTTCCATCCTTGTTTAGTATCTACTTTGCTTTGCTTTGTCAACACTTTGGAGTATTTTTACACATTTTCTGGAACTAACCTATTAACAAGATGCCACAGTGCCAGTTGCCTATTTTCTGTTGTTTTTGGTTCTAGGAAAGTCAGAAAATGAATATTCTCGGAATTGGACGGGACAAAAGCCAAAGTCGATATTTTACCGAAAGACTCACAAAGCCAGAAGAAGAGACGGAGAGGGGCCACAGGATGGCCACACCACCCCTTGGCGCGGGCATCCCTAGGCCGCGCCAGGGAATGGTGTGGGCCCCCTATCCGCCCACTGACCTTGCCTCTTCGCCTATAAGATGCCTCCCGATGCAAAAAACCCTAAATAGAACAGCCTCCAGCCACGAAAAGTTCCGCAGTGCCGCCACCATCGAAGGGGAGATTCGGGGGACAGAAAGTCTCTGCTCCAGCACCCTGCCGGGACGGGGAAGTGCCCCCAGAGCCATCTCCATCGATCTCCACCACCATCTCCATCGCCGTTGCTGATTCCCATGATGATGAGGGAGTAGTTCTTCCTCGAGGCTAAGGGTTCTACCGGTAGCTATGTGTTCATCTCTCTCTCTATGCATGATCATATTGTGATCATGAGCTTTGTAATCAAGTAGATCTACCTTGCTACTCAAGTGCTTTCATAGATCTCTGCTCTCCCCATGTGTGTGAAAGTGACAGCGTGCACACCATGGTGGCACTTAGGCTAGAGATTACAAATACTTGTTATGAGTTATATTTGGAGTTGGATGTCTTTACGAAATTGTGGTGTTTGTTGGACTCATCTAGTACTCAAGGTGACAATGTGGGGTTATCTAGAGGGGAAAGGCTTACTTTGAGGAATGTTGTTATAGCCCTACCATGGATTACAGTGTCCAACCAGAGAGTAGTTAAGAGTAGTATCATCAAGAGAAGATATTTATATGAGAGTGTTCAATAGTGAAATTATGATCCCTAGGCCTTGTTTCTAAGCATTGAAACACCGTTTGCAACTAGATCTGTTACATGTTTGCTTTCTTCCATCTTTATTTCAGTTTGCCTTCAGTCTCTTCCATGCTATCAAGCTATTTTATGGCACCATTGTCTTTTATCCATACCACATGTATTTCACTGTCTCTTCGCCGAACTAGTGCACCTATACACCTGACAAGTGTATTGGGTGTGTTGGGGACACAAGAGCATTCTTGTATCTTGATTGCAGGGTTGCTTGAGAGGGGATACCTTTGACCACTTCCTCCCTGAGTTCGATAAACCTTGGGTAATCCACTTAAGGGAAAACTTGCTGATGTTCTACAAACCTCTGCACTTGGAGGCCCAACAACTGTCTACAAGAATATAAGTGCATAGACATCAAGCTATTTTCTGGCGCTGTTGCCGGGAAGGTAAGGTAAAAGGTACTCACATCCTCCAGTGTGAGTGCTCGAAGTTATTTCCTTTAGATTTTGCAAATTTGTCTTTTTGTTTCTTATTTTCACTAGTTAGGCTTAATAGGAAACAACAACAAAATTAGAGAGCTTTATAGTATTTATCTTGAGTTAGGACATGAAGTGTTTGAAGAGAAAATTAAAAAACCTATGGAACTTTATTTGCATGCTAATAGCAATGTTGTTAGTATGAATTCTTTGGATACCATTATTGCTAATGCTATGGAAAAGTCTAAGCTTGGGGAAGCTAGTCTTTATGAAAATGATCTTTTTAGTTCCCCAACTATGGAAGATAGCTATTCTATTGCTTATGATGATACAAAACCTCCAATATATGATGATTACAATGATGAGTATGATATTTTTAGTCCACCTACTATTGAGGAGAAAATTAATTATGATTACAATATGCCTCCTATATTTGATCACTATGGTGATGAGAATAATAATGATAGCTATTTTGTTGAATTTGCTCCCACCACAATTAATAAGAATGACTATGCTTATGTGGAGAGTAATAATCATTTTATGGATGTGGCTCATGATAAGAATGTTTTATGTGATAGTTATATTGTTAATTTTATTCCTGATGCTACTAAATGTTATTATGAGAGAGGGAAACATGGTTTTATATATCTCAACAATATTAAGTTTCCCCTATTTATGTTGAAAGTCTTGAAGTTGCACTTGTTCTGCTTTACTATGCTTGTTGCTTTGTGCTTTCATGACTTGTTTCTTTACAAGATTCCCATGCATAGGAAGTGGGTTAGACTTAAATTTTCTTTGAATTTGCTTCTTGATGCTCTCTTTTACTTCAAATCATATTTCTTATGTGAGCATCTTCTCAAACTATCATGCCTAACTTAAAGGCGTTAAAGAAAAGTACTTCTTGGGAGATAACCTAATAGTTTTCTTGAGTCTTGGAAGTTATTACTTCTGTAATAACCTCTCCTTATCCTTTTTATTTGATTTTTGTGCCAAGAATAACCTCTAATGAGAGGGAAGTAAGATTTGGAGAAGTGTTGTCCCGAAACAGATTTTTGTGCTTCAGTGTAAAAATTCGTGAAACATCTCTGTATGTCGGCTTGAGCTGTAATTTTCTAAATAAATCCCCCAAGTTGTTAGCTAACTTTCATTAGTTCAATACTTTTCGATTTGAGCAACAGGAGGTCTTCGAACAAATCGGTTTTCACCTGTTGGTCTGTTTTGATAGATTTCTGCCATTCATTTGCCTCTTTATCGATTTCTTTTTGGGTTCTTTTTGGTGAATTGAGATTTTTGAGGGAATTGCTACAGTATCTTGTGTTATTAATGAAAGTTTTGCTATTTTAAAACTAAACCCAAAGGTTTATTATCTTTTGAATGCAGTAATGTTGCTAATGAAGATTGTGTGAAGTTTTGTATGAAGGAAATTTTCAGGTGTAGGGAAAGAATGATGTAATGAGATGAAGAATGGACAAAAGCTCAAGCTTGGGGATGCCACCCCGTGTCACCCCAAGAAATATTCAAGAGGTACAAGCGTCAAATCTTGGGGATGCCCAAGGCATCCCCTTCTTCATTAATAAAAATCTCAGGTCTTTCTAGACACTTCGTTTTTATTGTTTCATGCACTGTTGTGTTGTTCTTGGAGCGTCTTTGCTTTTGTTTTTAGTTTTCTTTTGCTTTGTGTGCTTCAATAATTTGGTTGGATCCGGGAACTTCTTTTGGAGAGAGACACACTTTGCTTTCATTGCCTAGAACACTCTAGTTTTCACTCTTATTGTTCTGCTAGTGTTCTCCTTTGCTAGCACTGTGTTTAGCTTTAGTTTTTGATTGGTGTTGGAAAAGAGTAGGAAAGTTCATGCTTAAGTGGTAAAAAGGAGCTTGTTTTTTACTATGACTTAGACTTTATCATGTCATGCTTGATATTGTTTTGGCTTTATGCTTAGTGATTTTTTTTGTAGCATGACATGTTACAAACAATTGAGATTGCTTAATGTGCCTTGAAAGAATCATGCATTGTTTTAGCATATTAAAGCATAGTATTGTGGTATTCTCCTTTGATGCTTTATTTGGGTTGACTTGGCGCATGCTCACACCATGTTAAGACTATACCAAGTCAACATAGCCTCTATGATCATTTAGTTTTTGACTTGTGGTACCACTTTATCCTTTGATTGATGATATTTTGTCGCTCTGCATGATTATGGCCATTATTGCTCTCTTAGTTGGTCGCTCCCAGTATTTTGCTAGCCTCCACTTGTATTGAGTAAGCTCTACTCATGCATCCAACTCCAAATAAAACCAAGTTATTCCAAAGAGTCCACCATACCTACCTATTAGCATTTGCTATTCCAAGTATATTCATGTTTTTATCTACCTTCCGAATTAAACTTGTTCTGAGAAAACTAGTGATTAAAGCTCTCACGAACTTGATGGCACACTTTACTTTTCTTGCCCCTATAAACTTGAACCATTGTGTCGTCTATGTTGTATATGCTTGCACTTATATGTTGGGGATTAGCAGAACCATGCTGTCATGGGGAACGCTTTCAACATTGCACTTGTACATTGTACCTAGTTGATATCATGCACTTTTGTCTATGGATGTCGTCGGTGTGAAATGAAAGGGGAGCTTGTAAGTCCATGGAGTTATGTATGTGTGTTAGAGAAACGCCTAGGCTACCGGTCTAATCCATGCCTAATCATGGTGGAAACCTGCAGCGTAACCATAATGAGCAATCTATGAAGCATTCTTCTTATAAAAAAAGAGATAGAGATTGAGAAAAAAGAAAGAAAAAAGATGAGAAAAGAGGAAAGAGAGAAAAAACACCATTTTCCCATGGTAAATAAGAAGATGCTGAGATGCTTATTGTTTGCTTGCCTTGTCATTTTGATATGGGGATTCTTCCGTATCATCGGGCAAGGGGTACCCCGTTGGCCGTTCTTTATGATACACATGTACTTACTATGACAAGAACTTACCGGTAACTAAACTTGAGTAGCATGAGGAGCAACCCTCGTATTCAAGGGACATGAGATTTCCAACTTAAACTTTGTCAAGCATATACTCGATAGTTTGTTCACTTTAACCTTAATCACTTCAAGATGCTTATGATAGGGGCAATGAGAGCTGAAAGCTAATAAGTACCATAATTTTTGGAAGCTCTTTATGAAACTTGAATCCCTGCTTCCTTCTATGAAGGCCTTTCTTTTACTTCTATGTTGAGTCTCCATCTTCTATCTTTATGCACCTATTGAGAGAGCATAGTGGCCATTCTTAGTTCTATGTGCATTGTCCCAAGACTTGTTGATTGATGCATAACTTTGATATTGCTTGTTCTTAAACTATTTGTATCTAGTCACCCTTATAAACTTTGAAGGTGTCCTATGCATTTATGTTTGCTACTCTATGAGGGACAAGCTGAATGCCACTATGCTATGTTTTCTTTATATGAAACAAACAAACGCCTTGCAAAGCATTGTTAGTCATGAATCTTTGTTTGTATCCTTTCATGTTGCATGCATAGTTACTATGTCTTATTGTTAGAACTATATCTTTCATGCTATGTTAAAGTATTATGATCCCAACTATCAATGTTTTGCAAATACCTTGATCAAGATTATGATGGTGCATGTCACCTCAAAAATTATTCTTTCTTTTTATCACTTACCTACTCGAGGATGAGCAGGAGTTAAGCTTGGGGATGTTGATACGTTGCAAACGTATCTATAATTTTTGATGTTCCATGCTTGTTTAGTATCTACTTTGCTTTTCTTTGTCAACACTTTGGAGTATTTTTACACATTTTCTGGAACTAACCTATTAACAAGATGCCACAGTGCTAGTTGCATGTTTTCTGCTGTTTTTGGTTCTAGGAAAGTCAGAAAATGAATATTCTCGGAATTGGACGGGACAAAAGCCAAAGTCGATATTTTACCGGAAGACGAGACGGAGCTAGAAGACGAGACGGAGAGGGGCCACAGGGTGGCCACACCACCCCTTGGCGCGGGCAGCCCTAGGCCGCGCCAGGGCATGGTGTGGGCCCCCTGGCTGCCCACCGACCTTGCCTCTTCGCCTATAAGATGCCTCCCGATGCAAAAACCCTAAATAGAATAGCCTCCAGCCACGAAAAGTTCCGCAGCGCCACCGCCACCGGAGGGGAGATTCGGGGGACAGAAAGTCTCTGTTCCGGCACCCTGCCGGGATGGAGAAGTGCCCCCAGAGCCATCTCCATCGATCTCCACCACCATCTCCATCGTTGTTGCTGATTCCCATGATGATGAGGGAGTAGTTCTTCCTCGAGGCTAAGGGTTCTACCGGTAGCTATGTGTTCATCTCTCTCTATGCATGATCATATTGTGATCATGAGCTTTGTAATCAAGTAGATCTACCTTGCTACTCAAGTGCTTTAATAGATCTCTGCTCTCCCCATGTGTGTGAAAGTGACAGCGTGTACACCATGGTGGCACTTAGGCTAGAGATTACAAATACTTGTTATGAGTTATATTTGGAGTTGGATGTTTCTATGAAATTGTGGTGTTTGTTGGAACCATCTAGAGCTCAAGGTGCCAGTCTGGGGTTATCTAGATTGGGAAAGCGAACTTTGAGGAGTGTTGTTATAGCCCTACCATGGATTAAATGTCCAACCGGAGAGTAGTTTAGAGTAGTATCATAAAGAGAAGATATTTATATGAGAGTGTTCAATAGTGAAAGTATGATCCCTAGGCCTTGTTTCTAAACATTGAAACACCATTTGCAACTAGATATGTTACATGTTTGCTTGCTGCCATCTTTATTTCAGTTTGCCTTTAGTCTCTTCCACGCCATCAAGCTATTTTCTGGCACCGTTTTCTTATATCTATACCACTTGTATTTCACTATCTCTTCGCCGAACTAGTGCACCTATACACCTGACAAGTGTATTGGGTGTGTTGGGGACACAAGAGACTTCTTGTATCTTGATTGCAGGGTCGCTTGAGAGGGATACCTTTGACCACTTCCTCCCTGAGTTCGATAAACCTTGGGTGATCCACTTAAGGGAAAACTTGCTGCTGTTCTACAAACCTCTGCACTTAGAGGCTCAACAACTGTCTACAAGAATAGAAGTGCGTAGACATCAAGCTATTTTCTGGCGCCGTTGCTGGGGAGGTAAGGTAAAAGGTACTCACATCCTCCGGTGTGAGTGCTCGAAGTTATTTCCTTTAGATTCTGCAATTTTGTCTTTTTGTTTCTTGTTTTCACTAGTTAGGCTTAGTGGAAAACAACAACAAAATTAGAGAGCTTTATAGTATTTATCTTGAGTTAGGACATGAAGTGTTTGAAGAGAAAATTAAAAAACCTATGGAACTTTATTTGCATGCTAATAGCAATGTTGTTAGTATGAATTCTTTGGATACCATTATTGCTAATGCTATGGAAAAGTCTAAGCTTGGGGAAGCTAGTCTTTATGAAAATGATCTTTTTAGTTCCCCAGCTCTGGAAGATAGCTATTCTATTGCTTATGATGATACAAAACCTCCAATATATGATTATTACAATGATGAGTATGATATTTTCAGTCCACCTACTATTGAGGAGAAAATTAATTATGATTACAATATGCCTCCTATATTTGATCACTATGGTGATGAGAATAATAATGATAGCTATTTTGTTGAATTTGCTCCCACCACAATTAATAAGAATGACTATGCTTATGTGGAGAGTAATAATCATTTTATGCATGTGGCTCATGATAAGAATGTTTTATGCGATAGTTATATTGTTAGTTTTATTCATGATGCTACTGAAAGTTATTATGAGAGAGGCAAACATGGTTTTATGTATCTCAACAATATTAAGTTTCCCCTATTTATGTTGAAAGTCTTGAAGTTGCACTTGTTCTGCTTTACTATGTTTGTTGCTTTGTGCTTTCATGACTTTTTTTTACAAGATTCCCATGCATAGGAAGTGGGTTAGACTTAAATTTGCTTTGAATTTGCTTCTTGATACTCTATTTTACTTCAATTCATATTTCTTATGTGAGCATCTTCTCAACTATCATGCCTAACTTAAAGGCGTTAAAGAAAAGTACTTCTTGGGAGATAACCTAGTAGTTTTCTTGAGTCTTGGAAGTTATTACTTCTGTAATAACCTCTCCTTATCCTTTTTATTTGATTTTTGTGCCACGAATAACCTCTAATGAGAGGGAAGTATGATTTGGCCAAGTTATTACTTCTGTAATAACATGAGAACTTTACAAAGTCTTCACAAGGGTGGCCATGTCCTTGGACTAAAAGTCAATATTTCTTTTGCCAAAGATCATGTTTGTAGGGCATGCGTTGAAGGAAAGATGCACGACTCTCCCCACAAGAGGAAAACTATTATTTCATCAAAGAGGATCTTGGAGCTCCTTGATGTGGATCTCTTTGGTCCTCCGTCTCATGCAAGCCTTGGCGGGAAGAAGTATTGCCTTGTCATAGGTGATGATTACTCAAGATACACATGGGTCTACTTCAAGCTAAAAACTGAGACCCAACAAACTGTCATTGACTTTGCCAATGAGGTTCAGCGTCAACACAATTTCCCAATATTGGCAATTAGAAGCGACAACGGCTCCGAGTTCAAGAACGACACTCTGAATGAATTCCTAAGCGAAGAGGGGATAAGACACCAATATTCAGCTATGTACACCCCTCAACAAAATGGTGTAGCCGAGAGGAAAAACCGGACTTTAATGGACATGACAAGATCTATGTTGGCTGAATTCAAGTCACCATACAATTTCTAGGCTGAAGCTATTTCCACTACTTGTCACTCATCAAACCAGCTTTATCTTTGCAAGATCTTGCACAAAACACCGTATGAGATACTTACCGGTAACAAGCCCAACATATCATATTTCCGGGTGTTCAGTTGTAAGTGTTTCTTTCTCATTAAAGGTGATGTGGGAATACCCTACAGGTACTTGAGTTTGGCATATATGGTCCAGATACGGCAGAAGCCCACGATGTTGCCAAGGCCCAATTCAAGATTCGGGTGACTCGCGGAAACTCCAATTGCTTGCAGCGCAAGGCGAAGCTTAAGATAGAAAGTTCAAAGGGACGAACCCTAATCTGTAACCGACTCGACCTGTTACCTAAGACCTAGCTTATCTATATAAAGGCTAGGAGGGGCCAGCGAGGAGGACAATCACAGCCCTAGTTTTCCACAACCTCGCCAGATTGCATCTGCACACCCCTATAACTTTCGACTCCCTCGATAATTCCAAGAGCAGACAAGCAGGAGTAGGGACCTCTACGAGGCCTGAACCTAGGTAAACCTTGCGTTCCTGTGTGCTTGTTTGCTAGCCGATTGATGCCTCCAGCGCTCCCTCCTTGTCCAAAAGCCAAGTCCATAACAGTGGGCATTGACGAGTTGAACCCTCATCAATTGGCGCCGTCTGTGGGAACTAGGAGTGCTGATGTCGCGGCTTCTTCGGCCCCGTCAACCGCGATCTACAACCCCGCAATAGCGGAGATTCACCAGCTCTTCAGTGCTTTCGACTTCACTGTCCACACGCCGGCCTCTCGCCCGTCTTTCGAGTTCATGGGCGACAGGATCGGCCTGGCGATTGGAAGCCTTTGTTTCCAGGTCGGTCAGCTGGGCACACTTCGCCTCCCTGATCAACCGACAACTTCCGTGATCGCTCCAGCATCGTGGTTCCCGCCACCAATCAGCACCCTCAGCGATCTCAACGCCCCGACAACAGCTAGGGCCACGGGCAACGACAGTAGTCGTGGATCCGATCTGGGTGGCCTGGCCACAGAAGATGGAGCCTATGGCTCCGGATCCGAAAGTTGTGGGAGAAACATCTTCCCCAATCACTTCATGTGCACCGTCATCAACGCAGGCGACACCGGTGTTAATCGCGAAAACATCGGTACCAGTACTGGACCGACCAACGGCGGTTTCCCTGTCGCAAACGGTGGCCCGACTAATTGTTCGCCCACCAACAATAGGACGGGAGGAGAACCACACTTCACAGTGAATGAGAATACCGGTACTTAGGGTTTTCGTCCCGGAGGCAATATATAGGCGAAGGGGCAAGGTCGGTGGAGCGCCAGGGGGCCCACACCAGGTGGCGGCACGGCTAGGGCTGGTCGCGCCACCCTAGGGTGTGGCCTCCCTGGTTCCCCTCTTCGTCACCCCTCCGGACTCCGTATTCCTTCTAGTGAAATATTGACTTTGGCTTTTGTCCGGTCCAATTCCGAGAATATTTCCTTACTAGCTTTTCTAAAACCAAAATTAGCAAAAAATAGGCAACTGGTACTATGGCATCTTGTTAATAGGTTAGTTATAGAAAATGTGTAAAAATACTCCAAAGTGTGGACAAAACATAAGAAATTAGATATAAAACAAGCATGGAACATCAAAAATTATAGATACGTTTGCAACGTATCAGAAGGGCGTATACACCCTGGGCAAAATCAACCTCGACTTCAGTTTCAGACACGCCTCAAAACTTTTGGCGAGAGCACATCGACTTTGAAGTCGTCGACTGGCCCTCACAGTACCACTGCATCCTCGGACGTGTCGCGTTCGCAAGGTTCATGCCAATGCCACATTACGCCTACCTGCAGATGAAAATGTCAGGTCCAAACGGCTTCCTCACAATCAACAGATGTTTCGAGAGATCCGACAGCTGCGACAGGGAATTCAACAGAATCTCCCAGTCCTTCGGCATGCAAGAGGAACTCGCAAGATTGAAGGAGTCGACAGACAACAATCTGCCTCCTGTGAGTAAACCAAGCTCACCCGACCTCTCCTTCGACTCGTCGGTGCACACCAAGAAAGTCCAGGTCCACCCAATGGACCCAGGCAAGATGGCCCTCATCGCCAACAACTTGAGTTACGCATAGGAACTCGCGCTCGTCGAATTCCTCCATGAGCACTGGGAAATCTTCACCTGGTGTCCAGCAGACATGCCAGGAGTTCCTAGGGAATTCGCCGAGCACTCACTCAACGTGAATCCAGATGCAAGGCCAGTCAAGCAGACAATACGGCGACTGTCTCAACCAAGAGCAAAATCAGTCGGTATGGAGATCAACAGACTCCTCGACGCAAATTTCATACGCGAGATCAAGGAAAGCACCTGGCTCGCCAATACAGTGCTTGTGCCTAAAAAGGACACGGATATCCTGCGGATGTGCGTGGACTTCACCTCCTTGAACAAGCACTGCCCAAAGGACCACTTCCCATTGCCACTGATCGACCAAATAATCGACTCCACTGCGGGATGTGAGTGCCTCTGCTTCCTCGACGCCTACTCAGGCTACAATCAGATTTGAATGAAAGAGGAGGACCAAGAGAAGACGGCATTCACGACACCCTTCAGTGTGTTCTGCTACAACACGATGCCCTTCGGGCTATAAAACACGGGAGCCACCTATCAACGGTGCATGCAGGCTTGCCTCAAGAACCAACTTTGTCGCAAGATCCAAGTCTATGTAGACGACATCATCATCAAAACCAAAGAGGAAGCCACGTTAATCGACGATCTCCACGAGACCTTCGCTAACCTCGACCGCTACCGGATCAAGCTCAATCCGGACAAATGCGCCTTCAGCGTACCATCTGGGCAACTGCTCGGGTATCTCATCTCTGCGAGAGGGATCGAAGCAAACCCGAAGAAAATAAAGGCCATACTGGCCATGGAGAAGCCAAAGAACGTAAAAGGCGTCCAACAACTGGTTGGGCGAATCGCAACGCTCAGTCGATTCGGTGAAAAGGCACTGCCCTTCTACCAACTTCTCCGTAGGACTGACAAGTTCGAATGGACAAACGAAGCACAAGAAGCACTCGAAGACCTCAAGCGTCTACTGTCCACCTCGCAAGTACTAGTGACGCCTCGCGAAAAGGAACTGCTGCTGCTATACATCTCCGCCACCAACCAGGTGGTCAGCACTGTGCTCGTGGTGCAATGAGCCGAAGAAAATAAAGTCCACGGGGTACAACGCCCAGTCTACTACCTCAGCGACATACTCACGCCAACAAAACAGCAGTACCCGCACTACCAGAAGCTGGCGTACAGTGTCTTCATGACAGCCAAGCGACTGCGCCACTACTTCCAGGAGCACCCAATCGTGGTGGTGAACGACGCCCCACTCGGACATATACTCAATAATCCTAACGCTACTGGGCGAGTCGCCCTCTGGGGCAGAGAGTTGTCACCACGCGACATCACATGCGAGAAGCGCAACATGATCAAGTCGCAAGTTCTCCCGGACTTCCTCGTACACTAGATGGAAAACCAACTCCCCGACAAGCCATATATGTCTTATGTTTGGACGATGCACTTCGACGGGTCCAAACGAAAGGACGGAGCAGGTGCAGGTGTCATACTAACATCGCCCCAGGGAGATAAGATGAAGTATGTTCTACGAATGCAGTTCACAGCCTCCAACAACGAAGCTGAATACGAAGCCTTAATCCATGAAATGCGGATGGCGAAAGCCTGCGGCGCGAAGAGACTGGCCATCTACGGTGACTCCAAACTGGTGGTCAACCAAACAATGCACGAGTGTGATGCCTGAGCGACAACATGATCACCTATCGCGACCTCTACGACACACTTGAGGGAGACTTCGACGGCTGTGACCTGCGACATGTTGGCCACGAAAGCAATGAAGAGGCGGATACACTCGCCAACATCGGCTCCACCTGCGCCCCAATACCACCTGGGGTATTTCTCGAACGCATCTGCGAATGCTCCATCAAGCCAAAGGCTCTGGGGAAAAAAGGGAAGCACATCAACGGACTCGGGGGCTACACCACCCAACGAGCCAATGGCGCTTGAGGACATGGAGCTTGATACAGGACTCGAAGGTCCAATGGAGGTCATGATGGTCGAGCCATCTTGGACACACCTGTATATCACATACTTGCTCAGCAAAAGGCTGCCAGATGACCCGACTGATGCACGACACATAGCACGACGATCCAAGGCATTCGTACTCATCAACGGTGAATTGTACAAGTGTAGCATCACAGGAGTCCTCCAGAGGTGCATATCCAACAGGGACGGAAGAGCTATCCTCCTAGACATACACGTAGGCACTTGCGGACACTACACTGGCAGTTGCGCCCTTGTCGCCAAAGCTCTACGAGCTGGATTCTACTAGCGAACAGCCATGCGTGATGCCAAGGACATCGTCCAGCGCTGCAACGCTTGCAAACAATTCGTAGACAAACCGCACGCACCTGGCGCAAAGCTCAGACCAATCCCAGTGGCTTGGCCCTTCGCACAATGGAGACACGACATGGTCGGCAAGCTCCCAAGATCCTCGCGAGGAGGTTACGTTTACCTCCTTGTCGCAGTCGACAAATTCACCAAGTGGATCAAGGCCATGCTGGTGACGAATCAGTCAGGGGCCAGCGTTGTCAAGTTCTTCGAGTCCATCATCTACCGTTTTGGGGTGCCACATAGCATCATCAGGACAACGGGACAAACTTCACCTCCAAGGAGTTCCAGGAATTCTGCGAAAACCTAGGAATAAGCATCAGCTACGCCTCGGTGGCTCACCCTCAGACCAATGGTCAAGTCGAAAAGGCCAACAGCCTCGTCTGCGGTGGAATCAAGAAAAGGCTCCTCCGGCCAATCGAACAAGCTGCCGGCGGTTGGCCAAATGAGCTGCAATCAGTACTCTGGAGCCTGCGCACAACTCCAAACAGCTCCATAGGCTACACCCCGTTCTTCATGGTGCATGGCGCCGAAGCGGTCCTACCCGCAGAAGTGCGCTACAAAGCCCCACGAGTGGTTGCATACAATGATCAGGAGTTAACTCTCGCACTTGAAGACTCCGTCGACCTCCTCTATGAGGCATGCGAGATCGCAGCGGAGAGATCAATGATCTATCAGCAGAACCTTCGCAACTACCATAGCAGAAGGCTACCCCCCAGATCCTTCATCGAAGGAGACCTGGTCCCACGACTGAAGCAGCAAGGACATCTCAAGTTCGAGTCCCCTTGGGAAGGACCTTATGTGATTACCAAAGTAATCCTAGGTGGCGCCTATCGCCTTAAAGATCTCAAGAGAGGAGTCGCCTATTCAGCCAGGCTACTTAGCCACACATTGTACCTCATACTATCCTACGATTAAATAAAGCTAAGTGCCCCAAAACTTTGTGTCTTTTCTACTTCTGCAATTATTCACTCGGGGGCTGCGCCACCCTTTACACCTTCATTCTACGAACAAATCGCAGTATCCTGAGTAGCTGACACATTACCAATCAAACCCTTGATAAACACCAACCCAGCTGCAACGCACCTGACAGGCTGGCAAGGTGCTGAGATAAATACACGTCAGGCTAACGAAAGGGAACTGCAGAGTATAATACACTTGAACATCATACAAGCTAGCAATCATTTCACATATTAATGGGTATCAAATACACCCACCACAATCATATGAATTTTACAACACTTATACATCTATGTGCAGGATACAAATTACGCTACTACTGCAAAAGAGGAACATTTGTCTGCTCTTCAAAGAAGTCGACGATATCCTCTACTGGACAGTCAACCGCCTGATAGTGCGGTACCATGTTCCAAGTCATCCCTTCTGGAGGCGGTGGCGGTCCAGCAGCAACAGACGCTATGTCCACATCTGGCCGATGTAGTCGCACCAGCGATAGGGCACCCTTCACACCTGCGACCAGCTGTTGCCGCACGCACTCGCGGACCGCTCTTATATCTTGAAATTTCGCCAGAAGAGCCAACAGGCTTGAAGGTACAACATCCAGTGGAAACATCATCTGGTAAATATACTTTAGGCAAGATTGCGCCTTCTTCAAGCATTGAAGCACCCGCGAAGCATGATCCTGTAAAGTCGCCAACGCGACTAACGGTCATGATCCACCTAGAAGTACCCACTAGCTTGCACCTGCTCCTTGGTTAGGTTATTCATCCGAATGGCCACCCGGTCCTTCTCATCCTGCGGATGGAGAGCGCTAACAACTACAAAAGCAAGACCAACAGCATAAGCCAAGGCATTGTCGTGAATGGCTAAGGAAAGGATAAGAAGATAGAGAGCTAACATTTAAAGTGCTCGTTCAACTGAGCAACTTCATCTAGAAGATACTTCTCGCGTGCGGTGGCCTTCTCCACCTTCGACTTCCACACATACGCGTTACCGCGGACAATGGGCAACTCCCGCTCCAACTGCTTAATACAGTCATGCAGTCGCGAGAGAAGCGACAGCTCCTCCACCTTCGAACGCGATTGCGCTGAGTTTTCATCGGTGGGAGGAGAGTCACAAGGATCACTCGAAGGACCCTATTACAATCAAGCAAGAAGCAAATAAGGGAACAAGAATACATTGATAAAGGTCCGAATGCATTCAAAGACGCAGCAAAGTATTCACAGGTACAGTCCCACAATAGTATGGCCTAGCCAAAAGGAAGCTACAACTATTACAGATGGAAACTAAGGAGCAATCTGCTTCTTCGACTTGGACTTCGACTTCAGGGGCCTTATCGAATCTGTGGCAGCCTCCGACGCCACAGACTTTCTGGTGGTAGCACCAGATGCCGCAGTCTTCGCCCCCTTCGCTCGCTGCAGCTCCGCAGAATATCTCGCGACTGTATCGATGAGCTGAGGCCCATACTTACCATAGCTAGAAGCAAAGGGAGCAAACACTACCTGTTGGCCATCCGCGTCGACAAGCATCACCTTGGAGATCGCGCTAGGGTCCAACTCCACGCCATGGGCTGGCACCATCGCGAGTGCCATAGTGGAACCAACAGATCATTGGGAGTTCTTGAAGTCCATGGGAATGCCGTCGGCAAAAGATTCCACCAGGTCGTCGAGATTGTCGATTAGGCTGGCCTTGGGGATCAGGTCCTCCCGAAGGCGGCTCAGCACACCTTTTGTCTTCCCCAGCGTCTCTTGGAGGGAGACACCGTGATCCTCGACTGCGGCTATGGTGCCAGCAAGAACATCCTCAGGACGCAAGGCTTGGGCGTCAAAGCTTAGACCAGCGGCATCTGAAGAATACAAGGTGTCAGCATAAGGACAAGAAAACCAAGATAGGGAAAATACAAGTGAAGCAGTGCACGTACCTAAGAGTGCTTTCGCAGTCGAGAAAAGCTATTCCACGAACAACTTCTCCCTCTCAGTAGCAGAAACGCGTAGGTCTTCCTCACGCTTATGTGACTCCTCCAGGGCTGCAATTGCCTCGTCGCGCTTCTTCTCCGCCGCAGCAAGCCCCTTCTCGAGGTAAGTAAAGCAACAAAGAAGTTTGTTATGCTCACCTACAAAGGGCAGAGCACAAAAAGTACATGAGTCTACAAATTTCAATACAAAGGAGAATGAAACGACAACGATTAGAGCAAACCTTCGACTGCGCGATGGCGGTTGTCTAGCAAGGGGTGTTGTCGACCCAAAGCAAGGACCTTATCAGCGAGGCGAGTGCAATCCTTCACAATAGGCTACACCCAAAGAAAACAAAGCTGAAGTGTCAACAAAAAGCACAAACCTCCACAATTCGACTGTCAATGGCAAAAAAGGCACTTACGTGTTCCTCCAGGGTCTCCGAAGATGCCTGTCAGGTAGGCGTCCGTGCAACCATATGGTGCCCCCAGCATGAGGGGAACTCGAAGAATTGGCGCGAGAGTGGGCCGCCACCGGAGGAGAAGGCGACTGTATGGCCACCTCCTTATTCTTGGAGTCTGTGACTCTAGATTCTTTCACAAATTGAACGTCGTCGGAAGACGATGACGCCGTTTGACTACAAGGCAAGCCCGGTGCCACTTCAGAAAAGAAACTTCGAAGAAAAAAAAGACGAACTTGCGGATATAAAAACTCACCAGTTAAATTTGTTGAGGTCAAAGGAGTCATCCGATGACTCCTTCGGCAACCGCAGTTTCTTCCGTGTGGGAGGAGCATGGCACGCACAGGCACGGCGGGGATTGGCTCCTCCGCAACAACAGAAGGACCCTTCGACGTCAACGGGGAGGAAGCATCCGAATCCTTGATACGGGAGCGTTTGCAAGTCCCATGGTCACCGGACTCGGGGGCTTCCTCTTCTTCTTCCACGGGGACGGTGGAGCCCGACTCGTCCTCTTCCTCTGCCTCACGTGGGATAACCCCTTCAGGCTGAGGAGGCACGCTGGCAGCCACTTTCTAGTCCTACAATAAGAAGAAAGATCAGTATATATAAAGCACTTGGCAAACAATCAAAAATCTAGACTACTTCACAAGAATACTCTACCTCAGGTGGAGGGTTGTTGGTGTCGAAAGGAGGCATGACTGATTCACCTGGGAGATCCTCCTTGGCAGTGTACTTGGTCACCAGCCACAACCTCCTGTCTACCTCACCCGCAAAAATGCCCTCCGCAGATATACGAGTGACATCGCCAGCACCAATCCAGCGGCACATCGGATGGGCTCTGGCCTGCAGAGGCTGAACACGGTGGTGCAACCATGTGCGAATGAGTGCAGCGCCACCTTCCTCTTTGCCTATACGTCTTTCGAGGTTGCAAACACGTTGATACAGCATCTCTGTCTCCTCAGACTCGTCGGGCATCACGGTGTTCTTCCAGGAACGCCTCCTCTTGCAGGCCACCACGAAATCGAAGGGTGTGAGTCCGTAGTGCTCTCCGTCGCCCTTCTGGTCGTGGATGTAGAACCACTTATCTCTCCACCCTTGGACAGACGTGGTGAGTTTGATATCAAAGTAAGTGGCGAAGGAGTCAACGTGGATCCCGCAGCCTCCTACATCGTAGACTATCGAACCAGACGCCAACTGATGTTTGAGCTTAAAAAGCTTCTTGAAAAGACCAAAGTGTGGCTCGATTCCGAGCTAGCACTGGCAAAGGGTGATGAAACAAGTGATGTGGAAAATCAAATTTGGGGACAGCTGGTGTAGTTGGAGCCCATAGAAATAGAAAATACCCCTAACAAAAGGATGTAGGGGAAGAGAGAGACCGCGGATGATGAATGCAAGGAACATCACCCAGAAACCTACGGTAGGACTGGGAATTACCTCCTCGCCAGGCACGCGAGAGTCATCTTCTGCAGGAGGAAGTGCTCCTTCTTGCCGCAGATTGAACAAATCCAAAGACTTGATGGTGGATGGGCGCCAGGATCCATTGGTGACGCGAGTCCCCACACCCTTCTTCTTCCCAGTGCCTCCTTTCTTTTTGGCAGTGACAATGGTGGCCGCAGATCCAGTGGTGGTGCATCCCTTCTTCTTGCCCATCTTACGATGGCGATGAGAGCGTAGGAAATAACTGGGGAATACGTGAAGCTGGTCCAGTGCCACGGAGAGGATGTGCCCAAGGAAGCAACAAGAACAACAATGGCGAAGGAGGCGAAAGCAAGAAGAGAGATGTGGAAATTACCACATCTGCGCTCCTACTTAACCTTCTAGCGGATGTCATCCGATGTCCAGCAGAAAAACTACTGGACGTGTGGTGCACATCGACATTGACGCGTGGCGAAGGTGAATCACGAACCGTCCCCCACTACTCCCATTACGCGCGAAAATCGAGGAGACACAATTAAAACAAAAGATTACGCACTCCTAGTCAAATCAAGGTCAGAAAGTAGGACCCACTACTCATCATGTCCTGTCAAAGCCGCTCACACGGACAACTAAGGTCACCTCATCGTCAGCACTGATGTCATCAAGCTCCAGAAGGAGAACATTTTGACTACATTAGTCCTTACTCGAGTCTTCGACTCAACCAAGCACTCGGGGGCTACTCCTAACAGGAGCGCTGGCCGTGCACCCGAAGAATTTTTCTGCAGATATCCATGCATCATCAAAACCCTTCACTCGAATCAACGATTTGATTGTGGACTACGGGTTAATCCCATAGGGAGCGTTGAAAGCACATTCGATTGAAACAAGCAACAAAAGACGACAGCAGTCGCAAAATGCTTTTAGTCCCTACTCGAGTCTACGACTCGAATAGGCACTCAGGGGCTACTCCCATAGGGAGCGCTAGCTGCGCACCCTATGATCATTTCTCTTATATGTTGCACTGTGTGTCGATAACATCCACACTCGAATTTTAGGGTGACTCCGCCTCACATTTTTTCCCTACAAAGAGATTGCATCTCCTGGGTCACCCGAATCATCTCCGCGATGGCAAAATTCGGATGCCACGCTTACAGCGTGAAGATAAGACCTGAATAAGGCCTGGCAACGCATCTGCTGTGCACTACCAGAAATATATCTGTACCTACAGGTACGATGAATATGCCTTGACGGACGCGTTGAGTGCTCACATTTATACACTAGAATTCGACTTCTGTAAGACCTCCACGGCCCGAATCAAATTACACCAGCACTTTTCCGAATTCGAGTCCGAGGACTCGAGTTTGAGTAGATTGTGTTGTTTTGCCCTAAGGCAGTTAAATGATCCTGATGCATCGGATAAATCAGGCACGTATATCAAAAATCCCTATGACACAAACAGAACACTCAAAAATATGCTTAGCCATGCACTCGAAAGACTTCATAAAGTCTCCACTCGAATATACGATTCCACTAGACACTCGGGGGACACTAACATGGGCATACCCTATAGGTACTCAAGTTTGGCATATACGGTCTAGATACGGCAGAAGTCCATGCCAAGGTCCAATTCAGGATTTGGGTGACTCACGGAAACTTCGATGCTTGTAGCGCAAGACGAAGCTTAAGATACAAAGTTCAAACGGACGAACCGTAATCTGTAACCGACTCGACCTGCTACCTGAGACCTAGCTTATCTATATAAAGGCTAGGAGGGGCGGTGAGGAGGACAATCACAACCCTAGTTTTCCACAACCTCGCTAGATTGCATCTGCACACCCCTGTAACTTTCGAGTCCCTCAATAATTCCAAGAGCAGACAAGCAGGAGTAGGGACCTCTACGAGGCCTGAACCTGGGTAAACCTTGTGTTCCTGTGTGCTTTTTTGCTAGCCGATTGATGCCTCCAACGCTCCCTCCTTCTACAAAACCCAAGTCCATAACAATGGGCATTGACGAGTTGAACCCTCGTCAAAAGGAGTTCATTTGTCTAAATTTGAGTCTAAGTCTTTAGAAGGTATTTTTGTTGGTTATGGTGCTGAATCCCACACTTATAGAGTCTACAATAAGCTCTCCGGAACTATTGTAGAATCTTGTCGTGTGGTATTCGAAGAAAATGATGGCTCCCATGTGGGGCAAGTTGATGTTTGTGATGTAGATGTTGAAATACCCCAAGATGGCATAAGAAGAATGGGCGTGGGATTTTTCCGCCCCATTGAGGAACCCCTTGTGGCGGATCGGGAAGGACAATGCTCTACTCAAGTAGAGCCCTCATCTACACAAGCTCAACAAGCTCCACATGCTGGAGAAACCACTACACCAACACCTCAACCTTCTGAAGATCATCCATCATCTGAAGAATCTGGAAGCTCTAGGCTGGATTTTCTGGATGGGCCAGATTTTCCGGCCCTACCTCATCGAATGCCAGGAACGAACAGGATGACCAGGAAGAAGCAGAAACTCCCAGACCGGATTTTCCGGGTGACGCCGGATTATCCGACCCTACTCCAACTCATGCTAGAAACCTCTAGGGTGATCAAGAAGGAGCAAGAACTCCCAGGGCGGATTATCCGGCCCTGAAGTTTCAGAACATCAGCAACCTCCTATTATGGCTGCTGATCAAAATCAAGGACAAGGTTCTTCATCTCCTGTACTCGTTGAACAAGTTGTTGATCAAGGTCAAGCTAGTGGTCCAGACGAAGACTCAAATGATGAATAAATTCCTCCAAGAAACAACAAGCTGAATGAAATTCATCACAAAGCTCGTACTGAAAGAAACCTCGAATTAAGAGGTCATACACTAGATAAAGTTGTTGGTGTTCTAAGAAGAAGAGTGTCCACAAGGAGAGAACTTGCAAGCTTCGGTGATCATCAAGCTCATATATCTATGGTGGAACCCAAGAAGGTTTTTGAAGCTCTTGAAGATCCAGATTGGGTGGTTTCTATGCATGAAGAACTCAATAATTTCGAGCGCAACAAGGTCTAGAAATTAGTAGAGAAGCCAAAAGATTGCCGCAATGTTATCGACACCAAGTGGATATTTGAGAACAAGCAAGATGAGAATGGAATTATCGTAAGAAATAAGGCAATATTGGTTGCACAAGGTTTCTATCAAGTGGAAGGCATCAAGTTTGGTGAAACTTATGCTCCAGTGGCTCACCTTGAGTGTATCTGTATCCTTCTTGCTTATGCATCTCATCATAACTTTAAATTACAACAAATGGATGTTAATAGTGCGTTTCTTAATGGTCCTCTACATGAGTTGGTATATGTAAAGCAACCCCAGGGTTTCGAGGACCCCAGTTTCCCGAACCATGTCTACAAACTCGATAAGGCGCTCTATGGCCTTAAACAAGCCCCACGTGCGTGGTATGAGCATCTTAAAGAGATTTTGTTAGACCATGGCTTCGAGGTTGGGCAAATCAATCCCACTCTTTTTACTAAGAAGGTTTAGGGGGAGCTCTTCATATGCCAACTATATGTAGACGACATTATCTTTGTCTCTACTAATCAAGCTTTTAATAATGAATTTTCAAGCTTATGACTAACAGGTTTGAGATGTCTATGATGGGGGAATTATGATTCTTTCTTGGATTTGAGATCAAACAACTTAGATAAGGAACCTTCATCAATCAAGAAAAATACATCCAAGTCATGCTCAAGAGGTTCAAGATGACGGATCTCAATGGAGTTGCCACACCGGTGCAAACTAAATGCCATCTTGAACTCAATCCCAATGGTAAAGACGTGGACCAAAAGGTATACCGGTCCATTATCGGCTCTCTCCTCTACCTCCATGCATCTAGACCCGATATTGTGTTGAGTGTAGGAGTGTGCAAGGTATCAATCTGCTCCTAAAGAAAGCCACTTAGTGGCGGTCAAGAGAATCTCCCGATATTTGGTTCATTCCCCAAAATTTGGTCTATGGTATCCCAAAGGTTCAGATTTCTCTCTATATGGATATATGGATTCAGATTGGGCTGGTGACAAGGATGATAGGAAATCAACTTATGGAGCTTGTCAGTTTTTGGACAGGTCTTTGGTATGTTGGTCTTCGATGAAACAGAAATGTATATCTCTCTCCACCGTCGAAGATAAATATGTGGCTGCTGCAAGTGCATGTACTCAATTATTATGGATGAGGCAAACTTTAAAGTAATACGGTGTCAATTGTGACAAAGTGCATCTTTTATGTGATAATGAAAGTGCAGTCAAAATTGCGTACAATTCGGTATAGCATACAAGGACAAAGCATATTGACATTCGCAATCACTTTATTTGGGATCATGTTGCTCATGGCGATATTGACCTATCCTTTGTGAGCACGAAGAACCAGCTTGCTGATATTTTCACGAAGCCACTTGATGAAGCGAGGTTTTGTTACTTGTGGAATGAGCTAAATATCGTGGATTCGAGGAGTTTGGCTTGATCACCCTTGCATACTCACTTATATCTCTTCCTTTATTTGTTTTAGGTGTGGGCATAGATATAGGGGGAGTGTGGTCCTAATTGATTGGGCTAACCCTCCCCCATAATGCTGAAAGCAAGAAAAATCATTTCTCTTAATATCATTATGTGATATGTAAGTTCTTTGATGAGTATTGGTCATGAACCCAAGATATATCTTCGTGGTGTCATACCTTTCACTCCAACATGGTGTCTTCGGCCACTACCCTCTTCCATGAGAAGAGTTGGTTACTTAAGGATCTTTTTGGTTTTTCTTGCATATCTTGTGTTCTTATGGAAAAGACACCCAATTTTGGCTTCTATTTGATTTGACTCTTGCAATCTTGGGTGTGTAGTACCATCACAGTTGGTTGTCTAAACCTAAGCCGTTTTCTATCCCCGAGCCATCTATTCTTGCGCACATGTCTTTTGGATCACTTGCGAGGGTGTTTGTTTGAGGTTGTTGGCCTGAATCTGTGTTTACAGAAAAATTCAGAGAGGACCGGATTATCCGTCCCTAGTGGGGGGCGGATAATCTGGTTCGGGTGGTTTTGTCTTCTTAGGATAGGGCGACGGGGGGAAGGGCTCAAATAGAGCAGTTCTTCCACCCCGCATCCCTGCCTCTCCCTCAGCCGCCGCCGGCCACCTCCGCCCTCCCTGGAGTCATTCCGACCGCCGGATTCTCTAGGCCCTTCCTGGATTTTCTTCCCAGCGCCTCCGGGTACCCTCTCCTCCGAGTTCTTCTTCCAATGAGCGAGGGTAACTCCCCCATTTTTTCTTTGTCTCCTATGCATGCTAGGAATCATAACATAGCAACCCTTTTGCCCGATCTACTTTGTTACTTTGAATCTGTGGCTGGTCTGGAAATTTTCGCCAGGGCCGGATTATCCGGCCTGGAAGGTTTGCCCCTAATTCGGATTTTCACAGTTTCTAGTATCAGGTGGATTTGGCTTGTGGATTGTTTTTCTACTGTTCTTAGCATTCCTCCTGGACTTGTGTGTGTGCTTATCCCCTTGCTACCCATCTTATTCATTTCACAGGTGGTTCAAGTGCTCCTAAGACATACAAACACCATCCCCATGCCTATTATTTTAGGCCTAACGAAGAAGGTGTTCTGGTGGACGAGGTTGAATTAAGGAGGCAGAAAAGAGAGGCTAAAAGGATGGCTGAACATGCAAGGAAAGAAAAGTCCACTCGAGCAAGTGCCAAGAGGAAGGGCAAGCAAACCAGGGTCAACTATAAGCAGATGGATATTATTACTTACTCTTCCATTCGCCACTGTGATCTGTATGATGAGGCTGAGCGTGATGAAGACCTTGGGGACATTATTACGTCTATTCTAAGTTAAGATCCATCCTATGCATCCCATGATTTTTTCTGAGGCCAAGGAGAAGCCCCGTCTAGTTTATGCGTTATCTGTGACTGAACGGATGGGGTTGCACCATCTCATGTCCCTATAGTGCTCCTATGACTCCGCAGTGGTGAAGCAATTCTTCTCCACTCTTGTGATTTGTGGTGATGAACGACAGACTATGAAGTGGATGACTGGTGACACCCTTATTCAGGCTGATTTCAGGGTTTTCTCTTAGGTGCTTGGCTATCCCTTCAATGGTCGTGATCATGCTTATGGACATCGCATCATTTCTCCAATCAAGCCAAGTAAGGATACATTGCTTTGTCCCTGCTGGGGTCCCAATGGTGTTGTGGACCTGGTGTCTAGTCTCCTACCTCTTTATGCTCAGCTGGTCGGTGTTTTTAGTGACTCCATCACGCCTAGTGGGGGCAACAATGACTGCATCCATGGACACCTTGTTCAGCTGCTCGCTTTTCCTCATGAATGTGCCAATGCTGAAGATCCGCACGTGACTTACCAGCTGTATGTGATGGACTTTATCTATCATGAGTTGACTGATGCCATGTTCAATAGGCTCTCCATCCCTTATGCTCCTTACATTATGATGCTAATCAAGCATATGCTTCCTCTTGAGAACTTCAACTATGATTGTGAGCATAAAGTGAAGAAGATTTACAACAAGGCAAGGAAGACCTCCCATCCCTCTTCATTTCCAGAAGGTCTCATGAGAGATGCTCGTGCTAGTGGGAGTAGGCACCCTTTACCGTCTGTTGCCCGTGAGGTGAAGCAGCTGAATTGGTTCCATCGGAACATTCTGTGCATGGGGATAGACACGCACAAGGGGCAGTATGAGGCTTACAGGCATAACCATGTTATGGCTCACACTCAGCAGGTCATTCTCCACCATGTCTCAGGGGCGTCCGGCCCTCCTCCTGAAGGGAATATGCCCGAGAGGCAATAATAAAGTGGTTATTATCTTATTCCAAGTTTATGATAAATGTTTATTTTGCATGCTATAATTGTATTAATTGGAAACCTTAATACATGTGTGTTTAATAAACAAATAAAGGGTTCCTAGTTATGCCTCTCTTATAAACTAGCTCGTTGATTAACAAGATGATCAAGGTTTCCTGATCATGGACATTGGATGTTGTTAATAACAGGGTCACATCAGTTGTGAAATGATGTGATGAACATTCATCCGAAGTATAGCAATACGATCAACGTCATTGTGTTTATATTGCTATAACATCATACGAAGTAATCCTAGTCCTTAGACCATGAGATCATGTCAATCACTAACACTAGAAGAGTATCTTGATAACATCAAACATCACACCGTGATAGGGTGGCTATAAAGGTGGGTTCAGTGCTACGAAGGTGTTATGTAGAGGCTCATGGATCAAGAGTGGGATTTCTCCATCCGAATAACGGATAGATATACTCTGGGCCCTCTTGGTGGGTGCTGACTCGTGTAATAACGAGCTTGTTGGGGAACCCCAAGAGGAAGGTATGATGAGCACAACAGTAAGTTTCCTTCAGTTATGAAACCAAGGTTATGAATCCAGTAGGAGCAAGGAAACACCTCAAAGGTGTTGCTAGCTGGACTTTGGCAGGGCGCACTACCAGCGCCAGCAGCAATGTGGAGACCTGCACAACACAACCACAGAACTCTATCCCCAACTTACGATGAGGTTGTCAATCTCACCGGTTTTGCTGAAAACAAAGGATTAAACGTATCGAGTGGAAGAAAGTAATAGTGTGTAGAAAGTAAACACAAAGCAGTAAACAGTTGATTGTAGATTGATGGTAAAAGAAAGGACCGGGGTCCATAGTTCACTAGTGGTGGCTCTCCTTAAGATATATGACATGTTGGGTGAACAACTTACAGCGGGGCAATTGACAAACATCGAGAAAGCATACAAGCATATACTACTCATCTTGACTCCTTTGAGACTTGATTGAGCATTACAACATTATACATAGACCGTAATCCAACTGCATCTATGACTAATAATCCACCTTCACGTTATCATCCGAACCCCCTCCAGTATTAAGTTGCAAGCAACGGATAATTGCATTACGCATTGCGTGTAAAGTAAATAATACGATTGTTCTATGAACAAAGGATTGTTGTTTTCTCCCTAGTAGCAACAGCACATCTAGCACCTTAGAGATTTCTGTCACTTCCCTAGATTACTAGAGGCATGAACCCACTATCGAGCATAAATACTAACTCTTGGAGTTGCTAGCATCTACTTGGTGAAGATAGCTACTAACAACGGAAAGCATGCAAGATCACAAATAACAAAGACATGATAGAATCAATAATCAATCTGAAATAGCATCTCAATATCCATCGGATCCCCGCAAACACAACATGTAGGAATTACAAATAGATGATCTTGATCATGAACGGAGCTCACAAGATCTAGACATGATAGCACAAAGGAGGAGAACCAGCCATCTAGCTACTACATGGACCCGTAGTCCAAGGATGAACTACTCATGCATCACACCGGAGGCTTGCATGATGATGAAGAAGGCCTCCAGGGTGAATTCCCCTCTCCGGCAGGGTGCCGGGAAGAGCTTCAGATCCCTCCCGATCAAGGGATGGAGATGACGGCGGCTACAGACTCTTTCATAGAATTTTGATTAAGTACTTAGGGTTTCTGTATCGGAGGCAATATATAGGTGAAAGGAGAGGCCGAGGGGGTGCCTGGGGCGGCCAGACCACCCCCTGGCGCGGGCCAGGCCTGGCCGTGCGGCCAGGTGGTGTGGCCGGGACCCAGCCCCTCTCCGTCTCGTATTCTGGCTCCTGGTGACCCTCAGTGAAAAACGGACTTTGGCTTTTGTCCCCTCCAATTCCGAGAATATTCATTTTCTGACTTTCCTGGAACCAAAAACAGCAGAAAACAGGCAGCTGGCACTATGGCTCTTGTTAATAGGTTAGTCCAAGAAATCATATGAAAAGTACTCCAAAGTGTGGACAAAATATAAGAAAGTAGATAAAACCAAGCATGGAACATCAAAAATTATGGATACGTTAGCAACGTATCAACATCCCCAAGCTTAACTCCTGCTCGTCCTCGAGTAGGTAACTGATAAAAAGAAAGAATAATTTTTTAGGTGACATGCACCATCATAAACTTGATCAAAGTATTTGTAAAACAATGATAGCTGGGATCATAGTACTTCAATCATAACATGAAATACAAAGTTCTAACAATAAGACATAGCAACTATGTTGCAATATGAAAAGGCACAAACAAAAGATTCATGAATAACAATGCTTTGCAAGACGTTTTTTGTTCACATAAAGAAAACATAGCATAGTAGCATTCAGCTAGTCCCTCATAGAGTAGCAAGCATAAATGCATAGGACACCTTCAAAGTTCATAAAGTGACTAGATACAAATAGTTTAAAACAAGCAATATCAAAGCTATGCATCAATTAACAAGTCTTGGGACAATGCACATAGAACTAAGAATGGCCACTATGCTCTCAAAGTAGGTGCATAAAGATAGAAGGTGGAGACTCAACATAAAAGTAAAAGAAAGGCCTTCATAGAAGGAAGTAGGGATTCAAGTCTCATAAAGAGCTTCCAAAAATTATGGTACTTATTAGCTTTCAGCTCTCATTGCCCCTATCATAAGCATCTTGTTGGTGATTAAGGTTAAAGTGACACAACTAAGAGGATATGCTTGACAAGTTATAAGCCGAAATCTCATGCCCCTTACTTACGAAGACCGAACCTCATGCTACTCAACTTTAGTCACAAGTAAGCTCTTGTCATTGTAAGTACATATGTATCATAGAGAACCGCCAACGGGTACCCCTTGCACATGATACAGGAGCTATCCCATAATCAAAATGACAAGGCAAGTAGACAATGAGCATCTTAGCGATCTTTTTATTTGCTATTTGCATAGGTTTTTATTGAGGATGCTTCATAGAGTGCTCATTATGGTTATACTGCAAGTTTCCACCATGATTAGGCATGGCTTACGCTAGCGGCCCAGGCGTTTCTCTAACACAAATACAAACTCCATGATCTTACAAGTTCCCCTTTTATTTCACACCGCTGGGATCCATAAGCAAAAGAACATGATATCAATGGGGTACAAAGTACAAGTGCAATGTTGAAAGTGTTCCCCATGATACATGGTTCTGCTAACTTCAACTCATAAATCGCAAGCATATACGCAACAAAGATGGACGCAATGGTTCAAGTTTATTAAGTGCAAGAAAGTAAAGTGTGCCATCAAGTTCGTGAGAGCTTTAATCAATAGTTTTCTCATAACAAGTTTAATTCGGAAGGTAGATAAAAACATGAATATACTTGGAATAGCATATGCTAATAGGTAGGTATGGTGGAATCCTTGGAATAACTTGGTTTTAGGAGTTGGATGCATGAGTGGAACTCATACTTGGTTACAGAGGCTAGCAAAAGAGTAGGAGTGACCAACTAAGAGAGCAATAATGGCCATAATCATGCAGAGCGACAAAACATCATTGATGAAAGCATAAAGTGATACTACAAGTTGAAAACTAAAGGATCATAAAGGCTATGGTGACTTGGGATAGTCATAACATGGTGTGAGCATGTGCCAAGTCAACCCAAATAAAGCATCAAAGGAGAATACCACAATACTATGCTTTAATATGCTAAAACAACACATGATTCTTTCAAGGCACATTAAGCAATCTCAATTGTTTATAACAAGTCATGCTACAGCAAAGAATACTAAGCCTAAAGCCAAAACAATATCAAGCATGGCATGACAAAGCATGGGCCATAGTCAAAAACAAGCTCTCTTTACCACTTAAGCATGAACTTTCCTACTCTTTTCCAATCCAAACCAAACTATTTGAAAACCAATGTATGAAAGAGGGGGTCCAACCAATTCATTCAGCAAACTAAGCAAACCAAGCAAAAAAAAACCAAATCGGAAAACAAAAAATAAGACGCTCCAAGAACAACACAACTGTGCATGAAACAATAAAAATGAAGTGTTTGGAAGAAACCTAGGATTTTTTTATTGATGAAGAAGGGGATGCCTTGGGCATCCCCAAGCTTTGACGCTTGTACTTCTTGGATATTTCTTGGGGTGACACGCGGGGAATCCCCAAGCTTGAGCTTTAGTCCATCCTTCATCTCATTACTTATTCCTTCCATACACTTGAAATTTTTCCTTCATACAAAACTTCACACAATCTTTATTAGCAACATTAGTGCACTCAAGATAATAGGTCTTTAGGTTCAGTTCCAACACCAATAAAACTTCCATTAAAACACAAGCTACTGTAGCACTTCCCTCAAAAAACTCAATTCCCCAAAAGAACTCAAAAAGGAACCAACAAGAAGGAAATGCAAATAAAGGCAGAAATCTGTCAAAACAGACTAGCAGGTAAAGACGATTTTTTCGAAGACCTTATGTTGCTCAAATAGAAAAGTGTTGAACTAACGAAAGTTATATAACAACCTGGGCCAAAAGCACAAATATTGACGCCTCAAATGGACGTACATATATTTTACACGAATTTTTACGGTGAAGTACAAAAATCTGTTTCGGGACAGCAACTTTCCCAATCATTACTTCTCTCTCATTAGACGTTACTCTTGGCACAAAAAGCAAATAAAAAGGGTAAGGAGCGGTTATTACCGAAGTAATAACTTCCAATACTCATCTAAAACTTTTGGGTTATCTCCCAATAAGTACTTTTCTTTAACGCCTTTAAGTGAGGCATAAGAAGCAAGAAAAAGAATCAAGTGTTCTCCAATGAAGAAGCATTAAAACCAAATTTCTTGCCATTACCTCTCTTACTTTTATTCTTAACCTTGGGGAACATATGATTTCTTGGTGGAGAAGCAAAGTGCATGGTGCCCTTTTCCACATCTATTATTGCTCCAAGGAGTTTCAATAGGGATCTTCCAAGTGTGATTTGTCCTTTTCCTACACATTCAATAACAAGATAATCAGTAGAAACCATTTTCCCTAGGATCTTTGTAAACACTCCTTTAGCTATTCCAATGGGTAATATTGTGGCATTAATTTTCTTCTCCTTTTTCAGAAAGCCCCCAAAGATTCAAAGATTCATAGATATGTTTGGGCATAAGACAAAATTCAGGCATGATATCACAACGAGCATGAAAAGTTTCATTATTTATAGCAATCTTTACTGTGGGAAGCCATTTTGAGGGTTCAGAATTTATTGGAACATAGTGATGATGCTCTCTAATTGTATTATAGCAATCTTTCAAACTAGCAATGCTGGTCTCCAGAGTATTCAATCTAGCAAATATGTTTATGAAGGAAGAATCGGATTTGCTAGGCAAGTTGTAAGTAAAGACCAACTTCTTTATGGCATTAACAACATCATCCTCATTGCATTGGAGGAAAACTCCTCCCACTACAGCATCCAAAGCATATCTATAGCAAAGAGCGATTCCAAGGTAAAAACTGCTAAGGAACAAGCTTTGAGTCATTTTAGGTTCAGTTTTTCATATAGATCGGAGATTCTAGACCAAGCTTCTTTGAAACTTTCTTCAATTCCTTGTTTGAAAGTGAAAATCATTTCCTTAGGTGACATAGTGATTGGAGCAATGCTAGACATAATGGCAACTTAAGATAGGAACTAATTTTTTTGTGTTTTTTTTAAAGGAAAGCAAACTAGTAAGACTAATTTTTTTTATTTTTGATAAAGAAACAAGCAAACAAAGCAAAAAGGTAAACTAAGCAAAACAAAAACAACAAAGTAAAGAGATTGGTTATGAGGGACTCCCCTTTTGAAGATGTCCTTGACTCCCCGGCAACGACGCCAGAAAATCACTTGCTGACTCGTGTAATAACGAGCTCGTTGGGGAACCCCAAGGGGAAGGTATGATGAGCACAGCAGTAAGTTTCCCTCAGTTATGAAACCAAAGTGATCAATCCAGTAGGAGCAAGGAAACACCTCAAAGGTGTTGCTAGCTGGACTTTGGCAGGCCGCACTACCGGCGCCAGCAGCAACGTGGAGACCTGCACAACACAACCACAGAACTCTGTCCCCAACTTACGATGAGGTTGTCAATCTCACCGGTTTTGCTGAAAACAAAGGATTAAACGTATCGAGTGGAAGAAAGTAATAGTTTGAAGAAAGTAAACACAAAGCAGGAAACAATTGATTGTAGATTGATGGTAAAAGAAAGGACCGGGGTCCATAGTTCACTAGTGGTGGCTCTCCTTAAGATAGATGACATGTTCGGTGAACAAATTACAGCGGGGCAATTGAGAAACATCGAGAAAGCATACAAGCATATACTACTCATCTTGACTCCTTTGAGACTTGATTGAGGATTACAACATTATACATAGACCGTAATCCAACTGCATCTATGACTAATAATCCACCTTCAGGTTATCATCCGAACCCCCTCCGGTATTAAGTTGCAAGCAATGGATAATTGCATTACGCATTGCGTGTAAAGTAAACAATATGATTGTTCTATGAACAAAGGATTGTTGTTTTCTCCCTAGTAGCAACAGCACATTTAGTACCTTACAGATTTCTGTCACTTCCCCAGATTACTAGAGGCATGAACCCACTACCGAGCATAAATACTAACTCTTGGAGTTGCTAGCATCTACTTGGCCAAGATAGCTACTAACAACGGAAAGCATGCAAGATCACAAATAACAAAGACATGATAGAATCAATCAATCTAAAATAGCATCTCAATATCCATTGGATCCCCGCAAACACAACATGTAGGAATTACAAATAGATGATCTTGATCATGAACAGAGCTCACAAGATCTAAACATGATAGCACAAAGGAGGAGAACCAACCATATAGCTACTACATGGACCTGTAGTCCAAGGATGAACTACTCACGCATCACACCGGAGGCTTGCATGATGATGAAGAAGGCCTCCAGGGTGAATTCCCCTCTCCGGCAGGGTGCCGGGAAGAGCTTCAGATCCCTCCTGATCTAGGGATGGAGATGACAGAGGCTACAGACTCTTTCGTGGAATTTTGATCGGGTACTTAGGGTTTCTGTATCGGAGGCAATATATAGGCGAAAGGAGAGGCCGAGGGGGTGCCTAGGGCGGCTAGACCACCCCCTAGCACGGGCGAGGCCTGGCCGCGTGGCCAGGTGGTGTGGCCGGGCCCCAGCCCCTCTCCGTCTCGTATTCTGGCTCCTAGTGTCCCTCGGTGAAAAACTGACTTTGGCTTTTGTCCCATCCAATTCCGGGAATATTCATTTTCTGACTTTCCTAGAACCAAAAACAGCAGAAAACAGGCAGCTGGCACTGTGGCTCTTGTTAATAGGTTAGTCCAAGAAATTATATGAAAAGTACTCCAAAGTGTGGACAAAACATAAGAAAGTAGATAAAACCAAGCATGGAACATAAAAAATTATGGATACGTTAGCAACGTATCAGTGAGGTCACATTGAGATAGCTTGCAAGCAAGTGATGTGATCACTAGAATGTTATATCACGGGAATGAGAAAAGAGTGCATCTCGGTAACAAGATCAAAATAGGTATGGGGATACCGATGATCAAACTAGGGGGTTTTATGTGAATGTTTGTTAATTAAATTAATTAAAAATTTCTGAATAAAATAAATAAAAGAGTTTTATTAAATGAGAGCTTGCATTAAATTTGGTGGAAATTTAATGGAGGTGAGTGGAATTTTGAGTGGGAGCTCCACCCACATGAATGTGGAAGAGGTGGGGGCACCTCCATGGCCGCCGGCCATGGGAGGGGGCTGCCCCCCTCTCCCTACAAAATGCTCCCCACTCCCTCCTCTCATCTCACACCTCCTCGTGAAGGATCTCTCCCCCCTCTAGAATTATTCCCCATGGTCTCGGATTAGCGAGATACATGTTCTCAGTGGCTTATATGGAAAGGAGTTGTTACTTCCACTGCATTGCTGGAGCGAGGACATGGAGGTTGTCGGGGTACCGGACGTGTGTGCGATCACGGATGCACCACTGCTTTGTGGTGCTACACTTGCTGGTGCTGGACCTGATGGACTTGTTGGTGCTGGACTCGCTGGACTTCATCACGATCTTGAGATCGGCAAGTGTACGACTACATCAACCATGAAATCAGTTTCATTAACAATGCTTTGTCGCTTTCAAGGGTATGTTCTCTATGGATTTATATCCACCCATTGCTTGTATCTAGATAGATAGATCTTGGTGCTTAGATGATCACATCATAGGAACTTTTTTTGTTTTCTATGTTGCGACCCCAAAAGTGGTATCAGAGCCTGATCTATGCGTAGATGCTTTGCATGGGTAGAACACATAAGAGTATGTGGGCATTGATGATCATGTTATTGCATCTTCTATGTATTTTGGATATTGGTGGCATAGTGGGATGAAGTGGCCCGGACTAACTTTACATGTCCTCGCACATGAGACCTGTTCCACGCTTGACATGCAACTAGTTTTGCATAAGTGGCTAGCGGGTGTCGATCTCTCCTACTATAGTCAATATCTGATTTACAACGAGTTTCTAACAATTTTGTTATCATCATTGTGGTTCCATGTTCGTAGGTAAGACCGGTTCTATCTTCGAAAGCCTTAAGCCACGTAAAACTTACAATGGATAAATTAGAAGCGTCTAGTTTAGATTGTTGTTGGGCTAGTGTCATGATATGGTGATGTTGTAAGTTGATGTATAGCTGATACTCTCACAACACACCTAACGTGTAAGTTCCATAGACCTTGGCCTTACACACAAAGGAATGATAAAGATCATACCACGATGCACATGATAGTGATCAAAGTGCAAGAACCATATCATTTCACTTTATGCATATGATGTTTGCATCTTATATTGCTTGTTTTCCATTTTAGTAGCAATATAAGATGATCCCTCATTTAGATATCAAGATAAAAATGTGTTCTTCCTTAAGTACGCACTGTTTTATGTTGTGTCGCTTCAAGACATCACGTGATGATCGGGTGTACTTGAATCCACATTCGTATGATGGGTGTAAGATAGTTTTACACACGTGAGTACTAAGGTTCTTACTTGGCGAGCCTAGCATGTACAGACATGGCCTCGGAACACGGACCAAAAGGTTAAGCATAAGTCATATGGTAGATATGATGCCCATATAGATTCTCGCATTTGAAGCTACACCGGCTCACATGATGATCGGACTTGGTGTAGTGGATTTGGTTCATGTAATCACCAAAAGGACACGAGGGATGTCGTTTTTGAGTGGGAGTTCATTTCTAATTTGGATTAGTCGAACTCAATTTGTCATAAACTAAATCGAAGTGAATTTTCATAATTTGTTGTAGTCATTGGCATCTGTTATTACTACCTTATGCTTAGTTTTAATTGAGATAATATACTATAGAATTCTGGATATTTACTTTACGAACTGGTATCGTATTGTTTTTGAGTGTCAATTTTAGAAGTCCTATTGCAAAATTTCAGCAAACTCTATTTACTCCATGAAATTTAATAAGTTGTATTAAATCAAGAGTAACAATTCTAGTGTTAGTATCTAAAGTATCATGTTTGCCTCCATGATTCTTGATATTCAAAAGTTGTTTTAATATCGAGGTTATCTAGGAGATGAAAGAATTGTTTCATAAACCATCATGTGTGGAAGATATAGTGATATTTGAATATGATAGAGTATAATTTAGCAAAATACATGTTCTCATATTGTATGAGAATTTGCGAAGGTTGGAGATGCTAGGCGTCCTAATCTCCCAAAAAGGTTTTGGGAACTGACATTATACTCACGATTCGTCCTTATAGGCTATAGTAGCTTGATCATGAAAGTTGTCATGATAAGGATGAATAGAAGATGTAGGTAAAATGTTTACTACACTAAAAGATTACTAAAGAATGGATTTTTGAAAGAACGCCAAACATTTGATGATGGTGATCAACTTCAAAGTGCAAATCCAAAGGTATTAGTATTTGACTATACACGCTTTGGACTATGTGTCATATATATGGCACCACTATTGATGTTGATAGATTCTTTTAAAAGAAAAGGAAATGCTGAAAGAGAATCTATAAAATATTTGGCAGAAAAGAAAAGAGTGGAAATGTCCAGCTAAGGTATATAGATGATATACATGTTATGGTTGTATTCTTTGCTTGTTAAAGAATGTGGTTCTTAGGTATTGGGTACCGAATTGGTTGGTATGAAATGTCATACAGAACGACGCAATTCATGAACTACAATGGCCTAAGTAACTAGCAAAAGAACATGTGAAGATGTTCATCAAAAACAAATAAAGTGTTATTGTGTTTCTCATTGACATTAAAGCTTGCCTTCAAGATTTTTTTAAATAATTGTTATTTTGTTCTGGTATTATGAGAACAATGGTTGTTCAAATAATTACCATACTCCATAGAAGATGGATGAACTTTTACAAGTCTAGTTGGAGAAATCATGTCCATAAAAACTAATGCTAAAATTTTGCAAGACAAATGATTGAAAGATCACTTACGAAGTGACATTACTGTTTACATTATATTGGAATGAAAACATGAAGAAACTCCATGTTGGTGGATTTTTGGAGTCTTTCATTTTGATCAATTGACGCTTGTGAGACTTTCCTCGAGATAATTGAAACTCTGTTCATAGGCCAAAGAGGAACACATGGCTAAATTATTGGACATTTTGCATGTTGATGTATATAGTCCATTATGTCTAGCCATGTGTGGTGGATCTTTTGACTTAATATGCTTTCTCCGAAAATTTGAGTGAATATATTTGTATATTTACTTAATAAGGAAGAAGTATGAAACATTTGAAAATTGTTCAAAGACTTTCAAGATGAAGTGGAAAATCATTGTAACAAGAAAATAAATAGTTTATGATTTGATCATAAAGGAAGATATTTGAGTTACATGTTTAGGAAAACACATAAGATTTGAGGAATTGTTCCATGGATTTGCATTTCCCGATAAACCATAGGAGTATGGTATGTTCGATAGATCAAATTGAACCTTGTTTGACATGGTAAGATCAAAGGTGTCATTTATAAAACTGCCATTATGTTTTAAGGATTAAAGCTTTAGAGACTACCGCTTTTACACTAAAAAGAGCACCATCGTAATCCGTTGAAATGACACCATAAATATTATGGTTTGGTATAAAACCCGAGTTGTCTTTTCTTAAATTTTGGTATGCTATGCATAAGTAAAATGTTTGAAACCAAAGTCAGATAAGCACGTCTTTGTAGGTTATCCCAAAGAATTTGTTGGGTATTCCTCCATAACACCAAGGACAAAAGAGTTTGTCGCTTGGAACGTGAAGTTTCTTGAGAAGGAATTTTTGCAAAAAGTTAAGTGGGAGGACGATAGAACTTTGATAAGGTTATTGAACCTTAATTATATGCGCCGGAAAGTGTCCCTGTGGCGGCCACAATGCTCATGGCTCCCGTGATTACGAAGGTTGTGATCTTGGAGATTAGAGTTCCTATTTGAACTGTATGCGTCGGGTAACAATCAAATAGCAAGATTTTATAAACCAGTCATTATTGTTTTGACAATGATGAACCGACTGCATGCAAAGAAGCAATGATGGGCCCTGACTCCATAAAATAACTAGAAGTCATAAAAATCTGTGACAGTTTCCATACATGAGAAATCAAGTTTTTGAACTTGGAGGACCCTCCGGAAAGGCATGAAGCTTATCGGTCGTATTTGGATCTATAAAGAAATAGACATGGATGTTTGACATCTATGAAATAGTCGACATGACAGAAAGGAGTTTACGACAATGTTCAAGGAGTTGACTATGACAAGATTTGATCTTTCATAGCAATATTTAGTCTTGACGGATTAATGTAGCAACCACTACATATAATTTGGTATATGGTAGTTGAACAAACAAAACAAAGTTCTTATAATAGAATGGTTACCTAGGCCGTGTACATGACACGGTCTGAAGGGTTTTGTTAATTCAAAGGATGCTAAAAGGGCATGCAAACTTCAAGGGTTGAAGCAAGCATATCGGAGTTGGAATCTTCATCGTGATGAAACTGTTAAAAGAGTTTAATTTCATCGGAGACAATAAAGATGCTTGCATTTGCAAGAAATTAAGTGGGAGCGCTGAGACATATTTCTAATACATTATGTAGAGTATATATTGTTGATTGGAAATGATGTATCTTTTATTGACACAAGTTAAGTATTTCATTAAAATTGGATTTCGATGAAAGACTTGGGCAAAACCGAAATATTTGGCATCAATGTCTATATGGATAGATTGAGGCGCTAATATGGTTGTGCCAGACGTACATATATGAGATATTGAATGAGTTCAATATGGAAACAACAAGAAAGGTTCTTGCTGCATGGAAAGGATTGAATCAAGATTCAAGTGTATCAACACTTGGTGAGTGAAATCACATGAATATTTTGATCAATAATATTGTGATATGTACATATCCAGATATGTCCTATGCTCTAAATGTTGTGAGCATATACCAGAATGATTCATAAGATGATCATTGGACGATAATAAAGATATTCTTATGAGCTTTGGAAGAACTAAGAATATATCATGTATAAGTGACAAATAGTTAAAAGTAGTTCATTGTGAAGTGTTACATTGATACTAGTTTATCACAAGATACAAATCAAATTTATCTCAATTTAAACTATGGGTGGCACAATGTTATGGAAAGAAGGTTCATGATGGATTTGGATGAGTTCCAAAGTTGATACATTGTGATGGATACTACAACAAAAGGCTAAGTATATGACTACTATAGTAGCAGCAAAGGAGGGAATTTGGTTAGGTAGTTTGTTATCAAACTAGGTGTGGTTCACAGTGGGCTAATACTATGTAGATATATTGTACGACAATACTATCAACATGTTTTAACCCAAAGGAACTAAAGGTCACACCAAAGGACTAGATTTATACAATGTCATCTCATTAGAGAATGAGTGATGCGTAAAGACGCAAAGACATGCAAATACACACGGACCTGAAAGTGTCAGATCCGGAGATTATGTTAACCACTAGCAAACGCATATATACAACACCAGAAAGCCATAGGTGTTGAATGCGTAAGTTTACATACTAGATTATTAACTCTAGTGCAAGTGGGAGACTGAAGGGAATATGCCCGAGAGGCAATAATAAAGTGGTTATTATCTTATTCCATGTTTATGATAAATGTTTATTTTGCATGCTATAATTGTATTAATTGGAAACGGTAATACATGCGTGTTTAATAAACAAATAAAGGGTTCCTAGTTATGCCTCTCTTATAAACTAGCTCGTTGATTAACAAGATGATCAAGGTTTCCTGATATGGATATTGGAGTTGTTAATAATGGGTCACATCTTTTGTGAAATGATGTGATGAACATTCATCTGAAGTATAGAAATACGATCAAATTCATTGTATTTATATTGCTATAACATCATATAAAGTAATCCTAGTCCTTAGACCATGAGATCATGTCAATCACTAACACTATAAGATTATCTTGATAACATCAAACGTCACACCGTGACAGGGTGACTATAAAGGTGGGTGCAGTGCTACGAAGGTGTTATGTAGAGGCTCATAGATCAAGAGTGGGATTTGTCCATCCCGATGACGAATAGATATACTCTGGGCCCTCTCGGTGATCACACCGAGATAGCTTGCAAGCAAGTGATGTGATCACTAGAATGTTATATCACGGGAATGAGAAAAGAGTGATGTGGGTAACGAGATCAAACTAGGTATGGGGATACCAATGATAAAATCTCGGACATGTAATATATCGTGAGACAAAGGGATTTAGTTACGATGTTAAAGGTTCACACGATCACTAGAGTCATTGTTGAATGTGTAGGAGTCAGTACGGATCTCTAGGTCTCGCTACTGATTATTGATCGGAGAGGGGTCTCGATCATGTCTGCGTTATTCGCGAACCGTAGGGTGACACACTTAAGGGATACTGACACCATTTGGAGCAAATATGTTTCATATAAATATTTAAGAAAGCGCGGGAATCATTTCCATGGAAACCGAAATTATTTCGGGTGAAATTGCAGAAACTGGTTCTGCATGTGATATTGAAATGTTGTAGGGGGTTTTATGTCAATGTTTTAATTAAAGTAATTAACAAAATTCGGAATAAAATAAATAAATAAAAGAGTTTTATTAAATGAGAGCTTGCATTAAATTTGGTGGAAATTTAATGGAGGTGAGTGGAATTTTGAGTGGGAGGCTAATTATGTGAGTGGGAGCTCCACCCACATGAATGTGGAAGAGGTGGGGGCACTTCCATGGCCACCGGCCATGGGAGGGGTTACCCCCCTCTCCCTATAAAAGGCCCCCACTCCCTCCTCTCATCTCACACCCCCTCGTGAGGATCTCTCTCTCCCGCTAGAAATTATTCCCCATGGTCTCGGATTAGCGGGATACATGTTCTCGGTGGCTTTATATGGAAAGGAGTTGTTACTTCCACTACATCGCTGGAGCAAGGACACGGAGGTTGTCGGGGTACCGGACATGTGTGCGATCACGGATGCACCGCTGCTTTGTGGTGCTACACTTGCTGGTGCTGGACCTGATGGACTTGTTGGTGCTGGACTCGCTGGACTTCATCACAATCTTGAGATTGGCAAGTGTATTACTACATCAACCATGAAATCAGTTTCGTTAACAATGCTTTGTTGTTGGGGATATACTTTCCGGGTATCCTCATAGTTCCTCACTGACCAGGGTGGCCCACTTCGGGTTAGAGCTTTGCTTCACAGGCGGCCCAGTCAGGGAGAAGATACGGAGTCCAGTTCGGCTACGGGAAGGCTCAGAAGACTTACCGACATAGGCCCATAGTGTTACTTGTAGTTCAAGATGTACTCTGTAACCGACTCTTAGTCGTAGCTGGATAGATCTCTCGTGTAAACCCTAGGCCGGATATCTATATAAGCCGTCCTAGGGAGAGCCTTTAGGGCACCTACCACCAGACAAATAGTCTACAATCTCAACTCGCACAGGCGAAACCCTTGTAACCCATATTCCGGCTCTGCTGTATTACTGGATTGCTAGCAGGAGTAGAATCCGTCCAAAGCCAGCGGATTCGAACCTGGGTAAACTTGTGTGCTCACCGTCCCGGAATACCGTACGTTTCACACCCCTCTCTTCCACACGCCTCGAGGACCCCCTCATGGCGTACTTGTCATCAATCCGATGACAGTTGGCGCCCACCGTGGGCCAAGTGAGCTTCATATCTACGTTCCGAGCGGAATCTGCAAGAATCGGAATCGGCGAGACTATCGCCGTCGGTCGCATCCTCTACACCAGTGACGTCCCTCTCATCGTTCTCGACGAGACCTGGATTCTGGCTAGGGAGGCCGTGACTGCCTACACCATCATGTCTTTTGGCGAGATCGATGTATACATCAGATTCGCTGAACCTGCCCCACCCACCCCAGCGGTGATGATAGAGGCAGAAGAAATTTCTAGGTCCCCTTTGTCCGCAGAGGCGGCAGAGTTCTGGATCTCAGATAACCCTAATCCCACCCAGCCCGCACCAGTTGCGGAGATAGTGGAGAAATCCGAGCCTGAAGCAGACCTCGCGGTTCAAGTCGAATCTGGAGTGGATCTCCCTGGCGAGGCCAAATCCCGGATCGATTCATCCACTAAGGTCGAAATCCAGGAGGATCATAGCAACAACCTTGGTTCCGGCCCTGCCAACGCCGGAACAGATCAACCGTTCCTGAGGCATACGTTGAGGCGCATGATACTGCAAGACACAAGCGTGGATGAGGTTCTCGAGACTATCAGGGTCTTCGAGGAAGCCCACGAGGAAAGCCGCAACTACCTTAGGACCCACATGTCACACTTCGTCGGATACGTTGGATCCGGATCCGGCTCTGCCGATGCTGGAGAAAACGCTGACTTAGTGCTGGAGGCGATCGGAACAAACACCGACTTACCCGCATCCTCGGATGACTCGATGACGTCGGCAGATTTCTGAAAGTTCTCCGCGGAGTATGAAGAGGAGTATAACTCCAAAGCTGCAGAGGAAGGAGAAGCCATGGATGAAGGATCCAGAGAAAACTCTCCCAAAGCGCAGGATGACATGGATATCGGAGATAATCCCGAGGTCCAGATGTCCGAAAGTACCGATCAGAGCTTGACTCCAGGAAACGGACCCAAAGCCGTCTTTGCTACGGGCGGTGCCAAGAAGGCAAAGAAGAAGAACAAGAAGAACAAGACCCCGGCAAAAGACCCCTCCGACAGAGGAGGTGATTGTCGAGGAATATGAGGAAGACTCGGATGGAGCACTTATACCAGACGAGCCCAAAGAAGAGTCGGTGGATGGACACGTGATCACTGAAGGTGCGCGTAAACTCATCGATGCTGCATTAACCACACCTATTCCTACAGCTGTAGAACTTACTACTGAAGAGCTGGACGAAAGGGCCCAGGCCCTAGAAGCGCGTCACCAAGTACTCCTCGATGAAGCTAAAAACCTTGAGGAAGGAAAGAAACACATGGTAGATGCGGAGAAGTACAACTCTCGGCAGCATCAGAAAACCACAAAACGTCATACTCATGATGACAATTCCCGCAGATTCACAAAGTCCTCTTTGGAGGAGACCATGGGATGCCTCGACGCGACAACAATGGGGATTGGGTGTATCCAACACCAGTGCAAAACACTGTTGCGGCTCGAGAAATCCTATTTGCTAATCCAGGCCCAGAGCAGATCCGATTGGGCATTAAACTACTCAACAAGGGTGTAGAGCAGCAAAAGGTTGCCCTATCCGGAAGCCAAAAACTGGTCTCCCATTCTGACCAATGTCGCACGGATTCGGCCTGGAATGATGTAAGACCCCAACATGTTCCGGAACAGCATCATCATTCCAACCGTCGGGAACACAACTACTCAAGAACCGGATCTTCAGGACAACACCACAAAGCTGCACGTGACTGGCGCAATGTTGCCCCAGTTGCGGACCAAGAGGCAATTGTTGCACTGAATCCGAAGAATCCTCCCCGACGAGAGTCGAACAATCACATGGGAAGAAGACAAAGATAAACGTCGGGAGGAGGACCCTCAGAGGATGCCGCCTCCTAGACATGCAAGCTGTCCGGCTGACGGACGAAGGAACGACGAACACCGTGCTGAGTCAAGCCGGCAGGGGGCTCGTCGTAATGAAGATCCTCCCTGGAACCAGAATAATGATGCTTCGGACGAACGCCGGCGGACAGCCGGAAGCAATCCAGCTGCTCCACCCTCTCCACCAAGTAGCCATCACAACGGCCCCCAAGGAGGCCAAGGAGGGCGTCGTGGTGGAGGAGGTGGTGGCATAAGCCGAAGTCCGGTTCTAAGGCACCGCAGCCATAGCCGTCATTCGGGACGATCTTTATCCCCTAGTGACGCAAGGCACAGGATCAATTCCAACATACAGGCGCGGCACTACGAAAACGATGATATATACGTGGGCCCAAAGTACTTCGGACCACGCATAAGAGCTACAAAATTCCCGGAAGGATTTGCTATCTCAAGACACATTCAGGCCTACGATGGTATAGCTCGGACAAATACTTGGCTCCAGGATTTTTTCTAGGCTTGATGTATCGCCAAAGGCGGAAACAGTCTGGTCGCGACCCGATATCTCCCACTCATGTTGCGGAAGACAGCGCGATCATGGCTCAATGAACTTCCGGAAAACACCATCCACAATTGGTATGATATGCAAAGTGCGTTCTTTCGGAATTTTGAAGGCACATATCGGAGGCCCTGTATGGTAGGAGACCTACAGCGTTGCACCCAGAAAGCCGGAGAAACTTGCCGGGATTATCTCGGATGATGGATCGACACCAAGAACTCATGTGAAGGAGTAAATGACCAAACTACGATTGAAGCTTTCATTGCAGGACTCCCAATTGGTTTACTGCGTCATCGCTTGAAGTGTGACAAGGTCACTGATTTGGGAGAAATGATAGAAACAGCGATAAAGTATGCAGATGCTGACGACGATGCAGAGGGATTACTTAACGCCCTAGTTGTGCCACAGTCGGTAAAACAACCAAAGCAACAAGCTCAGAAGCGCAAGAACACCTCGGAAGAAAAGCCCAACGCGGAAACGGCAGTAGTCACTGCTACTTTCGGGTCTGGAGGACGAGGAGGGCACGGTGGTGGCTGTGGACGCGGTCGTGGGACATCAAGAGTCCAGGGTAGAGGAGACCAACAACCCGGCAAAACCTACTCCTGGGCCGACATTGCCAATAACCCATGTGTGCATCACTTAGATGCCAATGGGGGCTCGTCCCACACAAACACCGAGTGTCGTTTCAATGACGACATCAAGAAAGACGATACCGCTGGCTACAGGGCTAAGCGGAAGAAGGGGAAGAAGAATCCCGAAAAAGATAAAGAGACCAAGGATGATTCCGACATGGAGGAAGCCGATGCTTCAAATCCCAAGCCGGAAGGGAAAAAGAATTTCCCGACAAAGAAAGACACTTACATCACTTTCCTCAGATCTCAACCAACAAAGGTCAAGAAAGCAGTTCTACATGAGCTCAACGCAACAGTTCCGGCTATCCCTCAGTTCCTGGACTGGTCGGAAGTGGCTATCACCTTTGACCACGCTAATCATCCGCCTAGGTTGCACAGGTGAGGAAAATACGCCTTAGTCGTCAATCCACTTATTGACGACTATGGTTTCTCCAAGACTCTCATGGACGGCGGCAACATCATCAATATTCTGTATGTTGAAACGTTATGCCGGATGAAGATCTCAGAGACCCAGCTGAACTACAGCTTTGTGATCTTTCACGGAGTTGTCCCAGGAAGACAAGCAAATTCCCTGGGAGAAATCACTTTGGATGTTACCTTCGGAACTCCAAAGAACTACAGGACGGAAGCACTTTCCTTTGAAGTGGTCCCATTCAAGAGTGCTTACCACGCTATATTCGGATGTCCGGCTTACTGGGATTTTATGGCTTGTCCGTGTTACATTTACAATATGATGAAAATTCCAGGTCCCAACGGCGTGATAACCATTAGGGGAGACCCGAAGAAAGCGCGAGAGTGTGAGGATGGAAATGCCGCCTTTTCTGAAGCCGTGTTGCACGCCCAGGAGTACCAGGAGATCAAGAAGACCATAGATCCGTCTGAGATGCCCGCGACAAAGAAGGAGGTGACAAAGCCGAATCCAGAGTTCAAGGCATTAGAAGAGACAAAGAAGACGCCGTTGAAGGATGATGACCCCTCCAAGGTGACCCAGATAGGCGTACGCCTAGATAGCGCATAGGAAAGTGTGCTCATCAAGTTCCTCCAAGCAAATCAAGATATCTTCGCATGGCAGCCATCTGACATGACCGGAGTACCTAGGAAACTTGCCGAGCACTCTTTAAATGTAAACCGAACGCTAAACCTGTCAAACATTCCCTACGACGTTTTGGCGACGAAAAGCGTAAGACAATAGCTAAGGAACTAGCAGGGCTCGAGTTAGCCAGATTCATAGAAGAGGTCATCCACACTGAGTAGTTGGCCAATCCTGTAATGGTCCCTAAAAAGGACACCACTGATTTAACGATGTGTGTTGATTATATTGCCTTGAACAAGACTTGTCCCAAAGATTCGTTTGCTCTGCCTAGGATTGATCAAGTTATCGATTCTATAGCAGGCTCGGAACTCCTATGTTTTCTCGATGCATATTCCGGTTATCACCAAATCCGGATGAAGGAATCTCACAAAGTCAAAACTTCATTCATAACCCCCTTCAGAACCTTCTGTTTCATTACGATGCCCTTTGGGCTGAAAAACCCAGGAGCTACGTACCAACACACAATGCAGCATTGCCTCCATGACCAAATCGGACGCAATGTACATGCATATGTGGATGATATTGCAGTGATGTCCAAAAAGTAGGAAACCCTGATTTCCGACTTGGAGGAAACGTTCGCCAATCTACGAAAATACAATATAATGCTTAACCCGAAGAAATGTTTCTTTGGAATTCTAGCCGGAAAATTGTTAGGTTTTATCGTGTCTCAAAGAGGCATAGAGGTAAACCGGGACAAAATCAAGGCTATACTCAATATTTCCAGGCCAACTCGCCTGAAGGACGTACAAAGACTAACTAGTTGCATTGCCACAGTCAGTCGGTTTGTAAGCCGGCTCGGTGAAAGAGCCGCACCACTATACAAACTCCTGAAAAATACCAAGAATTTTGTGTGGACCGACGAAGCTGAAGCTGCACTGCAAGACCTGAAAGCAGTACTCTCATCTGCTCCATCCTTGCAGCACCGGAACCACAGGAACTGATGTTGCTCTATCTTGCTACGACAAACAAAGTCGTCAGTATCGTCATGGTGATGGAGAGACCGGAGGAAAATCAGGAACACTTGGTGCAGCATCCGACTTACTATCTCAGCGAGGTTTTAACAGAATCAAAACAGCGGTATCCGCATTATCAAAAGCTGGCTTACGGTGTGTTCTTAGCATCTCGTAAGCTACGACATTATTTTCAGGAACGTCCAATTACCGTGGTGAGAACAGCTCCCATGAGAGATATAATCAATAATAGTGACGCCACAGGACGCGTCGCCAAATGAGGCATAGAGCTTTCAGCTTTCGATATTGAGTACAAACCTCGTACAACAATCAAATCCCAAATCCTCGCTGACTTTGTCGCTGATTGGATAGAGACAGCGGAGAGTATGACCCTGTCAGAGTCAAAATACTGGACCTTGCATTTTGACGGGTCTAAAGCGCTCGGGGGCTGGCGTGGTGCTCAAGTCACCCCAAGGTGATAAGCTTTTTTATGTATTGCAGATACACTTCACGACGACGAACAACATTGCCGAATATGAAGCACTATTGCATGGAATCCAGATTGCTAAGGATATCGGCATCTGACGATTAATGTGTTATGGAGATTCGGATATTGTTGCTCAACAAGTGTCGGATATCTGTAAGGCAAACAAGCACATGCCGGCATATAGAGCTGTCGTGGATGAATTATCTAAATTGTTTGAAGGGTTTGAAGTTCAACACATCCCTCGAACAGAAAATGAGGAAGCAGATGCACTATCTCGAATAGGCTCTGCCCGGAAAAAGGTCCCGGATGGCGCTTTTTAGAGCACCTCAAAATTCCCTCTATAAAAGGAGTAGATGAGGAATATCCGACCAAATCCGACTCACCTTTAGTAGCAGTTCTGGCTATGATTCCTAGCTAGACTCAACCCTATCTTAATTTCTTGATAGACAGAAAATTACTCGAAGACGAAGTTCTGAGCCGATAGATCGTCCGACGAGCAAAAGCCTATACTATAATTAATGGTGAGCTCTGTAAGCGGAGTGCATCTGGGGTCTTTCAGCGTTGTGTATCTCGGGAAGAAGGAGTGGAAATCTTACGAGAGATCCACGAAGGCGAGTGTGGTCACCATGCTGCAGCCAAATCTTTAGTGGAAAAAGCTTTCCGACACAGTTTTTTCTGGCTTACAGCCAAGGCAGATGCCGAACGGCTGGTCCAGACGTGCAAGGGCTGCCAAAAGTATGCCAAACAAGCTCACGTTCCAGCTGATCAGCTGCGAACAATACCTATAACATGGCCTTTAGCGGTCTGGGGGCTTGACATGGTAGGACCGTTTAAACGGGCTCCAAGTGGGTTTACACACCTCTTAGTGATGGTGGATAAATTCACCAAATGGATTGAGGCTAAACCCGTCACTAGTTGTGATGGAGCAACAACCAGAAGATTTGTTGAGGATGTTATAATCCGATACGGTTATCCGCATAGCATTATCACGGACAACGGGAGTAACTTTTTCATGGGAGAGCTTGCCGAATTCTGCAATGAACAAAATATCCGGCTTGACATTGCGCCAATCGCACATCCACAAGCTAATGGACAAGTCGAAAGAGCAAATGGTTTAATCTTGCAGGGCCTAAAACCAAGGCTCGAAGCACCACTAGGACGTGCTGCGGGGGCTTGGGCAGAGGAATTACCTTCTGTAATATGGAGTTTGCGAACAACTCCAAACAGGTCAACTGGATACACACCTTTCTTCTTGGTCTATGGCGCAGAAGCAGTTCTTCCTAGTGATTTGATTCACACTTCTCCTAGAGTGGCCACGTATATTGAAGAGGATGCCGAAATTTCTCAACAAAATGATCTTGACTTAGTCGAAGAAGTTCGTGTCGTTGCTAAGATGAGATCAACAGCCTATCAGCAGAAGTTACGCAAATATTATAGCCAGAGAGTCAGAAACCGGTCTTTCAATAAGGGCGATTTGGTTCTCCGGCTTGTGCAGCAACACAAACTTTCCCCGGTTTGGGAAGGGCCATTTTTAGTTAGTCGAGTATTGCACAATGGTTCATACTACCTAACTGATATGCGGCCAGTCAAAGAAAGACCTGCTACTAAGAAGAGAAAGAGAGCTGGGGGCAGTACAAATCCAGAAGAGTTAGACAGACCATGGAATATTGCTCAGCTACGTCCCTTTTATTCTTAGTTTACTTTTCTTTGTAATCATATATGTGTACATGTTCAGTGAGAAATAAAGTCTTGGTTCCCTCAAAATCTTTTTGAGAAATTTTTACCATCTTATTTCTGAATGATCATGTCACAGTCAAAAATCCCAGAATACTTGAAAGTACTTTATGCTCATGTTTGTTCTGGTTTAGATTTCCGATTCTAAAATTGATACCTTTGGGTATAAATCTAAATTTTCTAGTCTATACTTTGATTATTTGTCTGATTGCTAGATGCGGGCATTTTTCGAGTAGTGAATTGTTGATACTAGAAGCGGGCTTTGTTTTCGAGTTTAAACTGGTTTAGCAATTGAGCTCCGTTAATCGGCAAAGTTTCCGTGATGAAAGTTGGCCGGCTCACAAAAGGGACGAGGCGGAAAGCCAGATAAATGATAAGTACAGACAAAAAAATACAAGTGCTTATGCAAACATTTCATGCACATAAAATCAAAGCCAAAAGTGCTGAATAGATAAATTAAAACTTAGCACTAGAAAAAGTATTGTACTACTTATTTATAGATCCAAATTGTTTTTCAGAATAACATATTGTTCTTCTGATACTCTATGATGCAGGGGGAGAGGTATAGGAGCTGTCGGCTCGCTGGATACATCAGCCTCGGCTTGATAACATTCTGAGATGTTCAAATCCAATATGGTTTGATCATCATCGGAAACTTCAGATGTTTCTTCGGAAGGCGGAGGCGGCGTGTCCATGTGGGTGAAGAAAGGAGTGTCGTAGCTGGTCAAATCAGCTACGTGGCACCCATATCCAGTGCAGGAGTCCATGATGGCCTTGATGACTTGCTCTTGTCCGTCTTCGTCCACTTTGTAGTACCCTCTGGTTACTTGCCAGATCTCCATGTTTCCATGGTGGCTCATAACCATGGTGAAGGCGTTTTGCGCTTCGGTTCACGCGTAGGACATGTTCCAGTCCTGAATAAGCTGCAGCATATCCTTGGCCTTGTCTCGCACCTCAAAACCGGACATGCTATGCATATCCGGAACCTTGAGAACTTCGCCAATATCTTCGATGGATTGGTGGAAGTCATGAAGCAAATCACCGACTTGGATAAGCCGGTGGGTGCGAGGCTCGGCAGAGGCGGAATCCGTCAAGTTCAGAGGACCTGCGCATATAATGCAAAGGGTAAGTCAAATAAACCCAGACTCTATAGAGTCGGAAGATGCAGATAAGTTAGAGAAAGGGAAACATACCAAATATGACATCGTCGACTTTGGCCTTCTCTTCACGAAGACTCTGGAGTTCAGGCCGGAGCGCCTCGGAAATGTCCTTTTCTCTGAATAACTCGTCGCTGAGATCCGAGATTTTCTTATCTTGAAGCGCAATCTTGCGATCACGCTCATCGGTGGCCATGGAGGTGGATTCGAGAATTTGAGCAATGCTCTTCTCATGATCTGCCTTAAGCTTATCCAGCTCTTGGGGAAGTTCTTTGTTCTACACCACCAGGGTCTTAAGATTCTCGGCCTCTTTGATCATAGCGCAGGACTGTTTTACCAGTGCTGTAAGTCAAAAGAACAGACAGTTCAACAAAAATTCGACTATGAAATAAAAGACAAGGTTTGAGTTTCGTAATGTTTACTTTTGGCCTCATCCTTGGAAACCTTCAGTTGTGCATTTTCAAGCCGGAGAGCTCTGATCTCTTTCCGCTTATTGCAAACATTCTTCAACAAATCCTGGTTATAGGAATATACTTTCTGTAAGTCAGAAAACCCAAAGTCAGAAGTCTACTAAAGACTCGGGCTAATATTTATACTAATATCAGCACGAGCCTTGGGGCTACACTAGTTCATTCCTTGGCATCCTAAGGAAGCATAAAACCGGATTTAATTTTCCAGCTTCATGCTTGGGGGCTAGAGGATATGATATGAAATAAGAAAAATGGGAGTTGGAATTCCGACTTACATATTGTTCGCGAATGAGTTTGTCTAAACTCGAATTCACCTCGGTGGCAACCTTCTCGGCGAAAGTGAGGGGGATCACTGGCGCAGTTGAAAGCACGGATCTTATCTTCTCGTCACGAAGACGAACTTGTTCAAGAAGATCAGAGCGTTTGATATCCTCTGCTTCTTGCGCTTCTTCTTCGGTAGAGAGAGTTTGCCTCTCCAGGCATTCTCGAGCCAGCCGCTGGATCTCCTCCACAGACTTCCGAGATAAGCCAAGCTTGGCAAGTCCCGGATTGTCCAGGAGATTCTCGACAAATGTATCCGCCGAGGGATCATTACCCGAAGAAGGTTCACCCTTATCAACACCTGAGTCACTCATGGTGACATCAGTTTGCGATTCAAGGATCGCTAGCTCTGACTATTGAGCCGGATCTTCTACAACAGTCGGAGATGGAGTAATCTCCGACGCTGCAGAAGGCTGAGGGGCAGGAGTCGGAGGAGCCATGGTAGGAGAAGCCAGTTTGAGCTTCGACTAGCGCAGAGGCTTCGTGGCGGTTTCCTTCCCTTTGCCCTTGATGAGCTGTTTAGCTTTGAGAAGATAATAGAACATTACATCTCAGAAAGAATTACGAGTAAAATACAAAGACCCTATGAGGAAAGATTACCTCTTCACAACGGGCACTTCTTTGGTGCCGATGGCCAATGTCGGAGCTTTGCGTTTCTGAGGAACAACATCCGGCATTGGGACCAATTCACCCTCGTCCTGAGAAAACTCAGGAGGATATCCCTCGATAGGAGCAAACTCCGACTCAGGGAGGTCAGCAATCTGAAAATGAAAAGTATCTTAGTAGTGCAAAAATAACATAAATATGAGCACATAAAAAGATTTACTGCTGAAGTTTACCGGCACAACAGGATTTTCTGCTGTATGCATGTCCAGGGACAGATCCGGAATCTTCCTCTCGATCCGTTCCCTTATCAGCCATTTAATTTGGCATACATAATCTTTTGGCTTTAAGGTCTTGGAGCTGATGCGGAGGGAATCATTCTTTGACGAGGTGATGGAATGCATCAGTCGATCTCCATGATGTTGTAGAGGTTGAATCCGGCGTGCCACCCAGCATTGAACCAAGTCGGACCCTTTCAGGCCCTTGTGCTTCATCAGATATTCGATCCGTCTCTTGGCGAGAAACAGATCATCACTGAGAGTCGGAGCGACCTCGTCCCAAGACTCTTGGGGCGTGGCGGCTTTGTCGACGAAAGCCAGCAAAGCAGTATCTTTGCCGGGAGCGGGAATATCCTTGTGGTAGAAAAAACTGGACGCCATTGTTTGACCGACTCATTTGCCATAATCCGGGGATAAACGCGCTCACGCCTAACTGAAAAACTAATAGTACCGGTAATATAAGGATTACCGGCAGTGATGGAATTTCTCCGGACATGAAAATAGTACCAGAAAAGAGTAAGGCTCGGCCTAATGCCGAGATACCCCTCGCACAGAGGCGTACGCACTCATCTCTAAGATGGAGTTCAGGGGGAGATGGTGGAGATGAACACCATAATGATCTATAATCTCGAAAAAGAATTCCGAGGGAGGAAAGGAAAGACCTATGTCAAGGTGAGTGCCGAAATGCACTCGCTCGTCGTCGCGAGGGTTGGGGATGGTTTCGCCAAAGCCGCTCCGCCAGTCGCTGGCACGGAGGAGCCCTTCGTCTTCACGACCTAGAGTTTGGGATTGTCTAGGACGCAAGAGATCCAAACTCCACGGTGGCTCTCTTTCTCTGTCGCCGCCGCCGTCACCGCTACTGTCGTCGCCGCCACTGCCAAGCCGAAGGATGATGAGGAAGCCATTCTTCCGGTACGTCGGTGACCTTAGATGGGCAGCGCTGGAGGTGTTTTTGCTGGAGGCAATGGAGCACTAGGTTCGTGGGAGGCGTAGAGGAGAAGGAAACAGTGCTGGAACTGGTGAAGAAGATGGGGGAAGAATCCACACCACTTATATCCATCAGGCGCGTCAAGATTCGTGTAAACGCCACAGTGAACGTGCCACGCATCGTGGAAAGTACGGGGAAACCTCCACGCGATGATTACACCGCCTCGATCTCCACGCATGCATTGAAACGGCGCCTCGGTTCCACGAAGGGTGGACCCACCAACGGTCGTGCTGACAGGAAATGTCTGTTAGTGACATGACTTGACCATGGCTGGTGTCAGGCTACGTCAGAGACCAAGTTCCGGCTTAGTTTAAATTTCGAGCTAGAAGTCTGAATAAATATACTGATAGGTCCGACTTATTTTTGAGACCTAGATCGTATCTTTTGTTTTGAAGTTTCAAGATTCTGCAAGCCGAAGATTAAGCTAGATGATGATGAATCCGACTTTGGATCTTGGAGACTTCCGGGGGCTGCTGTTGGGGATATACTTTCTGGGTATCCTCAGAGTTCCTCACTGACCAGGGTGGCCCACTTCGGGTTAGAGCTTTGCTTCACGGGCGGCCCAGTCAGGGAGAAGATACGGAGTCCAGTTCAGATACGGGAAGGCTCAGAAGACTTACCGACATAGGCCCATAGTGTTACTTGTAGTTCAAGATGTACTTTGTAACCGACTCTTAGTCGTAGCCGGATAGATCTCTCCTATAAACCCTAAGCTGGATATCTATATAAGCCGTCCTAGGGAGAGCCTTTAGGGCACCTACCACCAAACAATAGTCTACAATCTCAACTCACACATGCAAAACCCTTGTAACCCATATTCCGGCTCTGCCGTATTACTGGATTGCTAGTAGGAGTAGAATCTGTCCAAAGCCAGCGGATTCGAACCTGGGTAAACTTGTGTGCTCACCGTCTCGGAATACCGTACATATCACACCCCTCTCTTCCACACGCCTCGAGGACCCCCTCATGGCGTACTTGTCATCAATTCGACGACATTTGTCGCTCTTCAAGGGTATGTTCTCTATGGATTTATATCCACCCGTTGCTTGTATCTAGATAGATAGATCTTGGTGCTTAGATGTTCACATCGTAGGGAAAATTTTGTTTTCTATGTTGCGACCCCAACACCCCCTACTCTTGCAGCTCCCACCCCGTATGCTCTGTGGAACACCTCTAGGACCAACTATGGAGAGTTTGAGCGCCACTTATTCCCCACCTTTGAGAGGGAGCATACTCTTCTGGCTGCTGATGATGAGGAGGATGAAGAGGAGTACGAGGACAAGGACGAGGACGAGGAGTGATTCCGTGGGTCGTTAGCATCGCTCTTCTTCCTTTTTGGTGTTTCGATGCCAAAGGGGGAGAAATAGTTCTATTAGGACATCGTGGATTTGCATGGGTCGGGTACAAGCATTTGCACTTTATCGTTTCATTTTATTCTCGCTTGTGCCCATTTTAGTGTTGAACTTTAAATTTGCTATTTGGTTTGTATGAGACTATGTGGTTTGTGTGGTACTTTGGATTTATCCCTGTCATCACTGGAATTATTATTATGGATTTATCTATTGGGGAGTATGGATTCATCTAGATGCTATGGAATTATGGTATTATCTCTATGGGAGCATCTAAATGGTGTTATGCTTCAAAGTCCCCAAGAATGATGATTATATTATCTATCTATATACTATTGAGAACTTCATTCTCTCGGTGGTATGATTTATTTTTGTAACTCATCATTTGTTTGTCGCTTTCAAGTCAATGAAAAGCCTTGTACCTACTTGTGTGCATTTGTAATCAAATGCAAATTCTTATATGCACACATTTAGGGGGAGTCTTTTCCATCCTTGAAATGATGAAGTTAGTAGGTTCTTTATGCAAATCCTAGTATTGCCATCTAACACCAAAAAGAGGGAGATTGAAAGAACATTTCTTAATCCCAATAGTTTTGTGTGTTAGATAACAATACCAAGGAAGATTTGATGTGTGTTAAGTGATGCAGATAAGTGCTCATATAAAAAGCAGCAAGAACTGGTTTTGGGGGGATTATCCGCCCCCTGTCAATGGCCGGATAATCTGGCCTTGCTCAATCGACAAAGGTGGACAAGGCGTGTCGTGCGGTATGGGGGCGGACTATCCTTCGGATTGTCTTCCAGGGCCGGAGTTTTTGCCCGGGCCAGATAATCCGCCCCGAGGATTTTTTTACAAGGGCAGGCCAGGCGCGTCAGGCAGTATGGGGGGGCGAATTCCCCCTGGAAAATCCGTCTCTAGGGCGGAATTTTTGCCTCAGCCGGATAATCCGGCACCCACTTGGGCCAGATAATCCGACCCCAAAAGTCTCCAACGGCTGAGTTTTGGCAGGGGGTATAAATACCCCAATTGATCCTCCTGTCAGAGCTCTTGATTCATTCAAAAAAGCTCAGACCCGTTCTTCAAGTTCCAAGTGAGATCTCCATCCTCACCCACCCAAAGGCTTTGATCTTTGGGGAATTGAAGGAGGAGGCCTCGATCTTCATCAACACTAGTTAAGCGCTCAACTTCCCCTCCATTCACTTGGGGGATTCTTGATCTAGTATTTCTTGCAAATACCTAGATCCTAGTTTTGATTATTTGATAATCCTTATTCTTGTGGCAGCTTGTTGTCATCAAGGGAGCTTGCAATTCATTTGTGGATGTGTGCCCTGCTAGTGTTGTAAAGGCACCGGTTCCCGCCTCGAAGGGTACCAATAGTGGAAAGGTGGATCAGGCCTTTGGTGGCGAGATCCATCGGAGAATAGGGTGAGCCCTATTGTGGCGTGGTGGTCTTAGAACCGCCCATCCCTCCAACGCAGACGTACTTCCCTTAACAAGGAAGGAACTGCGGTCAAACAAATCCCCGTGTCTCCATGTGCTCCACTATGGTTACCTCGCTTCTTTTTACACGCTTAGTAGGTAGGTTGGCATACAGGGAAATTCTCGTAATTGCATATCTAGAGAATTTACATTTGTGTCAAGCCTAAAATTGAAAAATAACTAAAATTTGGAGTAGCACCTATTCACCCCCTCTAGGTGCCCATACGATCAATTTCAGCGGGTGGCGTGGGTGGCATTCAGGAAACGACCAGTGGTGGAGGGATTGCCGACATGGTGGCGGTGGTGAGCTGTGCTTGTTAGGTAATAAAAGAGAAGAGACAAGAGACAAAGGGGAGGAAGAGAGAAACATAGGAAAAAATCTAGATCATTGCGTAAGGCTAGTCATAGTGGGAGTATTATAGTTAGTATTATGCATGCCATATTAGCAAAAATTGATGTGACAAGCTAATTAATGAAGAAAGAGATGATGATGGTATCATATTATGATACGGTATCATAGCACATAAAACTAATTATTTTAATACAAATAAATTATGTACACATATTTATATTGAGATTCTACAAAAAATAAAATATTATGCAACTATGATACTACTATATGGTAGGTGGTCCAGTGACCTATTTATAATTTTTATTACTTTTGGATCTCTTTGTACTGCTATTGATGATTATTAATAGAACGGTGAATTTTCAAAAAAAAAGTTCATATAATAATGTGCTAGTATCGTATGCATGATACCAACTTAGAGCATCTCCACTTGACCCCCTAAGGGTGAAATGGGGGCACCGGCGCAGAAAAACTCGCCCAGCCCTCTCCCCCAAAATCGAAATGGCGCCGGCGCGACCCAACCAAACATCCGGTGCCCCCAGGCCGAACCCAATGCGAGGAGGTCGATCTGGGGAACCGACGCAACTTGAAAAAGTTGGCAAGCCAGCCTTGTCGGCGGGACACCAAAATTTCCCCCTTTTCCCCTCCAGACCGCCTAGTCCCGCCATTTCCCCCCTCCGTCGCCATCTATTCCTGCCATTTCCCGCCCTGCCCCACCTATCCCCTCCCGTGCGCCACTGCCTCCACCACCATGCCGCCAAAGACGTACCACGCTCCCCGAGCATCGAAGCCAGCTAAGAAGGGAAGGCCGACAAGCAGTGACTAGAGGGGATGACCAACGCGGAGTGGGCGTTCCACATCTAGCGCCGGCAGGTGGAGAGCGCCAGCCGCTGGCCCAGGGAGAAGAACTCGAGGCTGCGCAGGGAAACGGAGGCGCATGCGGAGTAGGCCCGTGCGGCTGTTGTTGCGGCGCAGCTTGCGGCCGCCATGGCGGGAATGGCAGCTCTGGCCTACAACGCTGGGCTCCACATCCTCGGGAGCCAAAGCAACGTCTCCTCCCCATATCCATCCAGCACGTCGCCGTCTGGCCACCCGAACACGACGCCGCACCTTTCTCGTTTCTCGCCGGGAAACGACGACTTCGACCCGCTCGGCGGCTTCGATCCCAACTTCCTCACCAACAACACCTCACCGGCCCATCGCCGCCTCCTTGCTTCCACATAGAGGCCTGACTTCGCTCAGTTTGCCGTGGGCGGCAGCCAGAGCATCCCTAACCTGTTCGGCGCCGACAGCATCCAGGGCACCCCCAACCTGTTCGGTGGATCGCACTACGGCGACCGCGCCATGGGCGAGTCCCTCATGGCCGACATGATCAACGCCAGTGTTGGGGATATACTTTCCGGGTATCCTCACAGTTCCTCACTGGCCAGGGTGGCCCACTTCGGGTTAGAGCTTTGCTTCATGGGCGGCCCAGTCAGGGAGAAAGACGGAGTCCAATCCAGCTATGGGAACGCCTAGAAGACTTACCGACTTAGGCCCATATTGTTACTTGTAGTTCAAGATGTACTCTATAACCGACTCTTAGTCATAGCCGGATAGATCTCTCGTGTAAACCTTAGGCCGGATATCTATATAATCCGTCCTAGGGAGAGCCTTTAGGGCAACACTTTAGACCCTCAATAGTCTACAATCTCAACTCGCACAGGCGAACCCTTGTAACCCATATTCCGGCTCTGCCGTATTATTGGATTGCTAGGAGGAGTAGGATCCGTCCAAAGCCGGCGGATTCGAACCTGGGTAAACTTGTGTGCTCACTAATGACCCACGAGTATAGGGGGTGTATCGTAGTATTTTCGAGGGAAGTGAAACCCAATTTATTGATTCGACACAAGGGGAGCCAAAGAATATTTATAAGCCTTAACAACTGAGTTGTCAATTCAGCTGCACCTGGAAACAATCTTGCTCACAGCAGTTTATCAGTAGCAACAGTTTTGTAGTAGGAATAGTAAAGTAACAGTAGTAGTAAAGCAAAGACAGTAGTAACAAAAGCAGTAAACAGTGGGATTCAAGTGCGGTAGGCATAGGGATGGATGGACGGGCGTTGCATGGACAAGACAATCAACATAGCAATCCGAACATAGGGCAATTGCAGATAAATAAGATAAAGCATCCAAGTACTAGATAATCCTAGGCATGTGTTCCATATATAGTCATACGTGATCGCAATTAGAACTTGCACAACATCTTTTGTCCTGCCAGCCCGTTTGCAGCGGGGCCTCTAGGGAACTACTGGCAATTAAGGTGCTCCTTTTAATAGAGCACCGGAGCAAAGCATTAACACTCCGTGAACACATGTGATCCTCACATCAAAGCCATTCCCTTTCGGTTATCCCGATTTCTGTCACTTCGGGGCCATAGGTTCCGGACATCAACGTGTGTATACAACTTGCAGATAAGACCAAAAACAATACTATCATAATGAATCAATAACATGTACAGATCTGAAATCATGGCACTCGGGCCCTAGTGACAAGCATTAAGCACAACAAGTCGCAACAAAGTCATAAAGCACTAATAAAAGATACTAGGCACCATGCCCTAACAATCTGATGCCATTACATGAACGATCTCATCCAATCCCTACCATCCCCATAGCCTACAGCGGGGGATTACTCACTCATAGATGGAGGAAACATGGATGGTCGATGGAGATGATGGTGGAGATCGATGGAGATGGCTCCGGGGGCACTTCCCCGTCCCGGCAGGGTGCCGGAAAAGAGACTTTCTGTCCCCCGAATCTCCCCTTCGGTGGTGGCGGCGCTGCGGAACTTTTTTAGGAAAAACGTCGAACCCCCCGGAGTTTTTAGGTCAGAAGGCTTCTTATAGGCGAAGAGGGAGACCGAGGAGGTGCCTGGGGCCACCACACCATGCCCTGGCGCGGCCAGGCCCAGCCCACGCCTGGGGGGTGTGGCCAGCCCCTGGCCCTCCTCCGTCTCGTATTCTGGCTCCTGGAGTCTTCTGGAAAAATAGGCACTTTGGCTTTTGTCCTGTCCAATTCCGAGAATATTCATTTTCTAACTTTCCTGGAACCAAAAACAGCAGAAAACAGGCAGCTGGCACTGTGGCTCTTGTTAATAGGTTAGTCCAAGAAATCATATGAAAAATACTCCAAAGTGTGGACAAAACACAAGCAAGTGGATAAAACTAAGCATGGAGCATCAAAAATTATAGATACATTTGCAATGTATCAACATCCCCAAGCTTAACTCCTGCTCGTCCTCGAGTAGGTAAGTGATAAAAAGAAAGAATAATTTTTTAGGTGACATGCACCATCATAAAATTGATCAAAGTATTTGTAAAACATTCAAAGCCAGGATCATAGTACTTCAATCATAACATGAAAGACAAAGTTCTAGCAATAAGACAAAGAAACTATGATGCAACATGAAAAGGCACAAACAAAAGAATCATGAATAACATTGCTTTGCAAGACGTTTGTTTGTTTCACATAAAGAAAACATAGCATAGTGGCACTCAGCTTGTCCCTCATAGAGTAGCAAACATAAATGCATAGGACACCTTCAAAGTTTACAAGAGTGACTAGATACAAATAGTTTAAAACAAGCAATATCAAGGTATGCATCAATCAACAAGTCTTGGGACAATGCACATAGAACTAAGAATGGACACTATGCTCTCAAGAAAGTGCTCATAGAATGTGTGGAGACTCAACAAGGAAATGAAAAGGTTTTGAAAAGTTTGAAAGGCTTCCAAATGCTGAAAGTATGATACTCGTTAGCTTTGAGCTCTCATTGCCCCTATCATAAGCATCTTTAAGTGGTTAAGGTTAAAGTGACACAACTAAGAGGATATGCTTGACAAGTTATAAATCAAAGCCTCATGCCCCTTACTTACGAAGACCGATCCTCATGCTACTCAACTTCAGTCACGAGTAAGCTCTTGTCATTGTAAGTATATATGTATCATAGAGAACCGCCAATAGGGTACCCCTTGCACATGATACAGGAGCTATCCCATAATCAAAATGACAAGGCAAGCAGACAATGAGCATCTCAACGATCTTTTTATTTACTATATGCATAGATTTTTATTGAGGATGCTTCATAGAATGCTCATTATGGTTATGCTGCAAGTTTCCACCATGATTACGCATGGCTTATGCTAGCGGCCCAGGCGTTTCTCTAACATACATACAAACTCCATGATCTTACAAGTTCCACTTTTATTTCACACCGCCGGGATCCATAAGCAAAAGAACATGATATCAACGAGGTACTAAGTACCAATGCAATGTTGAAAGCGTTCCCCATGATACATGGTTCTGCTAACTTCAACTTATAAAGCGCAAGCATATACACAACAAAGAAGGACGCAATGGTTCAGGTTTATTAAGTGCAAGAAAATAAAGTGTGCCATCGAGTTCGTGAGAGCTTTACTAACTAACTTTCTCATAACAAGCAAACATTTTATTCGGAAGAAAACAAGGCATAATGAATATGCACGGAAGTAGCAAATGATGCTAATAGGTAGGTATGGTGGACACTTTGGCAATATTTGGTTTTAGGGAGTTGGAAACATGAGTAAAACATACTCAGTGAAGGTGAAGGCTAGCAATAGTAAGGGAACGACCAACGAGAGAGCAATAATGGCCATAATCATGCAGAGCGACAAAACATCATTGGTCAAAGCATAAAGTGATACTACAATTTGAAAACTAAAGGATCATAAAGGCTTATGGAGACTTGGGATAGTCATAACATGGTGTGAGCATGTGCCAAGTCAACCCAAATAAAGCATCAAAGGAGAATACCACAATACTATGCTTTAATATGCTAAAACAACGCATGATTCATCCAAGGCACATTAAGCAATCTCAATTGTTTATAACAAGTCATGCTACAGAAAAGAATACTAAGCATAAAGCCAAAACAATATCAAGCATGGCATGACAAAGCATAGGCCACAGTTAAAAACAAACTCTTTTTATCACTTAAGCATGAGCTTTCCTACTCTTTTCCAAACCAAACCAAACTATTTGAACACCAATGCATGAAAGAGGAGGTCCAACCAATTTATTCAGCAAACTAAGAAAACCAAGCAAACAAAAAACCAAAACGAAAACGAAAAAGAAGACGCTCCAAGAACAACACAACTATGCATGAAACAATAAAAATGAAGCGTTTGGAAGAAACCTAGGATTTTTATTGATGAAGAAGGGGATGCCTTGGGCATCCCCAAGCTTTGACGCTTGTATTTCTTGGATATTTTTTGGGGTGACACGGGTGGCATCCCCAAGCTTGAGCTTTAGTCCATCCTTCATCTTATTACTCATTCCTTCCATACACCTGAAAATTTTCCTTCATACAAAACTTCACACAATCTTTATTAGCAACATTAGTGCACTCAAGATAAATAAGTCTTAAGGTTCAGTTCTAACACCAAATAAACTTCCATTAGAACACTAGCTACTGTAGCACTTCCCTCAAAAAGCTCAATTCCCCAAAAGAACTCAAAAAGGAACCAACAAGAAGCAAATGCAGAAAATGGCAGAAATCTGTCAAAACAGACCAGCAGGTAAAGACGAATTTTTTCGAAGACCTTCTGTTGCTCAAATCAAAAAGTGTTGAACTAACGAAAGTTAGATAACAACCTGGGGCAGAAGTACAAAAAATCACCCCACAAAAAGACGTTCAGAGATTTTACACGAATTTTTCTGGTTAAGCATAGAAATCTGTTTCGGGACATCAACTTTCCCAATCATTACTTCACTCTCATTAGAGGTTACTCTTGGCACAAAAAGAAAATAAAAAGGATAAGGAGAGGTTATTACTGAAGTAATAACTTCCAAGACTCATCTAAAACTTTTGGGTTATCTCCCAATAAGTACTTTTCTTTAACGCCTTTAAGTTAGGCATAAACAAAAACTAAAATGGATAGAATAGAAGTAAGCGGAGATAATCAAGGTGAAAACATTGTTTTGTTCAATGAAATCCTTTTGTTAACAAGGTTGATCAGGTCTTGTTACCAAAACAATTTCATATGAGACAAAACTTTGTATTCCACTAATGATTATGTTACCTCAACCTTGATAGCAATGGTCCCAATCATAATAGTTTCAAATTTTTCTCTTGGTATGGGACAATATATTTCTCCAACTTGAATACCCTCAACATGTTCAATTTAATTCAAACCATAAGTCCTTTCAATCTTCTTGGGGAAATAGACAGTATGTTCCTTGTCATTAACATTGAAGGTCACCTTCCCTTGATTACAATAAATAACAGCTCCTGCAGTATTTAAGAAAAGGTCTCCCAAGAATAATAGACATATTATCATTTTCAGGCATAATAGTTTGAGAGGATGCTCTCATAAGAAATATGAGTTGAAGTAAGAGAGAGCATCAAGAAGCAAATTCAAAACACATTTAAGTCTAACCCACTTCCTATGCATATGAATCGTGTATGCAAATAAATTCGCAAAGAACAAAGTGACAGGCATAGGAAGATAAAACAAGAGTAACTTCAAAACTTTCAGCACATAGAGAGGTGTTTCAATACCATGAAAACTTCTACAACCATATTTTCCTCTCTCATAATAATTTTCAGTAGCCTCATGAAGAAACTCAACAATATAACTATCACATAAAGCATGCTTTTCATGATCTACAAGCACTAGAGCTTTATTATAAACACTTTCAAAAGAATCCTCGGGAACATAACATTCATCCTCCTTTAGTAAGCATGGAGGAGAATCTAATAATGTAAGGGCTAAAGAGTTACTCTCATTATAAGGTAGGCATGGGTAGATAATCCATTCTTCCTCCTTTTGTTCATCACTCTCCTCCTCTTTTTCATCTAATGAGATTTCAGGTTCATCAAATTCTTCTTCCATAGGATCCTGCAAGGCATTAGTCTCTTCCATTTGTGGAAAGTATCTTTTAAAATATTCAAGAATATAGCCATTTTCATCCTTGTAATTATCAAAGATAAATTTAAGTATACCATAAACCTCATATTTCTAAGGTGAATCATCAATATTTTCAAGCAAACTAGCAAGTTCAAAAGCACCCTTCCAAGCAATAAATTCTTCAATTTGTTCCGCATCATAAAAGTCATAAATTCCTTTAGCATAAGAAGATATGGTATCATTATCATTATACTCACATTGAAAAGGGAGGTGTTTATACCTCTTTCTGCAACGAGATTCATCACAGCAATAAGTAACATTATAAGTAGAGCACACGTTTCTAGCAATGGTATACAATCTATCAATTTGTTCCCATAAGTGTTTCCTTTTTGTGACAAGCGGTGTTCCTTATAATAATATTTTTGATCTTCCGTGAACCCACCTTGCCAATAAGCTTCAGTTTCAAAGAAACCAACCATTAACAACAAGCATGATAAGGCAAGACAATAACAGACCAACGAAAATAACAACTAGAGTAGGAACTACTTTTTTTGTATTTTTGATAAATAAACAAGCAAACAAGGAGAAAATAAACTTAGCTTGAACAATAGTGAATCCAAGTGGACTTGATAAATAAAGCTATGCTCCCCGGCAACGGCGCCAGAAAATAGTCTTGATGACCCACAAGTATAGGGGGTGTATCGCAGTATTTTCGAGGGAAGTGAAACCCAATTTATTGATTCGACACAAGGGGAGCCAAAGAATATTTATAAGCCTTAACAACTGAGTTGTCAATTCAGCTGCACCTGGAAACAATCTTGCTCATAGCAGTTTATCAGTAGCAATAGTTTTGTAGTAGGAATAGTAAAGTAATAGTAGTAGTAAAGCAAAGACAGTAGTAACAAAAGCAGTAAACAGTGGGATTCGAGTGCGGTAGGCATAGGGATGGATGGACGGGCGTTGCATGGACAAGACAATTCACATAGCAATCAGAACATAGGGCAATTGCAGATAAATAAGATAAAGCATCCAAGTACTAGATAATCCTAGGCATGTGTTCCATATATAGTCATACGTGCTTGCAATGAGAACTTGCACAACATCTTTTGTCCTGCCAGCCCGTTTGCAGCGGGGCCTCTAGGGAACTACTGGCAATTAAGGTGCTCCTTTTAATAGAGCACCGGAGCAAAGCATTAACACTCAAATTAAGGCACTTCCCCGTCCCGGCAGGGTGCCGGAATGGAGACTTTCTGTCCCCCAAATCTCCCCTTCGGTGGTGGCGGCGCCGCAGAACTTTTTCTAGAAAAACGTCGAACCCCCTAGAGTTTTTAGGTCAGAAGGCTTCTTATAGGCGAAGAGGGAGACCGAGGAGGTGCCTGGGGCCACCACACCATGCCCTGGCGCGGCCAGGCGCAGCCCGCACCTGGGGGGTGTGGCCAGCCCCTGGCCCTCCTCCGTCTCGTATTCTGGCTCCTAGAGTCTTCTGGAAAATAGGCACTTTGGCTTTTGTCCCGTCCAATTGCGAGAATATTCATTTTCTGACTTTCCTGGAACCAAAAACAGCAGAAAACAGGCAGCTGGCACTGTAGCTCTTGTTAATAGGTTAGTCCAAGAAATCATATGAAAAGTACTCCAAAGTGTGGACAAAACACAAGAAAGTGGATAAAACCAAGCATGGAGCATCAAAAATTATAGATACATTTGCAATGTATCACTCACCGTCCCGGAACACCGTACATCTCACACCCCTCTCTTCTGCACGCCTCGAGGACCCCCTCATGGCGTACTTGTCCTCAATCCGATGACAGTTGGTGCCCACCATGGGGCAAGTGAGCTTCGGATCTGCGTTCCGAGCAGAATCTGGAAGAATCGGAATCGGCGAGACCATCACCGTCGGTCGCATCCTCTATGCTAGCGACGTCCCTCTCATCGTTCTCGACGAGACGTGGATACCGGCTAGGGAGGCCGTGACTGCCTACATAATCATGTCTTTTGGCGAGATCGATGTCTACATCGGTTTCGCTGAAAACGCCCCACCCGCCCCAGCGGTGATGATAGAGGCAGAAGAATCTTCTGGGTCCCCTTTGTCCGCGGAGGCGGTAGAGTTCCGGATCTTAGTAAAACCTAATCCCACCCAGCCCGCACCAGCTGCGGAGATAGTGGAGAAATCCGAGCCTGAGGAAGACCTAGCGGTTAAAGCCGAATCTAAAGTGGGTCTCCTCGGAGAGACCGTATCCTAGATCGACCCACCCGCGGAAGTCGAAATCCAGGAGGAGCATATCAACTACACTGATTCCGGCTCTGATGACGCCGGGACAGACAGACCTTTCCTAAGGTACACACTGCGACGTATGATAATGCAAGATGCAAGCGCAGATGCAATTCTCGAGACCATCAAAAGTTTCGACATGGCTGATCACGAGAGCCGCAGGTACCTTAGGAAGCATGTGTCGCACTTTGTCGGGTATGTGGGATCCGGATCCGGCTCTGCCGATGCTGGAGAAAACACCGACTCTGTGGTGGAGGCGATTGGAACAACCGCCAACGTACCCGCATCCTCGGATGAATCGATGACATCAGCGGATTTCCAAAAGTTCTCCGCGGAATATGAAGAGGAGTATAACTCCAAAGCTGCAGAAGAAGGAGAAGCCATGGATGAAGGATCCAGGGAACACTCTCCCAAAGCGCAGGATGATATGGACGTCGGAGATAATCCTGAGGTACAGATGTCCGAAAGTACCGATCAGAGCTTGACTCCGGGAAATGGACCCAAAGCCGTCTTTGCTACCGGCGCTGCCAAGAAGGCAAAGAAGAAGAACAAGAAGAACAAGACCTCGGCAAAAGACCCTCTGATAGAGGAGGTGATCGCCGAGGAATATGAGGAAGACTCGGATGGAGCACTTATCCCAGAAGAGCCGAAAAAAGAAGAATCGGTGGATGGACACGTGATCACTGAAGGTGCACGTAAACTCATCGATGATGCATTAACCACACCTATCCCTACAGCTGCAGAACTCACTGCTGAAAAACTAGACGAAAGGGCCCAGGCCCTAGAAGCGCGTCGTCAACAACTCTTAGATGAAGCTAAAAACATCGAGGGAGAAAAGAAACACATGGCAACTAAAGATTACATGTCTCGGTTGCATCAGAAGACCCGGAAACGTTACACGGTTGATGGTAAATTTCTGGAGGTAAACAGGGTACTCTTTGAAGGAGATCCAAGGATGCCTCGGCTCGACAACAAAGGAGACCTGGTGTACCCAACACCAGTACAGAACACTTTCGCAGCTCGAGATATTCTATCAAATAACCCAGGCCCAAAACAGGTTCGATTGGGCATCAAGCTACTCACCAAGGGTCTGGAGCAACAGATGGCTACGAAATCCGGAAGTGGAAAACTGGTCTCGAAATCCGACCAATGTCACATGGACTCAGCCTTGAATGATATAAGGCCCCAGCGCGTTCCGGGACAGCGTCACCGTTCTGACTGACGGGAAGTTAACTACTCCAGAACCGGATCATCAGGACAGCATCACAGAACCGCACGTGACTGGAGCAACGTCGTTCCAGCGGCGGAGCAAGATGCCATTGCTACACTATATCCGAGGAATCCTCCCCGACGTGAGTCAAATGATCGAAGGGGAGAAGATAAAGAAAAACGTCGGGAGGAGGATCGTCAAAAAATGCCACCTCCTAGACATGCAAGCCATCCGGCTGAGCCTCACCGTAGTGGGAACGACGGACGAAGGAACGACGGAAACCATGTCGGGACAAGTTGGCAGGGGGCTCGTCATAGCCAAGACCCTCCCCAGAACCGGAACAATGATGCTCTAGATGGAGGCCGGCGATCAGCCGGAAACAATCCAGCTGCCCCACCATCTCCACCAAGTAGTCATCACAACGGCTCTCAAGGGGCACAAGGAGGACGACATGGCGGAGGAGGTGGTGGAAGAAGCCGAAGTTCGGCTCCAAGGCACCGCAGCCACAGCCGACATTCGGGACGATCTCTATCCCCGAACGACGCAAGGCACAGGATCAATTCCAACATAGAGGTGCGGCGCTACGAAAACGATGATATCTACGTGGGCCCAAAGTGCTTCGGACCACACATCAGAGCTACAAAATTCCTGGAAGGATTTGCTATCTCAAGACATATCCAAGCCTACGACGGCATTGCTCGGCCTGATACCTGGTTACAGGATTTTTTCCAAGCTTGCTGCATCACCAAAGGCGGAAACAGCCTGGTCGCAACCCGATATCTCCCACTTATGTTGCGGAAGACGACACGATCATGGCTTAATGAACTTCCGGAGAACACCATCCACAACTGGTATGACATGCAAAGTGCGTTCTTTCGGAATTTTGAAGGCACATATCGGAGGCCCTGTACGGTCAGATACCTACAGCGTTGCACCCAGAAGGCCGGAGAAACTTGGCGGGATTACCTCGGACGATGGACCGACACCAAGAACTCTTGTGAAGGGGTAAACGATCAAACTGCGATTGAAGCTTTCATTGCAGGTCTCCTAATTGGTCTACTGCGACATCGCTTGAAGTGTGACAAAGTTACTGATCTGGGAGAGATGATAGAAACAACGAGCAAGTATGCAGACGCCAACGACGATGTAGAGGGATTACTCAATGCCCTAGTTGTGCCACAGTCGGCAAAACAACCAAAGCAACAAGCTTAGAAGCGTAAAAATACCTCGGAAGAAAAACCCAACGTGGAAACAGCAGTAGTCACTGCTACTTTCGGGTCTAGAGGACGAGGAGGACGCGGTGGAGGCCGCGGGCGTGGGCGTGGAACTTCAAGAGTCCAAGGTAGAGGAGACCAACAACCAGGCAAAACCTACTCTTGGGCCGACATTGCCAATAACCCATGTGTGCATCACTAGACGCCAATGGAGGCTCGTCCCACACCAACGCTGAATGTCGTTTCAATGACAACATCAAAATAGATGACACTGCGGGCTACAAAGCTAAGCGGAAGAAGGGAAAGAAAAATCCTGAAAAAGAAAAAGAGACCAAGGAAGATTCCGACATGGAGGAAGCTGATGCTTCAAATCCCAAGCCGGAAGGGAAGAAAACTTTTCCCACCAAGAAGGACACTTATGTCACTTTCCTCGGATCTCAACCAGCAAAGTTCAAGAAAGCAGTTCTACACGAGCTCAATGCAACAGTTCCGGCTGTCCCCCAATACCTGGAGTGGTCGGAAGTGGTAATCACATTTGACCGCGATGATCATCCGCCTAAGTTGCACAGGTGAGGAAAATATGCCCTAATCGTCAATCCACTTATTGACGGTTATGGTTTCCCCAAGACCCTCATGGATGGTGGTAGTAGTATCAATATTCTCTATGTCGAAATGCTACGCCGGATGAGGATCTCGGAAACCCAGCTGAACCATAGCTCTGTGATCTTTCACGGAGTTGTCCCAGGAAGACAATCTAATTCCCTAGGAGAGATTACTTTGGATGTTACCTTTGGAACTCCAAAGAACTATCAGACGAAGGCACTTTCCTTCGAAGTGGTCCTGTTCAAGAGCACGTACCACGCTATATTCGGACGTCCGGCTTACTGGGCTTTTATGGCTCGTCCGTGTTACATTTACAATATGATGAAAATTCCAGGTCCCAACGGCGTGATCACCATCAAGGGAGACCCGAAGAAAGTGCGAGAGTGCGAGGATGGAAATGTCGCCTTTGCCGAAGTCGTGCTGCACGCCCAGGAGTACCAGGAAATCAAGAAGAACATAGATCCGTCTGAGATGCCCGCAACGAAGAAGGAGGTGACAAAGCCAAATCCGGAGTTCAAGGCATTAGAAGAGATGAAGAAGACGCCGTTGAAGGATGATGACACCTCCAAGGTGACCCAGATAGGCGTAGGCCTAGGTAGCGCATAGGAAAGCGCGCTCATCAAGTTCCTCCAAGCAAATCAAGATATCTTTGCATGGCAGCCATCTGACATGACCGAGTACCTAGGGAACTTGCCGAGCACTCTTTAAATGTAAACCCGAATGCTAAACCTGTCAAACAGTCGTTACGATGTTTCGGCGATGAAAAGCGTAAGGCGATAGCTAAGGAACTAGCACGACTCGAGTTAGCCGGATTCATAGAAGAGGTCATCCACACTGAGTGGTCGGCCAATCCTGTAATGGTCCCTGAAAAGGACACCACTGATTTAAGGATGTGTGTTGATTATACTGCCTTGAACAAGGCTTGTCCAAAAGATCCGTTCGCACTGCCTAGAATTGATCAAGTTATCGATTCTACGGCAGGCTCGGAACTCCTCTGTTTTCTCGACGCATATTCCGGCTATCACCAAATCCGGATGAAGGAATCTGACAAAGTCAAAACTTCATTCATAACCCCCTTCGGAACCTTCTGTTTTGTTATGATGCCCTTTGGGCTGAAGAACGCAGGAGCTACATACCAGCGCACGATGCAGCGTTGCCTCCACGACCAACTCGGACGCAATGTACATGCATACATGGATGATATCGCAGTGATGTCCAAAAAGAAGGAAACGCTGATTTCCGACTTGGAGGAAACATTTGCCAATCTACGAAAATACAACATCATGCTTAACCCGAAGAAATACTTCTTTGGAATACCAGCCGGAAAATTGTTAGGTTTCATCGTGTCTCAAACAGGCATAGAGGTGAACCGGGACAAAATCAAGGCTATACTCAATATTTCCAGGCCAACTCGCCTGAAGGATGTACAAAGACTAACCGGTTGCATTGCTACAGTCAGTCGGTTTGTAAGCCGGCTTGGTGAACAAGCCGCACCATTATACAAACTCATGAAAAAGACAAAAGATTTTGTTTGGACTGATGAAGCTGAAGCTGCACTACAAGACCTGAAGAAAGTACTCTCATCTGCTCCCATCCTTGCAGCACTGGAGCCCCAAGAACCGATGCTGCTTTATCTTGCTGCGACAAATAAGGTCGTTAGTATCGTCATGGTGGTGGAGAGACCGGAGGAAAATCAGTAGCACCTGGTGCAGCGTCCGACTTACTTTGTCAGTGAAGTCCTGACAGAGTCAAAACAGCGGTATCCGCATTATCAAAAGTTGGCTTACGGTCTTTTTCTAGTATCTCGTAAGTTACGACACTATTTTCAGGAGCATCCAATTACCGTGGTGAGCACACTCCCATGAGAGATATAATCAACAGTGATGCCAAAGGACGCGTCGCCAAATGGGGCATAGAGCTTTTAGCTTTTGATATTGAGTATAAACCTCGGACAACAATCAAATCCCAGATCCTTGCTGACTTTGTCGCTGATTGGACAGAGACGAAGGAGAACATGATTCTCCCTGAGTTGGAATATTGGACCCTCTATTTTGATGGGTCTAAGGCTCGAGGGGGCTCGAGGGCTAGCGTGGTGCTCAAACCACCCCAAGGAGATAAACTTCTATACGTGTTGCAGATCCACTTCACAACGACAAATAATATTGCCGAGTATGAAGCACTGCTACATGGAATCCGGATTGCTAAGGATATTGGCATCCGACGTTTGATGTGTTACGGAGATTCGGATCTTGTTGCTCAACAAGTGTCGGATATTTGTAATGCATATAAGCACATGGCAGCATATAAAGCTGTCGTGGATGATCTGTCTAAATCATTCGAAGGGTTTGAAGTTCAACACATCCCTCGAGCAGAAAATGAGGAAGCAGACGCACTATCTCGGATAGGTTCTGCGCGGAAAGAGGTCCCGGATGGCGCTTTTTTAGAGCACCTCAAAGTTCCCTCAATAAAGGGAGTAGATGAGGAATATCCGACCAAATCCGACTCACCTTTGATAGCAGTTCTGGTTGTAATTCCCAGCTGGACTCAACCCTACCTCGATTATTTGGTAGATGGCAAATTACCCGAAGACGAGGTGCTGAGCCGGCAAATCATCCGATGAGCAAAAGCCTATACTATAGTTAAAGGTGAGCTCTATAAGCGGAGTGTTTCTGGGGTTTTTCAGCGCTGTGTATCTCCGAAAGAAGGAGTGGAAATCTTAAGGGAAATCCACGAAGGCGAGTGTGGTCATCACGCTACAGCCAAATCTTTAGTGGCAAAAGCTTTTAGACACGGATTTTTCTGGCTTACAGCTCAGGCAGATGCCGAACGATTAGTCAAGACGTGCAAAGGCTGCCAAAAGTACGCCAAATAAGCTCATGTTCCGGCTGATCAGTTGCGGACAATACCTATAACATGGCCCTTTGCGGTCTAGGGGCTTGATATGGTAGGACCATTTAAACGAGCTGCAAGTGGATTTACTCATCTCTTAGTGATGGTGGATAAATTCACCAAATGGATTGAGGCTAAACCTGTCACTAGTTGTGATGGAGCAACAGTCAAAAGATTTGTCGAGGATGCTATAATCCGGTATGGTTATCCGCATAGCATTATCACGGACAACGGGAGTAATTTATCTATGGGAGAATTGGCCGAATTCTGCAATGAGCAAAATATCCGGCTTGACATTGCGTCAGTCGCACATCCACAGGCTAACGGACAAGTCGAAAGAGTAACTGGTTTAATCCTACAAGGCCTAAAACCGAGACTCGAAGCACCACTACGACGTGCTGCGGGGGCTTGGGCGGAGGAATTACCCTCTGTAATATGGAGCTTACGAACAACTCCGAACAGGTCAACTAGATACACACCTTTCTTCTTGGTCTATGGGGCAGAAGCAGTTCTTCCTAGTGATTCGATTCACACTTCTCCTAGAGTGGCCACGTATATCAAAGAAGATGCCGAGATTTCTCGACAAAATGATCTCGACTTAGTCGAAGAAGTTCGTGTCGTTGCTGAAATGAGATCAACAACCTATCAGCAGAAGTTACGCAAGTATCATAGCCAGAGAGTTAGAAACAGATCTTTCAATAAAGGCGATTTGGTTCTCCGGCTTGTGCAACAAAGAAAGCACAAACTTTACCCAGTATGGGAAGGGCCCTTTTTAGTTAATCGAGTATTGCACAATGGTTCATATTACTTAACTGACATGAGGCCAGTCAAAGAAAGACCTCCTACTAAGAAGAGAAAGAGAGCTGGAGGCAGTACAAATCCGGATGAGTTAGACAGACCATGGAATATTGCTCAGCTACGTCCCTTTTATTCTTAGTTTATCCTTCTTTGTAATCATATATATGTACATGTTCTGTGAGAAATAAAAGTTTTGGTTGCCTCAATTTTTTCTGAGAAGTTTTTACCATCTTATTTCCGAATGATCATGTCATAGTCAAAAATCCCAGAATGCTTCAAAGTACTTTATGCTCATGTTCGTTCTGGTTTAGGTTTCCGATTCTAAAACTGCTACCCTCGGGTATAACTCTAAAAGTTTCTAGTTTTTACTTTGGTTATTTGTCTGATTGCTGAATGCGGGCATTTTCTGAGTAGTGAATTGTTGGTACTGGAAGCCGTCTTTGTTTCCGAGTTTAAACTGGTTTAGCAATTGAGCTCCGTTGCTCGGCGAAGTTTCCGGCAGAAGGTTTAGCCAGCTCATGAAAGGAACGAGGCAAAAAGCCAGATAAACGATAAGTATAGACGAAAAAATACAAGTGCTTATGAAAACATTTCAGGCACACGGATATTTAAAGCCAAAAGTGTTGAATAGATCAAAAGCTTAGCACTAGCAAAATTATAGTACTGCATATTTACAGGCCCATCATGTTTTTCAGAATAACACAAATATTTCTGTTAATCTATGATGCAGGAGAGGAAGGAGCTGCCGGCTCGCTGGATACACCGCCTTGGTATCGTTCTGAGATGTCCACATCCGAGGTGATGCGTTCATCGTCAGAAACTTCTGCTGATTCTTCTGGAGGCGGAGGCAGAGTGTCCACGCGGGTGAAGAAAGGAGTTTCGTAGCTGGTCAAATCAGCCACGTGACACCCATATCCGGCACAGGAGTGCATGATGGCTTGAAGGTCCTGCTCCTGGCCGTCTTCATCTACTTTGCAGTACCCTCTGGTCACTTGCCATATTTCCATGTTTCCATGGTGGCTCATGACCATGGTGAGAGCGTTCTGCGCCACAGTCCGCGCGTAGGACATGTTCCAATCCTGAACAAGTTGCGGCATCTCCTTTGCCTTGTCTCGCACCTGAAAATCCGACATGTTGTGCATGTCCAGAATCTTGAGAGCTTCGCCGATGTCCTCAAGGGATTGGCGGAAGTCATGAAGCAGGTCACCGACTTGGGAAAGCCAGTGGGTGCGAGGCTCGGTGGAAGAAGAGTCCGTCAAGTTCAGAGGACCTATACACAAAACAAGTTAAGAAAAATCCAACATTGATAGAAGTCGAAGAAAGCGGAAAACTCAGATAGATGGAACATATCGAAAATGACGTCGTCGATTTTGGTCTTCTCTTCCCGAAGATTCTGGAGTTCAGCCCGGAGCACTTCAGAAAGGTCCCTTTCTCTGCTAAGCTCATTATTGAGGTCCGAGATTTTTTGATCTTGAGCAGTGATCTTGCGATCACGCTCATTAGTAGCCATGGAGGAGGACTCAAGGATTTGAGCAATGCTCTTTTCATGATCCGCCTTGAGCTTATCCAGCTCTTGGCGCAACTCCTTGTTCTCCACCACCAAAGTCTTGAGGTTCTCGGCCCCTTCAATCATGGCACAAGATTGTTTCACCAGTGTTGTAAGTCAAAAAAGAACAACAGTTCAACGAATTTTTTTGACATTGAAAACACAAAGACAAGGTTTGAGTCTCGAAATGTTTACCTTCGGGTTCATCCTGGGCAACTTCAGCTCAGCATTTTTAAGTCGAAGAGCTTTGATCTCTCTCTGCTTATCACAGACATTTTTCAACAAATCCTGGTTATAGGAACATACTTTTTGTAAGTCAGAATATCCAAAGTCAGAAGTCTACTAAAGACTCGGGCTAATATTTTTACTAATATCAGCATGAGCCTTGGGGGCTACACTAGTTCATTCTTTGGCATCCTAATGAAGCATAAACCCGGATTATATATCCTACTTCATGCTTGGGGGCTAGAGGATATGATATGAAATAAAGGAAAAAAACAGGAGTTAGAATTCCGACTTACATATTGTTCGCGAGTTAGTTTGTCCGAACTCGCGTTTACTTCAACTGCAACCTTCTCGGCAAGAGTCAGAGGGACCACTAGAGCTGTTGGAAGCTCACCGGTCCGTATCCTCTCGTTGCAAAGACGCACTTGTTCAAGAAGGTCAGAGTGTTTGATACCCTCTGCCTCTTGTGCTTCTTCTTCGGCAGATAAGTTTCTTTTCTCCAGGCATTGCCTGGCCAGCCGCTGGATCTCTTTAGCAGATTTCCGGGACAGGCCAAACTTGGCAAGTCCCGGATTGCTGATAAGGTTTTCGGCAAAGGTTTCTGCCGAGGGATCATTACCCAATGAGGGTTCACCCTTATCTAAATCTGACTCACCTATGGTGACGTCAGTTTGCGACTCAAGGATCGCAGGCTCCGTTGAAGGAGCCGGATCTTCTGCGGTAGCCGGAAAGATCACCGGTGTTGCGGAAGGTTGAGGGGCAGGAGTCGGAGGAGCCACGACAGGAGAAGCTATCGTAAGCTTCGTCTGTCGCAGGGGCTTCGAAGAAGTTCCCTTCCCCTTGCCCTTGATGAGCTGTTTAGCTCTGAGAATGTGATAAAGTCGGAAACATTACATCTCAGAAGAGAATTTGAATAAAGTACAAAGGCGAAAGTTGTGATTGAAAGTTACCTCTTCACGACGGGCACCTCCTTTGTGCCAACAACCACTGTCGGAGCTTTGCGCTTCTTGAGCGCAAGATCTGGCAATGGGACCACCTCTGTCTCCTGAGAAAACTCCGGAGGATATCCTTCGAGCGGAGCAAATTCCGACTCGGGGAGGTCAGCAAGCTAAAAATAAAAAGACATATCAGTATTGCAATATAACTCAAAGATTGAAACACATAAAAAGATGTACTGGTATAAGCTTACCGGCACTACGGGGTTTTCTGCCGTATGCATATCTAGAGAAACCTCCGGGATCCTCCTCTCGATCCGCTCCCTGATCAGCCACTTGATCTGGCTTATATAGCCTTGTGTGGTGTAGGCTTTGGGGCTGATGCGGAGGGAGTCTTTCTTGGATGACGTGATGGAGTGCATCAGTCAAGTTCCGTGGTACTAAAGGGGCTGGATCCAGCGTGAGACCCAGCATTGGACTAAGTCGGATCCCTTCAGTCCTTTGTGTTTGATCAAGTATTCGATCCGCCTCTTGGCGAGGATCAGATCGTCAGTGAGAGCCGGAGGAGCCTCATCCCAAGACGGTTGGGCCGTGGCAGCTCCGTCGATGAAAGCCGGCAAAGCAGTGGCTTTGCCGGGAGCCGGAATATCCCTATGATAAAAGAATGTGGCTGGCCATTGTTTGACCGAGTCACTAGCTAGGATTTTGGGATATGCGCGCTCGCGTCTAAGCGAAAAGCTAATGGTACCGATGATATAAGGAACACCGGCAGTAATAGAGTTTCTCCGGACATGAAAATAGTACCGGAATAACGTCAAACTTGGCCTAATACCGAGAAAGCCCTCACACAAAGAAGCGTAAGCGCTCATATCTAAGAGAGAGTTGGGAGAAAGATGGTGGAGTTGAACTCCGTAATGGTCAATCACCTAGGAGAAGAACTCCGAGGGAGGAAACGACAAACCTCTGTCGAGGTGGGTGCCGAAGTGGACCCGCTCGCCTGCGCGCGGGTTGGGGACGGTTTCCTCGAAGCCGCTCCGCCAGTCGCCGGCGCGGAGGAGCCCTTCATTCTCCATGTTCTGTAGCTTCTCGTCGTCAAGCACGCAGGGGATCTAGACCCCGAGGAAGCTTTCCTTCTCCAGCGCCGCTTCCTTCGCCGCCGTCGCCGCCGCTGCCGCCAAGCCGGAAGAGGAAGAAGAAGCCATTTCTCCGGCGGGCAGATGACCTAGGATGGGCGGCGCTGGGAGTTTTTTGGGGAGGAACGGAGGAGCTCTGTGCGCGCGGGGGAGATTTGGAGGAGAGGAAAAGGCAAGGGAACATGTGAAGAGAGAAGCAGAAAATCCTAACCCCTTATATCCACCCACCCACGCTAAGATTCGTGTAAATGCTACAGTGTAACCGCCACACATCGTGGAAGGAACTGGGAAGGACCCACGCGATGATTACGTTGCCTCGATCTCCGCGTACGCATTGAAACGGCGCCTTGGTTCCACGAACTGTGGACCCACCAACGGTCGTGCTGACAGGATGTCTGTCAGATGACGTGACTTGACCATGACTAGTGTCAGGTGGCGTTAGAGACCAAATTCCGGCTTAGTTTGAAATCAAGCTGGAAAATCCGAGTAACCTGTTGATAGGTCCGACTTATTCTTAAGACCCGGATCGTATTTTTTGTTATGAAGTTTCAGGAACCCTTCAAGATTCTGCAAGCCGAAGATCAAGCTAGACGATGATAAATCCGACTTTGGATCTTGGAGACTTCCGGGGGCTGCTGTTGGGGATATACTTTCCGGGTATCCTCACAGTTCCTCACTGACCAGGGTGGCCCACTTCGGGTTAGAGCTTTGCTTCACGGGCGGCCCAGTCAGGGAGAAAGACGGAGTCCAATCCGGCTATGGGAAGGCCCAGAAGACTTACCGACTTAGGCCCATAGTGTTACTTGTAGTTCAAGATGCACTCTGTAACCGACTCTTAGTCGTAGCCGGATAGATCTCTCCTGTAAACCCTAGGCCGGATATCTATATAAGCCATCCTAGGGAGAGCCTTTAGGGCAACACTTTAGACCCTCAATAGTCTACAATCTCAACTCGCACAGGCGAACCCCTTGTAACCCATATTCCGGCTCTGCCGTATTACTGGATTGCTAGCAGGAGTAGGACCCGTCCAAAGCCGGTGGATTCGAACCTAGGTAAACTTGTGTGCTCACCGTCCCGGAACACCATACGTCTCACACCCCTTTCTTTCGCACGCCTCGAGGACCCCTTCATGGCGTACTTGTCCTCAATCCGACGACAGTCAGCTCTGCCCAGGCTTTCACGCAAGAGGAAGCCGCTGCATACGAGGAGGACGACGGTATCACATGGGAGGACGAGGTCTACACGAACGCGGAGGTAGCCGAGGATGAGGATGAGGTGGTGGAAGTACCGATGACCATTGCGGTGGACCTGAAAGGGAAGAAGAAGGCCGTGAAAGCGGAGGGCGAGAAAAAGAAGGAGGCGGCAGACGCGACCCCAAGTGGAGCTCGAGGGAGGATGAGTGCCTTGCCGAGGCTTGGAAGATCGTCAGCATAGACCCCATCACCGGCGCCAACCAGAACTCGGACTGCTATTGGAAGAGGGTGAAGGCGGTGTACGATGAGCATCGGTTGTTGGATCCTTACTTTAAGGACTTGCACCACGACCGCAATGACTCTGGTATGTCTCACTGTTGGTCCATGATCCAGCACGCCTGCAACAAGTGACACGACGTCATGGAGGAGGTGCGTCGCGTCCATGTCAGCGGCACAAACTACGACGATCAGGTAAACAACCCCCGTCACCCGCTCCCGCCCATTTCAGACTTGTGTTCGACTTGTGTTTTTCGTAGATGCGCGCCATGATCTCCGCCTACCATGAGGACAATGGCGACAAGGGGTTTAAGTCCATCCACGTCTTTGCACGGGTCGAGGGGTGCGACAAGTAGACGGAGACACGAACCTCTCTCGTCAAGGCCAAGTCCAGCACCTACGACTCGGGGACGGCGCCATCTGCGGCATCGGAGGGCCGGCCCATTGGCCAAAGGAAGGCCAAGGCCATGATGGACGCGGCGCCAGCCATCAAGAAACTACACTCGTCCATCCTAACTTGCATGGCCGACACCGCCATGCACACCGCCATGAGGGCAGAGCAGGCCACCGGGTTGGGGAGATCACCGCAACAAGGTGGGCATCAGTCATCGAGCGACAGGACATCAAGCTCGGCCTCATCAAGGCCAACGTGGTGGCAAAGAAGAGGAGGGAGGACTTGGCGATCTTGATGGTCGACACGAAGGACATGGACGCCGAGGTGAGGGTGTGGTGTGTTGATCGGCGCGTCCTGATCCTCTCTGAGAACCGAGCGACCACCAACCAGAACAATAGCCCGACACCGGCGACTGCGACCCTGACCCTGACCCCGATCCTCACCTAGGCCAGCACCGTTCTGCCACCGGCGACCCCGGAGGTGCCTCCTACCATGGCGGATGATTCCATCCCCATTTGACTTTCGTGTTCCCCGTATATTTATTTTGATCACCGACGTACATGTATTCCGGTGATTTGCGGCGATTGCATCGTCCGTACTATGCAGTGCTCGGTGACGGCAAACTATGTTTTAATTTTCGACGACTTTTTAAATGTTTGAATTTGCAATTACGATTGGATGGACCGTTTAGAGACGACGGATGAGAGACTTTAACTCCGATAAAAGATAACTGCGTTTGCGCGCCTGTAAAGCCAAACGCGGGAAAGATGTGTGTGTGGGGGAGTGGAGATGCTCTTAAGTTTCTGGGTACCAGCACTGTGCCTAGTCTAGACACGGCATCCGACGGAAACTACGGGGAAGGTGACACGTTTGGACGGAAGGAGTCGATATCGTTCGTTGACTTGGATGGGGTCGCGTTGATAAGCTCGCGAGTAAGCACCATCTCCCTTCCCGTCTACGACCACCCAAATCTCCCACCAAAAGCAATCACCAAGAGAGGAAGAGATGGAGGAATTAGCGTCAGCTGGCGGCTTGGAACCTGCCGAACTGGCGGAGGCGCCGAAGCTGGTCGGCTCTGTTTCTCAGGCCATGGAGGGTTTGGCCGCCCAGATCCAATCGTGCGATGGGAAATGTGCGCCTAGGAGCTGGGGGTGGAAGCTCGTCGGCCTCGATCTGGAGGTGCTCAAGGTGTACATGCTCAAGATCTGGTTCATCTCCGCCGGAGCCGAGCCACAGCGCGCTGGAGACAAGGCGCTGGCTCTGCAGGCCAGGGATGCAACCTACTTCATCGATGACCTCCAGGATATGATACTCGCGTGCTGCACCCTAGCCCGGCGAGCCAAGATTCTTAGCCATCAATTCAAGCTCTTTCCTGCTCTATGCTATTGTTCGAACCGCCTGCTTGGGTTGCTTGCGCCGAAACCACTAAGCAAGATCATGAGGGACATCAAAGTTGTGAATGAAGAAACTCGCAGGATTGGTCATCTGCTACAAAAGGGCGCAGGCTCATCGTCCACTTCGTTGCTACCGCCACCGCCGCCGCCTGATTCGGGCAGGGAAATCCTTCAGGCCAAGGTACTTCCCCAGACGAGCTATACCCCTTTTGAATTAATTGCTCAACTGAAGAAACGAGTCTTATACTATATACAATACAAACAAAATAAAAGGAAAAGGAAAAGAAACTGGTAGCACGTTTGAGGACACTAGAAACCCGGTCTGAATGCTCGATATCAAGCACCCCTACGGGGTTCTACCTACAAGTTCATATTACAAAAGGGAAATGATACTACTCCCCCGGGGAATCGTTTCGTCGGGCCCACCGCACGCGTGTTCCTCTCCCCTGCCTTCTTCCTCGCTGCAGACGCGTACCGCCCGCCTGTCCCTGCAGCTCCGCCGCCACGCCGCCACCCGCTCGGGCAGCTCCGGCTGTCGCGCCGCGCACCTGCCCTGCAGCTCCGGCCGCCGCGCCGCCATGGGCCTCCATCCCCCGCCGCTGCAAGGCTCGCCGCCATGGGCCTCCCTCCGCTGCCGCGCCGCCACCTGCTCGGGCAGCTCTGGCCGCGACGCCATGCACCCGCCCCTATAGCTCCGGCCGCCGCGCCGCGCACCCGCCTCTGCAGCTCCCCGCCACCTCGCCGCCATGGCCTCCACCCCCCGCTGCTGCTCGCCGGAGGCTGTCGCCCTCCCCTAAAGCTCGCCGAAAGCCGCCACCGATCTCTGCCCCGGCCTTCTTCCTGAACCAGATGTTGCCCTGCTACCCCTGTCTACCTGCAGGCAGGCGTCGAGGCGTCTCTGTCAAGGGCCTCGTCGGACATGTGCAGACGGCCCCCGACGATGCTACACACGGCGACCGAACCTGCTACATACGGCTTCTGATGTTGCTACCTACGGCCACAGTAGTTGCTACCTGCGGCATCCGAACCTGCTACTTGCGGTGAGCGGCGCTGATGCCTGCAGCGAGCGGTCCTGCTACACGCGGCGACCGGACCTGCTACATATGACTTGTGGTGTTGCTACATGCGGCGAGCGGCGCTGCTATATGGCATATTTTTTTGCTACACTTTTTGCTCTGACGATGTCTCTGACGAAGTCAGGCTTTTGCTACATTAGCATAATCATCTTGCTACATCGGTTTTCTGATTTTGCTACAAAAGCGCAATTGTTTTGCTACGCGGTATCCGGCGAAAGTCTCCGGCGAAAGGCTTCGGCGAGTCTCCGACGAAGTCGATATTGCTACATTAGTACTTTTTTTTGCTACACGGTCGCCGGCGAGATCTCCGGCGAGGTCCAGTCTATTTTTGTATTTTCTATGCCGAACCGTTTTCTGCTACATGTAGCAAAAACGGGATATTTTGTAGCAAAAACGGGGCGTTTGTAGAAAAAGCGAGAGTTTGGCTGTTTTTAAGTGGACACGTGTCGTGAGGACCCGGGGGATCGGAAGTTTTGATCCCCCGGGGGACGCCTAGTACGACCCATTACAAAAGTAACAAAGTTTCGGGAAACCCAGAACACCAACACCAACACCAACAGAAGTTCAGGGAACCAAAGACTTCAACCCTCTGCGATCATCAGCACCCCAGCTTGTTGCCTTGCCATCAAAGGAAATCCTCTCTGCTCACCAGCGAATTCCCAAGTCTCCTTGAATAACTCATCAGCTCTCACCCTAATAGCTCTTTTCTCTTCTTCCTTGTACATCCCTGCCTAGCAATTGAGGAAAGCACATATAGTGAATACAATAGACACAGGGGATTTCAGATGATATTGGTCAAAAGTTATTTTGTTTCTGGTTGTCCATAAAAACCAGCAAACAGCAGCCAAAAGAAGAGTATGAAATTTTCGCCCTCCCCGCCAGAACACCTGCATCCAGGTTAAGCATTGCCACATTTATTTGGGACAAGTATTAGTATGAAACACTGCTCCAACGATACCCCACACAAACTTTGCAGAAGTGCAAATAAAAAAAAAGTGATCCGTACTCTCATCCTGATTACAATAAGAACAAGTTGGATTACCAGTCCATTTCCTTTTTTTCATGTTGTCCCTTGTCAAAATAGCATTGTACATTGCTTGCCATAAGAATTTTTTAATTTTCAAAGGTATCTTTGCCATCCAGATCAAATTGTAGTTTGGACCAGCAATATTCTTCTCCAAACGCTTAGGGCATCTCCACCGGGCCGACCAAAACGCGCGACCGAAACGGTCCGTTCTGTCTGTTTGGGTCGGCCCACTGTCACTTTGGGGTCGCGGTCCGGCCTGTCCGGACGACCGTGCCCAGCAACGCGACCCAAATGTCCGCGCCTGGCCAGCGCTGTCCAGACCTGGCCCTTTGTATATGAATAGTAGAGCCAATTTACATAGATAAATGTATATTTTGACAAGCAAATAAACTAGCTTAGGTAATATAATTAAAATAGTGCTCCATTTCCAAAAAATTAAAATAGTGCTTACATATAAATAGTTCACTCACATGGTTCGATAAAAAACAACCAAATGTCACTCAAATTGCAGAAAACAAATAAGGGGTTAAGGATTTTGGTTTCCTGCACGAGCCCATATATGTTCAACCAAATTTAGTTAAAGCCGGTCATGGGTGTGCCCGTGACGCAAATTTTCATGCACTTGCATGAATTCTTCCCAAGACGCTACACCTGGCTCTGGCTCAACCAATTGACCCTGGAAATCCCAGCCTTGGTCCAAAATGCTGTCATCACGCTCGTCCTCCACGATCATGTTGTGCATGATCACACACGCAGTCATCACATCCCACATTCTCTTCGTGCTCCAGGTTCTAGCAGGGTAGCGAACAATAGCCCATCTTGACTGAAGCACACCAAATGCTCGCTCCACATCTTTCCTAGCGGCCTCTTGCTCTTTCGCAAACCTCTTGCATTTCTCATCTCCAGGGTTGTGGATTGTCTTCACGAAGGTGGCCTAGGATGGATAGATACCGTCAGCTAGGTAGTACCCCATATCATATGCATTGCCATTGATCTCATAGGAAACTTGTGGGGCATTGCCTTCTGCCAGCCTAGCAAACACCGGAGACCTCTGCAGCACATTGATGTCATTGTTTGATCCAGTCATGCCAAAAAAAGGAGTGCCAAATCCAGAGATCCTGTGATGCAACAACCTCAAGTATGACAGTGCAACCCTCCGCATGCCCTTTGAACTGCCCTTGCCAACCAAAAGGATAGTTCTTCCACTGCCAATGCATGCAGTCGATGCTGCCAAGCATCCTAGGAAACCCCCTACATTCGTTGATGGACAGAAGGCGGGAAGTGTCTTCGGTGTTTGGCTCTCTCAGGTATACTTTGCCAAACACCGCTACAACTGCGCTGCAGAATCTATACATGGCCTCATGGCATGTAGACTCGCTCATGCGCATGTAGTCATCGAGGAGATCATCCGGCACTCCATATACAAGCTGCCGAATGGCAGCTGAACATTTCTGGTAGGAGGAGAAGCCAAGCTTACCGGTGCAATCGTACTTGGCCTCGAAGTAGTCGTCGTACTCCCTCACCCCATTAAGTATGTTCAAGAACAGGTTCCTGGACATCCGATAGTCCTTGTAAAGGCGTATGTGGCCCTCTTCCCGATCGCGTTCATGGTTGGCTTCGCCAGCTTCGCCGGGCCACCTCTACGCGGCGGGAGGAGGTAGTTGTCGTGCACCATCTGTGAAGCCGCCAGAAGAATTTCGGTCTCACCGTCAGACTCCTCCTCGGACGATGACTCGACGTAATTCTTGTAGAACTTGATCGCCCTTCTCCTGCTGCCCATTTGTCAAGTACACTGTCGTCAATGGCTGTACCTGTTAGAGTATATTTGTGTATTGTAGTTTCCCCATATGTTAGGGGGCTTTTTGTATATTTGCACCTGTACATGTACTATATATTCTGGCCTTTGGCCCTCTGGTAATACAAGATCTATTATCCTAACATGGTATCAGAGCTGTAAGGCTTTTTTTTTCTCTCTCTTCTCCCGCCGCCGCCGTCACCGACACCGCCGCCGGCCGCCGCCGCCTCCTCTCCGTCCGGTCGCCGCCCGTCGTCGACCGCCGCCGGCCGCCGCCGTTCCCTCTCCCTCCGCCGGCTGCCGCCCCGCCTCCCTCGTCGCCCGTCGGCCAGCCGCCGCCTCAGTCTCGCCAGATCCAGATCCGTTCGATCTGGTTTGAGTTGAAAAAAAAACATGTCTTCCTCCTTGGGCTATGTTGCGATTCCTCACTGCCCGGTGATTTTTGATGGCGCGAATTATCCTGATTTCGCTGCCTTTATGCGCGTTCATATGCGCGGTCTTCGCCTTTGGGGTGTGCTTTCCGGTGAGGTCTCCTGTCCACGGCGCCTCGTTGTGCCTCCTGTGCCTCGTGCACCGATGCCCGTTGTCCTTGCTCCCGATGCTACTCAGGCGGTCAAGGATGCAGCCCAGAGTGCTGATGAGTCTGCTCGGGCTGATTATGAGCGCCAGGTCTAGGCGCATTCTGCTGCTACTACGACCCTACCGGCTGGATTTGGCTGATTACACTCAGTGGATAGATGAGGATGCTCGTGCTGCTGCTGTTCTCACTTCCAGTGTTCTGCCTCAGTATGCTGCTGAGTTCATGGGTCTTCCCACTGCTGCTGCTCAGTGGGCTTTTCTTCGTCAGCGCTATCAGCCATCTGGAGATGCTCTTTATCTATCCGTGGTTCGTCAGGAGCATGATCTTAAGCAGGGTGATTCTACTATTGATGATTTCTACACTCAGAGTGCTGCTATTTGTCGTCAGCTTGACTCTCTTCGTACAGCGGTGTGTAACACCTGTCCCTGTTGTCTGATTGTGCGCGCGGATCTGGAGTTTCAGCGCGTCTTTGAGTTCTTGTCACGGCTCCGCAAGGAGTTTGAGCTGCGCCGTGCCCAGCTGCTTGCCCGTGGTCGTGTTCCGCTCTCTGAGGTACTGGCTGAGCTTCGTGCTGAGGAGACTCGTCTTTGTGGTGCAGGTCTTCTTGAGGTTCCATTTGTTCTTGCTGCTCATGGCCCCCCCGTGCCGTCGGCTTCGTCGCGGTCTCTCGCGCTGCCGCTACTCTCTACTCCACCGGCCCAGGGTCAGCGTCAGTCTCAGTAGCCTCGTGGTTCTCGTCCTCCCTGTGCCCACTGTGGCAAGCCTGGCCACGACATCTCTGGTTGCTGGACGAGGGATCCACGCTTACGTCAGCAGTATCTTGCTCGTCGCCAGTCTGGTTCTTCAGGATCTTCTGCTGTTGCCTCTGGACCTACTACTGGTGCTTCTGGACCTCCTGCTGGTGCTCTGTCTGATCAGGATATTATTCGTGGTCTTCGTAGTCTGCTCGCTGCTACAGGCTCCTCCTCGTCGGGTACTGCTGGTTCTGTGACTGGTTCTTCTGGCACTGTGCGACCATCATCTTCTACACAGTCAGGTACGTCATCCCCGTGGTATCTGGATTCTGGAGCTTCTTTTCATATGACTTCTACATCTTCTATTCTTTCTACTCTTCACTCTCTTATTTCTCCTGTCCGTGTTATTACGGCTGATGGTACCTCTCTTCCTGTTTCCAGTCGAGGCACCCTCTCTACCTCCTTCTCTGTTCCTGATGTTTCTCATGTTCCCAGTCTTAAGATGAACCTTTTCTCTACTAGTCAGCTTACTGATTCTGGTTGTAGGGTCATTCTTGATGCTGATTCTTGTGCTGTTCAGGACCGTCGTACACAGGCTCTGGTTGGAGCTGGCCCTCGGAGCATTGAGTCTCCGGGGCTCTGGGAGTTAGACTGGCTTCGCGTTCCTTCTGCCGACACTTCTTCTGCCACTTCTCCTGCGGTTGCTGCTTCTGTCACTGGCTCTTTTCAGCAGTGGCATCATCGGCTGGGTCATCTTTGTGGCTCCCGTTTATCATCCTTAGTTCGTCGTGATCTTCTGGGGCTTGTCTCAGGAGATGTGTCGTCGCTACATTCGTGTCAGGGTTGTAGGTTAGGTAAACAGATTCAGCTTCCCTATCCTACTAGTGTGTCTGTATCTCAGCGACCTTTTGATTTAGTTCATTCAGATGTGTGGGGTCCGGTTCCCTTTGCTTCAAAAGGGGGTCACCGATACTATATTTTGTTTATTGATGATTTTTCACGGTACACCTGGTTATTTTTTATGCGCTCTCGCAGTGAGGTGCTTGCCATTTATCAGCGCTTTGTGGCTATGGTTCGTACCCAGTATTCCACGCCTATTCGTGTTTTTCGTGCTAATTCTGCAGGCGAGTATATCTCTCAGCACCTGCGTGGCATCCTTGCTGAGCAGGGCACCCTTGCTCAGTTCTCGTGTCCCGGCGCCCATGCTCAAAATGGTGTCGCCGAGCGTAAGCATCGTCATATTCTTGAGACTACTCGCGCTATGATGATTGCTTCCTCTCTTCCGCCGCATTTTTGGGCTGAGGCTGTCGCTACGTCGACTTACCTCATTAATATCCAACCTTCAGCTGCTCTTCAGGGTGGCATTCCTCTCGAGCGTCTTTCTGGCTCCTGTCCAGACTACTCGGCTCTTCGTTTATTTGGATGCGTTTTGCTATGTTCTTCTCCCTCCTCGTGAACGCACCAAATTAACCGCTCAGTCTGTTGAGTGTGTTTTTCTCGGCTACAGTGATGAGCATAAGGGCTATCATTGTTGGGACCCCGTTGGTCGTCGTATGCGCATCTCTCGTGATGTCACGTTCGATGAGACGCGTCCTTTCTATCCTCGTCCCACCTCTGGCACTTACCCAACGGATGATCTCTCTTTTCTTCTTTTTCCTGATACACCTTCCGCTGTCTCTTCTCCTCCACCTCCTCCTTCTACTGCGCCTCCTTTGTCTTCGGCGCCATCCTCTCCTCCGTCTAGTTCCCCTAGTTCTCCTCGGTCTCCAGCTTCGGATCCTTCCTCCGTGCCTTCTTCTTCCTCCTCTTCTGATGAGTCATCTTTAGCGGATGAGCTTCCTTCCTCACGACCTGTTCGTCAGCGTCGTGCTCCAGACCGTTACTCCCCTAGTCAGTATGGTCTCTCTGTAGTTTCCGAGCCGACTTCTTATCAGGATGCTGCGTGTCATCCTGAATGGCAGCTTGCCATGGCTGAGGAGATTGCTGCGCTTGAGCGCACAGGCACCTGGGATCTTGTCTCTCCCCCTTTTGGTGTTCGTCCTATCACATGTAAGTGGGTCTATAAAATTAAGACCCGCTCTGATGGATCTCTTGAGCGTTATAAATCGCGTCTTGTGGCTCGTGGTTTTCAGCAGGAACATGGTCGTGACTATGATGAGACTTTTGCTCCTGTGGCACATATGACCACTGTGCGTACTCTTCTTGCTGTTGCTTCTGTTCGACGCTGGTCTGTGTCCCAGCTTGATGTTCAGAATGCTTTTCTTAATGGCAAGTTGAGTGAGGAGGTTTATATGCAGCCTCCTCCTGGGTATTCCGTTTCCGATGGGATGGTTTGTCGTCTTCGACGTTCTCTTTATGGCCTTAAACAGGCCCCCCGTGCTTGGTTTGAGCGCTTTGCCTCTGTGGTGACTGCTGCTGGTTTCTCTCCTAGTTCTCATGATCCAGCGCTTTTTGTTCACACTTCTCCTCGTGGACGCACTCTTCTCCTTCTCTATGTTGATGATATGATCATTACTGGTGATGATCCTGAGTATATTGCCTTTGTCAAGGCTCGCCTTCGTGATCAGTTTCTTATGACTGATCTTGGTCCTCTTCGCTATTTTCTTGGGATTGAGGTTTCATCCACTTCTGATGGGTTTTCTATCTCTCAGGAAAAGTATATTCAGGATTTTCTTGCTCGGGCTGCTCTTGCGGATGAGCGCACCGTTGAGACTCCTATGGAGCTTCATGTTAAGCTTCGTCCTACGGATGGTGATCCTCTTCCTGATCCCACTCGTTATCGCCATCTTGTTGGGAGTCTCGTTTATCTTGCTGTCACCCGTCCTGATATCTCTTATCCTGTTCATATTCTGAGCCAGTTTGTCTCAGCTCCTACCACTGTTCACTACGGTCATCTCGGTGTCCTCCGTTATCTTCGTGGCACGATTACTCGTCGCCTTTTCTTCCCTCGTTCTAGCTCTCTCCAGCTCCAGTGCTACTCGGATGCTACGTGGGCGAATGATCCTACGGATCGTCGTTCCCTTTCTGCTTACTGTGTGTTTCTTGGTGGTTCGCTTGTTGCTTGGAAGACGAAGAAACAGGTAGCGGTTTCCCGTTCGAGTGTTGAGGCTGAGTTGCGGGCTATGGCTTCGGTGACTGCTGAGGTGACCTGGTTACAGTGGTTGCTTGCAGATTTTGGGGTCTCTGTTACGACACCCACTCCACTTTTGTCAGACAGTACAGGTGCTATCAGTATTGCACGTGATCCGGTCAAGCATGAGCTGACCAAGCATATTGGTGTTGATGCTTTTTATACACGTGCTCAGGTGCAGGATGAGGTTGTTGCGCTCCATTATGTGCCTTCAGACTTGCAGTTGGCAGATTTCTTTACAAAGGCACAAACCCGTGCTCAGCATGATTTCTTACTCTCCAAACTCAGTGTTGTGGATCCACCATGAGTTTGAGGGGGGGTGTTAGAGTATATTTGTGTATTGTAGTTTCCCCATATGTTAGGGGGCTTTCTGTATATTTGCACCTGTACATGTACTATATATTCTGGCCTTTGGCCCTCTGGTAATACAAGATCTATTACCCTAACAGTACCAACTCCCGCAGCGGACCAGATTACCAAGAAAAGGCCGGTGAACGCACGTTGGCAAACGATTGTTCAATCGTCAATGGCGGCGGCGGCTGCTTGCGTCTGCTCTTCGCGCGGTATATGGAAGGCAAGGGTTTGGGGGAGGAGTGTTTTTGTGCCACTGGCTACAGGGCCCGGCTGAACAAGTGGTCGGACACGCGAGGCAACGCGCGTTGTCCGGGCTGACCTAGTGGTCACACAAATTAGGTGCACGGATGGGTCGAGACGGACGTGTCGGGATGGTTGGGTCGTGCCGCTGCAACGCCACGCACGTCACGCTCGTCCGCGAGAACGGGTTCGGACGTGCCGGGACGGGTTGGGTCGACCCGGTGGAGATGCCCTTATACATGGATTTAGTAGTGAAGATCCCTTTCTTATTGAGTGACCAAGTAACCCTATCAACATCATCTGATATAGGAACATCTTGATGCCTACTCAATATATATTGCCACTAAGCCGTCAGGTCAGGGCTCAGCCTTCTCTTGAAAGCATTGTTCAGGAATTCGGTAATTGGTAATTGCTCGCTCGGCTTGTGAGTAGCGATTAATCGGTGAATCGTCCATTTAATTGGACTATATGTGTGTGTGTGTCTATATATATATTGTACGCATGTAAAAAGCTTAGACAAGAGGTAGAATTGTAACCTGGACGTTGTAGTATTATACCATGCTCCCAGCAAGGGTCGGGAGGATCCCAAACCCAAGCGATTTGAGAGCGGGAGGGGGTTGGGCGGGGTCATGGGCCAAATATTGGCCTTGGTCTGCCCTTTCAGTTACCTGATCGATGATGATTAACCGGGCTGACAGTCGATTAAATTCCATTTAATCGCCCTGGCCACTTGACGCACCCAATATGTGGTAAGCGATTAAATGGCCATTTAACTGATTAGTCGGCTGAATTCTTGAACAATGCCTGAAAGTAATATTAAAGTTCATCTGAACACATCGCAGGAAGGTTTTTATTAGGCTCCCGACTAATGTCAAAGAGCAATGGATAAGATTCATGTAAGCTTGCCCCATCCAGCCATGAAACTTTCCAAAATCTCACAATATCTCCTTTATGTAAAATTATTTCTCTCCCTTCAATATAGATTATGTAAAATTATTTTTCTCCCTTCAAAATAGAAATCCTTTACTTTCAATAAAGCTTCCCAGCTTGGCCATTAAATCTTGTCTTCGCAGTGGCAACAGTTTTAGTGCGCAAATATTTTGCTCTCACAAATTTTTTTGCCATACAATTTTCACCACCATTTCACCAATAAACTGATGTTTTGTTTTCTCAAATCTTTGACATTCGACCCACCTTTGGATTTTGATCTACATATCCTTTTCCATTTAACCATATGGTATCTTATCTTTTTATTCTTACATTTCCTTAGAAACTCCTTATATGTTTAGTCAATTTCTTAATAAAGTCTTAATTAAGAAAAATATCGACATATAATAAGATGGAATTCCTGTCAAGCAGGATTGCAATAGAGTCAATCTACCCATGGTTTTTAAGGCGTCAGGGCACCCTCAGATGTAAGGCGTCATGCTCGCCTTAGAAATCAACGGAAGGTGTCAGCCTTGGAGCTCTGAGGCGCCTGAAGCGTAGCTTAGGCGCGTAGGGCGTCGTCTTGTGCCAACTCGGACACCTTAGCTGGAGCTGCAGGGGAAAATGGGGAAAAAAGAGATGGGGTAGCCACACACGGTTAAGAGTATAAGGATTTAGAGAGGAAGGATCTACTCCAATGTACATTGTGCGGCTAGAGATTCCATGCTGGAGCGACACAGCTCAAGCAACACCTTTCAGGGGGTTCTAGTGTTGGAACTAATCTTGTTATTAGTGCTTAGTTTAGATGATTAGATGTGAGTCATGCTTGTAGTAGTAGCTGCGGCAGTATGCACGTGTAAAGACGTGTCCATGAGTGTACATGCAAGCTAGTGTATGGTTAGTTAGTTGTATACTTATCTAGTAGTCTGATGCACGCATAGGCTAGTTTGTGTGTTTAGCCGAGTCAAGTAGTGCATGCTGGCCAGGTCATCTGGATCATGGAGCGATTCCAGGGTGCTTTGGATGTGGTCATGTGTGAGTAGCGGCAGTAGCGGTTGCATGTTGCCAAGTCTTTGTACTGTATATAAATCTTGCACTGCATAATGAAAAGGAGTTGCCTGCGGGCAGATAAAACAATGTAGCATCTGTGAGTGCCAAGGAAGCGAGTCTCGGCAGAACCTTTGTGTTCTTCCTTGGTGTAGTGTGCGTGTGTATTCTGAGAGATTGTGAGAGAGGAGAGGAGCTGGGAGTTGCAGCTCCAACATCTAGTGAAGTGCATAATTTTCCCGGGGCAACCGTTGAAATTAGGAAAGAGATTAGCAACTTCTTAAACACAAGGAAGTTTAAAGCTATGAGCAATATTTAGACGGGGGCGATGAAGCTGAAGTTCGAAGACATCGTTTCGTCACCTGGACAAGATAATTTGAGGCCTACGCCATGAACTTCTAGGTTCTAGTCATTATTATGCTATGTAACTTGTGTTGAACTTATGCTAATTTTAGTTATTAAATCTCCTATCTGGTTGTATATATTCATGTGTCTAAGGCGTCAAAGCTTCGCCTTATGCTTTAAGCGCTTAAAAGGTGAAAAGGTCCCTAGGTGCATTAGACCGCCTTACTTCCTTAAACACCATGAAGCTATCCCCAGAGGAAGCATTATCACATATCAGCAAATCGCAGTCAAGGTTTTGAGGGCAGCAAAAGTTGCAGGAACCCCTAAATACTTTATAGGTAAATTTCCAACCGGACAATTGAACATATCAGCATAAAAGCCTGTAATATTGTTATCTCCATTGATAGTGAAAACGTCACTTTTTAGGAAGTCTATTTTTAACCCTGACATGAGTTCAAACAAGTAAAGGAGTAATTTTGAATTGACAGCTTTGTCAGGTTCATGAGTGAAAGTGATTTTTAGCCTTCCTAAAAATCTTACAATTAACATGTTGCCTTTCACAAGTTCTTGGCATACGATTTCATAATATCCTATAGAGATTAGTGGCACAGTACCACGTTTCATTGAAACTCAAGATTTTAATTAGCTGTGGAATTTTTCTAAATTTAGTTGTTGGTCGTAGGAGAATACTTTGAAGACAATCAGTGCAGTATCTGTTTGGGCAGGGTTCAGTAGTAATTGACACCAAAGGGCACAAAGGTCTGTAGATGGCATAGAACTGTGCTAACAATTACTATTGGCAGATGGTTGGAATAGTTTCATCTGGGTCAAGGAAACTGTTACAGTATTTGCTGAACAAAAGAAATCCAATAGATCACGGCCGAGTTGTATGCCATGCCATCAATAGGTCTATTCATCTCAGAATGGACATTTAATTTACTCCCTCGGCTCCAAAATATAAGATGTTTTAGACTTTTTCTGAAACACATGTATCTAGACATTTTTTTGTGTGTAGGTTCACTCATTTTACTCTGAACCTATACACTAAAAGACGTCTAGATACATGCGTTTCAGAAAAAGGCTAAAACATCTTATATTTGGAATGGAGGGAGTAGATGATTTAGTTGCGAATAGACAGTGCTGAAAATTCGGTACTTCAGTGTGGAACAGGGTATTGAAAGTTGGTAGCAGGTGTTCATACAGAAACTTCATGTTTGGTCAGTTGACATTGCCTGGAATAAGAACCGAAGGGGAGTTACAAAATCCTAACCTTGCACAGTACATTACATGCTACACTGGCCAGGATCTTACGAGGAGACTGCTAGAAGCTGGCGTGGTGAAGGCTAGGCCAACACTGTGAGGGTTGGGGGGGGGGGGGGGGGGGGGGGGGGGGTCGCAAGAGAGTGCATCGCTGGGGAAGGGTCCTTGTAGGCGTCGGCTGAGGAATTGAGCCTCTGCGGCTCTGCGCGGCATGGATGATGGCCGCGGGTGCATCACTGGGGAAGGGTCCTCGTAGGCGTCGGCTGAGGAATTGAGCCTCTGCGCTATAGATGGAAGTGGGTCACCATTAGGGTACCCTTTACCCTCTTTAGTTCAAAAAAATGAACTAACCTTATCAAAATGATGATGTCATCACAAAAGTTAGTTCATTTTGTTGAACTAAAGAGGGTAGAGGGTACCCTATTATTGACACACTTCCATCATTACTCTGCGCGGCATGGATGATGGCCGGGTAACGATCGAGGAAGCGCTCGCTCTCATCGGAACTGTAACGGAGACCCGCGGCGCTGGCTAGGGAGGGAATAGTGGCGTCGAAGCCATGCCTATGGCTTGGGGTTGGAGACGGCCGCGGGTAGCGGGCGGTGGCGGTCCGCTCGTTCCTGGGTGGCGAGCTCAGTCCTTGGTGAGGAGCGCTGGCTATTAGGATCCTTTTTTTGACATGCTATTAGGACCATGTAATAGGGAAAAACGGTTTGGGAAATTTAGCCCGTGGTGGCACTGTTCGTGAATAACACAGCAAATAGAGGTAAACAGATATAGGACGTACCAAACATACCTGTTTCAAATTAATACTCCCTCCGTCCTCGAATAACTGACTTGGATTTGTCTAGATTCGCATGTATCTAGACACATTTTAGTTGAAAGGTACAAAGAATCTAGATAAACTCAATTCACTTATTTCAAGACGGAGGGAGTAGTAAAGATGACCGCATCGTCTGCGTATTGAAGAATAGCTACTTCATTAGGAATCAAGTCAGGAGCCTGGTGGACTCAGAAACTTTTTGAAGCCTGGGCAAATGCGCCTATGGTGTGATTTTTCAGATAAAATTGTTGTTCAAAGTCATGTAACACAAGCTGAGGTGCCACCGGCATGCCTGGGCGGTCGCCCGGGCTTGAGGGACCTTGGGTCCGCTCAGCCAACAATCAAACCATTTGTTTTAGCTTGAATGACCATTTTGCTCAGGACCTCACCAGCCATATTAAACAAACCAGGGGACAAAGGGTCCCTTGTCGAACCCCATTTGCACTCTGGAAATAGGATCCCATGACATTATTTATTTTCACTGCCACCGTACCATTATGCAAAATTTGATGAATCCAATTACACCAAACTTCAGAGAAACCCCTCACCCTATGACAATCCAACAAAAAGTTCCAATTTACTTTGTCGTATGCCTTCTCGAAATCAAGCTTCAAAACAATACCCACTTGCTTTTTCACACTGAGTAAAATGAATTATTTCATGAAGGGACATGATACCATCAGTGATGTTTCTTTTGTTTATGAAAGCATTTTGTTGCACACTAAACATTTTATCAGCATAAGGATCCAACCTTGACGAAAGAGTTTTTGTTATCAACTTATAGATGCATCTAAGGAGACAAAATGGACGAAATTGTTGAATTTTATTAGCATCATTCAGCTTAGGCAATAAGGTAATCACTCCATAATTCAACCTTTGCACATCCAATTGACCAATACAAAGTTTCTCAAACATATATACATAATGTCAGTTTTAACAATATCCCAACAGTGCTGGAAAAACTCAATGCGAATATTGTCAGGGCCATGAGCTTTGTTTAGTTTCATTGAAAAGAGAGCATGTTTAACTTCCTCTACTGTGAAGCTTCTAGTTAAATCCAGATTGTCAGAACATTTAACTTCTCGTTTTCCTCCCATAAATCAGGCTGAGGTATTTGGCCGCGACAAGGAGAAGAATGACATAGTGCAAATGCTCATCCACCCACGCGGCAAGGCTGCTGCACCTGACAGGACGGTCTCTATTTTTGGTGCTGGAGGAATTGGGAAGACAACACTCGCCCAGATGGTGTTCGACGATACAGAAGTCAGGCAGCATTTCGATGTAAGGTGTTGGGTCTCTGTTTCCACTAGTTTCAACCTAATGAAGCTCACATCTAAGATCCTAAGCTCGGCCCAGCCATCTTGGGATGGCTCTGCTGAGAAGATGGTGGATGTTCAAATGCTTCAGTCCGAGCTCCGTCGATTCGTTACATCCAAGAGGTATCTGATTGTTCTCGATGATGTATGGAACAGCACGGATGATATCTGGCTGGATATGCTCGCTCCTCTACAGTCTGCAGATATTGGGAGCAGAATTCTGGTGACTTCTCGCACGGGCACGGTGCCTCGTTCCCTTGGCACATCGCAGCTCCACACCCTGAATCCGCTAAATAGCGACGATTGCTGGGCCCTGCTCAAGCAACATGCTTTTCCGAGTGATAGCGAGGATGTCTGTCCAGACCTCCAGCTGATCGGGAAGCAAATTGCTGCAAAAATCAACGGATCGCCTTTGGCTGCCAAACTGGTGGGAGGTTTGCTGGGAGATACAAGGAGCAAAAATCAGTGGATGAATATCATGAAAAAAGGATTACAAGACAACGATGTTTTCCCTGTCCTACGCTTGAGCTATATATACCTGCCGGTACACCTCAAGCGGTGCTTCGCATATTGCAGTTTGTTTCCACCAGGCTATAAGTTTGATCCAGCTCACTTGTCCTGGCTTTGGATTGCCGAGGGTTTTGTTCAACCTCAAGGCAGGGCTAAGAAAAGGATAGAAGACATAGCTAGAGAATACTTCGATCAACTTGTTTCACGCTCACTTTTCCAAGAAATCAAGCTTGGACCCAAGACGTATTACTTGTTGCACGGGTTACTTCATGATCTTGCAAAGTCTGTTGCAGCGGAGGACTGCTTTCACATTGAGGATGGCATGAACTGTGACATCCCATCAACAGTTCGCCATGTGTCTGTCACCATGAACAGCCTACCTGGTCTCACAAACTTCTGCGGGCTCGAAAAGCTGCGCACCTTGTTAATTCAACCATCACTTCCGTTCTCCTTCAGTTGCTTCCAAGAGGATTTTGCTGTCAAGTTAAAATGTCTCCTAGAGAAGTCAAAACATTTGCGTGTCCTGGATCTCAGCATCTGTATCCTAGAAGAGTTGCCCCAATGCATTGATAACTTACTGCACCTCCGTTACCTATCTATCCATGGCTCCATCCAGAGGCTTCCTGAGTCGATTGGCAAGCTCCTGAATCTGCAAACATTGTGCTTCGCTGGGAAATGTTCCCTTGATAAGCTTCCTGCAAGCATTAGTATGCTTTTCAATTTGCGGCACCTTCTTGTTGAAACAAAGTATACTGCTGGATTGACGGGCATTGGTAGGCTAGCTAACCTTCAGGGATCACTTGAGCTCCATGTTGAGAAGAGGGAAGGGCATAAAGTAGAAGAGTTGAGAAACATCAATGGTCTCCGTGGGTTGCTCAAAATAAAAAATCTAGAAAATGTTCCAAGCTATGAAGAAGCCTGTAAAGCTGAGTTGAATAAGAAATCATATCTTAGTTCTCTGAATTTGGAATGGAGCTCCGCTAGTAGAAATAACCCCCTGCCTGCTGATGCAAAGGTACTTGAGGGCCTACAGCCGCACCTAGGCATAAAGGTACTAAATATTAGAAGGTACTGTGGTACCGAAACTCCCAAGTGGCTACAGTCATTGCAGCAGCTGTGTTCCTTGCACCTTACAAATTGCAGGAGTTTGGCCATGCTTCCTCCACTGGGGCATTTGGGGTCACTCAGGTACTTACACATGAAGGAGCTGTGTGCAGTTGACCGAATCGGACATGAGTTTTATGGCACTGGTGATGTGGCATTTCCATCTCTAAAATTCCTTGAATTTGATGATTTTCCAAGGTTGCATGACTGGTCTGGAAGAGAAGGCAGAAAATCATTTCCATGCCTTGAAAGATTAGTTATAATGGATTGTCCAAAATTAGTCGAAATTCCTCCGTTCTTTCCATCTACTCGTGAAATTACCATTGAGCGTACACGATTAATACCATATATGAGGCTTGCAGCTTTTTCTTCGACTTCAGAGAAGTTCCAGCTGGATGTATTCACAACTTCTCTCGACTTCAACGGGTTACTCAGCAAACAGCACGTAGAAGCCATTGCGGCCTTAAACATAAGTGGTGCTGAAGAAGTTGTTGCTACTGAAGAAATCGGGTCCTTTGTTTCTCTACAAAGGATGCAGCTTTCTCGGTGTAATTTTACGGACCAGAATTTTAGTAGGTTTCTCCAGGCTCTGCCTTGTCTGTCCTCGTTGGATATAATAGACCTGCCTAACATAACATCTCTTCCAGCATCGGAAACACTTAAGTTTAGCACAATGCTCACTGAGTTGTCCATACGGACCTGTCGGTTGTTTCAGTCTATGTCATCGCTGCAGTCTTTTGATTCGCTGAAGTATCTGGTGATCGAGAGGTGCCCTAAAGTAACAGCAAAGTCATTTCCGTTGAACTTTAGGAGCCTATCATCTCTCAAAGTGCTGTGAATATCTTACTGCTCAGAGCTCCAATCTTTACCAGCATGTGGTCTGCCATCCTCACTAGAAACACTTCATATAATTGGGTGTCACCCAGAGTTGTCCAGCCAATCAAGAAATAGGAATGGACATTACTTTGATAAGCTTGCAATAGTACCTACTGTATTGATTCAGTGAAAGAATATTTGGCAGGTATATGTAAATTTCGGCTCTCTTCTTTTCCATTTGTAATTTTTTTATTTGTTCCTGCAGGTTCATGAGAAATTTACAAACATCTGCATGCAATTTCTTATAGTATCATTATTGGCTGGGAGAAACTACTCTTGTTAATTCGCTTCAAATGCCCGAGTGGGATCAAATTGCTCACCTTTGCTTTGCTGGCCCATTGTGCGTGCCCTGATGAAATCCTGGACCTTGTCAAAACCGGGGTTCTTTTGCAGCTTATATCGAATTTCAGTGCAGTCAGCCATATTCGTTTGATCCTGTCCTTGTCCGATTTGCATTTTTGTAGAAGTGTTTAATATAGTAGTACGTGATTAAGAAAACTACGAAGTGATGGGAAAATTCTGACTATGTGAGGCCACAAATAAGACCTCACTCTCATCATAGTTGACAAGTTACCGGTGTACCTACCAAGAGCTTTTGCTTGTTATTCCGTGCACATAGCATCCATCTAGTAAAAATAATCCACTCCATCTAGTAAAATTTATTTCCTGACAGTGAACTGCCAAGTGAATCCCCATTCTGATGCAAACTATCAGCCTTCTTGTTGATAATCTTATTGTGTGTCCACCAACTCTTATCATTTTAATTGCTATCGAGGTTTTGACTCGCTGCCACTTTGAAATTTTGGACTACACATATTTTTAGGAGTATTACTTTTCTTATGGCTTATTGTGCTGGCTCTCCTACCATAGTGTGTTTCTAGTTAGTTAATTACCAACTTGTACTTCCAGAAACCTTGTATGTATGCACTTTTTTGTACTACATTCTGAAGTTTGAATCTTACAGAGACATGAGAACCCATGGACCCTCAACGCAGGCAGAAACATTTGCAGATCCTTGTGAGTTGACCAATGAAAACGCCACGGACTTGGATCACCAGGCTCAAAATTACTACAATACTTGTTCGTTTCATTAAGCAACAGCTACATGAGCAGAACTGGGAGTTATGTGAAGAACTACAAGAACAATGCTTTGCAGAGGTAGCTGGGCAATCTTCAGAGCAGCTCCTTGATGTTGCATGCTCATTCTGTGATGCAAGATGGTCTGACGGCCATATTTCACAACAGCTGACTGTTTTTTGACACGCTTGTTGATGTCCTATTCAATATACAGGACTTGTGTTTCAACAGATCTGGAAAGGTTGCTGGTATTATCGATAAGATGGTGAATCCTTTCAAAGGAGTAATTCAGAGGACTTCAAATGACATCCACAGCAGCAAAGAATCTACCATTCATCCAGCGACCTTTGTTTTCATACGAGTCCTGGAATTTTTCTGCCGTAACAGAGATATGGTGCAGTCAATACTTGAATCTGGAGATTACAACACTGGCCCTTGCTCTGACATTTTTAGTTGTTTGGTATCCAAGCTCAAGGAAGGTGCAGATATAAGTTTCGAAGAGAAGGGACAGAGGTACATATTCGTCTTGAATAACCTATATTATGTATTGCAGAAGAACTGCCATCCAGCGAGTAGTCTAGATTCACTGATTGACCATTACATCAGGAGCTACCTTGATGAATACTGGTTTCCACTCATGCGATAGCCAGATGACTTGGAAGGTTCAAACTGTGCTTAAGGAGATACTGTCTGGAGAGATCGTGGATTTGATTATTCCAAAATATGTGAACTTCTTAATGGCACCTTACGAAAATCCTAGCTCTCGCTGGCCTTCTTGGTTAAAGAGGACACGGCGAGCCAGATCTGAAAAACCAACTTGTACTGGTCCGCAACTACCACAGGTGATCAGAGCCTCTTTTGAAAGGTAACAATCAGCTAGCAGGATTGAAAGGACACCATACTTGCACTAGGTCTGTGAATGTATATATTAGCTTCATAGGGCATTTGTTTTGTCTGGTGATCCATGTATGTGTAGTTTCTCTTTTTCGGTTGCGGGTATGTAATGTAATAATACAATAGAGCAACCTACAGTATCAAGGTTCAGTGTTGGTGCGTTGTTGTTTTGTTACGTGTATATATACTTATTTTTTGAAATGAGGCAAAAGATCTGCCATTTCTATTATGACTAAGAAGTTGGCTGTCTGGTTAACGAGTACTCCCAGTTAATTAATAGAAAATTGGATGAAAACTGATACATCAAACCAGCCTACAACTCATGAACAAGCACCGATGGCATACATGACAACCACATCACAAACTCGACACCACCATTGGGAAGGTTTATCTAAGTGTCATCGTCATCACCCCATGACCCCGTGGCTCGAAGACTCCCATTTTGCCATGGACATACTACTCACACACCGATCATCACAAGAAAAGCCTCAAGCCCACACACATTGATAAACCACAACTAGCCCCTTCAATCAACAAAGAGGCACTAGCTCTGATTTCAATTATACTTAACTTGCTCTTCACAAGAAAAGCCTCAAGCCCACACACATTGATAAACCACAACTAGCCCCTTCAATCAACAAAGAGGCACTAGCTCTGATTTCAGTTATACTTAACTTGCTGAAGAGCGAAGTACCACAAAGCTTTGCACCAGCCTCCACCGCAGCGCTTGTCATCGTCACCATTCATGTCGCTCATGTCACCATCTAAGACAAGGCAGCTCCGCTTCAATCTGCATTGAAACCGACGAACATAGAGGAGACTTCTCTAATTTGTACTGAAACAAACAGATGATACCGACAAACTTTTTTTGAAAAGAGGGAAAACGACTTGCCCTATTCCATTAATTAAGAGAGGAGAGTGTCAAAAAGTACAACCAAGAGTTTAGAATACAAAAATAACTATACTCTCGCGGCATCAAATTACTCATGTGCTTAGCACCCGCTAAAACCCACAAACTTGCCTCTTGCTTAATTTTTTCTAGAATGACCGAGGGAGGGGCGTGCTTGTTGTTGAAAACCCGCGCGTTGTGCTCGTTCCATATTTCCCAAGAGGCAAGAAGAGTGATGGAAGCCAAGTCTTTCCGCTTCGTCATAATGGGCCACCAAGAGGGGAAAGATTGGTTCTTCCATGCCTCAAGATCAACAAAGTGAAGACCAAGCCAATCCTTGATTAGGCTCCAAAGCCTAATGGTGAACCTACAATGAACAACGTGGTGGTCCACCGAATCCGGCTCACACTTGCATATGGGGAAAGTCCCACAATTTGGCTATCCCCTCTTCTCAAGGCGGTCGACGGTCCAAAGTCTATTCCTCAACGCAAGCCAAGCAAATAACTTGATATTAGGAGGAGCCCACATTTTCCAAACCGACGAGCATAGAGGAGACATGGTCACACCAAAAAGTTGTGCCTTGTAAGCGTATTTAGACGAGTATTGCCCATTCTCGGTTAGGCTCCAAACAATATCATCTGCCACATCTTCTTGTAAATCTACTTGCCTTAGTTGGATCCAAAGAGAAATATATTGCCGAATGTGCTCCAATGAAAGGATCATGCTCATGTTGATTTTGGCAATCCAAGCATCATTATGGAGAGCTTGCTTGACGTTCCATATCTTCCTATTGGAGATCTTGTGAATAAGCAGGGCCATGTATTTAGGTTTTTGACCATTTAGCCAAGGAGCCTCCCAAAAAGAAGTTTTCTCCCCATTCCCCAATGAGATGTTAGTGGCGGCATAAAAGAGATCCATGTCCATGTCGCTGCAAGGGTTACCCAACCCAACCCAAATCTTGGAAGGGTCCTTACATTCCAACCATGGCCATCTCAAATGAAGGGCTCTCGCAAAGAACTCCGTGTTTAGAATCCCCAAGCCCCCAAGGTTTTTGGGCATACAAACCGTATCCCAATTAACCTTGCATTTCCCACCGGAGACTTTGTCGGTGCCCGCCCACAAGAAGGCGCACTCAAGTTTTTTATGCTATGCAAGGTTTCGGGAGGGACAACGAGAGGGGTCAAGTGATAAATGGATTGTGATGCAAGGACCGACTTGACGAGGGCGGCATGACCCTTCGTAGAAATGAACTTCTCATTCCATGTAGGAATTTTCCCGGCCACTTTTTCTTCTAGGTGTTGAAAGTCTACTCTTCGGAGGAACCAAATAGAAAGGGGTAGCCCAAGGTATTTAAGTGGGAAAGATGAGCGCTCCACTGGAAGGCCATGAAGAATATCATCAAGGTTGACTTGTCCACACCTAATAGGAACCACCGAGCTTTTTTGGAAGTTGATACATAGACCGGTAACCTCCCCAAAACCTTAAAGAATGCATGATAGATGTTGGATATCTTCTTTGAATGGAGCCACAAAAAGAGCCTCATCATCCGCATAGAGGAATGTTCTCAAAACAACCCCACGCCTTTGAATCTTATGAAGGAGGCCAACCGTGGTTGCAATATCAAGAATTTTTGTGAGAGAATCTATGGCAAGTACAAATAAGAGGGGAGAGAGTGGATCCCCTTGTCTAAGACCTCGTCCATGCTTGATTGGGCAACCGGGCACCCCATTAAGATTTAAGAAGGACGCGGGAAGATGAACTGGCAAGCAAGACAGTGATCCAATTCCGAAATCTACTCGGGTAGCCACGTTTTTGTAGAAGATCGAGGATGTAGTCCCAACGAACCAAGCCAAAAGCCTTGCAAATATCAAGCTTGAAGGTAAAAATAATAGTCAAAGGATGCATATCTTTACCATATATCTGTCCATAAGTCCCAACTGATAAAGCTGATTACTCCATGTACTCCAGCATGTAGGGCAAAAGCTGAGGTTCTCTAGCACACCTTACATGATCCAGTACACAGAATGTTCCACCCTAGCTGGTTATGGTTTGCATAAGAATGAGAATATATCTTACATTGCATTGAAATAAATAATATTCCAGACATCATGTAAATCGGCATCAATAGATTGGGCATTTGTGCCATAGGTTGAGCAAGGCATGCAGAAGTCCCAAATGGATGGCATACAGATCGAAATAAGTAATCGTGTTAAACTTGATGGAATAAGATAAATAAAAAAGGTAAATTTGTATTCTCCATTACGACAAATGCTAAAAAATTATGGCCACATGTAGCCATTTAATGAAGGGATCAGCACTCCCTATTATATTCTGAAGCATTACAAGCTAAAAGCAGCAACATGAGCCAAGAAGAGAAGGTGCAACAAAGCTATAACCAGGCAACATACAACCAAATAACCTGAAGAGTTTGAGGTTTATCTGTCAACAAGCAACACAAGCCAAATAGTTGATGCTACCCAGTTTTCCATGAAAGGTTAATCCCAACAACAATACACCACGATGAGTCCAACAAAGCAAACAACTGTCTTCTTCTCACTCTCAGAGGACCTCACAACTTGAGGGATTTTATACAACTCGAAATATCCAATATGATCCACTAAAATTAATCATAGAACTTAACAAACACAATAAAATACAACATTAACTACTCTACTAAAAAGGCCAATACTGCAAAGACCCAGCAGTTAGAGAAGTACATGTACATAAGTTTGGGCCTAATACAAGTGGAAGAGCCACGGGAGGATGCTCTGCTCAGCCCTGTCCAAGTAGGATTCGCCACGATTTCAGTTTGTCTTTCTCTTACTTTCTTGATTTCTATTTCTATGTACCCTTCCCGTCATCTTGACGGTTTTCTTTTAACATATAGAGACACACGCTTTGGTGTGTGTTAAAGAAAGAAAAAGAGGGCATATACATGTAAAAAAAGTGAACTTATGTACCACTGGTCCGTTCATCCGCGAGAAAAAGGTTGTGAGCGCATCCCAGCGGCACGAGCCATCGGTCCAAGTTGGCCCGAATCTATCCGCGCGGAATTGGAGGACATACCGCACACGCTTCAGCTACGCGACCCAAACGGACCGACGCCTCGCGTTGATCCGTCCGTCCATCAAATTTGGGACGCGGTTGCGTCAGGACGGATACGCCACTGACCGCGCATGTGTCCTCCCTCGCTCGCATAGGGCTTGCCGGGCAACGACCCAACGCCTTTCGCGTGCCTAATGCCTGCATTGGCCGCTGACCTTCAGAAGGTTGACAGGCGCTAGCAGACATGTCTATCAATATCGTTGCTGACCGTTGCGACGTGCCGACTGAATTCCTGCGCCGACATTTAATTGCCGAAGAAAATAAGATAATGATGATGGATGCAACCAAAATAGATTCATATCAATTGGAATGGTGGAAAATTGCAAGGATAGAGATCTTAGAGAGGAGGAAGCTGGCTCTTCTCGGTGGTGGTGGTGATGGGGTGGTGTCTCCGGCGGTCTCAACACGGTGCTGCTTGATGCTATGTGTGCTAAAGTTTGACGTGATGATGACACGTATTATTTTGGTGGGCTAAAATGATTGCAAACATGATGTAAAAATTATGAACTGTCGCATCTATGTTTGCTCGTGTTTGAAAAAACTGCGAAATCATGATCTACAGTTCAGATGCACGCTCGAGCGGAACAGACAAAGCAACCCATCCCGAACAATAGAATAGAAATGCGGCAAACCCAACCCGAGAAACATGAGCGCTTTTGGGCCCGAAAACACGTTTTCCGTGTTTTACGCGGCGCGCGTTTTCGGTGTCTACAAGAGATGCTCTTGGAACTCACGAACCTACTGCTAGAATATTAGATTGAGAGACGGTAATTCTATAGTGCTTTTGCAGAAAATCCTAACGATAAAATAAGTGAAACAACAATACTAGTTTTCAACCCTAAACTATAGTTTTAAAATATAAGATGTTTTAGTTTTTTTAATACATGTATCTAGACATCTTTTAGACTGCAGGTTTAGTCATTTTGCTCCAATCCTTGCAAAGGCTAGATACTTGTATTTTTAGAAAAGGATAAATCATTTAATAATTTGGAACGGAGGATTAATGTTCAATGTGAACTCTAAAGCCGTTGGTTCAGAAACTCGCTTTACGTTTCAGAGTTTTAAAATTCCAACAAAAAGGAATCGTACATGTAGATAAATGATTTGATCCACCAAGATACTAAATCTCAATCCGTGATACCTTATATTTTAGACTTAACAAAATAGAAATAAAACACCAGAATTTGGAGGATTAAAATTTTACACCGTTCACTACTTTGGAGGTAAGATTTCTTCATTGTTGTCGTGCCCCAAATAGGGGGAATTTAGAGCGGAGACTTTCTCACAACATGTCAGATCTTGTACTGTTCAATCCATTTACTTTGACTCCATGTCGTATCCTAAACAACTCTGAGCTGACTCAGACCACATGTGGCAGGCAAGTAGTGTCGCTTATACGTGTTAGCCCATTGGCTCGTTATATGAAATATTTTGGTAGGCTAAGAGCAAGAACAATAGTACCGTCGGCTGCTGGCTGTACGTCACTTAGAGCCATTGAGAAATAAACACCTGTATAACAGGCTAGCTATAAGGCTGGTTTCATTGAATATTTAACCAATTAATTTTTGGATTATTATGTTGCACGCAAGACACAGAGGGACATGCATTTATTGCATGCAGCCAGCCTAACGCCTGCCACTGCATGCTGGCTGTACTGTCTTGGTTCTTGCGCTGAAGCCGGCGATAGATGCTTTTTCTCTCATCTTCTCTCTCAATTTCAGCTAAGATTTTGCTGACCTGTATTTGCCTATAGTCTGCTGAGTAGGACTTATGTACTTGCTCTAAAATAATCTACTACTCCCTCCGACCCATATTAGTTGACTCGAATTTGTTTAGATTCGGACGTTTCTAGACATGTTTTAGTACTAGATATATCCGAATTTAGATAAATCCAAGTCAACTAATATGGGTCGGAGGGAGTGCTAAAATATCCTATATATATTTCAGAACAGAGATAATAAAATATAAAGCAGAAAACTTCAGAAGAATAAGATATCGAATGCCCAGGTGGTAAAGCAAACGGATTCAGCGTTTCAAAGTTTCAGGGGGAAACAGGCAAGCTTTCACAACGGGTCAAAGTAGAAAAGTTGGACTTTCTGCTCTAGGTACAACAATAGTAGAGTTATTGTGCAATCGCAGATGCTCATGAGTGAGATCATCAAAGATGAAAGTACCAAATTATGCGGAACAGAACGGATAAAATATGTCAATTTTAAATTAGCGCATACATGTGGCAGAAGTATCTTTACGTACCTTTTGCCTCCTCAAACACTGGATGGACGTCCCTGGGTTCCGGTCTTGCAAGTAGTATACGTTTAAATAATGAAGTGACCACACATTTCGTCCAATGTTTTTGTCAGCGAAAGCGTACAAGATCTTTCTTGTAGATCTGCCCACTACTCATATCCGGATAGAGTCGCGCAGAGTACAATTCATAACTGGTGGTTTCCTCTCATGGGTTTTTTAGAGGTTTGTCTGATCATTGGGAATAATAAGTAACAACCTGCTGCCAAGTACTACGATCTACTACTATAGAACATGCCATAGAGAAGGGATTTTGTGCCAAGACACTTTCCGCCATAGAGATTTGTAAAAAAGAATTATTTGTAGGTGCCCCGTATATTTTGTATTATCTTGATGTGTTAATATGTTGTCATTTTTTAAAAGAATCTCTCTTCTATACTCTATCAATTAATATATATTTTTAAATGAGAATCACATTTCGAGGTCCAAAAAATTCTGAAAATAAATCGGGATGTAGCCAGTGATGTAAACAAAACAAAAAACGCAAAATATCAATTGGAAATAATGTGTATTTTGAGCTACACACAAAAATGAAAAAGCTGTAGATCTGAGTATAGTAATTTCAAATCAAAAAAAAATCCAAACTTTGTCATTTTCGTGTAGCTCAGAATACAACAAATTTCGAATTAAGATTTTGCACGTTTGTGGGATACATCATTAGCTAATTTTAAGATTTTGTTTCACTTTTTTTTTGAAACATGTAAATATAGTTTTAAAATTTTCTAATATGCAGGGAGCATTTGGAGCTCAGAAGCCAAAAGAACTCTCCATTAATAACGCGCTGAAATGTCACATGCCAGATTGATTCACTAATGAAGGGATAATAAAGCGAGGCATGGCGAATACACATGTAATTTAGGTTGTGGTAGCAACCTTCTCCAACAAAGAAAAGAAGTGCTTCCTTGTTTGTATCAGAAGAATATTGTGTGCTCATTTTGTTTACATCTACAAATTTTCCAATGAGTTACACAAAAAAGCAGTTAATTCAGTATACTTCTAACCCATATACCTGATGGTTTGATGACTGCTCTAGCTTCTATTTCCAACAAAATGACATCTGTATTGCTAGGGAGTATGGAAACTAATATATAATACAAAAGGCACCATTGCCAAGAAAAAAAAAGCACACATGCACAAATAAAACTAGCAAGCTCATGGCAGCAAGCCATTTTATTTCTGACAGGACAAATGCAACTGCCGTGTCCACTGTCCAGTGTCCTCTCCTCCCCAATCAGCAGCTATGGCTGTTCATCCTTCAAACAATGATCTAATCTCCTTTTTCAGGTCCTCAGCAGTATACTTCTTCTGCTTCTTCTTTCCTGCCATGACTCGGAGCACCCCTGAAACTGAAAGTCTGCTTGGGTTTGCCTGCAGCTGCAGTGCAGCCTGGTACGGTGGAACAATCAAATCCATGATCTCTCCTTGCAGATCGTACCTGAGCTCAGCCCTGACCTTCCATGTCCTCTGGTAGTCACAGGTGCCAACAAATCCGGCAGTAAACTCATCCAAGTTTGAATGGAGTGTATTGTTCAGAGGAAGCCAGCTCTCAGCCAAGTAGCTCTTCTTGTATGGCTGGATCAGTGAGACCAGCCTACCCATCAGCTCCCTGCTTGCAAGAGTTGCTTCTGGACGGCGCATCAGTCGCAACACATGAGCTATGTTGTTGAGGAGGAAGATGTATTTCCGACCCTTTTCACCTCGGAACACCGTCTGTGCATCTTCCTCGAGCTTGGATGCCCAGCAATGAAGCATCTGGTGGTAAGGATCAGTGGCGTGATCTCCTCTGGAGAGAACTGGGTGCGCCAAACCTGTGCTGTTGTCAGAACACAATTGCAGGGCTCGTGTGAGAAGGGCATTTGCTGGATGAATCGTCGATTCGTTGCTGCTACGGATGTCCAAGACTGTTCCGTTCAAAGACTTTACCATCTTGTGGAGATCACAGCCAACCTCACCACATCTGTTGAAAGGATCATGTTAGGAAACCGTTTGAATAACTGAAGCGCATGCTTTAGGATTCAATCTCGGAAATAAGTCGATGCTATGTTTGTTATTATTGCGAGTTTTGAGCTTGAAATTGGTAAAGTCTAATTAGCCAGACTACAAAATTAGTACTGTATTCAATTAGAGGAGTAGCAACGGAGGGGGGAGAGAGCGAGATATATAAACAGATAGCGAGAGGTAGATGTAACGGGAGCGACGGTGCGTGCAGGTGAACGGATAGAAGAGAGGGGTTTTGCAGGATGCGAAATGAGACGCGAGAAATTGGAGTTGGACGGTGGCGTGAAGGTGAAATGATGAGAGGGGTTTTGTTTTTAATAGGAAAGTACATAGTGGGCCTGGGCTGCCAAATAGAAAAACAAAATACTAGGAAAGGCAGGACAGGAAAAGGCGGGCAGAGATGGATGGATCATGGATGCATATTCCCCATTGACACGTCGCGTCCAAGGAGCAGAACTCGTCAACTAAACACATCACTATCACCTGTCAGCCGCAACTTTCTCACGTAGCCGGGCATTAAAGAATCGCAATTTCCTCGCATGACACTACGCTGATGCGTGATTCTCAACAACGAAAGCTAGAAAACATGACGCGGATCTCGTCGCACGAGACACAAATGTACTACCTAAAATGAAACAGGCACGACTGAACGGACCGAACGCGCCGCCGCGATGGAGACCCGAACGAACTGCTTCGGCGGCACACGGATTCGAATGTCGCCGCCGCGCGAGTCGAGCGCCGCCGGCCGGGCTCAATCGTGAATCGACCAATGCTGCCATGGCGATGACGACGACTCACTTGTCCCACTCTCGATTAGCACGTGCTCGGGCACGCACCACACCTGCTCTGCTCTACTGATGGCCGCGACGGGGACCCGAACGAACTGCTTCGGCGACACACGGACTCGAATGTCGCGGTCGCGCCGAACAAGCGGGTGGCGCGCTGATAGGCGGGCGGTAGGGTGCGCGGCGAGAGCTTGGTTCCGGGCACCGAGGCGAGGGGAACGGCAAGAGGCGGGCCGCGCGGTGAGGTGAGCACGCGCGGTAGGGTAGGGTGCGCGCCGAGGTGAGCACGCGCGGTAGGCTGCGCGGCGAGGTAGGGTGCGCGGTGAGGTGAGCACGCGCGGCACGGTGCGCGGCGAGGTAGGGTGCCGGCGAGGTGAGCACGCGCGGCACGGTGCGCGGCGAGGTAGGGTGCGCGGCGAGGTGAGCACGCGCGGCACGGTGGCCTAGCAGCGACCCGGCGAACCACGACCTTCACGGACGTGCATCTTTCGGCGGTTGCAGGGCGAACGGCTGCCGGCGTGGCGAGAACGCGCGGCACGGTGTCCTAGTTGCCCCGCAACGACCTGGCGAAGCGCGCCCGTCGGGGACGTGCATCTTTTGGCGCCTGCTGGGCGAGCGGCTGCATGCGTGGCGAGCGAGGCGGCTGGCCGCACTGCGGACATCTGCGCCGACAGACAGCAGCGTGCAGGGCGATCAGCAGGACCCGGGCACCGACCCGAGCATAGCGGCGGCTCCGTCAGTGGAGGCGCGCAGGCCGGGTGGAAAACAGGGCGCGGAGGCGGAAGCACACAGCACTAGCGAAACAAGAAGAAGAAGAAAGGGATTCGTGATCGATGCACACGTACCTGAACCTGGAGTCATCCCGCGCCGCCTCCATCTGTTCAGCCCGGTCCTCGGCTTGCCTCGCCGTCGCCGCCGCGGCTTGAGCGCGAGTTTTTGGGTGTGGAGAACCAGAAGGTGTGGAGCGCGAGCAGAGGGAGGATGAAGTTGCGGACGCGCGCGCGAGCGGGATGAATAGCTGGTGGGTCGATGCGTCGATAGAATCTTGCTGACGCGCAACTGTGTCCTCTTGTGCGCAACCGAAAACACACGCTAGAAGTTGTTGCAAAAAACTGAAAAGCACACGGCACATGACATGAATACTACTACTAGTACTAGTATACTCTGTTTCCAACTCATTGAGAATTGAGATTATGGCCAAACACTTGCGTTTCTCGAGCTGTGATTCGAACAAAGGCTATTTATGGTTTGGTAACATGATTTATTTAGTACTACAGTACATATGCCGAGATTGCACGAGATGCAGCACAAGCTCAGTAGTATGTACACGGTTGCACATGGTGCATCCCCACGTTCCCACCGAGGAACCCATCATACCTACCTCATCGGTGTTGTCGTCTAGTCTACCCCTTGGTAAACTAAACATCGTAGTAGTATATTACTCCTACTAATCTCCTGCTGACGATAACGTGCTGACTCACGAGACGCGTTGGAGACGACGAGTCAGGCGGCGCCGGCTGCTGCTCGCAGGCCAGCAGGACACGTCCCCACCACCGCAGATCGCTGAGCTTCAGCGGCGATGACGAGCTCGCCACCATCTGCAGTCGACTCATGGAAATTTGGCCCGAGTCCCGGCTTCTGCAATCAAGATCAAACGGTCAAGACGTTTCGTGGGAGGCTGTCGAAATTCAGACGACACAAGAGCTACACCTGCACCGGCGTGCGATTCCGATTGCAAGAGAAATCGAGGTACGACGGGCAGCAGAGGAGCATCACGCATGGTTCAGACTTGAGAAGCAAATTGGGGCCCTCTTTGACGGGGCGTGTGAAGCCGCCGACCAACGCACGGCTAGGGCCCACTCGACTCGAGTCGAGTCAGAATCTTCCTTGGTTCACAGCCAGCCATCATGCATGGGCATGGCGGTACACGCCTATCATCCCCCGGACCGGATGGATCCCATCCAGGTTCTTTTGTTTTCTCCAATCCAACGAGATTTCGTCGTCCTAGTAGTTCAATTTTCATCACGCTGACCGCAGAGTGTACGAGTAGGACCGGGCGGCGAGCACGCACGCACGCACGGTCGCACCCGTCACTTATTATCTGGCTGGATGGCGACGCCCAACGATAATGACGTGCTTCTTTCATGGAGTACTAACCTGTGACATTGGTTGACGAAGAAGGCCGCGCGTGCTTCGTAACCGTGCAGCGGCGGTATGGCCGGTGGCGTCGCGACGTCTCTTCCGTGTGCGTCGTCGTCGTGGTAGCCGGTGAGACACCGAGAGTGCACGCAGCAGGCCCCAAACTAGCTTCAGCTGCTTTACATCACGCAGACCGGGAACACGTTGACCGGTGCTGCTTCTTTCGACCTTTGGGGTTTGATGATTACACTAGCACTCATCCTAAAGGTCAACACCCGCACCACAGCTGTGAAGCCAGATGCCCAGATTTCGAAAAATGAGTGTACACAGTACACTTGTACGTCGCTGGCTCACTGGCTGCGCCCCATGCCCCACGAACAATAGCGGGACAGATTCCTATGATAGGGGGCTTGGTACAGTCTCTTCGTTGTTTTCTCTGTCTTTTGGGCCACCTTTGGTATCTCGCGTCCCCCGCGAAATAGGTATATGGGACTCAAAAATCGGATGATTCGATGTCTAGGCCACCTTCACCTTGGGCGTGTTTGGTTTCGCTCGACCGACGTTTCTCGCATGGTACGTGAGAAAATAAGAGCGTTTGCAAGGATACAAGCGAACTTCGTGATTGGATTTGATTCCAATCGACTTGGTGTGTTCTTACTGATGGAAGCCTCTGCGTGAGCCTGTTCTTCTGCAAGGACGGGGCTTGCATTTGATAGAACAGACATGGTGGCATTGGGGAATACGGAGTCGTACATCAGGAAGGAGCTCAGGGAGCGCGGCATCGACCCCGCCACCCACAAGCCGCTTGCCGAGGCCACGAGCACGCTGTCCACCGCGTCTCGCGCGGTCTTCAGCGACGCCGAGCTCATCCCGCTGACGACCCCGGTCCAGGAGCAGGACCAGGTGAAGCAAATCCTCGACATGGGCGCGCTGCAGCTAGCCCCCTTCCGATTTTTTTCAATTCCTCCTAGATTACTAGTTTAATTGATCGAACGGTCGAATTTGCTTAATTTATGTCATTTGTTAAATTTGATTATTTTCGCGGTCTAACGATCGAATTTGTTAAACTTGATTATTGTCACGGTTTAACGGCCGAATTTGCTTAATTTCTTTCATTTGTGGTTTTGTTTCGAGGCTTGCCATCATTTTCGCCCGGGTAGACACCGTATGTGTGAACTATAAAAATCGCATATTCTCTTTTCTGGTTCGCATATACGGGATCTGCTCTGCCCCGGTCCACGCGGCGCGAAAAAATGCGTGTTTCTCGTCCCTTAAATGTGTTTTCTGATTCGGATGGATAAGGGGTATGGTAGAGATACTCTAAGTACAATGTTGGCTGGTGTGCTAGGCTTTACTCGTGTACGGTTTTCGTTATTTGTTTTTCATCCACTCTGTCGGTAAGTGTTGTGTGCTTATTGTGGTGACCGTTGTGTTTGTATCCTGGTTTTGATCCTATAACGAAAATAGTTCAGGCTCATGTCCGCCATATATACAGTAGCCTAAATAACGTCTAGTATTAGTCAACCGGGAAGGGATAAAAAGGGAACATTCTTAGTCAATCGATCGATCAACGTCGGCGAGGCCATCATTTATGGAAGTCGATAATCAGAGCTCACGAGTACGTACACTTCTCTCTCCTCTTGACTTTTCGTCCGTCGATCCAGCGAAGCGTGAGTGCATGTGCCCATTTGATTTAACGTCTTACCCACGCAGCAGCAGCAGCAGGGCGACCACAGCCTGCAGGTGCAAAGTTAGTGTACGACTATTACGAGATTGATCGGGCCAGCCGGTACCACTGTACCAGTGCAGTGCAGCGGTGCTAGTCTGCTAGAATCAGGACATCGAGCAGCTGAAGGGTACTTTTTTTTTTGCCAAGAAACACCGCATTCAGTCCATAGAAGTACACATAAGCAGGGGCGGATCCACCATCCCTTATATTTTTTTGACTGTCTGTGGTGAGTTTGTTCGAAAAAATGGTGTTTTAGATATATTTGCCCAGGCTTTCAGAATCTTCTGGGTCCGCCACTGCACATAAGGTGGTGTTTGGTTCAGATTTTCTAGCCAGATTCGCGTTATGGAAGCTGTAAACTGAACCAAATGAGTGTTTCAAATCTAGGATTAAAACGAACAGCGTATTGAGGATCGCATACGTGTTATTTCTGTATTTTTTTTCCCTTTCCTTTCCAAGAACACGCAACCAACGGTCGGTGGAGCTAGGCGCTCGCTCCGGCGGGCTCGGCTCGGAGCGCTATATTACATCGATCGTGGGCGGCGACATCGTGCAGCGACGCCTACGTATGCACACCCCACGGCCGGGATCGCGATCGCGATCGCCACTTCAAGGTCGTCGTCAAGAACCGCGACCACTTCAAGGTCGTCGTTAACAGAATATATATTTGATAATCTGTCGTAGAGTCTATGAGATGTCCCTTTTCGTGTGAAAAAGATGAAAAACTTACCGTCGTATATATATGTGTCGTGTAGCTGCCTTAGCTTGGGGATGGGATGGCGCGTCGCGTCCGTGTCCGACATGCGGATGTCATGTTTTGGATCGATTTGGTTCGAGAAGGCCTAAAGGATAAGACAGTATTTTATTCCGCCTTTGACAGGAAAAGGAGGCTTTACGCCTAATAAGACACATTTTATTCCGACAGTAAAAAATATCCGAGGAATACCAGCTATTACTAGTCTTAGTCTGCCTCCGCTTTTTTTAAGAATTCAGCCACATGCATCTTATTTAACTCTGATACTACTCCTAGGTGACAGATGTAACGTGGGCATGCATCAACGACCGCGCGTGTGCACGTCCATCAACTTTATCGTAGTTGGAAAGAGACGATTGAGACGGACGGATACGATGACAGTGATCTTTATCGTAGAGTTTCCAATCGTCGGATAAGAACCTGTAATGGCCAGGCCAGGCATAAAGAAATTGCAAGCAACAACGTACGACGGGTGAGGACCAATGGCGGCCGAGAAAAACTACGGGGGATCCAACGATACATACTACGTACCAGAATTATTTCAGAAAATATTTGTCACGAGGGTTCCCCGTAGGGGTGTAAATACTTAGATATAATAATTTCAGCACCGAATTCAGCTGTAAATCCTTTTTTTTTTGCGGAAAAAGGAATTTTCATTAACTTATAGGGGTTTTACAATCTTCGGTTACAATATTCTGGATTTCCAGAGGAGCACTTCTAATCCAAAATTGAGTTTTTTCCAACTCTCTACCAAGACTAGCTAACCTATGACTAGCAGCGTTTTGGCTTCGATCAATTTTCTTTACCGTGCATTCTCTTTCCCGTAGATTTTGCTTGATGTTTGAAATCATATGCACCATAGGTGAGGCATCCCTCTCCGTAGATGCAAGCATAGCTACTAGGCCAGCACAGTCCAACTCAATATCAATCGGTGTACTTGTCCAATTGAGCGCCAACTTTAGGCCTTCATCACAGGCTGCTGTTTCGGCCTCTAGTGCCGATGAACAGTTTTGTAGCGATCTGCAGGCTGCAAACCACACCTCGCCCTTATGGTTCCTTAGGATCATCCCTGCGCCTGCAGTACCAAGTCCTTGCATGAAGCTACCGTCGACGTTCAGTTTCATACGTCCCGACTCCGGTGGGAGCCATCTCTGCACCTGCTTCCTCTGTTGCTCTAAATTCTCTTGCTTCTCCATTGTGATCGCATGCTTCCCTTTGATCTGATCTGCCTGTGGATATTGTTTAAAGGCCATTAGGGTTTCAACATAACTACAGAGAAAGCGTCGTGATACCTCTACCGGTGGAGCAGGTTTCCCATGAGTTAGTTCATTGTGGACGTGCCAATTCCTCCACGACAAGATGAGCAGCATTAACCGTTGCTTTTCCTGTAATTTGTCCAGCAGAGGAAGCACCCAGTCCGCCCTGGTCCGCTGTATGTCCCCTTTGTCAGGCAGATCCCAGCAATCTCTCATACATTGCCAAAGATTACAGGCATGCGGGCAGGTTATAAGAGCATGAAATGTATCCTCATCTTCACGGCCACAGATGGGACATGTACCCTCCTCAGTCATTTTCCTTCTTTTCATGTTTAATTGCGTTGCCAGACCATTTCACGCCAATTTCCAAGTAAATGTTTTAACTTTTGGTGGAGCCCAGCTATGCCAAATTAAATTCCATTCTCTATTTTCCCCGTATGGATGAGTACTGGTAGTTGCTGAATCTTCCTCCCTCAACCGCGCCTCCATTCCCAGTCTATATGCGCTTCTGACCGAGAAAACGCCTCTACTATCCGGGTTCCACGCAATGAAATCATCGTCATTTCGTGGGGAAGTTTTGATCAGAGTTATCTGCTGAATGTCGATGGGTAGGAACCATCGATGTAGTAGTTGTGTATTCCACGTGCCATTAGGTAGTAGCAGGTCTGACACCCACTTAAGTCTGCATCTTCCTTTCGGTGATATGGGGGTTAACTGATGGTGGCGCGGTATCCATGGATCTCTCCAGATTCTTACCCTTGATCCATTTCCAATCCTCCATACTGCTCCCTTTTTAATCAAGTTCAGCCCATGTTCGATAGCATGCCATGTCGAGGATCCATTACCAGTGAAGACAGTGTCCAATAGGTTGCCACTTGGGTAGTATTTTGCTCTTAATAGTTGTGCACATAATGAGTCTGGTGATTTTATTAAGCGCCAGGCTTGTCTGGCTAGAAGGGACTGATTGAACAATCTCATATCTTTGAAGCCCATTCCACCATGTTTTTTCGGTCGTAGTAGCATGTCCCATGCAACCCAATGAGTTTTCCTTTTTCCTTGATCTGATCCCCACCAAAAGTTTCTGATTATTTTCTCCAAGTCATCACATAGCCCAAATGGCAATTTGTAGACGCCCATCACGTATGTTGCAAGGGCTTGGCCAACCGCTTTGATCATTATTTCTCTACCTCCTTGTGCCATATGGTTCTCTCCCACCTGCATGAATCTTTTAGCTAATTTTCCTTGCAGACTTTGAAATTTTCCTTTTGTCATGCGACCCTCTGGAGTGGGTAGCCCCAGATATTTTGTTCCAAAGTTTTCCTCCACCCCTTGTAACTCAGTCATAACCGATCGCTTGTTCGCATCCTCGCATGCAGGGACAAAGTATATTGAACACTTTGCCGGGTTAATTAGTTGGCATGTACTACTGCTATACTTGTTCAGCACATGCATCACTCGCTTTGCTTGCAGCGGTTCAACTTTAAAAAACAAGAGACTATCATCCGCGAAGAGGAGGTGTGATATACCTGGTGCTCGCCTACAAATCCGGATTGGAGTAATCTGGTTTTCCTGTGCCTCTTTGCTTAGCAGGGCAGACAATCCATCAGCAATGAAAAGAAATAAAAAGGGCGATAAGGGATCACCTTGGCGCAGGCCGCGAGAAGGCGAGAACGAATCCGACAAGGCACCATTGAATTTAACCTTATACCTCACCGTGGACACACACTCCATTATCCACTCGATCCACCGGTGAGAGAAGCCCAGTCTTTCCATCGATCTCCTTAAGAAACCCCAATCGACCCTATCATAGGCCTTCGAGAGATCAAGTTTGTAGGCACAAAACTCTTTATTTGCATTTGTATTATTCTCAATAAAGTGCAGGCATTCGAAGGCAATTAAAGCATTATCCGTAATAAGCCACCCCGGGACAAAGGCACTTTGATTTGGCGAGATGAGCTCACCCAGAATAGGCCTCAGGCGGTTTACAAGACATTTAGCCACAATTTTGTATAGCACCGTGCAAAGGCTAATGGGTCTAAATTCTTTCAGCTCCGTCGGATGATCCACCTTTGGAATTAGCACCACAGTAGCCTCGTTAACACCTTCCGGCATATGTCGTGTATGAAAAAACAGTTTTACCGCCGCAATAATTTCAGATTTTAGTAAACCCCAATTCCTTTGATAGAACCGTGCTGGAAAGCCATCTGGATCGGGGGCCTTTAAGGGTCCTATCTGAAACAGAGAGTTAGATATTTCCTCTTTAGTATAATCACACGTTAGACTTGCATTCATGTCATCCGTGACCTTTCTATCCAGGAGTGGCACCACTTCTTCCGGTTTTATATTTGGATCCCTTGTAAACAATTTCTTAAAATAGTTAGTTGCCATGCACTCCATATCAGTTGGCTCTGTTTTCCACACTCCCTTGCTATCTCTGAACTTTTGGACTTTATTTTTCCTAGCTCGCCACACTGCTTTCTGATGAAAGAACTTAGTATTTCTGTCTCCCTCTTTGAGCCAAGCAATTCTTGATCTCTGAATCCACATCATTTCTTCCCTGTAGAGCAACTCATCTATATAGTCGGTGGTTCTCCTGATTTCCTCTCTATGAGCATTATTATCGTTGTGCTTCAGCAGATTTTCTAATTTCTTCTTGTGCTTGTCCAGGTCTTGAATTACATTACCAAACTTCTTTTTGCTCCAGCCGTGCAAGGCTGACAAGACCTTGTTCAACTTATTCAGTACACCATTCAAGTCCCTTTGTTCCTCTTCAGCATTCCACATATTTTCAATGATGCCAGGGAGTTCCCCTGCACGCTCCCACATAATTTCATACTGCCGAGGCGGCCGCCTGTTTTGGCGCCGTTGTTCCTGCTGAAATTTAACCAGAAGCATTAGATGATCAGAACGAGTAGTAACCACATGGTTTACCTCCGCATCCCTATAGATGCTCCGCCAATTATTATCAGCCACAGCACGGTCTAGCCTCACTTTGACATTTTGGTTGCCTTGTCTCTTGTTATCAAAGGTATACGGTAGACCTACAAACCCAATGTCAACAAGGCCACAACTTTGAAGAGTGTCACGAAAGGCCATCATCTGATTTTCAGCTCTTGGCACCCTAGACATATGTTCAAATTGCCATAAGGCTTCATTAAAATCGCCTAAGACTAGCCAAGGGAGATCCGATTCCCCTTTTAAATCATGTAATTGGGACCAGAAGTAATGTCTGTTCTCCACTCTGGCTCACCATAGACGCATGTTATGCGCCACATCGGTTCAACAGGAGACATCCTAATATACACATCAATATAATTTTTATTCATCGATTTGATTTCCACGTACAAGGACTCATGCCAAAAGAGGGCTAATCCCCCACTAAGACCATCACTACTCACGCCAGCAAAGCCACGAAGACCTAAGCGGCAACGAAGACGTCGCACTTTATTTTTATTTTGCCTAGTTTCAGAAAGAAAGAATATTTAGGACACAAAGACTTGGAGACCGACACCAGCTCTTGAATTGTCGAGGCTCCTCCCGCACCCGGACAATTCCATCCCAAACAACTCATTGTCCCTGACGAGTCCACACATGTGGCCTCGTCAGTTTACCGGCAGTCCCAATTCCGGCTACACCCTTTTTCTTGGTAATACCTCGTGATCCTCCTAGCAGCAGCTCTTTCTTCCGTTCCCCTCCATGGCCTGTGTTGATCGATCTGCCCTTCTTCTGCTCCGCACTCATTCCACCATGGCCGAGGGATAAGTTCAGGTCGAGCTTCTTTCCTTGCACCTCCGTCTCCTCTACTCCTCGTTTCCCCAGCACCGAGTCTGCATTCGTCATTGACGTATCCGAAGCACTGCCATGTGAAGCTTCCAGCTCACGGATGGCCGGTATCATATCACTTGATCTAGGGCCATTAGGAAACCCATTACTTCCTGAACGATCCATCAACTGTGTTGTTGCTTGTGCCTCAAAAATAGGATTATCCTGAAATAGTTTAAATTCACTGGGTCCATTCCAAGGAAGGGCAGAGCTGTTGGTATAGACACTTCCTGTGTATGCGCCAGCTGCCAATTCTTGGCCTTATTCTTTTCTCTGCTAATCTCCATTTGCTTCACCACATCAGCCAAGTCTTGATCTATAGCGTCATCAGCCTTGTAACCCTCCTCATCAAACCCATCATGAGCCCCCACCGCATCTGGGATCTCCACCGTGTACGCTGTAGGTTTATTCCTGACTTCATGCCATGTATTCCCTGGTCTCCCTAATGGTGAAACACCATTTCCCTCCGTACTGCCAAAAAACAGGCTCTTACGAGCAGGGGTGTTCTGAGGTTGATATCGGCCGTCCCTCAAACTTACGCTTTGGCGAGCATCGCAGAGTACGGTCATAGTTCAGAGAAGCTATTCCACTCGCCTGCATCTCACACTGCTCCTGGTCATGTCCAATCAGTCCACAGTGGAAGCAAAAATATGGAACCCGTTCATAGCGCATCGGATAGACTTTGGCCGTGGATTGACCCTTTACTGTCGTCTTGAATCTTGCCAGCAGTCGCTGTGATAGTGGCCAGTCAATGCGCACCCTCAGATAGTCACTGTATTTTCCTTCTTTCCCCTCCGAATCCACTTTTACTACCTCTCCCAATTTGATCCAAGTAGTCGTCCATAGCTTTCTGTCTGCTTGACCCATGGTACGTCATAGAAACGAACCCACATCTTGATCGAGTTCATGACAGTCTCAGATGGTTGGGCCTTATCATTGAACGGGGCGGTAAGACACACCACCCCCAGGTGTATCCAAGGACCTCCTCTAGCCACAAACTTATAATCTCCCTCAGATTGAAAAGTGATGATGAAGAAATTGTCCTTAAGAGGGGAGAAGGTTATCTTCCCCCTGATTCGCCATACGCCGGCGAAGTGCTTCTGGATCAGGCCATAGTTCGCAGCTTTCAAAGAATAGTATCGTGCAAACAGGCGCCATACCTTTGGCTTTGTCTCTGGCTCTACTTCATCAGCCTCCTCTTCCATGCAGAACTCGTCATCCAGCACTGCTTCTCCCGAGATATGGGCATCCGGCCCGCAATTCTGATCTTCCACTTCTGGCTCATCCCAGTTGCCGTCGAACTCATCCTCTTTCCTGACGATCGCAAGCTGCCTATCACTATGCACCGACACGATCGCATCTCGAACTGACGGCTTCGGATGGGCGAGTTCCTCACCGGATCTCCCCGTATCATCCCCACCGTGAGTCGACAACATCGACCGCGAAGGCTTACAGGGCAAGGGCTCACCTGGATCGTACGTTGCCGCCTGAGCTTCGAGCGGCTTTTTGAGTTTTAGGGTTTTACCCCCAGACAGAAAGCTTATATCTGGCGATGGCGATATCGGAAACGCCTGCAGTTCGTGACCAACACGTTTCCCAGATCCCCTTGAATTTGTTGAGTCAGATACGGACTCCTCCAAAACTTCGTAGACACCCATCTTTCCCATATCCCTAGCACTCCCGTCCATGGATGGTGGCGGCGCACGAAAGCGTTGGCGTCACCCCCAAACCCTAGACGTAGGGTATTTCTATCTCCGCGATTCCCACAGCGCTCTGTAAATCCTTTTTAAGGTATCTATATCCGACTTTAAAGAATCCGGCCGATTGACCAGAATATCCGGTTTCGAAGTGAATCCCCAGATACAGTGTAGGACACGGTATAGCAAATACTAGCTTGACAGATAAGTTATGGATTAGCGGAACATTAATTAGGACTATCTGAATACTGTTTGTAACGGAATAATCCGCTTTCCGATCGAGTCATCCACAGACCAGCAGGTTTCGTGACTCGTGCGAGCCCGATCACGTACTAATAAGCGAGAGCGCAAGGGGGCGTCGGGCCGGATATGATGGCAAATGGTCGCTGTTGACATGTCGTGGTCGTGCTGCTAGTAGCATTGGACTGGACGCACCAGTGGAAAACGGGCCTTTAGCCCGGTTTGTCAACCGGGACTACGAAAGCGGGATTAAAAGTCACTCCCTTTAGTCCCGGTTCTGCTATAAACTGGGACTAAAGATCCTCACGAGACTGTGTTGAGCGAGCGGGACCTTTATTCCCGAGATATTTTTTTTCAAAAAGAAAATCTTTTTTTCAATTTTTTTTGAACTTTTGAATTATCTGACTCTTTAATCTCTCACATCTCTTATTTTTAATACTAATTATACTTAATCTTAGTTCAAATTACACTTATGGTCAACTTTCTGGTCGGTCACCCATCCTAGCACTACTCCACTCCCAGCACGCTTAACTTCCTCATTCCATCTCTCCCACCTCACGCAAAAGAGCATTATACCTTGTTGTCAGAACTAGTGTATCAATCCTATTAACTCATATCAATATGTCAACCGTCTTTATTTTTTGAAATTACGAACAACTATTTAAGTAAACAATAATAAATAAGTAATAATAATATTTTATTCATATGAAAATAAAAAACAATTAAATTAATATTTTATTCATTTTTTCCATTTATTCATTTGATATGACATAAATAATAAATCTGTAAATCGAAATTTGACAAATAATATATCTATTATTATCAGAAAAATGTGAGAAATTCAAATATGACATACAAAATTACTATTTTTTTTATTTTTGAAATAATTTTTATTTCTTTTCGAATTTTAAGAACTAAAAGAATCCAAAACGGCCTAAAGCTGTTGAACTCGAAGAGGAAATTATTTTCTACACGTTTTGATAGGCCGTACGTTTTTTTTGACATCGTATGTAAAAGTTATGGCTATTTAGAAAATTTTTTTGTCTATTTTCTTTAGTCCCGGTTGGTAATACGAACCGAGACTAAAGGGGTTCGGTTGGTGATACGAACCGGGGCTAAAGTGGTCGGCATCGGCCGCAGGCTGCCCCCACCCATTTAGTCCCGATTCGTATCTCCAACGAGGACAAAAGGTAACGTTTGATCCGGGACTAAAGATTGTTCCGTTTGAATCGGGCCTAATGTGAGCGTCCAACCACAACCGAGACTAATGCTTTAAACTGGGGTGAAACGAAAGACTCATTTTCTACTAGTGACGGTTAGCCCGACGCCGCCTCTCGACCACACTTAGCCTGACTCGCGCCGGTCGCCGCCCCCGCCCGCTTGTTCTGCGACGGGGTGCATGCATTTCGCGGCTCCTCCGGTGGCGCTCCCGCATGCCTCCACGGACATCCGCAGGTGCCAGCGCCCGATCACGTCAAGAGCGAAAGGGGCCCGAGCGCGTGGGAGCGTGCATGCATGGTGACAAATAATAGTCGTCGTCAACGTACGTGCTGGTGGCATTTTGACTGGACGGCACCACCGCACCTTTGCCCGAGCGTTTTTGTGCTGTGTGATATCCGATTTTATTGCCTGGAGGAATACTGGCTGCGCAGTGGAAAAGATGAATATGTTTTCAAATCACAAGATGACTTCTTATACCGTCTACGAAAATAAATCCGAAGGTTCTCTCGATCGCGATTTCTATTGTTTCAAAATGGTCTGTAAATAAAGATGTGACCTACTACTTTTGAACAGATCTGGTGAGGTTGCTTGTTATCCTCACAAGATGGAGAAGGCTTTGAGAGGAACATTTCTGGACATCCCTAGCAGCAACGAATCTACAACGATGAGTGCTGGTGTTCCCCTGCTCCATTTAAACTTGGCCGAATTTCCTGCCACCTGTCATTACCTAGGACATGGAAGGTCACATCTGAACTCGGGTACGATCTGCCAGAAGAGATGCTCGATCTGACTGCTCCCATCGTACGAGAGTTCCTTATCAGCGCTGCAGGCTGACCGATGCCGACTGTCAGGGGTACTCTGTTCGTTCAAACATGTCACTGCAGCTGCAGGAAAGAAGAAACAGAAGAGGTATCCTGGTGCACGGCCGGTCCCAAGATTTTGAGGCCCGCGATGAAATGAATATTTGGAGCCCTTAATATATGCATCATACTAACACTAGTAATGAATATATGTGTAAAATATATACAGTATTGTTAATAACACTAAAATGCATTCAAAATATCAAATAATTTATACATATTACGTTGGGTTTATCCAAGCACCGGTATTACTACCAGAAAAACTACCACATGGATACTTTTTTGGACAACATGATAATACATAATGCTGGAAACAAAATTATACCGAATGTTGATTGGTACCGGTTATCCATCACATACGTGAAAGGTATAGAGAGAGACATATCAGGGAACAATACTACATACCTCAGATTAGTCAAATCGGTGAAGCGTGTGTACCGTACAAAAAATGGTTTGGCGTATTCTCGCCATCGTGGACCCTGAGAATTAAAATCGGCGATACCAAAAACTAATAATCAGAATTAGGACGAACCGAAGATGAGAATTGTTAGAGCATCTTTAATAAAACCGTAAACAGGCGAAAACTATATAAAAACCACTAGTTTTAGGTTCCGGCGGAAAAGTGGTGGACTAGCATATCGTGTAAAAGGGTGAAAACTGTACTTTTTTATGATCCGTGGAGAAACCTTCGACCCGAACCCTACATACACAGTGTGGGAGGCCGAACCGAGCACACCTTGTACTTCTTGAGTTGTTTGCGCGGGAGGGACATTTCACCATTCCCCGTTCTCGCGTCCACGCCGCCAATCTCCCTTCCCACTCGCTCCACAGCACCGCCGCTCACCGGATCCGAACCCATGGACCTCACTGAGCTTCCGCCCGCCGCTGGTGAGGTCGCGCTGCCTCGACAGCCAAGTCCCATCACTGGATTTGGCTCCGATTCCCCGATCGCCGGATCCGTTTCCCAGATGATTGTGGCCGACGGCAAGTCGAAGAGGAAGCACTCGGGCAACCACGGCGTTTCGCTAATTGTTGGTGCTTCGTCGGCCGCCCAGCCACAAGAGCCATTCGCCATCGTCCCGGCTCCCAAGTGATACCTGCATTTTATACCATCATAATAGACACAAACAGGAGTAGTTTATATTTTTATTTGCATTGTTATATTTGTTTATGCATCTTTTAGATGATTTTCATGACTTTTCTACAAAGTTTCTTATTTTAGTATTTAATTTCTAGGAGATAGAAAACCTCCTTTTTCATATTTTACTGTTTCAGGGATTTTCTGTACACCATTTAATTTCAGAAAAGTATCATGGAAGTTTTTAATCATGGGAAGGACATTGTACACTGGAACCGCGTGAGGAGAGCCACGAGGGGTGAAAGGGGCCAGGTGGCGCAGCCTCATTCGGGACTGGAGCGTCGGCTCTACTCACCCTTTTTTATAAAAGACTTATGTCTTAATTTTTTCCGAGATTTATAGAGGCGACGGCGGAGGCGAAAGCTCTCTTCTTCTCCGGGAGAGGGAAAATCCCCCTGCTCCAAGGCCTTCGGAGAGGGGGAAATTGAAGCCGTCGTCATCACCACTCGTCATTGGCATAGGGGGAGATTCCTCCATCAGGATCTCCATCATCCCAACATCAACACCATCTTTATCTTGAAGATCCACATCCTCCTCCTCATAGTCTGTGATTAGATTAAACTCTGGATATTGTTTTAGTGCTTTGTGCATGATTGTGCTTGGTAACTTATCATTATTTGGTGGTGAAGTTATAATTTCATATCGTGTTGTATTTCATATGCCACTGATCCATATCATGTTTCACCATTGTGAGTAGTTTCCCATGTCCCTGAGGGCATATGATGAATTGGCTATGATTTTTATATAGTATGCAATGAGTATTTCGTTAAGTTTTACTGTTTTATGTGGTTCTATGATGGTAATATGCGAATGTTGAGTAGTTCCCCACACATTTGTCTCTCTACTTGCATCTTCTAGTTTAATCATTACTCTTTTGCAACAACACACAACTCTCTTAAAACACTCCTACTTGGAATCAAAGGCAACTTTCTAGTGTCCTTTGGTAAAGGGTAACACGAGGCATAAAGATCATCACCAAATATCTCTCTATGGTTCGATACTCTTACTTTTCAAACTAGCTACAATAACCTTTTTACTTGCAGACATGAAGTTATTTTCTGACGCCATTGCCGGGAAGATAAGCGCTTTTGATCTTTGTCTTTAATTGCTTATTTATTTATCATTGGTATATTTAAGTTGTTTATTAGTTTCATGTAAATATCATGGACGAATATCAACATGTTATACAACTATCATATCAACCCTGATGGGTATGATATTAATCCCATGCTGCTGGATCTACTGACGTTTGCAGGAGATGGTATGGAGGACCCGTATGAGCATATGGAATTCTTTGAGGAAATATACGAGACTTTCTATTTTAATGTCTTTACTGAGGATGAGGTTAAATTTAGACTTTTTGGTCAAACTCATATTGATAAGGCTCATTTTTGGTATAGCGATTGTCCCACGGAAATTACTAATACCTAGGAGCAATTATCCTCTGCGTTCTTGACTGATTTCTTTATAGAAACTAGGTCTATTTGTATGTCATATATGTGAACCTTTTCAAGTAATAAAAAGTAAGCAGGGAAATATATGTGCTAGAACTTTCAATTATCGCAACATATAAGAGGAGCAAATAATATAGTTTTGGGATTTGTAGCTCATGTCATCGGTAATTATAAGAGTTTGCTCAGACATCTTTTGTTATTATGATTAAAGTGAAAGTAAATATACTCTTTATATGCTCGACGTGTTTCAAGTTAAATGTCTCATGACCGTTGACCGCAATTGTGATGTCCTCATGCTACTCAACTTAGGATTTCCGTCATCGTACGTATATAGTTCCAAGCAAGGTGACACTGAGGTACACCTAGCCCCATTGTACGAGGAGACTTTTGGAACTATCCATACTCAAATGATAAGACATACAACCTAATGAGCATTCTCAGTAGTTTTTTTATTTACTATTTGTATAGCTTTTTATTTAAAGTGCTTCGTAGAATGCTATACCATAAATTTCCAACATGATGCATAACATGGCTTAGGTTCACGGGCGGATGTAGCGTCCCTGCAGCCCGGGCGCGTGCCCGGGCTTCGCTGCCGTCCGCCTCGATGAATCAGTAGTAAAACAGCCACGATTAGCGATCTGGTTTGGGCAAAGATAGCTGTGCACTTCGTGGGTGGGCCTGACGATTGGGCCGTGGCCAGGCTGAGACCGAGCGACACCCAGCGTCCAGCGCACGCCGCACGCCTGTGCTCTCGATCGAGCAGTAGACGCAAACACATCTGTTCCTGCCCGCACGACCCGACCCCGACCACGCGACGCGAGTACGCGACCAGTACACGCACGCCTCTGAGTAGACGGAAACCCTCGCCGCCGCCTCGCGCCCTCGCCTGCGTCCTGCCCCAGCCACCACTCTTCCCCACTTTGCCGGCCATGGAGGAAGGAGATCCGGGAGGTGGAGGCAGAGGGGCTTCCATCCATGGAGAGGGCTCAGAGGGGCACCCCACGCAGCATCAGCAGCCAAGCCCAAGCGCATCCGGCGCCGGCGGTCGCAAGCGCCGGCGAGGTTACGTGCCGCCGACGACGAACAGGACTCTGGCAGCCCCGACTTCAACAATAAGAAGACAAATAGGTGAGAATCTGCCAAGATTTTCATTTCAATTTAGAAGCATTCAATCATGAATTTGTTCAATTTGAGTTAAATTGTATTTGTGCATATATTCCTAAATAGCTAAGCTGCCATGGTTTGAATTAAACTAAAGAAATCATACAAAATTTCAGGAATTGGAAGTTTTTTGGTTGATAGAAGAACCTTGCCACAATCACCGCCACAAACAAATGTGGCAAATGAGGAGCATGAAACGGAGGAAGTGTTTAATCCGGATGAAATAGTGTGTGATCCCGCCCTTAGGAAACAAATCAATGAATATCATCCGGATTTACAAGACCAAGTGAAAAGAGCATATCTTTTGAAGGGTCCAACTCAACCAATTGTGAACTTTCCTAAGACAATGGGAAGTAGACCTAGAGGTTTTTCAAAAGCATGGTATGATAAGTATGATTGGATAGAATATAGTGAGTCCCATGATAAGGCTTATTGTTTCTATTGCTTTATTTTTAAGCCACTTGGAAGTGTACACTGCTTTGGTAATGAAGTATTCACCAAAACCGGGTTTAGTGATTGGAAACACGGTTACAAAGCTTTACCCGAGCATATTGGTGGTGTAAATAGTGACCACAATAAGGCAAGGTTGCATTGTGATGATTTTCGCAATCAAAGGCAAAGTGTGTCTACTAACTTGGCTCGTGCATCCAAGGAATCTGAAGAACTATATAAGATCCGTTTGACTTCTTCCTTGCATTGTGCAGGATTTCTCATTGGTCAAGGCTTGGCATTTCGTGGCCATAATGAATCTCTTAGTTCATTAAACAAGGGTAACTTCCGTGAGATGGTTGATTGGTATAAAGGAAAGGATGAAAAAGTAAAGAATGCTTATGAGCATGGTGGAAATTCCAAGATGATCTCTCACAAAATCCAAAAGGATCTTTCCAAGTGTTGTGCACAAGAAGTCACCAAGGTGATTATGGGAGAAATTGGTGACAAGAACTTCTCCATTCTTATTGATGAATCACGTGATATATCCGTGAAAGAGCAAATGGCGGTTATGTTGAGGTTAGTACTTAGTAGTGTTGTCTTTCTATTAAATCTATCTATTGTCCCATACTTTTATGTAACCTTCTTGCAATTGTTTTGGTGTAGGTATGTGAATAATGAAGGCAAGGTTGTGGAGAGATTTCTTTCTCTATATCGTGTTCGTGAGACTACATTGGAGGCACTAAAGGAGGCTCTTCTTTGCATTCTAGATCGTTACAAGCTATCTATTCATAGGCTACGAGGGCAAGGATATGATGGGGCTTCCAATAGGAGAGGTGAATTTAATGGCTTGCAAAAAAAGATCTTAGATGAAAATCCTTATGCCTTTTATGTTCATTGCTTTGCCCATCGTTTGCAATTGGTAGTTGTCTTCGTTGCTAGTTCTTGTTCATCCATTCATGATTTCTTTGAGTACATCTCCGGGATTGTGAACACATCAAGTTCATCTTGCAAAAGAAGAGATGTGCTTAGGGAACAACATCATCAACATATTGTGGATATGCTTGAGAGGGGTGAGTTCTCTAGTGGAAGAGGTTTGAATCAAGAAACAAGTCTAACTAGGCCCGGGGATACTAGATGGGGTTCACATTATACAACTTTGCTTCGTGTGCACCAAATGTGGTTTGGGACATTGTTTATTCTCCGTGAAGTCAATGATGAGAGTCGTGGCTTGAACCAAGCGGCGGGTTTGATAAAGAAAATGGAGAACTACAAATTTGTTTTTATTTTAAAGCCTATGATAAAGTTTCTTGCCATTGTGGATGAGCTCTCACATGTTTTGCAAAAGAAAGATCTAAATATTGTGCATGCAATGGAATTAGTTAGTGATGTGAAAGATCGGTTGGCCTCTATGAGAGAAAGTGGTTGGGATGACTTGTTTGATGAGGTTCAACACTTTTGCATGGAGAAAGGTATTCCAATTCCGCATATGCATGAACAAATACCGGTCCGGGGTCGTTCAAGGCTTGATGGGGTGACTTACACTAACCTTCATTTCTACAAAGTTGAGATCTTCTATGTTGCAATTGACAAGATATGTGTTGAGATGGATCATCGCTTTTGTGAAGCTTCTATGGAGGTATTAGAGAGTTTCTCATGCCTTTGTCCGAAGAATTCTTTCTCATTGTTTGATGTGGACAAGGTTGCTCGCTTATCTTCAATTTATCATGCGGATTTCTCTAATGGTGACCGTGCAACCATAAGAGGCCAACTTGAGAATTACATTCACCATGTGAGAATCCATGCTTCTTTTTCTACTTGCACAAACCTTGAAAGTTTGGCTACAAAGATGGTTGAAACGGAAAAGCATTTGGTCTTCCCATTGGTGTACAAGCTTATTGATTTGGCCTTAATATTACCGGTGTCAACCGCATCGGTTGAGAGGGATTTTTCGGCAATGAAGATCATCAAGTCCAAATTGCGTAACAAGCTCAAGAATGATTGGTTCAATGACTTGATGATATGGTACACCGAGAGGGAGATATTTAGACAACTTGATAGTGGTGTTATTGCTCAACGGTTTCAAGCCATGAAGAAGAGGAGGAAACATTTACCTCGTAGGCCTAGGCCTAATTAGCACATCATTGGTAATATCTTGGTATATTTCTTTGTCCCATGAATCAAGATGAATATATTTTCAGAGCATGTTCATATGATTTACTAACCCATCTTTCTTCTTTTGTCATGTAGATCTTGTTGTGTGTGCTTTTGGACTCTTGTCATCAGAGTTTTATTAGTCTTTTGGGAGTTCTTGCCAAGTCCTATCATATCTAATATTAGCGCATATGTGTATTTGAATGTCTTGTGAACTTGTGGACAATCGAATATGTTGTGAAAGTCTTATGTAATGTATTTGTGTTTCCACACTAAAACTATTATTATGAAAACAATATTTGCTCTGTATGATATTTACTTCGTCCATTTTTTTTTGAGATGGCTGAGAAATTTTTTAGTTGCCTTTGGGGCGCGTCCAGGCTTCGACAAATTCCTGGGTCCGCCTTTGCTTAGGTTAGCGTCCCAATGCTCCTGCATGCTCAGAAAGATAGCTTACTCCAAATACATTGAATAATCTGTCATCATGGACAAGATTCAAAATTTAGAATGTAGCGCAAAGTGCCTATACAGTTTAAGAAAGCACCATATATCGATATATCAACTATAAAGCGACGAAGGCACTCTTATGTGTAGCAATCATATTGGTTTATTATATACCAACTACTATATATCATGTCCACAATGGCTCGAAACACCATCAAAGTTCGGCGATGGCATATTACAAACCAAGAACTCAAATGGATGTGTCGATCATCGTCGGTGTTGGCTCCCTTGTCGGTGCCCACGACGGTGCTGCCCTTGCCGACCTTGTCGGTGCCGTAGTAGCCGGTGCCTACACTAGTGCATTTTTCCGGCACCTGCTCCCATTCATCTGTCGGCATGTCGTCCGGCTTCATTGTCAAGCATAGCTTCGGGAGCTGCAACATTTGACGATGGCGAAACACAGCGCATTTTTGGCGGCGGCGGCGCCAACGACCTGGGATGGGTGGTAACCAGAGCAGCAGAGCGGAGCAGGGGGGAGACATGAGCAGTGGAAATTAGGAGAAAATGGATAGGGGGTATAGGGTACCATTGAGTGGCTGACAAACGGGGGCCGCATAGGCGCTCTGACGTGTCGCGTGTTGCCGACAGCCTCAACCCGCCCCTGTGGGTGGGGGCCGGCAAGGGAGTGTCGGACATATTGGTGGGTTTCCCAAGTTGTGGATATGCTTAGGGCTGTCGATCAGCCAGGACATCAACCTTGTGTTGTCAATTTCAAGTTGTGTATTCAAATGCTTGTATTTGTACGAATTTTTAATTATTTTGCTCTTATTCCTAACTTGGATTGCCAAAATACTGTGTAGACAAATGACTACATAGCTTAGGTTTGGCTCCGCCACTGCTGTCGATGCGTGCCATTTTTGCCCGGCACACCCAAAACCTGTTGGAGCGCCGATGTAGATGTTCTAAGTACCTTTCTTTTGTTTTGTTCTAGTGCTATATCCGTTATATCCTTTTTGTCTTTTTCATGGTCTTGTTTCCCCTCTTGTAGTGTCATCTTTGAAACAAAGTTCACAAGAAAAATGGTTATAGAAAAGTTCACTAGAAAAAATACATGGAAAAATGCATAAAAGATGTTCACGTAGAAAAATCTCATTTGGTTTGATGTTTTTCGTCGAGAACCGAATACATATGCAGTAGCACTATACATAGAACAGAAACCGTAAAGTTATCTGTCGAGGTATTACACACGCATAACAAACCCTATACACCACACCAGTCCTGAATCTTGCTACTACTGCAAGTAGGCTTATGACCTCAAAATAACCAGACAAAATACTTTCAAAATATGGAGTATATACGATTTATGTTACAACTATAGTGCCCTTTCCTCCCAGGTCCCAGCTAGCTGCCTTTTTATCTTTCGAAGAATCCCTTGATCACTTGTTCCAGCCACGCAGCGGTATACATTGGTTTCTCAGACGTGCCCTCATTTGACCAGCAGGGGCAGCGAAAACTAGGAATTTCCTGCTTCAGTACCGTCAAGAAGATTTCATATTTTGGGACAACCAGTTCCACTATCTGTTCACGCAGAATCTTCTTGAGCTCAGTTCGAGCTTTCCATGTCATCTGGCTATCACAGATGTTGAAGAACTCGTCAAGAAAACTATCCAGGGACGAACGGCACGGCATCTTCAGAGAATCAACATCCAAATATCTCACAAGTGGAACCCAGTATTCCTCAAGGTAACTCTTGATGTATTGATCAATCAGCGAACAGAGACTTTGCAGTTCTAGTTCGGAAAGGAATCCTCCAGGATGTGGATGATACCTCATTTGATAAACACAAAAAATGTTATTCAGGCTGAAGATGTACCTTTGTCCCCTTGCATGGAATATCTCTTTTGGGAACATTGTTTTGGCATCTCTGACGAGCTTGGAGATCCAAGAGCTAATCATGGCAAGCTCAATTGTGCAATCCCCGGTGCCAAGAACTGTCTGCATCGTCTCTCCGTTGCGGTTGAAAAATTCCATGTACCGTACAAGAATTACAGTTGCCGGATGGATGGCCAATTCTCTGCTGCTGCTGCCACGCGTGTCAGCTGTAGTCGCCTCAAGTATTCCTCTGAAATCAACCACCATCTTACAAAAGATATGAGCTACCACATTATGGACTGGCTCATATCTGTTGAGAGGCAAGTCCAGTATATCAGCAAACTGATTAGGAGTGACCTCATCTGCCCTGCTTAAAGGCAAGCCACTTATGTTGTACAGGACATCAACAAGTGCATCCAAGATTGTCAGACGATGATCAGCAGAAAACCTCGCGTTGCTCAATGAAACTGCAACATCAAGAAGCTTCTCTACAGATTGCCCGACAATCTGCCGAAAGCATTCCTTCTTCACTTCCTGACATAACCACTTCTGCTCGTCCAGCTCGAACGAGATCAACTGAAGAAGTTTTGCGGTAATTTTCGTCGTCATGACCAAAGTCCCAGTTGATGTGTCTGTCAGCCCATGAGGATCGGCACAGATGGCACATTGGTTATGAACTACATCGAATAATCTGTCATCAAGGACAAGATTCAAGGTTAAGAATGTAGTGCAAAGTGCCTATACAGTTTCAGAAAGTATCATATATCGGTATATCAATTATAAAGCGCCCAAGGCACTCTTATCTGTAGCAATCATATTGGTTCTAGGGTGTCCCATGATTGAAATATCTACTACTCCCTCCGTTCGGAAATATAAAACATCGAATGTATCTAGACACCTTTTAGTGTATAGGTTCACTCGAAACCTCTACGAACCTATACACAAAGGACGTCTAGATATATTCGATTCATAAAACTAAAACGTCTTATATTTCCGAACGGAGGGAGTACTCAATATATTTGCTTCGGTAGTGCCATTGTAGTAGCAAATACCGCTTTTCAATCCTGAACTAGTAGATAAAGAAATAATTTTCAACCTCAACTCCAAAGCTGATTGCTCTTAATCTTGTAGTACTACTGAATCCATTTTTTTACTTTGATTCCTGGTCCTATCCTGGACAATTCTGAGATGACTCAGACGACATGTGGCGGGCTTTATACATGCCAACACATTGGCATGTCAGCATGCCAAGTAATAAGAAAGCAAAAACAGAAAAACTAAGAACAGTAAGAAAATCATATGCCCAGATGGTCAAGAAAACGGATTCAGCATTTAGCGGTAACCGGTTTCAAAGTTTCAAGCAGAAAAAGTTAAGCTTTTGTAACGGGTCAAAGCAGAAAAGTTGGACTTTCTTCCGCAGGTAAAACAATGCTACAGTTATTATTGTGGAATCGCAGATAAGAGGCGAAATTAAGTAGTACTGGGGTACCAAATTATGCGGAACAGAAAGTACTAGAAAATAAATAAATCGATTAATTAGCCCATACCTGTAGGAGAAGATACTATCAGATATTTTGGCATCTCTGACGAACGCTCTCCGCAGCAACTCCACAGCGTCAGCTTGGGGCAACCCTCGAACCATCTCCTCCAGCTGCTGGATGAAGCCAGGGACTATGAGACGAGCACCTCCTGCGTCCAGGTGGTGGACAGAGGTATACCAGTAGTTGACTATTTGGTCGCCGTTACTGCTGGACCTTCCGCCGTCGTCGGTGTCAGACGAGGCAGCTCGGGGTGGACTGATGGCGGGACATGGGCGGGTGATGTCTGCCATGGAGCTGCGGATGGCAGCATCGACCCGGCCCGCGTCCAGGATGCTCCCAGTGAGAGTGAGGCGGGGTTGCCTCAGCTGCTGAGTCCGTGGAGTTGAAGCCGCCGGTATCTGGTTGGGTCTGTCAGCGAGTTCCTGATCAGCCAAACGGGGCGGATGCCGATGCCTCCGCGAAAGGATGACGGTCAGAGCGGCGACGACCACGGCGGCGAGGCCTCGGTAGCCCTGCAGAGAGACGTACCAAGCCGACGACGGCGGGCTTTCGCAGAGCCAGATGATCACCGCAGATCCAAGCGCAGCACACAAGTAGATGAAAGTTGACAATGGACTGCCGTTGTGCTCGTACGGATCCACGCCCACGGCCGGGGCGTGTCTAGCGCGGAGGCGGTCCGTCCCCGGTCCCAGAGCATGCCGGTCTCCGGGACGGGGCGGCGAGTCCACGGGATGTACTCGGGCCTGATCTGGACGAGCCGCGCCGCGGCGCCGAGCCCGGGGGCGGGGTGGCGTCCCCGCTGGACGGTCCGGCCCTGCCCCCATGGCCTGAGCTCGGACCTGCTCGGCACGAACGGCGGTGGCCTGCCGGGAACGGGGGCGGAATTGCACGGGGAAGTCGGTAGGGTCGGGCCTCACTCTTTGCTGCCCAAGACTTTCCGCGCCGTCGCCATTAGAGAAACGGAGAAGAGACAGAATCGGTGAGAGAGAAAGAAGACCGCTTCGGGGTTTAAGCAACGGTTTTGCTAGTTCTCATGCGCCTGAGAATTTTTTAGGTCAGTCGTTTCTTTCATCGTTCGATTTACCTCGTGATTCGTGCAAAGTGAAAGTTACACGTGAGTAACTGAGAATTTGATGAGTTGCAACTAGGTTGCAACTGAGAATTAGTACAAATCTTATGAGTTGCAACTAGGTTGCAACTAAGAATTAGTACAAATATTAGGATGGCATCAGCGACTTAGACCTAAGAAGTTCGCGCCTAAGATCTAGACACTTCCTTTTCTATCTTGTTTTTTCTGACGATATGTATGTCTCCCGAAATCTTATCTCATCAAACCGACAAGTGTAGGATTTAAAATGATGAAAATGTCCAAACAATCCTAGAATGTCTTTGTCCACGGACATATATCAGATCTTTCTTCTCATCCACATGAAAGGAAATTTGACCAACAGGAGTTGAACGGAGTAGAAGGCGTTCATGGATTCCAATTTTTCTTTTCTATGGTAATTGTGACAAAGTACTACTCACTCCATTTTAATGAATAAGGCGTACATGCATTCAAAGATTTTCATTTGACCAAGAGCAATTATAAGTATATATGAACTATTTGATGAAAAGTTGATATCATTAGAACGTGTTTCCAATACGAATTCAATAATTTTAATTTTGTATAACATAATCAAGATATGGTTGATCAAATCGATGATTTGTCTAAGAAAATGTGTGTGTCTTATTCATAAAAAAATAAGGGTTTCCCTGATTATTGGAAATACTGTGTCAGGGCTGGCTCTATGTTTTAGAGGGCCCTAGGGCGAAGTGTACAACACGGGCATTTGGCTATATATATGTACATGTATATTACGCATAGACGTATATGGCTATTTTTACGTGCAAAGTATTAAGAGTTAACACCCGACAACACATTCATAGTTCAAGATGCATAAAAATAATTGTTAAGCACTTAAACCATCATGCCATATAATGACGGAGAAAATAAAAGAGTAGTAAAATAAAGACTAGTTGCTACAAAATGAACATGAACTGGACTATAGTCTACACGGGAGATTGATCATGGATGGCTCACTCACTTGGTTGATTGTTTGGTCTGTTTTCTCTCCATGCTGGGTCTTCTGACTAATTTTTTAACCTAAAACTAAATAACGGTCCGACAAATGTATAAAAGATCATGCAAATCATGGCCCCCCAAGTCATTGGGCCCTAGGGCACTGTCCATATTGGCCATGGGTCAGAGCCGACCCTGTTCTGTGCTACAATTTTTTTGTTTGTAAAGCATCTCAGAAGAGAGATGAACGAAAAAAAATGAAGCAATAAGAAAGTGTAATTATAGACGTGTATTTAAGGTTGTCTTAGCAAGCTTCTCCCATAAAAATGTGGTTTATTGTTCGAATCAGAATTCAGAAGGGAGACCGTTTCAGCCTGAGGCTATCGGCCGTATTATCATTTGCTCTCCAGGTCACCCATCAACCTTGGTTTTTAGCCCTCAAAATGGACCGCGGGTTTTTTCCCCCCTATCTTTTCTGTTATGACGTACGTATCTTTTCGAATCTTGCCTCCTCAAACACTGGAGGGCGGCAACACTGGTGGTTGTCTACGCTTTCTGGTCTTGCAGATAAAATAATGAATTATGCCCACACAAACCGTCCAATGTTTTTGTCAAAGAAACATATCAGATCTTTCTCGTAGATCCACCAAGTAACACCGGCTTATTTATTTAATATTTTTTTCCTTTGAGTAGCAATTGTAGGGTGAAGTGGTGCACTGTAGTATTGATTAACTTGGTTCAAACAATTCAATACGCTAAAAGGTTGTCTTCCCATTAATTTTTTTTTTGTGTGTTTTCTCTTACCCGCCGCCTAGAAACATCTGTAAAGCATCTCGGAGGAAAATGTAAAAAACAAGCATTTGCATGTGCCCGCGTGGCAGTAGCCTATAGGCATCTCCACCGAGCCGACCAAACGTGTCCGAATACGTTCTCCCGGACGTGCAGGACGTGCGCGGTCTCTCCAGCGTCACGACTCATCTTGACCGACGCGTCCGGCTTGACCCATCGACGCACTAAATTTGTGTGACCGATGCATCGGGCCGGACACGGGGGAGTCGAGAGTGTATCCTCCCACGCGCGCTAGTGGCCGGCAGAGGCGTGGGCGGCAGCCTTCGCCATCAATGCCGGCGGGGCGCGTCAGCCTATGACTGACGAGACGCCGCCCGAGTTACTGCGCCGGCATTGATGGTGAAGGTGTGAGAACCTGTGCGTGCTTGGACGTGCAGGGGCTACTTAAGCAGGCCCCTGCGCCCGTCGGTGCCGCACTTCCCTCCTCTCTCCACCGCTAGGTACACCCCTCCCAACACCTCCCGTCCTCCCAAACGTGCGGGACGTGCGCGGTCTCTCCAGCGTCATGACCCATCCTAACCGACGCGTCGACATGACCCATCAACGCACTAAATTTGTGTGGCCGATGCGACAGGCCAGACACGGGCGGGTCAAGGGTGTGTCCTCCCACGCGCCCTAGTGTCCCACCCTTCAGTGACAGTTGCGGCACCGATTCAGACGCAACCGCGGTCAGAGGCGCGGATGGCAGTGATACGTCCAAAACGTATCTACTTTCCCGAACACTTTTGCTATTGTTTCTTCTCTAATTTGTGTGATTTGGATACAACTAATGCGGACTAACGCAGTTTTTAGCAAAATTGCTTTGGTGTCCTGTTTTTGTGCAAGAAATCAACTTTTAGGAAAAATCCCGGAAAATATCGCAAAACTCCTATTTTACCAGAAGACTCATGGAGCCAGGAGACGATACGAAGAGGGGCCACGAGGGGCCCACACCACCTGGCCGCGCGGGCCAGGCCAGGCCTCGCCAGGGGGTGGTGTGGCCGCCTCAGACTCCGCCTCGACCTCTCCTTTCGCCTATATAAGCCCTCTGACCTAAAAACAGAGGGGGGTTCTATGTTTTCCAGATAGAGTCCCGTTGCGCTACCACCACCAAAAACCGCGATTTGGAACCAGAAATTATGTTCTGCCATCCTACCGGGACGGGGAATTGGAGGAAATGATCGTCATCATCATCACCAACGCTTCTCCATCAACCATCCATGATTCCCCCATCCATGAGTGAGTAAGCCCCTGTTGTAGGCTATGGGGATGGTAGGGATTGGATGACATCGTTCATGTAATTGCATCCGATTGCTACGGCATGTTGCCTAGTATCTATTGTTAGTGTTTTTTGACATTGTTGCAACTTGTTATGCTTAATGCTTGTCACTAGGTCCCGAGTGCCATGATTTCAGATCTAAACATGTTATTGATTCATGATGATAGTATTGTTTATGATCTTACCTGCAAGTTGTATACACATATTATTATCCGGAACCCGAGGCCCCGAAGTGACAGAAATCGGGATAACTGGAGGGGATGGCTGTGATGTGAGGATCACGTGTGTTCACGGAGTGTTAATGCTTTGCTCCGGTGCTCTATTAAAAGGAGCACCTTAATTGCCAGTAGATTCCCTTGAGGCCCCACTGCAACGGGTTGGCAGGACAAAAGATGTTGTGCAGGTTCTTATTGCGAGCACGTATAACTATATATGGAACACGTGCCTATGATTATTTAATACTTGGATACTTTATTTTATTTACCTGCAAATGCTCTATATCTTGATTTTTACATGAATTTTCTTGTCCATGCAACGCCCGTCCATTCATCCCTATGCCTATTGCGCTTTAATCCTACTGTTTACTATAATTGTTACTACTATCTTTATTTTACTACTGCTATTACTTTTCTATTGCTACTACAAAACTGTTGCTACTGATCAACTACTGCAAGCAAGATTGTTTCCATGTGCAGCTGAATTGACAACTCAGTTGTTAAGGCTTATAAATATTCTTTGGCTCCCCTTGTGTCGAATCAATAAATTGGGTTTTACTTCCCTTAAAGACTGTTGCGATCCCCTATACTTGTGGGTCATCAGGCAGCCTTCGCCATCAATGCCGATGGGGCACGTCATCCTGTGATTGATGGGACAACGCTTGAGTTACCGCGCCGGCATTGATGGTGAAGGCGCGAGAACGTGCGCACGCTCGCACAGGTAGGGGCTACTTAAGAAGACCCCTGCGCCCGTCGGTGCCGCACTTCCCTCCTCTCACCACCGCCAGGTACACACCTCCCGTCGTCGTTGCCGCCGCTACCGACGGCGATGAAGTAACCCGGGTGGTTCAAAAAGGCCAAGAACAATCACGAGGCGATGGATCTGGCTCGAGCGGCCGATGGAGGCAGGGAGCGGCATGCCGGCCTTCCTTCGGGGGCTTGTTCCGCTGCCGCCTCGGCCACAGGACTTCGTTGACCTCCCCGCTAAGCGCTAGCAAGAGGAGGAGCTCGGCCACGACCGCCGCTACTTCCGTGTGGCGGAGTGCGAGCGGCGGTTGATGGAGGGGAGAGGCATCACCCACCACGATGTCTCCCTCCCCACGGGCTGGCACCTCAACCGGGAGCGGGTGCCGATGCTGCCCGCGCCCAAGGAGGGAAAGGGGCTGGAGGAGGAGATCGCCCGCGACATCTGGAAGCTCCCGCTGGCCCTCCGGTATGGTCGCGCCTACCAGAACAAGACATTCTGGAAGAGGTTTCTGGAGAGGGAGCACACAGTGCAGCGCGCGATCTCCTTCCGCGGTGACTTCTAGCCGTGGGGGACCCGTGCCCTCCCCAGTGATACATTGCAAATGTATCTATAATTTTTGATGTTCCATGCTTGGTTTTATCCACTTTCTTGTGTTTTGTTCCAACTTTAGAGTACTTTTCATATGATTCCGTGCCAGCTGCCTGTTTTCTGCTATTTTTGGTTCCAGGAAAGTCAGAAAATGAATATTCTCGGAATTGGACTAGACAAAAGCCAAAGTGCCTATTTTCCGGAAGGGATCAAGTGCCAGAATACGAGACGGAGAAGAGCTAGGGAGCCACCACACCACCTGGCCGCGCGGCCAGGCCTGGCCCGAGCCAGGGGGTGGTGTGGCTGCTCCTGGCACCCCATCAGCCTCTCCTTCCGCCTATATATCTCCCTTGGGACGAAAACCCTAAGTACCCGATCAAAAATCCACGAAAGAGTCTGTAGCCGCCGTCGTCTCTGTCACTAGATCGGGAGGGATCTGAAGCTCTTCCCGGCACCCTGCCGGAGAGGGGAATTCACCCTGGAGGCCTTCTTCATCACCATGCAAGCCTCCGGTGTGATGCGTGAGTAGTTCATCCTTGGACTACCGATCCATGTAGTAGCTAGATGGCTGGTTCTCCTCCTTTGTGCTTTCATGTTTAGATCTTGTGAGCTCCGTTCATGATCAAGATCATCTATTTGTATCCATACATGTTGTGTTTGCGGGGATCCGATGGATATTGAGATGCTATTTTAGATTGATTATTGATTATATCATGCCTTTGTTATTTGAGATCTTGCATGCTTTCCGTTGTTAGTAGCTATCTTGGCCAAGTAGATGCTAGCAACTCCAAGAGTTAGTATTTATGCTCGATAGTGGGTTCATGCCTCTGGTAATCTGGGGAAGTGACAGAAATCTCTAAGGTACTAGATGTGCTGTTGCTACTAGGGAGAAAACAACAATCCTTTGTTCATAGAACAATCGTATTGTTTACTTTACACACAGTTCGTAAAGCAATAATCTGTTGCTTGCAACATAATACTGGAGGGGGTTCGGATGATAACCTGAAGGTGGATTATTAGTCATAGATGTAGTTGGATGGCGGTCTATGTATTATGTTGTAATGCCCAATCAAGTCTCAGAGGAGTCAAGATGATTAGTATATGCATGTATTTCTTTCTCGATGTTTGTCAATTGCCCCGCTATAATTTGTTCACCCAGCATGTTATCTATCTTAAGGAGAGCCATCTCTAGTGAACTATGGACCCCGGTCCTTTCTTTTACATTTAATCTACAAATTGTTTACTGCTTTGTGTTTACTTTCTGCAAACTTTTACTTCTTTCCATTCGATATGTTTAATCCTTTGTTTCTGCAAAACACGGTGAGATTGACAACCTCATCGCAAGTTGGGGACAAAGTTCTGTGATTGTGTTGTGCAGGTCTCCATGTTGCTACTAGCACCGGTAGTGCGCCCTCTCAAAGCTCAGCTAGTAACACCTTTGTGGTGTTTCCTTGCTCCTACTGGTTCGATTAAACTTTGGTTTCATAACTGAGGGAAAACTTACTGCTGTGCTCATCATACCTTCCTCTTGGGGTTCCCAACGAGCTCTACGTCAAAAGTCGAGCGCATCACCCAGCTTCGCGCCTGACGATGATGGCGCCATCAACCACTCCGACGCTGACCTCGGCAATGATGATCTCGACATCATCGTCAAGGAGGAGGCCGCATCCGCCACCGCGCACCTGCCCCCGGAGTACCAGGAGATCCTAGCATAGGGCTACGACAAGGATATCTTCCTCGAGCAGGCCATGACATCCAGCGCGAAGGAGGAGGATGGCATGTGGGATGGCTACCTGGAGGCCGTCCATCTCACCAGCCTGATGGCACAGGTGAATGCGGGGCTACCTCCACCGCCGCCACTACCGAGGTGGGGTGCTCTGATATGTCCATTTTGCATCACTATTTTATATCATAATTTACTGTTATTCATTGATATATTTCATATTAAGAGATGATACTTATGTTATTTGATCTATTTTTGCATGATTGATGATTTTGGATTATGAACCACCGGAGTCAGGATTCTGATGGAAAAAGCACTGTCCAGATGCAATATTGGCGAATATCAAAAAATTCCAAAAAAATATACGGAAGTTCCTATTTTCCTAGAAGACGAAGAATGACAAAAGGGGAAGTGGAGATGGGCCACAGGGGGCCCACATCACCCCCTGACGCGGGCCAGCCCTGGCTGCGCCACCAGGTGGTGTGGCCACCCTGGCCCACCTCTAGCATTACCCTTCTGCATTTATATATTCTCCTTGGAAACCTAAAATTCGGGGAGCAGCCACATAAAGGTTCTGCCGCCTCTGCGGGGCGAAAACTATATAGAGAGAAAGAGCTCTCCGTCGGCGAAATCTGTCGGGGAAATTCCTTCTCGAAGAGGAGAGATCGTTGCCATCAACACCATCATCAATCTAGACTTCATCGGGATCATCATCATCATCATCTCCACCATCATCTCCACCAGCACCATCACCATCACTCCGTACCGCTGTAACAATTGGGTTGAATCTTGCATAGTTCTTAGGGGAAACTTTCCCGGTGTTGATTACTTGTTGTAGTTGATGCTATTGAGTGGAACCATTGAATTATTGTTCATGTTCAGATTGTTACTTATCATTATTTCATCTCTGATGTTGATCCATATGATGTCTCATGAGTAGTTCGTTTAGTTCTTGAGGATATGGGAGAAGTCGTGTTGTTAGTAGTGGAATTGTGTTGAGAAAGATTCAATGGTTTAATATTTAAGTTGTGATATTATTCTTCCAATGGTGTCATGTGAACGTCGACTACATGATACTTCACCTTTATGGACCTAGGGGAATGCATTGTGTATTTGGCTACTAATCGTGGGGTTGCCGGAGTGACAGAAACATGAACCCCCGTTAGGAAACCTTTGCATAAGGGAGTGTAGGATCTCACAGTTTAAGGTTGTGGTTAGGTTTTTATCTTAATTACTTTCTTCTAGTTGCGGATGCTTGCAAGGGGTATAGTCACATGTATGTATTAGTCCTAGGAAGGTTAGTACATTAGCACAGGTTCACCCACACAACACTTATCCAACCAAAGAAGATTAATCAACTATATGAAGTGAAAGCACTTGACAATATTCCCATGTGTCCTCGAAAACATTTTGTTATCTTAAGTAATACAACCGGCTTGTCCTTTGCTAAAGAAAGGATTGGGCCACTTGCTGCAATTATTATTATTGTATTTTATTCACTCGCACTTCATTTATCGGTATTATCGAAAACCCTAAAAAACCGTTTGCTAAGTATTTACAGAGAATTCCTGATCCAAACCACTTGTCAACACCTTCTGCACCTCGTTGGGTTCGACACTCTTACTTATCGAAAATACTGCGATACACCCCCTATACTTGTGGGTCATCTAGACTATTTTCTGGCGCCGTTGCCGGAGAGTGAAGCGCTATTGAAGAGTGGAACTGGTAAAAGAAACTTCTACTGTGAGTATTGTTTATTTCCGTTTGTTACTTTATTTTAAACATGGATAGTTCACTTAGTTTCTTGTTTCGGAATGCTACTAAGGAAGAAAGTCAGGTATAAATTATGATTATGAATGCATTAAATCTTTTATGGGAACTGATGACTTTCATAATATTAGTGTTTCTTATGGTCTTGATTCTCAAAGTATTGCAAATTATTTTAAGGCTTTTGCCTCTTATATTGAAATTCCTAAAAAGAAATGGAACAAGTATCATGAGCCATATAAAGATATTGTTAATTGTGTTCCTGCTAGAAACACTGAAGTCTATACCGTTGATCATGTTTTACCTGAACCTTATATCGAGAAAATACCTTTCCCTGTTAAGGTGAAGGAACATTCTATGATAGCTAGTATGATTAACAAAAGTACAAAGAAAGTTGTAGAACCTGATAAACAAATAGATGTTGAACCTGCAGTAGAAAATGAGAAAGACTTTGTCTCTAAAAATCCTGTGTTTTCTGCCAAAATAAGTGATCATTGCTACTATGGTTCATGTGATAATTATATCGTTAAATTTATTCATGATATTGAAAGTTATGATGAGAGAGATAAAAGTGTTTTTATGCATCTCAATAATATTAAGTTTCCTCGCTTTACGCTGAAAGTCTTTATATTGCACCTGTTTTTCCTTCCTATGCTAGTAGCCTTTGGTTTCAATAATTTATTTTCTTACAAAATTCCCTTGCATAGGAAGTGGGGTTAGACTTAAATTTGTGTATATTTGCTTCTTTATGCTCTCTTTTACTTCAATTCATATTCTTATATGAGCATCATTAAAATTATCATGCCTATCTTAATGGCTATAAAGAAAGAGCTTTTTGGGATACAACCCATTATATATTTTTGCTTTTAGTTTATTTTTGTTTATTTGAGTCTTGGAAGTTATTGCTTCTGTAATAACCTCTCCTTATCCTTTTTGTTTGGTTTTTGTGTCAAGATCAGCCTCTAATGAGAGAGAAGTAAGATTTGGGGAAGTTGATGTCCCGAAATAGATTTCTGTGCGTCATTGTAAAAAATTGTGAAAAAATCCCAGAACGTCGTACTGATCTATAAATTTTTGTGTGCATGCTCCAGGTTTTTGTTTAACTTTCGTTAGTTTTCATTTTTTTGATTTGAGCAACAGAAGATTTTTGAAAAATTTGATCTTTACCTGCTGGTATGTTTTGATAGATTTCTGCCATTTTTTGCATTTGCCTCTTAAATCGATTTCCTTTTTGAATTCTTTTTGGGCTTTTGAAAGGAGTTGCTTCACTAGCTTATGTTTTGATGGATTTCAGTTTAAATTGGACCTAAAGGTTTATTATCTTGCATTCACTACTGTTGGTAATGAAGATTGTGTGAAGTTTTGTATGAAAGAATTTTTCAATTGGTAGGAGGAAATGATGTAATGAGATGAAGAATGGTCAAAATACTCAGGCACTATATTTTTGAAGATTATTACAAAGAAGATATTGATATTATTCAAGAGGTGACTCCGGAAGAATTTATTAAAGACCAAATTCAGAAACCTGCAGAGTCAGTTTTCGAATAGGTAACAGTTCTGGTAAGAAAAGGTCCACAAAAAACTTTTCAATTTATATTTTTGCAATTTTTATCTAACATGGAAAAATAATGAGTCGAAAAAGGGGGATGGAAACGGAGCTCGGGTGGCTCACACCATCCCGTGGCACGGGCCCACCTGGCCACGCCACGAGGGGGTGTGGCCACCCCGGAGCCCGTCTCCAACCCGTTTTCTCCCAGTACCTTCCTTTTGTTGTTAAACTTCGTAATATATAATCCCCCGGATCCCTTGAGGTCCGTATATCGTGTTCTCGTCGTGTTTTCGCTTCGATCTGTTTCTGATAGGCAGATTCTCAGTTTTGGAGCCACAATGTCTTCCTCTGGATCATTCAAGAAGGATTCCTCCACGGACATCATCAACCCATACATGTATGAGTTGAAGATTCACCCAAGTATTTGTTGCTCGAAGATGGGAAGGTACAGATAAAAGAGGTTCAGGGCCCTAAAGGAGAAGGTAGTCTGGAGGACAGGGTGGAAGCACTGGAGCAAGAAGTCTTTAGGTATAAGAAGATGGTAGAACGCGAAGTGGACATCATCCATAAGATAAGTTCAGAATTCATCGTCGAGCACAAGAAGGAGACTATCGAGCTTAAGGATGAAATTCTCTCACTCCATCGAATAACCAACCAACTACAAGCACAACTCTACGACATGCAAAATCAAAACTGTGAGTATGAGGCTAGGTTTAAACACATAAGTTATGCTGCTAGTTTCAGGATTTTGCAAACCAAGATGTCCTTTGTTGATGGGGAGCCTTTACCTTGGAAGTCGGATGATGATGAGAGAACACCACCACCACCACTGAAGGAGTAATTCGTCATCAAGTTTTGGCATCCCCTTAGTTTGTTCCAAGCTTGGGGGAGTGCCGCGGTATCATATCATTATCTTTCATCTTTTTACCTTTTTAGTAGAGCCATATCATGAATAGAGAAGTTATCATATAGGATGGTTTGCATTGTGGAAGTATCTTCCCTCTAGTTAGTTATATGTATCCCTTGGTGTGAGTTGTCGTTATGGAATATTAATGAGAAGTTCTATCATTTACTTTTTGCACATCTTATTTTAGTTTACAATTTCTGTTATATGATTGATCTTGTTGTTAGTATTGGCATCACTTTGGGATCATTAAGTAAATTTGATTGGTTTTGGCAAACCTGGCTCTGGTTAGTAGTAACACTATTTGAGGATTGAATGGAAAAGGGAAAAGTACTTTTAGAAATATAATTCATTATCTTTCTTTCTTGATTGGCTCATAAGCTTAATATTCTCTAGTTAAGATCTTTTGTGTTTCCAAGGAAGATTGCATGATTGTTTCTATCACTTGTATGTTTGTTTGTTTCCTTCAACTCTTATGCTTGCTACCCAGCCTTGCTAGCCAAAAACCTGTACTGAGAGGGAATGCTTCTCGTGCATCTAATCCTTGAACCAAAACCTATGCCATTTGTGTCCACCATATCTACCTATTAGCATTATTGCTATTTCAAGTAAATTCTCGAGTTTTATCTATCTTCCAAATTAAAATTTTGTTATGTGAAAATTAGTGATTAAAGCTCTCACAAACTTGATGGCACACTTTATTTTCTCGCACTTAATAAACTTGAACCATTGTGTCCATCTATGTTGCTTATATGCTTGCACTTTATAAGTTGTGAATTAGCAGAACCATGTTACCATGGGGAACGCTTTCAACATTGCACTTATTATTAAGTTGATATCATGTTCTTTTGTTTATGGATCCCGGCGGTGTGAAATAAAACGGGAGCTTGTAAGCTCATGGAGTGTGTATATATCTTAGAGAAACTCCTGGGTGGCTAGCCTAAGCCATTCCTAATCATGGTGGAAACTTGCAGCATAACCATAGTGGCATTCTATGAAGCATCCTCAATAAAAATCTATGAAAATAGCAAATAAAAAGATCGTTGAGATGCTCACTGTCTGTTGCCTTGTTATTTTGATATGAGATAGCTCATGTGTCATGGGGCAAGGGGTACCCCGTTGGCGGTTCTCTATGATACACATGTTCTTACAATGACAAGAACTTACTTGTAACTAAAGTTGAGTAGCATGAGGTTCGGTACTCTTAAGGAAGGGGCATGAGATTTTCAACTTATAACTTGTCAAGCATATCCTCATATTTGTGTCACTTTAACCTTAATCACCTCAAGATGCTTATGATAGGGGCAATGAGAGCTGAAAGCTAATAAGTACCATAATTTTTGGGGGCTCTTTATGAAACTTGAAATCCCTGCTTTCCTCTATGAAGAGCCTATCTTTTACCTTTTAGTTGAGTCAGTAAACCTATTCCTTTCTATCTCAAGTAAGCATTTGAGTTGTTTTGATTCAATCATCCATATAATGATTTATTCAATCATGTTTCTTATGTTCTTTATTTTGCACACTGCTCTTATCTGAGTGAATATTACTTTGAAAGCTATCATTGAAAACCCCATTATGTTTGACTCCTGCAACTTATTAACCGTTCTCTGACCAAGAACAAAGTTTGGCATTACCAATTATGATTTACTTTGTGTATCTTCATTGTGTTTTCTTTACTCATTGCAAGTTAAGTTATATAATAGTGAGTTGTCTTGTATTATGATTTGTATATTGCTGAATGTGATGCTTCTTGTCCGTATTATATTTATCGACACTTCACTCCATAAACCCGTGGTCATGTTTATTGAGCTCAGTTTTCGCTTGGGGACAAGCGAGGTCGAAGCTTGGGGGGAGTTGATACATCCATTTTGCATCACTATTTTATATCATAATTTACTATCAGTCATTGATATATTTCATATTAAGAGATGATACTTATGTTATTTCATCTATTTTTGCATAATTCATGATTTTGGAGGATGAACCGCCAGAGTCAGGATTCTAATGGAAAAAGCATTGTCCAGATGCAATATTGGCGAAGATCAGTAAATTCCAGAAAATATACGGAAGTTTCTATTTTTCTAGAAGACAAAGAATGTCAGAAGGGGAAGTGGAGATAGGCCACATGGGGCCCACACCACCCTCTGGCGCGGGCCAACCCTGGCCGCGCGACTAGGTGGTGTGGCCACCCTGGCCCACCTCTGGCATCGCCCTTCTACGTATATATTCTCCTCGGAAATCTAAAGTTCGGGGAGCAACCACAAAAAGGTTTCGCCGCCTCTGCGGGCGGAAACTACAAAGAGAGAAAGAGCTCTACGGCAGGCAGAAATCTGCCGGGGAAATTCCTTCCTAGAGAGGGGAGATCGTCGCCATTAACACCATCATCAAGCTAGACTTCATCGGGATCATCATCATCATCTCCACCAGCACCATCACCATCACTCCGTACCACTATAACAATTGGGTTGAATCTTGCATAGTTCTTAGGGGAAACTTTCTCGGTGTTGATTACTTGTTGTAGTTGATGCTATTGAGTGGAACCATTTTATTGTTCATGTTCAGATTGTTACTTATCATTATTTCATCTCTGATCTTGATCCATACGATGTCTCGTGAGTAGTTTGTTTAGTTCTTGAGGACATGAGAGAAGTCATGTTGTTAGTAGTAGAATTGTGTTGAGAAAGATTTAATGGTTTGATATTTAAATTGTGTTATTCTTCTAGTGGTGTCACGTGAATGTCGACTACATGATACTTCACCTTTACGGGCCTAGGAGAATACATTGTGTATTTGGCTACTAATCGTGGGGTTGCCGGAGTGATAAAAACCTGAATCCTCATTAGGAAACCTTTACATAAGGGAGTGTAGGGTCTCATAGTTTAAGGATGTGGTAGGTTTTTATCTTAATTACTTTCTTATAGTTGCGGATGTTTGCAAGGGATATAATCATAAGTTTGTATTAGTCTTAGGAAGGTCAGTACATTAGCACAGGTTCACCCACACAACACCTATTCAACCAAAGAAGATTAATCAACTATATGAAGCGAAAGCACTTGACAATATTCCCATGTGTCCTCGAGAACGTTTGATTATCTTAAGTAATACAACCGACTTGTCCTTTGCCAAAGAAAGGATTGGGCCACTTTCTTCAATTATTATTATTGTCTTTTATTTACTCGCACTTCATTTATCTGATTTATCAAAAACTCTAAAAATCCGTTTGCTAAGTATTTAAAAAGAATTCCTGATCCAAACCACTTGTCAACACCTTCTGCTTCTCGTTGGGTTTGACACTCTTACTTATCAAAAATACTGCAATACACCCCCTATACTTGTGGGTCATCATGATCCGCCCGCGCTGGCGTAGACGGATGCGTGGCCAACGTGGCCTGGCCAGATGATCGACCAGCCCTCTCCCCCGCCCGCACCCGCACCTCTTCTGGGCCTTCCATCGACGCATATCTGGACACCGCCGAAGTAAATCGACCTCGATCCATAGATGGATGGGACGGCGCAGGCGGCACAAGGTTAGTAGGTTTAGTGCTAGTTTAAATCTAGATTTTTATATTTGGATGTAAATTAGTAATAAATATGTATAAAATTCACCAGTTTTAGCGCGTAGTCTCTGTTTGGATTTTTTCTAAATACCCTGATCCTGATGGCTAAACGCGGACAAATGGATCGTGTCACTGGGTGCGGTTGGACGGATAGGGCAGTCCTTGATCGTGACTCGACCCAAACGGACAGAAACGGACCGTTCGGTCACCGTTTGGGTCGGCCTAGTGTAGATGCCCTAATTTTTATGGTTTTTCCTATATCGGTTCCTTTTAGGTCATTTTTGGTTCCTTTTTTACTATTTATTTATGTTATTTACAGTTCTAACATTTTTGAAAATTATACAGTTTTTAAAAATATTTGATTTATAAAAATGTTCATTTTCAAAATATGTTCCCACTGTGAAAATGTTCCATTGTTCTTGAAAATGTTCATTTTAAGAAAATGTCGTTCGGTATTGAAAAATGTTTAATAAATTAGGGTTCTTTTGGAAAAAATATGCTTTATTTGAAAAAATCGTATTTTAAAATATTAATATTTACTAATCTTTTTTTTGAAAGGGAAAAAAGTACCTGTACCTGTTTATCTGCGTAGCATTGGGAACGGCCCATGATGAAAGGCTACGAGCGGGTGGGAATCGGGAAAACCTATACGCTGCTCGTGGCACAAAGAGCCCGTAGTGCACACCCAGCGAGGCTATTTAGCCTACACGTGTGGTTAATGGGCCAGGCATAGTTCAGACGAGAACTTTTTTCTTTAGTTTTTCTGTTTGCTTTCTTATTATTCTGTTTTCTATGTTCTACTTTACTACAGATTTTCTAAAAAAAATAGATTTCAAAAGAAAATCATACCTTGAAAATGTTCAGATTTTTATATTTTCCTATTTTGAATTTTGTTCGTACTTTCAATTTGTTGAAAATATTTCAGATTTTGAAAAAAATCAAATTTAAAAAACAGTCAGATTTCGAAATTGATCATATTTCGAAAATAATTAGATTTAATTTTGTTCACATTTTGACAAAAGCTCAGATCTGTAAAATGTCAGATTAAAAATATTCAATTTTTAGATTTGCTCAACTTTTGAAAAATATTTGATACATCCTTCAAAACTCGTAAACCAGCAAGAAAGTCGAAAAACCAACAGAAAAACTCTGAAAACCGAAGGTGTGCTGAAAATCGGAAAAACCAACTGGCATAGGAAGGAGCAACAAACGAGCGGGCTGGGCCCATATTCCACACGGGGCGTGTGGCGCCGCCCTGGGCTGCCGCTTGAAGCGGTGTACAGGACCTCCCGCGGGAAGCGGTGTATAGGACCTCTCGCACTAGGGTTTTCGAAAAAAACAAACTCGGAGAAGAATAGTGGCGTACAAATTGATGGCATTTTGCTCGGGGCTAGATCATACTTCCTCCTGTCCGTATTAATGTAATATGTTCTAAACTTTGTCCAATTATAAATACATCTAGTCTAAATTTTTAAGTAGATATATTCGAATCTAGACAAAGTTGAGAACAATAATATGTGTCGGAGAGAGTATGTCCTTTGTGTCTGTTGGCACTCGTTTTGGGCTCGTAACTAATCAAGGCAAATGGCGAGAGACACTTGGAAAATTTCACTTGAACAATTATTAATCATCATCAAAGAGGCACCTCATCAAGTTAAGGAATTATCAGGTTTAATAGTTGATTATGCTAGTGTTCAGAGAAGACTCGGAGACTGATATATGGAGGCTTTAACTATGAGCCCTTTAAGATGACCTCAAATGAAAAAGTGCCGAAAACGAAAGTTGTGCGCCTCGTCGAAACGAGCAACTTTGGTTTTGGAATCATCTTCATCCGAGTTAGTATGCAAAATTGAGAGCCAAATACTGACAGAGGCCGAATTAGCACGGACGGGAGAGGGGGTTGCCGGACCACAGACCATATCTCACCTTAGGCGAGAGCAATGGACCCGGACAACCCAAAAAACCTCCTAATTCAGTCATTCTGCTTACGACTTAATTTAAACGGTCAAGAATAACTCGGATGAAAAAAGTGTAAAACATGAAAGTTCTTGGTTTTTTCGAGATGAACAACTTTGCTTTTGGAGTCAACTTCTTTTGAGCAAGTATGTGGCCTCCAGATTCAAGATATGAACGAATTGAGTTAAATTCGTTCGGTCTAAATCCGAGTTTGATACGAAAATAATGGGAAAAGTCCATGAAGATCAGATCAGATGAAAAAGTGGCCAACATTAAAGTTGTTCATTCTTTTGAGACGCACAACTTTGCTTTTTACTATATTTTGATCCAAGCTAATTTACTATCTCAAAAGTGGTCCGGAAGGTACAGACAAGTTTTTGGCCGAACAGTTACGGAAAGTTCGGACCAGACCATCAGAATTTGACCCCAACTAGGATTTTGGACGTGATTCTAAGCCTATTTCTTGCATGGAAAGTCTAGCTGCTCCTTATATACATGAGGGGTGATGTCCGATTGAACCAACACCAATCGAACAAACACATCTACTACTTTTTCGTGTTCATCTACTTTTTATTCCTCTCTCTTGTATCTTGCTTCTCGTTCTTCTACAGTTCTTCATACCGGAAGGCTGCGAATCCACGAGGCTCTAGGCGGTTAGGCCGACCTAGGGTAGCCCATAGCTGCCGCGTCGCCCTGTCGGGTTCCTCCCGGGCGAGCGGGGTTTCGGGTCTACAAAAACGCTCGTCGGACTGTCTTACGTACCGCGCTTCCGGCGAGCCTCCCTCGGCGCGTGCTACCGCGCATCGCGCTCGACGCCGATGGTACACAATGACATGTTCATGTGCGAGCACACTTTTTGACGACTCTGCTGGGGACGAAGATTCAAACGATCTCCAGCCCATTCTTACTACGAAGAGGCTGCAATCTACAAGCGGTATCATGAATCCTTAATCTTCCTCTATAGATGCATATTATTCTTATGTTGATGTTGCTAGATCTTTTGATATATGTACTGTTTCAGTTAGCCCTAGTTTTTACTATGTGCAAAAGCCGATGCATAATAATCTACATGCTTCAACTTATCTTAGCAACTTGCATCATGTAAATTCGAATTCTCATGCATCGGCAACCCCAGAAATTCATATGCCGATGAATAATATGATGAATCCTGTTAATCCATATGAAACACCCGATGTTAGAAATTTCAGTAGCATGTAACCAAGTGTTTCATCTTCATATTCATCGGCAAATAAGTTGCAATCTCTTGGTTTAGCTTCAAACATGCCGATGGATAGGGAAATTGGACATGCTACAACTAGTTATTTGCCTAATTACTCTCAGTCATCATATGCTACACCTTATGTTTCAGCACCGTATGCAACTAATGATATTCATAATTTGGCTTCACACCTTTATGGTTATAGCCGAATAAGTGAAAACTCAATAGAAGCTAATGTGCCTTTATCTAGTACTATAGCGTATGGTACGTCCCCCGCACAATTGCAAAGTTTCGGTGACACCTCATTGCCGAAAGATTAAAAAAGCATTAGGGGGCATTCTTATGCAGGAACAAATGACTTGAAGGAAAAACCTGCAGCTGAGTTCAAGAAGCTTAATTCTCTTCACCTAGAATTAGAAGAGAGGCCCCACGATCTTGCTACAATGCAAGCTTTTGAGGCATACAACAAGAAGCGTGAAAAGGAGCGTAAGGCAAACAAGATGAGGTTTTCCCCTTCTCAATTGCTAAGTTTCAGCGACACTATGTTGCCGAAAGAAACTAAAAGCATCGGGGGAAATCATGTGCAGCTGAGGTTAACGTCGATAATGTCATTACATTTGATGATTTATCGGATGAACATCTTTAGTTATTTGAGACACTCAAGAAGAAGCGTGATGAGGAGTTTGATGCACTTGAAAAGAAGATGAAAGTGGATCATGAAGCATATAAGAAAAAACTTGAAGAAGAAGAACTGTAGAAGTTTCTTGCAAGTCTTGAAAAGGACTATCAAGACAATATTACTCAAGTTGAAGGAATCAATTCATCTCCTCACACAACAATCAAGTTGAACCCTCTGCTTCAACGAGGCAAAAAGAAGAAGCTTTTGAATCTGATGGAACTCATGAAGGTACAAATGATTCAGCTAGGATGGTTAATTCGATTATTGAAAAAGCCGAATCAGAGAATACATGTGCTGAATCTACCGAATCAGAAGAAGCAAGCTTTGTTGATCAAGAGCATGGCAAGCTTAGCAAAACTGTAAGGGAGCTTACGTACTGCCCTGCGAGTTCTATTCCAAAGAAATTGATGATCATCAAGAACTAGAAAATATAGTTGAACAATATAAGATTGACAAAGCACATCAAAGTGAAGAGGCACAAACTCTAGAAAAGAAAGAAGACAAGGCATTGGAGAATTATCTAGAGGCCGAGAAAGATATTGTTCAGGTCATGCAGTCATCATATGCTTCCAATGTCTTCAAAGAGGTACATCTAGCAAATAATTTACTTATGTTCCGATTTGGTCAAAACTTTATTATTGATTCATCTATTAGCAAAATTCTCATAGGCTATGAAAGACCAATCAAGAGACGTAATTTATTTGTTAGTAATATAATTTTCACAGAACCTATCGGTAAACATGTTGTACCCTTTAGAGAGATCGATAATAACAAATTATTACAGCCAAAGCTTTCCACATTGTTTCATCTACATTTTATATGTACATGGATAGCTTTGTTTATTTCATACTTGGCTAACATTTGGTCTCAAGTGAGACATATATGTTTTAATCTTTTTAGTTTCATAAAGATAAAGCCAAGGTTATTGTCTCTTGAGAAAGCCGATGCTAGTATAACTGTGTATTCAAAGACATCGGAAAAGAAGTGCAGAAAATAACACATAGCCGAACTGGGTGATGTAAAATCTGAACCATTCGGTTGCTCAATTCCAAAGCCGTTCTCACAACAAGATCGGTTAGAAGATAAAAGGTGTACCTACAGTTTGAGAATGTGTGATCACATCTTTGATATATTGGTGCAAACTGATTATATTAGGATCCTTGATCACAATGCTGAGCCATCATTACAAGGACAAATGTATTGCAAGTTGCATGATTAGTTCGATCATAGTATAGAGGATTGCAACATGTTTTATCAAATAGTACAATCGGCTGTTAAAGGACGATTGAAATTTGTTGAAACGCAAAATGATGACCAATCTATTTCGATTGGTCTTGATGGCCAAACGACATTGCATCGGCTACCTATAGCTGATTCATACAATGAGGAGCAGGTACACACTAAAGATGATGGGATCAAGCCTACAAATAAAGAAATTGTGCATGAGCATGTTGAAGATATTCTTGAAGGTGAGAGTTCCAATGAAGCTACAATGAAGACATCAAGCACTAGGGGGAATCAAGAAAACTCTAAGATCGATGCGTGCAATATTCAAAAAGACAAAGGCCGCAATAAGCACAAGGGAAGCAAACCAAAAGTCACTTTTGCACAGCTACTAGAAAAATATAAAAAAGAGAGTGAAGCAAAAGGTTCTTATCGGCCAAGTAGCGCAAAAGCATCAAGATCACCCCAAGGCAAAATTCTAAAGATAGGGATTGGCGAAAGGAGAAATTAAATGCAACAAGTTCATATCCTCCTTTTGGGTCACCAATGCCAAGTTCATGGATACCTTCCTATTCTAATTTTTATTCATATCCATCATGGGAAAGGTATGATTCACGGGCATGTTATCCATCTAATTCTAGATCATCTTTCCCAAATTATCTAGCTCCAAGAATATCAATTCATCAACAATCACACGTCAAGGTCTGTTTCAATCAAAAAGAATCAGTTCGGAGTTCATGGGTAAAGAAATAAGTGGCCAAGCAAGTATACCAAATCAAAAAGGATGGATGCAAGTGTGTTGTTTCAGATTTGACTCAAAATAATGAGAAGCCAGCTGAATTGATGTTGGCTACTAAGGGCAAGGAAGTGAAGAGAGTAACTTTCAAAGACCCAGTTTCCAAATCTGAACAAGCAAAATTGAAGGTGCCCAAGATTAAGAAAGTCATGCCATTGTATGAAACAAAACCACAGCCGAGATGCCCACTCGGCTTATTACATTGGCAAGAGAGGAAGCTATATAGGCTTACAACCATGGAGTTGAAGAAAATAAACATGGCGTGGGTTCCCAAAGTAATCCCTCAAGGCAAGAAAGATGTGCGAGATACTATCATAAGAAGGACATCACGAGTGGAGAACAAAAAGAATAAAGCCAACAAGAATCAGGCCAAAGAATTTTGTATCAATATCCAAAGCTTCGGCCAGCACATCATCCATATTATTATACTTCACCATTAATGCCTATGTCATGGAATTCATCCCCAGGTATGATTGGTTATCCACCATGGATTTATTTTGATCTGTGGATGCATCATAATTATGTACATCATGAAATGGTATTGAAAAATCATTATTCATATGATTAGTTGCAATTTTGTTGCTAATCCAAGAGGCTGAATATTTGAAGTTCAAAATCAGATTTGTTGTTTTATTTACTTCGGCTATACGTACTTTGGTGGATGGATTATGCATGTCCTTTGGGGTAAAGATATATGGCCGATATTTATTTTATCGCCCTGAGATCATTATCCAATTATGACCGCGTCCTTAGTGTTACTTGAGATCGAGACAAGGTATGCATTCATTAGCGATTGTGCTTATGCTTATGTGTTGATAATTTGGCTTATAAATCTTTAAAATCTATGAAAGGCCAAATTGTCTTTAATTTCATTACTGGGCGTAGACGATGAACATGGTATTGATATTGATCTTGTCTCTATAGTACCATCGAAATTACATTTTATCTGTTTACTTTTAAAAGCAATAACCAATGCATTGGTATTGTTTATTTATCTATTTATGGTGCTGTTTATGAAGTCTCATGCCGCTTAGAATATCTTGCACAAGAATCAGGCCGAATATGCAGCTTTGCTATTTGTGCTAGAACTTTTTATTTCTATATGTGCTACACATATTGAGGCTTCTAGTGATTCGCTGTGAGTAGTTCAACAATGTCCATGGTTTACCAAAGTTTCGACGAATCACTTGTTATTTATTTTGATACAAGTCTAGATGTGAATTTTACCTTGGATTGATTTATCATTGCTCATACTCTAGACATGAAAACTGAAGTGTAAATGAGTTGGCTCTACAAACATCGGGCTACCATGTTATTCATGATATATTTCATATTTCGCAAGAGTTGATGCTTTATTTCTCCAACATAGGTAAGGCCGAATTGGAGACCACCGCTTCGGCCACTAATGAAAGATCTAGTGCAGGTGAAGATGAAGAATAGAGGCATCCTATTGTTTATTACATGAAAATCTGAACCAAAGGGTGAACATGACAGTTCGGTTGCTTTTCAAATGCTCATTAATAGGTAATAATTTATTGCCAAACAGTTGGTGATATTCTTCTTGAGCAACATGAATGAAGACCTAGTCAAGATCATTGTGGGAGTTGTTCATGAAGGAAAATATGATACTCATCAACTTCAGGATGAGCACATATGGTCGATATAGAGTTATCGCCCTAAGACAACCAATGGCTGATGGAGTGTTGACATCGCCCTTAGATTAAAAATGGAGCAACTTATTTTCTGGCGACGCAAGCTCTGCCAGAAAACATAGGGGCATATGTTGGCACTCGTTTTGGGCTCGTAACTAATCAAGGAAAATGGCGAGAGACACTTGGAAAATTCCACTTGAACGATTATTAATCATCATCAAGGAGGCACCTTATCAAGTCAAGGAATTATCAGGCTTAATAGTTAATTATGCTAGTGTTCAGAGAAAACTCAAAGACTGATATATGGAGGCTTTAACTATGCGTCCTTTAAGATGACCTCAAATGAAAAAGTGCCGAAAGCGAAAGTTGTGCGCCTCGTTGAAACAAGCAACTTTGGTTTTTGAATAATTTCATCCGAGTTAGTATACAAAATTGAGAGCCAAAATACTGACAGAGACCGAATTAGCACGGACGGGAGAGGGGGTCGCCGGACCACAGACCATGTCTCACCTTAGGCGAGAGCAATGTACCCGGGCGACCCAAAAAATCTCCTAATTCGATTATTCTGCTTAACACTTAATTTAAGCGGTCAAGATCAACTTGGATGGAAAAGTGCAAAACATGAAAGTTAGGCCGACCTAGGGCAGCCCATAGCTGCCACGCCGCCCTGACGGGGTCCCTCCCGGGCGAGCGGGGTTTCGGGTCTACAAAAGCGCTTGCCGGATTGTCTTGCGTACCGCGCTTCCGGCGAGCCTCCCTCGGCGCGGGCTACCGTGCATCACGCTCGACACCGAGGGTACACGGTTACGTGTTCGTGTGCGAACACGTAAACTGAATGAGTGAATGGTGCCCATCTGCTCTTACTTCTCGGTGCAAAATAAGTGAAAAAGCTTTGGCACGAACCGCTCATTGAGGACATGCTAAAATTCCAAACGATAGCATCTTCTGGATCCTCTGTCCTGGATCCAAATATACTGCACCAAGGCATGCGCTTCTTAAACCAAGGCATGTTGCAGTAGGAGCGATTGCACACAACATTTGTTAGAAGCCAAGAGATAGTAATGAACTCACATCCGTTGTTGAGCTGCCTGGCGTGCGAGTCCCCGCTGCAATGGTGTGCCGTGTAGCACAACATCTCCACCCACACCCCTAACACCACTTGAAACAACTTCGTCGGCATATGGGGTTCAACCTCTAACAGCCTTTCAGCAAGCTCCGCTCCACGCGCAAAGCTAGGTAAAACCTCACCATATATTCCACATTTGATGTCATGAATCACGTCTTGTAGTTCCCTTCTTGTACACAAATTTGGCCCTATGGGGGTGGCATATAGTATGGGACGAGGAGGGCTAGGCAGCATGTGGGGGCATTCCTAGAGGAGAAACATCCATTGCCGGCCTGCACAAGGGGCATCGGTTGGGCTTGCCCACGTAATAAGATGAGCATTTCTGTAGCAAAGTGCCAGTCAAGCACGCTATCATCAAAATCGATGTTTGTGCTTCAGGAGGTGAGATCCCCAAAGAATCTCTCACATAGATTCATTGGGCACTAACCATGGTATGTCCTCATGGTGTTCTCTTTACATTCACAAGTTGCCACCGTTATTTCTATCTCGTTCAGCACTAACAGCTTAGTGCCCACTGAAATCATAGCGGAGCTCGAACCAAACATGCCATCGGCTCCACAGACAGTTGATGACTCCTCACAACGTACTTCTCAAGTAGGTTGTACTGTCCAATGGAACCTGACCATCTTCGTATTCTTTCAGCTACCTTCACCAACTACTGGACACATACAAGGGTCCTAAGAAGCCCATTACATCTTCTAGCTCGCAACAAGGCACATGTACATGTTATTCCTCTTGCCACGAGCAACGACACCATCTCTAGGAGGAGTGCCCCAACTAGTATGGTGTATGTCACCATGACATCGGCTCTGTTGTGATTCTCTCTGACGACATAGGTGGATTTAAACAACAAAAAAGGCAGCAACAGTTGCAACCGATGAAACAGTATGGATGAAACATCGACACCAAGTGTGTATCACCACAACCTTAGTGTATAGGACGTCGTGCATTAAAAGGGGTTGCATCTCAATCAACTCGTACAGGCAGCCCTTTTCAGTAAATACCTTGGTGGCTTCACCCAAAACTTTGCATAGTGTTTCAATGAGATGATGTGCCTTCTTCATATGACATGAGTACTTCACATAGTATTTGAGGGATGGGATGATTTCAATAAATGCAACATATACACTAATCGAGGTTTAAATTAGATTATTCTAACAATATCTAACTACTGCATTGCATACTTATGGGTTACTCATATGTCTAGCCACAACACACGGGGTTTCTGAAAGAACATTTCATGATCTTAGTGTTTTGTGTATTAGATAACAATACCATGGAGTATCTCACGTGTGCTAAGTGCTGCAGATAAGTATTCCCATGAAAAGCTGGAAAACCTGTTGTTGGGGGGCGGGATAATCCGCCCCTATCAAGGGTTGGATAATCCGGCCTGACCCCTTTGACAAAGGTGGGCGAGGCGTGAGTCTCTATGTGGGAGGTGGATAATCTCCCAGATTATCCGGCTAGGGCCGGAGAATTTGCCCAGGCCGGATAATCCGCCCCCCGAGAAGGATGTCAAAGTTGGACAAGGCGCGACCTTCTATGGGGGGATAATCTCTCGGATTGTATGGCCAGGGCCGGAGTTTTTTCCTAGGCCGGATAATCCGCCCCTAGAGAAGTTTGCTAAGGGAGCCACATCGTGACCTTCTGTGTGGGGTCCGGAATATCCCCCGGATAATTCGAGGCTAGGGCGAAGTTTTACCCCCGGTCGGATAATCCGGCCTTCACTTGGGCTGGATAATTCGGCCCCAGACTTCACCAATGGCCATGTTTGGACAAGGGGTATAAAAGCCCCAATCACCCCTCCTGTGAGATCTCTTGATTCATTCGAAAAAGTACTAGCATGTTGCAAGAGCTTTCATTCAAGGTCTCCCACTTCAACCACCCGAAGGTTCCGATCTTTGGGGAATCGAAGGAGGAGGCTTCATTCATCGACATCACGAATCAAGCGCTTCACTTCCTCTCCATTCACTTGCAGATCTCTCGATCTAGTATTATTGTTGATATCTAGATCTTGTGTTTCGGTTTTGATAATATTTGTTCTTGTGGCAGTTTGTTGTCATTACGGGAGCCTCCAATTCGGTTGTGGAGTTGTGCCCCGCTAGTTGTGTAAAGGCATTGGTTCCTGCCTCGAAGGGTACCAATAGTGGAAAGGTGGATCATGCCTTTGGGGGCGAGATCCATCGGAGAATAGGGTGAGGCCTATTTTGGTGTGGTGGTCTTAGTACCGCCCACCCCTCCAACGCAGATGTACTTCCCTTAACAAGGAAGGAACTGTGGTAAAAAAATCATGTGACTCCGCGTGCTCCACTATGGTTTCCTCATTCCTCACTCTTACTCACCTTTACCCGCTAGTAGTTAGGTTTGCATATAGGGAAATTCTTCATAACTACATATCTAGAGAATTTACCTTTTGTGTCAAGCCTAAAATTGAAAAAGCATTAAAATTTGAAGAAGCACCTATTCACCCCCTCTAGGTGCCCATACGATCCATTTCAATTGGTATTAGAGCCTTGCCTCTTTATTCGGGCTTAACAACCTAAGAGAAGTATGGGTAGTAAGGAAAATGGGAGTGAGGCTGTGGACAAGGTTACAGTGGATGACCTCAGGACATTGGAAACAACCTTGTTGAAATCCTTTGAGACCAAAATGGAAGAGATTCAGCAAATGATTGCTCGTCTCACCTCATCTACAGCCCCACCTCCATCTACCTATGAGGCCACCGCTCCTCTATCTAAGGATAAAGCTCATGCTAACTCCAAGGAAGATGAGGTGGTGGGTGAGAAAAATAATGGCTCCGCTTCCAAGAAGGGAAGTGGTAAGGAGGATTATAGTGAGGATGTCTACGCACTTCTATTCTTGTAGATAGTTGTTAGGCCTCCAAGTGTAGAGGTTTGTAGAACAGTAGCAAGTTTTCCCTTAAGTGGATTACCCAAGGTTTATCGAACTCAAGGAGGAAGTGGTCAAAGGTATCCCCTCTCAAGTAACCCTGCAATTAAGATACAAGAAGTCTCTTGTGTCCCTAACACACCCAATACACTTGTCAGGTGTATAGGTGCACTAGTTCAGTGAAGAGATAGTGAAATACAAGTGGTATGGATAATTATAAGTGGTAATGGTGCCAGAAAATAGCTTGCTGGCGTGTGGTTGACGTGGGAAAAGACTAAAGGCAAACTGAAATAAAGATGGAAGCAAGCAAACATGTAACATGTCTAATTGCAAACGGTCTTTCAATGCTTAGAAACAAGGCCTAGGGATCATACTTTCACTAGTGAACACTCTCATATAAATATATTCTTCTTTATGATACTACTCTTAACTACTCTCCGGTTGGACACTCTAATCGATGGTAGGGCTATAATAGCACACCTCAAAGTTCATCTTTCCCATCTAGACAACCCCACACTGTCACCTTGAGCACTAGATGGTTCGAACAAACACCACAATTTCATAAAGACATCAAACTCCAAATATAACTCATAACAAGTATTTGTAATGTCTAGCCTAAGTGCCACCATGGTGTGCACACTGTCAACTTCACACACATGGGGAGAGAAAAGATCTATTAAAGCACATGAGTAGAAAGGTACATCTATAGATTACAAGCTCATGATCTCAATAAGATCAGGCATAGAGAGAGAGAGAGATGAGCACATAGCTACTGGTAGAACCCTTAGCCTCGAGAGAGAACTACTCCATCCTTATCATGGGAATCAGCAATGGTGATGGAGATGGTGGTGGAGATCGATGGAGATGGCTCCCGGGGCACTTCCCCGTCTCGGCAGGGTGCTGGAACAGAGACTTTCTGTCCCCCGAATCTCCCCTTCGGTGGCGGCGGCGCTGCATAACTTTTCGTGGATTTCTGATTGACGATTTAGGGTTTCTATATCGGGAGGAATATATAGGCAAAGGGGCGAGGTCGGTGGCCAGCCAGGGGGCCCACACCATGCCCTGGCGCGGCCTGGGGGGACCCGCGCGTAGGGGTGGTTTAGCCATCCTGTGGCCCTCCTTCGTCTCTCCTTCTGGCTCCGTGAATCTTCCGAAAAAATAACGACTTTGGATTTTGTCCAGTCCAATTCCGAGAATATTCATTTTCTGACTTTCTAGAACCAAAAACAGCAGAAAACAGGCAACTGGCACTATGGCTCTTGTTAATAGGTTAGTCCAAGAAATCATATGAAAAGTACTCCAAAATGTGGACAAAACATAAGAAAGTAGATATAAACCAAGCATGGAACATCAAAGATTATGGATACGTTAGCAACGTATCAATATCCCCAAGCTTAACTCCTGCTCGTCCTCGAGTAGGTAAGTGATAAAAAAGAAAGAATAATTTTTGAGGTGACATGCACCATCATATCAAAGTATTTGTAAAACATTGATAGCTGGGATCATAGTACTTCAATCATATCAAGAAGGATAAAGTTCTAGCAATAAGACAAAGAAACTATGTTGCAACATGTAAAGGCACAAACAAAAGATTCATGAATAACAATGCTTTGCAAGACGTTTGTTTGTTTCACATAAAGAAAACATAACATAATGGTATTCAGCTTGTCCCACATAGAGTAGCAAACATAAATGCATAGGACACCTTCAAAGTTCATAAGAGTGACTAGATACAAATAGTTTAAAACAAGCAATATCAAAGCTATGCATCAATCAACAAGTCTTGGGACAATGCACATAGAACTAAGAATGGCCACTATGCTCTCAAAGTAGGTGCATAAAGATAGAAGGTGGAGACTCAACGTGAAAGTAAAAGAAAGGCCTTCATAGAAGGAAGTAGGGATTCAAGTCTCATAAAGAGCTTCCAGAAATTATGGTACTTATTAGCTTTCAGCTCTCATTTCCCCTATCATAAGCATCTTGAAGTGATTAAGGTTAAAGTGAACAAACTATGGAGTATATGCTTGACAAAGTATAAGTTGGAAATATCATGTCCCTTGAATACGAGGGCCGCTCCTCATGCTACTCAAGTTTAGTCACCGATAAGTTCTTGTCATCGTAAGTACATGTGTATCATAGAGAACCGCCAACGGGGTACCCCTTGCCTGATGATACAGAAGAATCCCCATATCAAAATGACAAGGCAGGCAGACAACGAGCATCTCAGCAATCTTCTTATTTACCATGGGAATATGGTGTTTTTTCTCTCTTTCCTCTTTTCTCATATTTCTTTTTTTTCTTTTTCTCTTTTTTCTCAATATCTAACTCTTTTTTTATAAGAAGAATGCTTCATAGACAGCTCATTATGTTTACGCTGCAGGTTTCTAGCATGACAACATGGATTAGACCAGCGGCCCAGACATTTCTCTAACACATATACATAACTCCATGGACTTACAAGCTCCCCTTTCATTTCACACCGACGACATCCATAGACAAAAGAGCATGATATCAACTAGGTACAAAGTACAAGTGCAATGTTGAAAGCATTCCCCATGACAACATGGTTCTGCTAATCCCCAACATATAAGTGCAAGCATATACAACATAGATGACACAATGGTTCAAGTTTATTAAGGGCAAGAAAAGTAAAGTGTGCCATCAAGTTCGTGAGAGCTTTAATCACTAGTTTTCTCATAACAAGTTTAATTTGAAAGGTAAACAAAAACATGAATATACTTGGAATAACATATGCTAGTAGTTAGGTATGGTGGAATCTTTGGAATAACTTGGTTTAGGGAGTTGGATGCATGAGTGGAACTCATACTTGGTTATGGAGGCTAGCAAAAGACTGGGAGCGACCAACTAAGAGAGCAATAATGGCCATAATCATGCAGAGCGATAAAACATCATTGATCAAAGCATAAAGTGATATTACAAGTTGAAAACTAAAGGATCATAAAAGCTATGGTGACTTGGGATAGTCATAACATGGTGTGAGCATGCGCCAAGTCAACCCAAATAAAGCATCAAAGGAGAATACCACAATACTATGCTTTAATATTGTAAAACAACGCATGATCCTTCCAAGGCACATTAAGAAATCTCAATTGTTTATAACAAGTCATTCTACAACAAAGATCACTAAGCATAAAGCCAAAACAATATCAAGCATGGCATGAAAAAGCATAGGCCACAGTCAAAAACAAACTCCTTTTACCACTTAAGCATGAACTTTCCTACTCTTTTCCAATCCAAACCAAACTATTTGAAAACCAATGTATGAAAGAGGGGGTCCAACCAATTTATTCAGAAAACTAAGCAAACCAAGCAAACGAAAAACCAAAACAAAAACAAAAAATAAGACACTCTAAGAACAACACAACTATGCATGAACCAATAAAAATGAAGTGTTTGGAAGAAACCTGAGATTTTTATTGATGAAGAAGGGGATGCCTTGGGCATCCCCAAGCTTTGACACTTGTACTTCTTGTATATTTCTTCGGGTGACTCACATGGCATCCCCAAGCTTGAGGTTTAGTCCATCCTTCATCTCATTACTCATTCCTTCCATACACCTGAAATTTTTCCTTCATACAAAACTTCACACAATCTTTATTAGCAACATTAGTGCACTCAAGATAATAAGTCTTTAGGTATAGTTTCAACACCAATAAAACTTCTATTAAAACACATGCTACTGTAGCACTTCCCTAAAAAATCTCAATTCCCCAAAAGAACTCAAAAAGGGACCAACAAGGAGCAAATGCAAATAATGGCATAAATCTGTCAAAACAGACCAGCAGGTAAAGAAGATTTTTTTAGAAAATCTTCTGTTGCTCAAATCAAAAAGTGTTCAACTAACTAAAGTTAGATAACAACCTGGGGCAGAAGCAAAAAAATTCACACCTCAAAAGGACGTACAGATATTTTACACGAATTTTTACGGTGAAGCATATAAATCTGTTTCAGGACAACAACTTTCCCAATCATTACTTCTCTCTCATTAGAGGTTACTCTTGGCACAAAAAGAAAATAAAAAGGATAAGGAGCGGTTATTACAGAAGTAATAACTTCCAAGACTCATCTAAAACTTTGGTATTATCTCGCAATAAGTACTTCTCTTTAACGCCTTTAAGTTAGGCATGATAGTTTGAGAAGATGCTCACATAAAAAATACGAATTGAAGTAAAAGAGAGCATAAAGAAGCAAATTCAAAGCACATTTAAGTCTAACCAACTTCCTATGCATAGGAATCTTGTAAAGAAACAAGTCATGAAAGCACAAAACAACAAGCATAGGAAATAAAAACAAGTGCAACTTCAAAATTTTCAACATAAAGAGGGAAACTTAATATTGTTGAGATACATAAAACCATGTTTCCCTCTCCCATAATAACTTTCAGTAGCATCATGAATAAAATTAACAATATAACTATCACATAAAACATTCTTATCATGAGCCACATGTTTAAAGAATTAATACTCCCCACATAAACATAGTCATTCTTATTAATTGTAGTGGGAGCAAATTCAACAAAATAGCTATCATTATTATTTTCATCACCATAATCATCAAATATAGGAGGCATATTGTAATCATAATTAATTTCCTCCTCAATAGTAGGTGGACTGAAAATATCATATTCATCATTGCAAAGCTAGAGCGATGATGATGATGTAGAGCTCGTTGGGAAAAATGCTGGAGCGATGATGATGTAGAGCTCGTTGGGAACCCCAAGAGGAAGCTATGATGAGCACAGCAGCAAGTTTCCCTCAGTTATGAAACCAAGGTTTAATCGAACCAGTAGGATCAAGGAAACACCCCAAAGGTATTGCTAGCTGAGCCTTGGCAGGGCGCACTACCAGTGCTAGTAGCAACGTGGAGACCTACACAACACAACCACAGAACTATGTCCCCAACTTGCGATGAGGTTGTCAATCTCACCGTGTTTTGCTGAAAACAAAGGATTAAGCGTATCGAATGGAAGGAAGTAATAGTTTGCAGAAAGTAAACACAAAGCAGTAAACAGTTTATAGATTGTATGTAAAAGAAAAAGACCAGGATCCATAGTTCATTAGAGGTGGCTCTCCTTAAGATAGATAACATGCTGGGTGAACAAATTACAGCGGGGCAATTGACAAACATCGAGAAAGCAATACATGCATATACTAATCATCTTGACTCCTTTGAGATTCGATTGGGCATTACAACATTATACATAGACCGCCATCCAACTGCATCTATGACTAATAATCCACCTTCAGGTTATCATCCGAACCCCCTCCAGTATTAAGTTGCAAGCAACAAATTATTGCTTTATGAACTACGTGTAAAGTAAACAATACGATTGTTCTATGAACAAAGGATTGTTGTTTTCTCCCTAGTAGCAACATCACATCAAGTACCTTAGAGATTTCTGTCACTTCCCCAGATTACCAGAGGCATGAACCCACTATCGAGCATAATTACTAACTCTTGGAGTTGCTAGCATCTACTTGGCCAAGATAGCTACTAACAACGGAAAGCATGCAAGATCACAAATAACAAAGACATGATAGAATCAATAATCAATCTGAAATAGCATCTCAATATCCATCGGATCCCCGCAAACACAACATGCAGAATTACAAATAGATGATCTTGATCATGAACGGAGCTCACAAGATCTAAACATGAAAGCACAAAGGAGGAGAACCAACCATCTAGCTACTACATGGATCCGTAGTCCAAGGATGAACTACTCACGCATCACACCGGAGGCTTGCATGGTGATGAAGAAGGCCTCCAGGGTGAATTTCCTCTTCGGCAGGGTGCCGGGAAGAGCTTCAGATCCCTCTCGATCTAGGGATGGAGATGACGGCGGCTACAGACTCTTTCGTGGATTTTTGATCGGGCCCTTAGGGTTTTCCTCCTAAGGGAAATATATCGGCGGAAGGAGAGGCCGAGGGGGTGCCGGAGGCGGCCAGACCACCCCCTGGCGCAGGCCAGGCTGGGCCGCGCGGCCAAGTGGTGTGGTGGCCCCCTGGCCCCTCTCCGTCTCGTACTCTAGCATTTGATGACTTCTGGAAAAATAGGCACTCTGGCTTTTGTCCGGTCCAATTCCGAGAATATTCATTTTCTGACTTTCCTGGAACCCAAAACAGCAGAAAACAGGCAGCTAGCACTATGGCTCTTATTAATAGGGTAGTCCAAGAAATCATATTAGAAGTACTCCAAAGTGTGGACAAAACACAAGAAAGTGGATAAAACCAAGCATGGAACATCAAAAATTATAGATACATTTGCAATGTATCAACATCCCCAAGCTTAACTCCTGCTCGTCCTTGAGTAGGTAAGTGATAAAAAGAAAGAATAATTTTTGAGGTGACATGCACCATCAAAGACTTGATTAAAGTATTTGGAAAACATTCAAAGCTGGGATCATAGTACTTCAATCATAACATGAAAGACAAAGTTCTAGCAATAAGACAAAGAAACTATGATGCAACTGAAAAGGCACAAACAAAAGATTCATGAATAACAATGCTTTGCAAGACGTTTGTTTGTTTCACATAAAGAAAACATAGCATAATAGTATTCAACTTGTCCCTCATAGAGTAGCAAAACATAAATGCATAGGACACCTTCAAAGTTCATAAGGGTGACTAGATACAAATAGTTTAAAACAAGCAATATCAAGGTATGCATCACTCAACTAGTCTTGGGACAAAGCACATAGAACTAAGAATGACCACTATGCTCTCAAAGTAGGTGCATAAAGGTAGAAGGTGGAGACTCAATATAATGGTGGAAGAAAGGCCTTTATAAAAGGAAGTAGGGATTCAAGTCTCATAAAGAGCTTCCAAAAATTATGGTACTTAATAGCTTCCAGCTCTCATTGCCCCTATCATAAGCATCTTTAAGGTGATTAAGGTTAAAGTGACACAACTAAGAGGATATGCTTGACAATTTATAAACCGAAATCTCATGCCCCTTACTTACGAAGACCGAACCTCATGCTACTCAACTTTAGTAAAGAGTAAGCTCTTGTCATTGTAAGTATATGTGTATCATAAGGAACCGCCAACGGGGTACCCCTTGCACATGATACGGGAGCTTTCCCATAATCAAAATGACAAGGCAAGCAGACAATGAGCATCTCAGCGATCTTTTTATTTGCTATTTGCATAGGTTTTTATTGAGGATGCTTCATAGAGTGCTCATTATGGTGATGCTGCAAGTTTACACCATGATTAGGCATGGCTTAGGCTAGCGGCCCAGGCGTTTCTCTAACACACATACAAACTCCATGATCTTACAAGTTCCACTTTTATTTCACACCGCTGACATCCGTAAGCAAAAGAACATGATATCAATGGGGTACAAAGTACAAGTGCATTGTTGAAAGCGTTCCCCATGAAACATGGTTCTGCTAATTTCAACTTATAAAGCGCAAGCATATACGCAACAAAGAAGGACCCAATGGTTACAGTTTATTAGATGCAAAAAAGTAAAGTGTGCCATCAAGTTCGTGAGAGCTTTAATCACTAGTTTTCTCATAACAAGTTTAATTTGGAAGGTAAACAAAAGCATGAATATACTTGGAATAGCATAAGCTAATAGGTAGGTATGGTGGACTCTTTGGAATAACTTGGTTTAGGGAGTTGGATGCATGAGTGGAACTCATACTTGGTTGTGGAGGCTAGCAAAAGACTGAGAGCGACAAACTAAGAGATCAATAATGGCCATAATCATGCAGAGCTACAAAACATCATTGATCAAAGCATAAAGTGATACTACAAGTTGAAAACTAAAGGATCATAAAGGCTATGGTGACTTAAGATAGTCATAACATGGTGTGAGCATGCGCCAAGTCAACCCAAATAAAGCATCAAAGGAGAATACCACTATACTATGCTTTAATATGCTAAAACAACGCATGATTCATCCAAGGCACATTAAGCAATCACAATTGTTTATAACAAGTCATGCTACAGCAAAGAATACTAAGCATAAAGCCAAAACAATATCAAGCATGGCATGACAAAGCATAGGCCACAGTCAAAGACGAGCTCTTTTTACCACATAAGCATGAACTTTCCTACTCTTTTCCAAACCAAACCAAACTATTTGCAAACCAATGTATGAAAGAGGGGGTCCAACCAATTTATTCAGAAAACTAAGCAAACAAAAGCAAACGAAAACCAAAACGAAAATGAAAAAGCAGACGCTCCAAGAACAACACAACTGTGCATGAAACAATAAAAATGAAGCGTTTGGAAGAAACCTGGGATTTTTATAGATGAAGAGGGGGATGCCTTGGGCATTCCCAAGCTTTTATTCTTGTACTTCTTGGATATTTCTTGGAGTGACACACGTGGCATCCCCAAGCTTGATCTTTAGTCCATCCTTCATCTCATTACTCATTCCTTCCATACACCTGAAATTTTTCCTTCATACAAAACTTCACACAATCTTTATTAGCAACATTAGTGCACTCAAGATAAAAGGTATTAAGGTTCAGTTCTAACACCAAATAAACTTCCATTAGAACACTAGCTTCTGTAGTACTTCCTTCAAAAAGCTCAATTCCCCAAAAGAACTCAAAAAGGAACCAACAAGAAGCAAATGCAGAAAATGGCAGAAATCTGTCAAAACAGACCAGCAGGTAAAGACGAATTTTTTTTAAGACCTTATGTTGCTCAATTAAAAAGTGTTGAACGAACGAAAGTTAGATAACAACCTGGGGTAAAAGCACAAAAAATGACGCATCAAAAAGACGTTCAGAGATTTTACACGAATTTTTACGGTGAAGCACAGAAATCTGTTTCGGGACAGAAACTTTACCAATCATTACTTCTCTCTCATTAGAGGTTACTATTGGCACAAAAAGCAAATAAAAATGATAAGGGGAGGTTATTACAGAGGTAATAACTTCCAAGACTCATCTAAATCTTTTGGGTTATCTCCCAATAAGTACTTTTCTTTAACGCCTTTAAGTTAGGCATAAGAAGCAAGAAAAAGAATCAAGTGTTCTCAAATGAAGAAGTATTAATACCAAATTTTGTTTTCATAGGAGAAGCAAAAGGAATCTTCTCTCTATTCTTAGGGAAGTGTTCTATACCTTTCTTGAGTGGAAATTGATATTTAATGGTGCCCTCTTTCATGTCAATAATGGCACCAACAGTTCTAAGAAAAGGTCTTCCCAAAGTAATAGGACAAGACGCATTGTATTCAACATCCAAAACATAGAAATCAACGGGGACATATGCATTGTTAACCATAATAAGAACATCATTAAGACTCCCCATTAGTTTTTTAGCATTATCATCAAGTGGGACATTCAAATAACAATCTTCAGGAGGAGGCAAATCAAGCATATCATAAATCCTTCTAGGCATAATAGAAACACTAGTATCAAGATCACATAAAGCTTTGAAATCAAAGTCATTCACTTTCATATTAATGACGGGTTCCCAACCATCTTCTTGTTTTATAGGAATAGAAGCTTTATGTTTCATCTTTTCTTCTTTAATCTTTATGAGAGCATCAGTAATGTGTTTTGTAAAGGCCATGTTCATAGCACTAGCATTAGGACTTTTAGCAAGCTTTTGTAGGAACTTAATAACTTCAGAGATGTTGCAACCATCAAGATCAAAATCAATTTTATCATTTAGAGTAGTAGAACTATTACTAGCCTCAACACTAGTGGTGGTGATAGTAGAAACACTAATGTTTCTAGCAATTTCATCTTCTCTTTCCCACTTAGCATGTAATTCAGCTAATAGTCTATCATTTTCATCAATTCTTACTTGTATGGCATTAGTAGCTGAAAAGGGATTATCATTAGTTTCAGGTTTAGCAGCCATTTTATTCAAAGAAGATTGAGCATCAGCCAAAGATGCTATATTTCTTTCAGCATTAGAGAGTTTTTCCTCAATAGTTTTATTGAAAGCAGTTTGTTTACTAATGAACTCTTTAAGAATAACTTCATGTTCATAGGGAGCACTCCTATTATTTTTGTAAGAATTTCCATAATCATTACCATTGTTGGGAGGATATGGCTTATAATTGTTATTACCAAAATTACTCCTATAAGCATTATTTCCAAAATTATTATTTCTTATGAAGTTCATATCAACTTGCTCTTCTTGAGCAACCAAAGAGGCTAAAGGAACATTATTTGGATCAATATGGGCTTTCCCATTCACAGGCATAGACATAATAATATCAATTTTATCACTCAAGGAGGAGGTTTCCTCAACAGAATTTACCTTCCTACCTTGTGGAGCTCTCTCAGTATGCCATTCAGAATAATTAACCATCATATTATCCAGAAGTTTTGTTGCAGCACCCAAATTGATGGTCATAAAGGTACCCCCAGCAACAGAATCCAATAGGTTCCTTGAAGAATAGTACAATCCTGCATAAAAAGTTTGGATGATCATCCAAGCAGTCAGGCCATGAGTGGGATAATTCTTAACCAAAGATTTCATTCTGTCCCAAGCTTGAACAACATGCTCATTATCAAGTTGTTTAAATTTCATTATTTCACTTCTCATAGATATAATCTTAGCAGGAGGATAGTATTTTCCAATGAAAGAATCTTTGCATTTAGTCCAAGAATCAATATTATTCCTAGTTAGGGAATTCAACCATTCTTTAGATTTTCCTCTCAAAGAGAAAGGAAACAATTTCAGCTTAATAATATCACCATCTATATCCCTATGCTTTTGCATCTCACAAAGTTCAACAAAGTTATTTAGATGGGAAGCAGCATCTTCATTACCAATACCAGAAAATTGTTCTCTCATAACAAGATTGAGTAAAGCAGGTTTTATCTCAAAGAAAGTATCTTCAGGCACAGGTGGAGCAATAGGTGTGCTCATAAAATCATTGTTGTTGGTGCTAGTGAAGTCACACAACTTAGTGTTTCAAGAGTAGTCATTTTTTTGGGTTTTCAAATAAGAAAGCAAACTAGTAAAACTATTTGTTTTTGTGTTTTTGATAAAGAAAATAAGCAAACAAAGCAAAAATAAACTAAGCAAAACAAAAACAACAAAGTAAAGATATTGGTTATGAGGGACTCCCCTTGTGAAGATGTCCTTGACTCCCCGGCAACGGCGCCAGAAAAATGCTTGATGGCTCAGTGTACGGCGCCAGAAAAATGCTGGAGCGATGCTGATGTAGAGCTCGTTGGGAACCCCAAGAGGAAGGTATGATGAGCACAGCAGCAAGTTTCCCTCAGTTATGAAACCAAGGTTTAATCGAACCAGTAGGAGCAAGGAAACACCCCAAAGGTGTTGCTAGCTGAGCCTTGGCAGGGCGCACTACCGGTGCTAGTAGCAACGCGGAGACCTGCACAACACAACCATAGAACTCTGTCCCCAACTTGTGATGAGGTTGTCAATCTCATCGTGTTTTGCTGAAAATAAAGGATTAAGCGTATCGAATGGAAGGAAGTAATAGTTTGCAGAAAGTAAACACAAAGCAGTAAACAGTTTATAGATTGTATGTAAAAGAAAAGGATCAGGATCCATAGTTCATTAGAGGTGGCTCTCCTTAAGATAGATAACATGCTGGGTGAACAAATTACAGCGGGGCAATTGACAAACATCGAGAAAGCAATACATACATATACTAATCATCTTGACTCCTTTGAGATTCGATTGGGCATTACAACATTATACATAGACCGCCATCCAACTGCATCTATGACTAATAATCCACCCTCAGGTTATCATCCGAACCCCCTCTAGTATTAAGTTGCAAGCAACAGATTATTGCTTTATGATATGCGTGTAAAGTAAACAATACGATTGTTCTATGAACAAAGGATTGTTGTTTTCTCCCTAGTAGCAACAACACATCTAGTACCTTAGAGATTTCTGTCACTTCCCCAGATTACCAGAGGCATGAACCCACTATCAAGCATAAATACTAACTCTTGGAGTTGCTAGCATCTATTTAGCCAAGATAGCTACTAACAACGGAAAGCATGCAAGATCACAAATAACAAAGACATAATAGAATCAATAATCAATCTGAAATAGCATCTCAATATCCATCGGATCCCCACAAACACAACATGTATGAATACAAATAGATGATCTTGATCATGAACGGAGCTCACAAGATCTAGACATGAAAGCACAAAGGAGGAGAACCAGCCATCTAGCTGCTACATGGATCCGTAGTCCAATGATGAACTACTCACACATCACACCGGAGGCTTGCATGGTGATGAAGAAGGCCTCCTGGGTGAATTCCCCTCTCCGGCAGGGTGCCGGGAAGAGCTTTAGATCCCTCCCGATCTAGGGATGGAGATGACGGCGGCTACAGACTCTTTCGTGGATTTTTGATCGGGCCCTTAGCATTTTCGTCCTGAGGGCAATATATAGGCGGAAGGAGAGGCCGAGGGGGTGCCGGAGGCGGCCAGACCACCCCCTAGCGCGGGCCAGGCTGGGCCACGCGGCCAGGTGGTGTGGTGGCCCCCTGGCCCCTCTCCATCTCGTACTCTGGCGTCTGATGACTTCTGGAAAAATAGGCACTCTGGCTTGTGTCCCGTCCAATTCCGAGAATATTCATTTTCTGACTTTCCTGGAACCAAAAACAGCAGAAAACAGGCAGCTAGCACTGTGGCTCTTGTTAATAGGTTAGTCCAAGAAATCATATGAGAAGTACTCCAAAGTGTGGACAAAACACAAGAAAGTGGATAAAACCAAGCATGGAACATCAAAAATTATAGATACATTTGCAATGTATCGATAGTACATCAATTATTAATATCATCATTTTCAGAATTGGTACCAAAGAGATTTTCAATATCAAAAGTAGTGTGCTTTTCCCAATCATGATCACTACTATAGGTAACAGGCATAGGAACATCATCAAGTTCAGACTCATAAAAAACTATAATAGGAGCAACATCCTTAGGGGAAAATACCGTTTCCTCTCTCCTTTTACTCCTCCTTTTCTTCTTTTTCTTCTTCTCATTAGGAGGGAGAGGCTTGAAAGGAAGCTTCTCCATATACCCTGGTTCATTGTTAGAGACAATAGAAGAAAGTTTGGAGGATTCCTCCTTTTCATTAATAAGACCAAAACACATATTAGTCATGTTATATTTTGGTAAGATCTCATCTTTTATAATATTTTGTATGTAAGTATTTGTGTGGTAATTATCAACATAATAAAGATGACAACCATGCATGACACTATTCATATCAAAAGCACCCATATCTACCAAAGTGGTTTTTCTTGATAACTCTTCACACCCCAAAAATAATGTAAGTTCATCATGCTGATTAGGAGTGATCATGTCATCACAATACAAACTTGCAGTACTCATTGGATTAGAAGGGCTATTATTATGGCCTGAGCATTGAAAATTGAAATGACCTACTTCGAAGCAAAGTTCACAAATAAAAGGATAGAGGGCACAAACTTTTTTACCAAGATCATTTAGAGCCCTATACCATGTTCTCGTTTTTTCAGTCCTGTGGGTGATACAATATTCTTCTTCAATTTGATTATTCTCACAAGGTCTATGTATTCCACAAAAATTAACATGCTCATAAGAACTAGTACTTTCAGAGGTTTGAGCATGTTTATTGCTATCATTAATAACAATTTCATTTTCCATGCAAGTGTCTTTATAAGGCTCATGATACATGTCCCATTTTTCTATAGGAGCATTAATATGAGAAGCAAAGGTTCTATAACAATCAACAAGAATTTGAGGATCAAGACCATATTTAGCACTAAGCTCTTGAAAATCAATAGTTTCAGCAAAAGTCTTAATGCAATCATACTCATAGTTTATACCTGGTTCTTTACCTTTGTTGTTATCCTAATCTTCGGTATTGCTTTGAATTGTTTCAAGAAGATCCCACTTAGCTTTGACCTCCTTACTTGTGAAGGATCCCTCTAAACAAGTATCTAGATAGTCCTTGTAATGTCCTGAAAGCCTTGCATAGAAATTATTAATAACAATATTACTGGGGAGCTCATGAATGGGACATTCGAGCATTAGTGACTTCAATATCCCCCATGCTTGGGCAATACTTTCTCCATCATGAGGATGAAAATTATAAATGTAATTCCTATCTTTATGAATTTCATGAGGAGGATAAAATTTAGAGTAAAAGAGAGATTCAAGTTCCTTCCACTCCAAATGATGAGGATCATCTAGTAGTGTTGGGGGGATACCCCCGGGTAGGGTCACGCCGGGGTATAAAGGCCGAGTTAGCCGAGGTACGGCAAGGTCAAAGCAAGTGATGGCCGAGTCACCTCAAGGCAGGCCGAATCACAGAGTAACCCGGACCAGTGAGTGTCCGCCTAACTGGGTCTCAGCCGACTTATGTCGTATGTCGGCAGGATATATCTAACTTGTATGCAGGTACAGGTGTGGCCGGATTAACCGAGCATGATCCGGGTTATATCAGGCTTGCAAGAGACGGAAGGTATCTCGCTGGTCAAAAGGAGGTCACTGTACGCAAAGCATGAGCGAAGCAGACAGAGGCTAGGACCACCGAGGCGTGGCCGACAAGGGTGACGCGCCCTGTGTCGGATGACGCTGGCGCCGCAGAGGCTCACGTAGCCTCTACATGGCTTATGACGGGGAAAAGTGACCCGGTCGGTTTACTATTTTGGGAAGAGGCATATTCCTTGGAATATGCCTCCACGTATGCCCTAATTGGAGACCTAGCCACTCCTATATAGGGAGGGCTAGGGCATCTGTAGAAGGGGTTGGTCTTTACTTGTTCAATTCTATGTTCCTGAGAGCTAACTAGTGGTGAGAGTAAGAGAGTTCCTTCTTCCTCCTCTCCCCAATACAGCTCGAGGAGCATTTGTAACCTTGGTAACCTGTTGAATACAAAGCAACTATGTGTGGAATCACCACACTATCCCTCCCTGGATTCCTCTAGTGCATTTAGTCCCCACCTTTAGACTATCCATGGCATCTGCCGTGACACCACCACGACAGTTGGCGCCCACTGTGGGGCTAGCGACGCTAGCAGGAGTGAAGATCCGGATGGGAAACCTCTTCGGCACCGGCGAACGCATCATCTCCGGGCTTGTTCAGTGCTTTGGAGCGCTGGAATTCGTCAGCGACAACACTGGCTGCTTCGGCAAGTGACCTCTCCCGCGCAATGGCCTCTTTGTCAAGCTCGGCGCACACCAGATCTATGTCGCTGTCGATGTGTCGTGCGTTCACCCGCGGCACATCGTTGAGGGAGGCGAGTCACCCCTTAGTGCGGCTCGTGGGGCGCGTATCACTCGCTCCCCTGACCGCGCCGAGGTGATGATGACTGCGCCTGGCGCTGGCGCGAGCAAGGAACCGGCACCAGATCCGGAGGTAACACCCAGGGCACCAAGGAAAAGTAGAGGTCCTCCGCTAGAAAGGCCAGAGAATGTGCTGCAGCAGGCAATAGATAGCTTGGCAAGCCCCGTAGCAGCAGTGGTAGATCCGGCTCAGGCACAGGCCGAGTTAGAGAAGACTAGGCAGAAAATTCTAGAGGGTGCAAAAAAGATAGCCGCGGCTCAGCAGTCGTTGAACATGGCGCTGCGTGAGTATGCAAAGGCAAATAAGGTGGATGCTGTAAAAGTGAAGGGGAGAAACCTCATGAGTGAAATGAATAAAGAGGGTGATACCAGAATTGAAGAATCAGAGAACTGTTTGTCTGTGGGGCTGCCGAAGTATAACCCCGGCAAAGAACCTCAGAGCAGCAGATGCAGCTGCATCCAAGTTAGAGGGTTTGACGGGTGAAGCCCGGCAGAGACAGCAGGAAAGGGTCAATGAGTTGGTTCGGATCGCAAACAGACAGAATGAGGAGTTGCTCAAGGCTAACCCGGAAAGAGTTGGGGCCTCCAAGATCGTTTATTCGGCCGTGGGTAACCCGGAGAATTCCGCTGGAGCTGCATCTTTTCCTCATGGTGGTCCTAGGAGAGAAGAGGTAGTAACCTCGGCCAGGAGAAACAAACAGATAGTCCCATATGACCCGGCAAGGGTAGGGAAAGGAAAAGCAATGCAAGGAAATGAGGATCGACAAAGTGTGAGACGAGGTGAAGCTGGCCAAGGTAACCGCGACCAAGGCAATGCCGGTCAAAGGAACGCTGTGAACGACAATGCCGGACAGTGTAACCCGGCGGATGCAGGGCAACCGCAGCAGCGGAATATACCACGGCAAGAGCGCAGTGCCGGCCAAGGTATGCAGCAGAGAGTAGCTCCACAGGAGCAAGATAGATATAACGATGGTGATTCAGAGATGGTGAACGCAGGGTATCCCAAGCCGGACTATCACGTGATAGGGTCAAGATTGGGAAGCATGAACTTGATGCCTGATGACGCCAGGTTAAAACTGGATCGACTTTATAGGTCGGAGCAAATTGAGTGTCAAGGTCCTCCGGGTCCAGCGTGTTTTGGGCCCCGGATCATGAAGGAACCTCCAGTACCTAACTCCCAGTTACCTAGAGGCACTAGGACATATGACGGCAGCACAAAGCCGGAGGATTGGTTGATTAACTATGCAACAGCGGTGAAAATCGCTACAGGCAACTTGAGATGGGCTGTGAGATATGTACCTCAGATGCTCGAGGGACCAGCGAGGGTATGGCTAAACAATTTTCCACCCGGAAGTATTAACTGTTGGATCGAGAGGAAATGTTCGTTAGTAATTTCTCAAGCACGTATCAGAGGCCCAACAGAACGCAGACCCTAGCAATGTGCAAACAGAGACCGAATGAGACAGACCAGGAATTCTTAACCCGCTGGTGCACAGTGCGAAACTCATGTGAAGGTGTGATTGAGTCACAGGCCATAGCTTGGTTTGCACAAGGGTGCAGATATGCAAGCATGTTATGGCAAAGGTTACAAAGAGATATGCCGACTACATTGGCAGAAACAATCTGGATTGCTGATTCATATGCCTTGGGTGATCCGATTCATCCTAGGATCATGTCAAACGAGTCAAGCGAGGAGTACTATCAGCGAGATGGGGCCAGGTCATCCTGGAGAAATAATTACCGGGGTAAGAGAAGAGATGATAGGCCGGATTACCGGTACAGTTTGCAACAAGTTGCTGCTGTGAGTCAAGATCAACTCGGAGCAGGAAGCAATCAACGTCAGAAAACTGGAGGGCAGCAATGGACTCCAAGAAGTGATGGCAAGAAAACTTGGACGCTGGAGCAGAAGAAACAGTGGGAGGAAAAGAAAGACAGGCCGAGGTATACCTATGAGTCGATGCTGGATCAGCCGTGTAAATTTCACACGCCAAATCCGAGTAACCCAGCGAGTCACACGACTCGGCAATGTGAATGGATGAGAAATATAGAGCAAGGTGGTTCAGGGAATGCTCAGGCACCTCGGAATGATCAACCTCGGCAGGAGTTACCCCGGCAACAATTGCTCTCCGGAGCGAACACGCAACAGTTAATGTTGCCACCCCCTCCGCCGAGGTATGAAAACCATGAGAGAAGAGATGCAGTGCATCAGGTGGAAAACCAGCATCAACCGGATCAGAGATATCCTGGCAATGAGGGGAGAAATGAATATAGAGAGCATCACCAGAGTTACTGTGTGTTCACCACAGAAGAGACAGATAGAAAGAGCTTGCAGCACCGACATATGGAAGTCAATGCGGTAATGCCAGCGGTGACGAGGTATATGCCTTGGTCGGATCAGGAAATTACCTAGAGCATCAAGGATCATCCCAAGCTTATGCTGAGCCCTGGTTCGTATGCGTTGGTACTAGATCCAACATTCATTGGGCCAAACATCAATGTGAGGTTCTCAAAGGTGCTAATTGACAATGGCAGTAGCATCAACATCATGTATGTGGACATGATGCACAAGTTGGGTATCTCGGAGAACATGCTCCAAGCTACAAGGACAACTTTCCATGGCATTGTGCCAGGCATCTCTTGTGAACCCATTGGCAAGGTCCGAGTTGACGTGTTGTTCGGCACGAGAGATAACTGCCGGACTAAGAATTTGGAGTTCGAAGTTGTCAATTTGGAGAGCGCATATCACGCATTGCTCGGCAAGCCAGCCCTGAACAAGTTCATGGCAAGTACTCACATTAGTTACTTAAAGATGAAACTGCCTGGGCCAAATGGTGTGATTACCATAACTGGTGATTTCCGACGTTCCATTGAGTGCGCGTCAGCCGGGTCTAACCTGGCTGAGTCACTCATGATCGCGCAAGAGAAGAGAAAAATCCAGGAAGTGGCGGCATTGGCTCAATCCGCGCAGCAATATATGCCGGCGCTAAGTAACCCGCATGGTAGTGTCTCATTTCAAGCGACGAAGGATACCAAGAAAGTACCTGTTGATGATATGTTCCCAGAGCGCACCGTAACGATTGGTGCCGGGTTAAATGACAAATAGGAAAGCGAGCTCGTCAACTTCCTCTGTGAGAATCGGGATATTTTTGCTTGGTCCACGCAGGACTTGCAAGGTGTTTCGAGGGAGTCGGCCGAGCACTCTTTGAATGTGAGACCCGGAGCAAAGCCGGTGAAGCAACCTCTCCGCCGCTTCGCCGAAGACAGGAGAAAGGTCATCAGAGACGAGATAGCTCGGCTCCTAGCAGCTAGATTTATCATGGAAGTGCTTTACCCGGATTGGCTATCTAATCCAGTGCTGGTGGAGAAGAAGAAGGATGATCCGAACGTTGCTGTGGTTTGGCGTATGTGTATCGATTACACGAACCTGAATAAGGCGTGTCCAAAAGATCCATTCCCAGTGCCAAGGATAGACCAAGTCATAAATTCTACTACTGGGTGTGAGTTGTTGTCATTCATTGATGCATATTCTGGTTTCCACCAGATACCTCTAAACCCAAGTGATCAAATAAAGACTGCGTTTATCACCCCGTATGGGGCTTATTGCTATCGCACCATGCCTTTTGGTTTACCTAATGCAGGGGCAACGTACCAAAGATGTATGCAGAAATGTTTACACGACCAAATTGGTCAAAATGTGCAAGTATATGTGGATGATGTTGTTATAAAGACCAAGGAAAGCAAAACACTCCTTGACGATATGAGGCAAACATTCGCGAACCTAAGGAGGTTCCGAATGAAGCTTAACCCGGAGAAATGTACCTTCGGTGTCCCGGCTGGAAAATTACTCGGATTTCTTGTCTCCAGCCGAGGTATCGAAGTTAATCCAACTAAAATCCGGGCAATAGAGTGAATGGAACTGCCGAAGTGCCTTAATGATGTCCATAAGTTCACTGGTTGCCTGGCATCCTTAAGTCGGTTTGTATGTCAGTTGGGAGAAAAGGCACTGCCTCTCTATCAACTCATGAAAAAGTCAGACAAGTTCATTTGGACGCCGCAGGCCAATGAAGCCTTTATCCAATTAAAGAAAATGTTAGCCACTGCACCGGTGTTAGCCTCTCCACTATCAAAGGAACCAATGTTGCTCTATATAGCCACAACCAACCGAGTTGTAAGTGCAGTAATTGTGGTAGAGCGTGACGAAGAGGGTAAGTCAGTGCAACGGCCAGTATACTATCTGAGCGAGGTACTATCAGCTTCGAAACAAAACTATCCCCATTATCAGAAGATGGCATATGGTGTGTATATGGCGGCTAAGAAGCTAAAGCACTATTTTGAAGAGCACCCCATCAAGGTAATATGTGAAGCCCCCATATTCGAGATAATGAGCAATAAGGATGCAAGTGGCTGGATTGCAAAATGGGCAATTGAGCTAGCCCCTTATGCGCCACAATATGACAGGAGAGAAGCAATCAAGTCTGAGGCTGTGGCTGACTTTTTTGTGGATTGGGCTGAGGTACAATATGAGCCACCATTGCCAGACCCAAACTACTGGAGAATGCACTTTGACGGATCAAAAACAAAAACCGGGTTAGGCGCCAGAGTTGTGCTTACCTCGCCCAAGAGGGACCAGCTAAAATACGTGCTACAGATCCACTTCGCAGCATCAAACAATGTTGCAGAAGACGAAGCACTTGTGCATGGGCTCAAATTGGCAAAAGAGGTTGGAATACGTTGGATCCAATGCTTCGGTGACTCGGATCTCGTCGTTCAGCAAGTCTCCGGGCAATGGGACGCTTTGGATGCGAATATGGCATTATACAGATTTCATGTGCAGAAGATATCGGGATACTTCGAGGGATGCGAATTTCATCATATACCTCGGGTGGAAAATGAGGCTGCTGACGTATTGTCAAAGCTCGGATCAACCCGACAAGCAATCCCGCCAGGGGTAGCACTAGAGCATCTCAGAAAACCATCCATCATGCCATCCCCGGAATCCGACTCAATTTTTATCCCGGCAGATCCGGAGCCCGGAGCTGTACCCATGCACATTGATGTGGGAAGTGGTTCATGAAACCCGGGGGCTGCCTTGGCAGACCTGGGGACTGCTTCGCAAGACCCGAGGACTGCGCAGCGTGATCCGGTTGAGGTTATGCCGGTGGATCAAATGGAAATTGATGAGGATGTGTTCCCTATACGAGCTATACCAGCTTGGGCACTGCCCATATTTCAATTCCTCAAAGATGGAACTTTGCCCAGTGAGGAGGTGCTTTCCAGGCAAACTCAGAGGAGAGCAAAGGCATACACGATCATCAATTCCGAGCTATACAAGAGAAGTGTGAAAAATGTCCTCCAACGATGTGTTGACCCAGAAGAAGGGCTTGACATCCTCCGGGATATACATCAAGGGGAATGTGGGCATCACGCCTCGTCCAGAGCCTTGGTAGCAAAAGATTTCCGTCATGGATTTTACTGGCCAAGTGCCTTGGAACAAGCGGAGGATATGGTAAGAAAGTGTAATGGTTGTCAAAGGTATGCTACCAAGACACATATGCCAATGTCGGAGCTCAAGACCATACCAATTACCTGGCCATTTGCCGTATGGTGTTTGGATATGGTTGGCCCGTTTAAACCTGCAAGAGGGAACATGACCCACATCTTGGTCATGGTTGACAAGTTTACTAAATGGATTGAGGTGAAGCCAATAAGAAAATGTGATGGAGCTACTGCCGTGACATTCCTCAAAGATATCATCTTGAGATACGGTTATCCTCACAGTATCATAATAGATAATGACACAAATTTCGCTGAAGGAGACTTTGCACGATTCTGCCGAGATAAGAAGATCCGGCTGGACGTTGCCTCGGTAGCCCACCCCGCATCGAATGGACAAGTGGAGAGATCCAACGGATTGGTATTATCCGGGATAAAACCCCGGCTCATTGAGCCACTGCAAAGAACATCGGGGTGCTGGATAGAAGAACTACCACCGGTGCTGTGGATTTTAAGGACAACTCTGAATCGATCAATAGGCTATACGCCATTTTTTCTGGTATATGGGGAAGAAGATGTATTACCAGCCGACATAGAGCATGACTCGCCTAGGGTCACCCAATACACAGAAGCCGAAGTGCAAGAAGCCCGGCAAAATGATGTTGATCTGCTGGAAGAAGCGAGAGAATTGGCATTGTCCAGATCCGCCATATATCAGCAAAATCTCCGACGCTATCATAGCCGGAAAGTAAACCCCCGAATTTTCCGGGAAGGTGATCTGGTACTCCGGTTGGTACAGCGTACTGCTGGCATGCACAAGTTATCCCCCCATGGGAAGGGCCATTCATTGTGAGCAAAGCATTGCACAATGACTCTTATTATCTTATCGATGCCAAACCACAGGAGAAGAACAAGGCGGACAGGTCCGGCGAGGAATCTAAGCGTCCATGGAATGTAGCTCTACTTCGTCCTTTCTACACTTAGCAAAGAAGTATGTGTATCCGAGTCTCTCATACATCGATATGTATGCCGGCAATGAGCTTATCAATGAAATGGTGGCACCTCGAGCAGTAACTCGGGGACTGCCTTAATAATATTTGTTGTCTTCTGTACTTGTTATAATTTCTATGTCGGCTGGTTTAAGTTGCTTCTGCCTATGCCGGATTAGTAGTGTGTGAGCACCAAAAAACTAACTCTTCGACTTGCTGCTGTCCAACAAGATTTGGCTTCATGGCAAGCAAGAGAACAAGTTTGGGATTGCGTAGCACACGAAAAACGACTAAGGAGAAGAACGTAATCGAGCTGACATTTGTTATTCGGACTAATTTCGTGTTTACCTTGTTTTTGTTATGTTGAATTATTTTGAGCTAGTCGTAAAGTTTCTAAGTATTGTTAAGTCAATTTTTGAAACTCGGACTCATAAGTCATAAAACCGAACCAAGGTAGACACGAGCCGAGCCAAGAAATTGGAGGAACAAGAAAATGAAACTCGGGGACTACGTCCAAGTTAATCCGGCACGAGCAACTTAGTAGCAAAATATGGTTATTGTGCTTAATACATTTGCACCCGGCATACCAGGGATCTGATAATATTCAAAGTATTTCTTATCAAGGAGCAGCAGGCGGAACTCTGGCCTCGGCTTCACCATTACATTCGTCCTCTTCGGCATCCGAGGCTTCGCCCTCATCTTCTTCGCCCGAACCATCTTTGACGTATTCGTCGTCAACGGCATCAAGAAAGCTTGGTCCCTCGTTCCATTGATGGATGGGGGCATACTGAATGAGGTTATGGGTGCAAGCCTTGCGCCGAGCTACCCAATCCGGATCAGTGGACCACCTTGACCCGGTGCGCATGCGCTCGAGAAGATCGAGATTAATTTTCTCGTACCATGTGAGCACGTAGTGGAGAACAGTCTCAACTCCGGCACGTCCGGCGGATTCCCTCTAGAGGTCAAGTTGGGTCTCGCACTCCATTAACTTGTTAATCAGAGCAGCGGCACCCTCCGGAGTATCTTCGCCAGGCCAAAGAGCATTGAAGATCCGGATGGCTGCATCTAGGATATCCTTGCCGTAGTTCTTCATGATTTCAACTCGGGAGGACAAGCTGACTATCAAATCCTCCAGATCAAGAGGAATGGTGCCAGCACCAGATGGAGTACCTCTCTGCTGGCGGAACTTGGTAACGGCATTGGATGCAATGGCATCACCCTCCGGAAATTTGTCTGGAAAAACAAGACAAGTGAAATAAGTAAAGGAGATTGACCAGGAGAGATCTATGACGGCTGAAGAAAAGGAACTTACGAGAGATATGGTTGTGGATCCGGGTCAGCTCCGTGGTGTAGTTGTCACGCCTCTTCCGGAGTTGCACAAGTTCAGCATTTGCCGACTCAAGCTTAATGTCGGCCTCCTTAAGAAATTCTTGGTCCTTGGAAATTTGGAGGTTGAGGCGTTCTCGCTCTTCAGTAAAATCTTGGCCAGCCTTATCCATCTCAGATTTGTGGAGCCCCTTGAGCTTCTTCATCTCTGCCTTGAGCTTGGCAATCTCATCATCCTTGGTCCGGAGAAGGGCGAGCTCATCGTCTTTCTTCTTGAGTTCGGCCTGATGCTGCCCTACTTGTTCGAGAAAATGCAACATCATATCAGGCACGGGCACACTATCTTCAAGAGATGCTGAAATAGTTTGTTGAACCGGCAAAGCCGAGGTATGAATATTTGCCGAGCCAAGGAGAGAAGGAAATAGAGCGCAGAGGAAGATTAAGCAAAAATGACTTACCCTTTATTTGGTCTAAGTTTTTCCTCATGAGGATGTTCTCGGCCTCCACTCCAGCTGCGCAATCCAAATGGTGGATTAGTTCAGCAGAAAAAGACAAAGAAAAATGGGAAAAATGCCAAGAAGAAAGCTTACCCCCTTTCTCATATTTGGCAAGAAGCATAGTATGTTTCACACGCAGCATCTTGTGAGTGTCCAAGAGACGTTGAAACTCAGCGCTCCGACGATTGGTGGTCACCTGAAAAGAGTACAAAAGGATAGCTAAGTCATGTGCATATTCGAAGTGTACAAGATCCGGGCCAAGTGGAACTTAACCCGGCTCTAGGTGTGTGCATATTCAAAGTGTACAAGATCCGAGCCAAGTGGAACTTAACCCGACTCTAGGTGTGTGCATATTCGAAGTGTACAAGATCCGGGCCAAGTGGAACTTAACCCGGCTCTAGGTGTGTGCATATTCGAAGTGTACAAGATCTGGGCCAAGTGGAACTTAACCCAGCTCTAGGTGTGTGCATATTCGAAGTGTACAAGATCCGAGCCAAGTGGAACTTAACCCTACTCTAGGTGTGTGTATATTCGAAGTGTACAAGATCTGGGCCAAGTGGAACTTAACCCGGCTCTAGGTGTGTGCATATTCGAAGTTACTAAGGAGCTACGCTAGTTCTCTAAGGAGCATCCGGCCAAGTAACAAGTTACTCACCCGGAGGCTCGGGGACTAATGGTTATATCACTAATATCTAGTACATGTTAAGGAAAAGGCGAAGTAGCATACCTCCATCATCCGACCTGCAAGGTTGATTGCCTTGGCAGCGGTGTTCATCTGAGCAGCAAACTCGGCAGGCCCAAATTTCTCAGGGAGATCGTCATTATGGACGAACTCCGCCTTGTTCCAGTTGTTAACAAACTCGATCAAGGTCGGAGGATAGCGTTCTCCGCTAAGCATGTGGGGCGTGACCAAACCCTTAGCATGGGCTTCCCTCCTTTCAACCAGGGCAACAACGAGGCTGGTGTGCAAAACGAGTTGCGCATCAGCTGACTCGGCAGAGGTGTCCTTCATCGACGGGGTCTTCTTCGGGAGCATGGACGCAAGTGTACGCTGTCCAGCTTCAATTAAAGATGCCCTGGCGACGTCAGGAGCTTTCTTGCCCTTGGACTGCTGCTGAGAGGTAGAGGTCTGAGCCGCGGATTTGGCCTTGGGGGCTGCCTTAGTGCTAGCCTTGGTGCTGTTGGTGTCTTCTCGCAGAGTCTTGGAAGGCTCGGACGAGGCAGAGGGGCTTGGTGCTGTTGCTGATGCTTGTGCGGCTGCTGCTAGTGCTGGTGTTGTTTTTTGTCTTGGTGGGGTGCTGAAGGAACCTCGGTGGTGGCTGGTTGTGGCTGAGCCGAAGAGGGAGCAACTACAGCCTCGGCAGAACCACTTCTCCCCGTTCCGAGGTTGCCCTCCTCCTGACGAGGTGGGCTAGAACCCGGAGCAGCCACTGAACCCTCCTAAATGGGACTCAACGGGCGTAAATCGTCGCCACGAGGGGGAGAAGGGCTATGTTGGAGCGACGAGGCGATGCCGGATCCACTCTGAGGAACCTCCACCGCGGCCCTGCCGAATCAAATGATGAATGATGAGAAACTATAACAAAGGAATAACAAATGAATACCAAAACGCGAAACAAAAGATTGGATAAGGGAGAAGTGACTTACTCATCTGAGGTCAAAGGCTCCTTTGGCTTGCGGACTCTCCGGGTTATGGCCTTAGTCGTGGACTTGGTGGAAGCTTTGCCTGCAGACTTCTTTCGTCTTTTGATTGGCTTAGAAGGTCCGGAGGAAGAAGCAGATGCGGCCCCCCTTTTCTTCGATGCGACCGGGACTGGCTCACCTGTGGCAAGGGGAGGATCTTCATGGATCTGCCCACCGGTGTTAGCTGATGTCGGAAAAGCGTAAGAAAGGGGGACAACGTAAAATGCCTCCATCACTTCAACGTCGGATTCATCTTCATCGTCAGGACAGTCTCTAATGGAAGAGAATTTACCGGTGTGTCGCTTGGTCGCATCAGGGAACGGCAGGAACATCTCCTGATCTACCTCCTCCTCGTCCGGGGTATCTCGATCAGGCGCCCACTTGAGAGAAGGCTCGGTGCCATCCTCAAGAGTTTGCTGGAGAAACATCTAAGAAAGGGAAAATGCGAAGGAATCAAACATACAACAAAATCCGACGTATGATTTAACTCGGAAAAGAATTGGAGCACGAGAGTTACCGTAGGAGGAAGCCTATCCCGGCAGAAGTGCTCGATCCCCCACTCCCAATCAGCGGAGAAGTTTTTGTTGGTGGTAAAGCGGGTCTTGACCCGGCGGTAAATCTCGATGTTGCTCAACTTGAATAAGGAGGTCCGTTTGGGGTCAAGGCGCCAGCTCATGTGGCAAAGTTTATGCGTGCGTTTCTGGAGGGGGGGAGTGAAGGAGATATGCCCTAGAGGCAAATAATAAATAGGTTTTTATTGTCATATCTCAATTAGTTTATAATAGTTTTTGATGGGTTCGTAGCATGGAAAACAAAAAAATTCTACCGCAAGAATGAACAAAACCCAAATCTAATCTAGATAAAAGCCAAGATCTAATCTATTAGACATGTGCAACGAGATAGATCTGTACTAACCCTTGTAGATCCGAAAGCCTTGTGCGAGATCGGATCTCGTGGTTGATGTAGACGATCACTTGCCAATCTCAAGATCGAGTAGACGATCCTTCCGGCACCGCGTTCCGTAGTCGGTCACACGTGCGGAGTCGATGCAGACCTTCCTCCCCCTGTTCCAGCGAGCAGCGGAGGTAGTAGATCTCTCCACGGAATCCCAGCAGCACGACGACGTGGTGGTGGTGGTGGAGTAGAGAATTATGCAGGGCTTCACCTAAGCCTGAGCAGAAGGAAGGAGCAGGAGAGAGGCGGCTAGGGAAAGAGTGGAGGGGCAAGGGGGGGTGGCGCCTCCACCCCTCTATATAGAGGGAGGGGTGCGGCATAGGGTTCCCACCCCTAGGCCCACCTCCTAGGGCCGGCGCACAAGGGGGGCTTGGGGGGAGTTTCCTTCCCCCCCAAGTTTCCCCTTTTTCTTTCTTGGTTTTCAAGTAAACTCCATAGAAATTTCTAGAACCTTTCGGAACATTCCGAAACCTTCTAGAACCCGCATATAAACACTCCGGGACATTTCCGAACCTAGAAAATGATCTCCATTATATGAATCTTATTCTCCGGACAATTCCAGATCTCCTCGTGATGTCTCAGATCCAATCCGAGACTCTGAACAACATTCGGTCTCCAACGCATATTCCATATCTACCTAAACAGCATCGAACCTTAAGTGTGTCACCCTATGGTTCGTGAATATGCAGACATGATGGAGACACCTCTCCGATCAATAACCATCAGCGGGATCTGGAGATCCATAACGGCTCCCACATACTCAACGATGACTTCGTGATCGATAGAACCATTAACATACGAAACCAATTCCCTTTGTCACGTGATACTCTACTTATCCGAGGTTTGATCATCGATATCTCCATACCTAGTTCTACCTCGTTACTGACAAGTACTCTTTACACGTTCCATGATATGTCATCCCTTGTGACCCAGTCACATGCTTGCAAGCTAACTAGATGACATTCCACCGAGAGGGCCCAAAGCATATCTATCCGTCATATGGATGGACAAATCCCAATCTTGGTCCATGCGCTTCAACACATACTTTCAGAATACCCAATGACACCTTTATGACCACCCAGTTACGAAGCGATGTTTGATGTCATCAAAGTACCCATCCGGTGATGGTGATTAACGTAACCTCATGGTCGAAGGATTAGGTTACTATGCATTTGAAAGCTTGCAGCAATACGAACTTAATGACTTGATCTTATGCTACACTTACTATGGGTGTGTGTCCATCACATCATTCTCCTGATATAACCTTGTTATTAATGACATCCAATGTCCATGATCAGGAAACCATGATCATCTATTAATCAACAAGATAGTTCAACAAGAGGCTTACTAGGGACTCTTTTACGTTTACAAAACACACATGTACTAGTGTTTCCTTATAATACAATTATAGCATGGGATGTAAACATTCATCATAAACACAAAGATATAATAATAACCACTTTTATTATTTCCTCTTGGGCATATCTCCAACAGTTTCATATTATGCTATAACTGTGCCAAGTAGAAACATTGGTATAGGTGTGGTATGAAACAAATAAGTCCCTAGTAGCCTCTATTCATACTAGTTCGTTGGTCACGAATATGATCTGGGTTTCAAGATCACGGGAATTTATACCAACTGACAACGAGATCATATCATTGGAGAATGATGTGGTTGGACATTCCTCGAAGGATTGCAACACGATCAAGTCATCTAGTTCATTGTTGCAATAGCTATACCTAGACTCCTTCTCCTTAGACCGTGAGCTCATATTACTCACTGTTTCCCTAGGCTTCTTAGACTGCATCAACCGTCATCTGGTAATATGGTGGCCATAAAGGTGTATGTTGGGTATTCCGAAGGAACAGTAGATGACATGTGACTGCAAGATCAGGATTTGTTCACCCACATGACGGGTAAAGATACATACAGCCGGCTTGGTGAGATTACATCCATATATGTTGCAACATGTGACTAGGTCACATGGATGTAATATCACGGTAACAAGAAAACATAACTTATTGTGAACGAGATTGAACAAAGGTATGGGATACCAATGATCGGATCTTGGACAAGTTGTATCGAGAAACAAAAGGAAGAGGATGCTACATTTAGACGGTTCAAACGACATTGTCATCAGGAATGCATAGGGGTCACATGGACATCCCTGGTCCCTCTGTTGATCATTGATACAGATCATGTCTAGAGCATTCCCGAGCCGTGAGAGGATACACTTAAGGGTACGATGAGAGTGATCATTCGTAAGACGGAATCATAGTAGAGAAAGAGATAAAGCCAGAAATGTTCCATGGAGAGATCCGAAGTTGTTCGAAGAAAGAATAAAGGACCGGAATCATTCCGGGAAAGATCCGAAGTCATTCGGAGGAAATCGAAAGGGAACCGAAAGGTGTTTCGGGTTGAATCAGGTTTTTTAATATGTATTTACATATTAATTAATGCAATTAATATTAAATATAATATTAAAATCTAATTTGAAGGGTTATTCTACTAATGGGCCAAACTTCCTAGTGAATAAAGGCCCATGAGGGAAAACCGAAGGAGGGAAGGGCCAAGGGCTAAAGGGGCCAAGGCCCAAGCGCCTCAAGGGGGCCCACCCGGCTAGCCTAGGGCTGTGCGCGGGGTGGGGCCCGCCCCAGGCCGGTTGTCCCATTAAGACCCATGCGCCTTCCCCCCTTCTCCCTTGTTTAGTCCCACATGGGAAACCCAAAGGGGAGGGCACACCCCTCCCCCTATATAAAGGGGTGCCCATGGGTGGGATGAGACACACCAATATTTGGAGAAGTACTTTGGTTGACTTACTCCTTCTCTCTCCCTCTCTCTATACCTTGTGACCATGGCCCCAAGTCTGGGCTGTGCGATCAAGGCACTCCTGTAGTACGCCATTGCGCTGCAGGGATTCCTAGCCGGATATCAACTTCCGCACTCCCGACGGGATCGGGGAGCCGGAGGTCTCATCGTGCACCGGATGTGTACAAAGACACGAGGCGCAACACTTGGGGCGCTAGAATGTCGTGAGCCGAAGCTATTGCACGATGAAGATGATGAAGATCAAGAAGGAGCAAGGGGTGACCTGCGAGGAGCTTCGTGACCTTGAGGTCGGCTACGAGTACGACTACATCAACCACGTTCCCCGCGGAATGTTAACCGCGTACGGTCTACAAGGGTATGTACTCTCTATGCATTGGCCGTTACTGCATTTCTACATAGATAGATCCTAGGCTAAGTTTCTAGGGTTCCGTCATAGGAAATTTTTCGTTTTCCGCGTCGATCCCCAACAGGGAGATCCGGTTGCGGACGAAGGTGATCATTGCGTCTTCGTTGCGCAGTCCCTGATCCTTCAGCTCCTGGAACCGTTTGTTGACTTGGTTCGCCAGGACTGTGGGTTTCTTGGGGATCTGGTCCCATAGATCTGGATTAGGAGGACCCGGAGCGTAGGGGCGCAGCCGGATTAGATCTTCATCCGTGCCATTTCTGACATAGAAGAAGGTTCGGGCCCAACCCTTGCAGGAATCGAGCCCCGTGACTCGGGGAAAGATGGATTGCTTCCGAGGAGAGATAGATGCAGCGCCGAACTGCGTAAGTTGCTTGTCCTCCTGGTCCAGCTCTCTATTCAGAGTTACATTCCGGCGGAGACCAAAAAACCGGATCCAGAGCTCCTTAGTGGGCCACAATCCGGAGTAGCCCTCTATGGTGGAAGCAAAGGCAGAAAGAGAGGTGATGGCATTCGCCGGAAGGTGATGTGGTTGAAGCTCGTAGGTATTGAGCCAATCATGGAAGAAGTCACTGACGGGGAGGCCGAACCTACGCTGGAAGTCGGAGAGGAATACTACAAACTCACCTGGATTGGGTGAGGGAGCAAGCTCCTCGGCAGCGAGGTGGGCGATGACGCCCTCCAGGATACGCCGGGTGCGGTACAACTAGTCAAGGTCATCCTGGCATACCCAGGACCCAGCCCAAGCGCCGCGATCGGTGTTCCCCGCATCCTCCTCCACCTCCTGTTCCGCGACGGCAAGTTCTTCCTCTGTCATCTCTAGGTCGCTGTCCTCACTGGCCCCAACGGCGGTGGGGGGTAGTGGCCTGGACTGGCGCGAACCCATAGCGATGGAGGTGCATGGGAGTGGCGGCAACGCTGGTGCGCGAGGAACGGTGCGGAGGCAATGCAGCTAAGCAGGTGCGGTGGCGGCAGCGCTGTCGCTGGGAGCAAGAAGAATAAGTAGAGGCAGAGGGGCGCTAAGATGGGGAAAAGTCCCAAGGGGCACGCCCCTCCCCTATTTAACCACGCCCCAGAGGGGTAGTGGGATCGTGCTGTGCAGATGGGCCACACCGTGTGGCCGTGTACAATCTGGATCAACCAATCAGAAACGAGCCATAGGAAGGGCCACCGGGCGCAGAAGATCCCACGACGTGACGTGGTGATACAGTTAACGAGGAGACAAACACGGTGTGACGTGAGCAACAGTAATATCTGACAATAACTGTGGCGGTTACTGGCGCATGCCCTTAAAATGAGGCAAAGTAATGATTACCCTTAGTGTGGGGAAGCATACAAGAGAAGGAAGAATAACTCGGATGAGAAAGAGGTGACCCGGCCAGCGAGTGAAAACTCGGAATGTGCCAAGGGAAAAGATAGTCTATAAAATCTGAGATAGGAGTTAACTCGGAAAAGGAGCAAGAGGCTCGGTAAAATTGAACCTGCTGTGGCCTTAGTGGCTAAGGCAGCTAAGACCGCACCAGCTTTGGGGACGAATGTTGGGGGGATACCCCCGGTAGGGTCACACCGGGGTATAAAGGCCGGGTGAGCCGAGGTACGGCAAGGTCAAAGCAAGTGCTGGCCGAGTCACCTCAAGGCAGGCCGAATCACGGAGTAACCCGGACCAGGGAGTGTCCGCCTAACTGGGTCTCAGCCGACTTATGTCGTATGTCGGCAGGATATATCTAACTTGTATGCAGGTATAGGTGTGGCCGGATTAACCGGGCATGATCCGGGTTATATCAGGCTTACAAGAGAAGGAAGGTATCTCGCTGGTCAAAAGGAGGTCACTGTGCGCAGAGCATGAGCGAAGCGGAAAGAGGCTAGGACCACCGAGGCGTGGCCGACAAGGGTGACGCGCCCTGTGTCGGATGACGCTGGCGTCTGATGGCTCAATGCATGGCGCCTAGAAAAATGCTTGATGGTGGTGTTCATGTAGAGCTCGTTGGCAAGAGGAAGGTATGATGAGCACAGTAGCAAGTTTCCCTCAGTTATGAAACCAAGGTTTAATCGAACTAGTAGGAGCAAGGAAACACCCCAAAGGTGTTACTAGCTGAGCTTTGGCAGGGCGCACTACCGGTGCTAGTAGCAACGTGGAGACCTGCACAACACGAGCACAAAACTTTGTCCCCAACTTGTGATGAGGTTGTCAATCTCACCGTGTTTTGCGGAAAACAAAGGATTAAACATATCGAATGGAAGGAAGTAAAAGTTTGTAGAAAGTAAACACAAAGCAGTAAACAGATTGTAGATTGTATGTAAAGAAAAGGACCGGGATCCATAGTTCACTAGAGGTGGCTCTCCTTAGATAGATAACATGCTAGGTAAACAAATTACAACAGGGCAATTGACAAACACCGAGAAAGCAATACATGCATACACTAATCATCTTGACTCCTTTGAGACTTGATTGGGCATTACAACATTATACATAGACCGCCATCCAACTGCATCTATGACTAATAATCCACCTTCAGGTTATCATCCGAACCCCCTCCAGTATTAAGTTGCAAGCAACAGATTATTGCTTTACGAACTGCGTGTAAAGTAAACAATATGATTGTTCTATGAACAAAGGATTGTTGTTTTCTCCCTAATAGCAACATCACATCTAGTACCTTAGAGATTTCTGTCACTTCCCTAGATTACCAGAGGCATGAACCCACTATCGAGCATAAATACTAACTCTTGGAGTTGCTAGCATCTACTTGGCCAAGATAGCTACTAACAACGGAAAGCATGCAAGATCTCAAATAACAAAGACATGATAGAATCAATAATCAATCTGAAATAGCATCTCAATATCCATCGGATACCCGCAAACACAACATGCAGAATTACAAATAGATGATCTTGATCATGAACGGAGCTCACAAGATCTAAACATGAAAGCACAAAAGGGAGAACCAGCCATCTAGCTACTACATGGATCTGTAGTCCAAGGATGAACTACTCACGGATCACACCGGAGGCTTGCATGGTGATGAAGAAGGCCTCCAGGGTGAATTCCCCTCTCCGGCAGGGTGCCGGGAAGAGCTTCAGATCCCTCCCGATCTAGGGATGGAGATGACGGCAGCTACAGACTCTTTCGTGGATTTTTTATCAGGTACTTAGGGTTTACGTCCCAAGGGCATCTTATAGTCGGAAGGGGGGCGAGGGGGTGCCAGGGGCCACCACACCACCCCCTAGCGCGGGCCAAGCCTGGCCGCGCGGCCAGGTGGTGTGACCGGCCTCTAGCCCTTCTCCGTCTCGTATTCTGGCACTTGATGACATCCGTAAAAATGGGCACTTTGGCTTTTGTCCCATCCAATTCCGAGAATATTCATTTTCTGACTTTCCTGGAACCAAAAACAGCAGAAAATAGGCAGCTGACACTGTGGCTCTTGTTAATAGGTTAGTCCAAGAAATCATATGAAACGTACTCCAAAGTTGGAACAAAACACAAGAAAGTGGATTAAGGTTAAAGTGACACATTTGCAATGTATAAACATCCCCAAGCTTAACATCAAATATTATAGATACTTAATAGCTTTCAGCTCTCATTGCCCCTATCATAAGCATCTTTAAGGTGATTAAGGTTAAAGTGACACAACTAAGAGGATATGCTTGACAAGATATAAACCGAAATCTCATGCCCCTTACTTACGAAGACCGAACCTCATGCTACTCAACTTTAGTCACGAGTAAGCTATTTTGATTGTAAGTACATGTGTATCATAAAGAACCGCCAACGGGGTACCCCTTGCACATGATACAGGAGCTTTCCCATAATCAAAATGACAAGGCAAGCAGACAATGAGCATCTCAGCGATCTTTTTATTTGCTATTTGCATAGGTTTTTATTGAGGATGCTTCATAGAGTGCTCATTATGGTGATGCTGCAAGTTTCCACCATGATTAGGCATGGCTTAGGCTAGCGTCCCAGGCGTTTCTCTAACACACATACAAACTCCATGATCTTACAAGTTCCACTTTTATTTCACACCACCGGGATCCGTAAGCAAAAGAACATGATATCAACGGGGTACAAAGTACAAGTGCAATGTTGAAAGCGTTCCCCATGATACATGGTTCTGCTAATTTCAACTTATAAAGCACAAGCATATACGCAACAAAGAAGGACCCAATGGTTTAAGTTTATTAGAGGCAATAAAGTAAAGTGTGCCATCAAGTTCATGAGAGCTTTAATCACTAGTTTTCTCATAACAAGTTTAATTTGGAAGGTAAACAAAAGCATGAATATACTTGGAATAGCATAAGCTAGTAGGTAGGTATGGTGGACTCTTTGGAAAAACTTGGTTTAGGGGGTTGGATGCATGAGCGGATCTCATACTTTGTTGTGGAGTCTAGCAAAAGACTGGGAGCGACAAACTAAGAGACCAATAATGGCCATAATCATGCACAGCGACAAAACATCATTGATCAAAGCATAAAGTGATACTACAAGTTGAAAACTAAAGGATCATAAAGGCTATGGTGACTTGAGATAGTCATAACATGGTGTGAGCATGCACCAAGTCAACCCAAATAAAGCATCAAAGGAGAATACCACTAAACTATGCTTTAATATGCTAAAACAACGCATGATTCATCCAAGGCACATTAAGAAATCTCAATTGTTTATAACAAGTCATGATACAGCAAAGAACACTAAGCATAAAGCCAAAACAATATCAAGCATGGCATGACAAAGCATAGGCCACAGTCAAAAACAAGCTCTTTTTACCACATAAGCATGAACTTTCCTACTCTTTTCCAAACCAAACCAAACTATTTGCAAACCAATGTATGAAAGAGGCGGGGTCCAACCAATTTATTCAGCAAACTAAGCAAACCCAACAAACTAAAAACCAAAACGAAAACAAAAAATAAGACGCTCCAAGAACAACACAACTGTGCATGAAACAATAAAAATGAAGCGTTTGGAAGAAATCTGGGATTTTTATTGATGAAGAAGGGGATGCCTTGGGCATCCCTAAGCTTTAACGCTTGTACTTCTTGGATATTTCTTGGGGTGACACGCGTGGCATCCCCAAGCTTGAGCTTTAGTCCATCCTTCATCTCATTACTCATTTCTTCCATACACCTGAAATTTTTCCTTCATACAAAACTTCACACAATCTTTATTAGCAACATTAGTGCACTTAAGATAAATAAGTCTTAAGGTTCAGTTATAACACCAAATAAACTTCCATTAGAACACTATTTACTGTAGCACTTCCCTCAAAAAGTTCAATTCCCCAAAAGAACTCAAGAAGGAACCGACAAGAAGCAAATGCAGAAAATGGCAGAAATCTGTCAAAACAGACCAGCAGGTAAAGACGAATTTTTACGAAGACCTTCTGTTGCTCAAATCAAAAAGTGTTGAACTAACGAAAGTTAGATAACAACCTGGGTCAGAAGCAAAAAACATAACAGCTCAATCCGACATACAGAGATCTCTCACGAATTTTTACGGTGAAACACAAAAATTTGTTTCGGGACAGCAAATTTCCCAATCATTATTTCTCTCTCATTAGAGGTTACTCTTGGCACAAAAAGTAAATAAAAAGGATAAGTAGCGGTTATTAATGAAGTTATACTTCCAAGACTCATCTAAACCTTTTGGGTTATCTCCCAATAAGTACTTTTCTTTAACGCCTTTAAGTTAGGCATAAGAAGCAAGAAAAGAATCAAGCGTTCTCAAATGAAGAAGCATTAAGACCAAAATTTTCTTGCCCTTACCTCTCTTACTTTTATTCTTAACCTTGGGGAAAATATGATTGTTTGGTGGAGAAGATAGGTGCATGGTCCCCTTTCCCATATCTATTATTGCTCCAAGGAGTTCTAATAGGGACCTTCCAAGTGTAATTTGTCCTTTTCCTGTACATTCAATAACAAGATAATCAATAGAAATCGTTTTCCCAAGGATCTTTGTAAACAGTCCTTCAGTGAGCCCCCAAGTATTCAGAGATTTATAAATATCTTTGGGCATGAGACAAAATTCAGACATGATATCACAGCGAGCTTGAAAATTTTCAGTGTTCATCTCAATTTTTACTGTAGGGAACCACTTTGATGGTTCAGAGTTTATTGGAACATAATTGTGATGCTCACTAAGCGTATTATAGCAATTTTCTAAGCTAGTAGTGCTAGTCTCAAGAGTGTTCAACCTAGCAAATATTTTTGCAAAAGAAATATCGGTTTGGCTAGGCATGTTGTAAGTGAGGATCAATTTCTTTATAGCATTGATGGCATCATCCTCATTACATTGGAGGAAATCTCCTCCCACAACAGCATCTAAAGCATATCTATAGCAAAGAGCAATCCCAAGGTAAAAACTGCTAAGGAACAAGCTTTGAGTCATTTTAGGCTCAGTTTTTTCATGTAGATCAAAGATTCCAGACCAAGCTTCCTTAAAACTTTCCTCAATTCCTTGTTTAAAAGTGAAAATCATTTCCTCGGGTGACATAGTGATTGGAGCAAGGCTAGATATAGTGGCAACTTAGAACTAAATTTTTTGTGTTTTTGAAATAAGAAAGCAAACAAGTAAAACTAATTTTTTGGGTTTTTGAATAAAGAAACAAGCAAACAAAGCAAAACAAAAACAACAAAGTAAAGAGATTGGTTATGAGGGACTCCCCTTGTGAAGATGTCCTTGACTCACCGGCAACGGCGCCAGAAAAATGCTTGATGGCTCAATGCACGGCGCCCAGAAAAATGCTTGATGGCGGTGTTGATGTAGAGCTTGCTGGGAACCCCAAGAGGAAGGTATGATGAGCACAACAGCAAGTTTCCCTCAGTTATGAAACCAAGGTTTAATCGAACCAGTAGGAGCAAGGAAACACCCCAAAGGTGTTACTAGCTGAGCTTTGGCAGGGCGCACTACCGGTACTAGTAGCAACGTGGAGACCTGCACAACACAACCACAGAACTTTGTCCCCAACTTGCGATGAGGTTGTCAATCTCACCGTGTTTTCCCGAAAACAAAGGATTAAACGTATCGAATGGAAGGAAGTAAAAGTTTGCAGAAAGTAAACACAAAGTAGTAAACAGATTGTAGATTGTATGTAAATAAAAGGACCGGGATCCATAGTTCACTAGAGGTGGCTCTCCTTAGATAGATAACATGTTGGGTAAACAAATTACAGCGGGGCAATTGACAAACACCGAGAAAGCAATACATGCATATACTAATCATCTTGACTCCTTTGAGACTTGATTGGGTATTACAACATTATACATACACCGCCATCCAACTGCATCTATGACTAATTATCCACCTTCAGGTTATCATCTCAACCCCCTCCAGTATTAAGTTGCAAGCAACAAATTATTGCTTTACGAACTGCATGTAAAGTAAACAATACGATTGTTCTATGAACAAAGGATTGTTGTTTTCTCCCTAGTAGAAACAACACATCTAGTACCTTAGAGATTTCTGTCACTTCCCCAGATTACCAGAGGCATGAACCCACTATCGAGCATAAATACTAACTCTTGGAGTTGCTAGCATCTACTTGGCCAAGATAGCTACTAACAACGGAAAGCATGCAAGATCTCAAATAACAAAGACATGATAGAATCAATAATCAATCTAAAATAGCATCTCAATATCCATCGGATCCCCGCAAACACAACATGCAGAATTACAAATAGATGATCTTGATCATGAACGGAGCTCACAAGATCTGAACATGAAAGCACAAAGGGGAGAACTAGCCATCTAGCTACTACATGGATCTGTACTCCAAGGATGAACTACTCACGCATCACACCGGAGGCTTGCATGGTGATGAAGAAGACCTCCAGGGTGAATTCTCCTCTCCGGCAGGGTGCCGGGAAGAGCTTTCAGATCCCTCCCGATCTAGGGATAGAGATGACGGCGGCTACAGACTCTTTCGTGGATTTTTGATCGGGTACTTAGGGTTTACGTCCCGTGGGCATCTTATAGTCGGAAGGGGAGGCCGAGGGGGTGCTAGGGGCCACCACACCACCCCCGGGTGCGGGCCAAGGCTGGCCGCGCGGCCAGGTGGTGTGGCTGGCCTCTGGCCCTTCTCCATCTCGTATTTTGGCACTTGATGACATCCGGAAAAATAGGCACTTTGGCTTTTGTCTCGTCCAATTCCGAGAATATTCATTTTCTGACTTTCCCAGAACCAAAAATAGCAGAAAATATGCAGATGGCACTGTGGCTCTTGTTAATAGGTTAGTCCAAGAAATCATGTGAAAAGTACTCCAAAGTTGGAACAAAACATAAGAAAGTGGATAAAACTAAGCATCGAACATCAAAAATTATAGATACATTTGCAATGTATCAACGCCGCAGAGGCTCACGTAGCCTCTGCATGGCTTACGACGGGGAAAAGTGACCCGGTCGGTTTACTATTTTGGGAAGAGGCGTATTCCTTGGAATATGCCTCCACGTACGCCCTAATTAGAGACCTAGCCACTCCTATATAAGGAGGGCTAGTGCATCTATAGAAGGGGTTGGTCTTTACTTGTTTAATTCTATGCTCCTGAGAGCTAACTAGTGGTGAGAGTAAGAGAGTTCCTTCTTCCTCCTCTCCCCAATACAGCTCGAGGAGCATTTGTAACCTTGGTAACCCGTTGAATACAAAGCAACTTTGTGTGGAATCACCACACTATCCCTCCCTGGATTCCCCTAGTGCATTTAGTCCCCACCTTTCGCCTATCCATGGCATTTGCCGTGACACCACCACGACAAGTAGCTCATACCACTCCCTTGCTTTGCCCTTAAGTGAAATAGGGAATAGCTTCCTCTTAACTTGGTTCATTGAAATACCTACACACTTGAACAACTCGCATAATTCATGTATAAGGAGTAAATGATCACCAGGATGGACAGTTCCATCTCCAAAATAGCATTTATTCATAACACGTTCAACAATTTTTATAGGTATTTTAAAAGGGATGATTTCAGTATGTGGATTTAAAATATCACAAGTATCATCAGAATTACCACATATGGGTTATAAAGTATCATCAAAGCAAATTTTCTTCTTTAAAGCTGGGGAACTAAAAAGATCATTTTCATAAAAACTAACTTCCCCAAGCTTAGAAGTTTCCATAGCATTAGTGACAAAGGTGTTCAAAAGATTCATACCAATAACATTGCTATTAGCATGCAAAGAAAGTTCCATGGGTTTTTTAATTTTCTTTTCAGATAATTCAAGTTCTATCTTAGGAAAAATACTAAAAATCTCTCTAATTTTGTTGTTGTTTTCCCTTAAGCCTAACTAGTGAAAACAAGAAACAAAAAGAAAAAATTGTAGAATCTAAAGGAAATAACTTCGAGCACTCACACCGGAGGATGTGAGTACCTTTTACCTTACCTCCCAGGCAACGGCACCAGAAAAGAGCTTGATGTCTACGCACTTCTATTCTTGTAGACAATTGTTGGGCCTCCAAGTGCATAGGTTTGTAGAACAGCAGCAAGTTTTCCCTTAAGTGGATTACCCAAGGTTTATCGAACTCAGGGAGGAAGTGGTCAAAGGTATCCCCTCTCAAGAAACCCTGCCATTAAGATACAAGAAGTCTCTTGTGTCCCCAACACACCCAATACACTTGTCAGGTGTATAGGTGCACTAGTTCAGCGAAGAGATAGTGAAATACAATGGTATGGATAATTATAAGTGGTAACGGTGCCAGAAAATAGCTTGCTGGCGTGTGGTTGACGTGGGAAAAGACTAAAGGCAAACTGAAATAAAGATGGAAGCAAGCAAACATGTAACAAATCTAATTGCAAACGGTGTTTCAATGCTTAGAAACAAGGCCTAGGGATCATACTTTCACTAGTGAACACTCTCATATAAATATATTCTTCTTTATGATACTACTCTTAACTACTCTCCGGTTGGACACTCTAATCCATGGTAGGGCTATAACAGCACACCTCAAAGTTCATCTTTACCATCTAGATAACCCCAAAATGTCACCTTGAGCACTAGATGGTTCAAACAAACACCACAATTTTATAAAGACATCCAACTCGAAATATAACTCATAACAAGTATATGTAATCTCTAGCCTAAGTGCCACCATGGTGTGCACATTGTCAACTTCACACACATGAGGAGAGCAGAGATCTATTAAAGCACTTGAGTAGCAAGGTAGATCTATAGATTACAAACTCATGATCTCAATAAGATCATGCATAGAGAGAGAGATGAACACATAGCTACCGGTAGAACCCTGTGCCTCGAGAGAGAACTACTCCCCCTCATCATGGGAATCAGTAATGGTGATGGAGATGGTGGTGGAGATCGATGGAGATGGATCCGGGGGTACATCCCCGTCCCGGTAGGGTGCTGGAACAGAGACTTTCTGTCCCCCGAATCTCCCCTTCGGTGGCGGCGGCGCTGCGGAACTTTTCGTGGATTTCTGATTGACGATTTAGGGTTTCTGTATCAGGAGGAATATATAGGCGAAGGGGCGAGGTCGGTGGCCAGCCAGGGGGCCCACACCATGCCCTGGCGTGGCCTGGGGGGACCCGCACCTAGGGGTGGTTTGGCCACCCTGTGGCCCCCCTTCGTCTCTCCTTCTGGCTCCGTGAATCTTCCGGAAAATAACGACTTTGGCTTTAGTCCGGTCCAATTCCGAGAATATTCGTTTTCTGACTTTCTGGAACCAAAAACAGCAGAAAACAGGCAACTGGCACTGTGACCCTTGTTAATAGGTTAGTCCAAGAAATCATATGAAAAGTACTCCAAAGTGTGGACAAAACATAAGAAATTAGATATAAACCAAGCATGGAACATCAAAAATTATGGATACGTTAGCAACGTATCAGTTTCTCACCTATATTCTCCCGACCCCCATCCTCATATAAACAATAGGGGTGATCCACCCAAGCTTACTACATGTTCATTTAATCAATGACAATTCTTAATGAAATCTCATGTGTGCAGTTCGTCGATTGAGCTTTGGAGGATCATTGAAGATGGCCTTCATATTGGAGACTCCAGCAATTTGACAAGGAGAGAAGTGGTGGACAGTCAACTAAATGCAACGGCTCTTCACATGATTCAGCTTGGTGTGGGTCCCAAGGATATACCACAGATTGAGCACTTTAACACCGCTAAAGAAGCGTAGGATGCTCTCACCGACTTATTCATCGGAAATGAAAGCATGAGAAGAAATAGGTATGATGCTCTAAGCAATGAAGCTAAAGGATTCTACATGTTGGATGGTGAGGACCATGAAGACATGTATAGAAGGATCAAGGGCATCGCAACAACGTTTAAAAAAATGGTGCCACTCATATTGATGATGCTTGGATCAAAAGGAAATATGTGAGTACACTCATGCCATTTGAGCCAATGGACTTGAAGAGTTTGCAAGGTATACACAACTACCACCAAATGACTTCCAATGAAGTCATGCAAGAAATGACGTCCTTCAGGTAGTAGCTAAGAACGCTGAAGATGCTCGAGCTCGGGCAATCGGGATGCAAAAAGGAGTCAATGTTGCACTAAAGGCCAATGTTGTTGAATAAGATGAGGATGATAGAGGGTTCAATGTTGTCTCCATGAGCTGTCCCGAGGAGGTTAAGCATGCTCATGGTGAGTACATGGCCTTCTACGCAAGAAACTTTTGGAAGGACCTGACTAAGGCTAAATATGAACTTGAGCGCAAGAACGGGTCAAGTGGGTGAAAGGAGAATGGCCCAAAGATGAGAACTTGCTACAATTATGGAGACCGTTTACACTTTGTGGTTGAGTGTCCCTATCAAAGTAGAGAAGATAATGGGGGCAGGGTCATCCTCAAGGAAAAATCAAAGGCACCTCGGAAGAGGCCGTTGATCAAGAAGAGTGTTCCCTACAAGAAGCAACCAAAGATTGTTTTGGTGGCACAAGAAGAATACTCATCCGGAAGCGAAGATGAGGAGGATGAAGAGAGCACTCGAGATGTGGCTATAATATCCACCACATCTACTCCCACATCACTCTTTGACTCACCTAATGAGAACATCATCAACAAGAACGTCACTTGCCTTATGGCAAGAGGTTCCGAGGTATCACCTACTATTTCTTCATTTCCTAAGACCACTATGAATGTTGATTTGGATGACCATACAAGTCTTAAGGTAAAGGAAGAAGTTATTGCTTTGGACAATTCTTTTACTAACTTGCAAGGTGAGCACAAACTTCATTTTGATGCTCTTATGAGCCAACTTGCTCACTCCGAAGAACTTCTTGAAGAAAAAGGGAGAATTTAAAGACAAGATTCCATGGAGGAATGCTTTTGAAGAAGAAGAGGAGGCTCAAGTCTCTCTAGAGGAGAAACTTGAGTCAATGGAGGAGTCTCATGAAGAGGTTGTTGCCCAGCTAATAAAGGAACGTGACAATGCTATTGCTAAGGTAAAGAAATTAAAGAAGGAGAAGATTGACTTTGGGGCTGCTCATGCTAGACTCTTAGAGGAATTAGAGAAACTTGACATTGCCTACAAGGCATTGAAGAGTGAACACTCTACTCTAAATGAGTCTCGTGATCAGCTCCAAACTCAATTGGACAAGTATGATATGCCTAGAACCTCCACACCATCATGTGGTCATGAAGATGTTATTGAAGAAAATACTAGATTGAAAGAAGAACTTGTCAAGGGATCCCAACCCAAAGGTAAGGAAGTCGTAGATGAGATTCTTAGCAAGCAAAGGACAAGCAATGGAAAAGAGGGTCTTGGCTATGTTCCCAAGACAAAGAAGAAGAAGAAGAGCAAAACTGCTCAAACAAAGACAAACACCACAACTAATGACAAGACTAACTATATTGGTATTAAAGGGGCTAATAATCCTAATTATGAATTATTTCGTGATTACTATGGTGATATATATGCTATTTTTGTTGGTCCATTTGATAGTTACATTTCTTGGTCTATTTGGGTTGCCAAGACCCTTGTCACTAATATGAGAGGATCCATTGAAAAATGGGTACCTAAAACCAAGAAGTAACTTTCTTGCAGGGCTATGCTTCCGGTGGGTCCAAATGAAGGGAATATGACCTGAGAGGCAGTAATAAAGTTGTTATTATACATATTCCAAGTATATGATAGATTTTTATTTTGCATGCTATAATTGTATTAATTTGGAAAAGTTAATACATGTGTGTCTAATAAACAAAAGGAAAGTTCCTAGTTATGCCTCTCTTCACTAATTAACAAGATGATCAAGGTTTCCTGATCATGAACATTGGATGTTGTTAATAACGAGGTCACAACATTAGTGGAATGATGTGATGAACATTCATCCGAATTATAGCATTACGATCAAAGTCATTGTGTTTATATTGCTATAACATCTAACAAAGTAATCCTAGTCCTTGGACCATGAGATCATGTTAATCACTAACACTGGAAGAGTATCTTGATAACATCAAACGTCACACCATGAAAGGGTGATTATAAAGGTGGGTTCAGTGCTATGAAAGTGTTATGTAGAGGCTCATGGATCAAGAGTGGGATTTGTCCATCCCGATGACGGATAGATATTCTCTGGGCCCTCTTGATGATATCACATTGGTTAACTTACAAGCAAGTGATGAGATCACTAGAATGTTATATCACGGGAACGAGAAAAGAGTACATGTCGGTAACGAGATAAAACTAGGTATGGAGATACCGATGATCAAATCTCGGACATGTAATATATCGCGAGACAAAGGGATTTAGTTACTAGCATTAAAGGTTCGCACAATCACAGAAGTCATCATAGAATGTGTAGGAGTCAATATGGATCTCCAGGTCCTGCTTCTGATTATTGATCTGAGAGGGATCTCGATAATGTCTGCATTATTCACAAACTATAGGGTGACACACTTAAGGGACACCGACACCATTTGGAGAAAATATGTTTCAGATGAATGAATTGCAAAACGCTGGAATTATTTCAATAGACACTGAAACTATTTCGGGTGAAATTGCTGAAATTGGTTCTGCACATCATATTGAAATGTTGCAGGGGGTTTTATGTGAATGTTTGTTAATTAAGGTAATTAACAAAATTCTGAATAAAACTAATAAAAGAGTTTTATTAAATGAGAGAGCATTAAATTTGGAGAAATTTAATGCATTTAAAGTGGAGACTTTAAAAGAGAATGTGAAGGGGCATTTTAATGTGGAGGGGGTTACCACCACATGAATGGGGGAGGTGAGGGGTCACCCCCCATGGGGCGTCGTCCATGGGGAGGGGTACCCCCCTCCTCCTATAAAAGGCCACCCCTCTCACCCTTCTTACACAGACCTCCTCGTGAAGGATCTCTCTCCCCCTCTAGAATTATTCCCCCATGGTCTCGAATTAGCAAGATACATGTTCTTGATGGCATTTCATCTGGAAGGGGTTGCTGCTTCCGCTACATCGCTGGAGCGAGGATGCGGAGGTTGTTCGGTGGCCTGAGCGTGTGTGTGAGTGCGGATGCGCTTCTGGTTTGCGACGCTAGGACTTCCACACGATCTTGAGATCGACAAGCGAACGACTACATCATCCACGAGTTCCTACTCGTTAACAAAACTTTGTTGTCTTTGAGGGTAAGTTCTCCATGGATGTATATCCACCCGTTACTTGTATCTAGTAGATATATCTTGGCGTATAGTTCTCATCGTAGGATTTTTTTTGTTCTCTATGCTGCGAACCCTTTAGTTGTATCAGAGCCTGATCTATGCGTAGATGCTTTGCACGGGTAGAACACATAAGAGTATGTGGGCAGTGATGATCATGTTATTGCTTCTTATATGTACTTTGGATATTGGTGGCATAGTGGGATGAAGCGGCCCGGACCAACCTTACATGTCATCGCACATGAGACCGGTTCCACGACTGATATGCAACTAGTTTTGCATAAGTGGCTAGCGGTGTCTGTCTCTCCTACTATAGTCAATATCTGATTTACAACGAGTTACTAATAATTTGGTTATCATCGTTGTGGTTCCATGTTTGTATGTAAGAACGGTTCTATCTTCGAAAGCCCTAAGCCACGTAAAACTTGCAATTGATAAATTAGAGGCATCTAGTTTAGATCGTTGCTAGGCTTGTGTCATGATATGGTAATGTTGTAAGTTGATGTATACTTGATACTCTTAGAACACACCTAACGTGTAAGTTCCATAGACCTTGGCCTTACACACAAAGGAATGATAAAGATCATACCACAATGCATATGATAGTGATCAAATGCAAGAACCATATCATTTCACTTTACACATATGATGTTTGCATCTTATATTGCTTGTTTGGCGTTTTAGTAGCATTATAAGTTGATCCCTCATTTAAATATCAAGATAAAATGTGCTCTTCCTTAAGTATGCACCGTTCTATGGATCGTGTTTCGAGACATCACGTGATGATCGAGTGTACTCGACTCTGCGCTTTCATACAACGGGTGTAAGACAGTTTTACACACGCGAGTACTAAGGTTCTTACTTGGCAAGCCTAGCATGTACAGACATGGCCTCGGAACACGGACCGAAAGGTTAAGCATGAGTCATATAGTTGATATGATGCCCATATAGATGCTCGCCTTTGAAGCTACACCAACTCACATGATGATTGGACTTGGTGTAGTGAATTTGGTTCATGTAATCACCAAAAAGACACGAGGGATGTTGTTTTTGAGTGGGAGTTTTGTTGAACTCAATCAATCATAAACTTAGTCTAAATAAACTTTACAAATTCTGTTGTAGATGGCACCACCTGCTTTTAATTTCAATGTGTTCATGGAGAAATAGAAACTTGCTGCGAATGGTAGCAACTTCACCAACTGGGCCATGAATTTGAGGATTCTCCTCTCTGCTGCACAAAAGCAATATGTGCTAGAAGCGCCGCTAGGCCCCCCCCCACCAGCTCCTGATGCCCCTGACGAGGAAAAGAATGTCTATGTGACTCGTTAGGAGGACCACAACTTAGTTCATTGCGGCATACTGTATGGGCTAGAGCCAGAACTTCGAAAGCATTTCGAAAATGGCAATGCCTTTGATACCATAAGTGAATTGAAAATGATTTTCGATAGACATGCTGCCGTAGAGAATTATAATGCTTCAGAAAATTTCTTTAGCTGCATGATGGAAGAGAACAGCTCCGCAAGTGAGCACATACTCAAAATGTCCGGGTACGCCAATAAGATTGTGTCCTTGGGAATAACGATTCCCATTGACTTAGGCATACATCGTGTTCTCCAATATCTTCCACCTAGCTACAAGAGCTTCGTGATGAATTATAACATGCTGGGCACGAAGAAGGCTCTCCCCAAGCTTCTATCAATGCTTAAGACTGCAGAAGTGGAGATTAGGAAAGAACATCAAGTGTTGATGGTCAATAGGACCACCGGTTTCAAGAAAGACAAGAAGGGTAAATAGAAGGGAAAGAAGGGCGGCAAATCTGTTGTTGCGCCTGAAAAGAAATCCCGGGCTGGCCCTAAGTCTGATATCGAGTGCTACTATTGTAAGGGGACTGGCCATTGGAAGTGCAACTACCCCAAGTATTTGGCGGACAAGAAGGCTAGCAAGGCAAACAAAGGTATATGTTATATACATGTTATTGATGTGTACTTGACTAGTACTCGAAGTAGCACCTGGCTATTTGAAACCGAACCAGTTGCTCATATATGTAACTCGATATAGCGGCTATGAAACAAGCGATAGCTAGCAAGGGATGAGGTCACGATGTGTGTCGGCAATGGATCAAGAGTTGATGTGATCGCCGTCAAAATGCTGCCTCTCCATATGCCATCGGGATTAGTGATAAACTTAAATACTTGTTATTTGGTGCCTGCACTAAGCATGAATATTGTATCCGGATCATGTTTATTGCAAAGCGGTTATTCGTTTAAATCAGAAAACAATGGTTGTTCGATTTATATGGATAATATCTTTTATGGTCATGCACCCGTGATGAATGGTTTATTTCTGTTGAATCTCGATACTACTCATAGGCATATCCATAATGCTGATGCTAAAAGGATTAAACTTAATGATGATATATCTGCATATATGTGGCACTGCCGTCTAGGTCATATTGGCGTTAAATGCATGAAGAAACTCTATTCTGATGGACTCTTAGAATCACTTGATTTTGAATCATTTGATACATGTGAGCCATGCCTTATGGGCAAGATGACTAGAACGCCGTTTTCCGGTTCAATGGAACGGGCGACAGATTTATTGAAAATCATACATACTGATGTATACGGTCCAATGAGTGTGTCGACGCGAGGTGGATATCGTTATTTTGTTACTTTCACTAATTATTTGAGTAGATACGGGTATATCTATTTGATGAAACATAAGTGTGAAACCTTTGAAAAGTTCAAGGAGTTTCAGAATGAAGTGGAAAATCATCGTAATAGAAAGATCATATTTCTGCGGTCCGACCGTGGAGGAGAGTATCTTAGTTACGAGTTTAGCGCACACATGAGAGATTGTGGAATAGTTTCACAACTCATGCCTGCCGGAACACCACAACGTAATGGTGTGTCAGAACGTCGTAATCGTACTTTATTGGATATGGTTCGATCTATGATGTCTCTGACTGACTTGCCACTGTCATTTTGGGGTTATGCACTAGAAACCGCTACATTCACTTTAAATCGGGCACCGTCTAAATCCATTGAAATGACACCGTATGAATTATGGTTTGGAAACAAACCTAAGTTGTCATTTCTTAAAGTTTGGGGATGCGATGTTTATGTGAAGAAACTTCAGCCGGATAAACTCGAACCCAAAGCGGAAAAATGCATCTTCATAGGATACCCTAGAGAAACAATTAGGTATTCCTTCTATCACAGATCTGAGGGCAAGGTTTTTGTTCCCAAGAATGGATCCTTTCTAGAGAAAGAGTTTCTCGTGAAAGGTGTGAGTAGTCGAAAGGTAGAACTCGAAGAGGTTATTGAACCTTCTCTTCATGAAATGGCGAGTGGCGCAACACCGGAAGTCGTTTTGGAGTTGACTTCACCAAATGAAGAAGGAACTAATGATAATCATCATGAAACTCCGAAAGAGGACACTACCGAACCTCGCAGGTCAAGCAGGACACGTGCAACTTCTGAACTGTACGGGAATCCTATTGTGAATTTCATGGTTGATGAAATAGATGACCCTATGACGTATGAAGAAGCGATGATGAGCCCATATTCAAACAAATGGCTAGAAGCCATGAAATCCAAGATGGAATCCATGTACGAAAACCAGGTTTGGACCTTGGTGGACTTATCTCACGACCGAAAGGCTGTTGAGAATAAATGGATTTTCAAAATAAAAATGGATGTTGATGGTCATGTAACCGTCTATAAAGCTTGACTTGTTGCAAAAGGGTTTCGAAAAATTCAAGGAGTTGACTATGATGAGACATTCTCTCCCGTAGCGATGCTAAAGTTAGTTAGGATTATGTTAGCAATTGCTGCATATTTCGATTATGAAATATGGCAGATGGATGTCAAAACTGTGTTCCTCAATGGTAATATTGAAGAAGAGTTGTATATCATACAACCAAAGGGTTTTGTCAATCCTAAGGATGCTAACAAGGTGTGCAAGCTTCAGCGATCCATCTATGGACTGAAGCAAGCATCACGGAGTTGGAATCTCTGCTTTGATGAGGTGATCAAAGAGTTTGGATTTGTCCAAACTTATGGAGAGGCTTGTATTTACAAGAAAGTGAGTGGGAGCAATGTGGCATTTCTGATATTATATGTGGATGACATACTATTGATTGGAAATGATATAGATCTTTTAAACAGTGTTAAAAGTTATCTAAACAGCAAATTTTCTATGTAGGACCTTGGTGAAGCGTCATATATATTAGGCATAAAGATCTATAGAGATAGATCGAGACGCCTAATAGGGCTATCGCAGAGTACATACCTTGATAAGATTTTAAAGAAGTTTAAAATGGATGAAAGTAAGAAGGGGTTCTTACCTATGTTACAAGGCAAGACATTGAGTAAGACTCAAAGTCCGGCTACGGCGGAAGAAAGAGAGATAATGGATAAGATCCCATATACTTCAGCCATAGGCTCCATAATGTACGCCATGCTATGTACAAGACCGGATGTGGAACATGCTATTAGTTTGACTAGTAGGTACCAATCTGATCCATGTTTGGAACACTGGATAGCGGTCAAGAATATCCTTAAGTACTTGAGAAGAACTAAGGAAATATTTCTTGTGTACGGAGGTGAAGAAGAGCTGGTCGCTAATTGTTATGTTGATGCTAGCTTTGACACTAATTTGGATGACTCTAAGTCTCAATCCGGATACGTATTTCTCATGAACAGAGCAGCAGTTAGTTGGAGGAGCTCCAAACAACCTGTGGTAACAAGGTCAACAACGGAGGCGGGATATATTGATGCTTCAGAAGTAGCACAGGAAGCAGTTTGGATGAAGGAGTTCATTGCCGAACTGGGTGTGGTTCCTAGTGCGTTGGATCCAATGGTGATCTATTGTGACAACAATGAATCCATAGCCAACGCAAAGGAACCAAGGTCTCACAAGAATTCCAAGCATATTAAGCATCGTTTTCACTCCATCTGTGAGCATGTCAAGGATGGAGATATAAATATTTGTAAAGTACATACGGATCTCAATGTAGCAGATCCGTTGACTAAAACTCTCCCAAGAGCAAAACATGATCAACACTAGAACTCCATGGGTGTTAGATTTATCACCATGTAACTAGATTATTGTCTCTAGTGCAAGTGGGAGACTGAAGGGAATATGCCTTGAGCGGCAATAATAAAGTTGTCATTATACATATTCCAAGTATATGATAGATGTTTATTTTGCATGCTATAATTGTATTAATTTGGAAACGTTAATACATGTGTGTTTAATAAACAAAAGGAAAGTTCTTAGTTATGCCTCTCTTATAAACTAGCTCGTTGATTAACAAGATCATCAAGGCTTCCTGATCATGGACATTGGATATTGTTAATATCAAGGTCACAACATTAGTGGAATGATGTGATGAACATTCATACGAAGTATAGCATTATGATCAAAGTCATTGTGTTTATATTGCTATAACATCTAACAAAGTAATCCTAGTCCTTAGACCATGAGATCATGTTAATCACTAACACTGGAAGAGTATCTTGATAACATCAAACGTCACATCGTGAAAGGGTGATTATAAAGGTGGGTTCAGTGCTACAAAAGTGTTATGTAGAGGCTCATGGATCAAGAATGGGATTTGTCCATCCCGATGACGGATAGATATTCTTTGGGCCCTCTCGGTGATATAACATTGGTTAGCTTGCAAGCAAGTGATGAGATCACTAGAATGTTATATCACGGGAACAAGAAAAGAGTACATGTCGGTAACGAGATCAAACTAGGTATGGATATACCGATGATCGAATCTCGGACATGTAATGTATTACGAGACAAAGGGATTTAGTTACTAGAGTTAAAGGTTCTCACGATCACAGAAGTCATCGTAGAATGTGTAGGAGTCAGTATGGATCTCTAGGTCCCGCTTGTGATTATTGATCTGAGAGGGGTCTCGATCATGTCTGCATTATTCATGAATCGTAGGGTGACACACTTAAGGGACACCAACACCATTTTTGGAGCAAATATGTTTCAGATGAATGAATTTCAAAGTGCTAGAATTATTTCAATAGACACCGAAACTGTTTCGGGTGAAATTGCTTAAATTGGTTTTGCATGTAATATTGAAATGTTGTTGGGGTTTTATGTGAATGTTTGTTAATTAAAGTAATTAACAAAATTATAAATAAAATTAATAAAAGTGTTTTATTAAATGAGAGAGCATTAAATTTGGAGAAATTTAATGCATTTAAAGTGGAGACGTTAAAAAAGAATGTGAAGGGGCATTTTAATGTGGAGGGGGTTACCACCACATGAATGGGGGAGGTGAGGGGTCACCCCCCATGGGGCGCCGGCCATGGGGAGGGGTACCCCCCTCCTCCTAAAAAAGGCCACCCCTCTCACCCTTCTTCCACACACCTCCTCATGAAGGATCTCTCTCCCCCTCTAGAATTATTCCGCCATGGTCTCGGATTAGCGAGATACATGTTCCTGGTAGCATTTCGTCTGGAAGGAGTTGTTGCTTATGCTGCATCGCTGGAGCGAGGAGGCGAACATTGTTCGGTGGCCTAAACGTGTGTGCGAGTGCGGATGCGCTGCTGGTTTGTGGCGCTAGGACTTCCACATGATCTTGAGATCGGCAAGCGAATGACTACATCATCCACGAGTTCCTACTCGTTAACAAAACTTAGTTGTTGATGTCTACGCACTTCTATTCTTGTAGACAGTTGTTGGGCCTCCAAGTGCAGAGGTTTGTAAAACAGTAGCAAGTTTTCCCTTAAGTGGATTACCCAAGGTTTATCGAACTCAGGAAGGAAGTGGTCAAAGGTATCCCTCTCAAGCAACCCTGCAATCAAGATACAAGAAGTCTCTTGTGTCCCCAAAACACCTAATACACTTGTCAGGTGTATAGGTGCACTAGTTCGGCGAAGAGATAGTGAAATACAAGTGGTATAGATATAAGACAACGATGCTAGAAAATAGCTTGATGGCGTGGAAGAGACAAAATGCAAACTAAAATAAAGATGGAAGCAAGCAAACATGTAACAGATCTAGTTACAAATGGTGTTTCAATGTTAAGAAACAAGTCCTAGGGATCATACTTTTGCTAGTGAACACACTCATATAAATATCTTCTCTTCATGATACTACTCTGAACTACTCTCCGGTTGGACACTCTAATCCATGGTAGGGCTATAACAACACTCCTCAAAGTTCGTTTTCCCCATCTAGATAACCCCACACTGTCACCTTGAGCACTAGATGGTTCCAACAAACACCACAATTTCATAGAGACGTCCAACTCCAAATATAACTCATAACAAGTATTTGTAATCTCTAGCCTAAGTGCCACCATGGTGTGCACGCTGTCACTTTCACACACATGGGGAGAGCATAGATTCATTAAAGCACTTGAGTAGCAAGGTAGATCTACTTGATTACAAAGCTCATGATCACAATATGATCATGCATAGAGAGAGATGAACACATAGCTATCGGTAGAACCCTTATTAGCCTCGAGGAAGAACTAGTCCCTCATCATCATGGGAATCAGCAACGGCGATGGAGATGGTGGTGGAGATCGATGGAGATGGCTCCGGGGGCACTTCCGTGTCCCGGAAGGGTGCCGGAACAGAGACTTTCTATCCCCCGAATCTCCCCTTCGGTGGCGGCGGCGCTGCGGAACTTTTCGTGGCTGGAGGCTGGACGATTTAGGGTTTCTGCATTGGAGGCTTCTTATAGGCTAAAGGGCAAGGTCGGTGGAGGCCGGAGGGGCCCACACCACCTGGTGGCGCGGCTAGGGGGAACCCGCGCCACCCTATGGTGTGGCCGGGCCCTGGCCCCTCTCCATCTCGTCTTCGGCCTCCGTGTTCCCCTCGGTGAAACATTGACTTTGGATTTTGTCCCGTCCAATTCCGAGAATATTCATTTTCTGACTTTCTGGAACCTAAAACAGCAGAAACATGCAACTGGCACATCAAAAATTATAGATACATTTGCAACGTATCAACCTCCCCAAGCTTAACTCATGCTCGTCCTCGAGTAGGTAAGTGATATAAAAGAATAATTTTTGAGGTGACATGCACCATCACAATCTTGATCAAGGCATTTATAAAACATTGATAGCTAGGATCATAGTACTTTAGCATAGCATGAAAGATATGGTTCTAACAATAAGTCAAAGTAACTATGCATGCAACATGAAAGGATACAAACAAACATCATGAATAATAATGCATTGAAAGACGTTTGTTTGTTTCACATATAGAAAACATAGCATAGTGGCATTCATCTTGTCCCTCATGGAGTAGAAAAACATAAATGCATAGGACACCTTCAAAGTTCATAAGGGTGACTAGATAAAAATAGTTTAAGGACAAGCAATATCAACATTATGAATCAATCAACAAGTCTTGGGACAATGCACATTAAGCTAAGAATGACCACTATGCTCTCTTAATAGGTGCATAAAGATAGAAGATGGAGACTCAACATAAAAGTAAAAGAAAGGCCTTCATAAAAGGAAGCAGGGATTCAAGTCTCATAAAGAGCTTCCAAAAATTATGGAACTTATTAGCTTTCAGCTCTCATTGCCCCTATCATAAGCATCTTGAAGTGATTAAGGTTAAAGTGAACAAACCATGAAGTATATGCTTGACAAAGTATAAGTTGGAAATCTCATGTCCCTTGAATACGAGGGCCGCTCCTCATGCTACTTGATGCACTCGACTTTCGACATAGAGCTCGTTGGGAACCCCAAGAGGAAGGTATGATGAGCACATCAGTAAGTTTTCCCTCAGTTATGAAACCAAAGTTTAATCGAACCAGTAGGAGCAAGGAAACACCCCAAAGGTGTTACTAGCAGAGCTTTGGCAGGGCGCACTACCGGTGCTAGTAACAACATGGAGACCTGCACAACACAACCACTGAACTTTGTCCCCAACTTGCGATGAGGTTGTCAATATCACCGTGTTTTGCGGAAAACAAAGGATTAAACGTATCAAATGGAAAGAAGTAAAAGTTTGCAGAAAATAAACGCAAAGCAGTAAAAGATTGTAGATTCTATGTAAAAGACAAGGACCGGGATCCATAGTTCACTAGAGGTGGCTCTCCTTAGATAGATAACATGTTGGGTGAACAAATTACAGCAGGGCAATTGACAAACACCGAGAAAGCAATACATGCATATACTAATCATCTTGACTCCTCTAAGACTTGATTGGGCATTACAACGTAATACATAGACCGCCATCCAACTGCATCTATGACTAATAATCCACCTTCAGGTTATCATCCGAACCCCCTCCAGTATTAAGTTGCAAGCAACAGATTATTGCTTTACGAACTGCGTGTAAAGTAAAAAATACGATTATTCTATGAACAAAGGATTGTTGTTTTCTCCCTAGTAGCAACACCACATCTAGTACCTTAGAGATTTCTGTCACTTCCCCAGATTACCAGAGGCATGAACCCACTATCGAGCATAAATACTCACTCTTGGAGTTGCTAGCATCTACTTGGCCAAGATAGCTACTAACAACGGAAAGCATCAAGATCGCAAATAACAAAGACATGATAGAATCAATAATCAATCTGAAATATCATCTCAATATCCATCGGATCCTTGCAAACACAACATGTATGGATACAAATAGATGATCTTGATCATGAACGGAGCTCACAAGATCTAAACATGAAAGCACAAAGGAGGAGAACCAGCCATCTAGTCCAAGGATGAACTACTCACGCATCACACCGGAGGCTTGCATGGTGATGAAGAAGGCCTCTAGGGTGAATTCCCCTCTCCGGCAGGGTGCCGGGAAGAGCTTCAGACCCCCCCGATCTAGGGATAGAGACGACGGCGGCTACAGACTCTTTCGTGGATTTTTGATCGGGTACTTAGGGTTTTCTTCCCGAGGGCGATATATAGGCGGAAGGAGAGGCCGAGGGGGTGCTGGGAGCGGCCACACCACCCCCTGGCGCGGGCCAGGCTAGGCCGCGCGGCCAGGTGGTGTGGTGGCCCCCTGGCCCTTCTCCATCTCGTATTCTAGCACTTGATCCCTTCCGGAAAAATAGGCACTTTGGCTTTTGTCCCGTCCAATTCCGAGAATATTCATTTTCTGACTTTCCTAGAACCAAAAACAGCAGAAAACAGGCAGCTGGCACTATGGCTCTTGTTAATAGGTTAGTCCAAGAAATCATATGAAAAGTACTCCAAAGTTGGAACAAAACACAAGAAAGTGGATAAAACCAAGCATGGAACATCAAAAATTATAGATACATTTGCAATGTATCAACATCCCCAAGCTTAACTCCTGCTCGTCCTCGAGTAGGTAAGTGATAAAAAGAAAGAATAATTTTTGTGGTGACATGCACCATCAAAGACTTGATCAAAGTATTTGCAAAACATTCAAGGCTGGGATCATAGTACTTCAATCGTAACATGAAAGACAAAGTTCTAGCAATAAGCAAAGAAACTATGATGCAACATGAAAAGGTACAAACAAAAGATTCATGAATAACAATGCTTTGCAAGACGTTTGTTTGTTTCACATAAAGAAAACATAGCATAATAGTATTCAACTTGTCCCTCATAGAGTAGAAAAACATAAATGCATAGGACACCTTCAAAGTTCATAAGAGTGACTAGATACAAATAGTTTAAAACAAGCAATATCAAGGTATGCATCAATCAACTAGTCTTGGGACAAAGCACATAGAACTAAGAATGGCCACTATGCTCTCAAAGTAGGTGCATAAAGGTAGAAGGTGGAGACTCAATACAATGGTGGAAGAAAGGCCTTTATAAAAGGAAGTAGGGATTCAAGTCTCATAAAGAGCTCCCAAAAATTATGGTACTTGTAGTTTCCAGCTCTCATTGCCCCTATCATAAGCATCTTTAAGGTGATTAAGGTTAAAGTGACACAACTAAGAGGATATGCTTGACAAGTTATAAACCGAAATCTCATGCCCCTTACTTACGAAGACCGAACCTCATGCTACTCAACTTTAGTCACGAGTAAGCTCTTGTCATTGTAAGTAAATGTGTATCATAAAGAACCGCCAACGGGGTACCCCTTGCACATGATACAAGAGCTTTCCCATAATCAAAATGACAAGGCAAGCAGACAATGAGCATCTCAGCGATCTTTTTATTTGCTATTTGCATAGGTTTTTATTGAGGATGCTTCATAGAGTGCTCATTATGGTGATGCTGCAAGTTTCCACCATGATTAGGAATGGCTTAGGCTAGCGGCCCAGGCGTTTCTCTAACACACATACAAACTCCATGATCTTACAAGTTCCACTTTTATTTCACACTGCCGGGATCCGTAAGCAAAAGAACATGATATCAACGGGGTACAAAGTACAAGTGCAATGTTGAAAGAGTTCCCCATGATACATGGTTCTGCTAATTTCAAATTATAAAGCGCAAGCATATACGCAACAAAGAAGGACCCAATGGTTCAAGTTTATTAGAGGCAAAAAGTAAAGTGTGCCATCAAGTTCGTGACAGCTTTAATCACTAGTTTTCTCATAACAAGTGGAAGGTAAACAAAAGCATGAATATACTTGGAATAGCATAAGCTAGTAGGTAGGTATGGTGGACTCTTTGGAATAACTTGGTTTAGGGAGTTGGATGCATGAGTGGAACTCATACTTGGTTGTGGAGGCTAGCAAAAGACTGGGAGCGACAAACTAAGAGAGCAATAATGGCCATAATCATGCAGAGCGACAAAACATCATTGATCAAAGCATAAAGTGATACTACAAGTTGAAAACTAAAGGATCAAACAGGCTATGGTCACTTTGGATAGTCATAACATGGTGTGAGCATGTGCCAAGTCAACCCAAATAAAGCATCAAAGGAGAATACCACTATACTATGCTTTAATATGCTAAAACAACGCATGATTCATCCAAGGCAAATTAAGCAATATCAATTGTTTATAACAAGTCATGCTACAGCATAGAATACTAAGCATAAAGCCAAAACAATATCAAGCATGGCATGACAAAGCATAGGCCACAGTAAAAAACGAGCTCTTTTTACCACTTAAGCATGAACTTTTCTACTCTTTTCCAAACCAAACCAAACTATTTGCAAACCAAATGTATGAAAGAGGGGGTCCAACCAATTTATTCAGAAAACTAAGCAAACCAAGCAAACTAAAAACCAAAATGAAAACGAAAAAGAAGACGCTCCAAGAACAACACAACCGTGTATGAAACAATAAAAATGAAGCGTTTGGAAGAAACCTGGGATTTTTATTGATGAAGAAGGGGATGCCTTGGGCATCCCCAAGCTTTGGTGCTTGTACTTCTTAGATATTTCTTGGGGTTACACGCGTGGCATCCCCAAGCTTGAGCTTTAGTCCATCCTTCATCTCATTACTCATTCCTTCCATACACCTGAAATTTTTCCTTCATACAAAACTTCACACAATCTCATTAGCAACATTAGTGCACTCAAGATAAATAAGTCTCAAGGTTTAGTTCTAACACAAAACAAACTTCCATTAGAACACTAGCTACTGTAGCACTTCCCTCAAAAATCTCAATTCCCCAAAAGAACTCAAGAAGGAACTAACAAGAAGCAAATGCAGAAAATGGCAGAAATCTGTCAAAACAGACCAGTAGGTAAAGACGAATTTTTTATAAGACCTTCTGTTGCTCAAATAAAAAAGTGTTGAACTAACGAAAGTTAGATAATAACCTGAGGCAGCAGCACAAATAATTACAACTCAATCTAACATACATAGCTCTCTCACGAATACTTACGGTGAAGCACATAAATCTGTTTCGGGACAGCAACTTTGCCAATCATTACTTCTCTCTCATTAGAGGTTACTCTTGGCACAAAAAGCAACTAAAAAGGATAAGGAGCAGTTATTACAGAGGTAATAACTTCCAAGACTCATCTAAAACTTTTGGGTTATCTCCCAATAAGTATTTTTCTTTAACGCCTTTAAGTTAGGCATAAGAAGCAAAGCAAGAATCAAGTGTTCTCAAATGAAGAAGTATTAAAACCAACTTTCTTGCCCTTAACTCTCTTATTTTTATTCTTAACCTTTGGGAAAATGTGATTGTTTGTTGGAGAAGAAAGGTGCATGGTCCCCTTTCCCACATCTATTATTGCTCCAAGGAGTTCTAATAGGGACCTTCCAAGTGTAATTTGTCCTTTTCCTGCACATTCAATAACAACATAATCAGTAGAAATCATTTTCCCAAGGATTTTCGTAAACACTCCTTCAGCTATTCCAAGAGGTAATATGGTAGTATTATTAGTAAGAGATATTTCTTTTCATCCTTCAATGAGCCCCCAAAGATTCAAAGATTCATAAATATCTTTGGGTATAAGACAAAATTCAGACATGATATCGCAGCGGGCTTGAAAAGTTTCAGTGTTTATCTCAATCTTTACTGTAGGGAGCCACTTTGATGGTTCAGAATTTGTTGGAACATAATTGTGATGCTCCCTAAGCGTATTATAGCAATCTTTTAAGCTAGTAGTGCTAGTCTCAAGAGTGTTCAACCTAGCAAATATTTTTGCGAAAGAAATATCAGTTTGGCTAGGCATGTTGTAAGTGAGGATCAATTTCTTTATAGCATCAATAGCATCATACTCATTACATTGGGGGAAATCTCCTCCCACAACAGCATCTAAACCATATCTATAGCAAAGAGCAATCCCAAGGTAAAAACTGCTAAGGAACAAGCTTTGACTCATTTTAGGCTCAGTTTTTTCATGTAGATCGGAGATTCTAGACCAAGCTTCCTTAAAACTTTCCTCAATTCCTTGTTTAAAAGTGAAAATCATATCCTCGGGTGACATAGTGATTGGAGCAAGGCTAGACATAGTGGCAACTTAGGATAGGAACTAATTTTTTTTGTGTTTTTCAAATAAGAAAGCAAACTTGCAAAACTATTTTTTTTCTATTTTTTGAAGAACCAAACAAGCAAACTAAGCAAAAAGAAAACTAAGCAAAACAAAAACAACAAAGTAAAGAGATTGGTTATGAGGGACTCCCCTTGTGAAGATGTCCTTGACTCCCCGGCAACGGCACCAGAAAAGATCTTGATGCGCTCAACTTTCGACGTAGAGCTCGTTGGGAACCCCAAGAGGAAGGTATGGTGAGCACAGCAGTAAGTTTTCCCTCAGTTATGAAACCAAAGTTTAATCAAACCAGTAGGAGCAAGGAAACACCCCAAAGGTGTTACTAGCTGAGCTTTGGCAGGGCGCACTACCGGTGCTAGTAGCAACGTGGAGACCTGCACAACACAACCACAGAACTTTGTCCCCAACTTGCGATGAGGTTGTCAATCTCACCGTGTTTTGCGGAAAACAAAGGATTAAACATATCGAATGGAAAGAAGTAAAAGTTTGCATAAAGTAAACACAAAGCAGTAAAAGATTATAGATTGTATGTAAAAGATAAGGACCGGGATCCATAGTTCACTAGAGGTGGCTCTCCTTAGATAGATAACATGCTAGGTGAACAAATTACAGCGGGGCAATTGACAAACACCGAGAAAGCAATACATGCATATACTAATCATCTTGACTCCTCTAAGACTTGATTGGGCATTACAACGTAATACATAGACCACCATCCAACTGCATCTATGACTAATAATCCACCTTCAGGTTATCATCCGAACCCCCTCTAGTATTAAGTTGCAAGCAACAGATTATTGCTTTACGAACTGCGTGTAAAGTAAACAATATGATTGTTCTATGAACAAAGGATTGTTGTTTTCTCCCTAGTAGCAACACCACATCTAGTACCTTAGAGATTTCTGTCACTTCCCCGGATTACCAGAGGCATGAACCCACTATCGAGCATAAATACTAACTCTTGGAGTTGCTAGCATCTACTTGGCCAAGATAGCTACTAACAACGGAAAGCGTGCAAGATCTCAAATAACAAAGACATGATAGAATCAATAATCAATCTGAAATAGCATCTCAATATCCATCGGATCCCCGCAAACACAACATGTATGGATACAAATAGATGATCTTGATCATGAACGTAGCTCACAAGATCTAAACATGAAAGCTCAAAGGAGGAGAACCAGCCATCTAGCTACTACATGGATCCGTAGTCCAAGGATGAACTACTCACGCATCACACCGGAGGCTTGCATGGTGATGAAGAAGGCCTCCAGGGTGAATACCCCTCTCCGGCAGGGTGCCGGGAAGAGCTTCAGATCCCTCCCGATCTAGGGACAGAGACGACAGCGGCTACAGACTCTTTCGTGGATTTTTGAATGGGTACTTAGGGTTTTCATCCCGAGGGCGATATATAGGCGGAAGGAGAGGCCAAGGGGGAGCCGGGAGCGGCCACACCACCCCCTGGCGCGGGCCAGGCTAGGCCGCGCGGCCAGGTGGTGTGGTGGCCCCTGGCCCTTCTCCATCTCGTATTCTGGCACTTGATCCCTTCCGGAAAAATAGGCACTTTGGCTTTTGTCCCGTCCAATTCCGAGAATATTCATTTTCTGAATTTCCTAGAACCAAAAACAGCAGAAAACAGGCAGTTGGCACTATGGCTCTTGTTAATAGGTTAGTCCAAGAAATCATATGAAAAGTACTCCAAAGTTGGAACAAAACACAAGAAAGTGGATAAAACCAAGCATGGAACATCAAAAATTATAGATACATTTGCAATGTATCACTACTCAAGTTTAGTTACCGGTAAGTTCTTGTCATAGTAAGTACATGTGTATCATAGAGAACCGCCAACAGGGTACCCCTTGCCCGATGATACAGAAGAATCCCCATATAAAAATGACAAGGCAAGCAGACAACGAGCATCTCAGCAATCTTCTTATTTACCATGGGAAAATGGTGCCTTTTTCTCTCTTTCCTCTTTTCTCATATCTCTTTTTTTCTCTTTTCTATTTTTCTCAATATCTGACTCTTTTTTATAAGAAGAATGCTTCATAGACAACTCATTATGGTTATGCTGCAGGTTTCCACCATGACAACATGGATTATACCGGCGGCCTAGGCGTTTCTCTAACACACATACATAACTCCATGGACTTACAAGCTCCCCTTTCATTTCACACCGACGACATCCATAGACAAAAGAGCATGATATCAACTAGGTACAATGTACTAGTGTAATGTTGAAAGCGTTCCCCATGACAACATGGTTCTGCTAATCCCCAACATATAAGTGCAAGCATATACAACATAGATGACACAATGATTCAAATTTATTAAGTGCAAGAAAAGTAAAGTGTGCCATCAAGTTCGTGAGAGCTTTAATAACTAATTTTCACATAACAAGTATAATTCGGAAGGTAGATAAAAACATAAATATACTTGGAATAGCAAATGCTAATAGGTAGGTATGGTGGACTCTTTGGAATAACTTGGTTTAATTTGGAGTTGGATGCATGAGTGGAACTCATACTTGGTATGGAGGCTAGAAAAAGACTGGGAGCGACCAACTAAGAGAGCAATAAAGGCCATAATCATGCAAATCGACAAAACATCATTAATCAAAGCATAAAGTGGTACCACAAGTCAAAAACTAAAGAGCTAATTACATTTTTAGTCCCATAATTTGCACCCAGGGTGCAAAATAGTCCCACTTCTTGCAAAGTGGACTATTCTAGTCCCACAACTTGCACCCCGGGTGCAATCTAGTCCATTTTAATGAATTCTGATTGAATTCAACTGAACGCGAATGAAAACAAACGTGCTTCAGTTGTCCCGGTGGGTGTTTTTACAAAACGATCCTGGGAAAAAATCTGCCGTGGACTTGGGCGCTTCCACGCTGAGTAGTTGGTTTATTAGCGATGACCCCTGGCTCGGCACGAACAGGAAAGAAGTCCCGACAGTTACGGCAACGGCGTAACCAATCTTGGGGGCAACGACGCATCCGATCGTGGCGGCAGTTCTCGACGGCGATCTCGGCGGAGATGCACTACCGTGAGCATGGCGAGGACCTCCGCCCTACGGTACCCTCTTTCTGCTGTAACCTCTATTGTTTTGTCTTCTCACGGCGGTGCCATGGAGGGCCGATGTGGGTAGCACGATCCGCTTGAACTTAGGTAGTTTCAACATAGAAAATTGTTAGAATAGGCAGTACTAGCCGAGGCAGAGCGATTAGTAGTTTCAACGGAGTTTTTTGGTGCAAGATCGACTCAAAAATTTGTTGGAACGTACAGGTTCAGTACAGAGATGTTCAGAGATACGTACAGGTTCAGTTCAGAGATACGTTCAGGTTCAGTTTAGAGAGGTTCAGTTCAGCGAACATATAGATAGGTTCTTCCATTTGATTCAATGAATGTAGGAGGAGGAAGAAGGGAATAAATATAGGCTGGAAGATTCGGTTACTCCCTTTTCTAGAGATGAAGTGTGCACACATACATTGGTTGTTAAATATTCGTTCCTGAAAGTTCATGAACACTAACATTGATTGCTAGAGATGATCTGGATGTATTAGATTTACAGGGACTTGAAGTGGTAGGATCATGATCTTATTTTGTGCCTGAAAGTTGACTTCTATTTACATATTCAGTATTATGCAGATATTGATCAAGCATTGTCATATATAGCATCTTCACCATATTGTTTCAGTAGTTTGTCTATACTAGAACATGTACTACTTCATTGGGATGTTATGTAATGAAAATGCATTTTCTTTTGCAGTTATGTACCCATCCGAAGACTGCGGAATGTTCTCAGTGGAAGTAGTTCATAATGCGTTTTTCTTTGGATTGAGGCATAATTTGGAATATATTGTGGCAACCACTTCCCATTTTGATAATTTGACTATCGACACTTGGTCACTCACATGGATTAATCAAATCTGAGAATATTAGGCTATGAGAGAGATGAGAGGACCTCGGTCTATTGGTTGTTGCCTGGCAAGGATCTATGTGATGGATTGGTGCTTGTTGAGCAACAGTCACACATCAGGGATATGATAAATGCCAGCAAGTATCATAAACACTTGTCTTGTTTGGTGATCACAGTAATTTCATCAAGGGACTTAGACCAAAGGTAATTGTGGGCCAAAGAGCTGCTCCAAGGCCAGCCCTAGAACCACCTTCTCCTAGGCTAGCATCAGAACCAGCACAAGCTGCTCCAAGGCCAGCAACAGCTCCTTCTATTAACATGCCAACAATTCCTGCTCCTCTTGCTGAATCTTCACATTCCTTGAGTTTGTTTGTTGCAGAGAAGATAGAGGAGTCAGAGGACAGTGATAGTAATGATGAGGACTTGGAGTTCTATGATAGTGATTTTGATGCCGAAGATGGGGACGATGACATTTTTGCTAACAATGTTGATATATTTGTCAATGATAACAATGAGCAGGAACTTCATGAGGAAAATGAAGATGAGAATGCCTTGGAGGATGACGCCCTCAACCTTGCAGTAGAAAATAGAAAACACTTGATGAAGAGAATTAGAGCATTTAATCCAGAAGTTGATATGGATAATCCCACTTTCAAGATTGGGATGGTGTTCACTGTTGTAGAATTGAGAAAGGCAGTGACTACCTATGGTATTAGGAATAGGGTGAAAATAAAGAAGTTGAGGAATGAGGCAAGAAGGTATGAAGTTGTTTGTGCTTCAGGCTGTTCTTGGAGACTGAAAGCTTCAAATGATCCAAGAAGGATAGGAGGCTTCATAATCACTGAATATGAAGGAACTCACAAGTGTGAGGGCAGATTTCCAGTTAGTGTAGTAACTGCCAAAGTTCTGACAGAGAAGTTCAATGCATGAATTCAGAGAAAACCAGAAGTTTGATCTCAAAAGCTTTTCCGCAAAGGTGCTAAGGGAATTCAAACTGTGCCCACAAAGATGGAAACTAAGAAGAGCCAAAAAAGTTGCATTGCTACAGATTCATGGAGATGAAGAAGGACAGTTCAAAGCTTTTGGACTATGGGCAAGAGCTAAGGAGGAGCAATCCTGGATCTAAGTTCTTTGTCACCAAAAAATCAGTGGGTGACCCTGAAAGTCCTGAGCATAAGGAGCATTTGGCCATTTTTTATTGGAGCTATGATGCCTGCAAGAGGGTTTTCCTTGTAGGTTGTAGGCCTTTTATTTGTTTAGATGGGTGCCACATCAAAATTAAATACAAAGGTGTGTTGTTGACAGCTGTTGGTATTGACCCAACTGATTGCATATACCCTATTTCATTTGGTCTAGCTGAGGTTGAGTGCACATCTTCATGGGAATGGTTTCTCACAAACCTTAGAGATGATCTCAACATTACCAACACTGCTTCTTGGACAATTATGAGTGACAAAAAAATCTTGTAAATAGTGTTGTGTATTGTGCATTTCTATTTAGACATTTTCTCTCAACTAAAAAAATCATGCTAACATTTGCAGGGCCTAATAAATGTTGTGCGGAAGGTGTTTCTAGATGCCGAACACCGATTTTGTGTTAGGCATATGGTTCAAAACTTCCAAGGGGCTGGACATAGAGGAGAGATACTGAAAAATGATATCTAGGCTATTACAAGATCAACTTTTTTTCCCAAGTGGAAGAGAGGCATGGAGAAGCTTAAAGTTGATAGTGAAGAAGCTTACTCGTGGATTGAAGAGCTTGTCCCCACAACATGGATAAAGGCATTTTTCAGTGAATTTCCCAAGTGTGACATGCTGCTGAACAATCATTTAGAGGTGTTCAATAGGTACAGTGGCAGAAGTGTACTAATTATCTTATTATCTTACTCCAATGTCTTATTTTGTTCTCATATATTCTTCTTTTAATTTGGAACCAGCTACATTCTAGAAGCTAGGGATATGCCTTTCTTATGCATGCTGGAAACTATCTTCTACAAGATTCTCCAGAGGATTGAAAGTAAACAGAAGGAGGTGAGAAGATGACTGGAAGAATTTGTCCAAAGATTAATAAGAAGTTGGACAAATTCTTAGAATGGAGTGGTGAATGTATTGTGACTCATGCTGGTAACTTTATCTACTCTGTCTCTAGCCATGAGTTTGAGAAATACTACAATGTAGATTTCAATGCTAGAACATGTGATTGCAAGAGATGGCCATTAACTGGAATACCATGTCACCATGTCATAGCATGTTGTAGAAAAGACAGGATTAATCCTGAAAATCTAGTTCACAGCTGCTACACTGTTGATGCATTCAACAAAGCTTATGCATACAAATTGGCACCTCTGAGAGGGAGAGTGTTTTGGGAAAACATGAATGCTGAGCCAATACATCCACCTCTTTTTACCAAAGTTATGGGAAGGCCTAAGAAAAATAGGAAAAAGGCCCCTGAGGAAAAATTAAAGAAGGGAGTGAAAGTGTTCTCAAAGGCAGGAGTGACAATACATTGCTCTATATCTGGGAAACCTGACCACAACAAGAAGGGTCATAAGAAATACCTTGAGATCTTGGTACAAAAATTCAAAATAACATTGTTGGGGAGGATGAAGATACAGTCATCCCATCTCTTCTTGAGGTAAATTTTCATTTTTGTGCCCAAATGGTAGTTATGGCATATAGTAGAATGCATTAGGTCATTTATACTATGTTTATGTGCAGCATGTTATCCCACACACTCCAAACCCTTATATGGATCCTACACAGCTGGTCTACATGATGCAACAAGAGGTATGCACTATGTATTTCCATAAATTTAGAAAATGTAGTGCCCATCTTCTTTTTTGTTTACTTACATACCTATTTTTGTAGGAGAGGGATCATGTGCCAATCAGCAGTTTGTTGGCCCATTGCCAGAGAATGCTTTCATAGAAGATGCTAGGGAGAGCATTCCACCTCCAAGAGAAAGGTTAACTACGACATCAACTAGAGGAAGCTTGAGAGGAGGAAGAGGCAGAGGAAGGAGTGGCACAAAAAGGGCACCAGCAAAGAAACAAGCATCAAAAGGAGGATATGGAAGCAGCACCAACGGCAGAGGAAAGGGGAAGAAAAGGCAGAGAGGAGCTACTGACCTACCTGACTTAAATCTTGGCATCTCAGAAGATGTTGGCACACATGAAGTTCCTCTCACTCAGAGTGCACCACCACCTGAAGACATTTAACTATTTTAGTTCATTGATGTTGCAAACTCATTTTTATTCTATGGATTGTTATATGAAATGGTGTTCAGTGGTGTTCATTGATTTTGAATGTTATATGAAATGGTGTCATTTTTGTTCCTGTCATATTGCTTATAGATTATGTCATATTCCTATAATTTTTTCAAGATAGTTAGTAATTAACTTTGGTACTACTGATACAGCACACACACACATTGCCTTACTCTACTTCTGCCATATATATATGGATAATGCACACTGAAGTATATAAATTGGCATTTCGTTGAAACACACAACCAACTTGGCATTTCATTGAAAATAAGATCATTTTATTGCCAGACAGATTGACACTACATTGACAAAACACACAAACAGACACAGACGTAGATTGGCACTGCAATTTCCTTGACATATAGAGGTACTAGAATTTTCTTCAGAGTACAAACAGAAAGAGCCATACGCACAGACTGAACAATGCTAAATCTTCTCTTCCATGAACTTGTTCTCAGCACACACACACACTCTTCAGTAATGCTCGTTCATTCCCTCTTCTACTTCTTCTCTTCCATGTTTTTGTTCTACATTGCACCTCTTGTCTGCAGTTGACACAACAGTTTTAGACATATATTCAGATAACAACAGCTCCATGGACGCGAGCTCCATGTCCTCCGACGTGAGCTCCATGTCCTCCTCCATGTCTCTTGGTACTGGGGGTGTTGCTTCTTCCGCGTCGCTAGCCTAGCCGCATCCTCCTCCTCCTAGACGAACGATAGCAGCCGCTGTATCTCGGAATAGTGGACAAGGGACTGCCCCATCGCGAGCTGAAGCAGGGGACCAGGGACTGCCCCTCCACGAGATGAAGCAGCTGCAGTGGATCATCCCGTGCTCTCCGTCAAGCCCTCCTGCTCTGCCATCCCGTTGTCTCCGCCAGAATCAGTCGTCGCCGTCGTCGCAATCAGTGGTCGTCGAGCCAGGGGAAATTCTCGATGGAGGCATCTGCGTGCGATGTGGTCCGGTCGAGCCAGGGGGTTCACATAGAAGTGTACTCAGCGCGTGGAAGGGCCCAAGTTCACGACATATTTTTTTCCCTGGACCATTTTGTAAAAACACCGACCGGGACAGCCGAAGCACGTTTGTTTTCATTCGGGTTCAGTTGAATTCGATCAAATTTCACAAAATGGATTAGATTGCACCCGGGGTGCAAGTTGTGGGATTAGAATAGTCCACTTTGCAAGAAGTAGGACTAATTTGCTCCCCGGGTGCAAATTGTGGGACTAAAAATGTAATTAGCTCAAAACTAAATGATCATCGAGGCTATGGTGACTTGGGATAGTCATAACATGGTGTGAGCATGCGCCAAGTCAACCCAAATAAAGCATCAAAGGAGAATACCACAATACTATGCTTTAATATGCTAAAACAACGCATGATTCTTCCAAGGCACATTAAGCAATCTCAATTGTTTATAACATTTTATGCTACAGCAAAAATCACTAAGCATAAAGCCAAAACAATATCAAGCATGACATGACAAAACATAGGCCACAGTCAAAAACAAGCTCCTTTTACCACTTAAGCATGAACTTTTCCTACACTTTTCCAATCCAAACCAAACTTATTTAAAAACTAATTTATGAAAGAGGGGGTCCAACCAATTTATTCAAGAAAACTAAGAAAACCAAGCAAACGAAAACAAAAATAAGACGCTCCAAGAACAACACAACTGTGCATGAAACAATAAAAATGAAGTATTTCGAAGAAACCTGAGATTTTTGTTGATGAAGAAGGGGATGCCTTGGGCATCTCCAAACTTTGACGCTTGTACTTCTTGAATATTTCTTGGGGTGACACGTGTGGCATCCTCAAGCTTGAGTTTTAGTCCATTCTACATCTCATTACATCATTCTTTCCATACACCTGCAATTTTTCCTTCATACAAAACTTCACACAATCTTTATTAGCAACATTAGTGTACTCAAGATAATAAGTCTTTGGGTTCAGTTTCAACACCAATAAAACTTCCATTAAGACACAAGATATTGTAGCACATCCCTTAAAAAGCTCAAATGATCAAAGAGAAATCAAAGAGAAAGAGATTAAGAGGCAAATGCAAATAATGGCACAAATCTGTCAAAACAGACCAGCAGGTAAAAACCAATTTTTTCGAAGACCTTCTGTTGCTCAAATCAAAAAGTGTTGAACTAACGAAAGTTAGCTAACAACCTGGGGGATTTATTCAAAACATTACAGCTCAATCTGACATACAGAGATTTTTCACGAATTTTTACAGTGAAGCACAAAAATCTGTTTTGGGACAACACTTCCCCAAATCTTACTTCCCTCTCATTAGAGGTTATTCTTGGCACAAAAATCAAAAATAAAAAGGATAGGAAAGGTTATTACAGAAGTAATAACTTCCATGACTCAATAAAACTATTGGGTTATCTCCCAATAAGTACTTTTCTTTAACGCCTTTAAGTTAGGCTTGATAGTTTGAGAAGATGCTCACAAAGAAATATGAATTGAAGTAAAACAGAGCATCAAGAAGCAAATTCAAAGAACATTTAAGTATAACCCACTTCCTATGCATAGGAATCTTGTAAAGAAAAAAGTCATGAAAGCACAAAGCAATAAGGATAGTAAAGCAAAACAAGTGCAACTTCGAAAATTTCAACATAAAGAGGGCAAACTTAATATTGTTGAGATACATAAAACCATGTTTCCCTCTCTCATAATAACTTTCAGTAGCATCATGAATAAAATTAAAAATATAAATATCACATAAAACATTCTTATCATGAGCTACATGCATATAATCATTGTTACTCTCCACATAAGCATAGTTATTCTTATTAATTGTAGTGGGAGAAAATTCAACAAAATAGCTACATTATTATTCTCATCACCATAATCATCAAATATAGGAGGCATATTGTAATAATAATTAATTTTCTCCTCAATAGTAGGTGGACTAAAAATATTATATTCATCATTGTAATCATCATATATTGGAGGTTTTGTATCATCATAAGCAATAGAATAGCTATCTTCTAAAGCTGGGGAACTAAAAAGATCATATCCATAAAAACTAGCTTCCCCAAGCTTAGAAGTTTCCATAGCATTAGTGACAAAGGTGTTAAAAAGATTCATACTAATAACATTGCTATTAGCATGCAAAGAAAGTTCCATGGGTTTTTTAATTTTCTCTTCAAACACTTCATGTCCTAACTCAAGATAAATAGTATAAAGCTCTCTAATTTTTTTATTGTTTTCCATTAAGCCTAACTAGTGAAAACAAGAAACAAAAAGACAAAATTGCAGAATCTAAATGAAATAACTTCGAGCACTCACACCGGAGGATGTGAGTACCTTTTACCTTACCTCCCCGGCAACGGTGCCAGAAAATAGCTTGATGTCTACGCACTTCTATTCTTGTAGACAGTTGTTGGGCCTCCAAGTGCAGAGGTTTGTAAAACAGTAGCAAGTTTTCCCTTAAGTGGATTACCCAAGGTTTATCGAACTCAGGAAGGAAGTGGTCAAAGGTATCCCTCTCAAGCAACCCTGCAATCAAGATACAAGAAGTCTCTTGTGTCCCCAAAACACCCAATACACTTGTCAGGTGTATAGGTGCACTAGTTCGGCGAAGAGATAGTGAAATACAAGTGGTATAGATATAAGACAACGATGCCAGAAAATAGCTTGATGGCGTGGAAGAGACAAAATGCAAACTAAAATAAAGATGGAAGCAAGCAAACATGTAACAGATCTAGTTACAAATGGTGTTTCAATGTTAAGAAACAAGTCCTAGGGATCATACTTTTGCTAGTGAACACACTCATATAAATATCTTCTCTTCATGATACTACTCTGAACTACTCTCCGGTTGGACACTCTAATCCATGGTAGGGCTATAACAACACTCCTCAAAGTTCGTTTTCCCCATCTAGATAACCCCACACTGTCACCTTGAGCACTAGATGGTTCCAACAAACACCACAATTTCATAGAGACGTCCAACTCCAAATATAACTCATAACAAGTATTTGTAATCTCTAGCCTAAGTGCCACCATGGTGTGCACGCTGTCACTTTCACACACATGGGGAGAGCATAGATTCATTAAAGCACTTGAGTAGCAAGGTAGATCTACTTGATTACAAAGCTCATGATCACAATATGATCATGCATAGAGAGAGATGAACACATAGCTATCGGTAGAACCCTTATTAGCCTCGAGGAAGAACTACTCCCTCATCATCATGGGAATCAGCAACGACGATGGAGATGGTGGTGGAGATCGATGGAGATGGCTCCGGGGGCACTTCCCCGTCCTGGCAGGGTGCCAAAACAGAGACTTTCTATCCCCCGAATCTCCACTTTGGTGGCAGCGGCACTGCGGAACTTCTCGTGGCTGGAGGCTGGACGATTTAGGGTTTCTGCATCGGAGGCTTCTTATAGGCAAAAGGGCAAGGTCGGTGGAGTCTGGAGGGGCCCACACCACCTGGTGGTACGGCCAGGGGGACCCACGCCACCCTATGGTGTGGCCGGCCCCTGGCCCCTCTTCGTCTTGTCTTCTGGCTCCATGTTCTCCTCGGTGAAATATTGATTTTGGCTTTTGTCCTGTCCAATTTTGAGAATATTCATTTTCTAACTTTCTGGAACCAAAAACAGCAGAAAATAGGTAACTAGCACTGTGGCATCTTGTTAATAGGTTAGTCCAAGAAAGTGTATAAAAGTATCTCCAAATGTAGACAAAACATAAGAAAGTAGATACTAAACAAGCATGTCATCAAAAATTATAGATACGGTTGCAACATATCAGTTGTCTTCGAGGGTAAGTTCTCCATGGATGTATATCCACCCGTTGCTTGTATCTAGTAGATAGATCTTGGCGTATAGTTCTCATTTCGTTTTATATGCTGCGAACCCTCACCAAATGGGTGCTCAATAGCTGGTGCACGAGTCATATGACCGGAAGCAAGGAGATCATCTCGGAGATGCGGCCAAACCATGATCATATAACCGTCTCCTATGGTGATAAGTCAAAATCTAAGGTATTGGGTCTTGGCAAGGTTGTGGTTGCACATGATATCTCTCTCGTGGACATCATGCTTGTTGAGACCCTCAGTTACAATTTACTTTCTGTTTGTGCCCTTGGTAAGATGGACTTTGCTGTTTTTATTGATGGTGATATGGTGGTATTCTTGTGGAGCAAGTCTCTAAAGGTCGCTTCCATGTGGTGGACTTTTCGGGGAAAACCACTACAGGCCCGATGTGTCTTTTCGGAAAGGCCGACACGGGTTGGCTCTGACATCACCGTCTAGCCCACGTCAACACGAGAACTTTGCAAAGTCTCCACAAGGGTGGCCACATTCTTAGACTAAAAGAAAATGTTTCCTTTGCCAAAGATCGTGTTTACAGGGCTTGTGTTGAAGGGAAAATGCATGACTCTCCCCATCGAAAGAAGACAATGATCTCATCAAAGAGGATATTGGAGCTCCTTCATGTGGACCTTTTTGGTCCTCCATATCATGCAAGCCTCAGTGGGAAGAAATATTGCCTCATAATCATTGATGACTATTTAAGATATACATGGGTTTATTTCTTAAAGTTGAAGAGCGAGACTCAACAAACGGTCATTGATTTTGCCAGCGAGGTTCAATGTCAACACAATGTTGCTATATTGGCAATTAGAAGCGATAACGGCTCCGAGTTCAAGCACTACACTCTGAATGAATTCCTAAGTGGAGAGGGGATAAGACACCAATACTACGCTGTATACACCCCTCAACAAAATGGTGTAGCCGAGAGGAAGAACTGGACTTTAATGGACATGGCAAGATCTATGTTGGCTGAATTCAAGTCACCATATAATTTTTGGGCTGAAGCAATTTCTACCGCATGCCACTCATCCAACCGGCTCTACCTCCGCAAAATCTTGGACAAATGAAATACTTACCGGTAACAAGCCAAACATCTCCTACTTCCGGGTATTTGGTTGTAAGTGATTCTTTCTCATCAAAGGAGTTCGTTTATCTAAATTCGAGTCTAAGGCTTTAGAAGGTATTTTTTTTGGTTATGGTGCCGAATCCCACACTTATAGAGTCTACAATAAGCTCTCCGGAACTGTTGTAGAATCTTGTAGTGTGGTGTTCGAGGAAAATAATGGCTCCCATGCGGGGCAAGTTGATGTTTGTGATGCAGATGTTGAAATACCCCAAGATGCCATAAGAAGAATGGGCGTGGGCTTTTTCCGCCCCATTGAGGAATCCCTTGTGGTGGATCGGGAAGGACAATGCTCTACTCAAGTAGAGCCCTCATCGACTCAAGCTCAACATGCTCCAATAGCTGGAGAAACTTCTACACCATCACCGCCGCCTGCTGAAGATCATCCACCATCTGCCTCCAGGAAGCTCCAGGCCGGATTATCCAGCCAGGCTACCTCAAATGCTAGGACTAAACAGATCAACAGAGGAATTGATGCAACTCCTAGGCCGGATTTTTCGGGTGACACCAGATTATCTGGCCCTTCTCCAACTCGAGCAAGAAGCATCCAAGGCAGTCAGGAAGGATCATCTACTCCTAGGCCGGATTATTCGGCCACTCTCTCGGCCGGATTATCCGGCCCAGAATTTTCAGAATAGTAGCAGCCTCCTATTATGGCTGCTCATCAACATCAAGGGCAAGGTTCTTCATCCCCTATTCTTGCTGATCAAGCTGAAGATCAAGGTCAAGCAAGTAGTCCCAACGAAGATTCAAATGATGAAGAAATTCCTCCAACAAACAACTAGTTGATTGAATCTTGAATTGAGAGGTCACACTCTTGATAAAGTTGTAGGTGATCTCAGACAGAGGGTGTCCACAAGAAGGGCGATAGCAAGCTTCAATGAGCATCAAGCTCTATTTTCCATGGTGGAACCCAAGGAAGTGTTTGAAGCTCTTGAAGATCCGGACTAGGTTGTTGCTATGCATGCAGAGTTAAATAATTTCGAGTGCAACAAGGTCTATAAATTAGTAGAGAAGCTCAAGGATTGCTGCAATGTTATCGGCACAAAGTGGATTTTCAAGAATAAGCAAGATGAGAATGGCATTGTTGTAAGGAACAAGGCAAGACTCGTGGCACAAGGCTATTCCCAAGTTGAAGGCATCGACTTTGGCGAGACCTATGCTCTTGTGGCTCGTCTTGAGTCCATCTGTATCCTTCTTGCTTATGCAGCTCATAATAACTTTAAATTACAGCAGATGGACATTAAGAGTGCTTTTCTTAATGGTCCTCTACATGAGTTGGTATATGTAAAGCAACCCCCGAGATTTGAGGATCCCAACTTCCCGAACCATGTCTACAAACTTGATAAGGCACTCTATGGGCTTAAACAAGCCCCACGTGCATGGTATGAACACCTTAAAGAGATTTTGCTAGACCGTGGTTTCGAAGTTGGGCAAATCGATCCCACTCTTTTTACTAAGAAGGTTAAGGGGTAGCTCTTCGTATGCCAACTATATGTAGATGACATTATCTTTGGTTCTACTAATAAAGCTTTTAATGATGAATTTTCAAAGCTTATGACTGACAGGATTGAGGTGTCTATGATGGGGGAATTACGGTTCTTTCTAGGATTTGAGATCAAACAACTTAGAGAAGTAACCTTCATAAATCAAGATAAATACATCCAAGACATACTCAAGAGGTTCAAGATGACGGATCTTAATGGCGTCGCCACACCGATGCACACTAAATGACATCTTGAACTTAATCCCAATGGTAAAGATGTGGACCAAAAGGTATACCGGTCCATGATCAGCTCTCTCCTTTACCTTTGTGCATCTAGACCCGATATTGTGTTGAGTGTAGGTGTGTGTGCAAGGTATCAAGCAGCTCCTAAAGAAAGCCACTTAGTGGCGGTCAAGAGAATCTTCTGATATTTGGTCCATTCCCCTAATTTTGGTTTATGGTATCCCAAGGGCGCCAATTTCTCTCTATGTTGTTATACTGATTTAGATTGGGCTGGTGACAAGGATGATAGGAAATCAACTTCTGGAGCTTGTTAATTGGAAGGTCTTTGGTATGTTGGTCTTCTAAGAAGCAGAATTGTATATCTCTCTCCACCGTCGAGGCTGAATATGTTGCTGCTACAAGTGCATGTACCCAATTATTGTGGATGGGGCAAACTTTAAAGGAATACGATGTCAATTGTGACAAAGTGCCTCTTTTATCTGATAATGAAAGTGCAATCAAAATTGCATACAATCTGGTGCATCATACAAGGACAAAACATATTGAGATTCAGAATCATTTTATTCGGGACCATGTTGCTCGTGGTGATAGTGATCTATCTTTTGTGAGCACAAAGAACCAACTTGCTGATATTTTCATGAAGCCACTTGATGAAGCAAGATTTTTTTATTTGAGGAATGAGCTAAATATCATTGTTTCAAGGAGTTTGTCTTAATTACCCATGCACACACTCTTATGTATCCTCCTTATTTGGTTTAGGTGTGGGCATGGATATAGGGGGAGTGTGGTCCTAAGTGATTGAGCCAACCCTCCCCCCATGATGCCGAAAGCAAGTAAGATCATTTCTCTTAATATCATTTTGTGATATGTGAGCTTATTGATGAGTATTTGTCATGAACCCAAGATATATCTTCGCAGTGTCATACCATGCACTCCAACAAGGTGGCCTCGGTCACCACCCTCTTCCGTGAGAAGAGTTGGTTCTATGTGGATCTTCTTGGGTTTTTCTTGCTCATCTTATGTTCTTATGGAAACCACACTAAATTTTGGCTTTTATTGTATTTGGTTCTTGCAATCTTGAGTGTGTAGTACCATCCCAGTTTGGTTGTCTAATCCCAAGCCTTTCTCTATCCCCAAACCATCTCTTCTTGTACACAAGTCCATTGTTTACCTTGTGGGGGTTTTTGTTTGGTGGTGCGCGGGCCTGAATCTGTATTAAACAGAACTTCAGAAATCAGGACGAATTATCCGCCCCAAGTGGGGGTCGGATAATCCGGCCCTGGCGGCTTCTGTCCTTTAAGGGCTAGGCATCAGGGGGAAGAGCTCAAATAGAGCAGTTCTTCTTCCCCAAACCCTCTCTCTCTCCCAAGTTGCCACTTGTTGCCCCAGCCCTCCCCGGAGCCGTTCCAGCCACTGGATTCTCCGAGCCTCCCCCGGATATTCTTTCCCATGCATCCGGGTACCTCCTCCTTCGCGTTCTTCCTTCAATGAGTGAGGGTAACTCCCTCCCTCCCATCTTTTGTGTTGATGTGTTACTTGTTGGTGGAACGTGGACTAGGATTTTCCTTGTGGTTCTTGTTTCGCTTAGAAATCGTAGCCTTGCAGTTCCTATGCCTGATTTACTTGTTGCAATCAATCTAGGCGATTCTAAAAATTTCTGCCAGGGCCGGATTATCTGCCCCTGGCCTGGCCGGATTATTCGGCCTAACAGATTCATATCTACTTTAGAATTCTGTAGATTTTTTGCATGATGTATTTTTGGGCTGTGGATTTTTTGTCTACTATTTCTATATCCTCCTGGACTTGTGTGTGCTTATCCCCGTGCTATCCATCTTATTCGTTTCATAGGTGGTTCTAGTGTTCCCAAAACCTACAAGCGCCGTCCTTGTGGCCTCTACTTCAGGGATGATGGTGAAGGTGGTCTCGTGGACGAGGTTGAATTCCGGAGGAGGAAAATAGTGGCTGGCCGCATGGATGAACAAGCAAAGAAAGCAAAGAGAAGAGTGGGTGTGTCCAAGAGAAAAGGGAAGGCACCCAAGGTCAACTATAAGGCAATGTATCCTATCACTTATTCTTCAATTTGTCATCGTGATCTGTTTGTGGAATATGAGCGAGATACTTAGCTTAGTGACTCCCGCTTTTGGTGTGCTAACCAAAAGTCCATCTATGAGGATGTTTATTCATCTCTGAAGATTCACCCTATGCGTCCCATGAATATTGCCGAGGCTATGGATAAGCCTCAACTTGTTGATGCTATGGCTGTGACTGAGAGGATGGGGCTGCACCATCTTATGGCCCTTCAGTGTTCCTATGACTCCGAGGTGGTGGAGCAATTCTTCTCCACTTTGGTAATTTGTGGCGATGAGAACCACACCATGAAGTGGATGACCCGTGACACTATGATGGAATCTGATTTTCGTACCTTCACTGAGGTGGCTGGCTATCCATTCCTTGGGAGGGATCATGCTTGTATCCATCGCATCATCACTCAACTCAAGACCAACAAGGATGCTGCTCTTTCTCCTTGCACAGCTGATGATGGGATAGTGGGTATGCTTGCTGGACTCTCCACTCTTTATGCTCATTTGGTTGGTGTTTTCCGTGACTCTATCATGTCTAGTAGGGGCAACAATGACAGTATTCGTGGCCACTTGGTTTAGTTGCTTACTTTTTCCTTTGAGGTGGCCTCCTGTGAGGATGAGTCTGTGGACTACAAGCTAGATGTGATGGAATTCATCTATCATGAGTTGACTGATGCCATGTTCAATAGGCTCTCCATTTCGTATGCTCCTTATATTATGATGCATCAAGTACTTGCTTCCCACTGGAGAATTTCACTATGATGTTGAGCATAAGGTGAAGAAGATCTATAACAAGGCAAGGAAGACCTCTCATCCATCCTCTGCTCCTGAGGGTTTTATGAGGGATTCTCGTGCCAGTGATCGTAGGCCCCTAGTGCCTCCTATTGTTCGTGAGGTGAAGCAGCTGTCAGCGAAACATTTTGTGCATGGGGGTGGATACTCGCAAGGGACAACATGCGGCGTACAAGCAACGCCACGAGATGGCCCATACCTAGCAGCTCATTCTCCATCATCTGTCTGGGGCATCAGGCGCTCCTCCAGCCCCTACTGCTCCCACTCCATATGCTCAGTGGAACTCTTCTTCTGGACTCAATTATGGAGAGCTTGAGCGTCACCTGTTTCCGGCGAGGGCGTCCACTACAACATCTGATGAGGAGGGGGATGATACAGAGGAGTATGATGATGAGTACGGGGAAAAAGATGATGAGGACTACGAGTGATTCCTTGGGGCGCTAAGATCGCTCTTCTTCCTTTTTGGTGTTTTGATGCCAAAGGGGGAGAAGTAGTTCTATTAGGTCTTCATGGATTTGCATGGGTCAGGCGCAAGCATTTGCACTTTATCATTTCGTTCTTTTTCTCGCTTGTGCCCATTTAGTGTTGAACTTTTATTCGTGATTTGGTTTGTATGAGACTATGTTGGTGTGTGGCGTTGGAATGGTCCTATGGATTTATCTATTGGTGATTATGGATCCAACTATCTCATTTGTTATTGGTTATCCCTCTCACTATGGGAGGCCTCAATAATGGTTATCATATTGGCTATCCTTGTATTATATTGTGGTCTTCTATCTCTCGATGGTATGAGGTTATGTGTTATCTTTTCATGTGTGTAAATTTATTTTCCTATGAAATAGACTTGTACCTACTTGTGTGCATTTGTATTCAAAAGCAAATTACTCAACTATGCACACACTTAGGGGGAGTTTACTTCATGTGTGTGTTTGTGATATTAGAGCTCTTGCAAATCCTAGTATTGTCATCTACCACCAAAAAGGGGAAGATTGAAAGAACATTTCATGATCTCTAGTGTTTTGTGTGTTAGATAACAATACCATGGAGTATCTCATGTGTGCTAAGTGCTACAGATAAGTATTCACATGAAAAGATGGAAAACATGTTGTTGGGGGGCGGATAATCCGCCCCTGTCAAGGGCTAGATAATCTGGCATGACCCCTTTCACAAAGGTGGGCGAGGCGTGAGTATCTGTGTATGGGGCGGGGGGCGGATAATCCCCCGGATTATCCGTCCAGGGCCAAAGAATTTTCCCAAGCCAGATAATCCGCCCCAAAGGGGGCCGGATAATCCGTCCCCCCAGAAGGATGTCAAAGTTGGACAAGGCGCGACCTTCTGTGAGGGGGGGATAATCTCTCGTATTGTCCGTCCAGGGCCAGAGTTTTTGCCTAGGCCGAATAATCCGCCCCCCATATAAGTTTGATAAGGAAGCCACAACGTGACCTTTTGTGGGGGGGGGGGAATATCCCCTCGGATAATCCGGGGCTAGGGCGGAGTTTTACCCACGGCCGGATAATCCGGCCTTCACTTGGGCCAGATAATCTGGCACTAGACTTCACCAATGGCCATGTTTGGACAAGGGGTATAAAATCCCCAGTCACCCCTCCTGTCAGATCTCTTGATTCATTCGAAAAAGTATTGGCCTGTTGCAAAAGCTCTCATTCAAGGTCTCCCACTTCAACCACCTGAAGGCTCCGATCTTTGGGGAATCGAAGGAGGAGGCTTCATTCATCGACATCACGAATCAAGCGCTTCACTTCCTATCCATTCACTTGGAGATCTCTCGATCTAGTATTCTTGTTGATATCTAGATCTTGTGCTTCGGTTTTGATAATATTTGTTCTTGTGGCAGCTTGTTGTCATTACGGGAGCCTCCAATTCGGTTGTGGAGTTGTGCCCCGCTAGTTGTGTAAAGGCACCGGTTCCCGCCTCAAAGGGTACCAATAGTGAATAGGTGGATCAGGCCTTTGGTGGCGAGATCCATCGGAGAATAGGGTGAGGCCTATTGTGGTGTGGTGGTCTTAGTACCGCCCACCTCTCCAACGTAGATGCAATTCCCCTAACAAGGAAGGAACTGCGGTAAAACAAATCGTGTGTCTCCGTGTGCTCCACTATAGTTTCCTCGTTCCTCACTCTTACTCGCCTTTACCCGCTAGTAGTTAGGTTTGCATATAGGGAAATTCTTCGTAATTGCATATCTAGAGAATTTACCTTTTAAGTCAAGCCTAAAATTGAAAAAGCAATAAAATTTGAAGTAGCACCTATTCACCCCCCCCCCCTCTAGGTGCCCATACGATCCATTTCAGTTTCGTCTAGTTTAGTAGATGAGGTAACACCAAAAGAATTAGGGCAAGCCACCACCACTCAAGTGCAAGATCTTTTGCTGGTTAGCCATCAAGTACAGGCTTTGTACCTCAGATCGTTCAGCACAACATGGCTTACAGGAAGTAACTTCACCCTGCTACACTTGCCTACAAGATGAGGACCATGTCAACGACATTCTTATGCAATGTGTCCATGGAAGGTAAGTTTGGCATGGGTGCTTGCAACGGGCAAGTCTACAGACAAAGGGATTATAGCCAACGAGTAAGCTCGAGAGTTGGTGGCAAGCAACTAGGGAGCAGATCTAGTCGGCGGACAAAAGCAGATTTGATACAATGGTGATCCTGACCTCCTAGATGATGTTGTGGAAGCAAAGGAATGCACGAGTCTTCGGGAATTACAGGGAGCAATGCAACGCTTGACAGTTTATTGAGCGAATCAATATGCAGCTTTGCCTTTGAGAATAGCTCATGCCGGAGGGAGTGCACCAGCGTCAAGAGAGTAGGCTTAGGTTAGGAGAGAGGGAGTGTGTGCATGTGTGGAGGGGTTTGCTTTACCACCCTGATTGTCTTTAATTAGGGATGGTAATCTTGTAAATTTCTTGTGTGCTTATCTTATATAAAAATACGACATGCTTTTCGCATGCTCGTGAAAAAGATAGTTCTAGCCAACTGAGTTGCAAAACCACAAAATTAAAGGCCATGTCAAATTATTATTTCAACAAGTGATTCACTTACAGGTCTAACCAGCTAAAGTTATAAAACCATGAGGTTACAGGATACATCAAAAGACACCTTCGTATTATTAATGGTCTAACCAGTTGAAGCTATAAAACCATGAGCAGGGAAAATATTAAGGAGAGAAGGGGAGGGAAAGTATTACAGAACAAATGAGGGATATTCAGATGAAAAAAGCAAATACAAGAGGTCTTCTTTGGCCACAAACATCACCTATGATGTATGGACATATCTGGTTAGTTTTGTTCAAAAAAAAGACATATCTGGTTAGTAGTATCACCAGACCCTCATTGTATTATAGAAACTCAACAAGATTTCCGTGTTAAACTCCCGAATAACAGGTAGAGAAGTGTCACGCACCACCAGACCGCCATCCTCTGCACCAGACTTTCATGGAGTGGCACCAGAGGACCAGGCGCCCATATACCATGCAAGCGTGCGTCATGAGAATTAGTGGCAACATGCATAGGAGCAAAGGCAAACCCATTAGTGTTTGCTTGTATGATCCTCCTTCTCCTCGCCGAGAAATGAAGAAGTCACGCACGCGCTTCTTAAACCAGGGCATGTCGTAGTAGGAGCGGTTGAACACGACAGTTGTTAGAAGCCAGACAATAGTAATGAAATCACAGCCGTTGTTGAGCTGCCTAGCGTGCGAGTCCCCGCTGCAATGGTGTGCCGCGTAGCACAACATCTCCACCCACACCCCTGACACCATTCGCAGCAACTCTGTCGGCATATGGGGTTCAAGCTCTAACATCCTTTTGGCAAGCTCCGCTCCACGCGCAAAGCTAGGTAAAACCTCACCATACCTTCCAGATTTGATGTCATGAATCATGTCTTGAAGTTCCCTTCTCGTACGCAGATTTGACCCTATGGGGGTGGCGTATAGTACAGGACGAGCAGGGCTAGGCAGCATGTGGGGGCGTTCCTGGAGGAGAAACATCATGTAGTTGGACAGTTCCTTGATCGCCTCCACAAGGGGCATCATCGGTTGGGCTTGCCCACGGAATAAGATGAGCAATTCCGTAGAAAAGTGCCAGTGAAGCATGCTGTCATCAAAATCGATGTCGGTGCTCCAGGAGGTGAGATCCCCAAAGAAGCTCTCGTGTCGATTCATCGCGCACTGACCACGGTACCTCCTCATGGTGTTCTCTTTACCTTCACAATCTCCCACCATTCTTTCTATCTCGCTCAGCACTAACAGCTTAGTGCCCGCTGAAATCATAGTGGAACTCGAACCGAACATGGCCACCGGCTCCACAGACAGCTGATGACTCCTCACAACGTACTTCTCAAGTAGGTTGTACTGTCCAATGGAACCTGACCATCTTCGTATTCTTTCAGCTTCCTTCACTAGCTGTCGGACACATACAACCGTGCTAAGAAGCCCATTACATCTTCTAGCTTGCAGTAAGGTGCATGTCCATGTTGATCCGCTTTCCCCGAGCAACGACACCATCTCTAGGAGGAGTGCCCCAGATAGTAAGGTGTATGTGACCATGACATCGGCTCTGTTGTGATTCTCCATGACGACATAGCTGGATTTACACAAAAAGAAGGCAGCAATGGTTGCAACCGATGAAACGGTATGGATGAAGCATCCACACCATGTGTGTATCTCCGCTGCCTTGGTGTATAGGACATCGTGCATCAAAGAGAGCTGCATCTCAATCAACTCCTATAGGCAGCCCTTGTCAGCAAATACCTTGGTAGCTTCACTCTGTGACGGGGATGGCCAGAACTTGTAATCCACGAACGGACCCATGCAGATGGGGAGCAGGTAGTGAGCCCCCTGTAGAACCTCTTTGGAATCGCTTTAGATCCACCCCAAGGAGTAAACCTCATGCCGTTCAATCTCACTCACCATCTTCGGCTTCTCGACATTGTTGAGGTACATCCTGAGGTTGTCCAGGCGGGCTGACTTGAGAGCCCATATTCTCTCGCATGGAAAACTGAATTAGAGTTCTCACAGATCGTTAAGCTTCTCAGAGTTTCATGTGCGGATTGGAAACCCACAATTAAGTTGTTAACGTCGAGATTTTCTGTTTTCCATGCGTCCCTACCCCGCGGATGTGTGTTCACTGGCCTATCAACATCTTCCGTGCTCTATCTTGGCTATGATTGTTTCTTACCAGATGAATGTTAGCTTCAAATACAACGTTATTTATTCCTTCATCATTTATTACACAGATGGTTACATGCCTGATGACAGATGCATGCTACATGCGATTTTTCAATGTGATGATTTATCCGCTTACTGATTATACTTTGCATATTGTTTCAGTGTGATGACGTGCCTTCTTTAGATCACAGGAGTACTTGGCATAGTATTTGAGCGATGTCATGATTTCAACAAATGGAAAATATACATTAATTGAGGTTTGAATTAGATTATTCTGAGAATTTCTAACTACTTCATTGCATACTTATGGGTTACTCATATGTCCCGCGCCGTAATGCGTGAGGTCTCATCTAGTTTAGTAGACGAGGTAACACCAAGAGAATTAGCACAAGAAGCGCTTGCACTACAGGAATCAAAAGCTATGCCGAGGACCAAAATCTGGCGGCATAGGCTACGCCGACGGCCACCATCGACGTATGCTCCTAGGGCGAGACTTCCCTCGCCACAACCATGGAGCCCGTCGGCGTATGACCATGCCGTCGGCATAGGCTGCGTAACGGCCGGTTGTAAAAATAATTTTTAAAAAAATTCATTTTTTTTTCGATTTTTTCTCAACTTTCTTTAATCTTTGAATTGTTTGACTCTTTAATATCTCTCATTTGGAATATTTTAAACACTAATTACACTTCATTTTCGATCAAATTGCATTTTCGGTTAAACTTCCTGATCGGTCAACCATCCTCACTATTCCACCCCCAGCACGCTTAACTTCTCAGTTCTTTCCGAATCAGTTTCCGTGAAGTAATTTGTATCTTCTTGTCAATACTATGATATCATCCTATTAACTCTTATATCATTATGTCACATGTTTTTATTTTTTGAAATTATAAATAATTATTTAATTAAACATCAATGAATAAGTAAAAATATTATTGAATTCAACTAAAAATATAATGATTTTACTTTTTTGTATTTTTCTATTTAATATGGAATAATTAATATATTTACATTTGTAAATCGGAATTCAACAAATAATATGTCTAAATTGATCAGAAAAATGAGAGGAATCCAAATATGATATCCATATCAACTTATCACAAATTATGGCGTGTTTCTAGCCATAATTTCATTTACCCGTTTCTAACTATGGTCAAAATTGATCGAGTTTCAACCGGTTAGGCAGGAATTTGTCTTTTTTCATGAGGGTAGAAGGAAAGGTTTAAGATACCCCGGTTGGAAAATTGTCCATGTAAGGTGGTCTAGTACCAATGTGAAACTTTTATTTGGTGGTTGCTTCATAAAACACCCTGTTTTTGTCTTTTTCGTGGGACGAAAAGGAAAACTTTCTCCTACAATATTGTTTGCCGTCCCAAGATACACATGCGTGGATAATATGGGCACACTAGCACAAACTATGCTACGATTCTGGCCATAACATTGGTCCGAAAGCCATGAAACCTCGAACATGATAGCTCATTTTGAGAAGGACTTTTAAGATGCAATCAATATACCAAGTTTGGTATTTTCTCTTGCAACTATGTCACATAATATGACACCATGCGAATGATTTACATTGTTCGGACCGTTTTTAAATTTCTTATGACCGTTCCAACATTTTCCATTTCAAACTATGGTCAAAACGGTGGGTATGAAGATAGGGAATGAGCCTCGCAAAACTTATATTGGATCTCTGAAGAAACATAATTTTGTGAGTCTAAAAATGATTTTTAAAAAAGAATCATAAGCATTAGATCATGTACCTGTAGTTCAAACCGGATCCACTTCCTACCGATTCGGCAGCCATTTGTATTTTCCCCCTCGGTGGACGGAAAGGTTTGAGATACCCCGATTGGGACATTATCAATATAAGATGGTGTAGTATTTTTGAACAATAGGGTGGTAGCATTTTGAATTATGTATTTGGTGGTTGCTTCACAAAACATCCCTGTTTTGTACTCGAAAAATGGAAAATAGATTTTTGGTGCGATGAAAAGGAAAACTTCCTCTTGCAAGATTGTAAGCCATCCCAAGATGCATATGTGTGCATAATATGGGCACATTATCACAAACTATGTCACAATTCTAGTCATAACATTGGTCGTTTAGCTTCAAAGGCAGAAAACCTCGAATATGATAGCTCATTTTGAGATCATTTTTAATGATATTTATAGTATTCCAAGTTTTATATTTTTTCTTGCAACTATATAATATGACACCACGCGAAGTTTGTATATTGTTTGGATTGTTTTTGAATTTCTTATGCCCGTTTCGAACTATTTGTAATGTTTTTATATTTTACTTAATTTTTATTTACAAATGTGTAATATTTGAGTGTAGATAGATAGATCTTGTTGGTCTGCAAATTTTAATATATTATTTGTATTTTTATGAATTAGAATAATTTAGTTACGATTTTTCAAAGATTAATGTGGTAAAATGGAAAACCAGACATTCTCGTCGACGTAGCTATGAAAGCTCTGCCGAGGGCATTGCCGTCGACATAACTATCCTATGTCGAGGGCAATCCTACGCTGACGGACAGCTTCGTGAGGTGCCCAGCTCGTGGCCTACGCTGGCAGCCCCGACTTTTGGCTGTCGGCGCCTTGCTCCATTCCTATAGTGTTGGTTGATAGTTCTAGTGACCAGAGTTGTAAACCCAAAAGATTATATCCCATGTCAAAATATTATTTCAACAAGTGATTGACTTACAGGTCTAACCACCTGAAGCTATAAAACCATGAGTTTACATGATACCTCAAAATACACCTTCATATTATCAATGGTCTAACCAGTTCAAGCTATAAAACCATGAGCAGGGAAAATATTAAGGAGAGAAGGGGAGGGAAATTATTACAGAACAGTCGAGGGATATTCAGGTGAAAAAGAAGAAAATACAGGAGGTCTTCTTTGGCCACGAACATCATCTGTGATGTATGGACATATCACCTGACCCTTATTGTATTACAGAAATTGAACAAGACCTCCGTTAATTTCCAAAATAACAAGTAGAGAAGTATCACGCACCACCAGACCGCCATCCTCTGCACCAGCCTTTCACGGAGTCGCAGCAGAGGATTAGGTACACCACGCAAGTGTACATCAAGCGAATTAGTGTCAACTTGCATAGGAACAGTGTTCGCTTGTATGATAATCCTTCTCCTTGTCGCGAAATGAAGAACTCACGCACGCGCTTCTTAAACCATGGCATGTTGCAGTAGGAGCGATTGAACACAACAGTTGTTAGAAGCCAGACGATAGTAATGAACTCACAGCCGTTGTTGAGCTGCCTGGCGTGCGAGTCCCCGCTGCTATGGTGTGCCGCGTAGCACAACATCTCCACCCACACCCCTAACACCACTTGCCACAACTCCGTCGGCATATGGGGTTCAAGCTCTAATAGCCTTTCGACAAGCTCCGCTCCACGCGCAAAGCTAGGTAAGACCTCACCATATCTTCCAGATTTGATGTCATTAATCATGTCTTGCAGTTCCCTTATCGTACGCAAATTTGGCCCTATGGGAGTGGCGTATAGTACGGGACGAGCAGCGCTAGGCAGCATGTGGGGGCGTTCCTGGAGGAGAAACATCATGTAGTTGGACAGTTCCTTGATTGCCTCCACAAGGGGCGTCATTGGTTGGGCTTGCCCACGGAATAAGATGAGCAATTCTGTAGGACAAGTGCCAGTCAAGCACGCTGTCGTCAAAATCGATGTCGGTGCTCCAGGGGGTGAGATCCCCAAAGGATCTCTCGTGTCGATTCATCGCGCACTGACCACGGTACCTCCTCATGGTGTTCTCTTTACCTTCACAATCTCCCACCATTCTTTCTATCTCACTCAACACTAACAGCTTAGTGCCCTCTAAAATCATAGTGGAACTCGAACCGAACATGGCCACCGGCTCCACAGACAGCTGATGACTCCTCACAACATACTTCTCAAGTAGGTTGTACTGTCCAATGGAACCTGACCATCTTCGTATTCTTTCAGCTGCCTTCACCAGCTGCCGGACACATACAATCGTGCTAAGAAGCCCATTACATCTTCTAGCTTGCAGTAAGGCACATGTCCATGTTGATCCGCTTGCCCCGAGCAACGACACGATCTCTAGGAGGAGTGCCCCAGATAGTAAGGTGTATGTGACCATGACATCGGCTCTGTTGTGATTCTCCCTGACGACATAGCTGGATTTACACAAAAAGAAGGCAGCAATGGTTGCAACCGATGAAACGGTATGGATGAAGCATCCACACCATGTGTGTATCACCGCTGCCTTGGTGTATAGGACATCGTGCATCAAAGAGAGCTGCATCTCAATCAACTCATATAGGCAGCCCTTGTCAGCAAATACCTTGGTAGCTTCACTCTGTGACGGGGATGGCCAGAACTTGTAATCCACGAACGGACCCATGCAGATGGGGAGCAGGTAGTGAGCCCCCTGTAGAACCTCTTTGGAATCGCTTTAGATCCACCCCAAGGAGTAAACCTCATGCCGTTCAATCTCACTCACCATCTTCGGCTTCTCGACATTGTTGAGGTACATCCTGAGGTTGTCCAGGCGGGCTGACTTGAGAGCCCACATTCTCTCGCATGGAAAACTGAATTAGAGTTCTCACAGATCGTTAAGCTTCATCAGAGTTTCATGTGCGGATTGGAAACCCACAATTAAGTTGTTATCGTCGAGATTTTCTGTTTACCATGCGTCCCTACCCCGCGGATGTGTGTTCACTGGCGTATCAGCATCTTCCGTGCTCTATCTTGGCTATGATTATTTCTTACCAGATGAATGTTAGCTTCAAATACAACGTTATTTATTCCTTCATCATTTATTACACAGATGGTTACATGCCTGAAGACAGATACATGCTACATGCGTTTTTTCAATGTGTTGATTTACCCGCTTACCGATTATACTTTGCATATTGTTTCAGTGTGATGATGTGCCTTCTTTAGATCACAGGAGTACTTGGCATAGTATTTGAGCGATGTCATGATTTCAACAAATGGAAAATATACATTAATCGAGGTTTGAATAGATTATTCTAAGAATTTCCAACTACTTCATTGCATACTTATGGGTTACTCATATGTCCCGCGCCGTAATGCGCGAGGTATCATCTAGTTTAGTAGATGAGGTAACACCAAGAGAATTAGCACAAGAAGCGCTTGCACTACAGGAATCAAAAGCTATGCCGAGAACCAAAATCCGGCGGCATAGGCTACGCCGACGGCCACCATCGACGTATGCTCCTAGGGCGAGACTTCCCTCGGCACAACCATGGAGCCCGTCGGCATAGGCTATGCCAACGGCTTTGCCCTCGGCATAGCGTAACGGCCGGTTGTAAAAATCATTTTAAAAACAATTCAATTTTTTTTCGATTTTTTCTCAACTTTTTTTAATCTTTGAATTGTTTGACTCGTTAATATCTCTCACTTGGAATATTTTAAACACAAATTACACTTAATCTTCCATCAAATTGCATTTTCGGTTAAACTTCCCGGTCGGTCAACCATGATCACTACTCCACCCCCAGCACGCTTAACTTCTCAGTTCTTTCTGAATCAGTTTCCGTGAAGCAATTTGTACCTTCTTGTCAATACTATGATATCAATTCTATTAACTCTTATATCATTATATCACATGTTTTTATTTTTTGAAATTATAAATAATTATTTAATTAAACATCAATGAATGAATAAAATATTATTGAATTCAAATAAAAATATAATGATTTTACTTTTTTGTATTTTTCTATTTAATATGGAATAATTAATATCTTTACATTCGTAAATTAGAATTCAACAAATAATATGTCTAAATTGATCAGAGAAATGAGAAGAATCCAAATATGATATCCATATCAATTTATCACAAATTATGGCGTGTTTCTAGCCATAATTTCATTTACCCGTTTCTAACTATGGTCAAAATTGATCGAGTTTCAACCGATTAGACAGGAATTTGTATTTTTTCATGAGGGTAGAAGGAAAGGTTTAAGATACCCTGGTTGGAAAATTGTCCATGTAAGGTGGTCTAGTACCAATGTGAAACTTTTATTTGGTGGTTGCTTCATAAAACACCCCGTTTTTGTCTTTTTCGTGAGACGAAAAGGAAAACTTTCTTCTACAATATGGTTTGCCGTCCTAAGATACACATGCGTGAATAATATGGGCACACTAGCACAAACTATGCTACGATTCTGACCATAACATTGGTCATTTGGTCTGAAAGCCATGAAACCTCGAACATGGTAGCTTTGAGAAGGACTTTCAAGATGCAATCAATATACCAAATTTGGTATTTTCTCTTGCAACTATGTCACATAATATGACATCATGCGAACAATTTACATTGTTTGGACTGTTTTAAATTTCTTATGACCATTCCAACATTTTCCATTTCAAACTATGGTCAAAACGGTGGATATGAAGATAGGGAATGAGCCTCGCAAAACTTGTATTGGATCTCTGAAGAAATATAATATTGTGAGTCTAAAAATGATTTTTTCAAAAAATCATAAGCATTAGATCATGTACATGTAGTTCAAACTGGATCCACTTCCTACCGATTCGGCAGACATTTGTGTTTTCCCCCTCGGTCGACGGAAAGGTTTGAGATACCCCAGTTGGGACATTATCCATGTAAGATGGTGTAGTATTTTTGAACAATAGGGTGGTAGCATTTTGAATTATGTATTTGGTGGTTGCTTCACAAAACATCTCTTTTTTGCACTCGAAAAATGAAAAATAGATTTTTGGTGCGATGAAAAGGAAAACTTCCTCTTGCAAGATTGTAAGCCATCCCAAGATACACATGTGTGCATAATATGAGCATATTATCACAAAATATGTCACGATTCTAGTCATAACATTGGTCGTTTAACTTCAGAGGCAGAAAACCACGAATATGATAACTCATTTTGAGAATGTTTTTTAATGATATTTATAGTATTCCAAGTTTTATATATTTTTCTTACAACTATATAATATGACACCACGCAAAGGTTGTACATTGTTTGGATTGTTTTTAATTTCTTATGCCCGTTTCGAACTATTTGTAATGTTTTTATGTTTTACTTAATTTTTATTTACAAATGTGTAATATTTGAGTGTAGATAGATAGATCTTGTTTTTCTGCAAATTTTAATATATTATTTGTATTTTTATGAATTAGAATAATTTAGTTACGATTTTTCAAAGATTAATGTGGTAAAATGGAAAACCAGGCATTGCCGTCGGCATAGCTATCCTACTTGTAAAAAGGGAAAACCAAGGGCATTGTCGTCGTCGTAGCTAGAAAGCTCTGCCGAGGGCATTGCCGTCGACATAACTATCCTACGTCGAGGGAAATCCTACGCTGACGGACAGCTTCGTGAGGTGCCCAGCTCGTGGCCTACGCTGATAGCCCCGACTTTTGGCCGTCGGCGCCTTGCTCCATTCATGTAGTGTTGGTTGATAGTTCTAGCGACCAGAGTTGTAAACCCAAAAGATTACATCCCATATCAAAATATTATTTCAACAAGTGATTGACTTACAGGTCTAACCAGTTGAAGCAATAAAACCATGAGGTTACATGATACCTCAAAATACACCTTCGTATTATCAATGGTCTAACCAGTTGAAGCTATAAAACCATGAGCAGGAAAGATATTAAGGAGAGAAGGGGAGGGAAATTATTACAGAACAGTCGAGAGATATTCAAGTGAAAAAGAAGCAAATACAGGAGGTCTTCTTTGGCCACGAACATCATCTGTGATGTATGGACATATCACCTGACCCTTATTGTATTACATAAATTGAAGAAGACCTCTGTTAATTTCCAGAATAACAAGTAGAGAAGTATCATGCACCACCAGACCGCCATCCTCTACACCAGCCTTTCACGGAGTCGCACTAGAGGATTAGGTACACCACGCAAGTGTACATCAAGCGAATTAGTGTCAACTTGCATAGGAACAATGTTCGCTTGTATGATGATCCTTCTCCTCGTCGCGAAATGAAGAACTCACGCACGCGCTTCTTAAACCATGGCATGTTGCAGTAGGAGCGATTGAACACAACAGTTGTTAGAAGCCAGACGATAGTAATGAAATCACAGCCGTTGTTGAGCTGCCTGGCGTGCGAGTCCCCGCTGCTATGGTGTGCCGCGTAGCACAACATCTCCACCCACACCCCTAACACCACTTGCCACAACTCCGTCGGCATATGGGGTTCAAGCTCTAATAGCCTTTCGACAAGCTCCGCTCCACGCGCAAAGCTAGGTAAGACCTCACCATATCTTCCAGATTTGATGTCATTAATCATGTCTTGCAGTTCCCTTATCGTACGCAAATTTGGCCCTATGGGAGTGGCGTATAGTACGGGACGAGCAGGGCTAGGCAGCATGTGGGGGCGTTCCTGGAGGAGAAACATCATGTAGTTGGACAGTTCCTTGATTGCCTCCACAAGGGGCGTCATCGGTTGGGCTTGCCCACGGAATAAGATGAGCAATTCTGTAGGAAAAGTGCCAGTCAAGCACGCTGTCGTCAAAATCGATGTCGGTGCTCCAGGAGGTGAGATCCCCAAAGGATCTCTCGTGTCGATTCATCGCGCACTGACCACAGTACCTCCTCATGGTGTTCTCTTTACCTTCACAATCTCCCACCATTCTTTCTATCTCACTCAACACTAATAGCTTAGTGCCCGCTGTAATCATAGTGGAACTCGAACCGAACATGGCCACCGGCTCCACAGATAGCTGATGACTCCTCACAACGTACTTCTCAAGTAGGTTGTACTGTCCAATGGAACCTGACCATCTTCGTATTCTTTCAGCTGCCTTCACCAGCTCTCGGACACATACAACCGTGCTAAGAAGCCCATTACATCTTCTAGCTCGCAGTAAGGCGCATGTCCATGTTGATCTGCTTGCCCCGAGCAACGACACCATCTCTAGGAGGAGTGCCCCAGATAGTAAGGTGTATGTGACCATGACATCGGCTCTGTTGTGATTCTCCCTGACGACATAGCTGGATTTAAACAAGAAGAAGGCAGCAACGGTTGCAACCGATGAAACGGTATGGATGAAGCATCCACACCATGTGTGTATCACCGCTGCCTTGGTGTATAGGACGTCGTGCATCAAAGAGAGTTGCATCTCAATCAACTCATATAGGCAGCCCTTGTCACCAAATACCTTGGTAGCTTCACTCTGTGACGGGGATGGCCAGAACTTGTAATCTACGAACTGACCCATGCAGATGGGGAGCAGGTAGTGAGCCCCCTGTAGAACCTTTTCGGAATCGCTTTCGATCCGCCCCACGGAGTAAACCTCATGTCGTTCAATCTCACTCAGCAGCTTCGGCTTCTCTACATTGTTGAGGTACATCCTGAGGTTGTCCAGGCAGGCTGACTGGAGAGCCCATATTCTCTCGCCATACTTGGCCACAGCCGCAACAAATATCAGTGCGCCGGCCATGAACAAGGTCCCACTTCCGAAGGTATACTTGTAGAGCACGTAGGCTACTCCCACAACCTGCGTGACAAGAGACAGAAGGTGGCGTGGCCAGAGCTGATTGTCCTCCATGGCGTAGGCGGTCATGGTGTCCTGGCCGCCAAGATGCACAAGCAGGAACGGCGCCCAGAACGCCATGAGCTGTTGGTGCTCGCGGGGCTTGCAATTGATGGACATGTGCCCAAGGATGTATACCGCTATGGAATCTGCCAGCAGGTATGCCAGCCACAGGAGGGTCCTCGGCACAGCAGAGATGTTCCTCCGGCGCATCCGGAAAAATGTGAGCAGGGACAGTTGCAACAGGAAGCTGAAAAGCACCAAGATTTAGACCTCCCATTCGCTCCAAAGGTGCCCACCACTCCATCCATCGGTGACCACTGAAATGTACACGAGGATCATCACATATGAGAAACTATATACTCCCTCCGTTCAGAAATAACTGATTTAAGTTTGTCTAGATTCAAATGTTTCTATACACTAAAACATGTCTAGATACATTCAAATCTATTTAAATCCAAGTCAGTTATTTCTGGATGGAAGGAGTAGTTGTTTGTACGCAAATCGATCTCCTCAATATATGGATCAAGCAGAACAGAGCCTACTTCTACATATATATAGGACTAGTGTAGCAACACGAAAACTAATCCTCAGAACAGAGCCTACTTCACCCAACATTTTGACTTACTATATGACAAGGGTTCCATTGATAATACATTTGCACCATATAGAAATTTTTCAGAACACTAGATATGCACGTGAAATATTGATCAGGACAGAGAAAGTGCGAGTGTGCGTGGGCGCGTGTTGGAGTTCAATGCTCAACTGAACAAGTGCATCATGCACGTCAGCGGTATCTTATAATTAGGTGCAATCAGAGTATGTTTGTGTATCTAGGATTGGTTAAAAACTAAAAAAATAACGTAACGCTGATTATAATGCATTCATTGCTAAACTACTTTTGTCCAACAAAATACGGTTACAATTGGTGCAAAAGTTGTAACTTCCATTTTCTTAGGCTGGTCATAGTGGTATAATTATACTATTAGTATCATGCATATGATACTAGTGTATGATATTATCTGTATAGTGCATGGTATTATATAATAGTATCATGTTAGTACTATATTTAATGATTTGTAGAATGTCAACAAAATTGTGTACAAGATTTCTTTGCATGAGGATTTTCTAGTTTTACGTGCTATGATACGGTATCTACCTATGATACTCTAACCATCTGTTTCTTCATTAATTATTGTGTCACATCATATTTTTTCCAACATGACATGCATGATACTAGCTATGATACTCCCATTAGGACCAGCCTTAAAGATTGTGCCATATGCAGGAAGTACTTAATGTTTCAAGTCAAATAAATGTCTATTTTTCTAACGAAACAACATTCTTTGAGAAACGCCTCTTTAATTAGGATACCCGCGGAGAAAAAAGCTCTTTAGGAGCTGCAAGAACATACAAATGTCCGGTTTAGAATGGGTTAGCAGCCCACTAAATGAGGCCCATGAGGAAGCCCAAGACAAAGAAGCGTGCCATCAGCAACGAGTGGCTGAACCACTGCAAGGCGGGGCGAGCCGGTACTCAAAGCAACTAGCATCTTTAGCAGATAACGTATTCCGTTTTGAACCATAAAATAACCATCTATTTGCGATAGACGGAAAAAATAACTTTTCTAAATACTGCATATCGTATCGTATCCGGATTTTTTTCTGGCTCCCCACATATCGACCTTCGTATCCCGCATATTTTCGGTTTTGCCTATGACTTTTGCGTCTCCCTGCAAACGTTGGTCATTGCAGACGCGCTGAAGATTCATGACTCCTGTCTGGGGATCTTCCTCCTCCGCTTTCCCATCGCCACTGGCCCGTACCAATCCGCCGGTTCTCGGCAAGTACGCGGCGACGCCGCCCCGCGCTACCGCCCGCTGCGCGCCGCCATCGCTCCGGAGTGCTCGCCGCGTCGTCCGTCGCCATCTCCACGCTACCGCACCGCGGCGCCACTGTGGACACCATCGCCGCTCGATCTATGGTGGAATTGGTGTGTAGCGTCCCTCTGCCCCTACCAATCTACCGCCCATGCGCAAGATCTTCTACGCCGCCCGTCCGACGTCGTCGTCCAAGCCGGTAAACCCTCTTTCTCCTATATCTTTTGACAAGAAATTCGAAATTTCTTAGATTTAGGGTCCATGCGTCGACGATTTTGTAGATGAGTTTGTCGTGGAGTGAGTCCTGGTGTTCTTCGACGAGTTCTTCTGTTTGGTTTTTGATGGAGGAACCATCGTACGATGAGTACTGGGAAGACAACGTCCTCGACGATGACGACGCAAAGGACCTCCTCCTGCTGGCTACCGTCGATGAACTAGAGGCAGAGGAGAATAGCCGAAGGAGGAGGAGGGGATCAACTATTGGCTGACTATGCATCCCACGCAACCGTGTTCTAGGGCACGAGATGCTTATGCGGGATTATTTTGTCGAGGTAACCATCTACCCCGCTCGTCTGTTTCGCAGCCGGTACCGGATGAGACTGCCCCTATTCAAGAAGATTGTGAAAGCTTGCGAGGCCAACTGCTGGTACTTCACACAACTTAGGAATTGTGCTGGGTTGTTTGGTTTCAGTTCGTACCAGAAGATCTCTTCCGTCATGAGGGTGATTGCCTATGGAGTGTCAACTGACTACACTGCTGAATATCTTTGTATTGGCAAAGATACGACCATGACATGCGTGCGTAAATTCATGAAGACATTGATCAATGTCTTTAGTCCAACGTACCTGCGAGCACCAAACGAGGAGGACACAAAGAGGCTGATGGCAGAGAATGAGAGAAGAGGTTGGACAGGATGCTCGGAAGCCTCGATTGATGGCATTGGAGGTAGAAGAACTGCCCAAAAACAGGGCACGGGTAGTACATTGGCCATCACCGACATGCAACAATCGTGCTCAAAGCGGTGGTCTCGCGGGGACTTGTGGATATGGCATTGCTTCTTTGGTCTACCGGGTTCTCTAAATGACATCAACGTTTTGCAGAGATCTCATCTGTTTTCGAAGCTAGCAAATGGAGAACAGCCGGCCTGCAACTACAAGATCAATGGCCGTGACTACACCATGGGGTATTATCTCACAGATGGCATTTATTCACAATGGGTGACATTTGTGAAAACAGTAAATAAACCCTAAAACCCTAGGAAGCTCATTTTGCCACTTGTCAGGAAGCAACCCGCAAAGACATTGAAAGAGCTTTTGGTGTGCTCCAAGCTAGCCTTGCAATTTTCCGAGGGCCTATGCGTTCTGGCAAAAGAAACACCTGAACACCATCATGATAGTATGTGTCATTCTTCACAACATAATTGTTGAGAATGAGAGGGACAAGAAGTTGCCCTTGAAGTATGACAATGTTGGTTGCCGTGTCAAACCTAGAAGAAATTCTGACAAGATAGAAGCATTCCTTAAAACCTACCGACAGATTGAAAATAGAACCCAACATTGCAATCTTCGTCAAGATCTTATTGCCCGCCATTGGTCCTTGCTTGGGAGGAGCTTCCATTGAGTTTTTTTTCTATTTGTATTCTATAGAGAACTCTCATTCATTTGTGCTCTTGAATTCTTCATTTTTGAAATATTGTTGTTAACTATAGAATATTGTTCATTTGTAATTTTATAGCATTGATTATTTTGATGATTTAATTCTGCATGCATTGCTTAATTTGATATGCAAATACATTTCAGCCAAAAAAAAGGCAACCAAGGATGGAATCACTGCCGTCCAGTGGATCAGCGACAGTCCAGTTCGTAGCGCCTCCCTCCGTATTTTTTGACTCGGTTTATGGAGGGACTTTGTAGAGATATCCGTGCGGTGTTCATGGTCTAGAGGCCGCCACACTTGGACACAACAGTGTCTTTGGCGGGATTACATGAAGAGGTGGCTGAAAACGTCGTACGCGGAGCTGTTTTCTGTCCATCGGTGGCAGGTGGCTCCTCCGCAACATACGCCAGTGGCATCGTTGGCACTACCATCGCCTCCGCCACATGCATTTCCTTCGACAACAGGTCATCCGTCATTGTTGTCTCCATCAACTGCAGAAGTGACGCGGTACCAAAGCGGCTCGTGCTTCTGACAGCGCCAGTAGGATTTCCGCACTCAAAACTATCGTCGATTTCATGGATTATGTTTCAAGTGTGGGGAGAGATGGGGGCGGGAGAATGTCTGTCCACCATCAATCTCATCTCATGTGCTGGAAGAGATGATGGATGTTCTGGGGTTTGATGCTTCTAATGAATCAGCTCGTAAAACAGATCCTATTGGCGATAATTTGGTGGCACTATCTTATTAGGCAATATCAGGCACTGGTGGTCCAATGGCTATGCAGATTCACGCAGCACATCATCATTCATAACTGAATCATTGGCAGCTGCTCTTCCTGGCATTCACCAACTGCCTGCTTCTGTCAGTGTCAAGGTAGCTTCAGGAGGTCTGCTGAAACGCACTCATCATATCCCTGAGTGTTCTTGGACTTCTCAGAGATCATGAATTTCACACTGATCTGAAGATATTGCAGTTGGGCAGCTATGATATTATATTGGGTTAATTGCCTATCTCATTTCAGTCCTATGAATGTTGACTGGACTTGAAAGAAGATGCGTATTAGTGATAACAATTCGGTGATATATCTATAAGGAATTCAGTCTGATGTTTCCAAACGTCCTACTATATCCATGCAAGAGTGTGCTTCTCTATTGCAACAAGGTGCGGTAACACATGTTGTTTAGCTGAACAGTTCTACGGTTGAGCAAGATTCAGAAAATACGCCTGAAGTGCAGCAGTTTCAGGACATATTGCTGAACCAAAATCTCTGCGTCCACGTCATGATTGCGATCAAAATATTGTGCTGATTCACGGGGCTCATCCAGTGAAAGTTCATCCATATAGGCACAAGCCGGAGCTTGAGGACGAAACTGAGCGCCAAGTGCAGGAGATGTTGGATAGTGGAATTATACAGGTCAGTTCCGGTTCCTTTTCTTTGCCAGCTATATTGGTGCGCAAGAAGGATGGATCTAGGCGACTTTGCATTGATTTTTCCCAGCTTAATGCGATGACACAGATTCTCAAGTACCCAATTCTAGTTATTTACGAACTCCTAGACGAATTGGTGGGCGCACAATTATTTTTGAAGCATCACCTCTGAGCATGTTACCACCAGACTTCGGTGGAGGAACACAAAACAGGTTTCCAAACCCATAACGGTCATACGAGTACAAGGTCACGACATTTGGACTCAGTGGGGGCACCAACAACGTTTCAAGAGGCTATGAATGCTACACTCAAATCTTGTCTGCGTTGATGTGTGTTGGTATTCTTCGACAATTTCCTTGTCTACAGCTCAACTCTATCACAACATGTGCAAGATATGGAAGAGGAGTTGTTGTTATTGCCCAGAGATCAGTGGGCGTGAAATAGAGAAGTGTTCGTTTGGCCAAAGGCAGGTGACCTACTTGGGACTAAACTACAAAATTTGATATAAAAGGGGAAGTGAGAACCATATAATCCATCGGTATTAACGCAAAAGAAAGATACGAGTGACAGATCACACGTTTCCACGTACTATTACTATGTATATACCCTTAAATCTGAACGGCACCATATAATCTCTCTGTATTATCATGCAAACAAAAAATGGTAAAGGAGAGATCACCCCCGTCAAATCCACATTGACTTGATGCTCAGCGAGAACCCACCAAAATATAATGTACTAATACTATGAAAAAACTAGTGGACTTGGAATATCAAGGCATACCTGCCGACAACCAGCTAGTATCTCTTATGTGTAGCACCGAGCTCGCATGCGTCAACTTAATTTAGTGGGATATATGTTGTGACTACCAAGTCTATCATACAATCATGTCTACCGATTATTATAGATGGAATTCTTTCCCCTGAGGTCTGAGCGGTTAGTATATGAGATACCTAGCAGGCGTTGCAAGCCAAGGTCTTTATTCCTTTCTCTTTTCTTTCTAGACAATTGTTCCTTTCTCTTTTTCAGGCAATGGAAAAACGTATTGATTCCATTCCTTCAAAATTTCAATGCCTACATGTTTCTTGTCCCTTGTTTATGTTAGCTTTATGACAAGTAAATAACGAAGAACGAAAATAATATCGCAGCAAGGGAGACACATATTTAACGTAGAAAACCCTCTCCAACAAAGAGAGGGGAAAAACCACGGGCGCCAGCCAGCAAAACTTCACTATAACGGTGAGTGTTTACACAACGCCCGGGGATTTCACAAATACAACTTATCCCAACCGACGGCTTACAAGAAGTATATATAGCGGTGGTAACCTAGGTCATCAACGATCCGTATCGGCCCAAGCCTCTAGCGACGGGTCTCGCTCCACTCCGTCAGAAGTTGGCCTTTACTTTGTAAAATTTGGATCAACATATAACAGTTTATGTTGCCTCTAGCTTCGGCTAAGCAATTAAGAAGGAGGGGAAGCTCACTGTTGTCAAGGAAATAAGGAAGAAAATAAGGATAACCCCCTCATACCAGGCATGGGACCGGCCCATGTGCGTGGATTTGGCACTTGAATCGCTCCACTTGGTGTTGCCCTTGTGTGCTGGAGATTTGCTCATGGATGATGACGCTGGCCTCCGTGCCATGGCACTGCCGCCACCTCCTAATTCTTCGGCTCTTGACGGAAAGGATAGAGGTGTCGTCTAAAGGGAATGAATAGGAAATTTAAATCTATTACAATTTTGGCTTGAAAAACCGTGGAATTAAACTAACATTTATTTTACAAGCACAAAACTTAAATAACTAGGCTCAACTAAGTGCACCAATAACAACTTAAGCAAAGCAAGATAACACAAGATGTAAATACAACACACGTGAAAAGCAAGATATAATAAGTACTTCAAATTCGATGCTATCACAAGGAAAGTAAACTCGAGTATAGAGATAACCGAGACACGCGGAGACGAAGATGTATTCATGTGTTCCTCTACACGAGGTAAGGTACGTCATGTTGGAGAGGTGTGGAATTCCACGAAGGATTTCCCAACACTACGAAGGCTCACCTTCTTCTCCAAATCTATCCCATGAAGAAATAGACCCTTTTCTTATGGCTAGTTTTTTCTTCACTCTAGAGATGGCAAACTTCACAACCACTTCACAAGCTCCACGAAGGAGAAAATATGGCCACTTCACAATATTCCACAAATAGAACACCGTAGCACCAACTGCCAAGCCAACTAGGAGGTTACCCTCGCAACAAGCTCACAGTCTATTTTTGTGTCACCCATATTTATGCTTATGTTGTCGAGATGGGTTGCTCCAAAGCCTATTGATCCTAGAATTAAGAAGGATTGAATAAAGCAACTTCCATAAAGTATTATGTTTTCCATTTTAATATAGAATGATTCACTATAGATAAAGAGCTTCGATGGCATTTAATTGATCATTGTAACACTTTATTTTGGTGCATTATTTTTATTGAAAGTGGGCTTATGATGTTTGTTAACCTTAATATCAAGCAGGAGAAAGTTGGATTGATCTGGGCTAACAACCAAGAGAGAAAACGGGAGGGTGTGATCAACCACCTCTCCTATCATGTTGGTGCATGTTGGGTACCCCCCCCCCCCCCAAACCACGCTAGTTTCAATCCCTAGCCCTTTAGCACTATATAACATAAGAGGGGGTCATTTTTATTCCTTAGTGGACACCGTTCGGGAAAAACACTGACCTCCTAACCACCGATCCTAAAGAAGCGCTAATAGGGACCAGAAGACCGATAACCACCACCGGCCACCAGGAGGTATATCTGGGCATGGGCAGCCCAGCTCGACCAGCTCGGCCCGAAAAAAGCCCGACGGGCCGGGACTTTTAGGCCCACGGGCCGGGTCTGAGCTTCAGATCTGTAGTCGGTGAGTGCATGGGCCAGGCTCGGGCCTGAAGAAAACGCAAAACAAGGAGAAGCCCGGCCCGCGGCCCGATGACCCGAACGTTTATGCACCTGGTGGGCCGGGCTCGAGCCTAATTTTGAAGCCCGACAGCCGGGCCGGTTGGGCTCGGCCTTGGGCCTAGGATTTGCACGGGCGGGCTTTTTAGGCCCGGCCCGAGTCCAGCCTGGCCCGGAAAATGCCCAGGTATATCAGGAGGTTTACCAGAAACTCACGGCTTTCAACAATCCTCCATTGGTTGTGTCTACCAATTCTGATGAGTGCCTATTCTGCTATATATAGAGGTGTTCTAATACAAGATTAAGATGATGTTAATCCTAAAGAATATAATTTAACAATTTGATGTTTTTGTACACCGTGGACGATGACACACTGTTTTTCCTATCAAAGGGGCCATCGCTCGGATTTCTTCATTTCATAGTGAAAAATGAAACATTACATTACACACTTAAGTACACACAAATCACATGCCACCGGCATCCTCCACCTCCAGGCGGGAGGGCGACACAAATATATACGCTAGCTCGAGCGAGCATAACAAGTTTCAACCGTACAAACACCGGGCATCACGATCCGGCACAGCTGGATACCTGAACCCACCACCGTAGCACGGCACCGTCGCCGGGGAGTAACAGATCACCGGATCAAGGTCCAGTGTCGGGTACAAACAGTTGTCCGGTTCTCCCACCGTCGGGTAAATGCCACGGGCCGATGACTCCCTCGTCAGTGGTGGGTAGATCGCAGCCGGCTGCACCGGAGTCTCCGGCGGCGGCGTAGAAGAAGCGCAGTAGTACCTCGAGCGCGTGACCGCCGTGACGGTATCGGCCACCGTCAACAACGGCGGGTAAACTGCGGTTTGCTCCGTCAACGGCGGCGGATAAACCGTGAGCTGCTCTATCGACGGCCAGTCTATCACCGGGTACATCCCGGGCGGCACCGAGGCGGGAGAGACAGGGCAAGGTGGTGTGAGGGGCTCGCCGTTGCTCCTGCGGTCCTTACCTTGGTCCTGGTCGCCGTCGTCTTGGAATCGGAAGGCGTACGAGAAGGAGATAACGCCGTTGTGCTGCCTGGCGTCGGATGACGCGGCAAGCTGGTACGAGACGCGGCGCGTCCTGCCGTCGGCGACGAGGTCGGAGACCGGCACGACGGCCGAGGCGGCGAGCACGTCGCCGAGGACGGCCACCTCCGCCTTGAGCTCGAACTTGACAACAAGGACGCCGCCGTGGTCCTCAGCGCGCGCTGCTTCTTGATCTGACGCTGCTGGCGAGGCCGGGGAGGCGTCGTCGGGGAAGTAGAGCCGCAGGCGGTCGTCCCACTCCGGGTTCTCGCCGCCGGCGCGGTCGGTGGGGGTCTTGACGCGGTGCGGGCGTCGGCCTCGGCCCTGGACGTTTTCGCAGGCGGACGACGTGACGCAAACGGACGCGTAGAGGCACGGCGTGTGGAACGGGAGGGAGGATCTGACGCCACGGCAAGACACCCACGTGATGTCGATGGACGCCGGCTCCGGCTCCGGCACCGGCCGCCGCCGATCCATCCGCAAACTCGATCGCAACAAGCTAGCAGGCGATCGATCGAGGAGTATGTGCGCGCGAACGGACGGTGCGCTAGGCAGCTAGTGAGGAGGCGATGGAGGGGCCGTTAGTTAAGAAGGGTGGTTGCGCACAGCACAGCACGACGCGGTGGCGGGAGACTACTGGACAGGGCAGATCTCAAGTCCTGGCATTTGATACCGACGAGACGTTGGACGGGTCTCAATTCTCAACCAACGCCATTTAATTTTGGGTTCGCGTCAGTTGTCACAGACCGGAGGAAGCTGCACGGCAATTTCTTCACGCGCGCGCGGCCGGCTCGTTCTCGTCGGAAAGCTACTTCGTGCGTATTCCCCTGCTCGAGGGCCACCGAGTTATTCCACGCTGCACAGAAATTTCGGTGATAGAGAAGGGAGGAGTAGACTTTTCTGGTGCGTGCGTGGACCAAAAAAAACAGAAATCTTCTCTTGCTTTTTTTTACAATCAATACCACGATATATTCATAATAGCACATAGTACTACTACTCCACGCAAGAGATACAAAAGTTGTCTCTAGCGAGTACAAAATAAAGCCTAAAAGAAACTAACAAATCTTCGAGGTCTTCAAACTCTCTCTTCTTCTAAAATACTATCTTGTATTTTTCTTAAGGCAACCGAAAACTGATAGATATCAAACCACAACATGTAAATACCAATGAAGGTTTTCCCATAATTTTAGTTTGAGTCGTAATGACAAGGTTATGTGCATGCACGCAGTCATTAGAGTGATCAATCCATATCGGCAAGAGTACCAACACCGATATTCCAGTCAAAAGTAACCGAATTGTTTGGTCGACGTCGCTGACGAACCGAGAATCACCATTGTCGAGGACGTAGCAGCCGGGACAAATATTGCAAGGACAAATCTTCTCGCAACAATCATGAGAAAAAACCAGCAATCTAGCGAAGCGAGATCCAAATGCCCATACCTAAAGAATTGTAATCTTTCAACACCATAATTGACGCTGAGAAGTAGATCTTGTTGTTGAACAAAGGTATGAAGATCACTTATTGTAGATGCTAACATCTCCATTGACGTAGAGGTGAAGATGAAGATGGCTAGCAAAACCCTAACTTAATCTACTCCCTCCGACCCAAATTAATTGACTTGGATTTGCCTACATTCGGATGTATCTAGCACTAAAACATGTCTAGATACATCCGAATCTAGATAAATCCAAGTCAATTAATTTGGATCGGAGGGAGTATTAAAATCACTACTTTTATTTGAAAATTGCACTCATAGATCGGGTTTCCCACCCCTCCCGACACCGGCAAGGCCGGTCGAAGGAGGGGGAACTGATCTAGCGAAGGAGGGCGGAGGCGAGGGTTTATTAGGCGGCGGCGATTTCCGTACCAGAGAAACCCTGTTGATGTCTGGTTTGGTTTTCTTGCTTTTTTTATTATTCCTTGGTACAGTTGCGAAATCTGCACAAATCCCTCTTCATTTATGATTACCCGATGCTATGGAAGGACTCACTCCCATTTCAGCTCTTATACACGCAGCAACTATGGTTGTTACGGGTATTTTTCTTCTAGCCCGTCCCTTGCTAGTGGGGAAAGAACATGAAAACTAAAATGTCTTTATTAGCTTGCCCCTTTATACTGAAAAAGCACGCCAAGCTAATAGAGTTTGGGATCATTAGATCATATACAATACGATTAATTAACTTAGGCTAGAAAGTTTAAATTAGATGAAGACGGCGACTCAGAGCCATATGATCTTCATGAAGCGGTATCTTGCATAGTTGGTCGTTGGATCTTAGCGATGATCTTTCATTATCATGTCCTTACTTATTTGATCTGGTAGTGTCTTTTGTTCTGAATGTGAATTTTAATAAATTCTAAACTTTGTTTCAGTGAGCTGTAAAAAAATAGTGGCTTAACTCATAGCAGCAATGACTTGCTAAAAGGATCGATACGGTCGACTAGAGGGTTAGTGGGGTGAGGTGAATAGACTACTACCATTTTTTTAATTTTTTTTTTCAGTTTAGGCTTAAAAAGAAAGTATATTGTCTAGACGTGCAACTAGGCCACCGCAGCATCCATGTATGTGGCCACAACGGAATCGGTGGATTTTGTCTCGTACTCCCAGCAGGCGAGGCAGTGAGTGAACGTCTTTGTGGCGTACGCGGCCAACAAGCGTATCTATGACAACCTCCCTCTAGATTCCATCGCTTCATCCATAGTAGTCATCCTCGCCAACACGTTGTACTTCAAGGGGACATGGGTCGAGCCATTCGACCAGTCAGCGACCTTCACCGGTAGTTACACTTCGTGGCACCGTCGTGCGTGTCCCATTCATGACCACGGGGTAGTTACACTTCAACCGGCAATTCGTCATCTACCCAGGCTTCAGGGACCTCAAGTTGCCCTATAGGAACGACGATGAGCAGGGCAGTATGCTAGGTTCTATATCCATCTCCTTCTCCTTCTCCCGGACGACACCACTCTCAGACTCGCCGGTCTATAATACAAGGCGATCGCACCACCGAAGTTTATAAATAGACACATGCCGGTGGGCGAGGTTTCGACTGGGCGGTTCATGGTCCCACATTTCAAGTTCACCTTCGAGTTCAAGGCATCTAACGATATGCAGAAGCTTGGAGTCAACAGGGCTTTTAGAGATAGCGACTTCTCTAGGATGGTGAGTGGTTGGAATGGGCTCTACATCTTGGGGGTGTACCATAAGGCCACCATCAAGGTGGAAGAGCGAGGCACCTTGGCAAAAAGCAACGGTCATGGGCTTCGCTATGAATGAAAGATTACGGCCTTCGATCCGGTGAATTTTAGGTCGTCCGGGGTGTGGAACGACCCGGTGAAGATCGTCGACTGGTCGAATGTCTAGGCCAATGTCCTCTTGAAGTAGAGTGTGTCCCATTCAAGAACACATGCCAGTTAGACCTCAAGAAGCAAGTCGACGTCTACCCAGGCTTCAGGGCCCTTGCTCGGTCTGGCCTCCGCGTAAGGAACCTTGCTCGGTCTGGCCTCCGTTTCGATAGAAGCCCGCTACCGACCATAACCACCATCACCTTGCCTTCTTATAGATCATCCGGCCAATTAAGCCAATCTGTAACATGGGGTTCTGATACCACTTGTTAGCAAAATACACGATTAGGTCATTGTAGAAAGTAGTGAGGAGACAAACTTACGTAACGCAGCAGTCATCTACGGGCATGCTTTATAGATGCTCCTCTCTAGGTACTCATCATAGTACCGTTGACGATAAGACCTCCACGGTATACAGACACTTTAGATCTATAACGTAAAGCCGATCTAGTGCCCCTGCCATAGGCACCAGACCATCCTCTAAACTCGAACTTATGGCTAACCTTGTTTGCGTCTAGTCTTTTATGACTACCTAGGTGTCTTCATATATTAGGCCCATGTTGGAGAGTTTGAATCCAACATGTAACGAGAGTCCAAGTCCAACTATAGCCTATACACATATTCGACACACTTACAATATTCCTGATGATCACCTCTAGCGAGGATGTTGCCCCATCAAACACTACTCCCTCGGATCCAAATTAATGACCTCAATTTTATCTAGATTTAAATATATCTAGCACTAAAAATGACTAGATACATCCTAATCTAAACATATATGTTTCCATTAAATTGGATCGGAGGGAGTATGTCATTCCGATGGCACCACGGGCTCTAGCATGCTAGTGTTATCCGTCAACATGTGAATCTTGAATAAATATTTGAGAACTGCTTCTTAATGTCACAACTCGTTCACGAGCCAACATGTGAATATGGTATACGACTATTAAACTGGCATTTTTCAATTATTCATATGCATGAAACAGCAGGTGATCACATGATTCTAAAAGCTGAAGGAGATATGCCCTGGAGGGCAATAATAAGTAAGTTTTTATTGACATATCTCATTAATTTATAATAATTTTATACCATGATATAATCTTATCAACCGGAAACATTGGTACAGGTGTGGTATGTAAACAAACCAAGTTCCTAGTATCCTTTAGAAGACTAGTTTGTTGGACAGCTGATGATCGAGGTTTCCCGATCATGGACTTTCTAAAACGTCAACTGACAAGAGCTCACTACATTATTCAATGATATGATGACACACACGACTATAGTATTGCAATGTGATCCAGTCATAAAGTTCAACACTGCGATATCTAGCAGAGCGTAGTCAGTCCTTCGACCGTGAGATAATATTAATCATTGTCTTCCGAGGTTGCTTTGATCACATCAAACATCATGTCCATAACTGGATGATAATAAAGGTGTGTATTAGATATTCCGGAAGAACTTTTGAGACCAATGTATCAAGCCAAGTGACGGATATATACCTAGGGCCCACTCGGTGAGATTACATCTACAAGTTCAAACATGTGACTAGGTCACGGGGATATAATATCACGGGAACGAGTAAATGTGTTTATCAGTAAGAAGATCAAACAAGGTATAACGATACCAGAGATTAAGTCTTGGACAAACCAGGTATCATAGAGCAAAGGGAATGAGACTCGACGTTCAAGGTTCAATCGATCAAGTTATTCTAGACACCGCTGTTGGTCATTGATATGAGAGTGTCTCGACCATGTATGTGTATTCCCGTACCGTAGGGTGTTCTGCATAAGGGTAGACACGCTTAGGGATTGATCCAAGATAGAGAGAACTCTAGAATTGTTCCGGGGAGATACCGAAAGTGTTTCGGAGATATCCAATGATGATCGCAGGTGTCCGGAAGGTGTTTCGGAGTGATATATATTAAATAACAGCCTCTTGTCGATGTCAGAAATCTAGAGTTACCACGAAAAAGTTGAACTACAACTTCATAATCTAAGCAACGTTATAGTTCTAGCACGCAAATCGCAAAGGTTGAATAAATGGACAACCATATGCGCTCGAAAGCTGAAGTGTCACAAATACAACATAGCGATACAATCTGATGGTGGCAATGCAGTTGCACAAGAAATAAAGCCATAATTTAACATAGAACTGGTGTTGTTTACATAACCACGAGGCCTTGGCATCCACTTAGATATGGTTACATTAACATTGCATTATCTCACAGGGAAGTTAACTCACCCTCAAGAGCTGGAAACAACATGCAGCTGTTCTTTACTTGTCAGTTGTCACCTACCAGAAATCCAATCATCTGGCGTAGATCAACAGGGGTGCCTGTATGCTTGCTAACAGGGATTCATGAGGACCACTGCACCAGCATCCTACTTCTACTTTTACTTCACCACCCATTGTAAGTGAATTGCTCCATTCTGTTGGATTTAAACCTGACTTGAGCCTTCAACTATTAAGCATCCTTCCAGAAATGTAAAGTTCAACTAACTGTAACTTCATCATCCATTATCTGTGCAATTTTGATAGAAAGCAGAATCGGCACTTATCATCAAGACATGGACTGTTGCATTCAGCAGAGTCGACACTTAACCTCAAGACATGATCTCTTGCATTTGTTAATCCTGCATCCAAAGTAGCGATTTTGCTCAGAAGGGAGCTGTCATCCTCGATAGAGAAAAAGGCCTCTGTCTTAGTAATATTTGATTCATTGTCATTAATCAAAGCTTCTTTGAAAGATTGCAATGCTGTGATAAGGATAGAAGAAGGTTCTTTTGTGCCCACGGAACGATTGCTTGCAACACAAGGTTTAGTAACTTCAGCTCCTGAACACTCCTGTAAAAAAGGAAAAGGATATGACTGTACATAAGAATTCATATGTTTATGCAAGGCTATAGATTCTAGTTATACAGGTCAACCTTTTAGCATTTACACTACCAACGAAAGTAAAATGTTGCACAAATGTCATCTCATAGTGGTTACTTGGTTCTCCCTGAATCTTTTAGTGCACAAAAAGTTCCAAGAACAAATATCAGCAGTGCAGAGCTTTATAACCCTGTGCTATCATAAAATCCGCATAGAACCTTGGGATAGAAAATGAATAATGGTGATAACAAATCAGACTGTGATGTATCTGAAACTAAGTGTTGATAACATATTTAACAAGACTACAAGCTTAAGAACCTAGAGACCAACCAAAGCTAGGAAGAAACTTGACCAGCTAAGCATGCGCTCACCTTGCTGTTCACCAATGAAGGAGGCCATGGCATGACATAGGGATGGACACAAATGTGAGTACGATATGGGCACTTAAAGAGCTGATGCAGAGCTGCTGTTTCCAGGCAAAATGATAAGAACCACTCTAGATAATCACTATCCTTCATATAGACAATCGAAAGGTACACAAAGCCATCAATAACAGCCACAATTCTTGCTTCGCCACGATTTACCACTGAACACTTGATAACCTCAACAATATTGCACAACGGAAACCGCTTGTTCAGCATCCATCTCTCGACACCATCATCATCTTTTCCCCACAACCAAACACAAAGCATGTGTCGCTTGTCATGTATGCCCGTACCATATAAGTGCACAATACAGAGACTCCCATCCTTGGTCTGACCAAGCTTGAATGTCGTAATGAACATCCAAGATTCTTTCAAGGGCAGTGGCACATCCATTCGGCGGAACTGAGATGTCGCTGTGTTGAGCACGAGCATACCGGCACCCTTTGGATATGTCCAATACACGAACCCATCAACCACCTGACCAGGGTCAAGGTAGTTGGCGTCCTCTGGCAGCAGGGTCCTTGTTTCCACCCACGAGAAGATGTGCCACTCCATGGTGCGCGATGAGAAGACGGCGACCCGCGCCCGCGTCCATCTTCTGTCATGCCGGACGCAAACCACACTCTGCAACCCCTGGTCCTCCTGGGAGGATAGCGTGTGGAACTCAAGGCGGGAGTCCTCCGAGTCCGACAGAATGCCCCTGTCGAGGAAGAGAGACAGGGCCTGCTTCAGTGGGCTGTAGCTGGCTCGGTGCTTCCGGTGGGCGATGCGGATCTCGCCGTCTATGTTGTAATCGAACTCCCATCCAGGGTCGTCCTCGTCGTCAGGGCCATACATGTGGCGGGTTCCGAAGAAATCGGCGTCGCGGAAGGCGTGGACGAGGCCCGGGGCGGAGCGGTGCCAGGGAGAGGGGAGGACCGGGACCATGTCCAGGTTGGGTTCGAGGAAGAACGCGAGAAGGGGCGGCGCGTGGAGCGAGCGGAAACGCCGGCGGAACGCCGGCGACGAGCGGACTGCACGCAGGAAAGAGCGGCAGGTGAAGGCGGCGCGGGCGAGGTTTGGGAGGTCGGGGAGGAGGATGAAGATATCGAGGAGCTGGTCTTCGCTGAGAGCGCTTATGGTGGTTCTCGCGGATGGCGGTGGTCTCGCCGGCGGCGGCGATAGTTGGGAAGGCATGGCTGATTCGAGTGGCAGCGCTCAGAAATGGCAACCTTTTCTGGAGATGCAGAAATCGCGACCTATGGGTTGGGTAGAGCTGAAGTGCAGGTTTAGGCCCGGACATGCGGCCGGTAATGTGGCCCGGCCCAATTGTTGAAAAATGAAAACGCACCTAAAAATCGAGAAAAACGCCTTGAACAATGGAACTTGATCCTTCGCCGATGCGGATTCGATGAACGTGCTACATGTGATTTTCCATGATCCCTAAAATAAAAATAAAATAAAATAAGAATATATAACGATTGTAGAGATGCATGCAGGTATATGCATGTTAAGTTTGAAACTAAAATACAGAAATATATAACTTTTGCGAGAAAAGATAGTGTCTCAAAGGAACTATACAAAGTACCTCATGCTTGCGTCCCACTATATTAATATAGTAAACATGCCGATACACCAATATAAGAGTTCGCACCAAGAAAAAAGTTAGGACAGTAGAAAAACATGCTCAAAAATAAAATAAAAGAAGACAATGGCGAATCGACAAAGCGATGATGAACCGCAATCGATGCACCCTCCAACTTTGTCCCACCACGCTTCAGGAACCCGGCAGCACCGAGCGCCAAGCAAGACCTTCAAGAGGCAGCACTGTCAACACGGTGTTGCTGCGCGGAACCAGGATACGTACTGTGTCCCCTTTAATCTGTTTTAGGCCATATACGATCATATTAATTGTTTCTTGAAATTGTGCGCGAGTAAATATTAAGAGAATACATATGTGCATGATTTATGTCAAAATAAATCAAACTCAAAATGTGATTTTGAGATGTTTTGAAATTTAGATTCATGTGAACCCATGTGCACTAAAATCTAGGGAAAGAAACATGAAATAAACTTGACAGAAACCTACAAGATTTATAGCGGTATCAAGAGATATTCATACATATACAAGTTTTAGAGTGGTTGGCATTTCTAAGGACCATCGATCCACCTCGATCTAATGGTGATAGCGGCACTAGACAATACAAATAATGTGGGGTCGGCACAAAAAAAGTGGGACCTGTACTGTAAAACCAGTGTTAATTTAGTTGATTAGAGGTTGATCGTTGAGTGCTATAGTCTAATTTTTTTATTTTCCCCTAAAAACAGGAAATTAGGTTGATCGATCTCTTCCTATCGTCTCTTCTTCACCGGCTCCTTATTATTTCCACCGAGCCAGACGCCCCATCTCGATCTGTGAAATCCCGCCGCCATTCGATCCCCAGCGCCTACGCCCTACGGGGACTCGCCCCTGTGAGCGCCTCCCTCCAACGACCGGAGCCACTGTCGTGCCTTCCCACTAAAATCTTGGGAAAGAAATATGAAATAAACTAGACAGAAACTTACGAGATTTATAGCGGTATCAAGAGATATTCATACATAATTTACTAAAACACATCGGTTTCATTCATAATTCTGAAAAACATCTAAGAAACTCCACTAGAAGTTGACAGAATATAAGAAACTCCATTGGATTCAACATAGATTCAAATGGAACCGTCTAGATTATCAGCAGGAGCCTTGTAGGCCCAGATCCGGGATCTCCATGTCCAAATATGGCCATCCATGTCCGGCTACGGGGCCTAGATTGCGCAAGACAGGGTCGGCTGCGTGGCGACAACCGAGGAGGAGAAACGGAGATTCTGCTCGCCGGCGACCGAGAGGCGGGGCGTGAGTCAATCTACGTATATATGTCTGCATATATGTGTCTCGGTAATCGGTATCTATAACACACCAAAGTAGAATAATTCCTTTTTTTGAAATTAACCTTTCGGCGAGAGTTGCCCAAAAGTGAATAGCAACAATGTGAGGTTTTTAGCCTTTCCTAAGTCACAATCCATAACGTGACACGAGTCGACAGCGACCTGCGCCGGGATAGCGCGGCATCAACCTTGCGCAACCTTCGTGTCGTGTGCCGCCTTCGCCGCAATCGCAGCCAGCTCCTCCTCTGTCGCCATCAGGTCCTCCTCCGTCTCCAGCGAGGCAACGAAGGCCGCCTCGTCCTCCTCGGGGTAGCAGCGGCGAGCTAGCTGGCTGATCCTTGCCCAGGTAGTGATCTTACGGCGAGGCATTGTTGCGCTAGTAGAAAACGGACCTTTGGTCCAGGGACCAGGGCATTAGTCCCAGTTTGTATCAGAACCGGGACTAATGCCCTGGTCCCAACGGCTAGAAATGGCCGCAGGGCCTAGATAACATTAGTCCCGGTTCGTTTAACAAACCGGGACTAAAGGGTCTGGCGCTGAAAAGGAACGCATGTGTGGACCTTTAGTCCCGGTTTTTTAAACGAACTGGGACTAAAGGGCCCGACTATATCTTCTTCCTCTCTCCTGTCCGAGCCATTTCAAGCTCACACAAGCATCTACCTCAAATTTATTTCCTCATACTCGAGTTTTTGTCCATTTTTCTCAAGATTTGTGAAGATTTCTTGGCTCCACATCTATCTAAGGGTCCTAAGAGGTTAGCAACTTCATCCTTTCATTTTTTTTCTAGTTTTACATCATTTCATGCTCTAGAAATGGAGGGATTTGTGTGGATTTTATCTCTACATATATATGGTTAATTTGGCACATATAGTTGATGAATCGAAGCACAGAGCTACATGAGTTTATCCTATCTATATATCTTGGTTTGACACATAGTCTCGAAATTCAAACGATTCACAGATGCATCATACTGTCGTCGAGCAACAAAATATCCTTCTTCTTCTTCTATCCGCCGTCACAAAATCCATTATAACAAAAATAAGAACCAAAACTATGAAGGCATACATATATATAGTGGCGCTCTAGCATTTTAATCACCGACCGTTTAAGCAAACCAAAAACATGAACACGCCGGGGAGCTACCAAATTAAATTAGGGAGTGCCTCTATGGCGAGCTTCTCGAAGATGGCTGAGGACGGGATTCTAAGACATCTTCGAGAAGCTCTGCCGTAGTGGTGTCTCTGCTCTCGCACACCATCTTTCAGTTTATATCTTCTCTAACTAGATCAGTATGCTGGTGGAGCTAACTAATTTCACATATTAGAGAGTGTCTCTACGGCAAGCTCCTCGAAGATGTCTGAGGACGAGGTCCTAAGACATCTTCGAGAAGCTCCACCCTAGTGGTGTCCCTGGTCTCGCACACCATCTTGCAGTTCTTCACAAGAATGCATACATATTTATAGATTAAGCAGCACAACATAGTGTCGGGCACTGATGCCATAATGTCGACACACTCACCCCTGGCAAAGTGCTGTCACCCACCCAAAATAGTGTCGTTATTTACTGACTTAGTGCTGCCCACTGAGGACATAGTGTTAACATGTTATTGCCACATCCACATTTAGTCCCGGTTGGTGCCTCCAACTGGGACTAAAGGTTCATCATATCTTTAGTCCCGGTTGTTGGCTTTAATTTTGTTTTTTAGATTAGTACTAATTAATTATGATTATGTTTGATGTACTTAATTAATTATATAATGCTGATGAGCCGGCAATGGATGTACGCTGATCAACTCTCTAGCGAGTTTATTAAAGGTGTGCATTCTTTTCTCCTTGTGGCCGAGGCAAACAAGCGGAATGGTTTTATGTCTTGTCCATGTGGCGTTTGTCGGAATCATAAGGAATACTCTTCCTCAAGAGTCCTTCACAGCCACTTGTTTCGGTCCAATTTCATGACCGGCTATAATTGTTGGACCAAGCATAGAGAAAGAGGGGTTATGATGGAAAACAACGAAGAAGAAGAGAATGATAACGACTATCCTACTATGTCCCCTGAATACGATGGTACTACAATGGAAGACATTGATAAAGAAAAAGATGAACAACGGGTATCAGATCTGCCCGATGATGATCTTAGTAGGACCATTGCTGATGCCCAGGAAGAATGCGTAACTGAAAGGGGGAAGTTGAAGTTCAAGCAGATGTTAGAGGATCACAACAAATTGTTGTACCCAAATTGTGAAGATGGGCACAAAAAACTGGGTAGCACACTAGAATTGCTGCAATGGAAGGCAGGGAACGGTATGGTTGACAAAGGATTTAAAAAGTTGCTGAAAATAATGAAGAAGTTGCTTCAAAAGGATAACAAACTTCCCGCCAATACCTACGAAGCAAAGAAGGTTGTCTGCCCTCTAGGATTAGAGGTGTAGAAGATACATGCATGCATTAATGACTGCATCCTCTACCGCGGCAAGGAGTACGAGAATTTGTATGCATGCCCAGTATGCACTGCATTGCGGTATAAGATAAGACGAGATGACCCTGGTGATGTTGAGGGCGAGCGCCGCATGAAGAGGGTTCCTACCAAGGTGGTGTGGTATGCTCCTATAATACCACGGTTGAAATGTTTGTTCAGGAACAAAGAGCATGCCAAGTTGTTGCGATGGCACATAGAAGACCGTAAGAAAGACAAGCTGTTGAGACACCCCGCTGATGGGTCGCAGTGGAGAAAAATCGAGAGAGAGTTTCCGGACTTTGCAGGTGATGCGAGGAACTTATGATTTGGTCTGAGTACAGATGGCATGAATCCTTTTGGGGAGCAGAGCTGCAGCCATAGCACCTGGCCTATGACTCTATGTATCTATAACCTTCCTCCTTGGTTGTGCATGAAGCGGAAGTTCATTATGATGCCAGTGCTCATCCAAGGCCCGAAGCAACCCGACAACAACATTGATGTGTACCTAAGGCCATTAGTTGAAGAATTCTTACAGTTGTGGCATGGACAAGATGTACGTGTGTGGGATGAGAACAAGTAGGAGGAATTTGATCTACGAGCGTCGTTGTTTATAATAATCAATGATTATCCTGCTCTTACTAACATTTCAGGATAGACAAACAAGGGATACAATACATGCACACATTGTTTAATTGAGACTAAAAGTATATATATTTGGATAAATGTAAGAAGAATGTGTACCCAGGGAATCGTCGTTTTCTTCCGCTCACGCACACCCTTAGAAAGAAAGGTACGCATTTCAATGGCGAGGTAGACAGCTGACGTAAGCCTATCCGCCATACTGGTGATGATGTATTTGATATGGTGAAGGATTTAAAAGTAATCTTTGAAAAGGTTCCTGGTAGATCTGTTCCGAAGGACGATGTTGGACACGCACCCATGTGGAAAAAGAAATCTATATTTTGGGAGCTACCCTATTAGAAAGTCCTAGAGGTCCGCTCTGCAATTGACGTGATGCACCTGACGAAGAATCTTTGTGTGACGCTGCTAGGCTTCTTGGGCGTGTATGGAAAGAGCAAAGATACACCTGAAGCATGGCAGGACCAACAACGTATGAAAGACCGAGACGCCATGCATCCAGAGTTGTTTGAAGGTACTGTCAGCTACGCTCTTACCAAAGAAGAGAAGAAAATCTTTTTTGAAGTCCTTTACAGTATCAAGGTCCGGTCTAGTTTCTCGTCGAACATAAAGGGAATAATAAATATGGCAGAGAAAAAAATTCAAAACCTAAAGTCTCATGACTGCCATGTGCTTATGACCCAGCTGCTTCCGATTACATTGAGAGGACTTCTGCCGGAAAATGTTTGAGTACCCATTGTGAAGCTATGTGCGTTTCTCAATGCAATTTCTCAGAAGGTAATCAGTCTAGATAGTCTACCAAGGTTACAGAAAGATATGGTCCAATGTCTTGTCAGCTTCGAGTTGGTGTTTCCACCATCCTTCTTCAATATTATGACGCACCTCCTAGTTCACCTAGTCGAAGAGATTAACATTCCCGGTTCTGTATTTCTACACAATATGTTCCCCTTTGAGAGGTTCATGGGAGTCTTAAAGAAATATGTTCATAACCGTGCTAGGCCAGAAGGAAGCATCTCAAAGGGATATGGAACAGAGGAGGTCATTGAGTTTTGTGTTGACTTTATTCCTGACCTTAAGCCCATCGGTGTTCCTGAATCACGGCATGAGGGTAGACTTAGTGGAAAAGGCATGCTAGGAAAGAAAGCAAGGATATGTATGGACGAACATTCTCTCACTAAAGCACACTACACAGTTTTGCAAAGTTCCACCTTGGTGGCACCGTATATCGAGGAACACAAGAATATTGTACACTCCAACAATCCGAGGAAGCCTGGCTCCTAGATTAGAGATGAACACATGAGGACTTTCGGCGGTTGGTTACAGACACATCTCATGAATGGCATAAATGTTGGAGAGGAGTTGTACTTGTTGGCCAGGTCACCATCTTCGACTATATTGACTTTCCAAGGGATGAGATAAATGGGAATACATTTTACATGATCGCCCAAGATAAAAAGAACACCAATCAAAACAATGGTGTCCGATTTGATGCAACGGACGAGAATGGGCAAAAGGATACATATTATGGTTACATAGAGGAGATATGGGAACTTGACTATGGACCTTATTTTAAGGTTCCTTTGTTTCGGTGCAAATGGGCCAAGCTGACAGGAGGCGGGGTTGAGGTAGACAAGAAATACGGAATGACAACAGTGGATCTCAACAACCTTCCGTATAGAAATGAACCATTTGTCCTAGCCAATGATGTGGCTCAGGTTTTTATGTGAAGGACATGTCTACTAAACCGAGAAAAAGGAAAGATAAGCAAAAGAATACAGCACACGATGAGCCAAAGCACCACATAGTTCTTTCTAGAAAAAGAAACATCATGAGGGTGGAGGATAAGACAGACATGTCAGAAGATTATGATGAGTTTCATGAAATTCCTCCATTCGCTGCGAAGGATGACCCAAGCATCCCGTTAAGTAAGGAAGATGCTCCATGGTTAAGGATTAGAAGAAAACCCTAACAATAGATATGTGTGGATGTTGGTGATGTACAATATTATTAAACCTTTATTTTTAATGATCTGCTTATATATATATGGATATGAACTATCTCGATTTCAATAGGTAGTATTGCAACTTGCTGTGGCCAGACATTTATTAATATTAAAACATAAAAATTAGTCATAATCATATCTAACCCTGTAGTACATAGCTTCAGGGTCGTCTTCGGAATCGTCATCGTCATCGTCGTCGCTCGTAGCACGCGGCTGGATCCTCAGCCCTTCCCCAGCTTGTGCACGGGGGAACGGGGGAAGGGGAACCTGCCACTCCGGCCTCGGATTCACGACGCGCGGGGGAGGGGGCTCCTGGATGACGACCCCAGTACGCCCTAGGCCTTCACCACCACCACCATTCTTGTGGCTATGCGGCTGGTGAAAGTGCGGGTACCTCAGGCGAGGATGGTCTCCTATGGCAATGTAGTGCATCACGCTGGCGATAGTCCGGTTCGCCCACCATAGGCGGCGACCAGCCTCGTTGTGGTTCACTGGGGACGGGCGGTCACCCTCGTACCTGACGAGCTCCCTTTCCCGCCGGTTTGCGAAGAAGGCATTCTAGGTGTCGAGGTTGTCGGGATCCCAATGGGGATCCATCCGCTGCTCCGGTGTGAGCTCGAGGTAGAAGTGGTTCGTGATGGCCGCCTAGCGGGCCGAACCATAAGGCACAGGAGGAACAGGAACCCCTCCAGCGCTCAGCATCCAGCCGGCGGGCAGCCGGTACCCCGGCGGGCATGGGTAGCTGGAGGCGTACAACGCCTCGGTCTCCTCGAGCGTCAGAAGGGTCTAGTAAGCGGTGTCCATTGTTGTGAGAGAGAAGGTGTGGATGTGTGGATGGACATGGCGATCGGCCTAGATATAGAGGGAAATGGCAGGAGAACATGGCGGGAAGCGAGGGAAATGGTGGGAAAACATGGCGGGAAGCAGGGGAAATGGCGGGAAAACATGGTGGAAAGCGGGGGAAATGATAGGAAATATCTAGTCCCGGTTAGTGGCTCCAACCGGGACTAAAGGCCCCCGAAATATGTTTTAGTCATAGTTACTAGTTTTAGTATTAACTATTATATTTCTAATAAGTATATTATTTTTTGTGAATATTTTGGTATATTATATGCATTTTTATGTTTTAAATAATAAACTATATTTTTCTAATATTTGTACTAAATATAATACTTGTTTAACAATAGATAATTTCATTTAAGTTGTATAATAAAGTATGATAATAGATTTAAATTATAGATCTTCCTTTTCTAAAAAATTTGATATATAATATATAATTTTCTGAAAAGTATAAATCATTTTTCTTTTTGGCGCCAAAAACCACCTTTAGTCCCGGTTTGTAATACAAACCGGGGCTAAAGTCCCCCTTTAGTGCCGGTTTGTATTACAAACCGGGACAAAAGGGGTACGCGCGCGGGAAGAGCGGCGGGCCAAAAACACCTTTAGCTCTGGTTTGTAATACAAACAGGGGCTAAAGGGCAACCCGGGGCTAAAGGTGGTGGGGTATAAATACCCCCACCCCCACCCCGGGTCGAGCCACGACCCGGAGAGCCTTTTCTTCCCCGACGCCGAATCGCCGCCGCACGCTGCGCCTGTGGAGGAGTCGCGCCGCCGTGCCCGTGGAGGAACCGCGCCACCGCGCCGTCTGCCCCGTCGCTGCACCATCATCGTCCGTCCGCTGCGCCGCCCACCGTCCTGCCCGCGCCCACCGTCCCCTCGCGCCGCTGCCCGGCCAGCGCCGCCCCAGCACCCGCACCGCCCGTCGAGGATCGCCGCCGCCGCGCCCTCCACCACCCCTGCAGGTGAGGGTTAATTAGTCGTTAGATAGTAGTTAGTTAGTATTTAGTTAGTATTAGTTGGTATTTAGTTAGTATTAGTTGGTATTTAGTTAGTATTAGTATTAGTATTTAGTTAGTTTAGTATTAGTATTAGTATTTAGTTACTATTAGTATTAGTATTAGTATTAGTATTTAGTTACTAATAGTATTAGTATTTAGTTAGTATTAGTATTAGTATTTAGTTAGTATTAGGTTAGGTTATAGTATTAGTATTTAGTTAGTATTAGTATTAGTATTTAGTTAGGTTATAGTATTAGTATTTAGTTAGTATTAGTATTAGGTTAATTAACTTCCTCCGACCCATATTAGTTGACTTGGATTTATCTAGGGTTAGTTAGGGTTAGTTAGAATACTTAGTTGATTAGGTTTAGTTTAGTTAGTGTTAGGTTTAGGGTTAGTGTTATTAATTAGGGCAATACTTAGTGATTTAGTTACTGTTTATGTTTTATGATTGTCTATTGCTATTATTTAGTTATGTCGTGTCCTCCTCGTTCGAGCCTACTGGACTCCGTCGGTTCCGGGGATGTCCGAGCTTGGGCTCCGCCGGGTTGGCACTGGGAGGTGCTACCTATTAGGACTCGTACCTTGGTGAGAAATCTGGGTACCATCGTCGACCTGGAGCTTCTTTGGTGGCGTCCACGAGGTCTAGGAGCGGTGCAGAGGGAGCCAACCCCCGAGAAGGTGGTACGTTGTCGTATCAGGCAGGAGGACGAGCACGTACGGCGTATCTGTATCTTTTGGAGACCAGGTTCTCCAATATCTGACAGGTTCACGGATCTGATCATCCGAGATATTCTTCGGTGATGGTTCCTCTTCTCTGGGTACAGAGCTGCCGTGACATAGAACGCGGTAGCCGAGTTCGCTAGTTTGATTATTATTGTACTTTATCTTATGAGCGAGATATGAGCAACATGTATTAATAATATAATTTATCTTATATTATTGTACTTTATATATATCTTAATGCAAAATTGTTTCATTATTAGTACGTAATCTTTTTTCTATATCCGAGTTGTCGCAATTGTAATATTTTTTACTTAATGCAATATTATTTTTCTGTATTAGTTAAGCTATGGACGGTAGACAAAATAAAGATGAGCTTCTCAACATGATAGATGAGGGTACTGGGCATTCTTATTACGATTGCTCCGAGTATCTTAATTTGTCTGGAGGAGACGAGGGTGCAGACGATGGTGCTGACCATGTCGGAGACCATGGTGAAGACACCATAATAATAACAAACTCCGTCGAGGTATATAAAGCCTCTACCGATCGATCACTAGTATAGATGCATTAGTTGATTCGTATATATGTACTGACGAATGTTTCTTTTCTTAGACCTCCGCATCCGGCCAATCTTCTACAAGGACAAGAGGCCCGGCACAAAAGTTGCCCACTGATGTCCGTTTCAGCATTGACTTAGTCTCTTCGCTGGGCCAACCGTTGGAGCCCAAAGAATGTGTGAATACATTTATAACTCAATACGGAGTGATTGTTAGAGACACCGTCCCGATCACTACACGAGAATGGAATAAGCCAGGAAAGAAAAGGAATCCATCTGGTGCTAGTTTTGTAGATGACGGAGCGAGAGATGCGATATGGAATTCTCTCATGACACATTTTACCCTACCAGTCTTGGAGACTGATGAGGTCACACAACAAATGACGAGGAAAGTCAAGCAGTTTGCTCTTAAGAAGATGGGCGAACTATTCAAGGAATTGAAGAAAAGATTGTACCACAACTATGTATTGAAGAAAAAAACTCCTCCATTCACTGGCCCACTAGAGAAGAAACAGGATAACTGGGCCGCATTTATGGAATACAAGAACTCGGTACGAGCTGTGGCAATGTTAGAAAAAATAAGATAAATGCAGCCAAAAAGAAATATCACCATCATATGGCCACAGATGGCTACAAGAGTGCCATGCCTAAGTGGAATAAAGTCGAGGCCGATTTGGCGGCTAAAGGGGTCACTCCAGCTATGTCTGGTTGGCCCTTGAGGTCAAGAAATCGGTTACTCGGGCATGGGACATCGTATGACCCAGAAATAGGCGAGATTGTTGCAGCCAAAGAAGTTGCTACACCCAAGAATGAACTTATTAAAGTGATAAAAGAGGTTGAAGAGAGAAGTTTGTCCCCGACAGAGAGAACGATGAGCTGACAAAGGCTCTCGAGAATCCTGAAAAGGCTGGACGAACAAGAGGGTTCGGACCTTCTTGTCCATGGGTTATCGGGTTTCCCGAGGACCTTGACACGTATAGAAGCCGATCGAGCAAAACAAAGCGGAAAAAAGAGGAGGACGCGAAGCGGTTCGTGAGGTTTGAAGCCATGCTGCAGGAGCATCAGCAGGAGATTAATGAACTTAAAGGACTCCGACAACAAGATCCTGCACCAGACAGTACGGTCGGCCCATCACAACGGAAAAGCAGTGTGGCTTCTACGGAGGGCCACGGTAATGATGCAACGATGGATGTGTACCCCGTGGATGCAATTAAGGAGAAGACTAGTTGTGAGCTGCATGTTAAATTGAAAAACATATCCATGAAGGTGGCGGTCGGCTTTGCTTTACCTTCTGCACCGGGAGCGACCTACCATTGCAATCCGATTCCAGCTGGCTATGCTCGTGTCGGTGTGGATGAAGTTCAACTGATGTGTTAGTCACTACAACTTGACATCCCTGGAGGTGAAGGGGAGACGACACCGGGAGAAGTCACGAGTGGCTTCATTCTTTGGAAAAAAGAATACATCAAGTTTCTAGGCTCGACACCAAGGCCACCTTCTCCACCGAGAAACAATCCATCACCTCCAAGGCCACCGTCTCCTCCGTAAAAGTCCACCTCCAAGTCCACTTCCAAGGGCACCGTCTCCTCCTAGTAAAAGTCCACCACCTCCAAGTCCAATCCATGACCCCAACACGAGTCCATCTAAATCTACGCAGCTCCCTCCACCCACTAAGGGTCAAAAGCGGAAGAATAGCACCGCTCCGTCGAGCGATAACCGACGCCCAAAGCGATAGTTGTCGCCCCTCCCAAGAGTACCGTCGGTTCCTCCCAAGAGGGCTTACGACCTGACCGATGATGAGACCGATGAGGTCGTACGGGCCGAAGTGGATGCTCATTTTAAAAATAAACAAACTGGAAACCAGAAACCAAGGAGCACTTTAGGAAATTACTAACGCAGCCATCCCAGGCTCAGTTAAATGCGCTAGATGACTATACATGATGTCTTCAGAAGACACTGAAATATAAGAGATCAAGTGGTAGAGGAAGCATCACAAAAGAGGTTCCCCAGCAGGAGGAACAAGCAAAAAAATCGAGTGGTAGCGTAAGCATCAGAACGGACATCCCCCAGCTGGGGAAACAAGCAAATCAATCGCCCCCCCGCTCTAGGTGCACATACCCGAACCTCAACTATATGGGGGAGAACCTATGGATCCGGAAACAGCTAAGATATTGTCCGACAATGTAATATGTCTATTCATGACATTATTCATGGTGCTCATATGCCCAAGGCTGAGGTAGCACCCAAATTTGTTCACGGTGAGCCTATGGTCAGTTCTGAGAGGCTTCGGGATATGCCAACAAAAATGCGACGATTCCATGAATGATACATGAAAGCATCAAATGAAGAGCGATATTGGCTCATAGTGAAAGTTCGAAAAGAGTATTACTTCTCTAAAGACGAGGTCCCTATTGAATTTACAGAATTCTTTCAGTTATTCAATCTAAAGGACCTCGACAAATCTATCCTCAGTTGCTATTGTTTGTAAGTGATTACTTTATTTATGTAATTAAGTCTCTAGCTCAGCTTGTTCAATTCATTGCCCGTAAGTATACTCACTATATTCTTTTGTACGCTATATATAATGATGCGGATTGAAGATTCTCGAATGTAAAAGAAAGGCTATCAATGGATTTGGGTTCATTGACCCACGTCGAGTTAATGGAGCTATGCTAAAGGATAAGCCGCTGGAGACCGAGCTAACTTGCTCCAGTTTCTCACGAACGAGCATTTATGTAATAAAATACTATTTCCTTACCACGACGGCAAGTGAGTTCTTGTACACATTAACTTTTGCTTACTCGATGTTCAGTGTAAATGATGAGTTGACGTATGTAAACCTTGCATAGGTACCACTAGATTCTTCTAAGCATTTCGGTGGACTTGGGAAGAGTTCACATCATAGACTCACTAAACAAAGATATTGAAGCCTACCGCGGCATTATCGATATGCTTCAGAGGTAATTTCAACCATTATCGCACTATATCGGTTTCTTTCGTTAATTTTCTGGGATATCAAGTAGTTATTAACTCATACATTCATTTTCTTTGTCGGGTAGGGTTTGGACACGGTTCAAGAACAAGGTCCGCGATCAATAGCGCAAGGAGCTATTTTTTAATCGATCTCGATAAGTAGTACGATCTAAGTCCGCGCATCTATTTAATTCTAGTTTATGTGCATTTATCATGCTAGAGTTATTATTTGATTGAATTCTATTCTTGTAAAGTGCGTGAGGCAGCCACGAGGGACTAATCTATGTGGATTCTACGTGTGCGAGTTCATTCGCATCACTACTGAGAAGTCCTTGGAAACTATTCGAGTAAGTAAATAATATATTCATCCTTTATTTTTATTACAAAAAGTTGTGTTGAGTCTAATTCATACGATCTCCTTCTTTATAGTTGGACGCGGTGTAGGACAAGCTCCTACCAGAGGACCACCTACTAGCAATCCAAGAGGAATTTACTGGATTTTTTATCGACGAGGTCATAGACCCATGCAGATAATTCTCTCTAGATAGACCCTAAAGCATCCATGTAATGATCTCCATGTAATCAAATAGACAGGCTCTGGATCCAGTTGGGACTCCATGTATGCTTGTAAGAGAAATTATATTATATATTGCATCAATGTGTACAAGTACTGTGTAGTAGCGTTCTATATGTATACGAAAACTTGTTTCTAATGAAAACACAGAATGAAAAATAATTGAACACAAAACACAAAATGAAAAGAAAAACACAAAACCCTAAAACCCCATCTCCTATCGCGGTAGCCAAATGGCCCAAAACGCTGCCGCGGCAGGTAACCTTTAGTCCCGGTTCGTGTTACGAATCGGGACTAAATGTCCTCTAGCCTAGCGCGGCTCGCGGGGGCACGTGGTGGACCTCTAGTCCCGGTTCGTAACAGAACCGGGACTAAAGGCAGGACCTTTAGTCCCGCTTTGGCAGTCCCGGTTCGCATTTCGGGACTAAAGGTCCTTACGAACCAGGGCTAATAGCCTGGTTTCTACTAGTGTTGGTATGTGGGTGGCTTTGGGGTTGGCCGTCCCCCTCACTGCGCCGGCCGACCCCACCGACACCATCATCGCCATTAGCAGTAGTAATGACGATCAACGTCCCGTTGACCGCTGCCAGCTAGGCTTCCCGCCCGGTGGCAAAACTCGTTCCCGCCGAGGTTTTTTCGCGCGAGGCAAAGTTAGGCACACGGGCGGCAACGTTTCGTTTCCAACCCCATCATGGGGCTATATAGATGGTCAAATGGGTTCCCAAACGAACCGGGGCAAAAAAGGCCTCATTTTGTGTCCACAGGCTGACCCAAACCGACCGATTTGGATACCGGTGGAGATTGCCCTTACCTCTCATCTTCCCCGGTCTCCCACAACTACACATCCACTTTTTTTTGGAACAAACCAAAAGATTTGTTATTTTCATTAACATAGAAGAGGTTTTTAGTACATAAGCCTACTCTTCCCGGATTAGATATGGAAGTTTGGAACCTTTAGGGTACCCTCAATTTTAGTCTAGTTCAAAAAAATAAACTAGTTTTATCGAAAAGTGATGATTTGTCAAAACTATTTTTTAGGGGAAGCCGAGAGGCTATTTTTTCATTGCATGAGAGTACAGTTACATCTCGAATTACAAAGGGCTTAACACAATCTGGGGGATCACCCTCCCAACTACGACACTCTTTAGACACATAAGCATATTTTGCTAATTCATGCGCCACCTGATTCGCTTTCCTTGGGCAAGCTGAAAACAAATCTCTTCCATTGCACCAACTTTGAGAAAACATTCCGCCAAGATTGTCGAGTATAGGCTCCATATTTCTATCTCCCCATTACAAGCTTGAATTAATTCCAAAGAGTCTTATTCAATAATAGCACGAGAACATCCAATATTCTCCAAGAATTCAAAACCCTTCAGTAGCCCCAATGCCTCAGATGTAGCAGCATCGGGCACACGCGATGATGGACCAAAGGAGCACCCCCAATAATTTCACCTTTATAGTCGCGAAGAACAGCTCCATAAGCACTTGTGCCATCCACATGATATGATGCATCCGTATTTAACTTATGTTTTTTTTGGAAAGGAGCATATATTAATATCGCGAGATAGCAATTACACCCAGTCTCTGCAACAACGTATTACCCTAATAGTATTACGGATGCACACAGCCAACAAAGAAAGAAGAATTACAGAAAAAAAAAGCCCCGCTTTAGTGATCTATGCCCTACAACAGCGATTAAACACCACCAAGGCAACACCAGAAATCCATCCTCTCCAAAAGCGACGCTTCTAAGAAGGGAACAGTGTACTAGCCCTGTCATCGCCCTGATCATTGATCATAGGTTTTCACCCTGGAGAAAGTCTGCGCTGACAAAACAATGCCTTCAACAAGATCATTGCCAGGCACAACCAATTAAGGCCAGACCTTGGATTTTCACCTAGAGTTTGAACTCTTGAAATCTCCTATACTGTCGCTCCCACCTTCCAATATCACTGCTCCAAGACCTAGAACACCAAGCCAAAACCTCATCGCAAACAGGATTCACACCACCATTACCATTCTTCAGACCTTGGCTTTCATGTCATTCTCCACGACTAACTTCACCATGGGACTAATGGCATGTCCTTGATGGCAACAGTCTGTAAAGCTTCACAACACTCCCTCTGAAACCAAACGGTCAGATAAAAGCATGGTTGAGCGTGACCGAGATCCATCCAATCTGGCGAACTCCGGCATGTCATCCATTGGAGTTCACCAGCAGAATCTTCCGGAACACAACACTCCGACTAGATTGATAAAGTCATGGAGCAGGTAGATCTTCATCCTGGCGCGAGAGGGATCCTAGGACCAACCCTCTTTATTCAAAGCCAGACCGGAAGCCCCCACACCGCCGGTCTTCACCGGCCACCAAGACCCGCCGGAACTAGGACGGGAGATCCATGGTGACCCAGGCCGCCATGACCGCTAGCTCGACGAAGAGACAACACCGCGGGTGGAGACTAGATGAGTGAGCACCGACATGCAGCCCACCATCCCAGATCGGACCAGATGGGCCGCTAGTCCGCCGCGCCGCCAATCGGATCTGAGCACGTCGCTGCATTGCCGCTCCACCCCAACCGCCGCCCCTCTACCTCGCCATGAGTGGCCATGGCACCAGCTCCGCACGCAACCCGCCGCAACCGCCTCCACGCGCGTACAGGAGGGAGAGGGGTGCGCCGCTCTCGCCCCACTGCCTTCGATGGCCGGGCGCCGCCACCACCGCCGGCAAGGGGATCCCGGCGATGGAGGTTCCTGGCGAGGGAGATCGGATCGCCCCCGGAGTCGCCCGCACGTGCGACCCGGGGGGGCAGTTTTCTCATAGTCAATGTGCATAACACATCTATCCATTTACCTTAAGTGATCCCTTCAAAGGTTTAGTCCTGCCAATCTCTTTGGTTCTGTGGAAGGACGTGCAGCACCAAAAGTTCTGTCCGCGAAGTAATAGCAAAACCCGAACTAGAGGGTTTAGGCACATGAACCCCTTTAACAAATTCACGGCGTTGCCACCAGATGTACCACCATCTAACAGCAATAGTTTCCCGAAGACCCAGCTGGCCAAGAACGGGCGATGTATTTCTACCAAACAAAAGATTTTCAAGACAAACCGAACCTGACCTATCAGCTTGCACTGCATGATCAATAATATCACGTAAACCCAATTCTTTCCAAACTTCTCTTGCCCTCAAGCACGTGAATAAGAAATGTTTGACATCCTCAAGTCCACGCTGGCATACTGGACAATCTGGAGCTACAGGCATACTGAACATTCAGATTCCAGAGATGTTCGAATACCGGATTAACATGATTTGTCAAAACTTTGTTCATTTTGTTGTATTCCCTCCGACCCAAATTAGTTGACTTGGTTTTATCTAGATTCGGATGTATCTAGCACTAAAACAAGTCTAGATACATTCAAATCTAGACAAATCTGAATCAACTAATTTGGATAGGAGGGAGTACTAAAAAGGGCACCCTTTAGGATACCGACTGCCATCCTTACCCGAAATTACATAACCCGAAAATTTTGCACCGGCTTACACAGCCACTTTCACCGTGTGGCCAAAGCTTCCCATCTGATCAGTACTCAATAAGTCCACAAAATCGTACCAAGATTTGCAAAATGTTGAGTTGCCTGAGAACGAGCAAACTTGGCACAAAAAGGTTCTAACAGATAAATCATAGCATTGAGCAACCTTTATTGATATGCTATCAGTAATCATTAATCAAGGTTGCTACTCAGGATATACATCAATGCCGCTCCTCCAGGGGGCAGAAGACCATATAAAATAACATACACCAACCGGTGTTGGCCTTCTTCTGAACTGTGTTGCCTTTCTAACTTGGTATACACACAGACACGGTCCCTCTAATGAATGCCAGTATAATGAAAGGCTCGAACCTACTGCAGAGTTGCTGAGCCTAAACGCAAAAGTATGGATGTACCAGAAGGTACCAGCTAAAATCATCCTGCCAATGTACAAGATCTACTACTGCCTACACTGTATTATCTTTGCTTTCACCCATCAACCGGAAGTCCAGAACAGAGCTTGCACCGTCGAAGGTGGCCTACTGATCCAGGCTCTGGTTCCTCCATCAATGCGAAATTGTGCATCGCGGAACCATTGATATTTCTCTTTGTAAGAGGCGGACCAAGGGTTCGTCAACTAACTGCCCCATATATCAGTCATAGTAGCATCGGCATCAGAAGCGAACCAGTAATCAGCATCAATCTGCAAAAGGAAGAACAATGATCATCATCGATCTGATTGGTTGGTTTGTGATGATGTTTTAGTAGCATTTCTTACATCAGCATCTGGTGGTACGATTCTCAGGATGCCGGACACTAGTTCGTGCGTTGTAGACGGTTCCGATGAATGTTCGTGGTCAATGTTGCTCTGTCCCTTTTCGGGAGCCTGACTTGGATGAGAATCCACCTGCTGAGGAGCTTGAGAACTTCCAGCAGCGAACGTGGAATCTGAACTGTCCGGTGCCATCTGCTCTGGGTTGGATTTCTCCAGATGGTCACTGGTACAAAGATAGCCGCTTAGTTAATGATTGAGTATGAATTCTACTATAAGCTACAGTCAGCAGTTTACCTTATTAAATAGCAATCGATGGGACCCATCGAACTTCTCAAGATAACCTGGTAATGCTTTTCTTGAGATTCCAAGTCCTTGCAGATGTCCATATCCTGGTAAATGTAGTGTCAGGAACCACAGAAATCCATTACTTACAATCACATAGTTAAATGCAACTATAGATTGCGTACCGCATTAGGATCTGGGACTTCAACACAGGTTCCGTGAGGAGCGTTTATTGCAATAAGAGTGGATTCCTGCATTCATTGGGTAAGTTGTTGACATGCCTTTATAATTATAGGAAGAAGAACCAAAGATGAATCCAGAAACTTCCTTACCTGAAAGTGAGGAACCTTACAAATATCTTCCTTCGGAAGATACAACAACCTAAACAAAAATACATAAAGACTCAGTTGAAATGATTATAGCAACATAAAACATTGTTTGTGAATATAAGAGGCGAGAACCTTACTTTCTTTTGTCCTTATCTACTTTCAGGGCATGCATTTTCTCTTGTAGTTTCCTGCCAAACCAGTAACTATTCGTCAAAGGTGGATGGATCAGGTATTTTGATTGTTCCTGTGGAAAAAACTTACAGTATTTCCTCATCCAGGCTGCAATCTTCATCGTATGCTGACTCAATTTCTTCCTGTAAAATACCACAATTCAACAAAAAGTTATAAAATATATAGTCACATGCAACTTTGTAGAGAAGTGTAGGATAGTAATGCTATGTTCAGGTTGGCCATGCTTATTTATATTTTGTTTACACATGGAAAAAGAACTGTATTTTGTAGACAATACTTTGGACTTTGATTAAAGGCAGAAAGCCCCTAATCCGAAACTGTGCTTGAGATGGATTATTGAAAATCTGATATCAGGCTTTATGCCTTCTGGTTAACTCAGATCTATGATATGTTAACATGGACTTGGACATTTCCTAAGGGTAAGATATTTACAAAGCTGAGCGTGTTGAATCAACTCAATCGTTGACATACACCATCCAGTACTAAACACTTCTAGGCCTGTGGTTTGGTTTGCCTCATAACTAATTTAAGATCAGGGAATACAGGCAACAGCAGAAAAATGAGAAAACAAACCTCCCCTACAATAATGAAAAATAAAGTAAAGCATAATAATGCACACACAGCGCATGTTTATATAGCATGAAACTAGCACCAAAGATATAATGTACCTTCAATGCAGAAGTTCGGCGCTCCATCTCCTTAGGTAGTAACATGTCAAATTCCCTTTTGATGTACTTATTTCATCAGTAAAAAGCTATGACCAGGAAAATGAATCAAAAGAAGAAATATGTGACACTTACTTCCAACGAATCATATTCTTTAGGCCTTTTTCGATTAAATCTATACCTTCTAGAACATTTGTTATATCATATATCCTCCTCTTTTGCACCTACAGAGATTCATAAAACAACAGGACATTAAGACACTGAACTCCAGACGATGACAAAAGACAAGACATCTATGATAGTGCAAAGCATTTTATTCATGTATATAACCAGACCTCCAATGTCTCGGCTGCTTTATTTAAATCAAGGTTTCCATCTTGCGCTCCTTTAAGCAGGATGATGAATTTCTTCGTCAGCAGACCTAACGGCATGCAAATAATAAGTAACAAACAACCGTTCCTTTTTTTACTTTGTGAGAATCATAACATACTTTACCTAGTGAACTGTCATAGCGGCAGCTGTTTGCCGAAAATCCTGAAAGGAAAAATGAAGCCGACAATAAATGACCATTATATAAGCCCATTTGGTTAAATAACAAACTGGAATTTTATCATCAATTGACCACAGTGATGCACATCAGACATTATCTAAAATAAAATAAAATGTAAGCAACAGCGCACCTTCAGTTGCTCCATGACTATGTGATGAACCCTTTAGTGGTTTTAGTCGCTTGATACCTTTTATTGGTCCGGTGGTACACTCCTTATGATGCTCCTGTTCAGTCTGTGCCTTGCCGGCTTCGAGCTGGGCATTTTTCCTTCCATTTTTCTGCTCATTGTCCTAAAATATGTGAAGCAGTTACGGGAAGATGTTGGCAACACTCATATCATAATCGTAGGCTAAGTAGATAAAGAAGATCAACTGATTACATAATTTCATTGGAATACTATGTCATTTCTAAAGATCAATTATGACATCCATGAGCCTTGAAATGATATACTGTATAACGTGCTACTTAAATAAAAAAAAGATATTTAAATGAGGGAATGATCAAAGCGATTCAACAAGAACCCTTACTAGGATATGATAAATGCTGAAAACAAGAGCTGACAATATTTTTTTTTTAATGGATGTGCATAGTATTGCACTATATAAGTTCCTAATATCAGGAAAGTATATGTCTCGTAAGGCTAAGTACTAAAGGTGATCCAAATTCTATCACAGCATAATTTGTTTATTTATGCATCCTTGTACCACCCATGGCCCAAAGTCACTCAATAACCAACACTCTGTGGGGCATGCTAAAAAATGCATAGCATAATACTTAGACCTTTTGTCATGCTTCGTGCACGGAAGTTGACCTGGAAATGCTATGTGTGGTATGGACTCATCAGACATTATATGTTACTACAAGTTACGGTGAGACTAACCCCATCAATATAACTACACTTAGGCAACCTGGGTAACAATTCCAGACAGTCCGAGGGTTACAATACTCCAACATTACATACAACATACTCATACTGAACACATTCACACGACAATTTCTAAGCCGGAGACACAGGTAAGCTGAATAGAACAGTAAATGGGGATGCATATGTAAACTAAAGTTCACCCACACATGGTTGCTTTACTAAATTTCCTTCAACCTAAGATGATCCCTCCAGAACACACCAGCACAGATAGACAGCAATTCGATGTTCACCCTCCACAGTGCAGGTTTACTTTGAACACGGTAAAGAGCTCAATATAGCACGGATTACCTAGGCCATAAGTGTGGATATTAATCGCATAGCTATCGGTCGGAACATAACATTGTTGCCCTTAGTCATGGAAGAAGAGTTGACAAACGCATCACAACTACCCACAGGACCATTCAAGGACTGTATGATCCTGTGAGCGCAATCGATTGAGATGCTATTTGCCAGAAACTCTTCCAGGAGTGAACTTAAAAGCTGAACGTCCCAAGTTCCCAACCCAGCTACATACAAATACAGCCCCCTGTTGACTTGAGTCTAATGATTCAGTGCGCCCAGAACTGAATGATCGCATGTGGTAGATGAACACTAGAATCATCCACCACGATTCAAGAGCACACAATCAACGCAATTAGCTAAGATTGACTGAAACAACAATGAGCAATAGGCATTTCCATTGACATACCGGCGCCTTGGACTTGGGCCTCCCTCTCCTCGCCCGCGGAGGTGGCGCCATGCCGGCCTCGTGTGCTGGCTGCGGCGGTCGCGGAGGAAGCTGCGGGGAGGCATCTTGAGCTGGATGGGGCGGTCGCGGGGGCGCCACGGAAGCGGTGGCGGCAGCAGGAGGGGGCGGCGTCGGTGGCCTGGCGGCGATGTAGCGGGGCCCGGGGATCCGCGGGGAGTAGAGGGGGATGGGCGACGGGGCGCGGAAGTAGTGCACGCGAGCTGGCGCGGGGACGGCGCCCGGCGGCTGCTGCGGCGGCGGCGCGGGGCATCGGATGAAGACCTGCGGCGGGAGCGGGGGCGGATGGGTGGCGGCCGGGCGCGGGAGGGGGAGGCTCGGGGATCCGTCCATGGCGCCACGGAGGAGCCGCGGCGAGCGGGCGGGGAGTAGGGTTTCGCCCAGCCGGGGCGGGAGGAGGGAAGCGGGGGGAAGCTTTGGCTTTGGGGGCAAGGAGGGGGAGCGGGGGCGGGGGCGGGGGAAGAGAGGGAGGGAAGAAGAGAGGGAGGGAAAACCAACTCAACAACAACTCGTGCCGCTGCGGGTCTCTCTCTCCTCCTCCTCCCTCGTGTGTTTTTTGTGGAGGCTTTATAGGGGTTTTTTGGCTTGTATTTAGGCAATTTGTTTGTTTTAGAAATATACTAGTATAGATTTTGCAAAAGGACTAATCTAGATTTAGAACCATCCGCGGCGATTCGACAGCCATGGTATGTGAGCTGGAGATGTGTGTATTGTCGCGTGTGTTCGGACGATTTTACCGTTGAAAACACCCCCCGCAATTTTACCGTTGGAAGTCATAAAAGCTCCGTCGCTAGACAGATAATGTAATCGGCGAAGGACGGCTAAGAGATCTCCCGAAATTGGGAAAGCATAGAGTACATCGCATTAAGACGACCCGAATGACCGATTCGATAGGTCGACCGAATAAACTTTGAGATCTAGATTGTCGAGACATAGCTAAGCATATTGAGTAATGCGTGATGAATCATGAAATGACAAGAAACATGTCTTATGCGTGCCTGCAGATCTTGGTGAGATAAACCCTTTGTGTCATTTTACCAGAAAAGAGAACAGTATGCGGAAATCCAATTCTGCTCAGGTGCACGCTTACATGTACTCATGTGCCTGAAAGTGGTATATGTACACGTTATTATAAACCATGTGTACAACATTTGTAAACCGGTAGCCGGAAATCGACATTTGTAAACCGGTAGCCGGAAATCGTACTAACACGATTAGTTTCTTTACCCTGACTTAGATTTGGAGTGTTTCGTGAGTAGAGAGTATGCTCTTTTTAGAGGGTTGGATTCTCGAGGCAGCCACGCAAGCTGATGGAAGCAGCAGCCTGCTAGTATGATGTTTGTCCCAAACGGTCGTTTGTAGCACGTGATTGAAAAAATAAAAATACTAGGATGGAGTAATAATTTTGTACTACATACAGGAGAAAATAAAAACTTCCCACACGGTTTGGATCGGATCGCATCGGATCCTTCCTATCGCGCCTCCCTCACGTGGTTCGTGGTGGCGGCGTACGGTACGCCCGACGTTGAGCGCGCCCTAGCTCGCTGCCGTGCGGGCCACACCATCTATGCGTTGCCCCCTGGTTCATGCGGACGAGGTCTACACGAGCGGTAGCAGTCGCACGGGGCGAAGCGGGAAGGAACGGAGTTGGAGAAACGGTAAACTCTCTCTACGCGGCTGGGTGGGACCCACCAAAAGGGAAGGGCCCACCTGTCATGCAGCTACTTCGGGCGACAGGAGTGTGCCACCGCATACGTACATGCTAGCGAGTATGCAACGACGTGTGGGCGGCAAGCGGAACATAGACATATGATTCGCAAAAAAAAAAAACATAGGCATCACGGATGCATATTGATCCAGCCCACGCACGGTCCGTCTAACGCAAACACGCAATGCCCTGAAATGGAGGTCCAACAGTGAGCGATTCTGTCGTCCAGCCCACACTGGTCTCCTTCCCGGTCCTTACTTACCTCGCTTTTGTACAAACGAGGCCCAAAGACGGAGTACGTCGTTTAGAGCTTAGGCTGCGCCAAAATGACGCAGTAAAGCACATATGGCCGGCGCTTCACCAGTTGTGCTATTCACCTAAACTGTAGCGCGCAAGACCGGCTGGCGCTTTGCTAATCACATACAAATTCTCAAATTCAACATATAGAGACACAAAAGACTCTAAAAACCGCGGTGGCTGCTGCGGGGCGGCGCTGCTGTGCGCGTTCGGCCGCGGTTGAGCATCAGGTTCCCGATGGCTGCCTAGGGTTTGGCGTGGGCGGCGGCAGAACACCTCCACCGGTGGCCGGGCGGCCGTGTAGGGAGGGGTCAGAGGGGTACTCGTAAACCTGTCCATCGCTGGAGGGTCACCGACGGCAGTGTAGGGCAAGGGGCCATCGGGGGGCGTATACACGGGCAAATTTCAGCGCAGCAGTTGGCTCTTCGAGCGAGAGACAGAACTTTGCAGCGCGCCGCAGCAGGCACAACAAATATGGAGCAACGGATAGCGAAATATGTCGCGCGCAGACGCACTCAACTATGTTGTGCATGTTGGAGCGGTCGAAAGCGCTCTCGGTGCGCTATAATAGTGGTTTTTACTGCAAGTGCGTTATATGCAGCGCTCGTTGGAGTTGCTCTAAATGGAGTCATTAACAATAAAAAAATGCTACGTAAGAATTTCAAAAAATATGCCAAGTTTTGCTAAATAATACGCTGCGTTTTGGGCTAAATAAACCACAAAAATTTGGATAAAAAATGCAAGATTTTGATCCTCGTGTTTGTACTTTTTGTGTGTAGATGAAATATGATATGTAGATTTGTTTGTGTGTTTTTTCAGATTTTTTTTTAGATCTAAGTATAGGACTTCTTTAGAATTCATGCAAGAAGGACTAACTCCGCTTGAGTAGCAGCAGGCGTTTTTGGATGATTGCTAGTACGCAGCAAAGGAATTAGCAAGGGTAGAGTATGAGCACATCAATAGAGAAGCTAATCATGTGGCCCATGAATTAGCTCGTATGGCTAACTAGGTCGCTTAGTTCTGTGTTTGGATGACAAATCCCACTTCTAATATTGTACCTCTCTTGGTTAAAGATCTAACCTGTATTGTTCATGAATGTAATGTACTAAGTTATAAAAAAACTCAGATATGACTAAGACTGCCACGGTAGATCGATATAGCCAAAAAGAACATTGTGTGTTGTTTCAATTTTGTGTTTTAAATAATAGAAAAACACCAATTTGGTCTACAAACTTGCCACGACTGGAAGTATTGGTCACAAAGTTGCAAAACCCAAACCGCGTAGCACAAACTTGTCGAGTCGAACCTTTTGGTCACTCCATACCGACGCCATCCCAAACATGATGGCGTGGCATGTCGGAGTCATGATCTTAACGCAGGAGCATGGACATTTTTTTCCAAAACACCATGGAGCTTATTTCCTTCTCATTATGTCGTCCCGATGGAGAGCAGACGATGCGCGAAGAACCAGACCTCCCCGCGCGATTCAGAGGGAGACGAGGCTCCTCCCGTGGGTTTGTTGGCAACAGAGGTGCATCATCATCATGGGGGAAGATGGTGGTTGCGCCGACAACATATCAAGTGCCCGAACCCGCACCCCCGCTCCAGACTACGGTTAGTTCTTAAATTTGGTGTAGATTTCACCTACTCTAGTTTATTTAGACGGAACGTGCGTCCTAGATAGCTGCGATTTAGGCCTCATCACCATTCAATTTTGTTGCAACGTTTGTAATTTCTACATTACCAATCTAGGGTTTTTGATAATAGGATTTTTTGTTGCATGTATGTAATGTTAGTATGTGGCTAGAGAAATTTAGTGTTGAGCTTCATAATGGTGGATATTTTTGTGGCTGGCACAAATCGTACCTATTTAGATGGCAAAGTGGAGTTCTTTGATGAATATTATGCACATAGTTGGTGTCAGGATGGTATAGATTATATGATCCTAATGATTGGAATGGGAATGTGTATTGGCTGAAGCCAGGGAAAACAATGACATATGGACCAAAGTTGCATATATGGGATATGCATGCAAGGGGGATGATACCTGCATCTATGTTCTGTAAGAATCTTGTTTTATTTGTAGATCATGTTAGCTGACGACCCACAAGTATAGGGGTGTATCGCAGTATTTTCGAGGGAAGTAAAACCCAATTTATTAATTCGACACAAGGGAGCCAAAGAATATTTATAAGTCTTAACAACTGAGTTGTCAATTCAGCTGCACCTGGAAACAATTTTGCTCACATCAGTTTATCAGTAGCAACAGTTTTGTAGTAGCAATAGTAAAGTAATAGCAGTAGTAAAAGTAAAGACAGTACTAACAATTGCAGTAAACAGTAGGATTAAAGCGCGGTAGGCATAGGGATGGATGCACGGGCGTTGCATGGACAAGAAAATTTATATAGCAATCAAGATATAGGGCATTTGAAGACAAATAAGATAAAGCGTCATAGTACTAAATAAGCATAGGCATGTGTTCCATATATAGTCATACGTGCTCGCAATGAGAACTTGCACAACATCTTTTGTCCTGCCAACCCGTTTGCATCAGGGCCTCAAGGGAACTACTGGCAATTATGATGCTCCTTTTAATAGAGCACCGGAGCAAAGCATTAACACTCCGTGAATACATGTGATCCTCACATCAAAACCATTTCCTCCGATTATCTCGATTGTTGTCACTTCGGGGCCTTTGGTTTCGGACAACAATATGTGTATACAACTTGCAGGTAAGACCATAAACATTAATATCATAATGAATCAATAACTTGTTCAGATCTGAAATCATGGCACTCAGGCCCTAGTGACAAGCATTAAGCATAACAAATTGCAACAAAGTCAAAAAGCACTAATAATAGATACTAGGCACCATGCCCTAACAATCTGATGCCATTACATGAACGATCTCATTCAATCCCTACCATCCCCATAGCCTACAACGGGGATTACTCACTCATAGATGGGGGATACATGGATGGTCGATGAAGAAGCGATGGTGATGATGATGGCGATGATCTCCTCCAATTCCCCGTCCCGGCAGGGTGCTAGAACGGAGTTTCTGGTTCCGAATCGTGGAATCTAGTGGTGGCGGCGCAGCGGAACTCTTTCTGGAAAAACGTCGAACCCCCCTTGGTTTTTAGGTCAAGAGGCAACTTATAGGCGAAGAGGGAGGCCGAGGGGGTGACCGAGGCGGACACACCACCCCCAGACACGGCCTGGCCTGGCCCGCGCGGCCAGGTGGTGTGGGCCCCTCGTGGCCCTCCTCCGTCTCGTCTTCTGGCTCCGTGAGTCTTCTGGTGAAATAGGATTTTTGGCATATTTTCTGCAATTTTTCCTGATAGTTGAGTTTCTGCACAAAAACTAGACACCAAGGTAATTCTGCTGAAAACAGCGTCAGTCCGTGTTAGTTGTATCCAAATCACACAAGTTTAGAGGAAAAACAATAGCAAAAATGTTCAGAAAAGTAGATACGTTTTGGACGTATCATTAGCCTTCTGGCATCTAAGCACATACATCATGATGTTGTCATAGCTAGAAACCCATTGCCTGGTGTTATGAGTCTAGCCTCCCAATCAAAATTGGAAAGAGTAGGGATGTGAAGGAGGAATCACCTGCTGCAGATAATCATGCATCTGATTAATATTGTTGACAATAACTTTGATCTTCAGGATATTGAAAATCAAGGAAATGACATTGACTACTAGAGGTACAGGAAGGACAACTGCTACTGTCAATGTGACAAGAACTAGAGGAAGGGGAGGAAGAAGAAAAGGAGAAGCAAGATGGATGCTTCTTGGAGATGAGGGTGCATCAACATCTGCAACTCCTGTAGAGGAGTTCCTGAGTATTAAGATCAACATCACCTAGAAGGCACCTGGAGACTTCTATGACTGATGTGTATTATGTAAGGATCTGTGGATCAAACATGTGTGTGTATTTTGGGAGAGCTGATAAACTATATGATATTTTGTAAGAATATGTGATACAATATCTATGCTGGATTGCACCATGAATTCAAACTACACTATCAATTCAAATTGCACACCGAAATCAATTTTGAATTACACAGTCAAACTTTCATTACAATATTGCTGAATTTAAAATCCATCCAATACAACACACTGAATCCATCCATTACACCTCGCAAAATTTAAATCATTGAATTTAAAGTGCTAATAGAATCCATTACAACAAAGACTCAATTTAATATGCATTAAGTGAATCCATTAGAACTAGCTGGATCAAGAGATCTCCTAAAGCAACTACAATGCACTGCCAAACCGACGATGATACCACCAATGCATGTACCAGCAAGAAGGGTGGTTGTCGTCGTGCTATCGTCGAGGCCAGTTTCATTGACCCTAACACACCATGTTGTGAAGCAGTGAATGCGCGTTGTGTGATGCTTGTCGTTAGACAACGATAGAGCAGTTACATCGGTGACGAGGGGGAGACCTATCCAGCACCTCCTCGACATGCACAAGGAGCATGTACATCAGTGTGCGCCAATGTCATCGTTCTACTGGTGTTGGCTGATAGGGAATACGCAATAGAAAAAATTCTCACATGTGCGCGAGCAAAAACCAAGATCTAATATAGTAGATACAAGTAACGAGATGAGTAAGATCATCATAACCTTGATGAACATGGGGAAAAAGTTTACAACATTGGTTGATGAAGTCCTCCTCGCGATCCAATCCGATCAAGCACCGCAGCGGACGTTACCTCCGACATTAGCACATAAATGTCTTGGTGACGTCTCCTTCTTCTTGATCTAGCAAGATTAAAGGGAGAGTTAAATGGGCTCTACACTAACTGCATGAACGGGTCGCTATGGTAGAGATTCTTGTGTGAAAAGCTTCGCCAACATGCATGAACGAGGAGGAGGGGAGTAGCTGGGGTAAGGGCCAGGGTTTGGTGTGCTACCCCATGCACCCCCTCTATATATAGGCGTGGGGCACAACCGAGGGGGAGCTCCCCCCAGATGGTGGCCGGCAGGCAAGGGGGCTCACCCCCCCCCCCCCCAATGCACCGTTCCCTCCTTTCCTTATCTTGGGGCGCCTAGGGTTTCCCCCTCCCTGGCCGCATGGGCCAAGAGGGGTGTGGCACCATGGCCCATGTAGGGTTGGGGCGCCCCCTTTTAGGCCCATCTAGACCCTCCATGGCATGTGGTCTCCACTGTGGAACCCAGTAGAACCTTCTAGAACACACTGATACTCTACTGAAAAATTCTAGAACTTTCCTGAAACTCTAAAATCACTTTCCATATATAAATATTTATGTCCGGACTTCTCCGGAGCTCCTCGTCACCCGAGACACCGAACAATCTTTGGTTTCACCATTATGAATATCCAAGAGATACACTGGCATTACCAAACGTTAAGTGTATGACCTATGGGTTTGACAAATGCAGACATGACCAATACACCTCCCTAATCAATAACCATTAGAGGGACATGGATGTCCTCAATGACTCCCACATATTCAAGAAGATCTTTATCGGTTTGAACCAGGATGTCGGGGATTGAAACAATCATGTATATCATTCCCCTTGTCTCGTGATATTATACTTGCCCGAGATCAGTTCATCGATACTCCATGAGCAACACCTTGATCATTATATCTCGTTCAATCTCGTTAACGGAAGATACTCTTTACTCGCATCATAATACAACATCCCATGATCAAACTCATTAGTCACGTGCTTGCAAGTGATATAAGATGTGTGTACCGAGGGGACCCAGAGTATATCTCTATCACATATAGGGACAAGCCCGAGTCTTGATTCATGCAACTCAATAAGTACTTTCCAAAATATGTGAAAAACACCTTTGTAATTACCATGTTACGTTGTGACGATGGATGCCCCCAAAGCATTCTTCAGACACTAGTGAATAACATAATCTCATAGTCTATGGATTAGGATACTTGACATTTATCAGGTTTGGCAATTTAAACTTTGTGACGCGATCTAATTGCTTTGCGTAGTTGGGTCTTTCCATCATTTCGTTCTCCTAATGCAAGGATTCCGTTATTAATTGACACCACATGTCCATGGTTAGAAAATCATAGCCATCATTAACCAATGAGCTAGTCAAATATAGATTTACTAGGGACATTGTGTTGTTTATAAAACCACACATGTATAATGTTTCCGGTTAATACAATTATAGCACGGAGTATAAACATTCATAATGAACATGAAATATGGTAATAATAATATTATTATTTCCTTTAGATCATTCTTCGGTGTCTCAGGGTCATCGGGATCAGAAGAAACCACCCAAGGCGGTGGAAGAGCTTCAGGGAACTCTACCTTGACTTTCTTCAGAATGTTGCACAGATCCGCTAGCCAGGTAAACAAGGTGATAATCCAATGGTCAGTACGAGGCTCAATCATGACGAGCTTTTCGTCTAGCTTAGCCATGAGCTCTTCCACCACCTACGTGTCCCATCCATTCATAGGAAACCCCTCCACGCCAACCTTCGAGTAGTACTCGAACTTGGACGGCTTAGTGCCGCAAGTCCTACTACAATGGTGGAAGTAAATCTTGGTGCCGCTGCACGACAGGTGATGGGATAGGTGCAACACGCATTCACAATCCCCGTCGGAGGCAAACTAAATGAAGAAACTAACCTCCAAGCGGCAACATGCACGCGAGACAGCGCAATGCGCCTCCATAGAGCCCCCGACGACACCTGGGGACGAGGTTAATCCACTGCAACCATACTGTGAGTACGAGAGATGGCGATATGGCCTTCCTCCGGACTCAGATCCGGCTCACCGCACTGGAAAACCTCCTTCAAGAATCTCCCCCAAACGATCATGGTGTCAAGATGTGGATCTAGCGATTTAGGGTTCTACATAGAATGAGAAATGGGTAACTTGAATCCTGTTGTTGATAGCCATTTATAGACGATGACATTTTACAAAAAAGTCCAACGGAAAAAATCTAGGGGGGTTTCCAAATAAAATAGACGCAAATGGCTCAAACGTGCAGTAGTACACGTGTTGACTTAACGGTGTTTGGGATGGCGCTGTCACCGAGTGACCAAAAAGTTTGACCTGGGCAAGTTTGTGCTCTGCGATTCGGATTTTGCAACTTCGTGACCAATGATTCCAATTGTGGCAAGTTTGTAAACCAAATTGGCGTTTTTTCTTTTTGAATAATGACAACAATTCCTAAGTTGGCATCAGAGTTAGGGGCTGTAAAACAAGTATGAGCTCAGTCAACTGTTCGATTCATGCTTGTATACTTGGTTCATAAACACACTGATTCCAGGAAAAATACTGATGATAGACTGGGTTGAGAATGCTGCACAGGCATATCATCATTCTTCCTACACAGTTCAATTTGAGGTTCATAATCCTCAGAAGTGCCGGTTCATTGTATCTTGTTGAGAATGGACGTATCCGGTATGCAAGACAGGAAGAAAATTGCACATACACGTCAATGCTTTTGTTAAAAATGATGCATAAGGTGTCTGCTTTATGGCAACATCATCTGCAGTTTAGGACGCTGATAATCTATTCAGCCTACCAACTTGATGTGACTCTCAATGCCGTCAGTATCCACCAAATTTCTCTGGAGATAAGTTTTGTTCTGAATCCTTTTTTTTTCAACAAGTCAATTTATAAGTACAAGATGGTTTCACTACTCATATTATCCCCCTTGCTAATATTTTGGAAGAAACGGAAAATTTGCAACTTCGCATGGTTGTGTTGTCTATCATTTAGATTATCAGAGATGCTGCTGGAGCACCTAATATTCTTACCAAACTGGAGAATCAGATAAACTGTTTGACCATTTTTCAGGTTTGCACATAACCTGTAGTGCATGTTAGCAGTCAATCGAGTGTGTGTAAACTTAAGCTCTATTTTGCTTCTGGCTAGAGTAGGTATTACTATTCTGGATATGAGCAATACTCTATGGCTTCAAGAACTGAAATAAGATGAAAAAATAGACCTGCAAAATGGGGAGCAGATAGATTTTAACTGGCCTAAAATCAGTGCAGAGGTGCCTAAAAGAAAGCGGCATATTGTTCTACCTTCCCAATAGCACCAGAGCACATCAACTTGGTCACTGTCCCAATCAGAAACATCCAACAGGAACAAAATGTGGGCCCTAGGGCCACATGGCAGCTACACATTGTGTAGTAGTTCTCCCGATTGGTGATCTAAGTTTCTCCATGTTCGCGTCAGAACCACATCATACGGAGTACTAGTAAGTTGAGACGACAGTAAAACGCTGTCATTCCTCAAGGTTTCTAGCACAGGAAGTTCAGTAAAGCTAGTCAGAGTAGCTAGGGAGAGGGCACGTACTGTACATTCTACCTGAACTAAAAATGTTCAGTTCCTGTTATTTCTGAAATAGCTTTTCGGAATCACGACAAACACTGCAAAGAATTCTGCCATATCCTAACAGTCAGATCAGAGCTTGTATCCATCTCTCTCCCCCTCTAATTCACTCGGAACTCGGAAGAATAAACAAATCAAACAAGGAAGGTTTGCATCAAATATCTAATTTAATTTAATGCTTGGTAATGGCATATCTCCGTTGGTCGATCGACGCAAACATCATCATCATCCTAAATACAGTAACAACTTACAGCGACAGAGAGAGAGGCCGGGGGCAAAAATTTCAGACTTGGCTCTAATGGCAAGCGGCTGATGGATCAGAGACAAAAGCCGTCCTCTTGGAAGGTGCTGAGAAGGAAGTCGTCGACGCCGTGGAAGAAGGCGTCGTACTCGTACTTGTCGTCCATCTCCCCGAACGCGCCAGCGAGCCCTTCCACCTCCTCCTTCACCGCCGCCTTGGCGGTCTCAGTCATCCCCCAGTCCTTCATCGTGTCCCCAAGCCCCTCCCCGAACGCGTGCGCGAACACTTCCTCCTCCGTCGGCGCGATGTACTCCTCTTCCTCCTCCTCCTTCACCTCCGCCTTGACGGCCGCCGGGGCGACGACGGCGCGGCCGGGCGACGAGCCACCGGCCGCCTCCCGGGACGACGAATCCGCGGAGGCGCTCTCGGCGGAAGAAGACGAAGACGCTCCCTCTACTCCGCCCCCGCCGCCCCTGACGCCGCTCGGCGGCTTGCCGGTGAGCCGCTGCACGAGCTCGCGGAACTGCCGCGCGTCCGTCTTGATCACCGTAGGCTCCACGACGTGCACGATCCTGATCTTCCGCGGCGGGCCCTTGGCGATGGCGTGGGAACACCGGTGCGTGCCCATCGCCGGTGGCGGCGCCGCACGGGACGGGTGCTTCACGGCGGAGGAGTGCGGTGCCATCCTCCAGAGATGCGAGGAATTAAGACGGTGGCTTTAGGAAGGACTGAAGAGGAGGCTGCGGCCTGACTGCCTCAGGAAGTTTATATAGACCCACCCTGTTTTCTGAGCCGTCGGATGCTGTGGCTACCTCTATCCAACGGCTTTCATAGAAATATATATACTCTCTTGGTCTTAAAATAACTGATTTCGATTTTCATAGATTTCTATATATCGATATATTAAAACCTGCGAATGTAGACAAATCTAAATCACTTATTTTAGGATGTATAAAGTATTACAATTTATTTATGGTAGTGTATAATTTTCGCACTAATTTAGTACGTATACCATATGTTTACAAAGATATACCTGGATTTAATGCCTGTCATTTTTTTCTATACACGTGTTCAAGTGATATTCTGCATTCTGAAATTATGTGCAAGCCAACCGCTTCCTAAGATGTAGCACATGTTGAGGAATACTCGAATGATGTTTAGGAATATTCTTTTGAATTAAAACATATACATATATATTTATATTATGAACATATAATCTTCATGTGCTACTCTGAATTTTGTCTTGTTTTAAAACAATGGTACAATGTGCATCCGTGGTTCTTCAGATCTTCCTGAACTTGGAGGTGCTACTTCTGATTTCTTCTTTTCAGGGAAAAGGAAAAAAAATCAGGGATGCAGATATGAACCTAGAAGCAGCAAATCCGTCCTAGTTACTTACCTGCCCCTTTTGAAGGGATTGATCCATATCCAAATCAGGGACAGGTATACATCGTTCTGGAAAAATCCATTATTTCAATCAACTAATTAATTTCTCCCGTTGTACTGTTTCCTATTTTGAAATAGGCCTTCCTTTTTTCTACCGTTACAGGAAGCAGTTTTTTTTCTGTTCTATCGGAAGAGATATACACGTCCATGCATGCCACAGGAAATCTTTTTTTGAGATCTCGTGTCATCTGAAATCAATGCTGCATATTCGGTGATAAGATCGTAGGTAAAATATTACGATTTAGTGATGTATCTTTTCTTAGCATCACTTTAAATGCTCTAAAATTATATGTTTTTCTGCGAGGAAAGGCTCTAATGAGTGTTTGGCTCACGGGAGCATATAAACCTATTATAAAAAAACTGCACCAATTTTTTTTTCAAAAATTTAGAAAGAAAATTTTGCATGGACATCCATACATTCTATTTTTCGATACAAGTTTTGGAGAGAAAAGAATGTTTTATATGGCTTGTATAAAAACACAAAAAAATGTCCGTAAATAGTCGTGTTGGAGCATCGGAAATGTCTTTTTACACGCGACACAAAAATAATTTTTTTCACAAAAACTTATATGCGGACATAAAAATGTCTGGATGGACGTGTGATTTTTTCTTCTAAATTTTCCAACATTTTTTTAAAAAAATTAAACAATAGATTTATTTGCACCCCTGTGCCGTATTGGGTTTCCGCTATATTTCGTTGCTTTCTTGTACGGTCCCATAGAAGTTAAACTAGTACGGTACTACTTACTCTAGAACGAGAAAGTATATACTCTAGAACGATAATCTTATTTCAAACTCAAACGTGAAGATATAATTTTTATGCGATATAACGAATACAATAATATTGTTCTGGTTGATAGTTAAAGTTGAAGTCATGATTTTTTCTCAAATGCAAATTCGATGCTATAAATTGTATAGCACTTACTAAACGTACTCCCTCTGATCGATAATAAGTGTCCCTCATTTAGTATAAAGTTTGTACTAGCTTAATAGAAAATGAGCGACACTTACTATAGAACGGAGGGAGTACAATATTACAGGTTTAATTAATTGATAGTCAGAGTTGGATCTGAAATATGTAGACAGCATACATTTTTAAGACCTATGCTTTAAACCTAGAGGGGTCAGGTTGACACAAAAAATGGAAAAAAAAAAGCAAGACTATTGAAGGGAAGACTAGTACACAAAGTCATAATCGAGGTGACAAGGACGGGAAAAACTTTTGGACAATCAATACGCATGCAAGTGTATACATATTTTTCCAGTGACAACGAACTCTTTTTTTTAGAAAAAAAAAACGAGGGACAACCAACTCTAGGCAATTGTACACAAATCTGTGATGTGTGCCTGCACAGCAACATATACTACTAGCTGGTTATCCCGGACGTTGTTCAACCCCTTGAAAAGACGGAGCAAGTTATCTTAATTTGCTAGTAGTAGCTTTGTTTTCGATTAAGATTATGGTTGACTTCAGCTTTTATCCGTCGTAATTAAAAGAGAGCAATACGGTTGACTTTTAGTTGGGGTATGAAAACAATAGGGTAGACTTCACCTTGATGGTCTATGAACCCAGTGGCAGAGTAGGCGAACAACCCTATATATATATCCAGGTAAAAAAGGCAGACCGGAGACGAGGCATGATCACCACCTTTGTGCAAATAATAACTAATGTTACACAGTGAATTGATCAACAAAATAAGCCATTTGAATGCGTGGCTTCACATTCACCTCGTGGATACACACACGTACGCGAGTAACACGCTGAGAAGAGAATACACTACGCTACACGAGCCGACGTACGACGCCCCTGTACTAGTATATATCTGTTTAACTTTGACGTGACGCTGCAACGATCGACCTCGTTTTTCTTGGCGAGTCCATTTGGTAATCTCTCTCGGCGGCGTCCCTGTCACTGTTAGTGTTTCCGTGTAGTTGTGAGTCGCCATGACAGGGTCCGGCGTTGCATATGCAAGTGGCGCTTAGCTGACATTAATCCTCGCGCGCGGTTATGGACTAAATTATGATATGACAGAGCGTGAGTCGTTGATGTCCAGTTTGCTGGATAGGATATATGGTGGTATATACGACAGTGGTATTCCGTTCCGGTCGGCAGAGCCAGGAGCCTCTCCCCCATAATCTGACTTGTCGTAGGGAGCTTAATTTCTGATATGTAATAATTAATGGAGACTGATCAGTTAATTTGCTAGGTTGGGCGCACCGGCCGTGCAGGGCCGACCTCGTCGTTCTGATTCAGATTAACTAGTAAGAGCTGGTGGCCATGATGAAGTTTAATTAGCGCAGTGCATGCATGTAGAGTTGAACACGCATGCATGTCTAATGTCTTGATCAATTTACGTGTCCAAGATGGAATTTGAGAAGTTTTAGGGGGAAATTGAATTACTGGAAGAAAAAAACTACAGCTGGCTGTCAGGCCGCGGCATGCATGCATGTTTGCGGCCTGAAGACTCTGCATTGGCACCGGTAACGAGCAGTGCGTGAGTGATCTCTGCGCTCCAGCTGGCAGCCTACGCGCGCGGCAGGGAGGTCGCTAGCCAGTAGCCCGGCCGGGCGGGGCGGGGGTCACGCGGTCGGAGTCGGGAATCGGGGTGGTTCTTCTGTTCTTCACCGGGTGCGTGCGTGCGTGCGTGCGTGCGTCCGGCGGTGGGCGAGAGCGGAGCAGGTGATGGCGAGGCGATCCGTGGGCATGCAGCAGGTGAGGCGCGCGAACACTTGGGCTGACACGCACTCGATCGATCGGTTCGGTTGGCTTGGCTCATTGGCTGGCTGTCCCGCCGCGCCGGTGATTCAAGCCGTCCGGCCGGCCGTTGCGAGCCGCGGCCTTACCTTTCTTTTCGTGTGACCCCGACGTACGCCGCGCGCGCGCGGGTATGGTCAGTCAGGTCAGCGCCGTACGTGCAAGCGCGCCAACAGTCAGCCAGCTGCCCCCGCCACGGGCCTGCTCCGCTCGAGCTGTCTGGCTCTGGCCGGGGCGTTGCGGTGGCGGGGGGTGACGACCGCGCGAGCGTGCGGGGAAGGAGAGGAGAGGAATCCGTCTGCGCGCGGTACGTACGAGGTGGTTGGTTCGTTGGGTGGGGATTCCAGAGCTAGCGGCCCGAAGCTCGTGCTCCGGTATCCCATGCGCCCATGCGCGTCAACGTACCTGCCCACCATGGTTCCAGATCGTGCGAGGATCGATCGATCGACCCAAAGAACAACCTCCCATTTGCATCAGCAGCCGCGCGCGGAGAGCGCGTGACCAGGAGGGGGCTGCTGTCTCTCGCTGTTGCGTCAAAATAGAGCCACCGAGCGGCGGCCCAACGTAGAAACCTATTACCAATTTCTCTCCATACACCTTCTGGCCCATTTGACAACTGCTCGTGACTGACTCAAAACAAAAACATAATAAGTAGTACTCCTTTATTACATAGCACAGTGGATCAATCATCCTACAAAACCTATAGCTTATTTTCATTTTTCTCGCTTCTCCTTGCCTATGGCAGATTCTAAATAAGAGTGTGGTTTTCAAATATATTTTTTTACAATCAATACCATGATATATTTAAAGTAGAAAATAGTACATGGTTGAGATACACAAGCTGTCTTTAGCGGTTAAAATATATATGTGACGTGGGGTTAACACGTTAGTGTCCATGGTTGATGGACTTGGGTTTCGAAGAAGAGAAGAGTACTGGAGACTTCGTTCGTCTAGCAGGCAAGCAAATCGGAGACACGAGGTTTACCCAGGTTCAGGCTCCCCTGGAGGGAAACCCGACTCCTGCTTGTCTGCTCTTGATTACCGATGAGGCGAAGGTTACAGGGGTGCCTTGATGGCGATGGAGCGCAGATGTAATCTGCCGAGTGTTTGTGCTAGGGTTTGCGATTATCCTTCTATTTGTTCCCTTCTGGCCTTTATATGGGGAGGTCATGTCTTAGGATATGGCCGAGTCAGTTACAAATTAGGATTTATCCCTTTAATTTTCTATCTAAAACTCCCTATGCTTCCCAAGGAGCCGCATCCTTCATGGGTCTAGGCCACCCAAATATTCATGAGCTTTATCGTCGAATACGGATCACCAGATGGGCCTCTGCTGGACCAAACCGGGTAGGCCAATGTTAGACACACGTAGGGCATACCTATATCAATATGTCTAAGAGAAATTAGCAAATCATCTAGGTCTTCAAACTCTTTATTCTTCTATTACACAATATTGTACCTTTTTTAGAGACAACCGAAGAAAAATGACATAGGTATCAAGCCACAAACCTATAAGTACCAGGGAGAGTTCTCCTATAATTTTTATTTGAGCTACAATGCCAAAAGACCGCCAATGTATTAATAATCATCAGAAATAGTTCGAAGAAACCTAAAATTAATAAAAATTACAAATGCCCTTAGACCACCTAGGGAGGTGAGACTCTAGATCAATTTTTTTCTTCATCTCTCTCTCCCATTGCATCCTAGGCACCATACTTGGACTCCGAGAATGAGGTTTTATTTTTTCTGTATCATAGATTTATCTGTATCTAACGGTGATGACTTGATGACAGAGATAAGGTCACAACAGAGAATTAACATAATCATGGCTTTGTCTCTGTCCTACAGATGGCTATCACCATCCACTTGCCTAGGTCCATGTTGTTTTGATGTTGCAGAATGGGGGCGATAGCACTTATTAGGCTCGTCTCAATGGTAGTAAGCTCAATTCGGGTGTCCAAGTGTGTTATGGGCAGGAGTCTCTCTTTTGTGCACTCTCGGTCTTTTGTCCCGATAGCATGGCAGTGAAGAATGACGACGAACTTGCATTAGCCTTTGATAACGTTTGAGGTTCCTAGGTAGGTGTCATGGCATGGTAGACTACCGAGAAGCAAAATGTAAAGGTACACAAGTTATCTTAAATATTTCTTCCACCACGTTTACGGAGATCCATTGTTTGCAATTTTTTGTTTTTCACTCAATACAATTGATGCATTGTACTACTACTTTATCTAGTTAATTAATTAGAATATATAAAATTCTTATTTGAAAAGAAGGTACGTGCTTGGATGGCTAGGAGGGTGTTATATTTTTGTAGCCTGTATATATAGGATCACATCTCAGAGATACGATGGTATGCGCCTATTATGAGACAAAATTTTGTGTGATACTCAATGGTGATTTCATCGACGTTTAATCTCCATGACGACTCTGGGTTTTAGTAGTAGACGTTGTATAAGTGGATGAGTGGATGGAAGTGTGGTGGTACTTCTTTTTTTCGGAAGAAAAAAGGTAACGTTCACAACCGACGTTTGAAAACTTTCTACGTAGCACTCTGCGCGCGCGCGGGGGCGTCCCGATCGAGTCGGTGCGCACCTGTGTTTCCATCTGAAAAAGAACTCCAGGCTGTACGTGTACGGGGCGCGTTCAGCTAGCGCAACGTTCCACGTCAGTCACGTCACTTATACTACAAACTCTAGAGAAAATCGGATCTCTGGGGCACCGCCACCGTTGATCCGGGAGCCGATCACAATCCGACGCCTCCCCGTTGCCGTATCAGATGCCACCCCGATCGATCGAACCGCCATACGAAAATTTCGCATACAGCCAATTAATTATGTTTCCCCACGTCGCGCGTCCCGATCGGGACGTGGGCGCTTTAATTTCCCTTCCATCCACAGAGGCCGGAAGCTTCGTGGAGACGGAACCGTGCGTGCGCCCAAACCTTGCGCGGTAAGAAACCGCGCGCGGCACGACGAACCGACCCCGGCCACGTCACCTCCTTCCCCCGCTTCTATCCTTCCTCCCGCTAGCTCCTATATAATCCCCTCTGCTTCTACTCCATCGACGTCCCCGTCACAGAATTTCAAACCAAAACTCTCGGAGCGCGCGCGGTAGCCTGCATCGATCGGTGCGTGAGAGCCATGGATGTCTCATCGGGAGACGCGCTCGCCGCCGCCCTGCCGGACCTTGGCTTCGAGCTGGTTTCTGTGGACTGGTTCGGCTACATGGACCTCGACCTCGATGAGTTCTGGGACGGCGCCGACGTCGGGTCCTTCCTCCCCGTGCCCGCCGGCAAGGAGGTCGGTTTGGGTTTGGATCTGGCTGACAGTGACGGCGGCGGGAGGGAGAGCTCGCCGGACTCCGTGGTGACCTACGACGGGGCGGCGTCGTCGGAGCCGGCCGGGGATAGCGGCGACGACGGGCGTGAGATGTCCGGGTACGTGAGCGAGCTGGAGAGGTTCCTCATGGAGGACGGCGACGATGACGGTGACGACGAGTACGTTGGACCGACACCGACGGCGGCGAAGGAGGATCTGGATCTGGCGACCGACAAGTATTTCCTCGGCGGTTACTATGTTGCGGACGACGGCTGCGCCGAAAACGGTGCCGACGGAGCGGAGGAGAAGTTGGAGCTTGCCGCTGACGGCTACTTCATCGACGACGACTTCTATGTTGCTGACGACGGATTCGCTGAACCGGCGGCCGGTGCCGGTGTCGACGATTCCCTGACGCTGGGAGCGGAGGAGGCCTCGGCGATTGCCGCTGATGACTACTTCTTCGACAACGACTTCTGTGTTGCGGACGACGGATTCGGCGATGCAGAGCCGGTGGGGCAGGAGGAGCTTGCTGCCGGCGAAGAGTACTTGTTCGACGACGACGACTTCTCTGCTGCGGACGACGGCTGCGCCGAACCGGCGGCCGGCGTGGTAGATTCAGCCTCGCCAGACGATCACGAGGAGGAGGACGACGGTTTTGCTGGTGGCGAGGACGAAGCGACCTCGCGGAAGCGCGCAAGGTACGAATGAATTGAATTGAATCGGTTTCGTTCATTCATTCAGTGCTAATTGCAAACTCTTCACAGTCTTCTCAATTAGGGACTGATCGATGTTATGTAGAACTGCTAATGCATTTGCAGAAATGGAACAACTTGTTCCGAACAACCTGTACATATTTAAACCATCAGTACTGTTAAAACCATGTGGGAATTTGTCCAAGTTTTTATTTTTCTACATGTTCGTCCTTTTTGTTTCATATATATCCGGAGTACAAGTACTATTTTCACATGTTTCAATCCAATTTGTCCACTGATTATTAGTATTTCTTGTGGATCGGCTGTCGAATTCGATCTTGCCTGACTCTGAACCATCAGTATATGCGTATTTTTGCTCTTTCGATAATATACAATCGCAGCGAATTTGATTAGTACTATGTCCGGTGATAATGGTATCCAGCGAAGCAGAGCTCAGGGTAACAAGGAGGCGTTGCATCTCGGTACAATTACATGGGTGCCGCCGACTTGCCCACCACCGGCTACCTCTCTCCGGTGTATGCGGCAGCGCATGGCTGTCGACTTGATCGACCAATCCACCTGCAGATCGAGTTCCGATCGGCTGGGAGGAACCGAATTGCTCTCGCCGCATGCTGCTGCTGCCTATCTCAGGTATTCAAACCGGTAGGTTGAAAGTTCAGAGTATTGCATATTCGTGTGGTTGAAAGTTCAGAGTAAATACGGCACATGGCACACATCTCAATTTTCTTTTAGCTTTGGGCTGGCTGGACCAAGCCATGCTTACGGCCCGCAGATCCCTTTTTGGTCCAAAGCCGTTGGCCCAGGGCACCACCCCCAACCCCCTTCGAGAAAATCCCCTAAAATTAATTCCACGTGGTCACGTCCAGAGAAATTCCCTTTTTTCATCACTCTAATAAAAACAACATCAAACTCTGAACAGCCCTTTCAGATTGTTAAGAAATCAACAATCCAGACAAGAGAATGATTTTACAGAATCGATGAGCCGTTTTGAATAACTAGATATCCGAAGCATAGCAAGAAACTTGGGTGGGAAGTGGTAAGAGAGTATAGAATTTACAATGGGTTAATCAGGTACGTTTCATAACAATACCAAATACAAGAAACACATCTAGTTTAGGATATTCTTAGAAAATATTCTAGATACAAGATAATATATAAATATAGGTATAAAATCTCCATAGACGTAAATAATCTAATAGTGTATTATAGGGTCCAGCTAAGAAACAAGGAACTAACAAATCAAGTTAAGTAGTAGGAGCTACCAGGTATAATGCTCGGAAATGACCATACGTTATCCTCATATAATGTTCTCACAAAATGTGGCCACAATGTAAAAATTACTAAGTTTTAATATTAATCCTGATGGTAGACGTAGATGCGTCGTGCTGACGGCGATCACCTCGATGCTTGTTCCATTTCTGACATGCATCATCATATTGTTCTTTCTTAGCTTCCTAGGGTTTTGTAGTTCGTGCATCAAATTGCAAATATTAGAAACCGATCTGGCATCAAATACCTAAGAATTTCTTTTAGGACCTTGCAAGTAAAATAACATGTATATCTGATATAGCTGAGATGGACGATCCAGTATTTTTCTTCTCTACTAAGTATTTTGGGCATTTTCTCTTCCAATGAACTTTCTCCTTACAGAAGAAACACTCAGCATTTGGGACAGGAGCAGACTTTGGTGTCTTGCCCTTGTTAGGCACGCGGGAGGTTGCGCCCTTCTTTTGTTGTCCCTATACATCTTCTTGAAGTGAGTAGTTTTCTTCACCATCATCACATGATTGGTGTCCTTCTGTATGTCTTTTTCAGCCACCTTCTACATCACTAACAGTTCTGCCAACAACCATCATACATGGTGTGTTCATGATAAAACCAACAAAGCTGGGTGAGAGTGATTTAAGGCTTATATCAGTTCCTAGTTTAGCGGGGAAGGGGACACCCAGTGCCTCCAACTTTTGAACGTACTCGTGTAACTTAGTTACATGAGCAGTAACTAAGCTTCCTTCAACCATCTTGTAGTCGAACAATGCCTGTGAGACCTCATATATCTCAGCACGGGCTTGCTTCTTAAACATGCCCTTCAACTCACTTACAGATTCATATGGACCCCAGTTCTCAAACCTTCTTTGAAGATCCCATTCCATAGCTGCAAGAAGGCAACATTGGATATCGATGTAGTCATCATTACATGACTGGAAAACATGTTATGCATTCTCTATCGTGTCATGAGCATGAGTGTGGCCCTTGAGAAGTAGTGGAGTGAAGGGTGATTTGGTAGGAGGCTTTGGATTGACCCGCAGACCAGTATATAAGAAGAGTTGATTAATTTTGCCTGGATTATTAAGAAGAGTTGATTGATTTCGCCTCATTGGATCATTATATACCTATTTAGTGACACTTGCCAATACATTCAATGTATTGACCATTCGTGGATGCAACGTTTCATGTTGCAGTTTTCTCTAAAAATGGTTGAAGTACGATGTTAGGGTTGCTAGTCTCCACTCAACATGTGTCTCCTGTGGTATTTATATGGATCTCCTTATCTTTTATTGGTCTTCCACTATTGAACTTTGTTTGTGAGGAGCTAGCCCTTCTGCTATGCAACTTGTATTAGACTAAGTTATATTCTGGATCATTCAATGTAATAGAATTATGACCTTTGTTTTGTGATATTACATCCTGAACTATGTGTGCTAGCGAGTTGATCCAGGGACTAGCACTAAATAGCATAGAGACTTGGACCCCTATCTGGTCGGGTCACTTCATATGGTATCAGAGTATTGTGTTGAGTGTAGGTTCGTGACCCTAGAACTGGTTTAGAAACTAGGAAAGACCCTAGGCAAATGAAAATATTATGTTGCTTCAAAATCTTTTATTTTGCATCTCCTTTAGTCTCGTATCACTTACCCTCATGATTTTCTCAGTTTCCAAAACTATAGAGGCCACCCTTAACAGTTCCTCGGGAAGAGATCACTAATGACCATTAGGGAGCTAAATGGTGCACGCTTAGCTAACTGGGCATTTTAATTTTGTCCTATGAGTGACTTCTTCATACTTCATGAAAATAATAAATAAAACTATTTTTAAAGTAGTAGTTGTGTGTCTGATTGTGTGATTGTTTGAATGTTGTTATTGGATTGGTGTTTGTTTGTTGTGATTAGGAAAATTGGTAGATTCTCTCTTAGATTTTTCTATCTATAATACCTGCTAGCCTAAACAGATGTCGTCGAGACGTGCCCCTGAGATGCCCCCGGGCTTAGAGAAGTTTCTAGAGAGGCAAGGACAAATGATGGATGGACAGGGTCAGATGCTAGAGTTGTTGGTGCAGAATTTGGCAAACATCAATAGCAGCAGCAGGAGCAACATCAAGTGCAGAATGGCAAACAGCAATAGCAGCAGTAGGAGCAGTAGGAGCAGCAGGAGCAACATCAGCAACAACAAAAGCAACAACAACAACAACAATAACAATAACAACAACAATGATGGAGGAAACAACAATGGCAACGGTCATAACAACAACCAGCTGCCGAATGTGGATAGACTCACTAGATTCCTTAGACTACGGCCTTCTAGTTTCTCAAGTTCTGGTGATCCTATCATGGAAGATGATTGTTTGCATTCTATTAGTAAGAACTTAAGTTACGATGGACTACACTGATGCAGAAAAGGTGAGGTTTGTTGCTCACCTATTAGAAGGTCCTACAACATCATGGTGGGAGAACTATCATATCACCCACCCCATTGAGGAAGTTAACTGGGACATATTCAAGGACGCATTCCGCTACATTTCACATCTCAGATGGAATTGTGGGCCTGAAGATGAGGGAATTCCACAAATTCTGCCAAGGGAACCGTACCATTTCTAAGTACATTGACGAGTTCAACCAATTGGCTTGTTATGCACCCCGATGATGTGGATACAGATGCCAAATGAAGAGAGAGATTCATGGCCATGCTGAATGTTGAGCTTGCAATTCAACTGTCTATTGTGTACTTTCCAAACTATCAAGCATTACTGGACAAGGCTATTATTCTAGAGAATCAGCAGACCTAGATGGAGAGCCGCAAGAGGAAGAACCAAAAGCATGTGATGCGCTCGACTTTCGACGTAGAGCTCGTTGGGAACCCCAAGAGGAAGGTACGATGAATATAGCAGCAAGTCTTCCCTCAGTTATGAAACCAAGGTTTAATCGAACCAGTAGGAGCAAGGAAACACCCCAAAGGTGTTACTAGCTGAGCTTTGGCAGGGCGCACTACCGGTGCTAGTAGAAACGTGGAGACCTGCACAACACAACCACAGAACTTTGTCCCCGAATGGAAAGAAGTAAAAGTTTGCAGAAAGTAAACACAAAGCAGTAAACACTTGCAGATTCTATGTAAAGAAAAAGGACCGGGATCCATAGTTCACTAGAGGTGGCTCTCCTTAGATAGATAATATGCTGGATGAACAAATTACAGCGGGGCAATTGAAAAACACCGAGAAAGCAATACATGCATATACTAGTCATCTTGACTCCTTTGAGACTTGATTGGGCATTACAACATAATATATAGACCGCCATCCAACTGCATCTATGACTAATAATCCACCTTCAGGTTATCATCCGAACCCCCTCCAGTATTAAGTTGCAAGCAACAGATTATTGCTTTACGAACTGCATGTAAATTAAACAATACAATTGTTCTATGAACAAAGGATCGTTGTTTTCTCCCTAGTAGCAATAGCACATCTAGTACCTTAGAGATTTCTGTCACTTCCCCAGATTACCAGAGGCATGAACCCACTATCGAGCATAAATACTAACTCTTGGAGTTGCTAGCATCTACTTGGCCAAGATAGCTACTAACAAAGAAAAGCATGCAAGATCTCAAATAACAAAGACATGATAGAATCAATAATCAATCTGAAATAGCATCTAAATATCCATCGGATCCCCGCAAACACAACATGTATGGATTACAAATAGATGATCTTGATCATGAACAGAGCTCACAAGATCTAAACATGAAAGCACAAAGGAGGAGAAACCAACCATCTAGCTACTATGTGGATCCGTAGTCCAAGGATGAACTACTCACGCATCACACCGGAGGCTTGCATGGTGATGAAGAAGGCCTCCAGGGTGAATTCCCCTCTCCGGCAGGGTGCCGGGAAGAGCTTCAGATCCCCCCGATCTAGGGACAGAGACGACGACGGCTACAGACTCTTTCGTGGATTTTTGATCGGGTACTTAGGGTTTTCGTCCCGAGGGCAACTTATAGGCGGAAAGAGAGGCCGAGGGGGTGCTGGGGTCGGCCAGACCACCCCCTGGCGCGGGCCAAGCCTGGCCGCGCGTCTAGGTGGTGTGGCCGGCCCCTGGCCCCTCTCCGTCTCCTATTCTGGCACTTGATCCCTTCCGGAAAAATAGGCAATTGGCTTTTGTCCCGTCCAATTCCGAGAATATTCATTTTCTGACTTTCCTGGAACCAAAAACAGCAGAAAACAGGCAGCTGGCACTGTGGCTCTTGTTAATAGGTTAGTCCAAGAAATCATAATAAAAGTACTCTAAAATTGGAACAAAACACAAGAAAGTGGATAAAACTAAGCATGGAACATCAAAAATTATAGATACCTTTGCAATGTATCAGCATGCCAAGTTGAATTCAGGGACACATCATGATCCAACCACTTGCTACTAGGATGTTGATAACTCAGAATACATTAAGCATGAAGGTCATAACCATCACCTCCATGTAGGAAATGGGAATAATCAACACAGAAGGAACATAAACCACGGGATGGGTAGTAGCAATAGAAATGGTCACCATCATGGCCAGAACCACCGCATGAACTCCAACAACAGGGACATTAGTCAAGTGGAGTGTTTTAAGTGCCATGAGCTAGGGCACTATTCATGGGACTCCTCTGAAGGAAGGAACGATGTCATACACCACTAAAACTACACCAAAAGGTATATCAACCAAGTGGAGTGTTATGTGTGCCATGAGCTTGGACACTATTCTTGGGACTGTCCTGAGAAGAATAAGGGTGTCGAGAACTATAAGAGAAGCAAGACAAATCCACCCCTGAAGTGACATGTGAACCATGTCAATGTGGAAGAGGTCTTTGAAGATCCAACTGCAGCAAATCGTAAGTTTTGACCAACTCCTCACCAACTCTTGGTTTTCGACACTAGTGCATCACATTCACTCATATCAAGGAGACAACAATAATTTTGGTGGATAGCCAACAGACTTCTAGCGAGGAGAACCCTCGAGAACCAACCCCATAAGATCATTCTTTTTAGGATGGTAGTGCCCTGGTCTATCTTGAACCTAAACACTTTCTTTATGGCCTTCTCGAATTTCAAGATAATAGACATGGTCATCTAAAATTGATATACTTATTAGAATCTAGTGAAAACTAAAAGTTGAACCAATTATTAGTTGGATGATGTGAGATCCAGGCACATGGCTTAATAGGATTAATAGGATTGAAACAAGTTGTAACTTCTTTTCCGGAAGCTCATTTGAAAAGAACTCTAAGGTTAAGCGTGCTTGGCCTAGAGCAATTCTAGGATGGGTGACCGACCGGGAAGTGGGTAACCGGGTGCGCATGAGCAAAGTGCGCAGAAAAGACTAGTGTTGGTCTGTGGGGCCAGTCTAGATATGCTATTAAGGTGTCAGGAGTGACACCCCCCGGGCCCAGGAGTGGACGGGGTGCTACAAGTGGTATCAGAGCCGACCCTTGCGATTACACGGGTGTGTGCGGGTCAGTGGCGGGACATGTGGAGCATGGCGCGTGTGGCCCGGAGTGGACACGGCATGGCACATGTGCCGACACTGGAGGCACAGACACGTGCCAAGAGGGAACGTTCCTGGGGTGTGCTTGATCGATGAGGGCATCGATCTTCTAAAGGGTGGGTGTATGTGAGATCCAGGCACATGGCTTAGTAGGATTGATAGGATACCCATATCAACAAGTTGCAACTTCTTTTCTGGAAGCTCATTTGAAAAGAACTCTAAGGTTAAGCGTGCTTGGCCTAGAGCAATTCTAGGATGGGTGACCACCGGGAAGTGGGTAACCGGGTGCTCACGAGTGAGGACAAAGTGCACAGAAAAGACGAGTGTTGGTATGTGGGGCTAGTCTAGATATCCTATTAAGGTGCCAGGAGTGACACCCCCGAGCCCAGGAGTGGACGGGGTGCTACAGATGAACATGATCAAATTCATAAACAAGGATGTGGCACTAGCTATCTTGCTTTTTATTAAAAGGCCATATGATTAGCTCTTGATCTTTGCTCTTCTTCAACACATTGATGATGTAATCCTCGACACTCCTTTCGTTATTATCCATGCATTTTAACGATGATATGTCGGGGTCGACGAGGACCCCTTTACGCTTATAGGTCTTGGCTCTCACAAAATTGAACCTACATATAAACACACACATATATGAACAAATTTAAACTGTATAGATAGCTACTAGTACCACCATGCATAATATATTGATGCATTGATTGTTAAATACTCACAATGATATGCATCTCACTATGCTAATGTCGACGTCATCCATGTTCAGCATGAGATACAAGTCCTCCCAATTCACGGTGAAATTAAGACCCCTATCATGTTGGTGAAAGTTTCCAAGGAAGAACCTAACAACAACTCCGCTCACTTGCTCGCTCTCTACCTTCTTGAAATTTTGCATGTAGTGCTTCAACAATTCAATAGCAGTGCCAAGCTCAGCAGCCACATCATGAACATCACCTTATATTAGTTCCCCCTAGATATTATGTCTCGTGTATCTCAGTCGTCGGCATCTGATGACCTGAGTCATAGTAATCTTGCAACTGCTGGTGGTTCATATCATTGGGATTAGTTGGCAGTTGGCGGTTGGTCTTCGCCTTTTTCCTAGTCTTGCCATTATTTTTGCCATTTCCCGTGGTAGTTTTTGTTTTCACCTGGAGTATTCTCTTATGTCCTGGACGATGCATTTGAGTGCATGAATCTAGGGACAACTGGTGGTGGCTTGTGAGAAGGTGCCCCTTGGCAGCCACAATAATCGTGGTTTTATCCATGGGCATAGTACCAAGGGCTTGTATAGTAGCTGTAAGCACTAGTGTATATGCTATCTTCGGAGCGAGGTCGCTTGTGAGACCAACGCCTTATTTGTACCAGTGGCTTGTACAACTGTTGCAAGCACTAGTGTCTCTTCTATCTTCGGGGCGGGGGCGCTTGTGAGAGCAACACCTTATTTGTATCAGGGGCTTGTACAACAGCTGCAAGCACTAGTGTATCTACTATATTTGGGGCGGGGGCATTCTGAGAGCAACACCTTATTCATACCAGGGGCTTCTACATCATCTAGAAGCACTAGTGTCTTTGTTATCTTTGGGGTGGGGGTGCTTGTGATAGCAACGCCTTATTCATTGGAGTAATTGGCATGTCAACAAGGAATGTGGTCTTGGTGTCCACACTAGTTGGGACTGTGATCTCTTCAATTCTTTAGCCTCGGGCACACTAGCGGGGTATGAGGTGCTTTGGCTTCTACATCAGGGAGTGTCTCTGGTATCTTCTGAGGGAGTGGCATATTCTGGGGGCAGCATCTTCTTGGGGTGGCATCTTCTAGGGGCGGCACTTCTTGTCAGGAGTGCGTCGTCTTATTTGTTGGAGTTGGCATAGCAACATTGCCTAAGGTCTTGGTGGCCACACTCACGGGCGGGGTACCCACCATCTCTTCGGTTTCTAAATGATCATCATCTTGAAAAGCCGGTGCTTTCTTGATCTTGGGGGTGAGTGCTGTTGGTGAGAGGTGTGTCGAGGACAACTTTGGCTTCTCAAGAAGGATATCTTCCTTGGGCTACCGGATGAAGCTCCCTTTTGCCTCAATCAAAGTCGTCATTTCTTCATTGGAAGGGACCGATAGAATGATCTCATTGAACCCCTTGTTGACATCATCAAAGCTAACCCTAGCAAAATCATCACCAAGAGGAGAGTTGTGTACCATCTGCCCTTTGCTTGAAGGATGCACTCGCGCCCACGCTGTCGGCTCGGGTCCATTCGAGCCGACTTTCCTCGCTAGTTGCTGGCAGATGGTGGCTACCTACAGAAAAAGTTTAGGTTAACCAGCTATGATGCCATATGCAAATGCATAATTCAATTGATGTACTACATAATTTTGCATGATCAACGGGTTTAATTACCTCTATGTGATCACCGGGATAGTTGATCGCTCCCCTACCAGTAGTGGTGATGGCTTGGGAAGAAGCACAACTACTCGAAATTACATCAGGGTTCAGAAGCGATGGTGGAAGTTGATGATGATCCTTCAACTCCAATTCCATTCTTATCTCTGTCAGTATTTCAGCTTTCATTTTATCTCACAAATCTTTTTCATGAAGCTCTTTCTTAGCTTGCAAGCACGTTTGTCCTCCAACTTCCAGTCACGTCTTGTGACTTCCTCACTATTAAGTAAAGTTGGCACAAATCTCGTCTTTTCATGAGATGTAGCTCTAGCTCTGGTCCAATCTCTTGCCCTCTCATCTTTAATTTCCCCAAATGGTTTCAGCTTCAAAAGTTAGCAGTTTAGGATCGAGTTTCATCAGAGTTAGGACCTTGTAGCATCTTAATTTAATTTATTAGCTAGAATGTGTTCTTCTGCTATATTTTAATTGGTGCCTCTCCACATGGTAGTAGCATTTAAATTTAAATTTATTATCTCTTTACATTATAGAGCAATCATGGGATCAATCATGGTAGTATGTAACCTTTTGATTAAAATTTATTAGCTCTTTACATTATTAAGCAATCATGTGGTAGTAACTAGTGATTTTGTATTTATTCGGCTCAGTTAACAATGTGAACCAAAATTCATATATTTATCCAATTCATATATCTTATATGATAGGTTTGAGCTAGCATGAGGCTGCGAAGAAAAAAAGAAAAAATGCGTGAGGTCACGAAGAACGAAGAAGAAAGGAAAAAGGCATGTGGTTGCGTCCGCTGAGGTGAAGAGGAGAACCAATCCTAAAAGAACTAGGGGGAAAGAGCTGCAACTGAAATGTCAGGCATCTCATCACCCCCCCCCCCCCCTCCCTCCCCAACCCCCAAAGAAGGGCAGCAGGGTTGCAGCTCCCAAAGCAGCATTGCCTAAAGAAAGACAAAGCTTGATGGAATTGCCAAAGCGCTAGTATGAAGCTCTTTGTTGGGATGAAAATCAGTATGAGGCTCAGAGAGATACCAAATGTCCGATGTCCCCGGATTTTTGCACAATAGTTCAACATAAGATCTATGAAATGGTTCTTCGACTTGAAACTAAGATTGCTCCTCAAAGGGCAATCGACTTTGGACACATCAAGGAAAACAAGGACAAATTTGTCAACATATTTAGAATTTGTGATCGCCTAGTCTTAGTGCAGATCATGGAGTTCAAGCGTGACTACAACGAACAAGTCATGATCCAATTCTATTCTACCCTCTTTGCTTATCACGATTATAACAGCTGGCTTTTCAACTCATTCGAGAAGGGAAAATACATGTGATTTTACCAAGGTTAGCATGGTTCTTATATTGTTGGGGTGTCAGACGCACACATGATATTAAGGTGTTGTAGCAAAGAATGCTTGTAGGGGAATACAATGTGAGGGAAGCCAATTCCATGTATTGATGTTTGGTTGTGCATGCGTTCTCTTGTTTTTCCATTTGATAATAATATCGGCTTACTAGTTCGTACTCACTGATTTGACAATCTGCTCATTTTAGCTGTCTTTTTTCAAGAATAAATGAATATATTGTGTCATGGGAGACGGTGCCACGCGAAAAGGAGATTTAGTTTTCATTGTCTACTTTGTTTATTCATCCAATTTCCTCTGGCATTGGCAGTGGAAGTTTATCTTTCTGTTACCAGTTCTCTGAGAGCGATGCTTTTCTACACTGTCAAATAGTGCCCATTCTGCTCTGGTGTTATTTATAAACCGACTAGTACATAATTTAGGCTTTGAAACTGATTGTACCACTAGTTTATCTGTTTCACAATTCCTGAACTATTCCGAGCAATTCATGCCTATATTTGAGCTGATTTTTTAACATAATAACCAACATATACCAACAGTAGATGGCGAACACTACATATGTAGGCTTATCAGAGGCGACCTACTATTTTTTTATCTCCACAAATGTGCAAAATGCACAAGCTTACAACACTTGGCAGCCATTTCATCATCGATGCTAATAAAGTAACACTGGTAATCTCTACTAAGATGGCCAAAAAAACAAAGGGATTTACTCCTAAGCTCTGTTACTCCCTTCTCCTATGAATGTGTACTAATCTCTTTGTACAAACAGGCACCGCTGCCAAAATAGTAATATGAAACTATACAATTGGTGAATATCCCGCCAGATGGCCATCAAGAGAAGTGTTTCAGCATCACGCTCAAGATCACCGACCACCTCTGCGAGTAGCGCTAGAATGCGAACCATGGGGAAGTCACTAGAGATGAGATATCACTCTCAAGATCACACCGATCACCTCTGCGAATAGCATAAGAGTGCAAGCCAGGGGGAAGTCACTAGAGATGATATATCACTCTCAAGTGGTCAACCGAGTGTCTGCTTTCTCTTTTGATATCCTCTCTTCTTGTATTTCCTCCAGTTCATCACCCTCACTCCGCTTACCTGCTTGCTCCTTCCAATACGAAATCAACTTCTTCAACCGCATGATTTCTTTTGGGGCAACATGCTTGCTCGTGTCATTGACAATGCATCGGACTCGTGAAGCATACCTACAAGGCCACAAATTGATTTCATATGAAAGGGCTAAACTGGAATGAAATTTTAAAAAATAAAGTCCCAAAACCATGGAACCAAAGGAAGTTATCATAGAAGGCATATGATATAGATTATCATAATATATGATAGAAGAGACTTAGATTATCACAGAGGGTATCTGAAATAGATTATCATATGTGATATAAGAAACTTGGATTATCACTGAAGGTACACGTATGATGCAAGACATAAATTATCATACGACCAAAGAAAATTCAGTCAAACTTTTCTAAGAAGACAATCAGAGCGATGCAGAGAGCAACAGCTATGTAAAAAAATGTTTAGAGAAAATAAAAGCAATAAAAATCCATACATGAGTGAGTTGTGAGTCTCCTCCAAGTTTGACTCTGCCGGTGAAACATTCACAAACATTAAGGTTTTCGCATTGCCTCCAAGTGAATCACTCATAAGCATTGTCAACTTATGGTTCCGGTAAGGTATATGTTGCCCATCAGAAGATAAAGCACCAATAACATCAGCCAATGCAGAAAGAGATTTATTGATGCTTTGTGCTTCTTTTAATTGTTTTCCTGCTGAACCAGACTTCTTCACTCTCTCGGAACCAGCAAGGTCCACGAAGCTTAGCTGTCACATACAGAATAACACTGTCAGTGTTAGTAATTTATTAAGAAAAATAAATTAGCACCTTGAAATGCTACTCCCTCCAACCCTATTAGTTGACTCAAATTTGTCTAGATACGGGTGTATCTAGCACTAAAACTTGACTAGATACATTGGTATCTAGATGAATCTAAGTCAACTAATATGGATCGGAGGGAGTACCTTTTATAGTTGATGAATCATATCAAATAAACAAAACAAGATAAACCTTATGAAAACATGGCTTGCTTATCAGCTAGATAAAGTAGGCAAGTACATCAAGACATCACATTTTCAGAAGGAAAATAAAACTTCCATTAAACTAGGAATAGTCAAAACAAATGACTGCAAAAACATAAGGCCAAGTAAATTGATGTACAGCTACAGCCAATAATATGGTGGGTGAACAATCTTATTCAGGTTGACAATTTAAGGTAGACCAACATTTTTGGAAATGATAGATCAAATAGAAACGTGCTATTTACTAGACTCAACCAAAAATCTACGTGAACTTTTCAAGTTCATCTTATCTTACCTTTCCTCTTGAATAAGACTGAGTTTGGAGATTCGTACTTTCAATAATGATTGAAAGGACTAAATGAGATCTTGAGCTCTCATCATTCATATTTGTTCCAGCTGTGTGTCGTCTCTCAGAACCTCTTGTGATTATAGCGCTCAATTCTTCAAAACTTGAAATGTTCAGAACAGTAACATTTTCAACAGTAACAACACCCTAGAAAGAAAACCATAAGTTAAGTAGCTCCATAGAAATACAACATATCTACCATTCATGAAAGGAACACTTCCACATGTTAACAAAGGGAAGTGACTACACACTCTGCATTTCCCAACAGAATTGCGCAGGTGGAAATGATTACTTTTCCTTAACCACTACTCCCTCTATTCCAAAATATAAGATGTTTTAGCTTTTTTCTGGAAAAGCATGTACCTAGACGACTTTTAGTGTGTAGGTTCGGAGCAAAATTGGTGAACCTACACACTAAAAGACGTCTAGATACATGTGTTTCAGAAAAGGCTAAAACATCTTATATTTTGGAACGGAGGCAGTACTATTCTCCAGCCATAGTTATTTGAAATACAGTTTTATTATGGAGGCATACCAAATTAGTGGTCATCATTAGATAAATGTTAAGAGTAGGCTATTATCCATATACAAGTAAACCAAGATAGCAAACATTAGTTAACACCTACAGAAGGTGTTCCTCAACAGCACACAAGAAAAGTCAAACAGGAAAATTTGTAACTTGTCTTTTTGAAGAGCTAAATGCAAATATAGAAGAATTATAGGCTGAGTGGATGATCATTAAGTCTAGCGAACTGTATGAAAAATGTGAAGTCAAATGCATATGAGGAATGAGCTTTTATACCTTGGTGTCCTTTTTTATTTCTAACTTCTGTCGCGTGGCATTTTTCGGCAACAACAGGTCCACAAGATTATCTTGATAAAGCTCCACCATATATGCCTGGGAATTGTAAGATACAGATTAGTGATGACAGTCAACGAAGATAACTAAAGTCGTAGTTTAAATTAAGTTTTAAAAAATCAAGTAAGAATCTGCTAAGCTTCCCAAACCATGTAATAATCAACACAGAACTGCCAACAGACAACAGTACAAATCATTTCATAAACGTTCAAAATTATACTTATGTATTAATCCAAAGAGAATAGATGTATTTATGCCATATGAAATCATTCAATGAACATGAAAAATATTTCTTACCTTCAATGAAAATGAATATTTGTTCCCATCACGCTTTATCACCCTAAAAAGTTCTGACGTAGCCCTTGGAGTAAGACCAGGATTGTTTTCTGAACCATATATAGTAAAGGTCTTCCCAGAACCAGTTTGGCCATAAGCAAATATACATACATTATATCCATCGACAGCTGATTGTACTAGATACTGCAGCACATTCAACAAAAACATATGAAAACCAGCAGTGAATAATCTCAGGAACACAATTAATATCACAACAGTTAAATGAAACTTAAATTCAGAAATATGTTACCTTCGTGTCTTCGAATACATCTTGTTGAGTAGTGTGTGCGTCAAAAACACGGTCATACAGATGTTGCTTTGACTTGTCATCTTTCCACGGATGTGCAATTGTAAATTCATCTGGACTGCACACAATATTCTTATCCTTTAAGGAAAGCTCCTTGTCGTTTAGAGGACGCAATCGACAAAAAACTCTGATTTTTCCTTTCATATCTGTGAAAAGTTGTAACTCGATTCATAATCAAGTTATTGGCAAAGTAACCTAATAGTGTGTGAATAATATATTTTACCTTCAATTGTATTGTAGTAACGTTTTCGCAAAATCTGTTCTTGCTTATAAAGACCTTCAAGCTCAACTAACTGTGCTCCTTGCCTTTTAAGAATCTCAACGGTCTGTTGGTTCTTTCTGTCGACATCCTGAAATGATGCAAAACAGAAGTATGTGAATTTTTATAGAACCTAAGAAACACTGAGTGTAGCTATTATGCATTACACATACCGCTTTGAACTCTCTTAACTCATCAAGCTCCTTGAGAGTATTTTGCAATGTATCTACCTCGGCATTTCTCGAGGCAAGGGTTGATTCAGCAACATTTAAGGAGTGTGTTGTACTTTCCAACTTCTGTTCCAGTTTAGTTGTATGATCTTTTAACTTACGGCATTCATCCTCGTAGATTCTTTCCATTGTACTTTTCTGCATAGTTAGAAGTAAGCATTTTTTCAGAAATATGAAGGGAGTAAAGTATTCTCTGTGAAAATTCAGAACAGGAAAGAGAAAATGTTTGATGATTAACAAAAAACCTCTTCAATTTTTGCTCTTTCAAGCCTTTGAATCTTCTGTTCGAGCATATTCCTTTCCATCATCAACTTCTTTGAAATTTCTTTTGTGGCATCAAGCTCTTTTTGACATGATTTCAACTCCTCCTCAAGCTTAGTTAGCATCTTTTCAAATATAAGATAAATCAATGAACAATGGAAAGTTTGGAAATATAAGTTTTGGCGTTGGCCACAGAAGTTAGAAGCAGGCCATCCTGCAAAACTCAATTCTGGATGTACATGATGATTGCATAAAAATACCTCAATGCTACTGTTGACGCTGCCTACGGTTATCAAAGTATCTCTTTCACAATGGTTTCCAGACACTTCTAATTTGGTCTCCAGTCTACTTTTCTCCACCAACGCATCCTAATAAAATAGCAAGTTAGATGATTCAAGCAATTTTAACTATGCAAATTGCATATCACCATACCTGCAACGAAGAATCCTTTTCATCACATAGAGATTTTAGATTATCCCGTTCACTTGTTACTTCTTTAATGATATGTCGTTCAGATTGTAAGGTATCTCTTAGCCCTTCCAATTCTTCTTGCATCTCTCTTTGTTGCTTTGTTTTCCTTTCTAACTCTTCTCGCAACTAACAATAAAAAAGGAGAATCATGTACTTAGATAGATGGCTAAACAAGATAATGACACATTCTCCAATATAACGTAAGACGATAGTCAGATTTTAAAAGCATCAGCTAATTATTACTGCAATTTCAGTCTTTAACTCTATGAAAGAAGTCATGAACTGAAAATTGCAAAAACACTTGGGCACACTATAAACTTGTGTATAAAAGCTAATTGTAATAACTAGCATAAAAAATATCAGATATTTCTAGTAACATGAATAAAAAAATTACCAGTGGGTCATTCACTATATTTCGCAATCCAATTGGTAAGGAAATGATTTGGACTTTGTTACATTAACACAGAAAATTTTAGCGTGCTAGAACAATGTTTACTCGGTAATAGGTCATTGCTCATAAAGTTCTGAACTCTAATCACCATGCAACACCATTACTCATTCATTATGAATAAAGTAACTCACCTGGTCTGCTTTCTTTTGAGACTCGTCGACTTCTTTTGAAAGTTCTAGGACACGTTTATCATACATTTCACCAGTTGGTGACTTATCTGTTAGAGAAACATCATTTTGAGAAACCGTGCTGGTAGCGGAGCCATTGCGCGCTTTTGAATATCTGCGAAGCATCACATCATTTATATGTGTTTGAAGTGCTACGCATATTTCTTCACCCTAAAAATACAAGCACTTGGTTATTTTGCATGGTAAATTAATGGTTATTTAACAGTTTTATATGATATAACAAGATGGCATAAATGCTGATGTACTATCTCCTGTGAGGCTTAAAAATAACCTGCTTAGTTTCAAACTGAAAGATATGAAGGACACCAGCAACTCGCATCTTAAAGAAAACAGCAGTATTGCTGCTCCCGAATTGCATTATGTCTCTCAACTCTGCAGAATGAAGATATTCCTTGGGAACCGGACGGAAAAAATGAACCTGCATCAAAGCAGAATTACAAGATTAGCTTCCATTAGTAGAACAAATATACTATTTTTACCATATGATAAGACATCCTACCCCTCGTTTGTTGATTCCCAAAATGATTCTTCCAGGTAAAAGTCCTATTGGGTCATCAATTTTCCGAACGCTGAAGAAAACTGAATTGCCGTATGGAAGAGTCCTTAAGATTCTGAGAAACTGGTTCCTTGCATCATCTTTTGACAAGTGTTCCTGGATGCAAATGTGAAATATTTAGGTGTTTGAGGTATCACATGTGCTTGCAAATGTGAATTCAGATCATACAATCTAATATTTTTTCAGCACTTGCATCAAAACTAATATCTTGAGAAAACTCAAATTAACTTACAATTTAAAACAATATCGTTTTGTTGCATGTTAGTAACATGTGTGATGCATCTACAAATACACTCGCTGTTATAATCAGTGCACAACATGGAGGTAAATAAGACAGATGTGTTGAAAATCAAGTAAACAATAGTAAATTGTATGATGTATGATGCATTTAAGGTTGCTATGTAATAGCATAAAGTTGCACAGCTAGATGAATACCATTAACTGATATCGTGAGATGATGTCGAGCTCCCAGTCTCGCTTTGCTCTAGTAATTGCAACTTGTCTAGGTAGAAACCTCTCTAGAAGAGATATCCATTCACTAGCAAGAAGAAAAATGGCATCTCAGCAAAGAGATATGATGAATTATTATTGAAAAAGACTACATTGACAAACAAAATAAGAGATCAGACAGAGCCTTTTGAATTACGTACACACAGGACTCGGGATTGTCAATAAATCCAATCTCAACCAATATTTGCAGAGCAGTGAGTTGTGCAGCATCATCCCTGCCTACTGGGTAGTTTCCTAAAATATAATCATGTTGTAACTGCAGATCAAGGACATTAGTTAGTGCAAAGCAAGAATACTTGCATGTCACTGTAAGCACTTCAACTGGCTACGCAAACCAGTACCTGGACATATGATAGCTGAACGAACATCGGATCAGTCACAGCCTCATCAGACTCACGAAAGAGGCGTTTCTTAAATACAAGCTTGCAGTGCAAAATTTCTCCTTTGTTGCGATCCTTGGCAGTCTTGAATTCAGATAGCAAGTCACCAATGTATTTGTTATCGTCTAATCCAATGTATTCCTCTGCATGGCAAAAATAAAGAAAAGCATGTGCTATGTGAAAATCTTCATTGATTCATGTATTTCCTTCAACCACGCAATATCAAGCCCATATGCACTAAGTTAGAATGAAGGGGGAAGCATGCAACTTGAGAATGAAAAGAAATACCGTTGCCAACTTCTGAAGACTTCGATCCATTAACAATCTTTCGACATTCAAAAAGACTGAAACTGGAATATACTGAAAGTTTGATGATGCCAGCAAGTTCCTGTAATAATAGCATATTTTGTTTACTTAGAACTTACAACTTCCAAGTAAATAAATGAGACGCTGCAACCCAGTTTGGAGCCATACTGGATGTGATAGTATGGTTGACTATCCAATATTTGGTTGACCAGAAACTAGATGTAATGAACAGAAGTCAACTAATGATCCACTCAATGATAACAAAGCTTACTTGTAGAGTTCATAATATTAGGAAAGTAAGTACGCAACGGCTCATATGTAGTATGCCAGAGTAGAAAGTGTCAACACCTTTGCAAGGCTGAGTAGCCGTGCATTCATCATTGAAACTATGGGAGTTGAAGAAGGTGCATGTGATTTGTGACTACTAACTTCCCAGAGTGTTGAATGGTGACAAAAACAGGCAAACCTCTTTTTTAGAATTGGTCAAAGTTCATATTGATAACCTACCTAGAGCCTAATTCTACAAGGTGGGTTAGGCTCAGTCATGAGGTATCTGAAATTCTGAATAGAGCAACATGTAGATACACACCTAGTAGCAATGAGCTACATACAAAAGAATCCAGCCACAGATGCTGTATCACAGGTTCTATTTTGACTATAGTTGAATGGTTCCGGCCAAATGTACATTCAATCTATGAATGGATGACTTGCATTAAATGCATCCTTGTTTATAGCACTTTTAAGAATACATCTGGAAGAAAATAGTCATGAGCACAATAGTAATAACAAAACTAAAAATCAATTAAATGAACCCTGTGCAGATAGGTGGTAACTCTATAAGTTGTGACTACCCAGGCCCATTACTTCGTTAATATCATCATCGTTATACATGAAGTGACAACTTATACACACCAAACAATGATCTAGATCTTTTTTTAAGATGAACAGTAGGAGAGTTTCCCAGTGCAATTTAATGCTCTAGATCTGAATAGGTACATTCTTATAAAGGAACATTTGATACCTATCAGTTCCAAACCCATAGCTTAGGAGAAATGTGGATTACCTCAACAGCATCAGCAACAGTTGTTGCCATATCGTAGGTGATCTCTTCAAATGTTTCATCCAAGAAAAATACAATTGTTGTAAGCTTCCGGCTGGTTAAAAGAGCTTCTATCTCCTCCCGTGCTGGAATTGTGACCCGTGGGCCGGCCTTAACCGACCGTTTCAATGCATTCAGTGTGTTCAATGCTAGAACTCGAACATCAGAATCAGTTGTGGCTCCATGAGCAATATAGTGAACATACTCAGACAAGTATGCCCCAATATCTTTGCTTGGTGGCATGGAAGATGCGCATAAATACATTAGCTCCCAAGCTCTTATCAACCAACTCCTGTAAAAATATAAAATTATGATTCCTAAAATGAGCCTGAAATTAACAGATGCTTGTCATACATGAGAAGCCCATCACTTACCGATCGGGATTGTTACGTGTTTGTTTAGAAATCTGTGCAAAGAGCTCGTCTCGAAGTTCAGAACGCTTCAAGGTATGCTTATAAAGCTTTGCAACAAGTTCAATTCTTTCTTCCAAACTTATTATTGCAGGTGAATCGATGCCCATGTACTTTAATATGACATGGAATAATTTGATTGAGCGGCTTACAAGGTCATTAGTTACTTTTAGTAACGAAGTTGGAATAGGATCCTGCCAAAGAAAGAATAAAGAAGCATTAAATAATAAAACAAAATGACATCATAAGAATTTTCGTCGTGATCTTATAGTTCTGCATATTACACTAAAAACACAGTAAGGGAACATGTTTAGGAATCAGATTGCAGCCAATCAATCTCATACGGGGAATGGGGTTCAATAATATTACCTTCTGGAAGCACAACATATCTTCCAAAGTGAACTTCTCACGGACTTGTGGACCCACCGATTTTTTAATAAAAAATCCACGCTTCCCAGATGATTGGATCTGTTTCTGCATTGCTTTGAGAAATCCCTCCACCTGTTATATTCCAGCACTACTTTTAACAAGGTACAAAGTGACTATGGGAACTATAGTAATGCTTACTAGTTGATGCTGAATAATTGTAAACTAATAAACCCGATCCTCCTACTGAAATGTTTCGGTGCATCCATAGATTAATTAACAATACTTGACATTGTGATAGAAAACACGGGACATGTAAAGAGAGCAAGAGACCCAACCAAATATTAAAGGATAGCTGCTACTGTGTATTTAAATGGATGGAGAGACCAGGACTAAGTAGGAAATAGGCGAAACCCCTTTTGCCCGGCAATTACCTTAGTCTACAAATCCCCCACCTACCCTCAGTTTGCAGAGAGAACTAAATTCTAACCGTCTCACACATCAATAGAACTATGTGTTATGTTTTAACATTTGGTAGACCAGCATAAGCACCACACAGCTACCAACTGTTTTGAGAACCTCGATGAGATCTTCTCTCCTCCTTTTGGAACTGCCACGAGATACATCACAACACTGGGCATGCTAGAATGAAGGAGACACGTACCTGGAACCTATCAATGAGCGGGATCGCTCCAGCAAGCTCCGGAGGTATGGACATGGACAAAGTCGACGGAGTACTGAAAAGAGGTAGCCCAGAGAGCAGATATCACTACAAGTTATGAAATGGGAGCATGCAAAATGTCTCCAATTTCGAAATAATCATTGAACTGGTAACTAAACCATTTAAACAAGCAGCGAGGTAGGCCAGGATTGCAATTTTACAAAGGCGACAAGCAAAACCAACTATAGCGACACGTTGATGAGGAAAATCGCGGTCTGAACCCAACTTTTCGTCTACTTTTTAGACCAGGCGGGGAAACTTTTCGGTTGTGGAACAACAATAGAAAATTTCAAAACCTGAGGCCAGAAGCATAGGGGAAGCAGCAACACGAAATCTACTCTGGTCGGTGGCTGGCCCGAATTCGGGACAGCTCTATAAAGCATACATAGGTGATGATTGTTGCATGAATCCTACTAGTAGTACATGAGACGGCTGGGGCTGGTACTCACGGCGGCGCGAAGTTGTAGCCGTCGCTGTCGTAGCCGTCGCCGTTGACGCTGGCGGCCGCGGAGCCGTGCAGCGGCGTGGCGGCCGCGGAGGCGGCCCCGCCGTTGCTTCCGTTGTGCCCGGAGCCGCCGAGCTGCGCGGCGGGGCCCACGCCGCCGGCCGCCATCTCGCTTCTCAGCCCTTGGGCCTCCGCAGCAGCAGGGACGGACGGACGGACGGTGCCTGTCAGACCTCGACCTCAGCTCGTCTCATCCACCAAGCAGTAATCACCGAGTCTGACCCCCACCGGCGCGGAGCAGCGAGAGCTCCGGTCAGTCAGATCCAGCGGCGCGGGAAATGGCGAGCAGAGGCTTCGATTCCAAGCTCCAGCGTCAGGTTAACCAGAGAGGTAGTGCGCGCCGGCACCTACCAAAGACGAGCAGAGAGCGACAAATGGAGCAGATCCCCCCGCAATGCCTGCGGCGGGCGGGCAGGCGGCGGTATTACTAGGCGCGGCGGCACGCGGTTGGGGTCAAGGACCGGGTCACCGCCGCGTCCGGCTGCGGCCGGCAGGGCGAGATCCGAGGGGAGCGAGGAGGAGGTGGGGACGGAGAGGAGAGGGGCTCACGAGGAGACGGTGGGAAGGGGGGAGTAGTAGTGGCTGGCGAGGATGAGGAGGAGGAGGAGGAGGCTGATTAAAGAAATCACGCGGAGGGGGGAGAGGGAATTACTCCGTTTCGGGTTTTGATTTTCGCGCTGTGGCTGAGAAACGGAATTTAAGAATTCGACATCAGTCATTTCTAAAGAAAAACAATAATGGAGGACGGAGGGCGGTGCGGTGTTGCGGGCCCATGTGTAGGGCCCGCGGGTCAGGTACTCGTTTTGGTTACATGAACCCGCTAAGTTGAATGAAGACTAAACGTGCTCAAAGAGGCCAATGCACGTCTCACAACAAAAAGTACGAGGTCAATGCACCCCTTTGAGGCCTATCTATGAACCCTTTTTTTCTCCTTGATAAAATGAACCCTCTTTCCTCCTTGACCTAGCCACTCCTTCCTCCCCTCCGTGGTTTCCTCCGACTCATGAGTGAACCCATGTCGTCTTCTCAACCCGGCGAGACGATGGCCACCAATCAACCATTTGAACTCCTAATGTGCACGATCTAAGACATGGTAGACGCAATTTCTATGGCCATTTGAAGCCTTGAACATCTCTTTTGTCTTAGGTCAAGATGAGGCAGCGCCATCATTTCTACTTGCTAACATCGTCGGTGCTAGGACATGGGTGTTGTGACGTTAATGTGTCATACCTCATGGATGAGTGGCCCTACTAAGATGTAGGCTTGCAAATCAGTGGCCGAAGCTAGGGAGTCATTGCCAGGTCGGGCAGAAAAGCCGAGCCAAACAGAAGCTAAAATGGACGGCCATGATCATCAATCCGAGAGTCGGCGCAGACAACTCATACCCCCCCCCCCCCCCCCCTCCCTCCCCCCCTCCCCCAAAGATTTGAGTGACACGCACCTCTATATCTTTTAGATACATCAAACATGTAAATAATGTTGTGTAAAATTTAAACAAATTCAGGTGTGTTTTTCCTTTTTGCCAAAACCGCGATGTCGCTCAACACGAAGAATGGATGTAGCACCACCTCTGCTTAGCTAAGATGACCACATTCTACAACTCGTACTGAGCTTAAGTGCTCATAGTTCGGAGCAACATGTAACTGGCACTGCCGGTTCGGATCGAATGATTATACTAGAACAATAGTATGCCAACTATATAATCCTTTCGTGGTTTCAGATCAAATTTAAATTTAACTCATGACAAGAATTACGGAACGGGGAGGAGTCTTTTTTTATATTTGCATGGGGCTCTAGATTTTCATTCGTAAAATAAGGGATTGATACATATTTTTTTGCGTAGCATCTCACTTGTTCCCGCTACGTCACATTCCCCATAGGTTAATTGGACGTCCTCAATTTATTTATTTTGAGAAATTCCATATTAGTACTATGTCAATCACGTGTGAGACGGAAGCTCACTAACTAATCACCATCACGATCCTCGGCTGTAGGCTGGCCAAAGCCTGGGCGGTTTGGACCCGAGCCGTCCAGGTCCCTGCAAGCTGCAAGCTCCACATGTAGCCACTAGCGAGCGGCATGCAAGCTGACGAATGACGATCATGGATATTGGATAGTACAGTATCCTATGAAAACGGTCGCTGTCGAATTCCGTCGCACCGTATCCTTGTCCTACCGGCCGGTTTAATTTGTTTTTTTTAACAGATTTAATTTGTTTCTTGTGCGCGCGATAGCGCTATGCCATCCAGCCTATCGACGTGAACGTACGTGCCTTTTGGCAGGACGTACGCCGTGCTCGGTCCGCTGCCTGCTGGTCCACATGGAGCACGTAGAATTTGCACTGAATCCCCTAGCATCTCCTCAACTAAACTAAACCGGGCATGCAGTGCAGTGATGCGTAGCTGCACGGTTTTCCTTGGGTCGCTGCGGCGTAAAGCTTCGAGTTAGGTTTCGACGGTGCAGGCTGGTAAGGGCATCTCCAACCGGATCGACCCAAACGGCCCACCAAAATGATCCCTTTATGTCTGTTAAAATCGGGCTGTAATCGCTTTAGGGTCTTGGACCGGCTTGTCCGGCCAATCGCGTCCAGCGGCGCGATCTATTTGTTCGCACTTGGCCAACAACGTCATGCTGATTTATTTTTAAAAATTCATACCGAGACAGTTCACGCTAAAAATGAAAAAGTTCGTACATATTTATACATAATTTACATTCAAAATATCAAAAACGAAAATTAAACTAGCTCTAGCCCTAGTTACTGATATCCCCGCAGCCGACACCGTCGTGTCCATCTAGGTATCAAGGTCGATGTACTCCGGCGGCGTCCAGTGCACCGATGGCAGGCCCAGAGCTGGTACGGGCGTGGGTTGGTTGATCACCTGCCCAGGCCACTCATTCGTCTCCTCCGGCGCGGTCGGAGCAGCCCACCCGGCAGCGGCGACGATGGAGGCAGCCCCGCGTTCACTTGGGCCACCGGGTCGGTGAGCTGGACGACCTCCTAGTAGCCATCCCACATGCCTTCCTCGTCCTTCGCGCGGGCCACGAGGGCCTGCTCGATGAAGGCATCCTCGTCATAGCCCTGCGCCAAGAGCTCCTGGTACTCAGGGGGCAGGCACATGGCGGCGGATGCGGCACCCTCCTCCCAGTCAAGGAACTCCTTTCAGAACACCTTGTTCTGGTAGGCGTGATCACAGGGGAGGGTCGGTCGGAGCTTGCGGACGCGCCATGCGTTCTCCTCCTCCAGCGCCTTGCCCTCCTTGGGCGCGAGCGGCACCGGCACCCGTTCCGGTTGAGGTGCCAGCCCGGGAGGAGGGAGACATCGAGGTGGGTGATGCATTATCCCTCCCTCCACCGCCGCTCGAACTCCGTCACGCGGAAGTAGCGGCGGGCTCCTCCTCCACCTGGCGCTCGGCGAGGCGGCCGACGAAGTCTTGCGGCTGCGGCGGCACGACCCCCCGAAAGGAAGGACGACAGGTCAGAAGAGGAAGGAGCCCCCTGACGGCGTCGGTCACCCGATGCGGACCCGCTCGTCTCATGGTCATGCTTGGCTTCTTGAACCATCCCGGCTTCTTCATCGTCAACGGTGGCGGTGGCGGAGGCGCGGCTAGTGGGTGAATTTGGCGATAGTGAGAGGTGGGGAGTGCGGCACTGACGGTGCAGGAACCGGTTTTGTAGCCCCTGCTCGTTCGAACGCGCGCATGTTCTCGCACCTTCGCCTTCAATGCCGGCACGGGAACTCGGGTGCCAAGGGTGTCGTCTCATTGGTATTGATGGTGAAGGCAGCCTCCCCGCGCCTCTGAATCGATGCCTTTGCGCGTCTGAATCGGTACCGTGCGAAGTGGTCGCTGACGGGTGGGCTAGTAGCACGCGCGGGAGGACACGCCTCAGCGCGCTCGTGTCCGCCCGACATATCGATCACGCAAATTTGGTACACCGATGAATCGAGTGTCGATCTGGATGTATCGTGCCGCTGGGAGACCGTGCACGTCCGCGCGGACGCGTTTGGATGCGCTCAGGCCTTTTGGGTCGGGCCGGTGTAGATGGCTTAGCTACTCCAACAGTCCCGGAAAGAAAACAGGACAATAATTTTAGGCGAACGGGGTAAAAAAAAAAGGGCAATCAGGCCGGCACGGCAGGCACGGGTACCCTGTGCCGTGCACCGGCCGGGCCCACCACCCTTTCTTCCTGTGCAAGCGTACGCGTAGCGGTCCCAAACGTATACGGAGCTCGAAATTCCAATTTCCAGACGAGCGGCCGGCATATGTAGGTGTCACAGTGGCGGCAGCAGCAGTAGCACGGGCGGCGCACTGTGTTCTGCTGCGTGCTGCTGTACGTGCCGAGACGGTGGTACCCTGCACGTGAAACGCCGGAACACATGGGCACGGTCATCTATAGCAAGAGATAGTATAGCACCGTAAAACGCGGACGTGGTAAACCCTTTTTTCGCGCCCAAAAGCCTCCGCCTAGAACATATATATGTTCGATTTTGCGGTTCCACTATGCAGGAGCTGTTCTTCGCGGAGGCCTGAAACCATGAATCACATTTTCAAATTCCTAGGTTTTAGGATGAAAGAATATGTCAACAATTTCTAATGAAAAGGTGAATTTGACAAATTCAAATGACAACACAGTTTGAGCACACCGGTGGCATAGAAATAAGTTCTACAAAGGTATGAATGCAAAACCCATCTTAAATTACCCTAATTTAGCTATCAAAAACACATATCCATATATATGAAGTAGTAGGAACCGAGTGCAGATCGAAGCTACAAAACCGAAACCATTAGCATCGAATTTGGCCGAGCACATGCAGAAGGGAGGGGAAATTCATACCATTCAGTCGACGATTGGCTGGATACTTGTCGGGGGGATGACACCCTGTAGGCCCCGCTTGGATTGTCTTTTAAATTACATCTCCGTGAATATTTCGGTCCGGGTTTTGTTGTGCCCCTGGAAACCACCTGGAATTTAAGCGGAGCCTCAGAGGTCCATGAAATTGTACGTGCCCGGCATGCAAGAAACGCGGCGACGGAATAAATGGACTGGAAAAAAAAATCAACCAAGCGCGTTTACGGAAACATTTACGCCCGTCGTTTTAGCAGGCCGTTTTGCCTAGTAAACGCCGAAACAAGCGGGGTCGTAGGGTCAAGCAATGGTAGGGTCGAATCTACAAAGCCGAAACCATCCCCATCGAATTTGGTCGAGCACATGCAGAAGGGAGGGGAAATTCATACCATTCAGGCGACGATTGGCTGGATACTTGTTTTGAATGCGGTAGTGGAGTAGGCACCGGGGTCCGGGGCACTGGAGGGGCGGATTTCATCGGGTGGAGTAGGCACCAGGGTCTGGGGCAATGGAGGGGTGAATTTCATCAGGTGGAGTAGGCACCGGGAAAAGGGATTCTGGACGCGAGCTGCCGACGGCTTCGTCTTCTTACCACTCTTATTTTGTCGAGATCGCAGCGGCACCGTAGTAGGAAGGCAGGCGGTCGTGACCGTAAGAAGATCGCATCCATTCACGACACGCTTGCCCCAGCGTCTTCCTTTTTTAGCGCATCTACCAGCACGTCGACGTTTTCGACGGCAGGAGACGCGGCAGTGGCAGGCAACATCGATTCAGGCTCAGCGCAGCACATGCTCCCCATAAAGAACACAAATTTTCAAATGTACAAAAGAATATTTTCATGTCCTATTTGCGCACATAGGTCATACTTCAAAATTTTGAAATAAAATCTTGGACCTAACCAATGATGTATATGAGTACAAACGTGTAAAATCTCAGTGTGAAGTAATTCGTATTTAGTACATTTTTTTAGAATTAGTTTAGGCTACATAAATAAAAATGGTAAAAGTGTGGATCTGAGTACAGTGAACAATAATGTATATTTCAAAACTAGAAAATTCGCCTGGTTTTGTCATCTTTGTGTAGCCTAGAATATAAAGCAATTTCACATTGAAAATTCTGCAAATATGATTTTCGATCTTTAAAAAAAATGAAATGGTACACTATCTGCAACGGCCACTATTTGAACATGTGAGAGAAACAATAGTTTCCGTACGTAAGATCATGTGAGGGGGGAAAAGGCGGCCAGTTCTCTGCATTAGCACGACCCCATCCATCATTCCGACACGAGTGACCGCAGGAAAGCCAGCCAAAGAAGATCGTGTGTGGCAGGGCTTGGTCCACTACTCCACCGCAGCGCGCGAGCGAGCCAGCGAGCGAACCTCTGTCGTACTGAGTACCTTTTGGTCGATTCCACGCGACCACCTCGGCTCGGATATGGAAAAGCTATGGACGAGATCTAGGCGACGCAACGCAACGGTCTGTGTGTGTGTGTAGGTCATCACGCGACTTCCCTTTTTGTTTATTCTGCTGGCTTGGCTTGTCCTTTTGGAATTGGAGGCAGGCCTACCACGTGAAAAGCCCGACGAGAAGACCTATGTATATCCCGCATTGAGAGCGAAAGCTACCGGGCAACGACATGTGCAGTGCATCCACATCGTGAGGATGCTGCTCCATAAGTATTAGGAGTCTTTTTTCCCGCGAAAAGAAAATGCGGAAAATATTGACAAGATGAGTCGTCAGATTTTAGTGGAAGAAGAGATCGAACTGCAAGGAGAACTAGTTGGAGGTCGGCATCACGTACGCTGTCGTGATCCACGGCTTGTCGTGGGTCGCAGCTAGCGCGGGTAGGGAGCTCACTTCAAGTTTTGTTTTTGCCAAGGAGCTGCTGCAGCTGTACCAGAGCCAACCGCTGGCCAGCAACGACCGGGCGCACTGATAGTCACGGTCAATAGTACAATCTCTGTTCCAAATGAAGTCACGCACGGCTCATTTGAATGTCCAACTTTGACTAGTAGTAACTTTTTTAACCAGATACGTCTTTTTTGAAGGACTTATAACGAGATTACGTGGTTGCACTTGCTAATTGCTTATTAGACGGAAAGAAAAACAACATGCGCGTCGCTTTTGCGGTGCTAGGAATGCCACGACACATATTCGGACCGCTAGTAGTGGATCAGCGTGTAGCCCCCCAAATGGAAGTCTGGCACTGCGTTGCGTTGGCGGCACCGGAATATGGCGTGGGATGGGGACTCGCGGACGGACGTTCGGACAGGAAATGCAGACAGCGACGTTGCGCGTGCCATCATCAGATCGAGTTCAATGAGCCCGACCCGAGCCCAGGAGTTGAAGCCAAGATGCGCCGACCGGCGATAGCGACGCTGCATCCGGCCGACCGAGAGCTCGGACTAGACGGACGCTTGATCAGATGCTTTTCTTTTGAGATCTGATGATGAGACGCATTTTTGTTGTTCGAGTGATGCTCTCGCGTAGTAATTAGTGCTGCTACAGGTGCCTGGAACCGAAGCCGGTTAAGTGGGAACTGTGGGATCCAGCCGAAGTCTTACCTCTAGTTCATCTATCAAAACCTAGTGTAAACTTTTACTCAAAGTTTGAACTAGATTGTGGCAAATAAACTATAAAATGTGATTTAGGCGGGACCCCGCTTATACCTTACTGGAACTGAAGCCGGTCGGGCAGCGTAGGCGACAAAGCGTGGCGAGTTAATTACTAGTGCAGTAAGTATGCCAGCAAGGGTCAAGGACTGATACTCCTTGCGGTCTTGTTACCAGGGCGCGACGCGTGAAGAGAACGTCGCACTTCGCTTAGGCATACCGGAACGGGGAATTATGCGTATGGTATTACTGTACGCAAATACTGCGAAAACCTTCAGTGGGCTCCCGAGCTCAGTGGAGCGCGTTTTTTTGAAAAAAAAGAGATATTTTTAGGACTACAAAAATTATGAAAAAAAATTATGCACACACATTTATACATTTCAAAGGTAAGCAATAATTTTTTTAAAATATATGTTTTAATTTTCAAAATACAAAAAAAAACAAATCTCTAACAGAAGTACTATATACAGCTGGGAATTTGTTTTTTTTCTGTAGCCCAAAACAAAACGGGTCATTATTGGGGATGGATGCTGCACGGTCATACCCCTGATACCAAAATATATTTTGCGTAGCATTTTTACAAACAGCATGCGGGCGCCGCCTTCGCCGCAAGGCAGAAGGAGGAGCGGGTGCACGAGCTGGGCGAGGTGGAAGTAGGAGTCGAGGTTGGTGGCCATGAGGCGTGCGTGAGCTGGCCGAAGGAGTTGTTGACGAGGATGTCCAGCCTGCCCCGCAGCTCCGCTGTCCGCCCCGACACCAATTCCGATCCTCCTACGGCTCGTGATATGCAGCCCCGCGCGCGCGCACGTCCGCGCCGGAGACCCCCACCCAGGCGCGCCTCCCTCAAGAAGTCAAGATCCAGCGTCGCGCCGCCGCCGCGTCTGCGTCCTTGTCTGTGCCTGCCTCGATGAATTTTTGTTGTTGCGGCGTCACAGGAGTTAGATGTAGAAGGTGCGGCTGGACGCGTTTTGTCTCTCCGGCGGTTCCAGTTTAGTATTTTTTACAGCATTTTGGGGACGGGTGAAGATGCTCCTGATCACGAGGGTGGACTCGTGGTCTCTCGACGGCTGGCCCAACAACCGTTCGGCAGGGCAGGACCGCATCTCACGGCACGGCGTGTCGGCGATTAGTGGGTGTCACGTAGTTTGGCCGTGAAACAGACTTCCACTGACGGCGCCAGGCAGGCCTGGAAGCTGTGGCACTGGCGAAGAGGCAGAGACGGGCGAACAGTTCCCACGCTAGGCTTCAGAGAAAAACCTACACCACACAGCAGACAGCACTACAGCAGCCGCAGGAGACAGCGCTGCTCGCCGCAGTCGTCAGGTCACCTGTGTGTGTCAGTGGATGTGATTCTCTCGTGGCCCGTGTGCTGCATCCACAGCCATGGCAACGAAACGCGAGCCTTTCCCGAGCTTCCTCTATTCTGCCGTGATGTCAGGAAGCGACATCGGATCCGCCCGCGGAATCAAAAATCCTGTCTTATCTAATAATCGAAGCTCTAATCCAACATTGAGTTCGAGTAGCAAATCACTTTCTCTTCGGTAGCAGCCTGTAATTTAGTCCCAAACGAAGCAATTTTTTTGTTGCTGCTCTAGCTAGTACAGTACTAGTAGAGTATAGGTTCCATTAATACCGATCGATAACGAAACCACCAGACCTTGTCACCGGTTACATTGGACAAAGCGTTTTGAAAGGATTAGCTACATGCAAAAGCTCCAACATCGGCCAAAACCGAGCAAAGCTACGTGTTCCAAGTGCAAACAGAACGGAAATTCTTAAACCTAAATTTATAGTACAAAGCCAAAAGGTGCATCAATCAAACACCGGCTGAAAGCTCCAGGGGCTTGGCCAAAACAAACCCCAAAACTGGTAAGTACCCAGCTACCATACACTCCCTCCTCCCCGCGGTGGTGGGCGGTGGCGTTGCTCCCTGAACGTCTCGGAGTGGCCCCCAGTGATTTGCATTTGACTTGGCTAGTAGCATAGTACATACGAATCTATACAAAGTACTTCTTTCGATCCATATTATTGTTCTCAATTTTATCTAGATTCAGATGTATCTAGTTAAGTATTTAGACTAGATACATTTGAATCTAGACAAAGTTGACTAGATACATCTGAATCTAGATAAAATTGAGAACAATAATATTTATTTGTTGTATACTACAGAAATTATACCACATCCATTATTAGTTAACAACAACTATTTGGTCAAAGAAACCACGGATGTAGCATTGGTTTGTCCAAGTTTTATATAACCAGATATAATAAGATAACTCTCTCTGATCCAAATTAATATTAGAGAAAAGTTCAAAACGAACCTTGAACTCGCTCATTGAAATCACACCCTGAACTCACAATCCTAGTAATCAGCACACTGAACTTACAAATCCCGGTTCGATTAGAACTCTGGGTTCACAGCCAAACAGGAATTGTCAACGTGGCTGGGATTGGCGTGTGATAAGGAGCGCACAACGCCTAATTTAGCCCGGCCCGTTACGACGGCCCACTTCTTGCTCCCTTTCATTCGAGGTGGTGAGGCGGTGTCCCCTGGGCTTCTCCTCTGCTCCTGCGACGGCAATGGCGGTAGGCGGGTGATCGGTCGGAGATGGCAAGCATCGCGACGGCGCGACGAACAGCGACGGCGCAGGTACTTGTCCCTGTGAAGGCTGCTCGAGCAAGGCCAGGATCTATCCCTATGAAGAAGACTGCAAACCAATTCAATACACCAAGGCACAATACTCCTGCTGGAACTGCATCATCATCTCAGCCTGGCTCATCTACAAGTGTTATTCCAGGGGCAAAGAAAGGGAATAAAAGGGGCAGAGCAGCATCCTCAATTCCATCTTTCTCTTACTTCACTTGCAGTGGCAGTTACTGAGGTGTAATAGCATATCTCTAGCCTAGATGAAAAAACTATGTGTCTATCTTTTTCTCATGGCCAACTATGTGTCTATATGACAAACTATGTGTCATATCTTTTTCTCATGGCCAACTATGTGTCTATATGACAAACTATGTGTTATATCTTTTGCTCATGGCCAACTATGTGTCTATATGACAAACTATGTGTCATATCTTTGGCTCATGGCCAAGTTTATGTACTCCAACTTATTTTGCTGCTATTCTCAAGCTATGTTCTATTGTTGTTGCTCATTTCTATTTGGGAATTTCAGTAGCTGATACAAATAACACACATTTAGATGATACACGTATTGATGATTGCATTCATTTAACTGATACACATACAAGTAGCTGATACAAATAGTCACATAGTACATTCACTGACTAACTAACTTCCCAGCCACTAAACCAAACACAAACACAATGAAAAGGTACATTGCACTCTCAAATTTTCCCTTCATCGCACCAATTTCTGCATTCTTCTGTTGCAGCTGATCTTGCAGAGCCTTCAAAGATGATTCAGTTGCTGCTTGTTCATCATCAACATCAGTGTCTGCCATTTGTTCATCCCCCCTTAGCCTCCAAATTTCATCCCGCATATCTCCAATCAGGTCACTAAAAAACCGAGGCACTGGCCCATCTTCTCATTCCACATAACCACATCCCCTTCCGTTCTGTCAAAATGATGGAAAAATCGAATCAGAAAGAAGAGAGAGGAGAACTAGAATTAAGCCTGAAAATGCATAGCAAATTTCGAACTTACTAGGGCGTCCACGCATGCATAGTACCTCCTGCCTGGGTTCATAGAGCTCCATGAAATCCATCTCGGTGCCTTCCTTGGTGGATTGCAATTGCACATCTTCGTGGGCTCGTACGCCATCGGGTTCTCTTGATAGACCACTGGCGACCTCCTCTCAGCTCCCCTCCTTCTTCCAGTAGCTCGGCGAAATCCAGGAGCGGAAGAAGCACCAGACGACCACGACATTCTCAGAGTGATGCCTTTGCCTCCGCCCCTACCTGGAGCGCGCAGACGGACATGGAGGCCGGTGGCGCGGCGACGCTATTCTGGGCGAGCCTGAGCACCTCGAGGCTAGCGCGACCGCGGATGGACGCGGAGCTGCTAGAGGGTGCGGATGGACGCGGAGGCCGGCGGTGCGACGACGCTATTTTGGGCGAGCCTGAGCACCTGGAGGCTAGCACGACCGTGGATGGACGTGGAGGTGCTGGAGGGCACGGATGGACGCGGAGCTGCTGGAGGTCGCAGTCTGGCTTCGAGTGGTGGTGCGGATGACGGAGGTGCGGAGGAAGATGCTGGGGCGTGAGATTGATCGCCGTGGAGATCAATCGCGGATGGACGCACAGGCTGCAGCCTGGCTTTGATCGGGAATTTTGAATCTTGAATTGAGGACTACGAATGAGAAGAATTGAATCACCGAGTGCTTTTTTGCAAAATGTACTTTCTATTAGAGATGCGAATAGTAATTCGGGCCGGAGGGAGTACCTTTTTTTGGCAAGGGTCTCGATTGATTCTCCATCGCACTTTGCTTAATCATGGGTGTGGCCTCGTGGTCTCTCAACGTCTGGCCCAACGACCGGTCGGCACGGCAGGACCACATCTCACGGCACGGCGTGCCGTGTCGGCCGGGCTGGATTAGTGGGCATCAGAGCATCTCCACTTGGGGGTCTCAAAGGTCCTCCATAGCATTTTAGAGGGTGCCGGCGTGAAATTTCGAGCCTAGCCGCGCGTTCTAAAATTTTTTAGCACCAGCGCGGCCTAGTTATTTACCCGGCGGCTCCAGGCCAAACCCAATGTACAGGAAGGCGAGCGGGGGCGCCGGATGGACGCGTGGTAGTGCGGGTGGTGGGAAGAGAAGACGCGAGCGCACGCGCCGAACCGCCCCGGTCAAAACTGGCCCGCATGGCAGCCGCATAGAGTCGGTCTTCTTCCTCGCCATCAGCGTCGAGTAATGGCGCTGCTCGCCGCAACCTTTCCAGCGAACGGCAGCGGGCAGTGCTGTTGACGCGTCCCGTCAAAGGTGCAGGGCGGCGTTAATCCCCACCGCTCGCCTTCCCCCAGTATAAAAACCCGCGGCGTGTTCCATTGTCGCCGCACACGCATTACCTCGACGGCGAAGTCCACCATCTCCTCCCCCAAACGTCGTCTTCTTCTCCCTCTCCCTCGACGATGGCGGGCTACGACGGTGGCCGCTTCTAGCTCCACGTCGACGAGGCGCATGCGCTATGGAGCGCCGGCTACCCCGTCCCGCCGGCTTTTCGGCTTCCGACGGGGTGGGCGGTGAGCCGCGGCGGCCTCCCTGTGTCGCCCATCCCCACCGGCGCGGTCCGCAGAGCCGCGATCTACGAGCACTACTGGGGGTCGCTCACCGACGAGAAGCGCAACGACCCCCAGTGGGATCCCGACAACCTCCAGGTGTGGGCGGCCTTTTTCGCGCGGCAGCGCGAGGACCGCATCGAGGCCTACGACGGCGTTGGCCCGCCACCGGCCAACTTCAACAGCGAAGGCCGGAAGCGGTGGTGGAGCGCTCCGGGACGCACCCTCTCCTGGGTCCTGGACCACATCGCCAACGGCAACAAGCCACTGTTGGTGATGCCGCCGCGTGCCGTCAGCCTCCTCCTCCTCCTCGCGTTCGCCCGCATCGCGGTACTCGCCATACTCATCGCCGTCGCCGCGCTACCAGGGGATGCTCGCGCTCCTGCCGGTGAAGGACGAGCAAGCGAACCCACCGCGCAGGCGCCGCGCGCCTCCCTCGCCGCCTCCGCTTGCGCAGGCCACCCCGAGCCCAAGGAGTGGACGCGACCGCCGAAGTACAAGGCGGCAGCGTTCCAGCTGGCGGACGGCGAGGATCCGGAAGAATTTCCGGGCCAGAGGATGCTGGAGCGGGCATCCTTCAACGCCGTCCTGTCGGCCACCGACGAGTTCGCCGCCAGTTGGTCCGCCCAGGACTGGCGACGGGAGCAGGCTGAGTGTGCCAGGCGCCATGGCCTCGTCGTCGACATCGACGACGAGGGGGGCGGCTGGTCCTTCCACGAGGCCGGCGCGCAGGACCAGCGGCGAGGGGTGCAGCCGCCTATCGCTGGCGAAGAACGAGCCGCCCAGCGACGACGAGGACGAGGACGGCCTATTCGACTACGCCGCGGTGATGTCCCGCCGGCTTGGGATCGGCCGTGGCCGTCATGAGATGACGTTTTTTTTTGTAAATTTTTACTAAATTTAAACTATTCGTCTATGTTTTGTTGAAGTTTGAACTGTTTGTCCAAATTTCTGCTAAATTTAAAATATTTAAATTTTATTATGGGGGCACGACTAGGAGCCCCCATTTGGCAACATCGCGTCAGCGTCTCCATATGGGCGAAAAAAACGGGTCAGGCCGGAGCCCGCAGATCCTCTCAGGTAATTTGGCCGTGAATCCACTCTCCACTGACGGCGCCAGGGAGGCACGGGGCACCGGCAGAGGCAGAGACAGGCGAACAGTTCCCTCGCTGCTCCTGCGTTGCGCTGCGTCAGTCAGAGAAAAACCTACACTACACTCTACACAGCGCCGCAGTCGGGTCATGTGATTCTCCCGTACAGTGGCCCGTGCCCTGCAGGCAGCCTCGGGCTCATCATCCTCTTCCGCTCCTCGGAGTGGAACCACACGGCACCCAGCTTCCGCCTGCTTTTCATTTGGAAACTTCTGCCTTTCCTGTGCTCTCATTCTCTACTTTGTTGGCCATGTCTTGCAGCCTGTTAATGATGCCAGCAAGCTAAACACTGGATCCGCCCGGCCCAGGCCCGGGCACTACTCTGTCTTATCTGGGCCTTCAAAACCATTATTATCGACTGGGACCCTAACAACTGTAGTATCAAGGAGGAAAAACAAGGACTGGAACGGACTCCAGGTTCAGAAAACCTGGACAGTAGGCACAGCATACACTTCAACTGACAAGTAGCGTCAATGTCGTCACGACTCGGTAAAAAATGGCAAACCACTCAAAGTGGCTGCTTGGAAATCCATACACGTTATTCCAGGCAAAAAAAAAAGTAGACTCCCAAATCTAGCATTCTCAACTCTAAATCCTCACCGCCGCTTCTGTAGTTCATTCAGGCAAGGCGCAGTGTCCATTTGACTACTGCACCCCGATTGCCTCTATTGCGTTCGCATCACTAACTGATGCTGCTAGTATATCCTAACCAATTGAACAAGATATCTGACCGAAACTGGAGGTGCCCATCGTCAACCAAAGAACAAAAAGATCAATGCTGCTCCTGGTTCTTCACAAGCGTTTGCCTCAGCCCCTCCATCACCGACCGGATCTTGTCCGACATCTTCTGGTAAAGCCATCTCTGCGCGGACTCGTCTAGCCCCTCGGGGGTGATGGTCGGCCAGCCCTTCCTTTCGAAGGATGTGTCCTGGGGTATCGTTGCTGCTTCCTGCTTTAAGCTCGGCAGGTCAAATTCCACCGGGTCCCCCACGATGATTTGTATCTCCTTGCCGCAGAGAGGCAGTGGTGGACGGCGCCCGAAGAATGATTTCTCTGGCATGACCTACAGTGCAGACAGCAAATGTTAAAAATTAACACCAAAGAAATCTTAGTTTTATCTGGGAGTCAGGTAGTTCAACTGAATAAGAAAAAATGAAGATCAACATACACTGATTTATGCAATATATTCATATTTCATTAAGAGTAGTACACATCTGAAAAACAAAATCGGTTTTCCAGAGCTACAAAAAAAAATGATGGTATCTCAGAGGCACAAAGATTTCCATGTACCTTTTCAAAACCAGTGTGAATAACAGGCAAAACTATTGGGGTTACAGGTGCCCGGACAATAAGACTGGCAGTTCCCCACTTCAGTCGTCTGATTGGTTGGTGATCCTGGGCTACTTTTCCTTCAGGGAATGAATGCAACTGTTTGAATATGTCATGACCAAGTTTACGATCAAATAAAGGCCAGTATTTGTAAACATAAGCACACCGTCTGTTAATGACAGACTAATTGATGCTGAAATAAAGAATTTGTCCATACCCAGCCTCCAGTGCTAAGCACTTCAAGGGCTTCATTCATATGTTCTTGATAAATTCCAGCCCCTCTTGTGATTGGCACGCATTTACCTGTTATACAATTATTTTGCAGTAACAAGATTGTCAGATTACGTGATGCACAGTGATTACCAATGCTGCATTGCAACGAAATCCTGAAAATGCAAAGATAAGGAAAACACCAGAATAAAGATGACAAAACACAAGCACTGAACATCCAAAGAAGCAATTGAACTAGAGATCAGATAACCTAGATGTTAGATAACTTATCATTGTTTATGTGTTACAACCACAAAGCATGGCAAGTATCACCTCATATCATTTGATGTGAAAAGAGACATGTAATTTAACGGCAAACAAAATGCTTAGAAAAGTTTGATTTTTTAGTCAACTCGCTAAAGCTAGTCTTTTTTTTTGATAAGCAAGCTAGTGTTAGTAGTTAATAGTGAGTGTGATAAATCAAAACCTATTAGGTAAAGAAAATATCTATGAAGCTTATTAGCAGAATCCCAAAACTATGACAATTCTTGGCATTTAAAATGCACACACATACATGAAAGTGAAAAGGCCTCTGGATTAAATGGGGTTATTAGACACTTAACTAAAGTATGCCATAAAAAGGCTCCACCAAAGCAACATTTCCTATCTTGAAATTGGTTATAATCTACGCCAGAGCATGCTCCACAACATATGGCCGTACTAGTGAAAGTGATGTTTCAGGAAGATAACTAGGCCACATGATAATACTACTTAGCAATGTACCAAACTGACTATCATTTGACCATAAAAATCAGTGCATATATGCAATCTAAACACCAAAGAGTCAGAAGGAGTCTCACCAACACGAAACATGTAAGACATGAATGCATTCCTGAAGCAGATATCCTCAGCTGTCAGCACCCATCTTGCAAGCTTTGCATCTGTAATAGGGAAACCCTTGAACCCCCACATAAACGGATCATCTATCCTGTACAAATAAGTACAGGATAACCTCAAGGTTACAAAAACTCTGGACACACAAGAATCGTATACAGCAAAGAAAACATGCCTACCTAATCTGTAACTAACTAAATAACACTAACACCTAAACACGACATGTGTGCAATACAACAAATAGTAATACAAAACATTTAAATAAGATAGATCTGTCTTGTCCTTTGCATACAGATTTCATGGCAAATAGAAAAATATAGTTTCATTAAACGCGAATCACTAAATCAATGTGGCATGTACAAAAATACAGTGAGAATATGCACGGAAAAGCGTGCAATGCTAAAGCTTTGCTTTAACTAAAATTCCAACGATTCTCAAAGTTAAAGCCTAATACACAGAAGCATGCTGAGGACTGAGGTTTGTCCGAAACTCCGAACTGTATCTGCACACAATGTGGACACAGCGTCTTGCAAGACTTCCGGTGCTTCCAATGGTGGATAGAAATCCACTACATGATGTAAACCATTAAACCTCAATGCAGACACGATTGAATACTTAGCATCAATCCTAAAGTAAATGACAGCAACGAATGGTTCCAATTTCAGGTTACCAACCAAGCAATCGGCACAAGATGTGGGAACCAGTGCTGTCACAAGGACAGATCAGAACTACTACCTCCGTTCCACAATATAAGCCTTTTTAGAAAGCTAAAACAGTTTGCTAAAAAGGCTTATATTGAGGAACAGAGAGATACTTAGGAAATAGGAACACAGCACAGCCGATCTCTTCCCCTAAATCTAGCTCCAGAGCACAAATAGTAAGACTAATACATGGGGTAGCGGGGTGAGTCAGAGACGGAGCGGGAACATACGTGGACATGTGGTTGCTGACGGTGAGGAGCGGCGTGCCGGAGGGCCGCGACTTGACGACGCGGTGGAGCGCGTCGGCGTTGTGGACGGTGGTGGTGTTGAGCAGCGTCATGTACGCCTTGGCGACCGTACCGATGGCGCCGATCACCGCGGCGCGCGGGACGCCGCCAAGGTGCCCTGGGTGGCCGGCCCACCGCAGCGTCCGCGCCGCCGCCGCCATCGCCGCGTCGGCGGACGCCTCCATCTTCTGCCCCCTTCTCGCGTGTTCTTTTCTTTTTCTTCTCTCTGCCGTGAGGGGGACAACTCGGCTTCGGTGGGGCCAAACTATGGACTTCAACGGTTGGTGAGGCAGGTTTTGTATTATGTAGGTAGAAAATCGATTCCGTTTCCTTCTAAAATAGTACTACTACGTACACTAATCGATCATGTCAACTAAAAATCAATTAAAATTAACGTCATGTCAAAAAATATCCATTCTGTTAAATTGTAATTTTTTTTTGCCAAATTTCTCTGATTTATTAATAATCAACAACAACAAGTACGAGAAATATAAAAGTAATAAATACAAATAGGTCCATGGACCACCTAGTGACAACTACAAACACTAGCACGAGCCAAAGACGCACCGCCGTCCTCGCCCCTCCATCACCGGAGCCGGGCAAAGCTTGTCGTAGTAGAGCTTGTTGTAGTAAACGGACGAGAAGTCGTCGAGCTAAGACCCTAGAGGACCAGCGTACTAGAGCAGCAACCATCACCAATGATGATATCCATAAATCGGAAGAGACTGACTTGAACTCACACCAACGAATACGAAAACAGACTAGATCCGAGGAGATCCGCCGGACACACGACTCCACGCGCCCTCCGTCGAGGCTAGATGCACCACCGGAGCGAGGATAGGACGGAGAGTACCTTATTCTGACTTCAAGAGGTAGCCGCTGTCTCAACATCCTGAGAAAGACACCGAAAAAAGACCTAAACAAAGAATGAGAAACCTCCCGCCGACGAGAGGCCGTGGTCCGCCACACCCCATGGAGCAGAAAACTAAACTTGGATTGCAAGTTTTTGTCTCCCTCTATTCCATAATTTCTGTCATGATTTTAAATTAAATTTAAACTAAAATCATGACAAGAATTATGAAGCTGAGAGAGTATAATGTATTGCACCACCATAAATACATATATTGTCAATATCAATCGAATTATGCACTTCTCTCTACATAACTCACACATTCTTGTACAAGTAGTAGAACACGTATCCTTTAGGGTTTTGTCCTCCCCTAGACGCTCTAGCGGCGAGTCCTTGTCCGCAGCATGTTCCGATCAAATTCCGGTACTGTTCCCGCTCAATCTTCCCATTACCTCGTGTGCTCGCTCTGTTCATCTCGGGCTTATAGGCGGACCACAATATGCTTGCGTGATCTATGTCCCTGTAAGCGCCATCGCTAGGGTTTCCGCAGCCACGTCGAAGGTTGATTCATTGGCAAAGTCAAACGGTAGTCAGCAGAACGTGGGGTTTGGCAAATGAGGCGCTTTTAATGCGATTCCACCGGAGGATCCTAGAGGTGAGGACTCGACGACAAGTGGATCTTATGCCCGTCTAACAGAAAACACATTTTTGTGTCTCCTTTATCCTCTATGACTTTCCATCTTCTAATTGTGTTTGCCTTATCCTCTATGCTTTATCCTCTATGACAGTTAATTGTGTCAGCTTTATCCTCTATGCCTTTGCATATTCTATGCACAGTTCACACCCCCTTGGTATTACTAAGCAGCTAAACAGAATTATTAGACAATGTCTATGGAGAGATAATATTGACAACCCCAAGAATCTCTAGCTACCTGGGATATGATTTGTAAACCTAGGATGAAGGGTGGCTTGGGAATTGTGGACTTTCGACACAAGAATGATGCTCTGCTTATCAAGTTTCTAAATAAATTCTATAACAAGGAGATGCACATACCTTGGGTGAAATTGGTTTAGGACTCATATTATGAGAGTGAAGTTCCTCATGGTGCCAAGGCTTGTGGCTCTTACTGGTGGAGAGATGTTGCCTCTCTGATGGACAGATATAGAAAGATTGCTCTCCCCGGTGTTCATTATGGTGATTCGGTTTTGTTCTAGTCAGATGCTTGGGATGTGGATAATTCTAGAAGGCCTTTGAGAGAGATATTCACTAGGTTGTTCTCTTATGCTAAGGATGACAATATCTCTGTCAGAGAGATGGCGCTTTTACAGGACATATCCATAGAGTTTCATTTGCCTATGTCAGGACAGGCCTATGATGAGTTTCTACTGATTAACACCTGGTTAGATCTGTAAGATAGGGGAAACCACACGTTAGATGGCCTTGTATTGCTCATTATATAAGAGGATTATAAAGAGTCCCGGTTGCATACAACACGAACATATATACAAGGAATACACACGCATACGTATCCTACATCTATACAAACACGTGTAGGATATGTATTCTAACACCCTCTCTCAGTCAAAACTGGGCAGCCAACGAATGTTGAGACTATCCCGAAAGTCCAAGAAGGGAGGCGATGGTAATCCTTTAGTGAAGATGTCCACGAACTATGATGAACTAGGAACGGGTAGCACCTTAACCTCGCCAGTGGCCACGCGATCTCTGACGAAGTGTATATCAATCTCCACATGCTTAGTACGTTGGTGATACACTGGATTCTGTGTCATGTAAACAGAGCTCACATTGTCACAGAAGACCATTAAAGCATCATGCACCGGTCGATGAAGCTCCAAAAGTAGCTATCAAAGCCAACAAGATTCAGCCACCACATTTGCTACCGCCCGATACTCAGCCTTCGCACTCGATCGGGAAACAGTGTGCTGCCACTTTGTAACTACCTCGGTGAATTACGCTCTTAGTTACATGCCTGGATGAGCGAAAGTGGTTAAAATAGTACGGTGGGGCCCGGGGCCAGTCACGGTAGACCTTTCGGTCGTCCTAACCACTTTTAGATCATCGGCACAAGAACGAGCGGTGTAATCAACAGGCGAAGGGATCAACTACATACACAAATGAGTATGTATGCAAGCCACATACAACAGTCCTCAGAGCCATTCCATCTAAAGAAATAGAAATATTGCGACGCCATACGGCAAGATTCAAATATCCTAGATAGAAATAATATTTTAGGATAGCTCCTCATACATCAAACATCAGAGTATCAGGCGGAAGCGGAAAACAAGATCCGAGTACGGATAAGAAGCAAATCGGCATAAGATGCCACATAAATAACACATCCCGCCCACAGATCTCACGGATCCCCGTTCCCGGAATCTCTACACCGAGGGATCGTTGCCAACGTCATCTGTCTCCTCCACCCAGTATCCATCTTGCGGGTACACCTGTTCATCTGAATCAAACAATTTATCGTATGAGACCCTAGGGGTACTCAGCAAGTCTTTATGCCACTAAAGGGGACACAACCTGGGGTGACGCAATTGCAGCAAAAGATAATAACTAACAAGTCTATAGATACTCGCTAACCATCCGTCTAACCAATGATAGCCGGATGTCCGTGAATTAAGAACAACAGTTATAACATTATAATTAACAGATCCATCCTCCTCCTCGCTTACCAACGAGGAAGCGGACGAACAAGCCCCATCTGTTGGCAGTTTTATTAACCATTCCATGAGTATTGCACTGCTTACTAGTCAGGTACTTAGTCAATTTAAAAGCGGTACTTTAGTGAGACTTGTCTATGATCGAGAAACTATGCTCCAAGTCGTCCATAACCGCGAACACGGCTTTCAGAAAGATTTACCCTGTAGGGGTGCACAAATAGCAACACACACTCGATCAACCTCGGAAAAACCAACACAAAACCCAACGAGGCATTCATGACAAAGCGATCACAGGATTCAGAAATATTTCAGGGGGCCACCCCAATAAGCTACCCGCAACGAAGTTGGCCGGCTCCGAGACGGACCCAGGGTTTGTGACGACGGCTGTAAACGACTGGGAACCCGAAAATGTGACTGGGCTTGTCGATACCGCGAAAACGTGGCGCGATCCAAAACAGTACAGGTGCTCCTCACACAATCTTAAATAAAGCAGTAACATGGCATAAGTACATGATAGTAATAAAGCCCCAAACTAATTGTGGCCCCAAGAAATAAGAATGAATCAAGCTCTGGCTCAGGGGGGTCCATAAGGCCTCTCGGATGTGGATAGTGTGAATAGTCAAGGAACATGAATCAAGTACTCGGGGTCCTACGGGACATAAGTGAGCATGAAAAACCAAATAGCAGATATTGCTCACCGGTGCCTCTTTCATTAGTTATCCCATTACTACTCAGGTTATGTTGTTTAGGTACCTCGTTATTCATCAGACACTCACATACCCTACAGATGCTTTTCTATGACTCGCATGGCTCAAACAACTCCTGTAGTAATGGCTCATGGGATGGAGGAACAAGCTTTGGTGGGGTTTTAAAGTAAAGGCTATGCAGTACTTGAGATTCAATTTAATGCAATCGCGACTCAATGATGCAAGAATAAGATAGAGGCAATAGGTACTATATGTATGCAAGCATGTGGTAGTGCTTGCCTGGCAGCTCAGTTGAAGCGAGAGAGGGATCTGGGTAGTACTCCTGTGATTCCTGATAATTCTCCTGCTGGGCGTCTATTCGAAGAAGAACCAAACAAACAAGGGCCAACATAAATAAAGTGCACAAGCATATGAATTAAAATGCGACAAGCAAACAAGCATGCCATGATGAATGGTGCACAATTTACATGGCTTTAACGTAGCATGGCATGGTGAGGTGTGGGGTACAAGAATAAAGCATTTTATTATTTGTTTAGTCAAGTTTTATTGCCATAAACAGTTCTGATTTTTAAATATGGCATGATGCATGCCTTAATTCAGAACAAGGAATGCATAGATAGAACGGGCTCATCGCGCTGATCGATTTAGACATATTATTTGTCGAATTTGGAGTTGTAGAATTAAAGTTATTAATTTATTAAGAAAAGGGCATTTTATTGTATTTTTAATCATCTCGAAAATTTAAAGTGTTCAAACATTATTTTGAATGGCATATTTGAATTCCTCACATTTTTCTGATTCAAAAACATATATCATTTGTATTATTTGGATTTATAATTTAAAAGTTATTTAAAAACAGATTTAAATTTGTTTTTAAACATTTACTGAAAATTTTAAATAAAACAGATTGACGGAGAAACCTTTTCTACTCAGCTAGACCCAGCCCCAGTCGCTGACGGGTGGGACCGGCCTGACTGGACGACACAGCGCGCAGAAAACTTTTTGCACCGCGGTTGTGCTAGCCCAAGCGGCGGACAGGTGGAACCAGTGGTTATGGGCCCATGTGCCAGTGGCTGAACCCGCAGAGGATGACAGGTGGGGACGTGCTGGAGCGTGGGTTGAGGTTTACGAAATCCGGGGTCCCTTTTTGTAAAATGTTCACAGGGGCTGGCAGGTGGGCTCGCGAGTACCGCGGGTTGAGCGAGAGATAAAAAGGGGGGCTATTTTTTAAAGTGTCCACAGAGCCCACTATAGATCTCCTTTCTCTGAACCGCGGACAGATCCGTGCGCGACAGGCAGAGCGCGGCGCGCGGGGAACTCGATTCGGGGACCTGGGGCTCGCGCTCGGAGGCGGTAGCCACTGCGGTAGGCTGGGAACGTTGTTAGGAGGGGGGTGGGCGACTACGTGAGGCGTGGCGCGACGCAGAGGCAGGCAGACACCAGCGTCTGCCGCTACACTGAGGGTGCTCGGTAAAACAAAAGGCGAGACCAGGGGTCTACGGTGAGGCAGAGGGTGTCTAGGCGGGAGAGGGACTCACCACGGAGAGGTTGACGGCGGCGGATCGGTGCGGGAGACGACGGAGCGGCGAGGAAGCAGAGGCCGGGGAATTAGGGTTTTGCGATGGCCGGCGGTAGTTCTGGTGGCTACAGAGCGGCGTCTCCTCGCTGGCGTGTACTGGGCGAAGCAGGGGACCCTTCTCGGCTTCCTCGACCACCTCCACGTCACCCACGCCTGCAGGAACGAGGACTCGGCGGTGGTACTGACGGTGACCGGCGAGAGAGGAGATGGTGTCGGTGGAGAAGAAGAGGGGAGAGGGCAAGGCCCTGGGGTGGATCTGGGCTGCTACCAGAAGAGGAAAAGGGAGTAGATAGGGACAGGGAGGGAGAGGGTGCCGTGTGGGAGCGGGGTAGAGGAAAAGTGTCCTCGGCACCTTTTCCTCCTCCTTCTCATGTGCTCGGTGTGGCCGCTCAGGGCAGGGCAGGGGCAGGGGTGAGGATGCACGATGGGCCAATGAGGGATTGAGAAGGCAGGATCGGGCTAGGGCCAGCATGGCAGCGCGAGAGAGAGAGGGAGAGGGGGAGCTAGGGTAGATTAGAGAGGGGCGTCTCGGTCTAGGGTGTGGTTAGGTTAGAGAGGGTAGCTGGGGTGGGGCCTACATGGCAGGGAGAGGGAAGCCTTGGCATGGTGAGAGGAGGGAGGTGAGGTGAGGTTAAGGGTTAGGGTTTAGACTAGAATTAGGGTTAGATAGAATAGAGAGGTGTTAGGGTTTTGTGCTTAAGATCAAGCAAAATATATGATGAGAAGAAGGGAAGATGTAGGGCCTTTATTTGTGACAAGCATTCCACATCCATGTCTAATGGGTCAAGATGAGGTGGAAAGTATATAGAGAAAAATTTAGGGTTTTGGTGCACACATGGTGGTGGTAGAAGAGAGATAAAGGTGGTGCTCAACAAGAGATCAAGATCAAGAACACTTAGGATGTAAACACAAGACAAAACCCACTTTAAAACAAAGGCAAAACTCAAAGGAGAAGAGATGGTGAAGCTTTGCATGGCCCATGCATGGGCATTAAATGCCATGTGTTAATTTTGTGAAAACAATGCTAATATGACATGGCATGATTCCCATATATTACCAAAAGGTGGAATAAAGGCCAAGCAAAAGAAATTTAGAATTGGATCCATCCCAACCCACATGGGCTAGATTAAATACCAAAAGAAAATAAAATCCCATGGGTAAGTAGAATGGTGGAATTATAAGGTGGTGACAAAGAAAGGTGGTGGAGTGGAATAAAAGATATGCCCCCAACTCAACTTGGGCATCTAGCATTTATCAAGAACCAAATACAATTAATAATGCATATGAGAGAAGAACCAAAAGGAAAAGGGTTTTATATGATGCCCAAATGCAAGGTGGCATGATGACATGAGCATGATATAATTATGATGCAACAATTATATATAGGAAGTAGCCATTATATTACTAGACCAAGTAGCATTACAATTGTTAGACAATTGGTATGCTACAACTCTCCCCCACTAAACAGGAATCTCGCCCTGAGATTCTAGGAAGAAGAAGAAGACTCAAAGAGGGCAGGATACTTGGCACGGAGCTCATCTTCACGTTCCCAAGTGGCTTCATCAACGGAATGGTGCGACCACTGCACCTTGCAGAACTTGATGGACTTGTTGCGAGTCCTTCTTTCTACGACTTCCAGAATTTTTATGGGGTGTTCTTGATAACACAGATCTTCTTGGAGGTTGATGAGTTCATGGTCCACGATCCTGCCGGGATCCTTGAAGCACTTCTTGAGTTGAGAGATATGGAAAACATCATGGACCTTGAGTTTTTCAGGGAGCTCAAGAGCATAAGCAACTTCTTCTCTTCTTCCACGAATTTTGAAAGGACCGATGTATCTAGGAGCCAGCTTTCCTTTGATACCAAAGCGGTGCGTGCCTCTCATGGGAGTGACACGAAGATAAACGAGATCACCAGGGACATACTCCATGTCCGTGTGCTTTCTGTCATAATTGCTCTTCTGGCGACTTTGAGCAATCTTCAGATTTTCAAGAATGATGTGAACCTTCTCCTCCGCTTGAGTTACAATGTCGAGGCCAAACAATATTCTTTCACCTACGCCCGACCAACCAATCGGAGTTCTGCATTTGTGACCATAAAGAGCCTCAAATGGTGCCATCTTTAGACTTTTCCAGAAGCTGTTGTTGTAAGAGAATTCAGCATAAGGAAGACATTCTTCCCACTTCATGCCGAAAGAGCTAACGCAAGCACGGAGCATATCTTCCAGAATCTGATTGATCCTTTCAACTTGTCCTTGCGACTGAGGGTGGTAAGCTATGCTGAAGTTCAATTTTGTTCCCAAAGCATTTTGGAAACTTCCCCAGAACTTGGAAGTGAAAATGCTTCCACGGTCTGAACTGATCTCAAGAGGAACCCCATACAGAGAGACAATTCTGTTGATATAGAGCTCAGCCAACTGAATTGCAGAAATTGTTTCCTTGACTGGAAAGAATGAGCTACTTTAGAAAGCCTGTCGATGACAACAAAGATTGCATTGTTGCCCTTCCGCGACCTTGGAAAACCAGCGATGAAATTCATCTCTACTTTCTCCCATTTCCATTCCGGAGGCTTCAGTGGTTGTAGAAGACCGGAAGGTTTCTGATGGACAGCTTTAACTCTGCGACAGACATCACACTCCGAGACATACTTGGCACAATATCGTTTTAGCCCAGGCCACCAATACTGTGTTTTCAAGTCCATGTACATCTTAGTGCTACCATGGTGGATAGAAAGAACAGAATCATGCGCCTCCTTGAGAACTTGCTCTCTTAAACCCGAGTAGTTCGGAACAAACGTCTGGTGTTCAAAGAAAAGAGTGCCTTGGTCATCAACGTGGAAAGAATCATACTTCGGAAGCTGAATGTTGGAGATGATCTTTTTAGTGTAAGAATCACCAAGTTGAATAGAGCGAACTTTTTCTTCCAAGAGCGGTGTTGCCAGAAGGTTCAGAAGGTACCTTGATCCACAATTTCAAGGTTGAGCTTGCGGAATTCCTCGCACAGGAGGGGCTGTTGCTCTTCCACCATGAGATTGTTGGCATAAGCTTTTCGGCTAAGAGCATTGGCCATGACATTAGCTTTGCCCGGAGTGTAGTTGATGGTCAAATCGAAATCATTTATTGCTTCAATCCACCTCCTCTGACGAAGGTTGAGATCAGGCTGTGTGAATATATACTTCAGACTCTTGTGATCAGAAAAGATCTCACAACGGTTGCCAAGCAAGTAATGCCTCCATACTTTCAAAGCAAAGACAACTGCTGCGAGTTCGAGGTCATGTGTAGGATAGTTGATCTCATGCGTCTTCAACTGTCGAGAGGCATAAGCAACAACTTGTTTTTCTTGCATAAGGACCGCACCCAATCCTTGCAATGAGGCATCACAGAATATCTGGAAAGGCTTTGATGTATCTGGAGGAACTAAGACTGGTGTGGAAGTGAGCTTCTCTTTGAGTGTTTCAAAGCTTGCTTGACATGCAGGAGTCCAAAGGTATTTCTTGCCTTTCTTGAGGAGATCGGTAAGAGGTTTCACAATCTTTGAGAAGTTTTGAACGAAGCGACGACAGTAACTAGCCAAACCAAGAAAACTCCGGACTTCTTTGACATTTATGGGTGGAAGCCAGTCCATAATTGTCTTAATAGTTTCTAGGTTGACGGCAATGCCCTTGGCAGAGATGACGTGACCAAGGTAGGTGACTTGAGGCAGCCAGAATTCACACTTGGAGAACTTTGCATACAGGCGGTTCTCACGAAGCTTGTTTAGGACACACCAAAGGTGTTCTTCATGTTCTTCCTTTGACTTAGAATAGACTAGAATGTCATCCAGATAGACCACAATGAACTTATCAAGATACTTCATCAAAACCGAGTTCATAAGCCTCGAGAAGGTGGCAAGTGCGTTGGTGAGACCGAAAGACATGACCGTGTACTCGTACAGGCCATAGCGGGTAGTGAAAGATGTTTTGGGAACATCTTCCTTGCGAATCTTGATTTGATGATATCCACTTCTCAAATCAAGCTTAGAGAATACCACAGCTCCAGCTAACTGATCGAATAGATCATTAATCCGCGGAAGGGGATATTTATTCTTGATGGTTTTAGCATTGAGTGCCTGATAGTCAACAGAAAGTCTATCAGTCTTGTCTCGCTTCTTCACGAAGATGGTTGGGCTACCCCAAGAAGAAGTACTGTGCTGAATGAAACCCAACTTCTCTTGTTCATCCAGCTGACATTTGAGTTCAGCCAACTCGGCAGGACCCATTTTATAAGGTCGCTTGGAGATAGGAGCGATACCAGGTTCAAGTTCAATCACAAACTCAACCTCACGATCCAGAGGCATACCTGGCAACTCTTCAGGAAAGACATCTGGAAACTCACAGACCACCGGAACACTCTGAATACCTTCCATAGCATCATCATTCAGAGCCGCCAAAGAGTAAAGCTGAATTGCATGAGTCAGACTTGGAGAATAGACTATATGGCCTTCAGGAATTTTCAGAGAAACCGAACGTTCAGCACAATCAATCACAGTTGCATTTGCTGTTAACCAATCCATGCCCAAGATAACATCAATGTCAGAATTACCCAGAATAATTAAGGAAGCCGGAAACGAAGAGCCACCAATCTCAATTTGATTGCCATGGCCGATCTTGGTAGATAACAATCTTGCCCCGGGATAAAGAACCATTAACTTATTATCCAGCTGGTCTATAACAAGCTCATGCTCATTTGCAAATTTGTGAGACACAAAAGAATGCGATGCACCAGAATCAAACAAAACTCGTGCAGGAACTAAGTTAACAGGAAGCATACCCATGACAACTCCAGGTGCATGCTCATCTTGAGCGACGTTGACATAGTTGGCACGAGCAACCGTAGACCTAGGCTTGGTGTTGATGTTGAGAGCTCGAGGTGGAGGTGCACGAACCATAGGAGAACTTGCCGCAGGTCTTGGAGGTGGTGGAGGAAGAGCTTTGTTGTTCATAGGACAATTCCAGTGCTGATGCCCAGTGTTTCCACAAGTATAGCAAGCACCAGGTGGACGTGGAGCAACGTAGCCAGGGACTCCGCCAGGCGCTCCAGGGTAGTTGTGGTTGTAGCCCCTGGGAGCCGCAGTGAAGGAGTTTGGTGGCCTTGCCGCGTAGCTTGACGGTCTTGGTGGAGCCGAGAGCGACGGTGGGGTGTTAGGAACCCAGACACGACGCTTAGAAGGAGTTGTCATAGCTGAAGAGCTTGTTGCATCGCGGTTGTGTTTCTTTGACTCCTCAAACACTTGCCTACTTGCTTCTTCCTGCAGAGCTGTGTGTTGGAGTTCCAGAAAAGACGCCGGCCTTGCATGAGTGATAGCATATTTGATGGATGCATTGAGGCCTTGCCTAAACCTCTTTTGCTTTTTCTTGTCATCAGAGATCTCATCGCCGCCATACCGAGAAAGATTCATGAAGTTTCTGATGTAGGTATTGACATTGTCAGTGCCCTGCTTGAGGTTGAGAAACACTTCCTTCATCCTTTCCATGACAATTTCTGACAGATATTGCTCTTTGAAAGCCCCAGTGAATTGCTCCCAAGTAGGCTGAAAACCAGAGAGGTCTACCTTGAGGTAATTTTCCCACCACAGAGCTGCATCTCCCTTTAGAAGGTGCGTGGCACATTTGACCCATTCTTGCTCGAGAACATCCGCAGTCATCAGCTACCTTGACACTTCACGCAGCCAATCATCCGCATCAAGTGGCTGATCAGACACCTCAAATTGGCGTGGGTTGAACTTGAGAAAACTCTTGATGTCTCCACGCTTGGGAGGTGGAGGTAGCGGAACAAACTCATTCCTCCTGACACTTTCTTCGAAGCGCTGCTGGTTCTGCTGCATAGTGCCAAAAGCATTTGCAATACTTGCCAAAGCAGCCCCTAGTTCAGGTGGTATGTCCTCCTCAGAACAGCGTGGTGGTGCCATCCTGTGATTGATATAAAACACAAGTCAGTACTATAATGGAGAATGATAATAATCCAAAATGGTACCAAAATGGAGTTAACCGAGATTAAAGGATACAATTCACTGAGATGATATCAAAATATCAACAAAGTTCAAGACACCTAGAAGATATTAAGCATAACGCACACGACTGAACAAGGAGTGTGGTACACAAGCTAACAAAGAAAAAATTTCCGCAAATTTCGGCATTAAAATACCACTATATGCGCAAAACCACTTAACGAATCAAGATTAGTAACTCTACTAATTCAATATACAAGAGCGAATGATAAGAGTAGTGGTATGGTCGCGACTCCATCCCGCACTCAAATCATTACTCCGCACATGAATCAGTAAAACACATATCCGAACACCTTCTTCTTAAGATGAACCTAAAGATTAGTAACTACGGAAACGAACACCCCAAACAAGATAACGTCGGATAACAAAAGTAAGACAGATCGCACCGGTATACAACGAATCAGATAGATCGCGTCGGTTTACAAGCGCATGTCGGTATGGAATGTACCAATAGTTGATAACCAAAAGGCAGATAGCGATAACATTTGGATGCAACAGATAGACAAAGAATTCACACACACACACACAAACACAACCTATGGTACTACGGAACCCAGAACACGTGAATCCTAGTTTGAATTTTTAGAAGAGGATTGAAAACGTTACACTTCCTTACCAGAAAAGGGTGGGTGGGTGGGTAAGAAGAAAAATGGAAGCAGTCCTACTCTCACATTTTGTTTTTCCCTAGTGTACATAACTACCAAAAATATTTGCTAGACTGACAACGACCATTTTGGCTGAGACCCTGATGGGCGGGATGGCTCTGATACCAATTGTAACTACCTCGGTGAATTACGCTCTTAGTTACATGCCTGGATGAGCGAAAGTGGTTAAAATAGTATGGTGGGGCCCGGGGCCACTCACGGTAGACCTTTCGGCCGTCCTAACCACTTTCAGATCATCGGGACAAGAACGAGCAGCGTAATCGACAGGCAAAGGGATCAACTACATACACAAATGAGTATGTATGCAAGCCACATACAACAGTCCTCGGAGCCATTCCATCTAAAGAAATAGAAATATTGCGACGCCATACGGCAAGATTCAAATATACTAGATAGAGATAATATTTTAGGATAGCTCCTCATACATCAAACATCAGAGTATCAGGCGGAAGCGGAAAACAAGATCCGAGTACGGATAAGAAGCAAATCGGCATAAGATGCCACATAAATAACACATCCCGCCCACAGATCTCACGGATCCCCGTTCCCGGAATCTCTACACCGAGGGATCGTTGCCAACGTCATCTGTCTCCTCCACCCAGTATCCATCTTGCGGGTACACCTGTTCATCTGAATCAAACAATTTATCGTATGAGACCCTAGGGGTACTCAGCAAGTCTTTATGCCACTAAAGGGGACACAACCTGGGGTGACGCAATTGCAGCAAAAGATAATAACTAACAAGTCTATAGATACTCGCTAACCATCCGTCTAACCAATGATAGCCGGATGTCCGTGAATTAAGAACAACAGTTATAACATTATAATTAACAGATCCATCCTCCTCCTCGCTTACCAACGAGGAAGCGGACGAACAAGCCCCATCTGTTGGCAGTTTTATTAACCATTCCATGAGTATTGCACTGCTTACTAGTCAGGTACTTAGTCAATTTAAAAGCGGTACTTTAGTGAGACTTGTCTATGATCGAGAAACTATGCTCCAAGTCGTCCATAACCGCGAACACGGCTTTCAGAAAGATTTACCCTGTAGGGGTGCACAAATAGCAACACACACTCGATCAACCTCGGAAAAACCAACACAAAACCCAACGAGGCATTCATGACAAAGCGATCACAGGATTCAGAAATATTTCAGGGGGCCACCCCAATAAGCTACCCGCAACGAAGTAAAGGCTATGCAGTACTTGAGATTCAATTTAATGCAATCGCGACTCAATGATGCAAGAATAAGATAGAGGCAATAGGTACTATATGTATGCAAGCATGTGGTAGTGCTTGCCTGGCAGCTCAGTTGAAGCGAGAGAGGGATCTGGGTAGTACTCCTGTGATTCCTGATAATTCTCCTGCTGGGCGTCTATTCGAAGAAGAACCAAACAAACAAGGGCCAACATAAATAAAGTGCACAAGCATATGAATTAAAATACGACAAGCAAACAAGCATGCCATGATGAATGGTGCACAATTTACATGGCTTTAACGTAGCATGGCATGGTGAGGTGTGGGGTACAAGAATAAAGCATTTTATTATTTGTTTAGTCAAGTTTTATTGCCATAAACAGTTCTGATTTTTAAATATGGCATGATGCATGCCTTAATTCAGAACAAGGAATGCATAGATAGAACGGGCTCATCGCGCTGATCGATTTAGACATATTATTTGTCGAATTTGGAGTTGTAGAATTAAAGTTATTAATTTATTAAGAAAAGGGATTTTATTGTAATTTTAATCATCTCGAAAATTTAAAGTGTTCAAACATTATTTTGAATGGCATATTTGAATTCCTCACATTTTTCTGATTCAAAAACATATATCATTTGTATTATTTGGATTTATAATTTAAAAGTTATTTAAAAACAGATTTAAATTTGTTTTTAAACATTTACTGAAAATTTTAAATAAAACAGATTGACGGAGAAACCTTTTCTACTCAGCTAGACCCAGCCCTAGTCGCTGACGGGTGGGACCGGCCTGACTGGACGACACAGCGCGCAGAAAACTTTTTGCACCGCGGCTGTGCTAGCCCAAGCGGCGGACAGGTGGGACCAGTGGTTATGGGCCCATGTGCCAGTGGCTGAACCCGCAGAGGATGACAGGTGGGGACGTGCTGGAGCGCGGGTTGAGGTTTACGAAATCCGGGGTCCCTTTTTGTAAAATGTTCACAGGGGCTGGCAGGTGGGCTCGCGAGTACCGCGGGTTGAGCGAGAGATAAAAAGGGGGGCTATTTGTAAAGTGTCCACAGAGCCCACTGTAGATCTCCTTTCTCTGAACCGCGGACAGATCCGTGCGCGACAGGCAGAGCGCAGCGCGCGGGGAACTCGATCCGGGGACCTGGGGCTCGCGCTCGGAGGCGGTAGCCACTGCGGTAGGCTGGGAACGTTGTTAGGAGGGGGATGGGCGACTAGGTGAGGCGTGGCGCGGCGCAGAGGCGGGCAGACACCAGCGTCTGCCGCCGCACTGAGGTTGCTCGGTAAAACAAACGGCGAGACCAGGGGTCTACGGCGAGGCAGATGGTGTCTAGGCGGGAGAGGGACTCACCGCGGAGAGGTTGATGGCGGCGGATCGGTGCGGGAGACGACGGAGCGGCGAGGAAGCAGAGGCCGGGGAATTAGGGTTTTGCGATGGCCGGCGGTAGTTCTGGTGGCTACAGAGCGGCGTCTCCTCGCTGGCGTGTACTGGGCGAAGCAGGGGACCCTTCTCGGCTTCCTCGACCACCTCCACATCACCCACGCCTGCAGGAATGAGGACTCGGCGGTGGTACTGATGGTGACCGGTGAGAGAGGAGGTGGCGTCGGTGGAGAAGAAGAGGGGAGAGGGCAAGGCCCTGGGGTGGATCTGGGCTGCTACCAGACGGGGAAAAGGGAGTAGATAGGGACGGGGAGGGAGAGGGTGTCGTGTGGGAGCGGGGTAGAGGAAAAGTGGCCTCGGCACCTTTTCCTCCTCCTTCTCACGTGCTCGGTGTGGCCGCTCAGGGCAGGGCAGGGGCAGGGGTGAGGATGCACGGTGGGCCAATGAGGGGTCGAGAAGGCAGGATCGGGCTGGGGCCAGCATGGCAGCGTGAGAGAGAGGGAGATGGGGAGCTAGGGTAGATTAGAGAGGGGTGTCTCGGTCTAGGGTTTGGTTAGGTTACAGAGGGTAGCTGGGGTGGGGCCTGTATGGCAGGGAGAGGGAAGCCTTGGCATGGTGAGAGGAGGGAGGTGAGGTGAGGTTAAGGGTTAGGGTTTAGACTAGAATTAGGGTTAGATAGAATAGAGAGGTGTTAGGGTTTTGTGCTTAAGATCAAGCAAAATATATGATGAGAAGAAGGGAAGATGTAGGGCCTTTATTTGTGACAAGCATTCCACATCCATGTCTAATGGGTCAAGATGAGGTGGAAAGTATATAGAGAAAAATTTAGGGTTTTGGTGCACACATGGTGGTGGTAGAAGAGAGATAAAGGTGGTGCTCAACAAGAGATCAAGATCAAGAACACTTAGGATGTAAACACAAGACAAAACCCACTTTAAAACAAAGGCAAAACTCAAAGGAGAAGAGATGGTGAAGCTTTGCATGGCCCATGCATGGGCATTAAATGCCATGTGTTAATTTTGTGAAAACAATGCTAATATGACATGGCATGATTCCCATATATTACCAAAAGGTGGAATAAAGGCCAAGCAAAAGAAATTTAGAATTGGATCCATCCCAACCCACATGGGCTAGATTAAATACCAAAAGAAAATAAAATCCCATGGGTAAGTAGAATGGTGGAATTATAAGGTGGTGACAAAGAAAGGTGGTGGAGTGGAATAAAAGATATGCCCCCAACTCAACTTGGGCATCTAGCATTTATCAAGAACCAAATACAATTAATAATGCATATGAGAGAAGAACCAAAAGGAAAAGGGTTTTATATGATGCCCAAATGCAAGGTGGCATGATGACATGAGCATGATATAATTATGATGCAACAATTATATATAGGAAGTAGCCATTATATTACTAGACCAAGTAGCATTGCAATTGTTAGACAATTGGGATGCTACACGCTTAGCTGACCAAGACACCAAATTCGCGCCGACGAACACACAATAGCCTGAAGTAGATCGTCGAGTGTCTGGAAAACCTGCCCAGTCAGTGTCAGAGTAGGCTAGCAATTTGTTTGATGTGCGTCGATACAAATTGAGACCATAGTTGGTGGTGCCGCGGATGTAGCGTAGAACACGCTTCACAAGGAGCAAGTGATTAGCCCGTGGATCATGCACATGAAGACATATCTACTGTACTAATAGGAGATATCTGGCCGATTGAAAGTGAGGTATTGGAGACCTCCTGCAATACTGTGATATTCTATAGGGTCAGCCACGAGATCACTAGACTGAGCTGCAAGCTTAGAAGTTGTATCAACTGGAGTGGAGATAGATTTACACTATAACATACCAGCTTTGTCAAGAAGCTCCAATGCATACTTATCTTGTGAGAGGAACAAACTATCCTTAGTGCGTCTGACTGAGATGCCCAGAAAATAGTGAAGCCCACCCATATCTATCATGCTGAACTCTTTACGAAGAGAAGCAATTAAATTGTGCAACAAAGTCGGAGAAGACGCTGTCAGGATAATGTCATCCACATAGAGCATGAGATAGGCCACGTCAGTGCCACGTCAGTAGACAAACAGGGAGCTATCGGACTTGGATCCAACAAAACCAACAGTAACAATGAACGAAGCAAATTGCTGAAACCATGTTCGAGGCGCCTGCTTCAGACCGTAGAGAGATTTGTTGAGGCGACACACCTTGTCAGGAAATCTAGGATTAGTAAACCCGAAAGGCTGTCGAGCATACATGGTCTCGATGAGTGTGCCATTGAGGAAGGCGTTCTTGACATCAAGCTGATGAATCAGACAGTTACTAGAGAGCGCAAGTGATAACACCGTGCGTATGGTGGCTGGCTTGACCACAGGGCTAAAAGTCTCATCAAAATCAATACCTTTGTGCCGAGTAAAACCCGGAGGACCCAATGAGCTTTGTATCGTTCCAACGAACCATCAGACTTCATCTTGTGACAAAAGATCCACTTGTCGGTGACAATGTTGGCACGACGAGGAGGATTAACCAAGTCCCAAGTGTTGGTGGAGAGGAGCGCACTATACTCTTCAACCATTGCAGCATGCCAGTTGGGGTCTTTGAGAGCACCACGATAAGTTTGTATTGGAGACAATCCTTCAACATGAAGATAAAAAATTGTCTTGGGCTGCACAATGCCGTGCTTGGCACGGGTGAGCATGGTGTGATACGGTGGCGGTGGTGGTGCTCGAGGACGACGAGCCCGAGGAGAATCCATGGCGGGAGGCGGGGTAGAAGCCATGGATGGCGAGCTCGTAGAAGGCTCCAGGGCACCATCATCCGTAGACGCGGCATGCGAGGGAGCGGACGAGGGCGATCCTGACGGCAACGATCCGGCCGAGGACAGGCCAGGTGAGGTGGCCTGAGGCGGCGTGGGCGAGGCGGGAAATCCTGCCGCGGCAGGAGAAGTGCCCGCGGTAGGCTGCCGAACACCAACGACAGGCTGCCGAACGCCAACAACAGGCTGCCGAGTGGCCGCCGCAGAGCCTGCGGCAAAAGTTCCCGCGGTTGGCCCGGTAAATGGCATCAGCAACATCGGCTGCTCAACCTGCAAAAATTCATAACTTTGCAAAGTAGGAGTAGGGATGGTGGTGATGCGTTAGAGGCAAAGGGAAAGACAGACTCGTCAAACACGACATGGCGAGAGATGATGATCTTTTGGGTGGAATGATCAAGGCAGCGATAGCCATGATGTTGAGATGGATACCCAAGGAACACACACGGCAGGGAGCGAGGCGTAAGTTTATGCGGGGCAACGGCGGTGGTGTTGGGGTAGCATAAGCATTCGAAGACCGGCATATGCACGGTCAACACCATGAAGGGCTCGAAAAGGCACGTGATATGCGATGGCCTTGGAAGGCAGTCGATTGTGCAAAGCACGTCTGTATGGAGAGCCTTGGTCCAGAAGCGAGGTGGCATTCTAGCTTGAATTAGAAGGGTGCGAGTGATGTCGTTAAGGGTGCGAATAATTCTCTCAGCTTTTGATACATCCATTTTGCATCACTATTCTATATCATAATTTACTGTTATTCATTGATATATTTCATATTAAGAGATGATACTTATGTTATTTCATCTGTTTTTGCATGGTTGATGACTTTTGGAGGATGGACCACTGAAGTCAAGATTCTGATGGAAAAGGCACTGTTTGGAGGCGAAATTCGCGAAGATCAGAAAACTCCAGAAAATACATGGAAAATCCTATTTTTCCAGAAGACGAAGGATTCCTGAAGGTGGAGCGAAGTTGGCCACAGGGGGCCCACACCACACCCTGGCGCGGGCCACCCCTGGCGCGGGCCACCCCTGGCCGCGCCACCAGGTGGTGTGGCCACCCTGGACCACCTCCAGCTCTCCTCTTTGGCTTATATTATCCCCACGAAACCCTAAGCCTCAGGGAGCAACCATAGAAAGTTTCCGCCGCCTCTCCGGGGCGGAAAATTGCAGAGAGAGAAAGAGCTCTCCGGCAGGCAGAAATCTGCTGGGGAAATTCCTTCCCGGAGAGGGAGATCGTCGCCATCAACACCACCATCAAGTTGGACTTCATCGGGATCATCATCATCTCCACCATCACCATCATCACCACTTCATACCACTGTAACAATTGGATTGAATCTTGCATAGTTCTTAGGGGAAACTTTTCCCGGTGTTGATTACTTGTTGTAGTTGATGCTATTGAGTGGAACCATTGAATTATTATTATGTTCAGATTGTTACTTATGATTATTTCATCTCTAATCTTGATCCATATGATTTCTTGTGAGTAGTTCGTTTAGTTCTTGAGTGAAAGGGAAAAGGACGTCGCCTGGAGGGGGGTGAATAGGCGTTTTAAAATTATTACGGTTTAGGCTCTAATAAATGCGGAATAAAACTTAGCGTTTAATTTATCAAGCCAAAACCTATATCCACTAGGTTCACTAAGTGCACCAACAACCTATGCTAAGCAAGATAAGCAACAAGGTGATAGCAAGATATAATACTTCAAGCACGAAGGCTATCACAATGTAAATTGCATAAGTAAAGGGCTCGGTTGAGAGATAACCGATGGACGCGGAGACGATGATTTGTTTCCCGAAGTTCACTTCCAAAGAAGCTACGTCTCTGTTGGAGAGTTGCGGGGACGCAATGTACTTCGAACGCCACAAGTGGCTCACCTCGAGGTGTGGTGGCTCGATGCTCACCCAACGCCACACAAGGTCTCACCCCAAGATGCGAAGGCACGCAACCTATCGACGCCACAAAAGGCTCACCCTATTCTCCCGTGAGCTCGCCACAAAGGCCTACTCACGTTCCACTATGGGACACTTGAGGGCGGTCACCGAACCCGTACAAGGTTGGGGCAATCTCCACAACTCAATTGGAGGCTCCCAACAACAATGCCACAAAGGCTACAAAGCCACAAAAGGCAACAAGGCCACAAAAGGCTACAAGACCACAAAAGGTCAACAATCCAACCACACAACCGTCTAGGGTTTCAAGAACCCAAGATAAACAAGCCCAAGGGCTTGAACTCACCGAATCTCCGAGGAGAACTCAAACCTATGCACCAAATGCAAGAGGCAAGTCCTTCTCTCTCAAATTCCACCAAAGCTACAAAAGCTATTGGGGGAATAAGGGAGGAAGAACACAAGAGGAGAACACAAAACTCTCCAAGATCTAGATCCCAAGGATTCCTTCACAAAGAAGGGATTTTGCTTGGTGGGGCTTGTAGATCTAAATCTCTTCTCTCAAATCCCTCAAAAAGATGCAAGAATCATAGGAGGGGGAAAGGGAGAGGGCAAGCTCTTCAAGGTCAACAATGGAGGAGAGAGAAAGCCAAAAACTGAGAAGAACAAGTTATGGCCGAAGGGGAAAGGGGAGCTCCTTTTAAAGGGCTCCCCGATCTGCCCGTTACCCACAGAATCGTGCACGGTCGGTAGTACCGGTGGCACTCAGCCAATGGTCCAAAAACAAGGTGCGAATGAACACAAAAACGAGGCCGGCCGGTACTACCGGTGGGTCACCGGTACTACCGCCCAAGATTCCGACCGAAGTTCCGATAAATACGCACACCAAGACAGAGATGGTACAAAACCAAAATCGGGGTTGCCGGAAGTTGGGCCGGAATTAAGACCGGGACTACCGGCGGCATTTCTGCCCGAGCGGTAGTTCCGGGGCCTGGTCGGTACTTCCGGTCAGAGAAACTTCAGAAACCAAAACTGCAATAACTTTCACGTCCGAACTCCAAACGAGACGAAACCAATTTTGTTGGAAAGATAACAACGCGTAGAATCCAACAAATAGTAGAAATATTGGATATCACCAAGGGAGAAAATACCATGAATATATATGTGAGATACCTCCCAAGGTGTGGAGCCGGAAAACCCGCAAGATCAAAAACGCAATAAGATATGCATGGGAAATCCGTTTTTGATGAACTAGAGCTTGTTATGAAGATAACCACAAGCTCTAGATCCTCACATGGACAAGAACCAAACAACAACCAAGAAATATGATGCTATGTATGCAAAGGTTTGAGATCTCTCCGAAAGATACGAACGAGTCACCCACTCGAGAGCCCCTCTTGATAGTATGGCTATCTATCCTAAACCCAGTCTCCCAGCACTACAAGAGACCGGTAAAGAAGAAACCCTATCAAGATCATACCTTTGCCTTGAGCATCCCACTTGAGCTTGATGAAGACGATCTTGTCACCTTCAAGATGGAACACATTTCTTGATTGCTCATGCCTGCTCTTGCTTGATGAAGACTTGCGAATGGCTCCCCCATACTCCATGGGGAAACCTATTCTTTGACCTTGTCTTCATCACTCCATGAACGCCGAGGAGGCAAGCTCCAAGCATGAGTTTTCTAGAGATGGTGCATCTTGAGCTTGCACATCAATTCTTGACGATGTCTTGAAGATAGCCATGAGGAAATCCATCTTCTTATTCTTCTTCAAGACATATTTGATCTTCTTCTTCTACTTGATTCCAATAGGCTCAAAGCCCTTAGACAATGCTTCTTATTTTTCATCCTTGAAACCAACACATGGTCCAAGCGATGCCAATGGACAAACCTACAAGTGAAACTCAATTTTCACATTAGTCCATAGGGATTGTCATTAATTACCAAAACCACACATGGGGGCATACATGCCCTTTCATTGAGGACATGGGAGAAGTCATGTTGTTAGTAGTGGAATTGTGTTGAGAAAGATTCAATAGTTTGTTATTTAAGTTGTGGTGTTATTCTTCTAGTGGTGTCATGTGAACGTCGACTACATGACACTTCACCTTTATGGGCCTAGGGGAATGGATTGTGTATTTGGCTACTAATCGTAGGGGTTGCCGGAGTGAGAGAAACCTAAACCCCCGTTAGGAAACCTTTGCACAAGGGAGTGTAGGATCTCAAAGTTTAAAGTTGTGGTTAGGTTTTATATTAATTACTTTCTTATACTTGCGGATGCTTGCAAGGGGTTTAATCACAAGTATGTATTAGTCCTAGGAAGGTTAGTACATTAGCACAGGTTCACCCACACAACACTTATCAAACTAAAGAAAATTAATCATCTATATGAAGTGAAAGCACTTGACGATATTCCCGTGTGTCCTCGAGAATGTTTGGTCATTTTAAGTAATACAACCGGCTTGTCCTTTGCTAAAGAAAGGATTGGGACACTTGCTGCATTTATTATCATTGTATTTTATTTACTCGTACTTTATTTATCTGCATTATCAAAACCCCCTAAAATCCGCTTGCTAAGTATTTATAGATAATTCCTGCTCCAAGCCACTCGTCAATACCTTCTGCTCCTCGTTGGGTTTGACACTCTTACTTATCGAAAATACTGCGATACACCCCCTATACTTGTGGGTCATCAAGACAATTTTCTGGCAGCGTTGCCGGGGAGTGAAGCGCTATTGGAGAGTGGAACTGGTAAAGGAAACTTCTACCGTGAGTATTGTTTACTTCTGTTAGTAACTTTATTTCAATACGGATAATTCACTTCGTTTCTTATTTTGTAATGCTACTACCACTGCTAAGGTAGTAGATGAATCTCCACCTGCTGAAAATGATACTTTTAAAATACCTACAAGAATTGTTGATCGTGTTATGGATAACTACTATTTTGGAGATGGAACTGTCCATCCGATGATCATTTGCTCTTTATACACGAATTATGCGGGTTGTTCAAGTGTGCAGGTATTACAAAAGATCAAGTTAAGAATAAGTTATTCTCATTATCACTAAAAGGAAGAGCTGATGAATGGTACAAGTTGCTGAAGAATGGTCAAGCTCTTGAATGGGAGGAAGTAGTGCCCCTCTTTTATTTAAAATTTTATCCTCCTATTGAGATTCATAAAGATCAGAATCAAATACATAACTTTTGGCCTCTTGATGGAGAGAGTACAACTCAAGCTTGGGGGAGATTGAAGTTACTAATGCTCAAATGTCCTATTCATGAGCTCCCCAACAATATTATTATCAATAACTTTTATGCAAGGCTTTCTCTTCATGATAAGGATCTATTGGCCGCTTCTTGTGTTGGATCATTTACACGCATGGAAGAAGGATCTAAATGAGATCTTTTAGACCGTATTCAAGACAATGCTAAAGCATGGGAGAATGATAGAGGAAGAAAGTCAGGTATAAATTATGATTATGAATGCATTAAATCTTTCGAAATATTAGTAATGCTTATGGTCTAGACTCTCAAGCTATTGCAACTTATTTTAAGGCTTTTGCTTCTTATATTGCATCTAGTGGTGGACCGGGTGTGCATACTGGATCTGGGGCACCGACTGGTGCTGGTACTAGGGTGTATGCTAGTTCGGCAGGTACGGATGCCACAATGAAAGTGTAGGAGCCGCACTATACTACATTGGGGAGAAGGTGGTGTAAGATTGAGGTCGGGTGTCGAGGATGCCCGAGGAGGCATGCGCATGAGGAGGTGGTAGGAGCACACCAGGTAAGTTTGGACGTAGCTGGTCTAGGGCACCGGCGGAGCAAAGCCACTACTTGAAGAGGTGGCACCATAGCCACCATTGTTCATCGTCATCTTGTGTTTGGTATTTCCCTAATTAGGGGATGGAGACCCGATGACCGAGGGAGGCACAAGAGAAGGAGGGAGATACACGACGAGGGCAACATCAAGGACAGCTAGGAAGGAGAGAATGCCACCATCCTCCATCTCATCCATTAGAAACATGGACACGACGGTGTCGAAGTCCGGTGGAGGCACCATGCGGTGGATCATCTTGGGCGTGTTTGGTTGCCCCGATCCCCATTTCTCGCATGGCGCGGGAAAAAATAAGGGCGTTTGGTTCCGCACGCTAGGAGGAATCTTTGCACCACACGCCTTTTAAAGCGCCCCTCGGCATGGCCCTAGAGGAACACCCAAATCTTGCGTTTCCACGGAGCCAAGTTCTTCTCTCGCTCACGGGGGAAGAAGATGCACGCGCACGTGCAAGGGATGGATGGAGGGAGCTGGGAAAATCTAGCGGGAGAAATTGGATTACCGCCTGCTGATTCACGGCGGCTATAAACACCGCCGCTCTTCCGCCTCCAAAATCCCCGCCACCGTTCCCCCCAATTTTGAGCTCTCCCTCCAAATCCTCTTCCTCACCGACGGGTAGGTAAGCGGCGCCTCCTACTCCGGTGGGTCTAGCTCATCTCCGGCAAGCCTTCGTCCTCAGCTATCTCAGACATGTCCTCCTCGTCGGTCGAGATTGAGATCGTGGTAAGAAACACCTAACCCTAGCTGTTGCAGCTTAGATCTGTTGCCATGTTCTAGCTCATAGTTCATGTGTCCGTCTATGCTCCGTTCTAGTAGATCGTGGTCCATTTTGGTAGTTAGTATTCATGTTGTACTATGAGGATTGCCATGTGTTGTAGGTAGGATTAGTATTGCAAGTATAGTTCTTCCCCTAGAACTGAACACATTGTGTATCTCTGGTGCCGTAGGAGAACGTTGCGTCCCCTGATCTATTAGCAACCTCTGTGAGGCCTCTGTGTTATGTGTCGATGCCTGATGCGGTGACTAGGAGGAAGTTGGCCATGTCATGGCCATCATCTCGATCCACCTTCGTCCTAAATCGGGCCATCCAGTTGATCGAGAAAGGGGGTTCAGTAGTTCGGGGGTTCAGACAGGCGGGCATGCGCTTGATTGCAGAGGGTGTTTTCAAGTTCTATGGTTGGACAATCTCTGCAAACCAGGTGTACAACCACATGAGGCACTAGAGAGTTAGGTGGATTCGAGTGTTGAGGATCAAGAGGCTAGAGATCGTGTGTTGGGTAGAGGAGACCTCTTTTATCATCATGGATGATGCTGACTACTATGTGCACATCAATGTTTGATATATTCGCACTTGCATCAATAGTTGTAAAGCTCACATATGAACCACATGTCTTGAACTAACTGTGATTCTCATGTAGGCTCAGCCATCTGACACCGAGTTGATCAACAAGCCCATTGAGAACTATGATGAAGATCATCTACGGTCCTCGCATTCCTGTTGTGATCGTCTCTGTGACCGAAATACACCGTGCTCTTAGCCACCTGATGGAGCACAATGGACAAGCGACTAGGTACCTTGCCATGAACCTTAAGCGCAACATGATAGAATCAATAATAAATCTGAAATAGCATCTCAATATCCATTGGATCCCCGCAGACACAACATGCAGAATTACAAATAGATGATCTTGATCATGAACGGAGCTCACAAGATCTAAACATGAAAGCACAAAGGAGGAGAACCAGCCATCTAGCTACTACATGGATCCATAGTCCAAGTATGAACTACTCACGCATCACACCGGAGGCTTGCATGGTGATGAATAAGGCCTCTAGGGTGAATTCCCCTCTCCGACAGGGTGCCGGGAAGAGCTTCAGATCCCTCCCGATCTAGGGATGGAGATGGCGGCAGCTACAGACCCTTTCATGGCTTTTTGATCGGGTACTTAGGGTTTTCGTCCCGAGGGCATCTTATAGGCGGAAGGGAAGGTCGAGGGGGTGCCGGAGGCGGCCAGACCACCCCCTAGCGCGGGCCAGGCTGGGCCGCACGGCCAGGTGGTGTGGTGGCCCCCTGGCCCCTCTCCGTCTCGTATTCTGGCATCTGATGACTTCCGGAAAAATAGGCACTTTGGCTTTCGTCCCGTCCAATTCCGAGAATATTCATTTTCTCACTTTCCTGAAACCAAAAACAACAAAAAACAGGCAGCTGGCACTGTGGCTCTTGTTAATAGGTTAGTCCAAGAAATCATATGAAAAGTACTCTAAAGTTGGAATAAACACAAGAAAGTGGATAAAACCAAGCATGGAACATCAAAAATTATAGATACATTTGCAATGTATCAACATCCCCAAGCTTAACTCCTGCTCGTCCTCGAGTAGGTAAGTGATAAAAAGAAAGAATAATTTTTGATGTGACATGCACCATTAAAGACTTGATCAAAGTATTTGTAAAACATTCAAAGCTAGGATCATAGTACTTCAATCATAACATGAAAGACAAAGTTCTAGCAATAAGACAAAGAAACTATGATGCAACATGAAAAGGTACAAACAAAAGATTCATGAATAACAATGCTTTGCAAGACGTTTGTTTGTTTCACATAAAATAAACATAGCATAATAGTATTCAGCTTGTCCCTCAATAGAGTAGCAAATATAAATGCATAGGACACCTTCAAAGTTCATAAGAGTGACTAGATACAAATAGTTTAAAACAAGCAATATCAAGTTATGCATCAATCAACTAGTCTTGGAACAATGCACATAAAACTAAGAATGGCCACTATGCTCTCAAAGTAGGTGCATAAAGGTAGAAGGTGGAGACTCAATATAATGGTGGAAGAAAGGCCTTTATAAAAGGAAGTAGGGATTCAAGTATCATAAAGAGCTTCAAAAAATTAGGGTACTTATAGCTTTCAACTCTCATTGCCCCTATCATAAGCATCTTGAAGTGATTAAGGTTAAAGTGAACAAACTATGGTGTACATGCTTGACGAAGTATAAGTCAGAAATCTCATGTCCCTTGTATACGAGGGCCGCTCCTTTTAGGTGATTAAGATTAAAGTGACACAATTAAGAGGATATGCTTGACAAGTTATAAACCGAAATCTCATGCCCCTTACTTACGAAGACCGATCCTCATGCTACTCAACTTTAGTCACAAGTAAGCTCTTGTCATTGTAAGTACATGTGTATCATAAAGAACCGCCAACGGGGTACCCCTTGCACATGATACATGAGCTATCCCATAATCAAAATGACAAGGCAAGCAGACAATGAGCATCTCAGCGATCTTTTTATTTGCTATTTGCATAGGTTTTTATTGAGGATTCTTCATAGAGTGCTCATTATGGTGATGCTGCAAGTTTCCACCATGATTAGGCATGTCTTAGGCTAGCGGTCCAGGCGTTTCTCTAACACACATACAAACTCCACGATCTTACAAGTTCCACTTTTATTTCACACCGCCGGGATCCGTAAGCAAAAGAACATGATATCAACGGGGTCCAAAGTACAAGTGCAATGTTGAAAGTGTTCCCCATGATACATGGTTCTACTAATTTCAACTTATAAAGCGCAAGCATATACGCAACAAAGAAGGACCCAATGGTTCAAGTTTATTAGATGCAAAAAAGTAAAGTGTGCCATCAAGTTCGTGAGAGCTTTAATCAGTAGTTTTCTCATAACAAGTTTAATTTGGAAGGTAAACAAAAGCATGAATATACTTGGAATAGCATAAGCTAGTAGGTAGGTATGGTGGACTCTTTGGAATAACTTGGTTTAAGGAGTTGGATGCATGAGTGGAACTCATACTTGGTTGTGGAGGCTAGCAAAAGACTGGGAGCGACAAACTAAGAGAGCAATAATGGCCATAATCATGCAGAGCGACAAAACATCATTGATCAAAGCATAAAGTGATACTACAAATTGAAAACTAAAGGATCATAAAGGCTATGGTGACTTGAGATATTCATAACATGGTGTGAGCATGCGCCAAGTCAACCCAAATAAAGCATCAAAGGAGAATACCAGTATACTATGCTTTAATATGCTAAAACAACGCATGATTTATCCAAGGCAGATTGAGCAATCTCAATTGTTTATAATAAGTCATGCTACAAGAAAGAATACTAAGCATAAAGCCAAAACAATATCAAGCATGGCATGACAAAGCATAGGCCACAGTCAAAAACAAGCTCTCTTTACCACTTAAGCATGAACTTTTCTACTCTTTTCCAAACCAAACCAAACTATTTGCAAACCAATGTATGAAAGAGGGGGTCCAACCAATTCATTCAGAAAACTAAGAAAACCAAAGCAAACTAAAAACCAAAACGAAAACAAAAAAGAAGACGCTCCAAGAACAACACAACTGTGCATGAAACAATAAAAATGAAGCGTTTGGAAGAAACCTGGGATTTTTATTGATGAAGAAGGGGATGCCTTGGGCATCCCCAAGCTTTGACGCTTGTACTTCTTGGATATTTCTTGGGGTGACACGCGTGGCATCCCCAAACTTGAGCTTTAGTCCATCCTTCGTCTCATTACTTATTCCTTCCATACACCTGAAATTTTTCCTTCATACAAAACTTCACACAATCTTTATTACCAACATTAGTGCACTCAAGATAAAATGTCTTAAGGTTCAGTTCTAACACCAAATAAACTTCCATTAGAACACTAGATACTGTAGACATTCCCTCAAAAATCTCAATTCCCCAAAAGAACTCAAAAAGGAACCAACAAGAAGCAAATGCAGAAAATGGCAGAAATCTGTCAAAACAGACCAGCAGGTAAAGACGAATTTTTTTGAAGACCTTCTGTTGCTCAAATCAAAAAGTATTGAAATAAAGAAAGTTAGATAACAACCTAGGGCAGAAGCACAATAATTCACGCCTCAAAAAGACGTTCAGTGATTTGACACGAATTTTTACGGTGAAGCACATAAATCTGTTTCGGGAAAACAACTTTCCCAATCATTACTTCTCTCTCATTACAGGTTACTCTTGGCACAAAAATCAAATAAAAAGGATAAGGAGCGGTTATTACTGAAGTAATAACTTCAAAGACTCATCAAAATTTTTGTGTTATCTCCCAATAAGTACTTTTATTTAACGCCTTTAAGTTAGGTATGATAGTTTGAGAAGATGCTCACATAAGAAATATGAATTGAAGTAAAACAGAGCATCAAGAAGCAAATTCAAAACACATTTAAGTCTAACCCACTTCCTATGCATAGGAATCTTGTATGCAAATAAATTCACAAAGAACAAATTGACAGGCATAGGAAGATAAAACGAGAGTAATTTCAAAACTTTCAGCAAATAGAGAGGTGTTTCAGCACCATGAAAACTTTTACAACCATATTTAACTCTCTCATAATAATTTTCAGTAGCCTCATAAATAAACTCAAAAATATAACTATGACATAAAGCATGCTTTTCATGATCCACAAACACTAGAGCTTTATTATAAATATTTTCAAAAGAATCCTCAGGAACATAACATTCGTCCTCCTTTGGTAAGCATGGGGGACAATCAAATAATGTAAGGGGTAAAGAGTTACTCTCATTAGAAGGTAGGGATGGGTAGATCCATTCTTCCTCCTCTTGATCATCACTCTCCTCCTCTTTTTCATCCAATGAGCTTCCAGTTTCAGCAATTTCTTCTTCCATAGGCTCCTGCAAGGCATTAGTCTCTTCCATTGGTGGAGAGCATCTATTAAGATATTCAAGAATATAACCATTTTCTACCTTGTAATTATCAAAGCAAAATTTAAGTATATCATAAACCTCATATTTATAAGGTGAATCATCAGTATTTTCAAGCAAACTAGCAAGTTCAAATGCACCCTTCCAAGCAATAAATTCTTCAATTTGTTCCACATCATAAAAGTCATAATTTCCTTTAACATAAGAAGATATGGTAACATTATCATTATACTCACATTGAAAAGGGAGGTGTTTATACCTCCTACAACAACAAGATTTATCAAAGCAATAAGTAACATTATAAGTAGAGCACACATTTCTAGCAATGGTATACAACTTATCAATTTGTTCCCATAGGTGTTCCCCTTTTTGTGACAAGCGGTGTTCCTTATAATAATATTTTTGTTCTTCCGTGCACCCACCTTGCCAATTAGATTCAGTTTCAAAGAAACCAACCATTGATAGAAAGCATGATAAAGCAAGACAATAACAGACCAACGAAAATAACAACTATAGTAGGAACTAATTTTTTGTGTTTTTGATAAAGAAACAAGCAAACAAGGCAAAAAGAAACTAAGCAAAACAAAAATAACAAAGTAAAGAGATTGGTTATGAGGGACTCCCCTTGTGAAGATGTCCTTGACTCCTCGGCAATGGCGCCAGAAAAATGCTTGATGGCTCAGTGTTGATGTAGAGCTCGTTGGGAACCCCAAGAGGAAGGTATGATGAGCACAGCAGCAAGTTTCCCTCAGTTATGAAACCAAGGTTTAATCAAACCAGTAGGAGCAAGGAAACACCCCAAAGGTGTTGCTAGCCGAGCCTTGGCAGGGCACACTACCGGTGCTAGTAGCAACATGGAGACCTGCACAACACAACCACAGAACTCTGTCCCCAACTTGCGATGAGGTTGTCAATCTCACCGTGTTTTGCTGAAAACAAAGGATTAAACGTATCGAATGGAAAGAAGTAATAGTTTGCAGAAAGTAAACACAAAGCAGTAATAGTTTGTGGATTGTATGTAAAAGAAAAGAACCGGAATCCATAGTTCAGTAGAGGTGGCTCTCCTTAATATAGATAACATGCTGGGTGAACAAATTACAGCGGGGCAATTGACAAACATCGAGAAAGCAATACATGCATATACTAATCATCTTGACTCCTTTGGAACTTGATTGGGCATTACAACATTATACATAGACCGCCATCCAACTGCATCTATGACTAATAATCCACCTTCAGGTTATCATCCGAACCCCCTCCAGTATTAAATTGCAAGCAACAGATTATTGCTTTACGAACTGCGTGTAAAGTAAACAATACGATTGTTCTATGAACAAAAGATTGTTGTTTTCTCCCTAGTAGCAACAGCACATCTAGTACCTTAGAGATTTCTGTCACTTCCCCAGATTACCAGAGGCATGAACCCACTATCGAGCATAAATACTAACTCTTGGAGTTGCTAGCATCTACTTGGCCAAGATAGCTACTAACAATGGAAAGCATACAAGATCACAAATAACAAAGACATGATAAAATCAATAATCAATCTGAAATAGCATCTCAATATCCATCGGATCCCCGCAAACGCAACATGCAGAATTACAAATAGATGATCTTGATCATGAACGGAGCTCACAAGATCTAAACATGAAAGCACAAAGGAGGAGAATGATACATTGCAAATGTAACTATAATTTTTGATGTTCCATGCTTGGGTTTATCTACTTTCTTGTGTTTTGTCCACACTTTGGAGTACTTTTCATATGATTTCTTGGACTATACTATTAACAAGAGCCACAGTGCCAGTTGCCTGTTTTCTGCTGTTTTTGGTTCCAGGAAAGTCAGAAAATCAATATTCTCGGAATTGGACGGGACAAAAGCCAAAGTTGATATTTTACCAGAAGACTCACGGAGCCAGAAGACGAGACGGAGAGGGGTCATACGGCAGCCACACCATGTGGTGGCGCGGGCTAGCCCTAGCCACGCCACCAGGTGGTGTGGGCCCCCTGGCCGCCCACCGACCTTGTCCTCTGGCCTATAAGAAGCCTCCCGAGGCATAAACCCTAGATAATCAAGCCTCCAGCCACGAAAAGTTCTGCAGCACCGCCGCCACCGAAGGGGAGATTCGGGGGACAGAAAGTCTCTGTTCCGGCACCCTGCCGGGACGGGGAAGTGCCCCCGAAGCCATCTCCATCGATCTCCACCGCCATCTCCATCACCATTGCCGATTCCCATGATGATGAGCGAGTAGTTCTCTCTCGAGGCTAAGGGTTCTACCGGTAGCTATGTGTTCATCTCTCTCTCTATGCATGATCATATTGTGATCATGAGCTTGTAATCTATAGATCTACCTTGCTACTCAAGTGCTTAATGAATCTCTGCTCTCCCCATGTGTGTGAAAGTGACAGCGTGCTCACCATGGTGGCACTTAGGCTAGAGATTACAAATACTTGTTATGAGTTATATTTGGAGTTGAATGTCTTTATGAAATTGTGGTGTTTGTTGGACTCATCTAGTGCTCAAGGTGACAGTGTGGGGTTTTCTAGATGGGAAAGGCTTACTTTGAGGTGTGCTATTATAGCCCTACCATCGATTAGAGTGTCCAACCGGAGAGTAGTTAAGAGTAGTATCATGAAGATAATATATTTATATGAGAGTGTTCACTAGCGAAAGTATGATCCCTGGGCCTTGTTTGTAAGCATTGAAACACCGTTTGCAATTAGATCTGTTACATGTTTGCTTGCTTCCATCTTTATTTCAGATTGCTTTTAGTCTCTTCCACGCCATCAAAGTATTTTATATCACCGTTACCACTTATAATTATCCATACCACTTGTATTTCACTATCTCTTCGCCGAAGTAGTGCACCTATACACCTGACAAGTGTATTGGGTGTGTTGGGGACAGAAGAGACTTCTTGTATCTTGATTGCAGGATTGCTTGAGAGGGAATACCTTTGACCACTTCCTCCCTGAGTTCGATAAACCTTGGGTGATCCACTTAAGGGAAAACTTGCTGCTGTTCTACAAACCTCTGCACTTGGAGGCCCAACAACTGTCTACAAGAATAGAAGTGTGTAGACATCAGAGAACCAGCCATCTAGCTACTACATGGATCCGTAGTCCAAGGATGAACTACTCACGCATCACACCAGAGGCTTGCATGGTGATGAAGAAGGCCTCCAGGGTGAATTCCCCTCTCCGGCAGGGTGCCGGGAAGAGCTTCAGATCCGTCCCGATCTAGGGATGGAGATGACGGCGGCTACAGACTCTTTCGTGGATTTTTGATCGAGTACTTAGGGTTTTCGTCCCGAGGCATCTTATAGGCGGAAGGGGAGGCCAAGGGGGTGCCGGAGGCGGCCAGACCACCCCCTGGCGTGGGCTAGGTTGTGCCACGTGGCCAGGTGGTGTGGTGCCCCTGGCCCCTCTCCGTCTCGTATTCTGGCATCTGATGACTTCCGGAAAAATAGGCACTTTGGCTTTCGTCCCGTCCAATTATGAGAATATTCATTTTCCGACTTTCCTAGAACCAAAAACAGCAGAAAACAAGCAGCTGGCATTGTGGCTCTTGTTAATAGGTTAGTCCAAGAAATTATATGAAAAGTATTCCAAAGTTGGAACAGAACACAAGAAAGTGGATAAAACCAAGCATGGAACATCAAAAATTATAGATACATTTGCAATGTATCACACACATCAGAGAGTGAAGGGAATACAACACGAACTCAACTACTGACCCTAGTAGGAATGTAGGATCATCCTACTACCATGAAGAGTAAGTTCCGTGCATGGTGTGAGTGCCTGCACGTGTTCCTTGGATAAAGAGAGACCAGGCTAAAGGTGACTACATAGACCAGTGTGACTAGAACAACAGATGAAGTCTAAACATCAGCAGATCGTGCCTACATGGAGATCCCTGATGTTGGCGGTGGTGCCATGTTGACCACGGTGACATTGAGGCGCTTCCGTCTCCGAGGCTCTTCCGTCCTCGGACCACTGCCTCGAGGAGTACTGGAAGGAGAGTGTGGCAAGACCAAACCACGTTGTCTTCTTGAAGTACGAAGAGCTCAAAACAGATCCGGTGCAAATATGATGTATGGTAACAAAAAAAGAGAATGTCAGCGTCGGTGGCATTCTCTCCCACATGTCCCATCGTCTCCGATGGTCTCTTGGGTATCCAGAATTCCGGAGGTGGAGGGGAATCAAGGATCATCAATGCAACCCCTCGTGCCAAAAGGGGCATTCGTTTGGTTCCATGTGTCGTCGGATTGATGACAAGTACACAATGAGGGGGTCCTCGAGGCATGCGGAAGAGAAGGGTGTGAGGCGTACGGTGTTTCGAGATGGTGAGCGCACAAGTTTACCCAGCTTCGAATCCACCGGCTTTGGACGGACCCTACTCCTGCTATCAATCCAGTAATACGGCAAAGCCGGATTTTGGGTTACAAGGGTTTCGCCTGTGCGAGTTGAGGTTGTAGACTATTGGTCGTGTCTAGTGTTATCTGATCTTGCCCTAAAGGCTCTCCCTAGGACGGCTTATATAGATATCTGGCCTAGGGTTTACAGGAGAGATCAATCCGGCTACGACTAAGAGTTGGTTACAGAGTACATCTTGAACTACAAGTAACATTATGGGCCTAAGTCGGTAAGTCTTCTGGGCCTTCCCGTAGCCGGATGGGACTCCGTCTTCTCTCTCTAACTGGGCCGCCCGTGAAGCAAAGCTCTAACCCGAAGTGGGCCACCCTGGTCAGTGAGGAACGTTGAGGATACCCGGAAAGTATATCCCCAACAGTAGCCCCTGGAGGCCTCCAAGATCCAAAGTCAGGTTTTATCATCGTCTAGCTTGATCTTCGGCTTGCAGAATCTTGAAGGGTTCCTGAAACTTTATAACAAAAAATACGATCCGGGTCTTAAAAGTAAGTCGGACCTTTCAATTAGTTACTCGGATTTTCCAGCTCGCTTTTAAACTAAGCCAGAAATTGGTCTCTAACGCCACCTGACACAAGCATGGTCAAGTCACGTCATGTGACAAACGTTCCGTCAGAACGACCGTTGGTGGGTCCGCAGTTTGCAGAACCGAGACGCCGTTTCAATGTGTGCGTGGAGATCGAGGCGACACAATCATCACGCGGGCCCTTCCCAGTTCTTTCCACGACGTGTGGCAGTTACACTGTAGCGTTTGCACGAATCTTGGCGCAGGTAGGTTGATATAAGGGGTCTAGATTTTTTCTTCTCCTCTCCACCTGCCTTTCGCTGTTCCTTTCTTCCTAAATCTCCAGCGCGCCCAGAGCCCTTTTGTTTTCCCCCCGCAGAGCTCCTAGCGCCGCCACTTTAGGGTCACCCCCTTTCCACCGGAGAGAAAATGGCTTCATCCTCTTCTTCCTCTCTGGCGGCGGCGGCGGTGGTAGCGTCGGCAGAAGCAGCTGCAGAAAAAGAAAGTTTCCGAGGAATCTGGATCCCTTGCGCCCTCGACGAGGCAGCCCTCAAGAACATGGAGAAGGAGGGGCTTCTCGCCGCCGGTGACTGGCGGAGCGGTTCTAGCGAAACTATCCCCAATCCGCGCGAGGGCGAGCGTGTCCACTTCGGCACCCATCTGGACCGAGGTTTGTCTTTCCCTCCCTCGGAGTTCTTCTCCGAGGTGATTGACCATTATGGAGTTCAACTCCATAATCTTCCTCCCAACTCCCTTCTAGAGATGAGCGCGTTTGCTGCACTTTGCGATGGCTTTCTCGGCATTAGACCGAGTTTGCTTCTTTTCCGGTATTACTTCCATGTCTGGAGAAATTCTATTACCGCCGGTGTTCCTTATATCACCGGTACTATTAGTTTTTCTGTTAGACGAGACCGGTCCTATCCCAAAATTGCTGCCAGTGACTCGGTCAAACAATGGCCAGCCACCTTTTTCTATCATAGGGATATTCCGGCTCCCGGCAAAGCTACTGCTTTGCCGGATTTTGTCGACGGAGCCGCCACAGCCCAGCCTTCCTGGGATGAGGCTGCTCCAGCTCTTACGGATGATCTGATCCTCGCTAAGAGGCGGATCGAATATCTTATCAAGCATAAGGGTCTAAGGGGATCCGACTTAGTCCAGTGCTGGGTCGCACGTCGGATCCAGCCACTTCAGTACCACGGGGATAGGCTGATACACTACATCACGTCTTCCAAAAAAGATTCTCTCCGCATCAGCCCCAAGGCCTATACCAGCCAAGGCTATATAAGCCAGATCAAATGGCTGATTAAAGAGCGGATCGAGAGAAAAATTCCGGAGATCTCTCTGGACATGCACACGGCGGAAAACCCCGTGGTAGCGGTAAGCTTCCATCAGTACACCTTTTACGCGTTTCAATCTTTTAAGTCATATATTGCAATGCTGATCTGTTTTCTTGTTTTCAGCTTGCCGAACTCCCCGAGTCGGAGCTTGCTCCACTCGAAGGATATCCTCCTGAGTTTTCTCAAGTGAAGTGGTTCCATTGCCGGACCTTGCGCTCAGGAAGCGCAAAGCTCCGACAGTGGCAGTAGGCACAAAGGAAGTGCCCATTGTGAAGAGGTAACTTTCATTCACAATTTCCGCCTTTGTACCTTTCTCGAATTTCTTTCTGAGATGTAATATTTCCGACATTACTACATTCTCAGAGCAAAGCCTCTCATCAAGGGTAAGGGGAAGGGGATTCCTGCAAAGCCCCTGCGATAGACGAAGCTTACCATAGCTTCCCCTGCCACGGCTCCTTCGACTCCTGCCCCTCAACCTTCTGTAACACCGGCGATTACTCCTTCTCCGGTTGTTGCAGAAGATCCGGCTCCTCCAACGGCGCCTGTGATCCTTGGATCGCACACTGACGTCACCGTGGGTGCGTCAGCTCAAGATAAGGGTGAACCCTCTTCGGGTAATGATCCCTCGGCTGAAGTCTTCGCCGACAACCTCCTCAGCAACCCCGGACTTGCCAAATTTGGCTTATCCCGGAAGTCCGCATAGGAGATCCAGCGGCTGGCCAGGCAAGTCCTGGACAAAATCCATCTATCCCCCGAAGAGGAAGCGCAAGAAGCAGAGGACGTCAAGTTCTCTGACCTTCTTGCCCAAGTCCGCCTTCGCGACGAGAGGATCAGGACTAGAGAGCTTCCAACAGCCCCAGTAATTCCTCTTACTCTTGCCGAGAAGGTGGCAGTTGAGGTGAACGCGGGTTTAGACAAACTCACCCGCGAGCAATATGTAAGTCGGAATTCCAACTCTTGTTTTTTACCTTATGTTATATCATATCCTCTAGCCCCCAAGCATGAAGTAGGATATAGAAATCCGAGTTTATGCTTTCATTAGGATGCCAAAGAACGAACTAGTGTAGCCCCAAGGCTCGTGCTGATATTTAGCAAAAAATATTAGCCCGAGTCTTAAGTAGCTTTCTGACTTTGGGTATTCTGACTTACAGAAAGTGTATTCCTATAACCAGGAATTGTTAAAAAATGTCTGTGATAAGCGGAGAGAAATTAAAGCTCTCCGGCTTAAAAATGCTGAGCTCAAGCTAGCCAAGGATGAAGCCGAAGGTAACATTTCGAGATTCAAACCTTGTCTTTTACTTTTCCAATATCGATTTTTTCTGAACTGTTGTTCTTTTTGACTTACAGCGTTGGTGAAACAATCCATCGCTATGATTGAAGAGGCCGAGAACCTCAAAACCTTAGTAGTGGAGAACAAGGGACTTCGCCAAGAGATGGATAAGCTTAAGGCTGATCATGAAAGGAGCATAGCTCAAGTTCTCGAGTCCTCCTCTATGGCCACTAAAGAGCGCGATCTCAAGATTGCCGCTCAAGATAAGGTTATCTCGGACCTCAAAAATGAGGTTGGCAGAGAGAAGGATATCTCCGAGGCGCTCCGGGCTGAACTCCAGAGTCTTCGGGAAGAGAAAGCCAAGATTGACGACGTCATTCTTGGTATGTTCCATCTATCTGATTTATTCTTTCTTTGACTTTCATCAATGTCGGATTTTCATTGACTTGTTTTGTGTGTAGGTCCTCTGAACTTGGCGGACTCCTCCTCATCCGAACCCCGCACTCACCCGCTTACTCAAGTCGGTGATCTCATTCATGACTATCGCCAGTCCCTTGAGGACATTGGCGAATCTCTTAGGATTCCGGACATGCCAAGAATGTCGGACTTCCAAGTGCGGGAGAAGGCTAAGGAGATGCCGCAGCTTGTTCGGGACTGGAACATGTCCTACGCGCGGACCGCTGCGCAGAACGCTCTCACCATGGTCATGAGCCACCATGGAAACATGGAGATATGGCAAGTGACCAGAGGGTACTGCAAAGTAGACGAAGACGGCCAGGAGCAAGACCTTCAAGCTATCATGCACTCCTGCGCCGGATATGGGTGTCACGTAGCTGATCTGACCAGCTACGAGACGCCTTTCTTCACCCGCGTGGATACTCCGCCACCTCCTCCAGAAGACGCCGAAGAAGTTTCCGACGATGAACGGACCACCTCGGATCCAGACATCTCGGCACGATATCAAGGCAGAGTAACCAGCGATCCAACAGTTCCTTCATCTCCTCCTGCATCATAGATCCGAAAACTATGTATTATTCTGGAAAGACATGATGCGTTTTGTAAATATTAAGTACTAAGATTTTTGCTAGTGCTAAGTTTTTTCTTTATCTATTCAGCACTTTTGTCTTAGATTATTTGTGTGCCTGAAATGTTTGCATAAGCACTTAGAATTTTCCGCCTCTACTTATCGTTTATCTGGCTTTCCGCCTCGTCCCTTTCGTGAGCCGGCTAAACCTTCAGCCGGAAACTTTGCCGAGCAACGGAGCTCAATTGCTAAACTAGTTTAAACTCAGAAACAAAGCCGGCTTCCAGTACCAGCAATTCACTACTCGGAAGATACCCGCATCCAGCAATCAGACAAATAACCCAAGTAAAGACTAGAATTTTTTAGAGTTATACCCGAAGGTAGTAGTTTTAGAATCGGAAATCTAAACCAGAACGAACATGAGCATAAAGTACTTTCAAGCATTCTGGGATTTTCGACTATGACATGATCATTAGGAAATAAGATGGTAAAAACTTCTCAGGAAAACTTTGAGGTAACCAAAACTTTTACTTCTCACAGAGCATGTACATATGTATAATTACAAAGAAAGATAAAACTAAGAATAAAAGGGACGTAGCTGAGCAATATTCCATGGTCTGTCTAATTCTTCCGTATTTGTACTGCCTCTAGCTCTCTTTCTCTTCTTAGTAGCAGGTCTTTCTTTGACTGGCCTCATGTCAGTTAAGTAGTACAACCCATTGTGCAATACTCGACTAACAGAAAAGGGCCCTTTCCATATTGGGGAAAGTTTGTGCTTTCTTTGTTGCACAAGCTGGAGAACCAAATCACCTTTATTGAAAGATCTAGTTCAGACTCTCTGGCTATGATACTTGCGTAACTTCTGCTGATAGGCTGTAGATCTCATTTCAGCAACGACGCGAACTTCTTCGACTAAGTCGAGATCATTTTGTCGAGAAATCTCAGCATCCTCTTCAATATACGTGGCCACTCTAGGAGAAGTATGAATCAAATCACTAGGAAGAACTGCTTCCGTGACATAGACCAAGAAGAAAGGTGTATATCCTGTTGACCTATTCGGAGTTGTTCGCCAACTCCAAATTATAGAGGGTAGTTCCTCTGCCCAAGCCCCCGCAACACGTTTCAGTGGTGCTTCGAGTCTTGGTTTCAAGCCTTGTAGAATTAAACCATTTGCTCTTTCGACTTGTCCGTTAGCCCATGGATGCGCGACTGACGCAATGTCAAGCCGGATATTTTGCTCGTCGCAGAATTCAGCCAACTCTCCCATGGAAAAATTACTCCCGTTGTCCGTGATAATGCTATGCGGATAACCATACCGGATTATAACATTCTCGACAAATCTTTTGGCTGTTGCTCCATCACAACTAGTGATAGGTTTAGCCTCGATCCATTTTGTGAATTTATCCACCATCACTAAGAGGTGAGTAAATCCACTTGGAGCTCGTTTAAAAGGTCCTACCATATCAAGCCCCCAGACTGCAAAAGGCCATGTTATAGGTATTGTTCGCAGCTGATCAGCCGGAACATGAGCTTGCTTGGCGTACTTTTGGCAGCCTCTGCATGTCTTGACTAATCGTTGTGCGGAAGAGAAGGGTGTGAGGCGTACGGTGTTCCGAGACGGTGAGCGCACAAGTTTACCCAGGTTCGAATCCGCCGGCTTTGGACGGACCCTACTCCTGCTATCAATCCAGTAATACGGCAAAGCCGTATTTTGGGTTACAAGGGTTTCGCCTGTGCGAGTTGAGGTTGTAGACTATTGGTCGTGTCTAGTGTTATCTGATCTTGCCCTAAAGGCTCTCCCTAGGACGGCTTATATAGATATCCGGCCTAGGGTTTACAGGAGAGATCAATCCGGCTACGACTAAGAGTTGGTTACAGAGTACATCTTGAACTACAAGTAACATTATGGGCCTAAATCGGTAAGTCTTCTGGGCCTTTCCGTAGCCGGATGGGACTCCGTCTTCTCTCTCTAACTGGGCCGCCCGTGAAGCAAAGCTCTAACCCGAAGTGGGCCACCCTGGTCAGTGAGGAACGTTGAGGATACCCGGAAAGTATATCCCCAACACCATGTATTCTCATTTCCCTAGGGGTTGAGAAGCTAAGCCCTAGTCGTTTTGTTCCATGCATTTTAAGATTTCAGCAAATTGGTACTTGTTTGGCTAACTACATTGTCCCTGCTAGCCTTACCTCCTGGCTAGTGAGGTGAGCTTACCCAACATCATCAAGGCAAAAAATAAAGTTCAGAAAAGTGCAACGCAGAGAACTACTAACTTGTATTAACACAAATTCGACATAATAAGTCATGGCGTGTGTGTTGCAGCATGAGTTCACGAGCAACTGCCCGTGATGCAACACTAGTTCATCACATACAGAGGGGTTATAACTGAATACCACTTCCCAAAATATACAGACCAAAGTTCATGGGTTACCGCAACCATAGTTCATCAGCCTAGCTACTCCAAAATACACATCACATCCATATCATCACTACTAGCACCATGTCGAACAACTCAGTCCGCTGCTCAGAGGTAGTGCTTGTTCAGGAAGGCCATGAACCAGTTCATCCTGCGCTCAGGGGTCATGGCAAGATACCTGGTCGCCTGTCCGCTGTGCTCCATCAGGTGGGTAAGAGCACGGTGTATCACGGTCAAAGAGACGGGCACAGCAGGAATGCGAGGACCGTAGATGATCTTTATCTGAGCATAACTGTCAATGGGCTTGTTGATCAACTCAGTGTCTGATGGCTGAGCTTACATGAGAACTACTATTAGTTCAAGACATGTATGCGCATATGTGAGCTTTACAACTACTGATGCAAGTTCAGATATATCGAACCTTGATGTGCACATAGTAATCATTATCGTCCATGATGATAGAAGATGACTCCTCAACCCAACGCACAGTCTCAAGCCTCTTGATCCTCAGCACCCGAATCCAACGCACTTTCTAGTGTCTCATGTGGTTTTACACCTGGGTCGGAGTGACTGCCCGACCACAGAACTTGAAGACATCCTGTGCAATCAGGCACATTTCTGTTTATTTGAATCCCCGCACTACTGAACCCCCTTTTTCGATCATCTGGACAACCCGATTCAGGACGAAGGTGGACATAGATGCTAGTCATGACATGGCCAACTTCCTCCTGGCCACCTTAATGATTGTATCAGGCATCAACACATAATGCATAGGCAGCACAGAGGTTGCAGATAGATCAGGGGATGCAACCTTCTCCTACGGCGACATGGATAATAATATGTTCAGTTCTAGCGGATGAACTATACTTATACACTAATCCTACCTACAACACATAGCAATCCTCACAGGACAACATGAATACTGACTGTGAAAATACTCAGGTCTAGATCTATAACACCAACTAACTGTGAGCTAGAACATGGCAACAAATCTAAGCTGCGAGAGCTAGGGTTAGGTGTTTCTTACCATGATCTCAATCTCGCCTGACAAGGAGGACATGTCTGACATCGCCGAGGAGGAAGACTTGTCGGACATGAGCTAGACCCACTGGAGTTGGAGGCGCTGCTTACCTGCTCATCGGTGAGAAAGAGGATTTGGAGCAAGAGCTCAAAATTGGGGGAAATGGAGGCGGGAATTTTGGAGCCGGCGGAGGGGCGTTGTAAATAGCCACGCCGAATCGACGTGCGGTAATCCCAATTTCTCCCGCCGGATTTTGCGAGCTCCCGCCATTCCTCCCTTGCACGAGCGCGTGGCCACGCGAGCACGAGAAGAACTTGGATCCGTGGAAACGCCCGATTTCAGTGTTCGTCCAAGGCCAGACTGAGGGGCGCTTCAAAACTCGTGCGATATAAGATTCTATCCGCCGTGCAGAACCAAACGCCCTTATTTTTTCCCGCCCCATGCAAGAAACGGAAAAACGAGTAACCAAACACTCGTGGTCATTTTAGCGTGCCATGTTCGTGCATCACACAGAAATGAAGTCCCATGGTACTATCCTCGTTCTGACGCGTGTTCTTGCTTGGCTGTAGCATCCAGAAAATGAGGGGGGCGTCACACTCCCCACCCCACGGCTCTATCCTCGTTCTGATGTGGTGTGGTCGTCATGGCCAGCGCAGAGAGACTGGGGTGTTCTGTCCCAAGGACCCTGCAGATCGTCATCAATCATCATCCACCGCGCGCTTTGGTTTCTCTACGTAGCAGTGACTTGTTTTCGTCAGAGATTCTAATCTTTTTGATTTGGTGCGCTCGCTCACTCTCTTCTTCACCAACAGTTCGGTGACGAACTGGCTGTTCTGACAACTTACCTTGCGTGCGTATTACCGACCACAACTCACCCATGTGGATGAGTTTAGCTCCTGCATGTGGTCTTCTCCAACTTATGTCAAGGATCGGAAAGTATTTTTTCGAAATGCCCCGGCCACTACGGAGGGGCGCAAGCTGCATCTGCATTTGCTTGCGTGGCCAGCGCTCCAATTCAGGTTGTGGACACCTGACGGAATAGCTAGGCGTGGGCTGCAGGATACGGTGTCAGCATGTTTTACCTGTCTCCAGGAGTTTGTTCGACACGGTTGATCCCATGTTGTGTATGCTCCAGAGGTGTGGTTCGGCTGCTTTCAAAGGCTGGGGATTACTACCGCTGCCCCAGGCCTAGGGTTGCGAAGTGGCACCCGATCCGTCCCGCTTCGTAGGAAAAGTTTATTAGTCTAGTTCAAAATTTTCTATAGTTTGAACTAAATTTTGCTTTCGCGGACTCTCGCGGGTTGCCGCTTCGCAAACCCTGCCCAGGCCCCAATGACACATTGCTAGCCTGGTGGCTCGCGTCAAGATCCAACTATATATTCAGAAATAAGGAGAAGAGAAGTTTCGACTCTCTAGTGATCTTGGCCAGCTGGAGGGTGGAAAGCAGAGAAATGCTCCGAGTGTTTCAGAATCAAAACAGGCAGTTTTCGTTTCAGTAGCTCAATTCCTTGCCGAATGGGAGGAGCTCGATCGGCTAGGACTAGGAGAGAGCAATAGCTTTGTGAGAGTATTACACCGAGTTGTATTTGATTGGGTGTGTTCCAATCTTGTAACCGGATCCCTACTACTCCAAACTACGCAATTGTGCACTCTCGGAAAAGATAAAAGTTGGGACGCAAAACTTGAAGCTAGAGATGACCGACTACAGACAAGCTTAATGTAAAGTTCAGTTTTATCACCAAAAGTTTGCTACTGTATTTATCTTTCACTTTGTTCAATACTTCAATCCCACTTACTTTGTTTCATAAATCAATAAACTCCGACTGCTCGCGCCGTTCTAGACTGGCTTTGTCGTGTTTATAGAAGTGATATCCTTCTGAAATGAGTCTTTGACGTCTTGCGCATAGGTTGTGGACACATGGTTGCAGACAGGCAGCAAACATCTCAAACACTGGGTATGTACTTTACGCTGCTAATTTAACTGCTTCAACAATTAAAAAGTACTTCAGAAACTACGGCAACTTTTTTTTACTTCAGTAACACATGGCCTATAATGAATCTAGTGATACAAGTTTTATACAGTATTATATAAAACCACGTATTAGTAAAGTAATTCTCGCTCAAAGCTTCGTGTTAACAAGATCTAATAAGCCATAGATACAGGAATAAAGGGAACAGTAGTACAAAAAGTTCCTTGGCAGACTACAATATCTGCTACAGGTTGATAGGAGTAGGGATGATTCTTATCCAAAAAAATTAAGGTGTGACGCGGCACATTCTCGTCCACCGTCTCTGTCACTACAAACTGGAGGAGACTGGAGTATACAACAGCGTCTGCCAAGCCACTGCACTGGATCTTCCATTCAGGGCAGCAGCTTCCAGCAGCACCCGCCCTGTCTCCAGGAGCACCCCCTGGACAGGCACCAGAAACACAGGAGCCAAAACCACTTGCCTCCATTATTCCCCATACAATACCGTCCCATGAGGAAATCCCAGTTGCACCGCACGCGTAAGCAGGTGGAGAATCGGATGAGAGGCGAGAACCGCCAAAATCGGACTTTTCGGGACCCTGGCCTGGCACTTGCAAGCAGGGATCACCACAACTAAATAAATATAACCCGAGGTTCCGATGAGGATTCCAGCTTCCATGAGCACCCCCTGGACAGCATCAGAAAAACAAGTTGTGTCGCTATGATAATATTATCTTCATTCCTTGCTGTATCCTAAACAATAAACCAGTTAAGAAAGAGGTAGTAGTATTAAGATACTCCAATTTGCTTATGCGGCGGCACACAGGGCGACATGCATATTCCCAACACAGGAGGCCCTGTGTGACCATTAAAAATATTGACAAGTGCATGCATGGATGGACCTCTAGTTTGGAGCGAGCAGAGCACGGTCCAGGTGAGAAGGATGCATGATACCGTACTGCCGTGCCTGCAGAGGGATGCAGAAAGCGGTATACTGTGTTACCTGGAATGGAGTTGCTGCCTATAAGTAGATGTAGATGCTACCCCATAGGCCATAGGTCTCACAAACTTCACATCCTGCTCTGACTCCAGATAGTGAGGTTCAGGTTGGACTCTGGTGCTTGCACAGTAGTCAGTCAACATGTCTGACGACTCAAGGAGCGTCCCTCAGGGGCAGCTGCCGTCGGATGACCTCCACCCGCTGCCAATGCCGGTGATAAACCTCGGTCACCTCACCCTTGAACCTGGGACACGATCCTGCGTGGTGAAAGATATCGCCAAAGCATGCCAGGATCTCGGATACTTCCAGGTATGCTCCAAGAGAGCACATGTTGCTCTTTTTCTTCCTTTTACCTTGGCATTTCTCGCATTGTCCAAACTTCCGATGGTTAACATTGGCACTTGTGCACACTGTGCTAGAATGTCGACCAAGGAAGCTGTCCTGCACATGGAAACATGGGAAGATTAAACTAGAATTGTCATTGCAGAAACATTCTGAAAGGCTAGGAGGTCCTTTGAAATCCTGCAGCTAGTTGTGACAGTGTCGTATTTGTTAGTACATGCAGAAGATTCTGACTGGAGCAGTCTTTCCTATACTTAACCACATGGTTTGATGAGCTCCATTCCCAGTTTTGGCCCCCAAATGAGGAGTTTGAGTTGTGTGTGTAATTAGGTGTATGTAGAGTATAATAGAATGCACTTGTAATTGTATGAGGCAATGCCAACTGTCTGAAACTAGACCAAATGGAGGACGACCAGCTGCTTTACGTCGCTTGGTTGCAGGGAAACTGACAAATAATATGAAGCGGGGAAGTTCAATAGCCATTTCGCCCTTCAGTAGTTCAGTATTCATGGGAATGACAAAACTACTAGATGAAGCTCATTTTAGTACTCACAACTTGTTGATAGTCCCATCCTTGTCAGATTCTTAATTTTTTCTTTATGTGCACATATCCTGAAAGCATTGCGTTTTATGTAAAGTTCTCTTTATCTGTAAATCCAGCTTCATTAATTTAATGTACAATATGTCATAGAAAGCGCCTATAGTAACCTGTACAAGCATATGTTTTCTTCATTATTTGTCAACAGTTTGTCAAATTTGTAAATCTGTAACTAAGTCTAAGCCTACTCTTTGATGGCTGATTTGAACTATGGCATTATTATTCTTGGGTCCATGTAGGCACAAGGAAGCAAACAGTATTACTGACCTTCCATTAAGGGAAAAAAGCAATTGATACAAAATGTGCCTTTTGTGATATAAAAATGCTCAAGCTTCAAGTTTCAAACATAATGAATGTCAAGGTTCTTAAGGACTAATGGCTAAAACATAAATTGAGAAAAGAAAAAGATTTGTCAGAATGTTTCTTCTTCTGATTAAGCAACTACATAATAGGAGAACTTAAGCTACTGCCTTTTCCTAGAACCCGTGTTGGAGACTAACTAGCAGGTGGTAAGCAAACATAGAAAGCCCATCTGGTGTATCCAGTCTACAATGACTCCTCCTTTTTGCAGGTTATAAATCATGGGATCGGTCAATCTGTCATGGATGGTGCTTTTGAAGCAGCTTTAGATTTCTTCAAACTGCCAAGTGAGATAAAGGAAGAGTTTGCATCAGACGACCTTCGGCAGCCTGTTAGATATGACACCAGCTCAAAGGATGGCATTAGTATGTCACGGGCATTCATAAAGCATTATGCTCACCCTCTCAGTGAGTGGATGCAATATTGGCCAGAAAAACCACCAACCTACAGGTAAAAGACCATCTTACAATCTCAAACTACAGAACTAAATGTGCGTGTCTGTAAGAGCCGAATAACTCCATTTTTGTTTGCTGAAAACAGGGAACACATGGGACATTTTGCTGTTGAAGTAAGGCGGGTGGCTTTGCAACTCATGGAGGCAATACTTGAAGGCCTGGGATTGGGTAAGGATTATCAACATGAGAAGTTTCAGGAAGGATTGCAGCTAATGTCTGTGAATTGCTACCCTAAAGAATCAGAAGGTGATGTGGCGATAGGGCTGGCACCACATTCTGATTACGGATTCCTAACCATCTTACTCACAAGTTGTCGGGGTCTGGAAGTCGTTGACCGCAACAGCAACAGCTGGAAAGTGGTACAGCAACTTCCACATGCATTGCATGTCCACGTAGGAGACTACATGGAAGTTCTGAGTAATGGTCGAGTAAAGACTGTTGTCCACCGTGCAATTCTGAATCCTGAAGAAGAAAGGATCTCTATAGCTAGCATCCTTGGTTTTCAACTGCATGAGAAGGTCTCCTGTGCCAAAGAGCTGGTGGATGAACAAAATCCTGAGAAGTACAAAGAGAGCAGCTTCAACGACTTCCTAGATTATCTCACAAGTAATATGGACAACAAGGACAGGAACTTTCTTGAGAGCATTAGGATGTGAGGAGCATAATTACCAATTTGGGTACAAGATTTACTTGAAGTCCAAAAGCAGGTACTATGATAGCTCTACGCTCAGAAAGCGTCCACCTCTATCTCTTTCGGATTAGTTATCTGTAATAGTTCTACGTGATGTATTATCTGTGTGTTGTCATGTTGTTTTTCCCTTTCATTTTCTATATTATCATAATGGGTTTGTAACAGGTAAAGAAAATCTACCATGTAAATTTATGCAGTAAGATGTATTGTACTATTGTTAAAACTTTCATGTTACACATGAATGAATTATTTTCTTCTTTGAAAGAAAACTGCAGGGGAAGCCTGTATGACATGAATGAATTCCTCCTCACTTCTTTCAGTACATTTTACTCTAGAGTCTAGATAGATGCCACATGAATAGATATATGCCACTTTCAATATAGGCATTCCAGGGCATGATACTTGAACTAGTACCACTCCTGAAAAATTCAATTCTTAGTTTGCCAGTCCCTCCTTTTGTGACACATCTAGTTTAGTTGATTTGCAAATTTATGAAATTTCCGGAGGGAACAGAATCAAAAGTTCAACAACGGGGTCTCACACTAGCGAAATTCAGTTAGAAAGGAGCTGGTGACACACCAGATCCAGTGTCCGAAGTAGCATAGCTAAACTTGCATCGATTAACAGGTCGTTGGAATTGCGGAATTAGAGTAGCATGGTCGCAGTTGAAATCCGGTTCCTCCAATGTATTGTTTGGAAATGAAGAGAATTATGAAGATGAAGAGGAGCCTACTTTAGCAGCACATTCGGGTCCAATCAGAGTGGCGAATGACCGGAGTACTATTCGCCAGGGGAATAATCGGGGATGGCCCCTAAACCCTAACTACAGAGATCCCCACTTGTTAGATGTTGGCACATATACCATGAAAATTAAAGAATTCGAGGACCATGCGATCCACTGCAAGCTTACTCACCAACAGCACTGCACAAACACGTCCCGCCCTCACCATCTTCCTCCGGACCAACCACCTCGTCCTCCTCGCGTTGGCGGCCTCAAACGCCGTATCAGCGCCTCGAGAAGAACCCGTCTACGGGGGACTCGGCATCGGTGGGGGTGAGGAGATCTACAGGTCGGCGGCGCCAGAGGTTGAGAAGCGGCGGCGGGCGGATAAGGGCGGCTACTACTAACCCGCGCCGTGCCGTCGCCAGGAAGCAGTTCCAGCCACGGGTCAGGATGGGGATGCATCGGGACGTACCGGTACTGGCGGCGAGATACCGGGCCGCCGCCGCCCCGGCCGTTGAGCCATTTCCCGCGGCGTGCCAATGGAATCGCCTATGCCGGGAGTGTTTTTTTTTTTTTTTTTTTGACATGGAGAGGAGCTTCTGATCCTCCCCGCAATGGCCGCAACTCCAGGGCTGGCCTGGAATGGCCCGAAAAGCCGTGCTGGGCTGAACTCAAAGCCTAACACGCCGGCCCGCCTGGACTATTTTCCAGGCTGGTCTAATGAAAAGACCAGCCAAACTCGAAAGCAAGTGTTCCTAAAAAATCAAAAAAACAAAATTACAGGCAGCAAGCATATAAAAAAACGTTATTATAGGAAAATAAAAGTTATAGGGTCACCGCAAAAAAGAATTCATAGGGAACAAACGTCAAAAGCGAAGGCATCTCAAGCCATCGAATCTTTAAGCCTATGGTGGATTATAATTTTGAAAAAAATGCCATGTGATAAAGTTGTCGAGTTGGGCCGGTCCTGAGACTTCAGAGGCCCAAGGAGAAAGTAAAATGCAAGGCCCCTTGATATATAGAATTCAATACAGTGAAAGCATATATATGAAGGGCGTCTCTACCTAGGCAACTAGGGTTTCCTACACCTACTGCGATCAACGATCACCAACAGCTGGCAGTCTTTCCCACCGCAATCAGGCCCTCCTCTTACCCTGATGTTGATCGGTTTCTCGGGATGACTAAGGGATCAACCTGGTCGACTGCCCGGCCTTGGTTTCCGCTTTCGGTGCTAGGGTTTTAGATTGGGCCATAGTGGCGGTGGCTGAGAAGGAGGGACTGAGCGACAAAGGCCCTAGGAGGGAGCAGAACCGACGATCGAGGAACTGCCATGGAGCCCGAACCTTAAAGGGTAGGACATCGAGGGGGTTTTCGTGGCGAAATAAGAGGTGGATTCTCTGAAGGAGAGTGCCAACCGGATGCTATTTTGCGCTTGCTGACTACCAAGCCTTTCAACGCTACTTCCCTAAAGAAGACACTCACGTTTGCCGGGCACCGGTACATGAGGTGAATTTCCGTGACCTGGAGGATAATAGATTCCTGGTGCAAGCTAATTGCCTTGGCGATTAGAGTAGGATAACTGAACAAGGCCCTTCAGATCATGGAGTCTTGATCGAGAATTTTAGTCCTAAGTATTTTTTTCTTTAGAGGCGGTTTGATAATCAAGATTCAAATTGTTAGAAACCTTTCCTAGTAATTCATTTTGCACTCTATTTTTGATAGAAAATTCCTTCGAGTCAAACCTCTTAGTAATTTTTTGGAGTACAAAATTGACATAGGAAGTGGGTTAATAGTCTTCTGCCAAGGGGATAGCTGCCCCCACCCCCATGTCATCCGGTATGCGTCGTTGTGATATGTGCCAACTTAGCTTAAGAGCGCCTTACCCATGATATGTGATTATTAATCCATCCATAACAAAGCTGACAGGGGCAGTACGATCAGATATCCTGCATCTTTTCCTGCAGAACATTTCGATACCATATTTTTCTATTTGTTGTTCTCAAAATTGCGCGAATCTCATATAGGAAGCATACCCACTAGTTTAGGTGTCCCTTAACCTCTTTGGCTTTATAATTCATAGATTATACGGCAAACTTGGGCATGCACAAGTTATCCACTTTTAGGGCTCCTTTGATCCAAAGGAATTTTGTAGATTTTTTGTACGATTTGGATTCTGAGGATGTTTTCCTATTATGGTTGTTCGATTCGCAGGATTGAAATTCTTATGATTTTTGACTGAGGAAATTTTTCACCCGCTCCAACCCCATGCTAGAATATCTTTAGTTTTGTGCGTATCAAACACATCTTGATCCAAATTCCTATAGTTTTCTAATCACGTAGGATTCAATCGGATATAGCACTCAAATCAGGCTTTTCGAGAATCCTAATAACTAAAGTAGCCCGCATGGGTTTGGACACAAGTCCATGGAACAAATAAAAACTGAGCGAATGCCACTCTTTAGATTGTATAGCACAGTAGTACATCTGATGTGGAAAAAAAATCGAATACAAAACAACTATAACTGATACGTAGGACTGCACTGACCAACACATGGTGTAGGACCAAACAAGGGGAAGAACCTTGCAAGGGTTCCTTTGAACCTCCTTTTGATGGAAGAGACATGCAGCTATGCTGCGTTTCTCCAAAGAAAGAAAAGGGGAAATAAAAGGCAACCTCGCTAATCACACGTCTATCCAGCTCTGCTGATACCATATACTCCCTTATTTGTAGTAATATACTCTAGGTAATTTAGGCACAAATAAACAGTTCAGCAATGACCTGCTGGAGCAGAACCATTATTGTTTTTCTAAGCCGTGTCGATCTTGAGGGTCTCAACGAACCTCCTGTACGTCTCGACATTGGTGGGCAGGAAGTCGAGGAAGTCATGGAAGCTGCTCTCCCTGTACATCTTCGGGTGGCGCTCGTCAACGAGCTCCTCGGCGCAGTCGACCTTCTCATCGATGGGGACGCCATGGAGGCTGGCGATGGAAATCCTGGCTTCATCGGTGTTGAGGATGGCCCGGTGCAGGAGTGACCGGAGCCGGCCGTTGCTCAGCACTTCGAGGTGGTCACCGAGATGGACGTGGAGGGCACCCGGGATGGCGGGCACAGGCGTCCAGGCATCGTCCTCGTGGTGCATCACCTCGAGGCCCGGCGAGCTCTGCAGCAGGATGGTGATGAAGCCGTAGTCGGAGTGCGGCGCCAGCCCGACCGCGTCGCCTGCCTGCGATGACCCCTGCGGGTAGTTGTTCAGTGCCATGAACTGCAGTCCTGTTTCGAGCTTCTCCTGCAGGTACATTGGCCCCAATCCTAAGCCTTGCGCGATGGCTCCCATCAGCTGCACTGACAGCCTCTGTATCTCCACAGCATACATTCCCATTTTCTTCCTGATATATATACACATAGTTTCTAACACAAGTTAGTACAGTATGATGGATACATACATTTACTGTGAAAAATGGGGAGGATGTGTCTGCACTGCAGGTTGGTGAGGTACCTGTATGTTGGCGGCTGCATTGGCCAGAAGTTGATCCAGTCCTCCAGGGGGTTGGCGTAGTGCTTGAGGAAGGACCTGGACTTGCTGATCCCGTCCCTCGCGCTGGTGTCGTACCGGATGGGTCCCCGGATGTCGTCGGAGGCGAACACCTCCTTGTGCTCCGTGGGCATGTCGAAGAACTCCCAGGCGGCTTCCAGGGCGCCGTTCATGACGGACTTGCTGACGCCGTGGTTCACCACCTGCAGGTTAACACCATGTCTGTCAGCATTGCCATCGTAGCATGTACTACCGTGCTATGTTTCGCATGCAGTTAGTGTGGTCAGGTCTCTGTCAGGTAAGAACAGAGATAAAATGAGTCGGTCGTCTGATGCATGCACGTGTGTAACTTGTAACTGCACCTGTGCTTTTTTTCACTGACGGTGCAGAGGTGTCGTTTGGTACTTTTGGTTCAGTGTGAGTGTCAGGTGACAGTGTTGTCGAGGACCAAAGGATATGCAGAGGTGTAGTGAGAAGCAGTGCATGATCCAGGACACGAACCTGGAAGCAGCCGCGGTCGCGGCACGCCCGCGCGATGTCCTGGACGACGAGCGCCCGTGCGGCAGGGTCCTTGTCGCCGAGCCGGCCAATGTTGATCACCGGCAATGCCCCCCGCGGCGCCACTCGGTGAGGCTGCGGCTGGTGGTGGTGGTGGCTGCTCGCCATGTTGATGTTCCTCGCCAAGAGGCACCCGGAGACGGCAGCAGGCATGCCTCGTCTTCTTCCTCAAGCTCTCGACAGCAGACAGGATAGGCGCTGATCGATCGGTGGACGACGAATCGCTCGCTCGCTCTCTGCAGAGAGAGTGCAGACACTGCTGCTTGTTCCAAGACGGTTCCGATGCGTTCCATGTGGAATCCAAGATGCTTCTGATTTATAGGCTGAATCTTGATGAGCAGCAGGAGTAGAAGAAGAAGCAGAAGCGGAAGGAGCAGAGGAAGTAGGAAGCAATGAGCAGCAGCAGCAGAGACAGGGATGGGAGATAACCGTCCGCACCGCGACGGGACGCGATTCTGCCGCTGCCCACTGTGGCGAAAACCAAATCCGTTGCACGTAGACTTTCTCTTCCCCGTTTTGACAGCCCAAAGCCGGTTGGGTTTCCGTTTCCCTCCCCCTACGACGGCCGGTTCCGGTCCAGAAGCAGGCCCCAGTTGCGTACGTGCGTACGTACGGGTACGGCGCGGTTGTATCTACGTCCAGATGAGATGGTCACCAGCTGTGTGCGAGTGTGTGTGAGATTCTCTTTTCCTCTTGCCCAGTTGCGTCCCTCCTTGAGCTGGGGCAGATAATGCTTGTTTTCTCCCCGCGGAACTGAACCCGGGGTGCAGTGCAGCGGAGCTGGATTTCCGGTTTTGGCAATTGCCTTGCCGCGACCTGACAAGGCAGCTCCTTTTGGGGATGCACATCGCCTACTTTTTTATATGCAGTTTTGTTTTTTTAGCAAAAACGGCAGGAGCTCTTGCCTTTTCATCAAGAAGAAGATAAGTGACCAGTTAATAGGGAAACTGCTCGAAAACCCCTCGGACGAATGCTAAAACTTGGGTTTTCACCCGTGGAGCCGCCTGAAGCTCAGACGACGACGAGGAGGTGAGGGGCTCCTCCATGATGCCTTCACGGACCCACCGAGATTTCCCCAGTCGAGCCACTGGACCCACCGGCACCGAACGAGAAAAAAGGGGATCCCCGCTTGCTTTGTGTAAGAGTAATTGTCCCCATGTGTGGCTTTGGTAATTAATAGACAATCCCTATGGTCTAATGTTTTTTATTGAGTTTTATATGTAGGAATATTTCATAGGTCATGTTTATAGTCCATATGTTGGATTCGAGTATGGATGCCATGGAGATAAAGATATATATACCTTGAACATTGGCATCACGGTCATTGAGATAGAGCATGGTAAGATACATGGTTGACAAATACAAAGAGTGAAGAGTAATTTCAAATTGGTCAACACATGAAGTATAAAGAATGTACCACATAGATCTTGTGGTATGGTAAGCGTTGTCAATTATGCTTCATGAACTAGCCTAGTATATACGCGCCTTTGCGTTTTCTACGTGGGCTAGGTATCTTTGCATGTGCATGCATCGAAAGTGAACATTTCATATAGCCCATGAGAGGATGACATCAAGTGGTGATGGTCATCAAGGCTGAGAAGTGCAAGTTCAGTATAAGCATCTTAAAAAGATCATATGGTTAAAGCTTGTTGTCTAAATTGGTGATAATGGACTTGTCAAGATGTGCCTTAATGAAGTTATCCGATAGTGGTGTATGGGGGAGAAAATTATGAGTCTTCACTAAGCAACATTGATCAGGTGAAGCATTCCGACTTGAATAGAGCTTGAAGCATTGTCATCAAGATCAAGCGATATGCCCAAGGCAAAGGTACAACCTTGCTAGGTTTTTCTTTTACCGGTCTCAAGGTGTTGTTGGGAGACCAGGTTATAGGATAGATAACGACACTATCAAGAGGGGCTTTCAGTTGGGTAACTTGATCAAATCGTCTTAGGAAATTCAACCCTTTGCATACTTTGCATCTTCGTAGTTTGTTGCTTCTTGGTGTTTCTCTATATGAGGTTCTTGAGATTTTTGCTATCTCTTCAACAAGCCTAAGTTCATTCAAAATGGAATTCCTATGTATCTTCTATTTCGTTTTCGGGTTTTGAGGTTTTATCGATTCATCTCTTAGGGAGGTTTCATACCTCTCGTTATTTCATCCTTTACCTCTTGATCTTTCTTAGGTTTTATAGGCTCTACTATATTTAGATTGTTCTTAGCTTTAAAAAAAGCCAAAGTTTGCTAAAATCGGAGTCTAGACGCAAAAGTTATCACCATTTTTGTAAGCTATGTTTTCATCTGAAAAACCGGCGGGCAAACCGGCGCCGCCGACTTTGTCGCCGAACCAAACCGTGGGATACCGATTTAAACTGGTTCCTACCGAACAACTATACTAAGCTGCAGCTCGGCGGGGTGCCCGATCGTTCCGGCGTATAGCCCGGCGGTGCCGGAATTTTCGGCAATCTGGACTAGACTGCACGTTTTGGTCCCCAATGAATATATTTGCTTCTTCTATAAAAGGTGTTTCTTCCCCAACATTTTTCTAGGGTTCTTCAGCATGTTTTTGACCTCCATTGTTGACCCCCTTGATCTTGCTTTCTCTCTCTTCCCTCATACCATTGCTACCTTGGTAATAAGTATCTTATTGATGCACACTATTCTTCTATCCAATCTCTTATAGGTTGCATCTTGGAATGAATTTCTTTGTTTGTAAATGGTGTGGTTCTTGCAAGGATATTTGAAAGACATCTCTATCCTTATTGCTTATGTGAGTAATTTGTGATGATGCATATAATGGGGAGTATATGAAATCATGTTCATGATTCATTAATCCCAAATATGTCTTCTAGCAATTTATTATATATAAATTCCTCAAGGTACTCTCATGTGCAATATTGTTGAAATTGCAACGAATCCTTTCTATTGATACTTGTTGCCTTTCTCAAAACATTTCAACTAGCATTAGTCCCCTTAGTGTTATTTGTGATGGTTTTGAGGTTTTGTTTTTCCTTGTTGAAGTTCATTGATATACCATAAGAGAGAAAATGGAGCCATGGGCTATATATACTTTTAAGCAAAAATCCTTTTAGTATATCTTATGACTTACTCTTGGCTATCATGTATTCTTATCTTTATTAACCTTTTGTGTGTGAATGTTTCTTTGTGGATAATTTTTCATTTTTTGTCCGCTTAGAAACTTATATACGTGAGAGTGTTAATCTACCGCCTTGATAACCTCGTTCTTTGCCGACCATCTTTCTTATCCTCTTGGGTTTTAATGGTATTGGTAAGGACTTGATTTATGAGTGCCTAGTTTACGTTTATTGCATCTTCATGCACTCATATCTCATAATTGGTTTCTTTTGAACTTAAGCTTGCCTTGGCAAGGATATTGATTTATATCTATACTCTTTAATTTTTGGTTATGTTCTAAATTATATAGAGGGAGCAAGGATTCCATGTTTATGCATATTATATTCAATTTCAACATTTATAACTTATGCATGAACCTTGGGGAGCTTCCTTATTTCATTTAGAACACTATTAGTCCATTTGATTCTTTGGATATTTTGATTTCTTGCTAAAGTCAATTCACCTTGTTATCTCTTTGGCAATCTTTGATCCTCAATATAGTTTGGTTTCCTCTAAGTATTCATCATTGGACACGTGCATTTGATTTCACTCATATTATGAGAAATGCACACCTTAGAGAGGAACTCATATTATATTGTCCTTCTAACTTTGTCATTCATTTTTCCACTTGTTGTTAATGGGGGAGAAGTTTAGAGAGTTTAAGGGAAATGGTTTTATACTTAGGATTGGTTTGTTCTTAAGTGTTTGCCTTTCATGATTTTCATCTTTATTATGTTTTGCATGGCTGAATATATAATGTAAACTCTCCCAGAGGTTACGCTTGACAATGTATGCAATGAAATTCAAGTTCATCACACGTGCATATATTGCGGGGTAGTTTGCTCTATATATGTTGGTTATACTCACATATCTTGCATTAGTTATAGTTTGTGAGAGTAGAATCAGCTTTGATATGGGCTAGTAGTTTTGTGTTACTTGACCATATCAAATATAACCTCTTGTATGCAACTTATTCTCGGATAAGTGGCATACTTGTTTCTAATATTCATTATATAAACCCTCTTGTTGTGATTGTCACCAGCTACCAAAATGGGGCAGATTGTAAGGGTAATTTTCCCTATGTGTGGTTTTAGTAATTAATGGTCTAAATATTTTTATTGAGTTTTATATGTAGGTATATCCCATAAGTCATACTTGTAGTCCATGTGTTGGATTCGAGTATGGATGTCATGAAGATAAAGATATACCTTGAACATTGGCATCAAGATCATTGAGATAGAGCATGATAAGATACATGTTTTTTTATCAAAAAGTGTGAGGCAACAGCCCCACAACAATTTTATTAAAGATAAAGAGAACCAAAATACAACTGTACAAAAATGAAAACAGAAGCAGGAAGTTAGCTATGTACAAAACCAATATCTAAGGTAGAGCTACTATCCAACACAAGAGTTGCTCCTTATACTTTTTTTTGATTCTGTGTTGCAGGAGCGAAATATCATGCACAAAACAACCTTTCCACTTAGAAAAAGTTTGCCTCTCATGCCTAAATATCTTCCCATTTCTTAGTAGCCAAATATTCTAGCATGTCATGATAAACACTTCCATAAATAAAGGATGACCAAAACTCCTCTTAGCCTCAGCAATCACAGTCTGAAGATCATCATGCGAGTGCCAATCGACCTGCAGATAATTCCAAATACATGCACTAAAAATTGCACCGGAAGAATAGATGAATGCGGTCCTCATAAGCATGCAACGTGCACAACACACAATGAGTATCAATGGTGACATTCCAATGACGCCGTTTCAACAAATCTCCTGTATTTAATCTGTCGAACAGAAGCAACCAAGAAAATACTTTTGTTTTCATAATGCAACTTGATTTCCATAACCACTTGAAGACAGCTGGTGCCTGAATATGAGAATATATATGCTTATAGAAACTGGATGGAGTATAAGTGTGTTGGAAATATGCCCTAGAGACAAATAATAATAAAGATTATTATCATATTTCATATAGTTTATGATTAAGTTTTATATCATGCTATAACTGTATTGAAAGGAAACGTCAATACACGTGTGATATACAAACAACCAGGGGTTCCCGGTGAAAATCTAGTCATTGGTTCATTGGTCAATAGATCATCAAGGTTTCCTGATCATGTGGCATTTATGCCAGTTGGAAATGGAGTCAACTCATTCTGAGAATGAGATGATGAACCAATAGACAACCTAAACATCGTGACCAGATCATGTCATGAAGTTCAAGTTACTATGATTAGAGTAGACCTAGTAGACTATTTCTTAGACCGTGAGGCTATATCAATCACTGTCTCCCGAGAGTGCTTAGATAGCATCAAACGTCACTTGGTAATACAATCATCATAAAGGTGCGTTTAGGTATTCGGAGGAACAGTAGAGGCAATATATGTCAAGAGCGGGATTTGTCCATCCGCGTGATGGAAATATACTCGAGGGCCCACTCAGAAAAGTTATATCCAATAGTTACGCAGCGTGTGATTTAATCACAGGGATATCACTTGTCAAAACGAGTCAAGTAGCATTGTTTGGTAACGATATTGAACACGACATGGTGATGTCATTTATCATATCTCGGACAATGCAAGTATCGAGAGACAAAAGGAATAAGATGCGGCCGTCACGGTTCAAATGACGAAAGATCTTCATGGAATGCATAGGGGTCACATGGCCATCCAGGTCCCTCTGTTGATCATTGGTCTGGGAGTGTACCGACCATGTCTGGAGTGTTCCCGAACCGTGGGGTATCACGCTTAAGGGCTTGGTGATTCTTAGAGAGTGTTTACAGGATCGGTAGAATCACCGAAGAAGAGAAAAGAGAAAACCGGAAGGGTTTCGGTATGTCCGGAGGATGTCCGGAGTGGAGGTGTTCCATGGCCACGGAGATTGAATAATATGTGAATGAATGTTAAATATTGATAATCATTTATTCATAATTATTTAATAAAAGAGAAATCAATTAAAGGTCAAAAAGGCTTAATGGGCCAAATTCCGGAGGGAGAAGGGCCCATGAGGGAAAGGCAAGAGGAGAGAGATGGAAGGGGGTGGCTGGCTTGGCCTTGGCCGCCCGCATGGGGCCCACTAGGGCCAAACAGCGGCCGCCCCTCTCCCCTCCTTTAGTCCCACCCCGGGACTTTGAGGGAGGTAGTACCTCCCCCTTCCCTATATATAGTGGGGTATTTTGACCAGAAAATACAACCAATATTAAATAAAGGTTTCCTCACTTTTGGGGAGACCTTCAATTGATATTTCTCTCTCTCTCTCTCTCTCTCTCTCTCTCTCTCTCTCTCTCTCCTCTCTCTCTCTCTCTCTCTCTCTCTCCTCTCTCTCTCTCTCTCTCTCTCTCTCTCTCTCTCTCTCCCGTGACCATGGTCCCAAGTCCGGACTGCGCGAACGAGAGACATCTTCACTATGGAGCGCCGTTGTGCTGCGGGATTCGGATCCAGGAGCTCTACTTCCGCAACTGTTGCTGGATCGGGCAAGCAGGAGTCATTGTTAGGCACCGAATGCATGCAACTCACTGTGAGGTGTCACATTTGAGGCACTCAAGTCGTTGGAGCCGCATGAGCACACGGACTTCATCACGACCTTGAGGTCGGCTTCGGCTTGTCTACATCAACCACGCTCTCTTGAGCGTTGACAACGCTTTTCTGTTATCAAGGGTAAGTTCACAAAAAGCCTCTCCCGTTACTGCATTACTAATAGATAGGTCCTAACAAAAAAAGGGGTCCAGGGGCGTAGGGTAAAAATTTATTGTTTTCATACGCGAACCCCTGTAGTGGTATCAGAGCTAGAACTATGCGTAGTAATGCTAGTACGAGTAGAACACACGATATGTAGCGTGTGGGCATTGATATTTTAGTTGTTACCCTCCCACGTGTACTTGTGCATACCGTAGTAATTCTTGATGAAGTGACCCCCAACCGACTCTACGCGTTCATTCGCGGGACTGGTCCACGCTTGACATACGACTTGTACCATATAAAGTGGCTTAGGGGGGTGTCTGTCTCTCTCGCATTAGTTGGTATGCCATTTGCAACGGAGGGCCCCGAAAGGGGTGTAGTATAGACAACTACTTGATCAGCGATGTGGTGAAAGCTTGTAGGCAAGAACGGTTCTTGTGTGAAAGCCCATTCAGCCACGTAAAACATGCAAATATAAAGTAGAGGCGTATAACTTTGTTTTGCAGGGGGCGTTATGATGTGATATGGTTGTGGCAAAGGTAAAGTTCATACTTTATGTTGCTAAGTTGTAGTAGACGGTCACAGAGGTGATGGACTACCACGCCAGAAGGCACCGGTACCCTGGTGCCTACGGTGCCGGAACCCTGGCGCCAGAATCCGGAGGCGCGGGATGGAGATCACAGCGAGAAGGATCATATCGCATCGCTCTTACATTCAATGTTTATTGTTTGTATATCTTATTGTGTGCTAGTATTAGATACTCGACGGTAGCCTAATAAGATGATCCCTGTTAAAATTACCAATGATTGTGTTCCCCCTTTGTGTGCACCACCAAGAAAGTTCTTCGGTATGAGGCAGTGCCGTGATGATCGGGTGTCAGACATATCTACGTTCGCATACATCGGGTGTATGTCATGTTGCACAACGAATACACTAAGGTTGAGTTGGCGAGCCTAGCATGTGTAGACATGGCCTCAGAACATGGATGGTCGAAAGATCGAGCACGAGTCCCATGAATGATGTGACCGACGTTTAGGTGTCCACCCGATAACCCACATTGATGGCCGTGAAGATCAGGGGAGATGCAGGGAAAAGGGGTCGTGTAATCACTAGAACCCTTCAGGGGATAGGTGTTTTTAGTGGAGTTTTTATTTAACTCATTTAATTATAAACTTAGTCTAAATTACTTTTGCAATTATAAATGTAGAAAATGGTTCTCCCCGATGCTTCCTTCCCTGTTGACGATTGGTTAGATGGAGAGAAGCTCAGGCTAGACAGATCAAACTTCTCTATGTGAGTTGCGCATATCCACGTTATCCTTAGCGAGAATGACGTGGTCGACTATATACTCAACGAGATGGATTTGGAGCAGCCTAGTACCTTGGAGACCCCAGAGCAGCGGGAAGACCGCCATTACCGTCGTGAGATGGCCTCCTTCATATCAGTGATGATGCATTTAGGGATGGTGGATGAGATGTGGCTAGTCGTGGGTAATCTTGACCCTCGTACGGTAATGGTACAGCTTAGGACACATTTCATGGAACAAGCACGCATATGGGAGCATGAGCTGATGGGAGATTTCCTCTCCATTAAGATGGAGGAGAACTCTTCGCTTGACGACCACTTGGAGCGCATGCATGATGCGTACATGAGGCCTACATAGTTCCTGGATAGCTGGATGACGAGCTCTTTTGCAAATGGCGTTGTGTTGCGGTCGCTGCCACCAAGCTACCAAGTACTTGCCAAGATTTGCATTATGAGAGGCGATGCAAAAACACAGGATTTCCATGAGTTCATATCACATTTCAGGGATGTGATGGTTGAACCCGTTGTCACAGAGGTCATCGATGACAAATGTATATATTTGATATACAATTTTATAAATGTTATAATCTTGCAAACACATGTTACAGTGTTAAGTATATTTGATATTTGTTCTGTTTTGCTGAAAATAGGTCCTTCTGCATGAGAGGTGCTTGCTAGAGAGGAGGTGACGTTGTGTGTTGATGGCAAGCATGATGATGATGGCTAACGACACTCTCCCTCGACATTTATCACTTAGTTTATTGTTTTAGGATGATTATTGTAATTGATAGATCGTGAACTTTATTAGTGTGTCTCACACTTTGTGAGTCGGTTATTCATATGAGTTTGTAATAAACAGATGTTCTACTTTTATGAATGATTTCTATTTGTGTTCATATGTTGTTCGATTATGTGTGAATTATCCTTGTTTATAAATTAATTGATAGTGCATGAACATTTGTAAAATATTAAAATGCCTTGAAAATACCCAACTTAATGATATATTCATTACCGAATGAAACCATTGTTTAGATTCAAAGTTATATTGATAATATGTGAAAGTCATTCGATTTCTTGTCGCATATGAATCATGCCTAAGTTCAGTAAAATAACTTAAGCACCGTGTATTGCATGAATACGAAGTGTTTGATGAATTGTTGAAAGTGAATACATATTCGATGTATTGTGTTTTAACAAAATGGTGATTATCATTATATGATTGTTTAAATTTTGTAAAGATGTTTAACAAAGGAAACATGAGCATGAAACTTTTTGATATGATCAAAGAATTTCAGCATATGAAGGGTGTGAAGATAAAAGGGAATCTAATTACCACGATTTGATCAATATTAATGAAATTCGACTTTATAAGATTGGCATAAAGAAAATCGTGGAATGCAATGCATTTGAAATGTCAAAATGCAAAGCATCACAATATAATATTAGATATCAAGTGGGTGAATATATGACGCCAAATAAATCGTTGTAATGTAGATGTAAAGACCATTAGTTAGAAATAGTTAGCACTCAATTAGAATATATAGTGAACCATATGAATTCGTGGGATCGGCGCCATATATTGTATGGATAGTCATGAAAGTTTTGGGGTTATTCGATACAACCAAAACAATAGAGAATAAGTCCTTGTAGAGTATTCATTGGAAATTATGAATACGATAGCCATGGCTAGAACCAAAAAGAAAACAAAACTAGTACTGCTTGGATTTTGGTGCATTCTCGAGAAAGTTCATATTTAGTGGTATTTCTCGATTATGAAGCTTTTGGAAGATAGTGAAAAACACGATGAGGATTTAAAACCTTGCATCAAAGTGTTGAGAAGTGCAACGGAAAGCGTTCCTGAATGATTCTCTTTATAAAGGAAAGAATCAATGATAGTGATCATTGTGTTTTCCCCACTAGTGTTTTCACTACATAAAGTAGGATTCAAAATATACTCCACATCTTGTATGGAGATATTTGTGAATCATTTGTCATGATTACCGGAATATGACATACCTACGAACTACTAAGGAAGTAATGGTAAACTAAAATTATGAGAAATCCTAGAGGAAAAATTCACTTAAGATTAGAAAGCAATTCATTGCTGAATCTTAACAAGCAAAAGGTTACTTGAATTTTCCAAACGACTGCAAAGTCATGAAGGAAAAGGGTGAATGGCAAAGGCACAATTTGTCATGAATAATGTATTGGACAAATTCAAATAAATTTGATTCAAGTATGCTGAAAGTCTAGTGGATTTAAAACTAGTAATGTACTAGTATCTCATAGTAAATCTCTAAGTTTGATAGTTGATTGAAAGATTTTGAAGTTGTTCAAAAATAGTGAGTGGATATGCAATTTGCATAAAATTGAGTGGGAGCTACGAAAGTCTTCCTAAAACAATATATGTATGACATATTTTTGAGTGGGAGCAAAGTAAGTCTCAGATTCAAATATGTAGGAACGTATTTTGAGTAGGAGTAATGACTCATACTCAAATATGTTGGGAACATATTTTCAGTGGGAGCTTAAAGGAGTGATTCTTAAGTGTGTATACGACACATTAAGAATGAAAGCGCAAGTACTGATAAATAAAGATTTATAGGGATTATAAGTTGATAATAAGAATATTACGATATTATGTAGTATTCTTAAAGGGATTCTGAAAAGAGTTTCAGAATAGAAGTTAATTAAGGACTGGTCCTTAGTCAACTCAAATTAGGAATAACATTAAGTTTGACATTGATGGTTGGAAGAAAGAAAAGGATGATCATCATCCACTATGTTGAGACATAGGTTCTATCTTGAAAAACCATGATGATAACTTAACGTAATATATGATCCAAGAAGAAACATTTGAAAAGTGATTAAGATTGAATCACGGAACGTTGAGCTAAGTTAGTCCAAAGTGTCTATTAGAGAACTGTAGACATAATTCCAAATCCATGAAGGATGACATATCTTAAAGCATAAAGGGTTATGTTATAAGGAAATATGTTGGAAACTCCTGTATCGATAATACCGACTAAAGTCAAGTAGGAAGCGAGGTGAACAAAAACATCGAAAGTTGCACAGGGTGCACTAGTGTTTTGATGGTTACATAAATAATAAAAGATAAGGGTACCATCTAAAGTGATGCATAATGTTATGGCGGGGCTAGTTTGCTTTTAACGTAGAATGATGTGTCCTAGGGCACAATGCCCATGAGAAAGCCCCCGAGGTTGATATAAAGTCACTATAGGCTCCTGGAATCCGGCCTCATTCTGTTGCCATAATGACGATGCATACACAAAGATGTTATCATGTGATGATAAAGTATTAATATCAATCAAGGTGACATTAGTAAGTTGCAAAGGATCTAGGACTGTAAAGTACAGGCCCAAGACTCAATCTCTTCCATGATCAAGCATGTTCAGGGTACCGGGATATAGGGTGCCAATGATTAAGAACAAATGCAGCTGGTTTATTTGTACTCTAGTGCAAGTGGGGAGACTGTTGGAAATATGCCCTAGAGACAAATAATAATAAGGATTATTATCATATTTCATATAGTTTATGATTAAGTTTTATGTCATGCTATAACTGTATTGAAAGGAAACGTCAATACACATGTGATATACAAACAACCAGGGGTTCCCAGTGAAACTCTAGTCACTAGTTCATTGGTCAACAGATGATCAAGGTTTCCTGATCATGTGACATTTATGCTTGTTGGAAATGGAGTCAACTCATTCTAAGAATGAGATGATGAACCAATACCCAACCTAAACATCGTGACCTGATCATGTCACGAAGTTCAAGTTATGATGATTAGAGTAGACCTAGTCGACTATTCCTTAGACCATGAGGCTATATCAATCATTGTCTCCCGAGAGTGCTTAGATAGCATCAAACGTCACTTGGTAATACAGTGATCATAAAGATGTGTTCAGGTATTCGGAGGAACAGTAGAGGCAATATATGTCAAGAGCAGGATTTGTCCATCCGCGTGACAGAAAGATACTCGAGGGCCCACTCGGAAAAGTTATATCCAATAGCTGCGCAACGTGTGATTTGATCACAGGAATATCACTTGTCGAAACGAGTCATGTAGCATTGTTTGGTAACGAGATTGAACACGACATGGTGATGTCATTGATCAGATCTCGGACAATGCAAGTATCGAGAGACAAAAGGTATAAGACGTGACAGTCACGGTTAGTCATGGTTCAAACGATGAAAGATCTTCGTGGAATGCACAGGGGTCACATGGCCATCCAGGTCCCTCTGTTGATCATTGGTCTGGGAGTGTCCCGACCATGTATGGAGTGTTCCCGAACCGTGGGGTATCACGCTTAAGGGCTTGGTTATGCTTAGAGAGTGTTTACATGATCAGTAAAATCACCAAAGAAGAGAAGAGAGAAAACTGGAAGGGTTTCGGTAAGTCCAGAGGATGTCTGGAGTGGAGGTGGAAGGTGTTCCATGGCCACGGAGATTGAATAATATGTGAATGAATGTTAAATATTTATTTAATCATTTATTCATAATTATTTAATAAAATAGAAATCAATTAAAGGTCAAAAAGGATTAATGGGCCAAATTTCGGAGGGAGAAGGACCCATGAGGGAAAGGCAGGAGGAGAGAAGGGAAGGGGTGGCCGGCTGGGCCTTGGCCGCCCGCGTGGGGGCCTCCAGGGCCGGGCGACGACTGCCCCCTCTCCTCCTTTAGTCCCACCCGGGACTTTGAGGGAGGTAGTACCTCCCCCTCCCCTATATATAGTGGGGTATTTTGACCAGAAAATACAACCAATATTCAATAAAGGTTTCCTCAGTTTTGGGGAGACGTCCAATTGATCTCTCTCTCTCTCTCTCATGACCGTAGTCCCAAGTCCGGACTACACGAACGTGAGACATCTTCACTGCGGAGCGCCATCGTGCTAAGAGATTCGGACCCGGGAGCTCTACTTCCACAACTGCTGCTGGATCGGTGAAGCGGGAGTCATCGCCAGGCACCGGATGCATGTAACTCCCTACGAGGTGTCACATTTGAGGCACTCAAGTCGTTGGAGCCGCAGGACCGCAATGACTTCATCATGACCTTGAGGTTGGTTTCGGCTCGTCTACATCAACCACACTCTCCTGAGCGTTGACAATGCTTTTCTGTCTTCAAGGGTAAGTTCGTGAAAATCCCCTCCCATTACTGCATTACAAATAGATAGGTCCTGGCAACAAAAGGGGTTCAGGAGCATAGGGTAAAAATTTATTGTTTTCATACGCGAACCCCTTACCCCAACAATAAGACCAAACATTAGACTGCAATGATAGAGGATTTGAATTCATTAAACTCTTGAGCTCTTAGAGTTCTTGATAGGATGACTGAGACAATGGTAAATAGAAAAGACTCATAATATCTGCTTGGGATTGTAGCATCCCAATTGTCTAACAATGGTAATGCTACTTGGTCTAGTAATATAATGGCTACTCCTTACAGATAATTGTTGCATCATAATTATATCATGCTCATGTCATCATGCACCTTGCATTTGACCATCATATAAAACCCTTTTCCATTTGGTTCTTCTCTCATACACATTATTAATTGTATTTGGTACTTGTTACATTGTATTTGAATCTTGATTAATGCTTGATGCCCAAATTGAGTTGGGGGCATATCTTTTATTCCACTCCATCACCTTTCTTTTCACCACCTTATTATTCCACCATTCTACTTACCCATGGGCTTTCATTTTATTTTGGTATTATTCTAGCTCATGTGGGATGGGATGGATCCAATTCTATTTTCTTTTGCTTGGCCTTTATTCCACATTTTGGAATGCATAAGAATAATGCCAAGTTATTATTATTGTTTTCACAAGCATAAACATGGCATTTAATGTCCATGCATGGGCCATGCAAATTATCACCATCCTTTTTCTTTTGGGATTTTGCTTGTATCTTTGGAAGTGTGGCATGGTTCTTTGAGATTCAATTCAAGGTGGCCATTCTTTGCTCCTCACCAAACCACATCCCTCTCTCTCTTATCCAACATCTATCCAAGCATGGTCATGTGGGTTTTTCCACATAAACCACCATCTCCTCCATCACATGTTTTACTCATGTTGGCTTGTCACAAAACCCTACCCCATGTCCTCTACTTCATCTCCTTCTCACCCTCCACCCATGTATGACCTAGTGTGGCTAAACCAAACCCTAACACCTACCCTCTCTCCTCAAACCCTAATTTATCTTAACTAAACCCTAACCCTTAACCTCACTCACCTCTCTCTCTCTCTCTCTTTCTCTACCATGCTGGCCCCACCTAGCCACCCTCTCTCCCTGGTCCCACACCCTAGCTACCCCATCTAACCAGCCCAACCCGAGCCTCCCCTCTAACCCTACCCGAGGCTAACCCTAGCCTTAACCGAGCTCCCCTCTCTGATCTCTCTCTCTCTCTCGCTACCAGCCGGCTCCACCGACCTCACCGGCGCCCCTGGCCCACCTGGCAGCCTCCACCCTGCCCTGCCTGGCTGCTCACGTCGAGCACGTGAGCGAGGAGGGTGAAAAGGTGGCCGAAGCCACTTTATCTACCCCGAGCCCCACATGCCTCTCCCCTGTCCCTCTCCCTCGCCTTGTCCCTCTCCTCACGTCTCCTGGCTTCGCCAGATCCACCCCACAGCCCTGCCTCTCCCTCCTTCTTCTTCACCAACGCCAACCCCTCTCTCGCCGGTCACCGCCAGTAGCGCCGCCGCCTCCTCGTTCCTGCGGGTGTGGTTGACGTGGAGGTGGTCAAGGAGATCGAGGAGCATCCCCTGCTTCGCCCTGGACGCGCCAGCGAGGAGGTGGAGCACCAGGATCGCCAAGACCAGCGCCGCCCCGACGAAACCCTAGATCTCCGGCCGCCAGCCTCGTCGTCGATCTGCTGTGCCCCACCCCGATCCGAGCCCTCCATCGAGCCCGCGGTGAGCCCCTGTACCTCCCAGACATCCTCGCCATCGCCGTCGTGTCCTGGTCGCGCCAGACGTTCCCTCGAACGCTCTCTGCGCGCCGGCGTCCACGTTCGTTTCCAGACCGTGGCATCGCTTAGGTAGATCTAGCCGCCTAGCGCGTTCCTCGCAGCAAGCCCAAGCCAGCGCAGTGGTAGCCGACGCCGCGCACAGGCACGAGGTCGCGGGTTCGATCCCTGCACCGCGCGCTGCCGCTGTCTGCACGCGCAGCCGTCAGAGAAAAGGGGAAGAAAAACAATAGCTGTCACCACCTTGCACTTACCCCCCTGCGATTTTTGCCGGGTCAACCCGCGGTACACCGAGCCCCACCTGTCAGCCTCTGTGAGCTTTTAACAAAAACGCACCCATAGTTTCACAGCCCTCAACCCGCGCTCCACCCCACCCCACCCGTCAGCCGCTGCGGGGTTCGGCCTCTGGCACATGGGCCCTAGTCCGCTGGCCCACCTGTCAACCGCAGCAGCTAGGCTAACCCGCGGTGTAAAAAGGTTTTTAGCGTGCTGCGTCGCCAGTAAGACCGGCCCCACCCATCACCGTCTGGGGCTGGAGAAGGGCTGGGTAACAAAAGTAATTCCGTTTATCTTTTTTAATAAAACAAATTCAAAATGTTTAAATTCAAATTCAAATCAGATTTTAAATAACTTTTAATTTATAAATCCAAACAATACATATAATATATGCTTTGGAATCAGAAAAATGTGAGTATTTCAAATATGCCATTCAAAACATTGTTTGAACACTTTAATTTTCGAGATGATTAAAATTACAATAAAATGCCCTTTTCTTAATAAATTAATAACTTTAAATCTATAACTCCAAATTTGACAAATAATATGTCTAAATCGGTCAGTGCGACGAGCCCGTTCTATCTATGCAGTTCTTGTTCTGAATTGAAGCATGCATCATGTTATTATTAAAAATCTGAACTGTTTATGGCAATAAAATTTGACTAAATAAATAATAAAATGCTTTATTCTTGTACCTCACACCTCACCATGCCATGCTACTTTAATGCCATGTAAATTGTGCATCATTCATCATGGCATGCTTGTTTGCTTGTCGCATTTTAATTCATATGCTTGTGCACTTTATTTATGTTGGCCCTTGCTTGTTTGGTTCTTCTTCGAATAGACGCCCAACAGGAGAATTACCAGGAATCACAGGAGTACTACCTAGATCCATCTCTCGCTTCAACTGAGCAGCCAGGCAAGCACTACCACATGCTTGCATACATATAGTACCTATTGCTTCTATCTTATTCTTGCATCATTGAGTCGCGATTGCATTAAATTGAATCCCAAGTACTGCATAGCCTTTATTTTCAAAGACCACCGAAGCTCGTTCCTCCATCCCATGAGCCATTACTACAGGAGTTGTTTGAGCCATGCGAGTCATAGAAAAGCATGTGTAGGCTATGTGAGTGTCTGATGAATAATGAGGGACCTAAACAACAGAACCTGAGTAGTAATGGGATAACTAACGAAAGAGGCACCGGTGAGCAATATCTGCTATTTGGTTTTTCATGCTCACTTGTGTCCCGTAGGACCCCGAGTACTTGATTCTTGTTCCTTGTTTATTCGCACTATCCACATCCGGGAGGCCTTATGGACCCCCCCTGAGCCAGAGCTTGATTCATTCTTATTTCTTGGGGCCACAATTAATTTGGGGCTTTATTACTATCCTGTACTTATGCCATGTTACTGTTTTATTAAGATTGTGCGTGGAGCACCTGTACTGTTTTGGATCGTGACACGTTTTCGCTGTATCGACAAGCCCAGTCACATTTTCGGGTTCCCAGTCGTTTACCGCCGTCCACACAAACCTTGAGTCCGTCTCGGAGTCAGCTAGCTTCGTCGCGGGTAGCTTAATGGGGTAGCCCCCTGAAATATTACTGAATCCTGTGATCGCTTTGTCGTGAATGCCTCGTTGGGTTTTGAGTTGGTTTTTCTGAGGTTGATCGAGTGTGTGTTGCTATTCGTGCACCCCTGCAGGGTAAATCTTTCTGAAAGCCGTGTCCGCGGTTATGGACGACTTGGAGCACAGTTTCTCGATCATAGACAAGCATAACTAAAGTACCGCTTTTAATTTGTAGACTAAGAACTTGACTGGTAAATAGTGCAATACTCATGGAATGGTTAATAAAACTGCCAACGGATGATGGGGGTTGTTCGTCCGCTTCCTCGTTGGTAAGCGAGGAGGAGGATGGATTTGTTAATTATACCATTATAACTGTTGTTCTTAATTCACGGACATCCGTCTATCAGTGGTTAGGCGGATGGTTAGCGAGTATCTATATAACTGTTAGCTATTATCTTTTGCTGCAATTGCGTCACCCCAGGTTGTGTCCCCTTTAGTGGCATAAAGACTTGCTGAGTACCCCTAGGGTCTCACACAATAAATTGTTTGATTCAGATGAACAGGTGTACTCGCAAGATGGATACTGGGTGGAGGAGACAGATGACGTTGGCAACGATCATTCGGTTTAGAGATTCCGGGAACGGGGATCCGTGAGATCTGTGGGCGGGATGTGTTTAGTTATGTGGCATCTTATGCCGATTTGCTTCTTATCCGTACTCGGATCTTGTTTCCGCTTCCGCCTGATACTCTGATGTTTGTTGTATGAGGAACTATCCTAAAATACTATCTCTATCTAGGATATTTGAATCTTGCCGTATGGCGTTGCAATATTTCTATTTCTTTTAGATGGAATGGCTCTGAGGACTGTTGTATGTGGCTTGCATACATACTCATTTGTGTATGTAGTTGATCCCTTCGCCTGCCGATTACGCCGCTCGTTCTTGTCCCGATGTTCTGAAAGTGGTTAGGACGGCCGAAAGGTCTACCGTGAGTGGCCCTAGGCCCCACCGTACTATTTTAACCACTTTCGTTCATCCAGGCATGTAACTAAGAGCGTAATTCACCGAGGTAGTTACAATTGGTATCAGCCATCCCGCCCTTCAGGGTCTCAGCCAAAATGGTCGTTGTCAGTCTAGCAAATATTTTTGGTAGCTATGTATACTAGGAAAAACAAAACGTGAGAGTAGGACTGCTTCCATTTTTCTTCTTACCCACCCACCCTTTTTCTGGTAAGGAAGTGTAACGTTTTCAATTCTCTTCTAAAATTCAAGCTAGGATTCACGTGTTCTGGGTTCCGTAGTACCATAGGTTGTGTGTGTGTGTGAATTCTTTGTCTATCTGTTGCATCCAATGTTATCTCTATCTGCCTTTTGGTTATCAACAGTTGGTACATTCCATACCGACAGGCATTTGTAAACCGACGCGATCTATCTGATTTGTTGTACACCGATGCGATCTATCCTACTCTTTGTTATCCGACGCTATCTTGTTTGGGGTGTTCGTTTCCGTAGTTACTAATCTTTAGGTTCATCTTAAGAAGAAGGTGTTGGGATATGTGTTTTACTGTTTCATGTGCGGAGTAATGATTTGAGTGCGGGATGGAGTCGCGACCATACCACTACTTTTATCATTTGCTCTTGTATGTTGAACTAGTAGAGTTACTAATCTTGATTCGTGAAGTGGTTTTGCGCATATAGTGGTATTTTAATGACGAAATTGCGGAATTTTTTTCTTTGTTAGCTTGTGTACCACACTCCTTGTTCAGTCGTGTGCGTTATACTTAATATATTCTAGTTGCCTTTAACTTTGTTGATATTTTAATATCATCTCAGTGAATTGCATCCTTTAATCTTGGTTAATTCCATTTTGGTACTATTTTGGATTATTATCATTCTCCATTATAGTAACTTCATGAACCTTTCTCGGTATGGTGGCGATGAGATCTCCGATGACAAGAAAAAGCAAAAGAGGTTCCAGCAAGGCATCAATGCTTCCATCAAATATGCAATCACTCATGCAAGGCCGGCGTCTTTTCTGGAACTCCAACACACAGCTCTGCAGGAAGAAGCAAGTAGGCAAGTGTTTGAGGAGTCAAAGAAACACAGCCGTGATACAGCAAGCTCTTCTGCTATGACAGCTCCTTCTAAGCGTCGTGTCTGGGTTCCTAACACCCCACCGTCGCTCCCTGCTCCACCAAGACCGTCAAGCTACGCAGCAAGGCCACCAAACTCTTTCACTGCGGCTCCCAGGGGCTACAACCACAACTACCCTGGAGCGCCTGGCGGAGTCCCTGGCTACGTTGCTCCACGTCCACCTGGTGCTTGCTATACTTGTGGAAACACTGGGCATCAGCACTGGAATTGTCCTATGAACAACAAAGCTCTTCCACCACCACCTCCAAGACCTGCGGCAAGTTCTTCTATGGTTCGTGCACCTCCACCTCGGGCTCTCAACATCAACACTAAGCCTGGGTCTACGGTTTCTCGTGCCAACTGTGTCAACGCCGCTCAAGCTGAGCATGCACCTGGAGTTGTGATGGGTATGCTTCCTGTTAACTCAGTTCCTGCACGAGTTTTGTTTGATTCTGGTGCTTCGCATTCTTTTGTTTCTCACAAGTTTGCGCATGAGCAAGATCTGGCTATGGTTCCTTTATTGCATCGTCTTGTGGTATAATCTCCTGGGTCAAACATGAGGGCTACTCATATCAGCCATGGCAATCAAATTGAGATTGGTGGCTCTTCGTTTCCGGCTTCCTTGATTATTCTGGGAAATTCTGATATTGATGTTATCTTGGGCATGGATTGGTTAACAACAAATGCAGCTATGATTGATTGTGCTGAACGTTCGGTTTCTCTGAAAATTCCTGAAGGCCATATAGTCTATTCTCCAAGTCTGACTCCTGCAATTCAGCTTTACTCTTTGGCGGCTCTGAATGATGATGCTATGGAAGGTATTCAGAGTGTTCCGGTAGTCTGTGAGTTCCCAGATGTCTTTCCTGAAGAGTTGCCAGGTATGCCTCCGGATCGTGAGGTTGAGTTTGTCATTAAACTTGAACCTGGCACCGCTCCTATCTCCAAGCGGCCTTATAAAATGGGTCCTGCTGAGTTGGCTGAACTCAAACGTCAGTTGGATGAACAAGAGAAGTTGGGTTTCATTCAGCACAGTACTTCTTCTTGGGGTAGCCCAACCATCTTTGTGAAGAAGCGAGACAAGACTGATAGACTTTGTGTTGACTATCGGGCACTCAATGCTAAAACAATCAAGAATAAATATCCCCTTCCGCGGATTAATGATCTCTTCGATCAGCTAGCTGGAGCTGTGGTATTCTCTAAACTTGAATTGAGAAGTGGATATCATCAAATCAAGATTCGCAAGGAAGATGTTCCTAAAACAGCTTTCACCACCCGCTATGGCCTGTATGAATACACGGTCATGTCTTTCGGTCTTACCAACGCACCTGCCACCTTCTCGAGGCTTATGAACTCGGTTTTCATGGAGTATCTTGATAAGTTCGTTGTGGTCTATCTGGATGACATTCTAGTCTATTCTAAGTCAAAGGAAGAACATGAAGAACACCTTCGGTGTGTCCTAAACAAGCTTCGTGAGAACCGTCTGTATGCAAAGTTCTCCAAGTGTGAGTTTTGGCTGCCTCAAGTCACCTACCTTGGTCACGTCATCTCTGCCAAGGGTATTGCCGTCAACCCATAAACTATTAAGACAATTATGGACTGGCTTCCACCCATAAATGTCAAAGAAGTCCGGAGTTTCCTTGGTTTGGCTAGTTATTGTCGTCGCTTCGTTCAAAACTTCTCAAAGATTGCGAAGCCTCTTACCGATCTCCTCAAGAAAGGCAAGAAATACCTTTGGACTCCTGCATGTCAAGCAAGCTTTGAAACACTCAAAGAGAAGCTCACTTCCACACCAGTCTTGGTTTCTCCAGATACATCGAAGCCTTTCCAGATATTTGGTGACGCCTCATTGCAAGGATTGGGTGTGGTCCTTATGCAAGAAAAACAAGTTGTTGCTTATGCATCTCGTCAGGTAAAGACGCATGAGATCAACTATCCTACACATGACCTCGAACTCGCAGCAGTTGTCTTTGCTTTGAAAGTATGGAGGCATTACTTGCTTGGAAACCGTTGTGAGATCTTTTCTGATCACAAGAGTCTGAAGTATATCTTCACACAGCCTGATCTCAACCTTCGTCAGAGGAGGTGGATTGAAACAATCAATGATTTTGATTTGACCATCAACTACACCCCGAGCAAAGCCAATGTCATGGCCGATGCTCTCAGCCGAAAAGCTTATGTCAACAACCTCATGGTGGAAGAACAACAGCCTCTCTTGTGCGAGGAATTCCGCAAGCTCAACCTTGAAATTGTGGATCAAGGGTATCTTTTGAACCTTCTGGCAACACCTCTCTTGGAAGAAAAAGTTCGCTCTATTCAACTTGGTGATCCTTACACTAAAAAGATCATCTCCAACATTCAGCTTCCGAAGTATGAGTCTTTCCACATTGACGACCAAGGCACTCTTTTCTTTGAACATCGGATGTTTGTTCCGAACTACCCGGGTTTAAGAGAGCAAGGTCTCAAGGAGGCGCATGATTCTGTTCTTTCTATCCACCCTGGCAGCACTAAGATGTACATGGACTTGAAAACACAATATTGGTGGCCTGGGTTGAAACGATATTGTGCCAAGTATGTCTCGGAGTGCGATGTCTGTCGCAGAGTTAAAGCTGTCCATCAGAAACCTTCCGGTCTTCTACAGCCATTGAAGCCTCCGGAATGGAAATGGGAGAAAGTAGAGATGGACTTCATCACTGGTTTTCCAAGGTCACAGAAGGGCAACAATGCAATCTTTGTTGTCATCGACAGGCTTTCTAAAGTAGCTCACTTCTTTCCAGTCAAGGAAACAATTTCTGCAATTCAGTTGGCTGAGCTCTATATCAACAAAATTGTCTCTCTGTATGGAGTTCCTCTTGAGATCAGCTCAGACCGTGGAAGCATCTTCACTTCCAAGTTTTGGGGAAGTTTCCAAAATGCTTTGGGAACAAAATTGAACTTCAGCACAGCTTACCACCCTCAGTCGCAAGGACAAGTTGAAAGGATCAATCAGATTCTGGAAGATATGCTCCGTGCTTGCGTTATCTCTTTCGGCATGAAGTGGGAAGAATGCCTTCCTTATGCTGAATTCTCTTACAACAACAGCTTCCAAAAAAGTCTAAAGATGGCACCATTTGAGGCTCTCTATGGTCGCAAATGCAGAACTCCGATTGGTTGGTCGGGCGCAGGTGAAAGAATATTGTTTGGCCCCGACATTGTAACCCAAGCGGAGGAGAAAGTTCACATCATTCTTGAAAATCTAAAGATTGCTCAAAGTCGCCAGAAGAGCAATTATGACAGGAAGCACACGGACATGGAGTATGTCCCGGGTGATCTCGTTTACCTTCGTGTCACCCCAATTGCACGCACCGCTTTGGTATCAAAGGAAAGCTGGCTCCTAGATACATCGGTCCTTTCAAAATTCGTGGAAGAAGAGGAGAAGTTGCTTATGCTCTTGAGCTCCCTGAACAACTCAAAGTCCATGATGTTTTCCACATCTCTCAACTAAAGAAGTGCTTCAAGGATCTCGGCAGGACCGTGGACCATGAACTCATCAATCTCTAAGAAGATCTGTCTTATCAAGAACACCCCGTAAAAATTCTTGAAGTCGCAGAAAGAAGGACTCGCAACAAGTCCATCAAGTTCTGCAAGGTGCAGTGGTCGCACCATTCCGTTGATGAAGCCACTTGGGAACATGAGGATGAGCTCCGTGCCAAGTATCCTACCCTCTTTGAGTCTTCTTCTTCTTCCTAGAATCTCGGGGCGAGATTCCTGTTTAGTGGGGGAGAGTTGTAGCATCCCAATTGTCTAACAATGGTAATGCTACTTGGTCTAGTAATATAATGGCTACTCCTTACAGATAATTGTTGCATCATAATTATATCATGCTCATGTCATCATGCCACCTTGCATTTGAGCATCATATAAAACCCTTTTCCATTTGGTTCTTCTCTCATACACATTATTAATTGTATTTGGTACTTGTTACATTGTATTTGAATCTTGATTAATGCTTGATGCCCAAATTGAGTTGGGGGCATATCTTTTATTCCACTCCATCATCTTTCTTTTCACCACCTTATTATTCCACCATTCTACTTACCCATGGGCTTTCATTTTCTTATGGTATTATTCTAGCTCATGTGGGATGGGATGGATCCAATTCTATTTTCTTTTGCTTGGCCTTTATTCCACATTTTGGAATGCATAAGAATAATGCCAAGTTATTATTATTGCTTTCACAAGCATAAACATGGCATTTAATGTCCATGCATGGGCCATGCAAATTATCACCATCCTTTTTCTTTTGGGATTTTGCTTGTATCTTTGGAAGTGTGGCATGGTTCTTTGAGATTCAATTCAAGGTGGCCATTCTTTGCTCCTCACCAAACCACATCCCTCTCTCTCTTATCCAACATCTATCCAAGCATGGTCATGTGGGTTTTTCCACATAAACCACCATCTCCTCCATCACATGTTTTACTCATGTTGGCTTGTCACAAAACCCTACCCCATGTCCTCTACTTCATCTCCTTCTCACCCTCCACCCATGTATGACCTAGTGTGGCCAAACCAAACTCTAACACCTACCCTCTCTCCTCAAACCCTAATTTATCTTAACTAAACCCTAACCCTTAACCTCACTCACCTCTCTCTCTCTCTCTCTCTCTCTCTCTCTCTCTCTCTCTCTCTCTCTCTCTCTCTACCATGCTGGCCCCACCTAGCCACCCTCTCTCCCTGGTCCCACACCCCAGCTACCCCATCTAACCAGCCCAACCCGAGCCTCCCCTCTAACCCTACCCGAGGCTAACCCTAGCCTTAACCGAGCTCGCCTCTCTGATCTCTCTCTCTCTCTCTCTCGCTACCAGCCGGCTCCACCGACCTCACCAGCGCCCCTGGCCCACCTAGCAGCCTCCACCCTGCCCTGCCTGGCTGCTCACGTCGAGCACGTGAGCGAGGAGGGTGAAAAGGTGGCCGAAGCCACTTTATCTACCCCGAGCCCCACAGGCCTCTCCCCTGTCCCTCTCCCTCGCCTTGTCCCTCTCCTCACGTCTCCTGGCTTCGCCAGATCCACCCCACAGCCTTGCCTCTCCCCTCCTTCTTCTTAACCGACGCCAACCCCTCTCTCGCCGGTCACCGCCAGTAGCGCCGCCGCCCCCTCGTTCCTGCGGGTGTGGTTGACGTGGAGGTTAGGCGGATGGTTAGCGAGTATCTATAGAACTGTTAGCTATTATCTTTTGTTGCAATTGCGTCACCCCAGGTGGTGTCCCCTTTAGTGGCATAAAGACTTGTTGAGTACCCCTAGGGTCTCACACGATAAATTGTTTGATTCAGATGAACAGGTGTACTCGCAAGATGGATACTGGGTGGAGGAGACAGATGACGTTGGCAACGATCATTCGGTGTAGAGATTCCGGGAACAGGGATCCGTGAGATCTGTGGGCGGGATGTGTTTAGTTATGTGGCATCTTATGCCGATTTGCTTCTTATCCGTACTCGGATCTTGTTTCCGCTTCCGCCTGATACTCTGATGTTTGTTGTATGAGGAACTATCCTAAAATACTATCTCTATCTAGGAAAATTTGAATCTTGCCGTATGGCGTTGCAATATTTCTATTTCTTTTAGATGAAATGGCTCTGAGGACTATTGTATGTGGCTTGCATACATACTCATTTGTGTATGTAGTTGATCCCTTCGCCTGCCGATTACGCCGCTCGTTCTTGTCCTGATGTTCTGAAAGTGGTTAGGACGGCCGAAAGGTCTACTGTGAGTGGCCCTAGGCCCCACCGTACTATTTTAACCACTTTCGTTCATCCAGGCATGTAACTAAGAGCGTAATTCACCGAGATAGTTACAGGGATAAACTTTGGAAGCTGACATATTCTCATCCAACACGTACGGGAACAGTCTAGGAAATCTTAACTTGATCGGGCTTATACTATGATACAAGGACCAATTACCAGACCAAAAGAGAAACATATCACCTTGGCCAAGCGTGACTGCTGCAACTCCACAAAAATTATCAACCTGTTTAAGCACATCACGCCACTAGAACGAACCATAATGATTTTAATGATTTTCAGCGTGTGACACCTTATCTGTATAGTACATGTGTCAAACCAACTAAACCCAGCGAATCTCTCGATGGTTATAAAACTTGTCCAAGAATTTAATCAGCAGTGCCACATTTTTCTTCTGAAAATCAACGACACCTAGACCCCCATTTTATTTCGGTTTACAAATCATTTCCCAAGCCGCAAGAGACTACTTTGGCTAATAAACTGTATATCTCCATAAACACTATCGTAAAATCCTATCAAGCTGATTGGTGAAACCCTTTGCAAGCTATAATGAGCATAAGAAGTGAAGGGACATCGAAGAAAGAGCCAAATTAATAAGTTGCAACCTAGCACCTTGCGAAAGAAAACTAGATCTTGAAGTGAGTTTTCTCTCCAAATGACAAACCAACCGCATTAGATCACTGATAGTGGGTCTAGTCGTACCCAAAGGGAGTTCCAGATATGTGAAAGGCGTGCCACCTATGAGACAACCAAAGTCATCAGCCAAAATATTTAGCAGAGCATCTAGTACATTTAGAGGCACCATTTGAGGTTTATCAAAATTAATCCTCAACTCTGTGGAAAGTGAGAACTTATTTAATAGATCCCTGAGTTCTCTCAACTGATTTAGATCCGCTGGCATCAGGAGCAGTGTATCATCTACATATTGGATGATGGGAAAGTCATCATCATTGGTAATTATTAGCTTAGTAATACCGCCTTGACTCTCTAAGTCGTTCATCGTAGACTGAAGAAGACCTGACCTGAAAGTGTATAACAAAGGCGAGAGGGGATCACCTTGATGAACCCCACATTTATAGACAAATTGTTTACCCGGGATTCCATTCAACAAAATTGCTGATGTACCCGAAGATAACATAGACCTCACCCAGCCAAGCCATTGATCATTGAATCCTTTGTGTTTCATGACTTGAATTATTGCTTCATGCTCAATCGTATCGAAGGCCTTTGCAAAATTGAGTTTTAGAACAACAATAGGTTTCTTGGAAGCTTGGCATTGATAAATATATTGAAACAACCATGCCAATTGGATTGATCTAGACCTCAAGAAGCCATATGATTCTTATGAATGCAGCCTAGAATCTTGTTCTAAAGTAGGTTTGCAGCAAGCTTTGTTAAAAACTTCAAACATACATTGGTTAGAGAAATAGGCCGAAATTCATTTACCATCACAGGAGTCTGCTTTTTTGGAACCAATGTGATATAAGAACCATTAATATTTTCCAGATTGAGCTTCCCCTCATAAAAATAAGAAGCTAGGCGGTAGAACTCCTTTTGAATTATGGACCAACATCTTTTGAGAAAAATCCCATTAAAACCGTCTGTCGCAAGGTCACGGTCCGCATGCATAACTTTGATCACCTCATCCATTTCTTCTTCCTCAAAAAACACAGTTACTCGTCTAATCCTTCCACTTTAGGAATCAAGGTCAATAATTCAAATTGCATATAGATGCCTTTAAAGTGGCCCATCCTTTCCTTCTAACTAGTCCACAATAACCCTACCATTGATTGATGATCGGATACAATATTTCCATCTCCATCCTGCAGCATGTCAATAGAATTACGACGAAACCTCTCAGTAGCCATCGCGTGATTTTTTTTTGTATTATCCTCCCCCTATTTTATCCATCGAATGGTGCATCGCTTGCTCCAATAATTACATTCTGCTAAGAGCAAATCATCCAGGTGAACCTTGACAATTTTCCTGAAGTTAAACTTAGCTCTGTACAAAGGCCCCTGCTCCTCCAACGTATCAAAGAATAAGATAACTTTATTGCAATTATGAATCAGATACTTCAGAGTAGACTGAATGACATACCATTTCTTAAGCACGTATCTCAAACTCTTAAATTTATCTGCAATAATGGCTGAACTATGAGACTTTCGAGACAGCTTAGACCAAGAAGAAGACACACAATCAACAAAACCTGGCTGCTCCACCTAGTAATTTTCAAAAACAGTTTAGCTTTGGGGATATCAGTGTCAATATTTACCACGGACGGCACATGGTCAGAACCTGTTTTGGCCAGAGGGAAAACCATCATGTTTGGAAAATCCGACACCCAGTTGGCACTGGTACAAAACCAATCGAGTTGTTCAAGAAGAGGAATACTTTGCATATTATACTAGGTGTAGGCACAAACCTTTAACGACAATTCAAGTAGTCCCAAATGTTTATTTCGGTTATCTTGGGATCGGATGAAGTTAAATTCTCCTAATATGAACCAATTATCTAGCACTGGTATCTACAAGTTATACAAGCACGAGACAAAATGATCCTACTCCTGACTTGACAAGGGTCATATACACAGGCAAGGATCCACGTGTTATTATTATGAGCAGAAGTAAAGCTGACCGAAAGACCAAAACTTTGCATTTCCACCAAAGTACCAGTAAAAACTGATGAATTCCAGAGGACAAGTATACCTCCCGAAGCCCCAATAGATGGAGAGTAGGTAAAATTATCAAAGCACTTATGGAATTTTTTCTAATTAATCGCCAATCAAAATCCTCACATTTAGTTTCCTATAAGCAGATTATATCACACTCACTCTCATCAATTTTATTCCTTACTTCTCTTTGTCTTTCCTCTTAATTTAGTCCTCTAACATTCCAACATAAAATCCGCCATTTTCTCCTACTAATGCGAGGCATTGATAAACTTATAATCAAAGAGACAGATAACTTGATAAGATACATGGTTGACAAATACAAAGAGTGAATAGTGATTTCAAGTTGGTCAACACATGGAGCATAAAGAATGTACCACATGGATCTTGTGGTATGGTAAGCATTGTCAATTATGCTTCAAACAAACCCAATATATACGTGACTTTGCATTTTCTATGTGGGCTAGGTATCTTTCCGTGGGAATGGTATAGCTCATGAGAGGATGACATCAAGTGGTGATGGTCATCAAGGTTGAGAAGTGCAAGTTCAATATAAGAATCTCAAGAAGATCATATGGTTGAAGCTTGTTGTCCATATTGGTGATAATGGACTTGTGAAGATGTGCCTTAATGAAGCTATCCCATAGTGATGTACGGGGAGCAAATTGTGAGTCTTCACTAGGCAACATTGATCAAGTGAAGCATTCTGGCTTGAATGGAGCTTGAAGCGTTGTCATCAAGATCAAGAGGTATGCGCAAGGAAAAGGTATGGCCTTGCTAGGTTTTCCTTTTACCGATCTCAAGGTGGTTGTTTGGAGACCAGGTTACAATATACATAGCCACACTATCAAGAGGCCTTTTGGTTGGGTAAGTTGATCACATCGTTTTAGGTATCTCAATCCTTTGCATAATTTGCATCTCCCTAATTTGTTGCTTCTTGGTGTTTCTCTATGAGGTTCTTGAGCTTTTTTCTAGATCTTCAACAATCCCAAGTTTATAAAAAATAAAATTCATATGCATCTTCTATTGCGTTTTTGGTTTGGAGGTTTTACCAGTTTGTCTCTTAGGGAGGTTTCATACCTCTCCTTATTTTGTACATTATCTCTTGATCTTCTTTTTTGGGTTTTATAGTCTCTACTATATGGAGCTTATTCTTAGCTTTCCAAAAAGCCCAAATTTTCTAAAATCGGAGTCAGGACGCAAAAGATATCACCGTTTTTGTAATCTATGTTTTCATCTGAAAAACCAGCATGCAAACCGGCGCCACCGGTTTTGTCGCTGAACCAAGCCGTGGGTTGCCGGTTTAAACTGGTTCCTACCAAATAGCTATAATGAGCTGCATTTCGGCGGGGCGCCAATTCAATTAGTGCAACGCTGGATCCTTCTGGCGGGCAGTCCGGCGCCCTACCAATCGTTTCGATGTATAGCCCGACAGTGCCGGACTTTTCGCCAATCCGGACTAGACTGCACATTTTGTTCCCCAACAGTGATATTTGCTTCTTCTATAAAATGGATTTCTTCCCCAACAATTTTCTAGGGTTCTTCAGCCTGTTTTTGACCTCAATTGTCGACCCCCTTGAGCTTGCTTCCTCTTCCTTCCCTCCTATGATTCTTGCACCTTTTTGAGGGCTTTGAAGGAGGAGATCTAGGTCTACAATCCCAACCAATGGATTCCCCCTCTAAGTGAGGGGGACGCATTGGATCTAGATCTTGGAGTCATTGGTTGATTTCCACCATTGTTCTTCCTCTCCAATTCCTCCCTAGAACTTGTTATTTTGGTAGGATTTGAGTGTGAAGGATTTGAACACCTTTAGTGTTCTTGCTTTGCATCCTTGCATAACTGTTGAGCTCTCCATTATGATTTGTTCGAGTGAGAGACCGTGAGCTTGTTATTCTTGGAGGGTGACCTACTAGTTGGCTTGACGGTTGGTGTCGTGGTGCCCTCTTTGTGGAAGATTGTGAAGAGGCCCGGGATTTCCCCTTCATGGGATTTGTGAAGTGGTTGTGGGGCTTGTCATCTCTAGAGTGGAGGAAAAGCTAGCCATAAGGGAAGTGGTTATTCCTTCATCGGGATAGCTTCGGAGAATAAGGCGCCCTTCGTGGACTTGGGGAACCCCTTCGTGGGGTCCCACACCTCTCCAATGTGACGCACCTTACTTGTAAGGGAACACATGAATACATCTTCATCCCCACATGTCTCGGTTATTTCTATACCCGAGTTTACTTTTTTTGTGATAGCCATTGAGCTTGAAGCTCTTATATCTTGCTCATCACTTGTGGTATATTTATCTTGTGCTATCTTTTTTAGCTTAACTTATTGTTGCTGCACTAAGTTGAGCCTAGTGTATTTAGGTTTTGTTCTGGTAAAATAAACATTAGTTTAATTCTGCATTCTTTCAAGTTAAAACCGTAATAGTTTTTAAATTGCCTATTCAGCCCCGTCTAGGCGACATCTCTATCCTTTCACTTTGGAAGTGGGGGCCTAGGCCTTTAGTGGCAAGAGGTAGGATGGGGAGGTTGAGGTGATTGTACTAGGTTTTTCCCCCGGTGTCGCCTGAGGAGGAGGGTGGGGTGGGGTGGGGGGTAGCCTCCTATTATGTAGTTGTCGGTAGAGAATTAATAAATACCATTGTTACATCATTTCCTTATGATTAGGTAAAATATTGTTCTCCTTATGCTCCAAAGCTAGTGACTGACCGCTTAGGTCAGCTTGAGCGAATAACCTAATCCGCCCTTCCTCCACATGCATTCCCCTTGCTGCTGTCAGCTGACATCGATGGGCTACGGCCTCGTGGCAGGCGTGGCAGAGGGGTTGTATCCTTGCAGGATGGTGCAATAGGTCTTTCTGGGCGGCTTCGGAAGTGCTCGATACTTCTTTCTAGTGATTTGGTCGTGCACCCGACATGCCTCCTCACTGCTTGTCCACATCCTAGTCTCCTCAGAGCTAAGCTGTTCAATATAGTTTGGATGGTGAGGTAATGACGTGGAATGGGCGTGATACGTTGCAAAAGTATCTATAATTTTTGATGTTCCATGCTTGGTTTTATCTACTTTCTTATGTTTTGTCCACACTTTGGAGTACTTTTCATATGATTTCTTGGACTAACCTATTAACAAGATGCCACAGTGCTAGTTGCCTGTTTTCTGCTGTTTTTGGTTGCAGGAAAGTCAGAAAATGAATATTCTCGGAATTGGATCGGACAAAAGCCAAATTGTTATTTTCCCGGAAGACTCACGGAGCCAGAAGGAGAGACGGAGAGGGGCCACAGGGTGGCCACACCACCCCTAGGCACGGGACCCCTTGGCTGCGCTAGGGCATGGTGTGGGCCCCCTGGCCGGCCACCGACCTTGCCTCTTTTGCCTATATATCTCCCCCGAGGCAAAAACCCTAGATCGTCAATCAGAAATCCACGAAAATTTCCACAGCACCGCCGCCACCGAAGGGGAGATTTGGGGGACATAAAGTCTCTGTTCCGGCATCCTGCCGGGATGGGGAAGTGCCCTCGGAGCCATCTCCATCGATCTCCACCACCATCTCCATCACCATTGCTGATTCCCATGATGAGGAGGGATTAGTTCTCTCTCGAGGCTAAGGGTTCTACCGGTAGCTATGTGTTCATCTCTCTCTCTATGCATGATCATATTGTGATCATGAGTTTTGTAATCAAGTAGATCTACCTTGCTAATGAAGTGCTTTAATAGATATCTACTCTCCCCATGTGTGTGAAGTTGACAGTGTGCACACCATGGTGGCACTTAGGCTAGAGACTACAAATACTAGTTATGAGTTATATTTGGAGTTGGATGTCTTTATGAAATTGTAGTGTTTGTTCGAACCATCTAGTACTCAAGGTGACAGTGTGGGGTTATCTTGATGGGAAAGATGAACTTTGAGGTGTGCTATTATAGCCCTACCAATGATTAGCGTGTCCAACCAGAGAGTAGTTTAGAGTAGTATCATAAAGAGAAGATATTTATATGAGAGTGTTCGCTAGTGAAAGTATGATCCCTAGGCCTTGTTTATAAGCATTGAAACACCGTTTGCAACTAGATCTATTACATGTTTGCTTGTTGCCATCTTTATTTCAGTTTTCCTTTAGTCTTTTCCCACATCAACCACACACCATCAAGCTATTTTCTAGCACCATTACCACTTATAATTATCCATACCATTTGTATTTTACTATCTCTTCGCCGAACTAGTGCACCTATACACCTGACAAGTGTATTGGGTGTGTTGGGGACACAAGAGACTTCTTGTATCTTGATTGCAGGGTTGCTTGAGAGGGAATACCTTTGACCACTTCCTCCCTGAGTTCGATAAACCTTGGGTGATCTACTTAAGGGAAAACTTGCTGCTGTTCTACAAACCTCTGCACTTGGAGGCCCAACAACTGTCTACAAGAATAGAAATGCATAGACATCAAGCTATTTTCTGGCGCTGTTGCCGGGGAGGTAAGGTAAAAGGTACTCACATTGTCCGGTGTGAGTGCTCGAAGCTATTTCCTTTATATTCTGCAATTTTGTCTTTTTGTTTCTTGTTTTCACTAGTTAGGCTTAATGGAAAACAACAAAAAAAATTAGAGAGCTTTATAGTATCTATCTTGAGTTAGGACATGAAGTGTTTGAAGAGAAAATTAAAAAACCAATGGAACTTTATTTGCATGCTAATAGCAATATTGTTAGTATGAATTCTTTGGACACCATTATTGCTAATGCTATGGAAAAGTCTAAGCTTGGGGAAGCTAGTTTTTATAAAAATGATCTTTTTAGTTCCCCAGCTTTGGAAGATAGTTATTCTATTGCTTATAATGATACCAAACCTCCAATATATGATGATTACAATGATGAATATGATATTTTCAGTCCACCTACTATTGAGGAGAAAATTAATGATTACAATATGCCTCCTATATTTGATGATTATGGTGATGAGAATAATAACGATAGCTATTTTGTTGAATTTGCTCCCACTATGATTGATAAGAATGACTATGCTTATGTGGAGAGTAATAGTTATTATATGCATGTGGCTCATGATAAGAATGTTTTATGTGATAGTTATATTGTTAATTTTATTCATGATGCTACTGAAAGTTATTATGAGAGAGGGACACATGGTTTTATGCATCTCAATAATATTAAGTTTCCCCTCTTTATGTTGAAAGTCTTGAAGTTGCACTTGTTTTGCTTTCCTATGCTTGTTGCTTTGTCCTTTCATGACTTGTTTCTTTACAAGATTCCTATGCATACGAAGTGGGTTATACTTAAATGTGTTTTGAATTTGCTTCTTGATGCTCTCTTTTACTTCAATTCATATTTCTTATGTGAGCATCTTCTCAAACTATCATGCCTAACTTAAAGGCGTTAAAGAAAAGTACTTATTGGGAGATAACCCAAAAGTTTTAGTTGAGTCTTGAAAGTTATTACCTCTGTAATAACCTCTCCTTATAATTTTTGTGTGGTTTTTGTGCCAAGAGTAACCTCTAATGAGAGAGAAGTAATGCTTGGGAAAGTTGCTGTCCCGAAACAGATTTCTATGCTTCACCGTAAAAATTCGTGTAAAATCTCTGTACGTCCTTTTGAGGCGTGAATTTTTGTGCTTCTGCCCAGGTTGTTATCTAACTTTTGTTAGTTCAACACTTTTCGATTTAAGCAACAGAAGGTCTTCAAAAATATTCATCTTTACCTGTTGGTCCGTTTTGATAGATTTCTGCCATTATTTGCATTTGCTTCTTGTTGGTGCCTTTTTGAGTTCTCTTTGGGGAATTGAGATTTTTGAGGGAAGTGCTACAGTAGGTTGTGTTCTAATGGAAGTTTTATTGGTGTTGGAACTGAACCTAAAGACTTATTATCTTGAGTGCACTAATGTTGCTAATTAAGATTGTGTGAAGTTTTGTATGAAGGAAAAATTTCAGGTGTATGGAAGGAATGAGTAATGAGATGAAGGATGGACTAAAGCTCAAGCTTGGGGATGCCACGCGTGTCACCCCAAGAAATATCCAAGAAGTACAAGCGTCAAAGCTTGGGGATGCCCAAGGCATCCCCTTCTTCATCAATAAAAATCCCAGGTTTCTTCCGAACACTTCATTTTTATTGTTTCATGCACAGTTGTGTTGTTCTTGGAGCGTCTTCTTTTTCGTTTTCATTTTGGTTTTTTGTTTGCTTGGTTTGCTTAGTTTGCTGAATAAATTGGTTGGACCCCCTCTTTCATACATTGGTTTTCAAATAGTTTGGTTTGGAGTGGAAAAGAGTAGGAAAGTTCATGCTTAAGTGGTAAAGAGAGCTTGTTTTTGACTGTGGTCTATGCTTTGTCATGCCATGCTTGATATTGATTTGGCTTTATACTTAGTATTCTTTGTTGTAGCATGACTTGTTATAAACAATTGATATTTCTTAATGTGCCTTGGAAGAATCATGCGTTGTTTTAGCATATTAAAGCATAGTATTGTGGTATTCTCCTTTGATGCTTTATTTGGGTTGACTTGGTACATGCTCACACCATGTTATGACTATCCCAAGTCACCATATTTGGAGTTGGATGTCTTTATGAAATTGTAGTGTTTGTTCGAACCATCTAGTACTCAAGGTGACAGTGTGGGGTTATCTAAATGGGAAAGATGAACTTTGAGGTGTGCTATTATAGCCCTACCAACGATTAGAGTGTCCAACCAGAGAGTAGTTTAGAGTAGTATCATAAAGAGAAGATATTTATATGAGAGTGTTAGCTAGTGAAAGTATGATCCCTAGGCCTTGTTTCTAAGCATTGAAACACCGTTTGCAACTAGATCTATTACATGTTTGCTTGTTGCCATCTTTATTTCAGTTTTCCTTTAGTCTTTTCCCACATCAACCACACACCATCAAGCTATTTTCTAGCACCATTACCACTTATAATTATCCATACCATTTGTATTTTACTATCTCTTCGCCGAACTAGTGCACCTATACACCTGACAAGTGTATTGGGTGTGTTGGGGACACAAGAGACTTCTTGTATCTTGATTGCAGGGTTGCTTGAGAGGGAATACCTTTGACCACTTCCTCCCTGAGTTCGATAAACCTTGGGTGATCTACTTAAGGGAAAACTTGCTGCTGTTCTACCAACCTCTGCACTTGGAGGCCCAACAACTGTCTACAAGAATAGAAATGCATAGACATCAAGCTATTTTCTGGCGCTGTTGCCGGGGAGGTAAGGTAAAAGGTACTCACATTGTCCGGTGTGAGTGCTCGAAGCTATTTCCTTTATATTCTGCAATTTTGTCTTTTTGTTTCTTGTTTTCACTAGTTAGGCTTAATGGAAAACAACAACAAAAATTAGAGAGCTTTATAGTATCTATCTTGAGTTAGGACATGAAGTGTTTGAAGAGAAAATTAAAAAACCAATGGAACTTTATTTGCATGCTAATAGCAATATTGTTAGTATGAATTCTTTGGACACCATTATTGCTAATGCTATGGAAAAGTCTAAGCTTGGGGAAGCTAGTTTTTATAAAAATGATCTTTTTAGTTCCCCAGCTTTGGAAGATAGTTATTCTATTGCTTATAATGATACCAAACCTCCAATATATGATGATTACAATGATGAATATGATATTTTCAGTCCACCTACTATTGAGGAGAAAATTAATGATTACAATATGCCTCCTATATTTGATGATTATGGTGATGAGAATAATAACGATAGCTATTTTGTTGAATTTGCTCCCACTATGATTGATAAGAATGACTATGCTTATGTGGAGAGTAATAGTTATTATATGCATGTGGCTCATGATAAGAATGTTTTATGTGATAGTTATATTGTTAATTTTATTCATGATGCTACTGAAAGTTATTATGAGAGAGGGACACATGGTTTTATGCATCTCAATAATATTAAGTTTCCCCTCTTTATGTTGAAAGTCTTGAAGTTGCACTTGTTTTGCTTTCCTATGCTTGTTGCTTTGTCCTTTCATGACTTGTTTCTTTACAAGATTCCTATGCATACGAAGTGGGTTATACTTAAATGTGTTTTGAATTTGCTTCTTGATGCTCTCTTTTACTTCAATTCATATTTCTTATGTGAGCATCTTCTCAAACTATCATGCCTAACTTAAAGGCGTTAAAGAAAAGTACTTATTGGGAGATAACCCAAAAGTTTTAGTTGAGTCTTGAAAGTTATTACCTCTGTAATAACCTCTCCTTATAATTTTTGTGTGGTTTTTGTGCCAAGAGTAACCTCTAATGAGAGAGAAGTAATGCTTGGGAAAGTTGCTGTCCCGAAACAGATTTCTATGCTTCACCGTAAAAATTCGTGTAAAATCTCTGTACGTCCTTTTGAGGCGTGAATTTTTGTGCTTCTGCCCAGGTTGTTATCTAACTTTTGTTAGTTCAACACTTTTCGATTTAAGCAACAGAAGGTCTTCAAAAATATTCATCTTTACCTGTTGGTCCGTTTTGATAGATTTCTGCCATTATTTGCATTTGCTTCTTGTTGGTGCCTTTTTGAGTTCTCTTTGGGGAATTGAGATTTTTGAGGGAAGTGCTACAGTAGGTTGTGTTCTAATGGAAGTTTTATTGGTGTTGGAACTGAACCTAAAGACTTATTATCTTGAGTGCACTAATGTTGCTAATTAAGATTGTGTGAAGTTTTGTATGAAGGAAAAATTTCAGGTGTATGGAAGGAATGAGTAATGAGATGAAGGATGGACTAAAGCTCAAGCTTGGGGATGCCACGCGTGTCACCCCAAGAAATATCCAAGAAGTACAAGCGTCAAAGCTTGGGGATGCCCAAGGCATCCCCTTCTTCATCAATAAAAATCCCAGGTTTCTTCCGAACACTTCATTTTTATTGTTTCATGCACAGTTGTGTTGTTCTTGGAGCGTCTTCTTTTTCGTTTTCATTTTGGTTTTTTGTTTGCTTGGTTTGCTTAGTTTGCTGAATAAATTGGTTGGACCCCCTCTTTCATACATTGGTTTTCAAATAGTTTGGTTTGGAGTGGAAAAGAGTAGGAAAGTTCATGCTTAAGTGGTAAAGAGAGCTTGTTTTTGACTGTGGTCTATGCTTTGTCATGCCATGCTTGATATTGATTTGGCTTTATACTTAGTATTCTTTGTTGTAGCATGACTTGTTATAAACAATTGATATTTCTTAATGTGCCTTGGAAGAATCATGCGTTGTTTTAGCATATTAAAGCATAGTATTGTGGTATTCTCCTTTGATGCTTTATTTGGGTTGACTTGGTACATGCTCACACCATGTTATGACTATCCCAAGTCACCATATTTGGAGTTGGATGTCTTTATGAAATTGTAGTGTTTGTTCGAACCATCTAGTACTCAAGGTGACAGTGTGGGGTTATCTAAATGGGAAAGATGAACTTTGAGGTGTGCTATTATAGCCCTACCAACGATTAGAGTGTCCAACCAGAGAGTAGTTTAGAGTAGTATCATAAAGAGAAGATATTTATATGAGAGTGTTAGCTAGTGAAAGTATGATCCCTAGGCCTTGTTTCTAAGCATTGAAACACCGTTTGCAACTAGATCTATTACATGTTTGCTTGTTGCCATCTTTATTTCAGTTTTCCTTTAGTCTTTTCCCACATCAACCACACACCATCAAGCTATTTTCTAGCACCATTACCACTTATAATTATCCATACCATTTGTATTTTACTATCTCTTCGCCGAACTAGTGCACCTATACACCTGACAAGTGTATTGGGTGTGTTGGGGACACAAGAGACTTCTTGTATCTTGATTGCAGGGTTGCTTGAGAGGGAATACCTTTGACCACTTCCTCCCTGAGTTCGATAAACCTTGGGTGATCTACTTAAGGGAAAACTTGCTGCTGTTCTACCAACCTCTGCACTTGGAGGCCCAACAACTGTCTACAAGAATAGAAATGCATAGACATCAAGCTATTTTCTGGCGCTGTTGCCGGGGAGGTAAGGTAAAAGGTACTCACATTGTCCGGTGTGAGTGCTCGAAGCTATTTCCTTTATATTCTGCAATTTTGTCTTTTTGTTTCTTGTTTTCACTAGTTAGGCTTAATGGAAAACAACAACAAAAATTAGAGAGCTTTATAGTATCTATCTTGAGTTAGGACATGAAGTGTTTGAAGAGAAAATTAAAAAACCAATGGAACTTTATTTGCATGCTAATAGCAATATTGTTAGTATGAATTCTTTGGACACCATTATTGCTAATGCTATGGAAAAGTCTAAGCTTGGGGAAGCTAGTTTTTATAAAAATGATCTTTTTAGTTCCCCAGCTTTGGAAGATAGTTATTCTATTGCTTATAATGATACCAAACCTCCAATATATGATGATTACAATGATGAATATGATATTTTCAGTCCACCTACTATTGAGGAGAAAATTAATGATTACAATATGCCTCCTATATTTGATGATTATGGTGATGAGAATAATAACGATAGCTATTTTGTTGAATTTGCTCCCACTATGATTGATAAGAATGACTATGCTTATGTGGAGAGTAATAGTTATTATATGCATGTGGCTCATGATAAGAATGTTTTATGTGATAGTTATATTGTTAATTTTATTCATGATGCTACTGAAAGTTATTATGAGAGAGGGACACATGGTTTTATGCATCTCAATAATATTAAGTTTCCCCTCTTTATGTTGAAAGTCTTGAAGTTGCACTTGTTTTGCTTTCCTATGCTTGTTGCTTTGTCCTTTCATGACTTGTTTCTTTACAAGATTCCTATGCATACGAAGTGGGTTATACTTAAATGTGTTTTGAATTTGCTTCTTGATGCTCTCTTTTACTTCAATTCATATTTCTTATGTGAGCATCTTCTCAAACTATCATGCCTAACTTAAAGGCGTTAAAGAAAAGTACTTATTGGGAGATAACCCAAAAGTTTTAGTTGAGTCTTGAAAGTTATTACCTCTGTAATAACCTCTCCTTATAATTTTTGTGTGGTTTTTGTGCCAAGAGTAACCTCTAATGAGAGAGAAGTAATGCTTGGGAAAGTTGCTGTCCCGAAACAGATTTCTATGCTTCACCGTAAAAATTCGTGTAAAATCTCTGTACGTCCTTTTGAGGCGTGAATTTTTGTGCTTCTGCCCAGGTTGTTATCTAACTTTTGTTAGTTCAACACTTTTCGATTTAAGCAACAGAAGGTCTTCAAAAATATTCATCTTTACCTGTTGGTCCGTTTTGATAGATTTCTGCCATTATTTGCATTTGCTTCTTGTTGGTGCCTTTTTGAGTTCTCTTTGGGGAATTGAGATTTTTGAGGGAAGTGCTACAGTAGGTTGTGTTCTAATGGAAGTTTTATTGGTGTTGGAACTGAACCTAAAGACTTATTATCTTGAGTGCACTAATGTTGCTAATTAAGATTGTGTGAAGTTTTGTATGAAGGAAAAATTTCAGGTGTATGGAAGGAATGAGTAATGAGATGAAGGATGGACTAAAGCTCAAGCTTGGGGATGCCACGCGTGTCACCCCAAGAAATATCCAAGAAGTACAAGCGTCAAAGCTTGGGGATGCCCAAGGCATCCCCTTCTTCATCAATAAAAATCCCAGGTTTCTTCCGAACACTTCATTTTTATTGTTTCATGCACAGTTGTGTTGTTCTTGGAGCGTCTTCTTTTTCGTTTTCATTTTGGTTTTTTGTTTGCTTGGTTTGCTTAGTTTGCTGAATAAATTGGTTGGACCCCCTCTTTCATACATTGGTTTTCAAATAGTTTGGTTTGGAGTGGAAAAGAGTAGGAAAGTTCATGCTTAAGTGGTAAAGAGAGCTTGTTTTTGACTGTGGTCTATGCTTTGTCATGCCATGCTTGATATTGATTTGGCTTTATACTTAGTATTCTTTGTTGTAGCATGACTTGTTATAAACAATTGATATTTCTTAATGTGCCTTGGAAGAATCATGCGTTGTTTTAGCATATTAAAGCATAGTATTGTGGTATTCTCCTTTGATGCTTTATTTGGGTTGACTTGGTACATGCTCACACCATGTTATGACTATCCCAAGTCACCATATTTGGAGTTGGATGTCTTTATGAAATTGTAGTGTTTGTTCGAACCATCTAGTACTCAAGGTGACAGTGTGGGGTTATCTAAATGGGAAAGATGAACTTTGAGGTGTGCTATTATAGCCCTACCAACGATTAGAGTGTCCAACCAGAGAGTAGTTTAGAGTAGTATCATAAAGAGAAGATATTTATATGAGAGTGTTAGCTAGTGAAAGTATGATCCCTAGGCCTTGTTTCTAAGCATTGAAACACCGTTTGCAACTAGATCTATTACATGTTTGCTTGTTGCCATCTTTATTTCAGTTTTCCTTTAGTCTTTTCCCACATCAACCACACACCATCAAGCTATTTTCTAGCACCATTACCACTTATAATTATCCATACCATTTGTATTTTACTATCTCTTCGCCGAACTAGTGCACCTATACACCTGACAAGTGTATTGGGTGTGTTGGGGACACAAGAGACTTCTTGTATCTTGATTGCAGGGTTGCTTGAGAGGGAATACCTTTGACCACTTCCTCCCTGAGTTCGATAAACCTTGGGTGATCTACTTAAGGGAAAACTTGCTGCTGTTCTACCAACCTCTGCACTTGGAGGCCCAACAACTGTCTACAAGAATAGAAATGCATAGACATCAAGCTATTTTCTGGCGCTGTTGCCGGGGAGGTAAGGTAAAAGGTACTCACATTGTCCGGTGTGAGTGCTCGAAGCTATTTCCTTTATATTCTGCAATTTTGTCTTTTTGTTTCTTGTTTTCACTAGTTAGGCTTAATGGAAAACAACAACAAAAATTAGAGAGCTTTATAGTATCTATCTTGAGTTAGGACATGAAGTGTTTGAAGAGAAAATTAAAAAACCAATGGAACTTTATTTGCATGCTAATAGCAATATTGTTAGTATGAATTCTTTGGACACCATTATTGCTAATGCTATGGAAAAGTCTAAGCTTGGGGAAGCTAGTTTTTATAAAAATGATCTTTTTAGTTCCCCAGCTTTGGAAGATAGTTATTCTATTGCTTATAATGATACCAAACCTCCAATATATGATGATTACAATGATGAATATGATATTTTCAGTCCACCTACTATTGAGGAGAAAATTAATGATTACAATATGCCTCCTATATTTGATGATTATGGTGATGAGAATAATAACGATAGCTATTTTGTTGAATTTGCTCCCACTATGATTGATAAGAATGACTATGCTTATGTGGAGAGTAATAGTTATTATATGCATGTGGCTCATGATAAGAATGTTTTATGTGATAGTTATATTGTTAATTTTATTCATGATGCTACTGAAAGTTATTATGAGAGAGGGACACATGGTTTTATGCATCTCAATAATATTAAGTTTCCCCTCTTTATGTTGAAAGTCTTGAAGTTGCACTTGTTTTGCTTTCCTATGCTTGTTGCTTTGTCCTTTCATGACTTGTTTCTTTACAAGATTCCTATGCATACGAAGTGGGTTATACTTAAATGTGTTTTGAATTTGCTTCTTGATGCTCTCTTTTACTTCAATTCATATTTCTTATGTGAGCATCTTCTCAAACTATCATGCCTAACTTAAAGGCGTTAAAGAAAAGTACTTATTGGGAGATAACCCAAAAGTTTTAGTTGAGTCTTGAAAGTTATTACCTCTGTAATAACCTCTCCTTATAATTTTTGTGTGGTTTTTGTGCCAAGAGTAACCTCTAATGAGAGAGAAGTAATGCTTGGGAAAGTTGCTGTCCCGAAACAGATTTCTATGCTTCACCGTAAAAATTCGTGTAAAATCTCTGTACGTCCTTTTGAGGCGTGAATTTTTGTGCTTCTGCCCAGGTTGTTATCTAACTTTTGTTAGTTCAACACTTTTCGATTTAAGCAACAGAAGGTCTTCAAAAATATTCATCTTTACCTGTTGGTCCGTTTTGACAGATTTCTGCCATTATTTGCATTTGCTTCTTGTTGGTGCCTTTTTGAGTTCTCTTTGGGGAATTGAGATTTTTGAGGGAAGTGCTACAGTAGGTTGTGTTCTAATGGAAGTTTTATTGGTGTTGGAACTGAACCTAAAGACTTATTATCTTGAGTGCACTAATGTTGCTAATTAAGATTGTGTGAAGTTTTGTATGAAGGAAAAATTTCAGGTGTATGGAAGGAATGAGTAATGAGATGAAGGATGGACTAAAGCTCAAGCTTGGGGATGCCACGCGTGTCACCCCAAGAAATATCCAAGAAGTACAAGCGTCAAAGCTTGGGGATGCCCAAGGCATCCCCTTCTTCATCAATAAAAATCCCAGGTTTCTTCCGAACACTTCATTTTTATTGTTTCATGCACAGTTGTGTTGTTCTTGGAGCGTCTTCTTTTTCGTTTTCATTTTGGTTTTTTGTTTGCTTGGTTTGCTTAGTTTGCTGAATAAATTGGTTGGACCCCCTCTTTCATACATTGGTTTTCAAATAGTTTGGTTTGGAGTGGAAAAGAGTAGGAAAGTTCATGCTTAAGTGGTAAAGAGAGCTTGTTTTTGACTGTGGTCTATGCTTTGTCATGCCATGCTTGATATTGATTTGGCTTTATACTTAGTATTCTTTGTTGTAGCATGACTTGTTATAAACAATTGATATTTCTTAATGTGCCTTGGAAGAATCATGCGTTGTTTTAGCATATTAAAGCATAGTATTGTGGTATTCTCCTTTGATGCTTTATTTGGGTTGACTTGGTACATGCTCACACCATGTTATGACTATCCCAAGTCACCATATTTGGAGTTGGATGTCTTTATGAAATTGTAGTGTTTGTTCGAACCATCTAGTACTCAAGGTGACAGTGTGGGGTTATCTAAATGGGAAAGATGAACTTTGAGGTGTGCTATTATAGCCCTACCAACGATTAGAGTGTCCAACCAGAGAGTAGTTTAGAGTAGTATCATAAAGAGAAGATATTTATATGAGAGTGTTAGCTAGTGAAAGTATGATCCCTAGGCCTTGTTTCTAAGCATTGAAACACCGTTTGCAACTAGATCTATTACATGTTTGCTTGTTGCCATCTTTATTTCAGTTTTCCTTTAGTCTTTTCCCACATCAACCACACACCATCAAGCTATTTTCTAGCACCATTACCACTTATAATTATCCATACCATTTGTATTTTACTATCTCTTCGCCGAACTAGTGCACCTATACACCTGACAAGTGTATTGGGTGTGTTGGGGACACAAGAGACTTCTTGTATCTTGATTGCAGGGTTGCTTGAGAGGGAATACCTTTGACCACTTCCTCCCTGAGTTCGATAAACCTTGGGTGATCTACTTAAGGGAAAACTTGCTGCTGTTCTACCAACCTCTGCACTTGGAGGCCCAACAACTGTCTACAAGAATAGAAATGCATAGACATCAAGCTATTTTCTGGCGCTGTTGCCGGGGAGGTAAGGTAAAAGGTACTCACATTGTCCGGTGTGAGTGCTCGAAGCTATTTCCTTTATATTCTGCAATTTTGTCTTTTTGTTTCTTGTTTTCACTAGTTAGGCTTAATGGAAAACAACAACAAAAATTAGAGAGCTTTATAGTATCTATCTTGAGTTAGGACATGAAGTGTTTGAAGAGAAAATTAAAAAACCAATGGAACTTTATTTGCATGCTAATAGCAATATTGTTAGTATGAATTCTTTGGACACCATTATTGCTAATGCTATGGAAAAGTCTAAGCTTGGGGAAGCTAGTTTTTATAAAAATGATCTTTTTAGTTCCCCAGCTTTGGAAGATAGTTATTCTATTGCTTATAATGATACCAAACCTCCAATATATGATGATTACAATGATGAATATGATATTTTCAGTCCACCTACTATTGAGGAGAAAATTAATGATTACAATATGCCTCCTATATTTGATGATTATGGTGATGAGAATAATAACGATAGCTATTTTGTTGAATTTGCTCCCACTATGATTGATAAGAATGACTATGCTTATGTGGAGAGTAATAGTTATTATATGCATGTGGCTCATGATAAGAATGTTTTATGTGATAGTTATATTGTTAATTTTATTCATGATGCTACTGAAAGTTATTATGAGAGAGGGACACATGGTTTTATGCATCTCAATAATATTAAGTTTCCCCTCTTTATGTTGAAAGTCTTGAAGTTGCACTTGTTTTGCTTTCCTATGCTTGTTGCTTTGTCCTTTCATGACTTGTTTCTTTACAAGATTCCTATGCATACGAAGTGGGTTATACTTAAATGTGTTTTGAATTTGCTTCTTGATGCTCTCTTTTACTTCAATTCATATTTCTTATGTGAGCATCTTCTCAAACTATCATGCCTAACTTAAAGGCGTTAAAGAAAAGTACTTATTGGGAGATAACCCAAAAGTTTTAGTTGAGTCTTGAAAGTTATTACCTCTGTAATAACCTCTCCTTATAATTTTTGTGTGGTTTTTGTGCCAAGAGTAACCTCTAATGAGAGAGAAGTAATGCTTGGGAAAGTTGCTGTCCCGAAACAGATTTCTATGCTTCACCGTAAAAATTCGTGTAAAATCTCTGTACGTCCTTTTGAGGCGTGAATTTTTGTGCTTCTGCCCAGGTTGTTATCTAACTTTTGTTAGTTCAACACTTTTCGATTTAAGCAACAGAAGGTCTTCAAAAATATTCATCTTTACCTGTTGGTCCGTTTTGACAGATTTCTGCCATTATTTGCATTTGCTTCTTGTTGGTGCCTTTTTGAGTTCTCTTTGGGGAATTGAGATTTTTGAGGGAAGTGCTACAGTAGGTTGTGTTCTAATGGAAGTTTTATTGGTGTTGGAACTGAACCTAAAGACTTATTATCTTGAGTGCACTAATGTTGCTAATTAAGATTGTGTGAAGTTTTGTATGAAGGAAAAATTTCAGGTGTATGGAAGGAATGAGTAATGAGATGAAGGATGGACTAAAGCTCAAGCTTGGGGATGCCACGCGTGTCACCCCAAGAAATATCCAAGAAGTACAAGCGTCAAAGCTTGGGGATGCCCAAGGCATCCCCTTCTTCATCAATAAAAATCCCAGGTTTCTTCCGAACACTTCATTTTTATTGTTTCATGCACAGTTGTGTTGTTCTTGGAGCGTCTTCTTTTTCGTTTTCATTTTGGTTTTTTGTTTGCTTGGTTTGCTTAGTTTGCTGAATAAATTGGTTGGACCCCCTCTTTCATACATTGGTTTTCAAATAGTTTGGTTTGGAGTGGAAAAGAGTAGGAAAGTTCATGCTTAAGTGGTAAAGAGAGCTTGTTTTTGACTGTGGTCTATGCTTTGTCATGCCACGCTTGATATTGATTTGGCTTTATACTTAGTATTCTTTGTTGTAGCATGACTTGTTATAAACAATTGATATTGCTTAATGTGCCTTGGAAGAATCATGCGTTGTTTTAGCATATTAAAGCATAGTATTGTGGTATTCTCCTTTGATGCTTTATTTGGGTTTACTTGGTACATGCTCACACCATGTTATGACTATCCCAAGTCACCATAGCCTTTATGATCCTTTAGTTTTCAACTTGTATTATCACTGTATGCTTTGATTAATGATGTTTTGTCACTTTGCATGATTATGGCCGTTATTGCTCTCTTAGTTGGTCGCTCCCAGTCTTTTGCTAGCCTCCATAACCAAGTATGAGTCCCACTCATGCATCCAACTCCTAAAACCAAGTTATTCCAAAGATTCCACCATACCTACCAATTAGCATATGCTATTCCAAGTATATTCATGTTTTGATCTACCTTCCGAATTAAACTTGTTATGAGAAAACTAGTGATTAAAGCTCTCACAAACTTGATGGCACACTTTACTTTTCTTGCCCCTAATAAACTTGAACCATTGTGTCGTCTATGTTGTATATTCTTGCACTTATATGTTGGGGATTAGCAGAACCATGGTCTCATGGGGAACGCTTTCAACATTACACTTGTACTTTGTACCTAGTTGATATCATGCTCTTTTGTCTATGGATGTCGTCGGTGTGAAATGAAAGGGGAGCTTGTAAGTCCATGGAGTTATGTATGTGTGTTAGAGAAACGCCTGGGCCGCCGGTCTAATCCATGCCGTCATGGTGGAAACCTGCAGCGTAACCATAATGAGCTGCCTATGAAGCATTCTTCTTATAAAAAAGAGTCGGATATTGAGAAAAAAAGAGAAAAGAAAAAAAGAGATTATGAAAAGAGGAAAGAGAGAAAAGAGCACCATTTTCACATGGTAAATAAGAAGATTGCTGAGATGCTCGTTGTCTGCTTGCCTTGTCATTTTGATATGGGGATTCTTTCGTATCATCGGGCAAGGGGTACCCCGTTGGCGGTTCTCTATGATACACATGTTCTTACGATGACAAGAACTTACCGGTGACTAAACTTGAGTAGCATGAGGAGCGGCCCTCGTATTCAAGGGACATGAGATTTCCAACTTATACTTCGTCAAGCATATACTCCATAGTTTGTTCACTTTAACCTTAATCACTTCAAGATGCTTATGATAGGGGTAATGAGAGCTGAAAGCTAATAAGTACCATAATTTTTGGAATCTCTTTATGAGACTTGAGTCCCTACTTCCTTCTATGAAGGTCTTTCTTTTACTTATTTGTTGAGTCTCCACCTTCTACCTTTATGCACCTACTTTGAGAGCATAGTGGCAATTCTTAGTTCTATGTGCATTGTCCCAAGACTTGTTGATTGATGCTTAGCTTTGATATTGCTTGTTTTAAACTATTTGTATCTAGTCACTCTTATAAACTTTGAAGGTGTCCTATGCATTTATGTTTGCTACTCTATGAGGGACAAGCTGAATGCCACTATGCTATGTTTTATTTATGTGAAACAAACAAACGTCTTGCAAAGCATTGTTATTCATGAATCTTTTGTTTGTGCCTTCTCATGTTGCAACATAGTTTCTTTGTCTTATTGCTAGAACTTTGTCTTTCATGTTATGATTGAAGTACTATGATCCCAGCTATCAATGTTTTACAAATACTTTGATCAAGTTTATGATGGTGCATGTCACCTCAAAAATTATTCTTTCTTTTTATCACTTACCTACTCGAGGACGAGCAGGAGTTAAGCTTGGGGATGTTGATACGTTGCAAACGTATATATAATTTTTGATGTTCCATGCTTGCTTTTATCTACTTTATTATGTTTTGTCCACACTTTGGAGTACTTTTCATATGATTTCTTGGACTAACCTATTAACAAGATGCCACAGTGCCAGTTGCCTATTTTCTGCTGTTTTTGGTTCCAGGAAAGTCAAAAAATGAATATTCTCGGAATTGGACCGGACAAAAGCCAAAGTTGTTATTTTCCCGGAAGACTCACGGAGCCAGAAGGAGAGGCGGAGAGGGGCCACAGGGTGGCCACACCACCCCTTGGCGCGGGTCCCCCTTGGCCGTGCCAGGGCATGGTGTGGGCCCCCTGGCCAGCCACCGACCTTGCCTCTTTCGCCTATATATCTCCCCCGAGGAAAAAACCCTATGTCATCAATCAGAAATCCACGAAAAGTTCCATAGTGCCGCCGCTACTGAAGGGGAGATTCGGGGGATAGAAAGTCCTTGTTCCGGCACCCTGCCGGCACGGGGAAGTGCCCCCGGAGCCATCTCCATCGATCTCCACCACCATCTCCATCACCATTCCTGATTCCATGATGAGAAGGGAGTAGTTCTCTCTCGAGGCTAAGGGTTCTACCGGTAGCTATGTGTTCATCTCTCTCTCTCTCTCTATGCATGATCATATTGTGATCATGAGCTTTGTAATCAAGTAGATCTACCTTGCTACTCAAGTGCTTTAATAGATCTCTACTCTCCCCATGTGTGTGAAGTTGACAGTGTGCACACCATGGTGGCACTTAGGCTAGAGACTACAAATACTTGTTATGAGTTATATTTGGAGTTGGATGTCTTTATGAAATTGTGGTGTTTGTTCGAACCATCTAGTACTCAAGGTGACAGTGTGGGGTTATCTAGATGGGAAAGATGAACTTTGAGGTGTGCTGTTATAGCCCTACCAATGATTAGAGTGTCCAACCGGAGAGTAGTTTAGAGTAGTATCATAAAGAGAAGATATTTATATGAGAGTGTTCACTAGTGAAAGTATGATCCCTAGGCCTTGTCTCTAAGCATTGAAACACTGTTTGCAACTAGATTTGTTACATGTTTGCTTGTTGCCATCTTTATTTCAGTTTTCCTTTAGTCTTTTCCCACATCAACCACGCGCCATCAAGCTATTTTCTAGCACCATGACCACTTATAATTATCCATACCACTTGTATTTTACTATCTCTTCGCTGAACTAGTGCACCTATACACCTGACAAGTGTATTGGGTGTGTTGGGGACACAAGAGACTTCTTGTATCTTGATTGCAGGGTTGCTTGAGAGGGAATACCTTTGACCACTTCCTCCCTGAGTTCGATAAACCTTGGTTGATCCACTTAAGGGAAAACTTGCTGCTGTTCTACAAACCTCTGCACTTGGAGGCCCAACAACTGTCTATAAGAATAGAAGTGCGTAGACATCAGGGCGCGACTTCCTTCTCTAAGGTTTTGTGACTGCCCTTCCATCTCCTCAACCCCTAGGAAACCCTAGTCTTCTCTAGGATCAAATGATGGAAGTAGTTGCGTGTCTCACACCCCGTGAACTGCATGGATCCATTTTGGTGCGATGATGTGCTTGGCAATGATGCCGATATCGAGCATAATTGGGTAGAGGAATGGGTTTTGATAGTCAGTTTTGCCTGCATCCTCGATGGCCTTTTAGTGCTTCGTTGTTTGTCATGGAGTTGGAACAGACATGTGAAGGGTGAGCATCTACGGGAATCCCTATGGGCCCACGACTCACATATTTCCCCTCTAAACCTCATCATCAAAGTTGGAGATGTCTATCATCCATGTGTGTGACCGACAGTTTCGGGAGAGTCTGATAGTTGTCGACGATCAATCTGTTGATGGCCATGGATGGTGAATCAGAATTGCTAGATCGTGGACGACGATGATGCATGTAGAAAGTCTCGATGGATATTCTCTTCTAAACAATGTGTGTGGAGATGCTTAATGTATTGTCATGTTCTATGAAAACTGCATTGTGCCTAGTTTTCAATGAATTAACTGAGCAACTCATGTGCTTTTACAGCAAAGGGGAGCTCTATGCAGTTGTAGCCATGGTCGATGGCAACGACAACCTTGGCACCAATTCGCTTAACAAGGCAGAGATGGTGGACAATGATACTTGCTGGGAAGCGCTGCGAGAGCTCGTGCATCAGTGAGGGGAGAGAGAAAACAACTTCATCTTCAACCTTAAGAAGTTCATGTTCAATCTTGAGAAGCTACAAATGGATTTCTCTGCCTCTACCTCTACCAAATCGAAAAGCCTGCAACATGAGAGTTGTGAAAAACAACGAAATCAAGCTACCCCTGAAAGAAATTTTGAACAGTTGACTGCACGCGATGAATCTGATGAAATTGGTCAGAAAAAGCTCCAACTTTGACCATGATTTTAGAAGATACAGTTCACGAAACTCAGTGCCGATAGTTGGAATTGTTGACGTGCATCCTTTTCATGTAGAACTTGTGTTGAGTCAGAGCATGGTTGTGCTAATTACAAGGGGTTATAGATGAACACGTTTAGAGAGGAGAGAGACTAACCTCACGTGCATCCGCTTGTACGCGGTTGCAGCGACATGGACTACCCACTGAAAACATGGGATTCAAGTCTTTTTATTGCCCCCACCCCACCCCCCTTCGCATGAATAGAGAGGCACCCCCTTCTCGTGTTTGGCCATTGACTGGAGGAGACCGGCCCGATCCTGACCCATCTGCGGCGGCTTTGCTAGCGAGAGATGGGGAGGGGGAGGTGCCGGAGTAGATGCTAGGGTTAGATGTAGTTGTCATGGTGAGATGCCGGTAGATTGGAGTAGGGCGTCGACCGGTTGCGCCCGATCTCGACGCATCTGGTGGTGGTGGCGTGGCGACAGTGAGAAACTCCGGTGGTCGGAGGTGCTGGCGGACGGCGCAACTCCAGGGATCTCCGCAAATAAGCCCCTGTGTCGCCCTCTCATCTTCTTCTGCTAGGACCCCCTTTGTCTTCTCACTCTATCCGGCCGTGGCGGCGGGGGGAGTGAGAGGTTGGTGTGCCGCAGTGGTGAAAAAGGTGGAGGGTGGGGTTCCTTTGCTCTGGTGCATCGGCGCTTGATGGCTCAGTATTGATGTAGAGCTCGTTGGGAACCCCAAGAGGAAGGTATGATGAGCACAACATCAAGCTTCCCTCAGTTATGAAACCAAGGTTTAATCGAACCAGTAGGAGCAAGGAAACATCCCAAAGGTGTTGCTAGCTGAGCCTTGGCAGGGCGCACTACCGATGCTAGTAGCAACGTGGAGACCTGCATAACACAACCACAGAACTTTGTCCCCAACTTGCGATGAAGTTGTCAATCTCACCGTGTTTTGCGGAAAACAAAGGATTAAACGTACCGAATGGAAAGAAGTAAAAGTTTGCAGAAAGTAAACACAAAGCAGTAAAAGATTGTAGATTGTATGTAAAAGACAAGGACCGGGATCCATAGTTCACTAGAGGTGTCTCTCCTTAAGATAGATAACATGCTGGGTGAACAAATTACAGCGGGGCAATTGACAAACATCGAGAAAGCAATACATGCATATACTAATCATCTTGACTCCTTTGAGACTTGATTGGGTATTACAACATTATACATAGACCGCCATCCAACTGCATCTATGACTAATAATCCACCTTCAGGTTATCATCTGAACCCCCTCTAGTATTAAGTTGCAAGCAACAAATTATTGCTTTACGAACTGCGTGTAAAGTAAACAATACGATTGTTCTATGAACAAAGGATTGTTGTTTTCTCCCTAGTAGCAACAACACATCTAGTACCTTAGAGATTTCTGTCACTTCCCCAGATTACCAGAGGCATGAACCCACTATCGAGCATAAATACTAACTCTTGGAGTTGCTAGCATCTACTTGGCCAATATAGCTACTAACAACGGAAAGCATGCAAGATCACAAATAACAAAGACATGATAGAATCAATAATCAATCTGAAATAGCATCTCAATATCCATCAGATCCCCGCAAACACAACATGCAGAATTACAAATAGATGATCTTGATCATGAACGGAGCTCACAAGATCTAAACATGAAAGCACAAAGGAGGAGAACCAGCCATCTAGCTACTACATGGATCTGTAGTCCAAGGATGAACTACTCACGCATCACACCGGAGGCTTGCCTGGTGATGAAGAAGGCCTCCAGGGTGAATTCCCCTCTCCGACAGGGTGCCAGGAAGAGCTTCAGATCCCTCCCGATCTAGGGATGGAGATGACGGCGGCTACAGACTCTTTCGTGGATTTGTGATCGGGCACTTAGGGTTTTCGTCCCGAGGGCATCTTATAGGCAGAAGGGGAGGCCGAGGGGGTGCCGGTGGCGGCCACACCACCCCTTGGCGCGGGCCAGGCTGGGCCGCGCCACTAGGTGGTGTGGTGGCCCCCTGGCCCCTCTTCGTCTCGTACTCTGGCATCTGATGACTTCCAGAAAAATAGGCACTTTGGCTTTTGTCCCGTCCAATTCCGAGAATATTCATTTTCTGACTTTCCTGGAACCAAAAACAGCAGAAAACAGGCAGTTGGCACTATGGCTCTTGTTAATAGGTTAGTCCTAGAAATCATATGAAAAGTACTCCAAAGTGTGGACAAAACACAAGAAAGTGGATAAACCAAGCATGGAACATCAAAAATTATAGATACATTTGCAATGTATCAGCGCTGCACCAATAGCTTGCTGACGAATCTCTCTGTTGAGCTCTCAAGGTGAGAGGATGCGGTGGAGGTTCCGATTGCAGGACCCCCTCATAAGCGCCTTTGGTGTGCTTCTGCTACTTCCTGAGCGACTTCTTCTTCGCCCTTCCCTTGGCCGGTCGTGGTGGCGAGGGATGGGAGGGGGGAAAAGTTGTTGCCGAGGTGGTCGCGAAGACTGTTGGAAGCTGCGCCCGCAAGATCTTCTTCGCAGCGGTCCTTTGGTGGCGTGGCTACCGGGCGGCTGCCCGTTCTGGCCGAAGGGCGGCCTAGGGTTTCAACCTCCATCGGAGACCCTTCTTCGAAGCTCATCGTCGGTGCTCGATGCCTCGCCGTCAGCAAGTGATGCGTCCCCGCGGATTGCTTGGTGGCCGACGGTGTTGCTTCTTCTCCGGTTAATGGAGCGTCACGAGCAAGAGACTCACTCGATCTCGCCGTTGGCTGGAGGTCGCCGGAGATCGGTGGCGGAGGCCCCCGAGGACCTGATTGCTTTTTATGTTTTTGTCCTAGGGTGGTTTTTGCAAGAGTGAGGCCCTTTTCTGTTTTTTCTAGTTTTGCTAGGGTGCTTCATGCTGAGGGCCTTTCTATAATTTGTACCTGCCACATGTATTAACTCGTAGCTTCTCGGGTCATCCGGACCTTTTATCATTCAAAAAAAGCTTTCTATTGGGTCTGTCTTTGGGCTGTTTTAAAGTTCGCGCTAGCAGAGTCTAACCTCACACCAGGAACCCAAACGGGCCAGTTTCTTCTCCCGAGAGACGAGCTAAACCTCCTTAGTAATCGCTCGTTCTAAAATATAAGATGTTTTATCTTCTGTGAAAGAATGTAATCTTATATTATCCGGAATAATCTCCCTTGTGTTCTGGCACGGAGGCCACCGTTTCCTGACTAGAAGGCCACGGCTACGAGCCGACCTGGTGCCCGCCACCGGATGCTGATACTAGATGTAGTCAGAGTCACAACTGCGACTGGTTCAAGCATGGGCAATCGCTTTGCTTGCCTAGGAAAAGCAACGCCGCCAGCCGGCCAGCCCAAGCAGGTGAAATATGTTATACTAGTATAGTATCGTACGGATGGGATCGGATGCACCTCTCCTGGGTCGACCCACCGCACCCATGTTCTCCTCCCTTTGCTTAGCTCCGAGGGTTTTGGGACTCCACTCCGGGTTGGGTTGGGTTGGGTGAATCCGCCGGAGCTGGGCAGGAGGGGCTCACCCCCACGCCCCACCCCCACCGGCCGGCGCGCCGGAACGCTCCAAAATTCCTCTTTTCGGGCCATCTATTCCGCCGGCGAACGCACGCACGTGACCAACACAACTTGGTACGTACTAGCTATCTTTTTCTGGGTTTGTCAAGCTCGACGACCAGTGGGCTCTTTCTAATTTGGACGCACAAGGGTTCCTGCCGTGGATGGCACTTGAAGAACACTGTTTGTGTATGCTAGTGTTCAAGTGGCCTTAAGTTCAATAATCCCTTAAATTGCCACTGGCCATACGGCTGATTAAGATTCCACGATCAAGCTGAGAATCGTTCCTCTTATGATCCATCTACCCATGCGGAAGCGCAACACAAAATAGCATTATCGTAGGAGGTTGTTTTCTGCACACGTTCGCCGCCTCCCTCGTGGTGGAACTTGTTTTCAGCGGTGGAGTGACCATCACTTGTAGAGATAGTGTGGGCTTGTCAGTTAGCAGCTGAAATTTCAGGAGAAGCTCCGGTACGTAGCTTCCGTTAGGCTGCCACTGGCCGCACTGATTAGCTCTCCATGATTAAGCTGAGAATCATTCCTCTTATGATAGATCTACGTACCCATGCGGAGGTGGAAGTGAAGCACAAAATAGCATTATCATAAGCAGAGTAGTAGTTTTTTCCACAAGTTCGCTGCCTGAAGGTGCAACTCCCATATTTGGAGCAGTGTCACATAACCACCGCCTTTGACGAGAATGACGCAAAACCACCAGCATTCGGGCAGGTGTGTGACACATAACACTGATTGTGTGATTTGCTTGATTAATCGGGTTTCTGACTGCTTGGGCCCACCCGCTGGCTGGATATACGTGGACATAGTTTTTTTTTGCGGGTACGTGGACATAGTTTGTGAGGCACTAGCTATGTTCTTGTGGGTTTGTCAAGCTCGACCGAGGGCTATTCTGATCCGGACGTGCGGTTTCTTGCCGTAGATGTTACTAGGAGAACACTGTGTCTGTGTGTGTATTCTAGTGCGTTAAAGTGTGACAGGAAAGGGTGCCATATGGCCTCAAGTTTAATTCCTTAAGCTGCCACTGGCCATGCTGATCAAAGATTCCATGATCAAGATGAGAATCGTTCCTCTTATTGATCTGTCTACCCATGCGGAAGCAGAACGCATAATAGCATTATCGTAGGAAGTTGTTTTCTGCACACCTTCGACGCCCCGTGTGGTGCAGCTTGTTTTCAGCGGTGGAATGAATATCACTTGTCGAGATCAGTGTGGGCTTGGAAGTTAGTTGCCAAAAGACTACTAGTTATTTGTCTAGTAGCTAGCTGAAAATTCAGAACAAGCTGCGGTAGCTTTCGATTAGAAAATCCCTCTGATTGGGTTCCCATGAGCCATGATTATGAAAGAGGTTTTTTTTTGACACTCATAATACTTTACTTATACGAAATCAAAGTTACATCCTTTAGAAGTAAGGGTAGAATAGAACTAGGTGGATCATCGAGCCACACATGCTCGCTAGAATCCCTAGCTAACCTTGCTATTTCATGAGCTACAACATTTGCCTCACGATGGGAATGTTCAAAAACAATCTTCGGGAACTTGATCGCTAGGTGGTAACAGTCTTCGAAGATTGCAGCTGTTGTTCCTGCTGATCCCCCTTCCTTCATTGCGTTTACCGCCTCCAAGCAATCAGATGACAATATAATTCTCTTGCAGCCCAAGCTCTGTGCCAGAATTAGGCCCTCCTTAATTGCATAAGCTTCCGCCGAAACAACATCAAGTATCAAATCTATCTTGGAATTAGCCGCTGCTATGACTCCACCTTTGCTATCTCGGACGACCACCCTTGTTGTACCTCTCAGCAGATCCTCGTCGAAAGAGGCGTCCACATTAACTTTCACATGATCCAGCAGGGGGCGCGTCCACCCATCTCGCTTCACTTTAGCCGATGGTGAGTTTGCGGCATAGAAATTTGTATATAGGGCCTCTATCGCCCTTGCTGAGCGAATCGAATCCTGCGTCTTCTCCTCATGTGTTCCTTGTGGGCGAGACCACCATAAATACCAACTAGTGACTGCCACCAATTCTGGAACTGAATGTGTAGAAGAAGGCACCGAAATTCCAGAACACAGCAAATATTCCAGGACCTCTTGGCCAGTACGATCAATATCACATGCTCATTCAACAATCTGCCTCATACCAAGCTCTTCCCAGATAGTTACTGATGGGTTCGCAGCAGGGAAAACAAAAAATTTCTACCGCAAGAACGAACAGAACCAAGATCCAATCTAGGAAAAGCCAAGTTCTAATCTACTAGATAAGTGCAACGAGATAGATCTGTACTAACCCTTGTAGATCCGAAAGCCTTGTGCGAGATCGGATCTCGTGGTTGATGTAGACGATCACTTGCCGATCTCAAGATCGAGTAGACGATCCTTCCGGCGCCGCGTTCCGGCAGCGCTTCCGCAGACGGTCACACGTACGGAGTCAATGTAGACCTTCATCTCCCCGTTCCAGCGAGCAGGGGAGGTAGTAGATCTCCACGGAATCCCATCAGCACGACGGCATGGTGGTGGTGGTGGAGAAGGATTTCTGCAGGGCTTCGCCTAAGACGGAGCAGGAGGATGGTGGAGGAGAGAGGCGACCAGGGTTTAGGGTGGAAGGAGCAAAGGGGGAGGCTCCCCACCCCTCCTTTATATAGAGGGGAAGGCGGCCTAGGGCTGGCCCCCTTGCCCCCTAGGGTTTGGCGCGCCAAGGGAAAGGGGGGGGGGGGGTTTCTCCCCCCCCCCCCAAATGTTCCCTTTTCTTTCTTGGTTTTCAAGCAAACACTATGGAACCTTTTGGAACTTTCCGCAACACTCTGAAACCTTCTAGAACCTCCATATGAATACCCCGGAACCTTTCCAAAACCCAGAAAATGATCTCCATTATATGAATCATATTCTCCGGACAATTCCCGATCTCATCGTGATGTCCCGGATCCAATCCGAGACTCCGAACAACATTCGGACTCCAACGCATATTCCATATCTACCTAAACAACATCGAACCTTAAGTGTGTCACCCTACGGTTCGCGAATATGTAGACATGATCGAGACACCTCTCCAATCAATAACCATCAGCGGGATCTGGAGATCCATAATGTCTCCCACATACTCAACGATGACTTTGTGATCGATAGAACCATTAACATATGAAACCAATTCCCTTTGTCACGCGATACTCTACTTATCCGAGGTTCGATCATCGGTATCTCTATACCTTGTTCAACCTCGTTACTGATAAGTACTCTTTACCAATTCCATGATATATCATCCCTTGTGACCTACTGATACATTCCAAATGTATCTATAATTTTTGATATTCCATGCTTGGTTTTATCTACTTTCTTATGTTTTGTTCCAACTTTGGAGTACTTTTCATATGATTTATTGGACTAACCTATTAACAAGACGTCACAGTGCCAGTTGCCTGTTTTCTGCTGTTTTTGGTTCCAGGAAAGTCAGAAAATGAATATTCTCGGAATTGGACGGGACAAAAGCCAAAGTTCCTATTTTACCGGAAGACTCACGGAGCCAGAATACGAGACGGAGGAGGGCCAAGGCCTGGCCACACCCCCCCCAGGCGCGGGTCACCCTAGGCCGCGCCAGGGCATGGTGTGGTGGCCCCTGGCACCCCCTCGCTCTCCCCTCTCGCCTATAAGAGCCTCCCGATACCAAAACCCTAAAACATCAATCAGAAATCCACGAAAAGTTCCGCTGCGCCGCCGCCATCGAAGGGGAGATTCGGGGGACAGAAAGTCTCTGCTCCGGCACCCTGCCGGGACGGGGAAGTGCCCCCGGAGCCATCTCCATCGATCTCCACCACCATATCCATCACCATTGCAGATTCCCATGATGAGGAGGGAGTAGTTCTCTCTCGAGGCTAAGGGTTCTGCCGGTAGCTATGTGTTCATCTCTCTCTCTATGCATGATCATATTGTGATCATGAGCTTGTAATATATAGATCTACCTTGCTACTCAAGTGCTTTATTGAATCTCTGCTCTCCCCATGTGTGTGAAAGTGACAGCGTGCTCACCATGGTGGCACTTAGGCTAGAGATTACAAATACTTGTTATGAGTTATATTTGGAGTTGGATGTCTTTATGAAATTGTGGTGTTTGTTGGACTCATCTAGTACTCAAGGTGACAGTGTGGGGTTATCCAGATGGGAAAGGCTTACTTTGAGGTGTGCTGTTATAGCCCTACCATCGATTAGAGTGTCCAACTGGAGAGTAGTTCAACGTAGTATCATAAAGAGGAATATATCTATATGAGAGTGTTCACTAGTGAAAGTATGATCCCTAGGCCTTGTTTCTAAGCATTGAAACATCGTTTGCTATTAGATATGTTACATGTTTGCTTGCTTCCATCTTTTATTCAGTTTTGCTTTAGTCTTTTCCACGCCATCAAGCTATTTTTTATCACCGTTACCACTTATAATTATCCATACCACGTGTATTTCACTATCTCTTCGCCGAACTAGTGCACCTATACACCTGATAAGTGTATTGGGTGTGTTGGGGACACAAGAGACTTCTTGTATCTTGATTGCAGGGTTACTTGAGAGGGAATACCTTTGACCACTTCCTCCCTGAGTTCGATAAACCTTGGGTGATCCACTTAAGGGAAAACTTGCTCCTGTTCTACAAACCTCTGCACTTGGAGGCCCAACAACTGTCTACAAGAATAGAAGTGCGTAGACATCAAGCTATTTTCTGGCGTCGTTGCCGGGGAGGTAAGGTAAAAGGTACTCACATCCTCTGGTGTGAGTGCTCAAAGTTATTTCCTTTAGATTCTGCAATTTTGCCTTTTTGTTTCTTGTTTTCACTAGTTAGGCTTAATGGAAAACAACAACAAAATTGGAGAGCTTTATAGTATTTATCTTGAGTTAGGACATGAAGTGTTTGAAGAGAAAATTAAAAAACCTATGGAACTTTATTTGCATACTAATAGCAATGTTATTAGTATGAATTCTTTGAACACCATTATTGCTAATGCTATGGAAAAGTATAAGCTTGGGGAAGCTTGTTTTGATGAGCATGATATTTTTAGTCCCCCAAGCATGGAGGAGAAATTTTACTTTGATGATACTATGCCTCCAATATACGATGATTATAATGATGAATATGATATTTTCAGTCCACCTACTCCCTCCGGTCCAGTTTATTAGGCACGCACGTAGTTTAAGAAAATCTTTACCCATCAATTTTGGTCAATAAATTTTACATAATATTTTACAAAAATTATACCATTGGAAACTACTTTTGAAGATGAATCCGATGGTATAATTTTTGTGACATATTATATAAAATTTGTTAACCAAAAGTATTGGTCAAAGTTGTTCTTAAACTGCGTGCGTGCCTAATAAACCGGACCGGAGGGAGTACTATTGAGGAGGAAATTAATTATGACTACAATATGCCTCCTATATTTGATGATTATGGTGATCACAATAATAATAATAGCTATTTTGTTGAATTTTCTCCCACTACAATCAATAAGAATGACTATGTTTATGTGGAGAGTATTAATTCTTTTATGCATGTGGCTCATGATAAGAATGTTTTATGTGATAGTTATATTGTTAATTTTATTCATGATGCTACTGAAAGTTATTATGAGAGAGGGAAACATGGTTTTATGTATCTCAACAATATTAAGTTTCCCCTCTTTATGTTGAAAGTCTTGAAGTTGCACTTGTTTTGCTTAACTATGCTTGTTGCTTTGTGCTTTCATGACTTGTTTATTTACAAGATTCCTATGCATAAGAAGAGGGTTAGACTTAAATGTGTTTTGAATTTGCTTCTTGATGCTCTCTTTTACTTCAATTCATATTTCTTATGTGAGCATCTTCTCAAACTATCATGCCTAACTTAAAGGCGTTAAAGAAAAGTACTTATTGGGAGATAACCCAAAAGTTTTAGATGAGTCTTAGAAGTTATTACCTCTGTAATAATCACTCCTTATCCTTTTTATTTGCTTTTTGTGCCAAGAGTAACCTCTAATGAGAGTGAAGTAATGATTGGGAAAGTTGCTGTCTCGAAACAGATTTTTGTGCTTCACCGTAAAAATTCGTGAGAGATCTGTGTATGTCGGATTGAGCTGTAATGTTTTGTGCTTCTGCCCCAGGTTGTTATCTAACTTTCGTTAGTTAAACACTTTTTGATTTGAGCAACAGAAGGTCTTCGAAAAAATTCGTCTTTACCTGCTGGTCTGTTTTGACAGATTTCTGCCATTTTCTGCATTTGCTTCTTGTTGGTTCCTTTTTTAGTTCTTTTGGGGAATTGAGCTTTTTGAGAGAAATGATACAGTAGCTGGTGTTTTAATGGAAGTTTATTGGTGTTATAACTGAACCTAAATACCTATTATCTTGAGTGCACTGATGTTGCTAATAAAGATTGTGTGAAGTTTTGTATGAAGGAAAAAATTTCAGGTGTATGGAAGGAATGAGTAATGAGATGAAGGATGGACTAAAGCTCAAGCTTGGGGATGCCACGCATGTCACCCCAAGAAATATCCAAGAAGTACAAGCGTCAAAGCATCCCCTTCTTCATCAATAAAAATCTCAGGTTTCTTCCAAACGCTTCATTTTTATTGTTTCATGCATAGTTGTGTTGTTCTTGGAGCGTCTTCTTTTTCGTTTTCGTTTTGGTTTTTCGTTTGCTTGGTTTGCTTAGTTTGCTGAATAAATTGGTTGGACCCCCCCTCTTTCATGCATTGGTTTGCAAATAGTTTGGTTTGGTTTGGAAAAGAGTAGGAAAGTTCATGCTTATGAGGTAAAAAGAGCTTGTTTTTGACTGTGGCCTATGCTTTGTCATGCCATGCTTGATATTGTTTTGGCTTTATGCTTAGTATTCTTTGCTGTAGCATGATTTTTTATAAACAATTGAGATTGCTTAATGTGTCTTGGATGAATCATGCCTTGTTTTAGCATATTAAAGCATAGTATAGTGGTATTCTCCTTTGATGCTTTATTTGGGTTGACTTGGCGCATGCTCACACCATGTTAGACTATCCCAAGTCACTATAGCCTTTATGATCCTTTAGTTTTCAACTTGTAGTATCACTTTATGCTTTGGTCAATGATGTTTTGTCGCTCTGCATGATTATGGCCATTATTGCTCTCTTAGTTTATCGCTCCCAGTCTTTTGCTAGCCTCCACAACAAAGTATGAGTTCCACTCATGCATACAACTCCCTAAACCAAGTTATTCCAAATATTCCATCATACCTACCTATTAGCATATGCTATTCCAAATATATTCATGCTTTTGTTTACCTTCCAAATTAAACTTGTTATGAGAAAACTAGTGATTAAAGCTCTCACGAACTTGATGGCACACTTTACTTTTCTTGCCCTTAATAAACTTGAACCATTGTGTCTTCTATGTTGTATATGCTTGCACTTATTTGTTGGGAATTAGCAGAACCATGCTTTCATGGGGAACGCTTTCAACATTGCACTTGGTACTTGTACCTAGTTGATATCATGCTCTTTTGTATATGGATGTCGTCGGTGTGAAATGAAAGGGGAGATTGTAAGTCCATGGAGTTATGTATATGTGTTAGAGAAACATCTGGGCCGCTGGTCTAATCCATGCTGACATGGTGGAAACCTGCAGTGTAACCATAATGAGCTGTCTATGAAGCATTCTTCTTATAAAAAAAGAGTCCTATATTGAGAAAAAAGAGAAAAAGATAAAACAAAGAGATACTATGAAAAGAGGAAAGATATAAAAAAGCACCATATTCCCAAGGTAAATAAGAAGATTGTTGAGATGCTCGTTGTCTGCTTGCCTTGTCATTTTGATATGGGGATTCTTCCGTATCATCGGGCAAGGGGTACCCCGTTGGCGGTTCTCTATGATACACATGTACTTACGATGACAAGAACTTACCGGTGACTAAACTTGAGTAGCATGAGGAGCGGCCCTCGTATACAAGGGACATGAGATTTCTGACTTATACTTCGTCAAGCATGTACACCATAGTTTGTTCACTTTAACCTTCATCACTTCAAGATGCTTATGATAGGGGCAATGAGAGCTGAAAGCTATAAGTACCATAATTTTTGGAAACTCTTTATGAGACTTGAATCCCTACTTCCTTTTACAAAGGCCTTTCTTCCACCATTATATTGAGTCTCCACCTTCTATCTTTATGCACTTACTTTCAGAGCAGGGTGGCCATTCTTAGTTCTATGTGCATTGTCCCAAGACTAGTTGATTGATGCATACTTTGATATTGCTTGTTTTGAACTATTTGTATCTAGTCACTCTTATGAACTTTGAAGGTGTCCTATGCATTTATATTTGCTACTATATGAGGGACAAGCTGAATACTATTATGCTATGTTTTCTTTATATGAAACAAACAAACTTCTTGCAAAGCATTGTTATTCATGAGTCTTTTGTTTGTGCCTTTTCATGTTGCCTCATAGTTTCTTTGCCTTATTGTTAGAACTTTAACTTTCATGCTCATGTTTAGAGTACTTTGATCCCAGCTTTCATGTTTTACAAATACTTTGATCAAGTTTACGATGGTGCATGTCACCTCAAAAATTATTCTTTCTTTTTATCACTTACCTACTCGAGGACGAGCAGGAGTTAAGCTTGGGGATGTTGATACATTGCAAATGTATCTATAATTTTTGATGTTCCATGCTTGGTTTTATCTACTTTCTTATGTTTTGTTCCAACTTTGGAGTACTTTTCATATGATTTCTTGGACTAACCTATTAACAAGATGCCACAGTGCCAGTTGCCTGTTTTCTGGTGTTTTTGGTTCCAGGAAAGTCAGAAAATGAATATTCTCGGAATTGGATGGGACAAAAGCCAAAGTTCCAATTTTACTAGAAGACTCACGGAGCCAGAATACGAGACGGAGGAGGTCCAAGGCCTGGCCACACCCCCCAGGCGCGGGTCACCCCAGGCCGCGCCAGGGCATGGTGTGGTGGCCCCTGGCACCCCCTCGCTCTCCCCTCTCGCCTATAAGAGCCTCCCGATACCAAAACCCTAAAACATCAATCAGAAATCCACGAAAAGTTCCGCTGCGCTGCCGCCACCGAAGGGGAGATTCGGGGGACAGAACGTCTCTGTTCCGGCACCCTGCCGGGACGAGGAAGTGCCCTCGGAGCCATCTCCATCGATCTCCACCACCATATCCATCACCATTGCGGATTCCCATGATGAGGAGGGAGTAGTTCTCTCTCGAGGCTAAGGGTTCTGCCGGTAGCTATGTGTTCATCTCTCTCTCTATGCATGATCATATTGTGATCATGAGCTTGTAATATATAGATCTACCTTGCTACTCAAGTGCTTTATTGAATCTCTGCTCTCCCCATGTGTGTGAAAGTGACAGCGTGCTCACCATGGTGGCACTTAGGCTAGAGATTACAAATACTTGTTATGAGTTATATTTGGAGTTGAATGTCTTTATGAAATTGTGGTGTTTGTTGGACTCATCTAGTACTCAAGGTGACAGTGTGGGGTTATCCAGATGGGAAAGGCTTACTTTGAGGTGTGCTGTTATAGCCCTACCATCGATTAGAGTGTCCAACTGGAGAGTAGTTCAACGTAGTATCATAAAGAGGAATATATCTATATGAGAGTGTTCACTAGTGAAAGTATGATCCCTAGGCCTTGTTTCTAAGCATTGAAACATCGTTTGCTATTAGATATGTTACATGTTTGCTTGCTTCCATCTTTTATTCAGTTTTGCTTTAGTCTTTTCCACGCCATCAAGCTATTTTTTATCACCGTTACCACTTATAATTATCCATACCACTTGTATTTCACTATCTCTTCGCCGAACTAGTGCACCTATACACCTGACAAGTGTATTAGGTGTGTTGGGGACACAAGAGACTTCTTGTATCTTGATTGCAGGGTTACTTGAGAGGGAATACCTTTGACCACTTCCTCCCTGAGTTCGATAAACCTTGGGTGATCCACTTAAGGCAAAACTTGTTGCTGTTCTACAAACCTCTGCACTTGGAGGCCAACAAATGTCTACAAGAATAGAAGTGCGTAGACATCACCTAGTCACATGCTTGCAAGCTAATTAGATGACATTCCACCGAGAGGGCCCAGAGTATATCTATCCGTTATATGGATGGACAAATCCCAGTCTTGATCCATGCGCTTCAACACATGCTTTCAGAATACCTAATGCCACCTTTATAACCACCCAGTTATGAAGCAGTGTTTGATGTCATCAAAGTATTCATCCGGTGATGGTGATTAACACAATCTCATGGTCGAAGGATTAGGTTACTATGTATTTGAAAGCTTATATCAAAACGAACTTAATGACTTGCTCTTATGCTATGCTTACTATGGGTGCGTGTCCATCACATCATTCTCCTAATGATACGATCTTGTTATCAACAACATCCAATGTCTATGATCAGGAAACCATGATCATCTATTAATCAACAGGCTAGTCTTAACAAGAGGCTTACTAGGGACTCTTTTATGTTTACAAAACACACAAGTATTAGTGTTTCCTAATAATACAATTATAGTATGGGATGTAAACATTCATCACAAACACAAAGATATAATAATAACCATTTTATTATTGTCTCTTGGGCATATCTCCAACAGTTATTACATGTGAGCATTTAAAGAGCAAATGCAGCACATCTTCTGCTCCCTGGGTACATAAAGCACATTGCGCACTGATCTTCACGTGCCTGTTCGCCAAAGTCGCGTTACAAGGCACCATGTCCTGCATGACCCGCCATGTGAAGATTTTCACCTTGCTTGGAACATGAAGTTTCCAAAAAAAATTCCCACATAGGATGGTCTTTCATAGGGCCATCATGACCCCTGCTCACTCGATGGCCAAACTGGCTCTCCCACTCAGCATAGTAGGCCGACCGCACCGAGAACGTTCCTGTCTTTGTCAAATTCCGCAAGACAAAGTCCTCCATATCATTGGTTGACAACGAGATCGCCATGATCCTCCGAACATCAACCATCCAAAAAGTCTGCTTTAATAAATCCTCATCCCAAGTTTTTATAGCCGGATCATTAAGCTCACTAACCCGTGAGAGAATGTTCTGGCCTTTCGGGGTGAAGATCTTTCTATTTGGGCCGTTTGGAATCCAATCATCTTCCCATATTTTGATTAAGTTACCACTTCCAACAAGCCAAATATGGCCCTTCTTCAGAGTTTGCAAGCCTGCCTAGACGCTCTGCCATGTAAAAGAGCTACCTTGCTTCAATTTGGAATTCAGTAAGTCTCCTGATGAAAAATACTTAGCCCGAAGGACTCTCGCACATAGTGAATCAGGTTCTTCAATTAACCTTCAAGCTTGTTTAGCTAGCAAAGCTAAACTGAAGCAATGGATATCTCTAAACCCCATACCTCCTTTCTTCTTTGGGACACACATTTTCCACCATGCCATCCAGTGCATCTTCTTTTGGTTAGCACTATCTCCCCACCAATATTTAGACATCGCTGCTATGATTCCTTTACAATTTTTTGTGGAATCTTAAAGACTGACATCACATAAGATGGTATAGCTCGTGCTACTGCTTTTAACAACACTTCTCTTCCTCCTGCTGACAATAGCTTATCCTTCCATCCACTAATTCTTTGGATGATTCTCTCAACCAAGAACTGGAAACAGTCACTTCTGTCCACCCCCATAGTGGCTGGCAGACCAAGGTATTTATCTGTCAAAGCTTCGGTTACAATGTTCAAGATGTTGCAAATTGCTTCCCTCTCCTCAACATGAGTATTAGGATTGAAGAATATGCTTGACTTTGCCTCACTCACGAGCTGTCTCGAGGTTAAGCAATACTCATCCAAAATCCTTTTCACACATTGGGCGTTACCTTGATCCGCTTGCATAAGTATCAAGGAATCATCCGCAAACAGCAGGTTTGATATAGCTGGAGCATCCCTGCATACATGGACGCCCACCAATTCCTCCTGTAGTTCCGCCTGAGCTAGCAATCCTTTTAGACCTTCAGCACAAAGCAAAAACAAGTAAGGTGATAGAGGGTTGCCCTGTCGTAATCCTCTTGTTGGGGTGAAGATCTCACTCTCCTCCGAGTTAATCCTCACATGATAACGGACAGAAGATACACATGTCATAATAAGCTTTACCCATGTTTGATCAAACCCCATCTTTAACATGATCTTCTCCAAAAATCCCCACTCAACGCGATCGTAGGCTTTGTGCATGTCCAATTTTACCACACAAAACCCTTCTTTCCTTGTCTCCTCTTCTTGATGGCGTGAAAGAATTCATAGGCCACCAATACATTGTCTGTGATTAATCGCAGGAACAAAAGCACTCCGAGTTGGTCCAATGATCTCTGGTAAGATGCCTCGCAATATGGCAGCGAGCATCTTCGAAATGACTTTATAAACCACATTACAGAGGCTAATTGGTCAAAATTGAGTCACATTTTCGGGAGATTTTACCTTGGGGATCAAGACGATCGTTGTGTCATTCCATCCATCCAAGATTTTACAATTGTTTACCGCATCCAAGACCTCAAACACAAGATCATCCCCAAGTAAGTGCCAAAATCTCTTGTAAAACACTGCATGGAGGCCATCTGGCCTCGGGGCTTTGAGATCCCCTATATTGAATAATGCCTTCTTCACTTCTTCCGCAGTAAACGGTGCAACTAGTGTCTCATTCATAGCTGGAGACACCCTGTCAGGAACCGCATTTAGTACACTCTCGTTCTAACCCGTGTCCTCTGAGGTAAACAACTGTGAGAAATACCCCTTGACATGGTCATGTAGCTGCGCCCCTTCTTTTCACACTCCTGTGTCATCGAGCAGACGCCGGATCGACTTCCTCTTCTTCCTAGATGTTGCAGCATTATGGAAAAAGGAGGTATTCCGGTCGCCATGCATGAGCCAATTCGCCCGACCCCGCTGTAGCCAATAAATCTCTTCTTGTTCTAGAAGATTCTCAATTAGCACCTGCACTTCCTTCTGTCTACCGATCGATTCTGCCATGGAAGGGCCCCGTTTTAGCGTCTCGAGCTCCCTCTGCAGCTTCGAGATTCTCTTTTTTGGTCCCTTAAGTGTGTTACGGTCCCAATCATGAAGGTCAAGGTTTACCGCATTGGTTCTCGTTGCTAGCGTGGGTGCGATACCCAAAAGCTTAGCCTTGTCCCAAGCCGTTTTGACAATTTCCTCCACCGATTCTTCAGCCAGCCATCTAGCCTCAAATTTTCTACCTCCCCCACAATGTACAATTGCATGTTCATCGTAGTATTCAGTATTCACCACCTCTGGCTTATGGTATGATCGGTGGTGCTGCTCATTCACCGCTACAGACATAGGGAATGCAATCTTCCACTCAGTATTACATACCGCTCTATCAAGCCTCTCCTTTAACTCCCCTCTTCTCTAGGTGAACTTGTCACCGATAAATCCCATGTCATGAACATCACAATTCGTCAAGCAGTCTCTGAAATCTTGCATCATCCGAGGTGGTCTCGGGTTGCCTCCCTCCTTTTCATCTGAAAACAAAATCTCATTGAAGTCTCCAATCACGATCCATGGTAGGGCGGGTTTGTTACTAAGGATACGAATACAAGTCCATGAGATGTGCTTGTCGGGCGGGTTTGTTACTAAGGATACGAATACAAGTCCATGAGATGTGCTTGTCCTCCCATTTGGGTTCACCATAGAAGCCCGTAAATCTCCACCATTTGTTTCAAACACCACATCAATATAATTAGGACTCACATACTCGGAAATCAATTTATTATCACTGTTCCAAAATAAAACAAGGCCTCTAGCCCTTCCATCACTCTCATCAATACTCATAAAATCAAAACCTAATTTACGATGAAGAACATGTGCAGTATCTTTATTTAAATGAGACTTAGACAAAAACAAGATGTCTGGCCTTGACTGCTCTCAGAGGTCCAAGAGCGAGCGAACTGCCGGTGGCGAATTTGCCGCCCAGCAGTTCCATCCATAGAGTTTCATTGGGACGGGTAGTCCTCCTCGAGGGAGGCCGTCAAATCATCAGAGAGGATTACCTCTATCTTTTCTTCACTGTCCTTCTTGGTTCTCTTCTTATCGCGAGGCTTAACCGGTGACTCGGTCGCAACTACGCCTTCTTGGTTCTCTTCTTATCCGTAGCCCTTTCCTTCACCGACAGGTCCTCCTCCTCTCGAGTCTCCACACCGGAGCCATCCTTCTTCTCCTCAGAGCCATCAGTCCACTTACGTCCACTAGTGCTATCTTTGTCTGAAGCGGAAGTATCAAAGGCTTCAGTAGTTTTTACACCATCAGAGTGAACGCGGCCATGCCCATGTCCAGCTACCAGCCCTCTTCCACCGCGTGCCGTGAAGGCTCCTGCACGTCCACGACCACGTCCAGGGCGGCCAGTGTCAGCTATCATCCACTCTCCAAAGACATGATCCTCAGGTTTATGGAACCCCGTACCACACTCTTCAAATTCATGGCCTATAAAACCACAAATCTCACAGAATTTTGGAACCTTTTCATACTTCACCATGAAGACATCTCGAGCTCCCTTCCTGATCACCGAAGTAAACCTTTCCAGAGGTTTGTTCACGTCGATCTCAACTCTAACACGAACAAAGTTACCACCGCTCATGCCATCACTGTCTACCTTGACAAATTTGCCCACTCATCCGGCTAGACTTTGAAGGATCTCCTTCTTCTTCACATATGCCTCAGGCATGTCATGGATCTGAATCCAGATCGGTAGCCTGTCCAAGATCAATGTGGAGGGCTACGAGTAGCCGTCATACGGTTGGATCACAATTCTCCAATTTCTGAATAGCCACGGCCCCTTGGCTGCAAGATTAGAATCCGGCGGGGCAAGAAAAAATCCAAAGAAACCTAGAAAAAATGAAAAATGCCATGAAAAAATAAAAAAAATACCCTGACAACTTATGTTTGTGTGTGTTTCGATAGGCTAGAGATTGCACGTTTTCCATAGATTTTAGGTTAAGAAACCTTCCCCTGCCTGGACTTAGAAAGGAGAAACCCCTTTGTCCATAACATACCACACATCACTCCCGTGAGCGACCAAGACGACCTCGGGGGACCCTAGATCCCGCCCATCCTCTGTCCCCTCCGGCCAGGCAAATCCCGGGTGGGGCTGGTGACAGTGGGAGTTCCTCTTGTTGGAGATATGCCCAAGAGGCAATAATAAAGTGGTTATTATTATATCTTTATGTTTATGATAAATGTTTACATCCCATGCTATAATTGTATTAACCGGAAACATTAATACTTGTGTGTTTTGTAAACATAAAAGAGTCCCTAGTAAGCCTCTTGTTAAACTAGCTTGTTGATTAATGGATGATCATGGTTTCCTGATCATGGACATTGGATGTCGTTAATAACAAGATTATATCATTAGGAGAATGATGTGATGGACACACACCCGTAGTAAGCATAGCATAAGATCAAGTCATTAAGTTCGTTTGCTATAAGCTTTAAAATACATAGTAACCTAATCCTTTGACCATGAGGTTATGTTAATCACCATCACCGGATGGGTACTTTGATGACATCAAACACCGCTTCGTAACTGGGTGGTCATAAAGGTGTCATTGGGTATTCTGAAAGTATGTGTTGAAGCGCATGGACCAAGATTGGGATTTGTCCATCCATATGACGGATAGATATGCTCTGGGCCCTCTCGGTGGAATGTCATCTAGTTAGCTTGCAAGCATGTGACTGGGTCACAAGGGATGACATATCACGGAACGAGTAAAGAGTACTTGTCAGTAACGAGGTAGAACTAGGTATGGAGATACCGACGATCAAACCTCGGATAAGTATAGTATCGCGTGACAAAGGGAATTGGTTTCGTATGTAAATGGTTCAATCGATCACGAAGTCATCGTTGAGTATGTGGGAGCCATTATGGATCTCCAGGTCCCGCTGATGGTTATTGATAGGAGATGTGTCTCTGTCACGTCTACATATTCACGAACTGTAGGGTGACACACTTAAGGTTCAAAGTTGTTTTAAGTAGATATGGAATGTGCGTTGGAGACCGAATGTTGTTCGGAGTCTCGGATTGAATCCAGGACATCACGAGGAGATCCGGAATTGTCCGGAGAATAAGATTCATATATTGAGGATCATTTTCTGAGTTAGGAAATGTTCCGGAGTATTTGTATGAGGGTTCTAGAAGGTTTCGGAATGTTCCGGAAGGTTCTGGAAGATTTCTTGGAGTTTGCTTGAAAACTAAGAAAGGGATCAAGGAGTCCTTGTGGGGCAAGACAAGGAGTCGTGGGGGAGGAGGACTCCTCCCCCCTCCCCAATCCGCCGGCCATAGGAGGGAGGGGAGTCCTACTAGGACTCCCCCTCCCATGGCGCCCCCCCCTTTAAATAGAGGGGTGGTGGTGCCACCTCCAAGCCCTCCTACACAACTCCAAATCTCCGCCGCCTCTCTCCTCCTCCTTTCTTCTGCACAGGCATAGGCGAAGCCCTGCAGAATTCTCTACTCCACCACCACCACCACGCCGTCGTGCTGCTGGGATTCCGTGGAGAAGATTTACTACCTCCGCTGCTCGTTGGAACGAGGAGAGGAAGGTCTGCTTCGACTCCGTACGTGTGACCGACTACGGAAGCGCTGCCGGAACGCGGCGCCGGAAGGATCGTCCACTCGATCTTGAGATCGGCAAGTGATCGAGTACATCAACCACGAGATCCAATCTCGTAACGCTTTCGGATATACAAGGGTTAGTACAGATCTATCTCGTTGCACATGTCTAATAGATTAGATCTTGGCTTTTATCTAGATTAGATCTGGGTTTTGTTCGTTCTTGCGGTAGAATTTTTTTGTTTTCCATGCTACGAACCCATCAGTGGTATCAGAGCCGTGTCTATGCGTAGATCTGTTGCACGAGTAGAACACAATGGTTTTGTGGGCATTGGTGCTCGTGCCGTCTTTTGCTTTGTGTACTTTGCATCTTGCGGCATGGTGGGATGAAGCGGCTCGGGCTAACCTTACATGTCATCGCACATGAGACTTGCTCCATGCTTGACGTGTAACTTGCTTTGCACAAGTGGCTTTGCAGGTGTCTGTCTCTCCCACCATAGTATAGATCCAATTTACACTTTGCACTTGATAGCACTTGTATCAACGTTGTGGTTCAGTTTCGTAGGTAAGATCCGTTATTGTTCGAAAGCCCCAAACCACGTAAAACATGCAAAGAAAATTAGAGGCGTCTAACTTGTTTTTGCAGGGATTTTGTGATTTGATATGGCCATCATGTGATTGTGATTATATTTGATGTATGCAATGATCCTTGTTGTAATATGGCAACCGGCAGGAGCCTAATGGTTGTCTTTAATTCTGTTAAGACCTGCGTGTCTATTCATCTTGTAATAGCTTTATTCCAAGTAGTTGTAATAGTTGCTAGTGATGATGGACAACCATGAAGCGGCGCCACTGACCTTGACGCAATGCTGGTGATGATGGAGATAATGTTTGTGCTTTGGAGATGGAGATCAAAGGCGCAAGAAGAAAGGGCCATATCATATCACACTAATTATGAATTGCCTGTGATGTTAATCCTTTATGCATCTTGTATTGCTTAGATCGCGACAGTAGCATTATAAGATGATCCCTCTCACTAAATATCAAGTAATAAAGTGTTCACCCTTAGTTGGCACCGTTGCTAAGACTCCTCGTTTCGAAGCATCTCGTGATGATCGGGTGTGATAGACTCTACATGTGCATACAACGGGTGCAAGCCAGATTTGCACATGCGGAAACTAAGGTTAACCTTGACGAGCCTAGCATGTACAGACATGGTCTCGGAACACGGAATACCGAAAGGTAAAGCATGAGTCATATGGATGATATGATGAACATATTGATTGTTTGCCTTTAAAGCTACATCATCTCACGTGATGATCGGACTTGGTGTAGTGGATTTGGTTCGTGTAATCACTAAAACAACTCGAGGGATGTTGTTTTGAGTGGGAGTTCATTTTGTAATTTGGATTAGTCGAACTCAATTTATGATAAACACAATCAAAGTGAATTTGCATAGTTTGTTGTAGTCATTGGTATCCGTTCACCACCTTACGCTTAGTTATAGTTGAGATAGTGGAACTATAGAAATTCTGGATATTTACTTTACGAACTGGTATCGTATTGTTTTGAATGTCAATTCAAGTTTATAAGTCCTATTACAAACTTTCAGCAAACTCTATTTACTCCATGAAGTTTAATAAGTAGTATTAAATCAAGAGTAAGAATTCCAATGTTAGTATCTAAAGTATCATGTTTGCCTCCATGATTCTTGATACTCAAAAGATTGTTTTTTGGTATCAAGTTTATCTAAGAGCTGAAAGCAATGTTTCAGAAACCATCATATGTGAAAGGTATTGCGATATCTGAAACAATGTGTTGGTTACAACATGATAGAGTATACGTCCTCATATTTGATGAGAATTTGTGAAGGTTGGAGATGCTAGTTGTCCTAATCCTCCAAAAGGTTTTGAAAAAGAAACATTATACTCGCAATTCACCTTTATAAGCTATAGCAGCTTGATCATGAAAGTTGTCATGATAAGGATGAATAGAAGATGTAAGTAAAATGTTTACTACACTAAAAGATCACTAAAGAATGGAATTTTGAAAGAATGCCAAACATTTGATGAAGGTGATCCACTTCAAAGTGCAAGTCCAAAGGTATTGGTATTTGACTATACACACTTTGTATTATGTGTCATGTGAATGACATCACTATTGATATTGATAGATTTTTTTTTAAAAGAAAAGGAATTGCTGAAAGAGAATCTATAAAATATTTGGAAGAAAATAAAAGGTTGGAGATGTCCAACTTAGGCATATAGAAGATATACATGTTATGGTTGTATTCCTTGCTTGTTAAACAATGTGGTTCTCCGGTATTGGATACCGAATTGGTTGGTATGAAGTGTCATACAGGACAACACAATTCATGAACTGCAATGGCCTAAGTAACTAGCAAGAGAATATGTGATGATGTTCATCGAAAACAAACAAAGGGTTGTTGTGTTGCTCGTTAAACATCAAAGCTTGCCTTCAAGATTTGTTTCAATAATTGTTATTTTGATCAGGTATTATGACGACAAAAGGTTGTTCAAATAATTACCGTATTCCATAATAGATGGATGATATACAAGTCTGTTAGGAGAAATAACGACCATAAAACTAATGCTAAAATGTCGCAAGACAAATGATTGAAAGATCACTTGCGAAGTGACATCGCCGTTTAAATTATATTGAAAGGGATACATGAAGAAACTCCATGTTGATGGATTTTTGGAGTCTTTGATTTGGATCAAATGACGCTTGTGATACTTTCCTGGAGATAATTAAAACTCCGTTCGTAGGCCAAAAGAGGAACAAACGACTAAATGATTGGAATTTGTACATATTGATGTATATAGTCCATTATGTGTAGTCGTGGGCGGTGGATTTCAACATCATATGCTTTCTCCAAAGATTTGAGTGAGTATATGTATATACTTACTCAATAAGGAAGAAGTATGAAACATTTGAAAAATGTTCAAAGACTTTCAAGATGAAGTGGAAAATCATTGTAACAAGAAAATAAAAGAGTTTATGATTGGATCATAAAGAAAGATGTTTGAGTTACAAGTTTAGCAAAACACCTAAGATTTGAGGAATCGTTCCATGGATTTGCATTTCCCAAAACACCATAGGAGTATGAAGTGTTCGAGATATGTAATGAAACCTTGTTTTACATGGTAAGATCAAAGGTGTCATTTATAAAACTGCCATTATATTTTAAAGATTAAAGCTTTAGTGACTACCGCTTTTACACTGAAAAGAGCTCCATCGTGATCCGTTGAAATGACACCATATAAGTCATGGTTTGGGATAAAACCAAGGTTGTCCTTTCTTAAATTTTTTGTATGCTAGGCATAAGTAAAATGTTTACAACCAAAGTCGGATAAGCACGTCTTTGTAGTTTATTCCAAAGAATTTGTTGGGAATTTCTCCATAACGCCGAAGACAAAAGAGTTTGTCGCTTGGAACGTCAAGTTTCTTGAGAAAGATTTTTTCGTGAAAAGTTAAGTGGGAGGACAATAGAACTTTCATAAGGTTGTTGAACCTTAGCTATATGTGCTAAGTAGCGCAGCGCCGGAAAGTGTCCCGGTGACGGCCACAATGCTCATGGCTCTCGTGATTACAAAAGGTGTGATCTCGGAGATTAGAGTTCCTATAGAACCGTGTCGGTCGGTAAGAATCAAATAGTAAGATTTGATAAGCAAGTTGTTATTGTTTTGACAATGATGAACCGACTACATGCAAAGAAGCGATGATGGGCCCTGACTCCATAAAATGACTAGAAGTCATGGAATCCGTGATAGTATCCATACACGAGAAATCAAGTTTCTGAACTTAGAAGACCCTCCGGAAAGGCGTGAAGCCTATCGGACGTGTTTGGATCTATAAAGAAATAGACATGGATGTTTCAAATCTATGAAATAGTCGACATGTCGGAAAGAATTTACGACAATGTTCAAGGAATTGACTATGATAAGATTTGATCTTTCATAGCGATATTTAGTCTGGACGGATTAATGTAGCAACCACTACATATATTTTGGTATATGGTAGTTGAACAAACAAAACAAGTTCTTCTAATAGAATGGTTACCTAGGACGTGTATATGACACGATCCAAAGGGTTTTGTTAATTCAAAGGATGCTAAAAGAGTATGCAAAACTTCAATGGTTGAAGTGAGCATCGCGGAGTTGGAATCTTCACCGTGATGAAACCATTAAAAGGTTTAATTTCATCAGAGACGATGAAGATGTTTGCATTTTGCAAGAAATTAAGTGGGAGCGCTAAGACATATTTCTAATACATTACGTGCAAGACATATTGTTGATTAGAAATAATGTATCTTTTATTGACACAGGTTACGAATTTCATTTCGATGAAAGACTTAGGCATAACTCAAGAATTAGGCATCAATGTCTATATGAATAGACTGAGGCGCTAATATGGTTTTGCCAAATGTACATAGATAAGATGTTGAGTGAGTTCAATATGGAAACAACAAGAAAGGTTCTTGACGCACGGAAAGGACTAAATCAAGATTCAAGTGTGTTGACACAAGATTGAAGTGTTTTGACACTTGGTGAAATCACAAGAATATTTTGATCAATCATTCTTTGAGATGTACACATCCAGATATGTCCTATGCTCTAAATGTTATGAGCATATACCAGAATGATTCATAAGATGATCATTGGACAATAGTAAAGATATTCTTATGAGCTTTGGAAGAACTAAGAATATATCATGTATAAGTGACAAATAGTTAAAGGTAGTTCATTGTAAAGTGTTACATTGATACTAGTTTTGTCACAAGATACAAATTAAATTTATCTCAATTTAGACTATGGGAGGCACAATATAATGGAAAGGATGTTCCATGATGGATTTGGATGAGTTCCAAAGTTGAGATATTGTGACGGATACTACAACAAAAGGCTAAGTATATAACTGCTATAGTAGCAGCAAAGGAGGGCATTTGTGTTAAGTAGTTTGTTATCAAACTAGGTGTGGTTCATAGCAGGATAATACTATGAAGATACATTGTATGACAATTGTATCAACATAATTTAATCCCAAGGAACTAAAGGTCTCACCAAAGGACCAAATTTATACAGTGCCATCTCATTGGAGAATGAGTAATGCATAGAGACGCAAGGACATGCAAATACACACGGACCTGGAAGTGTCAGATCCAAAGATTATGTTTACCACTGGCAATAGTGTCTATACAACACCAGAAAGCCATAGGTGTTGAATGCACAAGTTTTTAAACTAGATTATTGACTCTAGTGCAAGTGGGAGACTGTTGGAGATATGCCCAAGAGGCAATAATAAAGTGGTTATTATTATATATTTATGTTTATGATAAATGTTTACATCCCATGCTATAATTGTATTAACCGGAAACATTAATACTTGTGTGTTTTGTAAACATCAAAGAGTCCCTAGTAAGCCTCTTGTTAAACTAGCTTGTTGATTAATGGATGATCATGGTTTCCTGATCATGGACATTGGATGTCGTTAATAACAAGATTATATCATTAGGAGAATGATGTGATGGACACACACCCGTAGTAAGCATAGCATAAGATCAAGTCATTAAGTTCGTTTGCTATAAGCTTTAAAATACATAGTAACCTAATCCTTCGACCATGAGGTTATGTTAATCACCATCACCGAATGGGTACTTTGATGACATCAAACACCGCTTCGTAACTGGGTGGTCATAAAGGTGTCATTGGGTATTCTGAAAGTATGTGTTGAAGCGCATGGACCAAGATTGGGATTTGTCCATCCATATGACGGATAGATATGCTCTGGGCCCTCTCGGTGGAATGTCATCTAGTTAGCTTGCAAGCATGTGACTGGGTCACAAGGGATGACATATCACGGAACGAGTAAAGAGTACTTGTCAGTAACGAGGTAGAACTAGGTATGGAGATACCGACGATCAAACCTCGGATAAGTATAGTATCGCGTGACAAAGTGAATTGGTTTCGTATGTAAATGGTTCAATCGATCACGAAGTCATCGTTGAGTATGTGGGAGCCATTATGGATCTCCAGGTCCCGCTGATGGTTATTGATAGGAGATGTGTCTCTGTCATGTCTACATATTCACGAACTGTAGGGTGACACACTTAAGGTTCGAAGTTGTTTTAAGTAGATATGGAATGTGCGTTGGAGACCGAATGTTGTTCGGAGTCTCGGATTGAATCCAGGACATCACGAGGAGATCCGGAATTGTCCGGAGAATAAGATTCATATATTGAGGATCATTTTCTGAGTTAGGAAATGTTCCGGAGTATTTGTATGAGGGTTCTAGAAGGTTCCGGAATGTTCCGGAAGGTTCTGGAAGATTTCTTGGAGTTTGCTTGAAAACCAAGAAAGGGATCAAGGAGTCCTTGTGGGGCAAGACAAGGAGTCGTGGGGGAGGAGGACTCCTCCCCCCTCCCCAATCCGCCGACCATAGGAGGGAGGGGAGTCCTACTAGGACTCCCCCTCCCATGGCGCCTCCCCCCTTTAAATAGAGGGGTGGTGGTGCCACCTCCAAGCCCTCCTACACAACTCCAAATCTCCTCCGCCTCTCTCCTCCTCCTTTCTTCTCCACAGGCATAGGCGAAGCCCTGCAGAATTCTCTACTCCACCACCACCACCACGCCATCGTGCTGCTGGGATTCTGTGGAGAAGATCTACTACCTCCGCTGCTCGCTGGAACGAGGAGAGGAAGGTCTGCTTCGACTCCGTACATGTGACCGACTGCGGAAGCGCTGCCGGAACGCGGCGCCGGAAGGATCGTCCACTCGATCTAGAGATCGGCAAGTGATCGACTACATCAACCACGAGATCCAATCTCGTAACGCTTTTGGATCTACAAGGGTTAGTACAGATCTATCTCGTTGCACATTTCTAATAGATTAGATCTTGGCTTTTATCTAGATTAGATCTGGGTTTTGTTCGTTCTTGCGGTAGAATTTTTTTTGTTTTCCATGCTACGAACCCATCACCTCTACCCGCCCGCGTATGGGGCTAGACGGACTTCACCGCCATTCCCACATATACCATCATTGGAAGAATTCTTGGCACGTGCCATAGGGACTCCAATTAGTCCTTTACAAAACCATTCAATCACTAGTTATCTTTTTTTGCTCATGCTGAGATTTGTACTTTCAAGATCTTGCTCAAACATGTAGGGTCCGCCGAATCTAATCAATACTTTGGTGGTGTTACTAGTGGTGGCGGTTGCTCTACTATGGATCTACTCTTGACTATGCTCCTAACTCTAATCCTTGTTCAAAGAGAGAGAGAAGAAGAAGGATGTGCCATCCCGAAAAATCCCCAATTAAAATTTGCTTGCTATTTTCTTTTGTGCATCATCATGACATCGTCGTGCATGGTTTTTTCTAAAACTATTTCATTAAAATCCTAATTTTTTCCAGAGAATCATCCATATCTATTAATTCAAATTAAAATCCTATCTCTTTTTAATTTGTTTGTCTCGGAAACTATTTGCAAAATGATTTTATAAAACAAAAGGTTTTTTCGGGGGTGGGGGCGGCCCATTCGTTGGGCCTAAGGTGGCCGTGGTGTTACAAGTGGTATAAGAGCCGATCCTCGCGGTTACACATGCGTGTGCTGGTTAAGGGCACAGACATGTGGCGCATGGCACGTGTGGCTCATCGTGGCACACAACATGGTACATGTGCAGACACTGGATGCTGTAAGGGTATTTTACCCTTAACTATATTTGGTTAACAATGAAACCAGTGTTAGTTGCATACTAATGTGGCCATATAGTGTCTTATACAGGTTCTAGTCCAATGGTGTGTTGGAAGATCGTTGGAGACCCCCCATTTGGTAAAAGAAGACAAGTGCAGGAGTTTAGTTTTTAATTTCTTTGAGTCAATAGGAAAAGCCGCACTATTAAGAGGAGTGTTCTCTATAGATTCCATGCCTCTTAAGTTTTGGGATGAAGCTTTTCTTACTGCCACTTCTCTCATAAACTTACTTTCTAGTAAGGTCATAAACTATGAAACACCTGTTGAATGTCTTCTACACATCAAACCCAATTATGACTCTCAGAATTTTTAGCTGTGCATGTTGGCCCAATATTCGTCCCTACAATAAATAAAACTCTCTTTTCAATCCACCTGATGTGTTTTCTTGGAATATAGTCTGCGTCATAAAGGAGTCAGGTGTCTAGATCCCAAAACAGGACATGTTTATATTTCTCGAGATGTTGTGTTTGATGAGAGTGTCTTCCCGTTTGAAAGCCTTCATCCAAATGTTGGATCACGCCTTCGTGAAGATATTCTTCTCCTACCTTCACAAACTTCTTCCATCACATAAAATAATAGGGATGTACACATATATGACTATATGCCTTTGCCTATCGTGCTAGTTGTTACTAATTTGGGTTAGTGTACTATAGAAAATATTGTGCCAGTAGGTACCTCCGACGAGCAACAACTCACAGAAAAAAATAAGCTCAAATGGTGCTAAAATGAGTGAAAAACATGCATTAGGCGTTGGACACGATGAAGATCCGTCAGCTGTCTTGGATCATGTGTCCACTGATCCCAATGCAGAATCTTCTGTTGTGCGGCAGCAGTCGCATCAGTCCTAGTCTCCTACTCCGTTATGCGTGTATGCGTAGAGACCCACTGCCGCTCGGTCACTGTCCCCCGCCAGGTCTCCGTCGCGGGGCCCGTCTGAGGAATCTACGTCCGCCTCTGCCGACGCAACGCCAGCGTCACCTGGGTCCCTGTCACGTGCAGCATCTGTTGAAGCGGAGGGAGGCCTGTCTCCTCCCCTGTCGCCTGGATGTAGCGATGTTCAACATAGCATCGCCTCAAGATCCTCTATGGCTAGCCCTGCTGCTTCCTCGCATGCAGCTGCTACTTCTCCACAAGAGCCACCTTCCATTCTCGAATCGAGAACACATTTACAGAAAGGTATCCGCAACCCCACATAGTATACTGATGGAACAATACGCTATGGTCTGTTTACATCTATAGGCGAACCGTCCAGACTTTCGGAGGCTCTTGAGGATGATTATTGGTCCAAGGCAATGCAAGAAGAATACAATGCTCTCATGGAGAACAAGACATAGCATCTTGTTCAACCAAATTCTATAAAGAATATTATTGACTACAAATGGGTGTATCGTGTCAAAAAAAATGTTGATGGTATAGGTATAAAGCACGCCTAGTGGAAAAAGGTTTCAAGTAGAGATTTGTCATAGATTATGAAGATACCTTCATTCCCATTGTCAAGGAATCTACCATCATACTTGTGTTGGCAGTGGCTATCTCTAGAGGCTGGAGTCTTCAACAGCTAGATGTCAAAAACACGTTTTTGCATGGCGTTCTGGAAGAGGAAGTATACATGAGACAACCTTCAGGTTTTGAAAATCCACAGACTCCTCATTTTATATACAAGCTTGATAAGGCTCTTTATGATCTGAAACAGGCTCCACGTGCATGGTACTCTCGATTTAGTACAAAGTTGCAAGCACTTGGTTTTATGCCATCAAAAGTAGACACTTCACTTTTTCTATACAGTAAAGCTGATATTGTAATGTTTGTTCTCATTGATGTTGATGACATCATAGTCACCACTTCCTCAGACCAAGCCATTCAAGCTTTACTGTAAGATCTAAATGATGGTTTTTCTCTCAAGGATCTGGGCGACATTCACTTCTTTCTAGGTATTGAGGTGAGAAAGACTTCTAATGTTCTATTGTTGACTCAGGAAAAATATGCTATAGATTTGCTTGCTAAAGTTGGAATCAAATTGTGTACAACCTATCCTACACCATTATCTTCTACTAAGAAACCGTCTTAACTGAGGGGTCTCCTCTTTGTCCTGATGATAGTACACAGTACAAGAGTATTGTGGGTGCCTTGTAGTATTTGACATTGACACAACCTGATATATCCTTCTCAGTAAATAAGGTTTGTTAATATTTGCATGCTCCCACTACTTCACATTGGACAACTGCAAAAAGGATCTTGAGATGTGCAAATAAGATCTTCCTCTAGTTTGCTCGGTGCTTTTTCAGATGCAGATTGGGCAGGTTGTCTTGATGACAGAAGATCTACGGGAGGTTTTGCTATATTTTTTGGGACCAAACTTGATTTCCTGGAGTGCACGCAAACAAGCTGCAGTACCAAGATCAAGTACTGAAGCAGAATATAAGGCTTTAGCTAATGCTAAAGCTGAACTGATATGGGTTAAGGCTCTTCTCGGTGAACTTGGTGTTTCACGAAGGTAAGAGCATGTTTGTGGTGTGATAATCTAGGTGCTACATATTTATCAGCAAATCCTATCTTTCATGCAAGAACCAAACATATTGAGATAGATTATTATTTTATTCATGAAAGAGTTGCAAATAAATTTTTGGATGTCAAGTTTATATCCAGCAAAGATCAAGTTGCAGATGGATTTACAAAGGCCTTGGCAGTCAAACAACTAAATGAATTTAGGCGTAATCTCAACTTGTGATTAAGGAGGACTGTTATGCATTGTATTTATCTTTTCCTGTGCTATATCAACACGCAGTCGAGGCCCGAGAGGGTACGCTCATTCACCCATGCCAAACTCCATGATAGTTGATACAACCGAGCTCTCAGCACAAGCGGAGCACATGGCGGCGGCTGGCTTGTTTCTCGCGGTTGCAAAGGGAGCCGGGGGCTTTGCCGTCGGCATAGGCCCCAACGCCCTCTAATGGACGGCTCATTACTTTATTTTGCCGAGGGTTGCGGGTCACCGATGGTCAAGGTAAACCCTCCACATTCATATGTATGCTGATGGCTAGGTGCTGGTTTTTACCGAAGGATGAACACCGTGGGCAACTGTTGGCATACCTAGTTGCCGACGGCTTGGAGCCAGACCGTCAGTAATAGACGTGTTTCCTGTAGTGATGCTATTAAGGAGAACGAAGAATCTTCTCTTGCCTGTACCGGTGATATTATCATCTTATGTGGAAAACAATGTACCCGTGCTGGAGAGATTGGTATCAACAAAAAGCATAGAGGACATGTGTAGCCAGAGAGCACTCTTGGTAGAATTCTTGTTTTCAGGCGCCCACGATGAGGCTTGTCCCCGATAGTCTGATAGATGCCGGCCACCGGTTCCTGACCGGAAAGATCACGGCTGCGAGCCGACACTAGGGCGCTGATGCCGGAGTCAGTCGGGAGTACTGCTGCACTACTGCTCAGGACTTGGGAGCAGGCGATTGGTATGGTGGCAATGACAATATATTAAGGACTGTGCTACCCGACAGACGCCCTGAAATAGCGCGATTCTGGCGGGCGTTTCTGACCCGCGATCCCGCGTTCCGACCGTGATCCCGTGTCGCCGCGCCGTGCCCCTTCCCACCCCGGACGCGTGACCAGGTCCAAAAAGGGGAAGCCAGCTTTTCCCCAAAAAACTGGGACCATCTTCCTCTCCAAGCAAAAACCCAAACCCGAAACTGAAATCCCCCAAGATCTAGCGCTATCCCCCTCCCCTGATTCCGCACCTGTCCATGTCACCTTCATCCTCTAGCCAAGATCACCATTGAAGCTAACCTTGATGTACAGCGCCCTGCTCCTGAAAAGTAAAATCAGGAACACACAGCAAAAATAGCAGGTACTTCTCAAATCCAGGAAAAACCTTCAATTCACCATGATTTTGGTAGCAAATTCTCTATATGGTTCTCAAGATGACAATATACTGCTGCACAACATGAATCTAAACAAAAACACGGTATCTACAACTAATTTACTCCTCAATTTTGCATCTAAGATATGTCCAATCTTGTTCAAACTATAAGAAATCAATCATCAGTTATAGTATATGTTGATCCCTGCATTACAAACAACTAATTTAGGATAACTAACAACTAAATAGACATGACATCCTATTATTGCTTCATCCTAGATTCTGACATGATGAATATTTTGGTTGGACAACTGTGAAACCATAGATATTTACCTTAATGCGGAACCGGATCAAGAAATAGATAAAGAGGAGCATGCTGATGTTTCACACACAAATGCTATTGTGCAAGTTATGAATGAAGGTATGATGATTATATGCAATCAACTTATCCAGCAGTATTTAAACAGAAGTTATCCAGGCATACCAGTACAAGTTATCCACTAACTAATAATATAGTTATCCAGGCATATCAGAACAAGTTATCCACTAGCTAAAACTATAGTTATCCATGCATATCAGTACAAAGTTATCCAATAGCTAAACTACAGTTATCCATGCATGTGAGTACACGTTATATACTAGATAGAACTACAATTATTCAAGCTTATATGTATAACTTATCTATGCATATGAGTACAAGTTATCCATTAGCTAAAACTACAGTTATCCATGCTTATTAGTAGGAGTTATCCAGTCACATGAGTACAACTTATCCACAAGTTTTCAAATTAGTTATCCCTGTGATATTACTCAAGTTATCAACCATTTAATTCAGCAATTATCCAGGCACGTAGGTGCAAGTTATCCACATAGCTAGCACTATAGTTACCCATGCTACATGTAGAATTTACCAACAATATAAACACTACAAATTATACATAAGTGTTATGTGTGACTAAACATTGGAAATACAGTCGTTATGTTTACGATAACTTGCTAGTTTAAAAAGTTACCCACCTATTAGAACTGCTGTTATCCATGACTTTTTATTATATTTACCCATTCCTGCAAAAAAAATATAGAATAACTAATCCATCATTTTATACATCAGTTATCCATGAATATAAATACAAATTATCACCCATTTTATTAAGCAGTTATCCAGGCAGATAGATTCAAGTTATCCACATAACTAGCACTATAGTTACCAAAGCTTTTATGTAGACTTTAACACAAATATCAACACTACATTTTATACAAAAGTGTTGTGTGTGACTTTCCATTCAAAGACAACCAACATATCTACGAAATAAATACATGCTATCCTAAAAGGTTACCCGCTAGATAGGGATAAGTTACCAATGAATTTTATCTTCCGTTATCCATGACTTTTCATTGTGGTTACCCATTCCTACAAAAAACAGAAATGATAACTTGTGTTTACTTGAATAACAGGTGATGCCCAAACTTAAGAACATAGTGACAATGACTGCATGTATACTATAGTTGAACAAGCTGCACAAGAAACAACCACGGGTGGCACAATCGAAGAAACAACAGTACACACGACAGATTCAAATGGGGATGGGGAGAATAATGCACACAATGATGCCAAAGATGAAGTACATTCTACACCACAACCACCAAAAGATGGAATGCGCTTTGACAGTTTTGAATCAGCTAGAGAACACTACAGGGCATATTCACAGAGGAAGGGTTTCAGAATAAGGATAGATTGGTCAATAAAAGACGTAAGAAATGAGCTAAACAAGGCGTATCTCGTGTGCACAAAAGCTGGTAAACCTCACGAAGAAAAGGAAGACACACATAACCCAAAATCTTGTGTCAAGAAAAGGAAAAAAATATACATCCAAGGACTGGGTGCACAACACACTTATATGTCAAGAGGAAGGATGCATGGTGGTATGTTCAGCATTCATCGGATGAACATAACCATCCCCTAAGAATAAAACCTTCATTAACAAGGTTCTTGCGTTCGCACCAGAACATACCAACAGAAGAAAAGGTGTTCTTGTGGATGCTCCATGCATGCAACATCGAAACATCCGGCAGATGCAGCTGATGGCAAGTTTCTATGGCAGTCTGAATGATGTGCCATACATAGAAAAGGGCGTGGAGAACCTAAGGACTTCTTTTAGCAGTGAAAACAATCACCACGACATGCAAAACACCTTGGCATACTTCGAAAACATGAAGGCAGAAGATCCATATTTCTTCTACAAATTTACACTTGATGAAGAGGACAAGGTTGAGAACCTGTTTTGGGTTGACGGGGCATCACGAAGAGCATACAAGTCTGGATACAATGATTGCATATCATTCGACACTACCTACCTAACGAACCGGTATAAACGACCATGCACTCCATTTATTGGGATAAATAACCATGGACTATCAGTTCAGTTTGGATGTGGGTTCGTGCGTCGAGAGCTAAAGGACAACTTTGTGTGGTTCTTTCAAATGTTCAAACTGGCAATGGACGGCTTAGCACCAAAAAGTATAATAACAAATCAAGATGCTGCCATGCGTGGTGATACAAGTGTTGTTTTCCTAGATGCAACTCACAGGAATTGCAGATGGCATGTCATCAAAATGCAATGAGAAAATAGGGACATTCATGGCCAACCATCTAGAGTTGCTCGACGCTTTCAATGCATGTGTGAACAACAGCTTGTCACCGGAGGAATTTGAGGAGGCTTGGATGCATATTATAAATACTCATAATTTCCATGACAATGTGGATCTGTTTTCACTATGGGAACAAAGAAAAGTTTGGGTACTAGCATACTTTATGCACGCCTTTTTCCCATTCCTTCAGACAATAGCAAGAAGCGAAGGGTTCAACGCAGTCCTCAAGCGTTATGTCAAACCAAGCAACTCCATTTATGAGTTTGTACAACAGTACATGTCAGTACAAGAAAAGATTTACAGTGCTGAGCTAAAGGCAGAGTGTGATATAGCTTTGACAGACCAGGAGTGGTGGTGTGGAAGTATAATGGAGCGACAAATGGCAAAGGCATACACGAGAAATTTCTTCTTCAGGTTTTAGAGTGAGATGTGAAAGAGCATGTCATACCAATACGATCACCTCAATGGCTACCAGTTTGAACTAAGCATAACGGGGATTCCAGTCCCACACTATGGCTACAAGGTATTTGCAAACTGGAAAGAAGGAACATATGAATGAAACTGCTGCAAATTTGATCGTGACGGTATGCTGTGCTACCACATTATAAAAGTGATGACGCATATAAAAGTCCATCAAATCCCAGATAGGTACATCCTAAAAAGGTGGACATTGGACGCGGAAACTATCCTAGCTGAAACAAATGACAAACATAAACAAGGAAAGAAAGAGATGCCTAAAGACTCAAGAAATATGATGGTGTTTGCATCGTACAGACAAGAGTTTGCCAGAGCTGCAAAGATAGGAGTAAAGACATATGATGAAAGAAAATTCATCAGGAAACACTTGAAGGAACAAGAGCTAGATGTGATAGCAAGAAGAGAAGAGAGGAAGGCAAGAGAGGCTGAAAATGAAGCAATTACTATGGCATTGTCTAGTGCTCCTAACGACGCAAGCGTGACACCTCCGACAACTGCTCCACCAAACAAGGAACAGTCAACAAGCCTCTATGCAGCAGTTCAAACAACAAGCACATCGGGATCTCACATGTCATCGATAAAGCACATAAAGAACCCGGAGAAGTCAGTAACAAAAGGACGACCACGACAGATAGAAAACAAAAATCTACTATACCTTGCTACAAAGAAATCAAAGAAATGCAGCCACTGCGGTGCCGAAAGTCACACAATAAAGAAATTCCAAGAAAAGTTGAAGCTGCTAGGATACCAAATCTAGACAAACCGTGCAAAAAAATATATGTATTAGAATGTTTATGTAACACAATATGCCAATGATATCTTTGTTGTTTCTATGTATGATAGTTCATGTTATACATTTAATGGTTTCAAGTTATCCATGCATATGAATACAAGTTATCCCCCAGCTAACACATCAGTTATCCGTGCATACGAGTACAGGTTATCCATACATAGAAGTTAACCAACAAAGCATTACTAGACTATTTAAAACAGAAGTTATCCAGACATATGACTGCAAGTTGTCAACCAACAAACACAACAATTATCCATGCATACCAGTATAATTTATCCAGTAGCTAAGAACTATAGTTATCCATGCTTATATATACAAATTAACCCACAAAATCATCAATAAAAAAAATTATCAAATAGAATTCAGTGTGCCTAACAAACTACAAATAAAAAACATGTATACGATGGGTAACTTATATATAATAGTGTGGATAACTTATAGAAATATGACTGGATAACAAACATGTAAGGTTGTGGATAAATTAGGAAAAATATCTAAGAACTTATTGTCTTCCAAAAGTGACCTCCAGTTATAAAGTACATTACGAGGGTGGTTCAACCAAAAAAGAAGTCATCTTTTTTCTTAATTCCCGGCATCATATCTTGACAAATACAAGGCACAACGCTTCCATTCCACAATTCAGTCTTGAGCATGAAGAACCCAATCAGTGCTGAAAAACAAAAAATAGAGAATAAACAATATAATATCAATGATTATACAAAACCAAATATAATTACATGCGTACAAAACAAACTAATAACTATACAAGAATAGAAAACAATGATGCCACGATATGAATAACACTAATCTGCCAACTTTCTTTGAAACAGGGACATGCATCAACTCAAAATCTTCAATCTGTCTTCTAGAATCAGAATAATTGACGATGTACATTCTCTTTATTGCTTCCATTAGCTTGGTCGCATGTTTAATCATTTCTACATTAGCTTCACCACGGAGCGAGTCAAGAATCTCAAACCTTTTGGCAGGCATGTTAACAAAGAGCATGTACCAATGGCCCATAGGATCCTTTTTAGTCCCAAGATCCTAAAGGACAACAAAGCAAAGCTACAGAAAAAAATGAACATAAAATAAGTAGGGGCACGTGCAGGAAAAATAGTGGTTACCCAAGCAGAAATGAAAGAGTTGTCAACACAAATTAGCAATGGTTACCATACATTATGATCTGACTTATCAATTGCATACAACAAATTAAAAACAAAATAAACAATCAAATTAGACCGCATACCATATGTTTGTGGCTGAGTTTGTAGTTGTCATCTCTTCTGAACAACCTCCGAACAAGAGTGGCGGTGAATCTTCCCTCTAGCAGATATTTAGTCACGATATAAGGAAATATAATTTTGTTGGATGGACAATTATCTAGCATTGCGGAAATAGCAAGATCACACATATTGTTTGAAAGCTCACCATATGGCATCATACTTCCAGCAAAATCACTAGTTGTCACCCACATTGGGTCAATGTTACAAATCGGTGTGCTACAAAAACATAAAGCATATGTAATGATTAGAATAAAAGTTATCAACTATGAAAACTATAAGTTATCAGCAACAAGCAGTACAAGTGATCCACCAGTAGTAATACAAGTTATCAAACAAGTAACAAAAAAAAGGTTCAAGTTATCCACTATAAAAACTAAGAGTTATTCACTAAAAATAGTACAAGTGACTCACCAGGATTAGTACACCTTATCATCCAGATACCAAAAAGGTCAAGTTATCAACCATTAACAGTAAAACTAACCCACTACGAAAACAATAAGTTATCAGCAATAAAACATATGTAATGATTAGAATACAAGTTATCCACTATGAAAACAATAAGTTATCAGCAATAAAACATATGTAATGATTAGAATACAAGTTATCCACTATGAAAACAATAAGTTATCAGCAATAAAATAGTACAAGTGATCCACCAGTAGTAATAAAAGTTATCAAACAAGTACCAAAAAAGGTTTAAGTTATCCACTATAAAAACTAAGAGTTATCCACTATAAATAGTACAAGTGACCCACCAGAATTACTACAGCTTATCAACTAGGTACCATAAAAGGTCAAGTTATCAACCATAAAACAATAAAAGTGACCAATGATAAAGTACAAAAAGTTACCAACAAAGAATAATAAAGGATAAAAGATTGTAAAAAACAACATGCGCATACTTCCTAATCTTCGACTTATTCTCTTTATGCGTGTGTATGATAATCTTCTTATACAATGCATCTTCTTCTGTAAGAGGGAGAAGAGACTTGGAAGGATGAATAAGTCTAACAGTGCGCAGCCGCGTCGCAGGTGTAACACTGCCAGCGACAACAACTGGAAGAGCAGAACTAATACCAGGAGTTGAATAATCAAGAACAACTACAACAACAAAATTACACATAAAACTAACCATTCAAAATACAAAAAGAAGAACTAAACAATTTTGTTTCAATACCTGTAATGGAATAACTAGTCTGGTTCGACTGTTTGGTATCTTTCGTAAAGCTCCGAACAGCTTGATAACCAATCTTTTCAACCAACATATCATCAAGAGAAATAACTACATTTTCATCATTTACCAACTTTTTGTGCTTACAATCAACTGTTTGTTGATACACTACAAAAGATTAAAGAAAGGACAAAAGGAAATGTCCAAATGAAAAAGGATAGAAATGGCGGACCCCATGTGGAAAAAACACCACATGTTTATCACCATAAGAAAAAATTGAATAACATGAACATATATTAAACAATAAGGGTAGTTTAATTACATCACACAAACATAGAGTCATATAAATTACACCACAAATTGTTCCATGAAGGACATATCACAAAATAAAAGTTCCCATAAACTGCAACCTAATTTTAACTACGGCTACCATAAAACAGAACCTCCATCAAAGATAGCCCAACCGACATGAAACCCAAGCCCCAAACATCCATCGCAACGACAATCTTCAAGTTTGTCATCCAAGGAATAATTAACTAGATCCATCATCCGCACCCTCATTTTTATCACCACCCGTTTTTGGTAAGTTCAATAAGTTAACAGCTGCATAGAGTATGTCCCAAAAAGAAAAACAAGAAGAAAAAGGGACCAAACATTTTTTTTGTTAATGTCATATAATCTGCTACATGTTGCCTACAAATAAAACATGTTAATCCATATTTCATGAAAACTAAACATACGACTATAATTATACATCTATCATGGAGGTTATTTTTTTCTAAAATTGCATGAAGTTTAAAACACATAGAAAAACTTGATATTAACTAAACTAGTAGTTACCAATGAATATATGTACAGTAATCCACCACTTAGAGCTACAGTTACCAACTCATATAAAAACAAGTTACCCAACACATATCCCAACATTTACCAAAGCATATATTTATGAAAAAAATTAAAACAGGACATTTGCATACAAAACTGTGTAGGTTACCAACGTAATTAAGTTAAAGTTATCAGCATGAATATATGAAAGTGATCCAGGGCATATATATAAAGTTATCAAGACAAATAAAAAATGCACAATCATGATAAAAACCCATGATCCACTATGAAATAAAACATCATTAATAGAATATAATTTTACATTACAAAAAACAAGCATATAAGACAAGCATATGATGAAGTTAGAAGCATATAGGACATATGAAGCAAAATGGAGGTGTGTACCAGTGCTAGGAGAAGGTGCCCAAGATAAAGGAATAACATATTCTGCTTCAAAAACATGGAATAAATCACCCGGAGCAACAAAAGTGTCACGAGATATATGCACAACATTAGGATCAGCTTATGCAACAATACGAAGATCAGGCTGAGCAGGAGCAATAGAAGCAGGCTCCACAAGGGCACCAACAGTAGGAGCAGGCTACACAGGGGCACCAGCAGTAGGAGAAACAGGAGGATCCGCAGCAGGCGGATGCGCCAACATCACAAGATGAGGAAAAACTTGTAATGGTATGTCAGCAGCAAGACTCAACTTTCCATCATGAGCAACCAATTTTGCTTTCTTGATAACGGTGACTTCAGCTTTAGAACTTCTAGCTCCACCAACATGTCCACTAACAAGTGGTGAAGGACCAGCAGATGAATCGGACACACGGGACTGCTTGCTAGTAGGGGGCTCGAAAAGATTCGACGCAGGAACCAAAGGAGCAGATAAAACAGGTTGTACATCTCCCTGGGTACTATCATCCAAGCTAGAAGGCTCATTTTCACTCCCACCCTGAGTTGATGGATCTCCAAGTGAGCAGACAGCGGGACTTGCATGCACATCAACAGAAGTAGCAGCTGCTGCAAGGTTGGTGAATAACGATAACGCAGGAACAAGACAACGCCATCATGACAAACATAACCACATGTCTGAACATTGGCATCAACATGGGGAGCATATGTGGTGTCATCAGCAACTTCTGTGATGTTGTCCGTCTGGTTTGCTGTGGCATTTACCACGCTGTTGCTAACAGGCTGATCACTGGTTTGCTTAATCAATGGAACTCCTAAATCTGGTTGAGCTACACTCATTGTCACATCGACATATAATCCTACTATAGCTGCTGCAGGTGCGCTCGTCACAGACAGATCTTCAATAGCAACAGCCTTGGCACTTGTTTCTCCACCAGATATAACAGCTTCAAGATTCTCAGCAGGTGCATCAACAACATCAAGATTTGCATCATCATTTGCAGGTCCATTAACATGAGTAGGTGAAGGAATTGGAGAGGATCCACCAATATCTATAACAGATGTGCCTCCATCTGTAGAACGCTATTTTGCCAACCGTGGTGAAGACCTTGTAGCTACAATAGATGTCTTCTTCGATGATTTTTTGCTGTAATAAATAATTAACGCCAATTATTATATGAGGTTGAACAAACAAAAATCCAAATAAAACACATACATTGCACTAACTATAGCTATAAAAAGTCTTAAGAACTGCAGTGACCAACACTAACATAGATAAGTTATCCAGGTATAAGTGCACAACTTATCCATAACACTTAATAAAAGTTATCCCTCCACAAAAATGTAAATAGTTACACATATACAAATGTACATAAAAAACAGAGAGGTTACCCACATGAATATAAATAAGTTATCATGTGAAAAATGCTACAGTTATCAACACAAAGATAGTAAATTTATCCAGTGATTAATAAAAAAATACAGAAAATGATTGAGACTATATTATGCTCACTCATACCTCCCAGAAATAGCAGACCACATTATGATAGGAACTCCTGAATCTGGTTGAGCTACATTCTTTGTCAAATTGATAGATAATCCTACTACAGCTGTAGTAGGTGTGCTCGTCACAGACAGATCTTCAATAGCAACAGCTTTGGAAGTTGTTTCTCAACAAGATATAACAACTTCAATATTTTCAGCAGGTGCATCCATGACATCAGGATTTGGATCATCATTAGCAGGTTCTTCAACATGAGTAGGTGAAGGAATTGGAGAGGATCCACCAATATCTACAACAGATGTGCCTCCATCTGCAGAATGATGTTTTGCCAACCGTGGTAAAGACCTATTAGCTACAATAGATGTCTTCTTCGATGATTTTTTGCTGTAATAAATAATTAACACCAATTATTATATGAGGTTGAACAAACAAAAATGCAAATAAAACACATACATTAAACTAACTATAGCTATAAAAAGTCGTAAAAACTGCAGTGACCAACACTGACATAGATAAGTTATCCAGGTATAAGTGCACAACTTATTAATAACACTTAATAAAAGTTATCCATCCACAAAAAAGTAAACGGTTACCCATATACAATCGTAGATGATAATAAATGTGTTTGCAAAAGTAATTACAAAATTTTAAACATAAAATTACAACATAATACACAAAATAGGATATGGACATCACATAAACAATCTGATACAAGGATAAACAAAATCTATATGATAAAAAACAGAAAGGTTACCCACATGAACATAACTAAGTTATCATGTAAAAAATACTACAGTTATCAACAATAAGATAGTAAAGTTATCTAGTGATTAACAAAAAAATACAAAAAATGAATGAGATAATATAATATACTCGCTCATACCTCCTAGCAATAGCAGACCACATCATGACAGGAGTAATGCCAATCTGCTTGCACACAAGAGACTTGATTTCATTATCAACCTCCTCGAATGTACCTGACTTCTTCTTCCTAGACCTTTCATACACACGCAGGGGGGTTTGCTGTTGTCTAGCCACAACAGTGGAAACAGGAGCGTCAGTCACCCGGTTAACATGTGAGACAGGACCTGCAACAGCTGACCTATCTTCCGGTGCTGACATATAAGGAGAGGCATGTGCTCTTGGTGCTAGACTGTTATTCTGATTTTCAGCAGAATCCAGGAAAGTCAAGGATAGATCGATAGTAGAAGAACCACCCACACGATCACCTACAACACCCTTCCCCTTTCTGTCTGCAGGGACATACCATTCAGCATCGTCATCTACACTGCTATCTGATTGGGGCAAAAGGGTGTCATCATCATTATCAGAGCTGTTGCTATCTGCATCCAGCAGAATTGTATCATTCGAAGGAAGAACGGGAGACAATACTACATTACTGCATGGAACATTCCTTCCACGAGTGCTAGCTCGAGTCACCCTAGCACCACGAACAACACTTGAGCTAGCACCACGACGAACACTTGATCTAGCTCCACCCGTGAAGATTCCTCTCATAGGTTGCATATCAAGATGTCCACCAAATTGGTCAGTAAATTGTTTTGCTATTTCACCACCAGCATTACCTTGCATCGCTGTCAAACCTTGCACAAGGGTACTCATTAACCCAAAAAACCAGATGCAAAACTGCCAACCAGATTAGCTATCACTGCTTTTTGCTGCACAAAGAAAAAGAAAAGAAACAACACGAACATTAATAAAATATAAAGAACACAAAGTAACAAGACCAAAAAAGATAAGTACATTATCAACATACTAAAAATTACCTCATTTGAACAACCAGGGTGTGCACAAGTGTCAAACCATTTGTTGAACCCTTGGACACCACCAAAAAGTCCAAAGTTTATGCCATACTAAGGTTTCAACTGCACGATCAAAAAAATACAGAATTATCAAATGTGATCAACCAATTTTCTACATATTACCCACATTGTGACCTACATGTTACCACCCACTAAACACATAAGTTACCCACTGTTTATGCTGAATGTGATCAAGCAGTTTTATAAAAAGTTACCAACCCTTAAACAAAAAAGTTATCCACGAGAAAAAAAAACATATGTTACAAAAATGTATAACCTACCTCTAGCTTTCCATATCCCTTTCCATCATTTTGCAGATCAGCCTTCAACACTTGATCAATTAGTTCTCTTGACCATATGTTCACAGCATACCACCCTTCTGGCAAATCAATATCCAAACCGCTAACATCAAGTGAGTCAACATAAAGCAGCTTCAAAAAAACCAGAAAAGAATACAATCAATACACAAACTAAAAATACAACAAATTTGAATATAGAAGGTAATATTCAAACAATTTAAAAACAGGAATATGTACCTGCAAGATAAAAAGGCAAGCCTGCGTATGAGTACTCTTAGAAAGCTCCTCGTGCAGCTGGTCAGCGACAAATTTGCACCATTGGAACTTGGACACATTTCTAATGTTGTGCTGAAATTAAATAATGGAAAGAAGCTATCAACATAACATCAAAACTTACACATATGTTACACACTACCACAACCCAAATAGAAAGATGTTACCACCCCTATAACACATTGATTATCATCACAGCAAACATAAAGTTATCAACATCATAACATATAAATTACCACCCAAGATAGATATTAAAAAGAACAGACATGAGAAGGGAAACTAACCATGATAGGGTAACACTTAGGGCAAACATGGTTCCGGATCGTTGGTGACAGAAGTGTCGACACAATGTACATGACATATGTTTGCTTGAACTCATCATCATCTGAACTCATATCCTTCAATATTTCAAAAACCCAAGTTCTCAAAGGGGTGCCGCCATCATCAGGAAAAAGAACAGGGGCAAGGACACCCTGAATTTCTGGACCAAAATAATATGGGATCGGCTCTTCCCCAAGCGGCAACCCAAAACATCTGAATATAGAATCCTCATTAAGAGGTATCCTTCCTCGACCCGGCACAACAAATTCACTTGTGTGCTTGTCATATAAACTAGCAAACCAGGTCATAACTGCGTCGTGCAGTGATGAACACTTGATATCTAGCAAACTATCAAGCTCCATTGATTTAATTGCTGTCTTCTGTCCGTCTAATAAAAAATCCAGTAAACTGGTCACAGCACAAGGAGATGTCCTGTTACGTTTACGAGCAGGCTGTTTTTCATCATCAACAACATCAGCAGTAGCCTTCCGTTTTCTCGGCATCGTGGCCACGCACTACAAATAATTAAAAAAATGAAAACATAAATACAAAACTCAACCACAAAAAACACAATGGTACACACAAACTCATAGTAAATAAGAAAACAACACCAAAAATTAACATAGAGATGAAATAATGTTAAAATACCATACAAAATAAGAAACACAAAAAGATACATATAATGTTATCTAGCCATCAGTACATAAGTTACACATGATCATAAACTAATGTTATCATATAAGAAGCTGAAAACTTATCTACAGGGATAAACAAAAAGTTAATAACTACACCACCAACAAAATGTTACCCATGATCATATAACAATCTTATCATGCATTTTGCTCGAAAGTTACCAACACATATAAGTAAAAGTTATGGATTACACTACCAAAATCATTACAATGGTACCAATAGGGGATATTCTAAATTATGCACATGAATTTGTTATGTGCACCCCAGGTAATCTAATGTTATCATGCCAACAGAACATAAGTTATCCATGCCAGTGTATATATATTATCATGCACTTTGCTTAAAAGTTACCAACGGAACATAAACATAAAGTTAGCAGATACATGGCTAGTGCTGTTGTTATCAAGGGATCCTCTCCAATGTTACCCATGGATAGTGCTATTGTTATCAAGAAATCCTAATTTCAAAAGCCTAAAACATCCAGAGCAGTGCATCATGATTTATATATGATTTGTTATGGGCACCCCAGCTAGTATAATGTTATCATGCCATCAGTACACAAATTACCCATACCATCAGACATATGTTAAAATGCACTTTCCTCAAATGTTACAAACAAATCATAAACAAAAATTAACAGATACATGGTTAGTACTGTTGATATGGACACCCTAGATAAACTAATGTTATCATGCCATCAGTACACAAGTTACCCATACCATTACACATATGTTATCATGTCCTTTGCTCAAAAGTTACCAACAGATCATAAACAAAAGTTAGCACATACATGGCTAGTACCGTTGTTATCAAGGGATCCTCTCCAATGTTACCAATGAATATATCTGTTGTTATCAGGGAATCCTGTGCAATGTTATACATGACTAGTGCTATTGATATCAAGGAATCCTATACAAATCTAACCCACTTCAAATAGAAAGTATTATAGATCAAATAACAGGAGGCATCACGGGGAGATTAGTGATTAGATCATGGGGGAAACGACCCACATGGATACATCATAACTACATCACATGCAGTAGATCTGGTTAGGGGACAATACTAAAAACTATAGGACCAAACGGAATAAGGGGGCAGTACACAAACCATTTCAAAAACGGGGGGCTCAAGCATGAAGGAGCGCGGCGAAATCAGGGGCAAATCACACGCATTACAACTTCCAAGCAACCCTAAACTATAGGATCAACCGGAATCAACTCCGACGATTAAACCGACGGAAATGGAACCACCGGAAACAGAGTAGGAGAGAGGAGAAGGGTCGGAGCGGTCGTGGAGAGAAATCGGAGGAGGAACGGACCTGCGAGCGCACCTGGAAGGAGTCGACGCGTCGGCGGCAGCAGGGGCAAACTGATTCGAAGCGAATCGGACGGGAACTGCCGGAAAAGAAGGGGATGAAGCAGCGCAGCACGCGAAACGGTCGGGAGAAGTGGGCGGGATGGGAGACGATGACGAGTGGGGCCCACGTGAAGGCGATGAAAGGATCAGGTGTGCGCGCATTAAACCGCCACCCAACGTGCGGGTTTGTCCGCCTCCCTTCGATGCGAATCCAACGATCGAGGTGAGCCCGCCGCGATTTGCCAAACACCGACCGGTGTGAAGCTAGAAATTCCGTATATTAAGCCAGGATCGTGCGATATATAGGAGCATGGGGGTGTTCCTTGCCCGCCTAGGAAATGCAACACCGCCGGCCAGCCCAGCCCAGCAGGTGAAATATGTTATACGGATCGGAAACATCCCTCCTGGCTCCAGCGTTGGGTTGGTTCACGTTCACCCCACCCATGTGCGTTTCGCTCCCAGGGTGTAGGGGTCGGATGAACCTACCTGCCGCCTGCGCTCGCCGAGACGACGAAGCTGGGCAGGAGGGGCTCACCTCGCCTGTCCCAGCTGATCCCGGCCGGAAAGCGCCAGAAATCCTCTTTTCCGGCCATGATCAGCCCTGCCGCCAAACGCACGCGTAACCGACGCAACTTGCGTCTTGCGTGCCGCGGTGCCACTGCACGTTGTTTGTGAGCCACTAGCTATCGTCTTGTGAGTTTGTCAAGCTCTTCCGATCCGGACGCAAAGTTTTGCGGTCTGGATTGTAGTACTAGCTAGAAGACCACTGTTTGTGTATTCTAGTGTGCTCAAGTGGCGAGAACGGTGCCATTATTTGGCCTCAAGTTCAATCCCTTAAGTTGCCACTGGCTGTACTGATTAAGATTCCACGATTTAGATATTATGAGAAGAATCGTTCCTGTTATGATTGATCTCCCATGCGTGCGGAAGGGGGACAAAAATTAGCATCATCATCACTGGAAGTTGTTTTTCTGCACACGTGCGCCGCCACGAGCTGGAGCTTGTTTTCAGAAGTGGAGTGAGCATTGCGCGACGCTACCTCCACACTTATCCAGGTCATCAGTGCGTGTGGGCTTGTCAATTAATCAGGTTTCCAAAAGAGCCCTAGTTACGAACGATATATATACTAGCTGAAAATTCAGGAGAAGCTTGCTTGCTCTGCTAGTTTCCGTTACAAGATCTCTCTGTACAAAACTTGGAACTTAATTAGTTCCTACTTACTAGCTCCATTCCAAAGTATAAGATGTTTTCATATAGTCTACTTACCAAAATATTTTAATATTTTTTGACAAAGAAAATGTATTCGTATCGCGAAGATACCAATATGCGCACCTATGCACTAACAAAATATACCAAAAACATCGAGGATGCACACAACCAATAACAAAAAGAAGAAGAGAAATACCCCACCACGGTGATCAATCTCTCGCAGCAGCAGCAACCACACATAATGTTGGAAATATGCCTAGAGGCAATAATAGCTGTTATTATTCATATTTTCTTGTTCATGATTAATGTTTATCGTCCATGCTATAACTATATGTATTATGTATTATAAACTAAATACACGTGTGGATAAGTAAACAACACAGGGTCCCTAGTGAGCCTCTTCTCCTAGTTCGTTAGTCAAGCGATGGTTAAGCTTTTCTGACCATGGATAAGACTGTCACTTGATAATGGGAATGATGTGATGGATAGACCCAATAATAAGAATACTTTCTGATCGCATCGTTTAGTTTGATTACAATTGTTTTATGTATATGTCAACTATTGTTTACCCAGACCATGAGATCATGTTACTCTCTGGTATCGAAGAAATGCTCGGTGGACATCAAACATCACTTCGTAACTCGGTGATTATAACTATGGCTTTCAGGTATCTCCAATGGTGTCTGTTGGTTTGCATGGATCAAGACTGAGATTCGTTCCTCCGTGTGACAGAGAGTGAGATATCTCTAGGACCTCCCGGTAGTATAGCATCCAAGAGCTAAATGACTAATGTGTTTGGTTAGTTACAGGAATCCTATACCATGGTACGAGTAAAGACAAAAGGAATCGTATACTAGATTAATTGAATATTTGACATTGTGGTTCAACCGAAAAGAACTTCGTTGAATTTGTACAAACCACTATGGACATCCCGGTCCTGCTAATGGTTATTGATCAGAGAGGTGTCTCGATCATGTCTGCATGTTCGTGAACCCGTTGGGTCACACACTTAACGCTCGTTCTAGAAGGTTCCCGGAGGGTCCACATGTGGATACACCTACGAGGTGGGGTCACATGGGCCTGAGTGGGCCAAGGAGCCATAGCCACCTAGGCCCATGCGGCCTAGGGTTTGGCCAAACCCTAGATGAGGGAGGGTGAGTTGGAAGGAGGAGGTTTCCCTCTCCCCCCTTGGCCTTCGTCAACCCTAGGGCTTGGGGAAGGGGCCAAGCCTCGCCTCCCCATGCCTATATAAGAGAGGGTAGGGGCATGGGCACCGAACCCATCTTGCTGGCCGCTGCCTCCCCTCTCTCCCAGATACTTCCCTCTCATCTCCGAGTTGGTGCATGACGTAGCCCTGCAGCAATTCTTCTCCAACATAGTAGTATTGTTGGAAACTCGAGGAGATCTATCTCTCTTGCGGGACCAAGGAGGAGACGCCACCAAGCAAAATGTGTGGTTACCATGGAGGTGCCATCCGTTCGGTGCTAGGATCATGAAGGTCAAGATCTACATCGGTTTGAACTAACGCAAGCGAACGACTATACCACCCACGATCTATAGATCGTTAACCACTCATGTTCTTCGAGGGTAAGTAGATTAGATCTATCTACTAGTTGTTACTTGCATTTCCTAGGTTAAATCTTGTCGGGTTTCCTCTTGCTATTCTGTAGGAATTTTTTTGTTTTCATGCAACGAAACCATCACATAAACCACTACCATAGATAGCACCCAGAATAAAAATAGGTTCTCCAAAAGCGACACCCCAAGAAGGTTATAGTGCACAAGCGCTATTACCGCCCGATCAAAGATCTTAGATATTTACCTTGAAAAAATCTGAGTTCTCAAAACAATGACTTCAAGACAGGTGAATATCAGACCTTAGTTTTTGAAGGAATAAAGTGGTTATTATCTTATTCCATCTTTATGATAAATGTTTATTTTGCATGCCATAATTGTATTAATTGGAAACATTAATACATGTGTGTTTAATAAACAAAATACAAAGTTCTTAGTAATGCCTCTCATATAAACTAGCTCGTTGATTAACAAGATGATCAAGGTTTCCTGATCATGGACATTGGATGTTGTTAATAACGAGGTCACAACATTGGTGGAATGATGTGATGAACATTCATCCGAAGTATAGCATTACGATCAAAGTCATTATGTTTATATTGCTATAACATCATACGAAGTAATCTTAGTCCTTAGACCATGAGATCATGTTAATTGCTAACACCGGAAGAGTATCTTGATAACATCAAACGTCACACCGTAACAGGGTGACTATAAAGGTGGGTTCAGTGCTACAAAGGTGTTATGTTGAGGCTCATGGATCAAGAGTGAGATTTGTCCATCCCGATGACGGATAGATATACTCTGGGCCCTCTCGGTGATATCACATTAAGATAGCTTGCAAGCAAGTGATGAGATCACTAGAATGTTATATCACGGGAACAAGAAAAGAGTGCATGTCGGTAACAAGATCAAACTAGGTATTTAGATGCCAATGATCGAATCTCGGACATGTAATATATCGCGAGACAAAGGGATTTAGTTACTAGCGTTAAAGGTTCTCACGATCACAGAAGTCATCGTTGAATGTGTAGGAGTTAGTATGGATCTCCAGGTCCCGCTTCTAATTATTGATCTGAGAGGGGTCTCGATCATGTCTGCATTATTCGCGAACCGTAGGGTGACACACTTAAGGGATACCGACACCATTTGGAGCAAATATGTTTCAGATAAAGATTTAAGAAAGTGCTGGAATTATTTCAATAGACACCGAAACTGTTTCGGGTGAAATTGCTGAAATTGGTTCTACATGTAATATTGAAATGTTGCACGGGGTTTTATGTGAATATTTGTTAATTAAAGTAATTAACAAAATTCTGAATAAAATTAATAAAAGAGTTTTATTAAATGAGAGAGCATTAAATTTGGAGAAATTTAATGCATTTAAAGTGAGGACTTTAAAAGAGAATGTGAAGGGGCAAATTTATGTGGAGGGAGTTACCACCACATGAATGGGGGGGTGAAGGGACACCCTCCATGGGCACCGGCCATGGGAGGGGTACCCTCCCGTCCTCCTATAAAAGGCCCCCCTCTCACACCTTCATACTTACACTTCCTCGTGAAGGATCTCTCTCCCCCTCTAGTTATTCCCCATGGTCTCGGATTAGCGAGATACATATTCCCGGTGGCTTTATCTAGAAAGGAGTTGCTGCTTCCGCTGCTTTGCTGGAGCGAGGGACGGAAGTTGTCGGGGTACCGGACGTGTGTGCGATCACGGATGCACCGCTGCTTTGCGGTGCTGGACTTGGTGGTGCTGGACTTGCTGGAGCTGGATCTGATGGACGTGCTGGAGCCGGACCTGCTGGACTTCATCACGATCTTGAGATCGGCAAGTGTACGACTACATCATCCACGTGTTCCAACTCGTTAACAAAGCTTTGTTGTCTTCGAGGGTAAGTTCTCTATGGATGTATATCCACCCGTTGCTTGTATCTAGTAGATAGATCTTGGCGTATAGTTTCCATCGTAGGAATTTTTTTTGTTTTCTATGCTGCGAACCCAACAGTTTTTCACCTAAAAGTCAAGACTCTCTACTTGGGAGCACCACCAAGAATGAATTCCTCGGTGTTGTCGTTCCCAATTGATGCTGCTGCTACTGCAAGGCACCAAACTGGCACAACAAGTCATGTCCGGACAAATAGCATATGAAGCAGTCATGACCGGACATTGCTATGAGCTAGAACTAGGACATAGAGTACTACTGCTTGTGACTTGGGAGTAGGCGACTGGTACGCTGCTGCTACTGCAAGGCACCAAACTGGCGGTGTCGTACAACAAGTCATGTCCGGACAAATAGCATATGAAGCAGTCATGACCGGACATTGCTATGAGCTAGAACTAGGACATAGAGTACTACTGCTTGTGACTTGGGAGTAGGCGACTGGTACGGCGATATATTTTTGTCAGGATCCTACTCTGCCACCACCTCGATGGCCCGACAAGGAATAGAACAGCAGCAGACCGGCGCAGACACCAAAACTCCACCTTCGCGATGTAGGGGGAACTCGCCACAACGCTTCTCCTCCTCGCCGCCACGGCCGACCAGGGGAAGTACCACCGCGAGTCTCGCCACTCCGCGCCGCCTCTCCCCCTTGCCTCCACGGCCGGATAGGAGAGACCTCGCCACACGGTTCCCGTGCATCAGAAGACGGCCGACGACCACAATTTTATTGAAGGAAGCATTGTCCTTCTCCTCCGTCACCTGCTCCGGACTAGAGGAGCACCGGGCAAGTGGGGCTCACCCCGCTTGCGCTTGGATTCCGGTCGAAGCGCGCAAATATTGGTGTGTGTATTGCGGTAGCACTCTCATTGGCACGTAGTATGTGAGCCACTAGCTATCTTGTTGTGAGTTTGTCAAGCTCGATCCATGGGCTCTTCTGATTCAGACGTGGATGGTACCAGAAGAACACTTGTTCTACATATCCTAGTGTTCAAGTGGTGAGAACGGTGCTACATGGCCTCAAGTTTAATCCCTAAGATTGCCACTGGCTGTACAGATTAGGATTCCATGATCAAGCCAAGAACAATATTCCCTCATGATTGATCTGCCCACACGGACGACAGAATAGGATTATCATAGGATGTTCTTTCTACATACGATTCGCTGCCTCGGGGAGCAACTTGTTTTCAGCAGTGGAGTGAACATTGCGTGACGCTAGCTCCACTTGTAAAGGTCGGTTGGACTTGTCAGTTAGTTGCCAAAAGACTTGGATTCTGATGAATACTGAATGTCCTTTTAGGGCTGAATTTTGTGATGTGGCATGATAATAAACCTACGAGAGTTATGTCAGATTGGCGGTGTTCATCCTCAGAATCTTAGGGAGGACTCTGATGAGCAGGCGGATGAATGTGGCACAGTTGATGCACTGACTGCAGCAATAACACAGGTTAGAATATACTGGTTATGCATCTTCTAGCTGAAAAATCAGGAGAAAATCATTTGCGTTCGTTGAAAACTGGAAGTTAGATGAGAACCAAGCGCTGGCTTGGTGGCAAGACTAGCGAGTGCGTAGCCAGCCCATCCGGGTTCGAGTTCCCAGGGGGGGCGAATTAAACGGGGTGTTATCCGAACGCGTTTAATTCGCTGTTGGAGAGCGCGTTTGACCCGAGTCGCTCCTCCCTCGGGCGGCTTCGGAGGCTCCCTCCCTCCCTCCTCCCGATCCCGATCCTCCCGGCCGTCGCTGCTGCTGCCGGCTCCGGCGGCGGTGGCGGCGCCCATCTCGTCGGAACTGACGGTGGGAAGGGGAGGTGTCCCAGGCGGTGCCGCATGAGGGATGGTGGGGCGCCGGAGGTGGGCACTGGGCGGCGTGGCCGGGAGGCTAGGGCCTGAGGCCCTCCAGCGGAGAGGAGACGTGGAGGCGGCGATGCATCGCCCTGTAGCCATTCCGACGAGGAGGCGGCGGCGCGATCTGTGCCTGAATGACCAAGATTGGATCAGATCTGGTCAGATCTGGGTCGTTCGGTCCAGCGAGGGCTTCGGCCGTGGGTTCCGGCGGTACACGCCGGTGATTCTGCAGCCAAGTACTTGTTGGCCCCTCCTATGTTGCCCTCTCCTGCTGGGTGGTGGCTGGCGGCGTGGGGGCTGCGAGTCTTGCGAATAATGGCGGGCGGTCCTAGGGTTCCTTCTGCGACAAGACGAAGATCTGCTTGTTACTTGCTCTCGTTCATCTGATCTGGACCGGCGTGTTCCGGAAGGCTCCGCCGGCGAACTCCCATGGACGAATATGTCTGGAGATTGCTGGATCGGAAGGTATTCGGTCGTGCGCACCCATGTTTTTCTGGCCGTTTGGTTTCAGCGGGAGCGTTGCGAAGCTCTGCTATCTGTTACCATCATGCGTCATGTCTTCGACGATCCATGGTGAAGTAAGAGGCGGAGAATGTCAGGAAAGGAGGAAGATGAGGGCTGTGATGGTGGTTTGAGTCTTTGTGGCGTCGAGGAACTGGCTGCGTGATCTGTGACTCGCAGCAGCGACTGTTTGTGGGGGCGACAACACAGGAGGAGTTCCCAGTCTTACCTTGCAGGATGAAAATCCAAGGTCTGGCCTTAATTGGTTGTGCCTGGCAATGGCCTTGTTGAAGGCATTGTTTTGCGAGCAATGACTTTCTCCAGGGTGAAAACCTATGATCTTTGATCGGACGACGACGGTGCTTGTACACTGTTTCCTTCTTGAAGGCGTTGCTATTGGAGTGGTTGGATGACTGGTGTTGTTCTGATGGTGTTAGTGTCGTTGCTTTGAGGAATAGTTCTCTGTAACGGGACTTTTCTTTTTTGTAATTTTTCTTCCTTTTTTCTGGGCTGTGTGCATCCGTAAGGCCGCTAGGGCATGCGTTGTTGCAGAGGCTGTGTGTAATTGGTATCTCCGCGATATTGATATATACTCCTTTCCAAAAAAAAAACAACGTACAGCCCGCGAGGAATCATTCTCCGGGGGTCAACGTTTTTTTAAAACTGGAAGTTAGATCAAATGTTGCACCTAGGAAGTACTGAAAATATTGGCTTAATGACTTAAGAGGGTGGATATACAAAATAATCTTACCACTCTTAGAGAGTAAGAATACCATAGCAAAATAGTCTTATCACTCTTCTCTGCACGCAATCTCAGTCAAGTCGCGCTCTGCATCTAGTTCAAAGCCGTTACTCTCTAGTTCTTCCCTCATCTCCGTCATCTTCTTATTCCTCTCCTGAAAAACTCTCTTGTCCTGGTTCTTGACCCGTTCTTCGGATTTCTCCTCCATGGCCTTGATCCCGGAATGCCCTGTCCTTCTCCATGAGTTAGGCACATAGTTCATAATTGCTAAGTAGTTCGTTGATTCTATCGTTATCGAGGTCGTTGATAAGAATTTCTAAGTCCTGTAAGTATTGTCGCATAGGATTGATGGTCCACCAGTGTACTCAAAAGGCTCTCCATTCTAATCGTATCTTCCAAAGGGATAGGAGTAGTGGTTCCTGAGCTCAGGGATGTGGCGTGCGCAAAAGCGACCTATCAGTTCCCGCATGGCGATGTTGAGGCGGCTCTTGTTCATCCTGGATTAGCTTTAACTTTATGGCTTCAGTTTGAGGTTCAGACTCACGCCCAGATTCCTTCTAGAACTTCCTCAACCGGCTTCCCTTGATGGTATGGATATATAGAGCTAATATGTTGATGATATCGAGAAGACGAGTTCTGAAGTAGGTGCCCTTGAAGTCCTCAGCGGTGTTGTAGCTGAAGTTCTTCATCTTTAAGTTGGAATGGAAGAGATTTAAAAACAAAACAGATTAATAAGGAAAGAAATTACAATAAAGTAAGTGCGCAAATAACTTAGAAATAAAATGCCCTCCTATTTTTTAAGGGGTCTTTGTCCAATTCGTAGGGTCACGAATCCGATGGTCGACCGTGCATAGTGGGACTGAGCAATCGTTCTTTTGCGCCAAAGTAGCTAGAGGATATTAGACGATGTGCCATGATTTTCAACCTCCTTTAGTCGCTCCAGCCGCGGCGCATCTCCACTCCATGGTGCCATTCATTCTGTGGGAATGGGATGCTGCTGCCCCACACACGTTCACACACGAATTGTCATGAAAAAACAGCTCAAATATCCTGAAACGTGTTCATTGCATCCCTTCAACCTCAGTCAATCCTCACCAGTCCCCTCCCCCTTCTACTTCACTAGGCACGTAAATCTGAAGATTCATCGACTTCCACCAGGCGGCGGCAGCGGCAGCAGTGTCCAGGTACTTAGCTAGTAATTATCAATTTCGTTTCATTGAGAAGTCACAAATTACAGCTGGTCTTCTCGCCAGCTTCAATTTGAGGACCTGTCCTCTGCGGATTCATCATCGATCCCAGCTCTCTGGCAGATCAATTTACCACCAATTTGCAGCGGCTGCGCTGTCAAGTTGCACAGGTTCGAGAGAGTTCGAGTCGCCGCTGTGCACAAGGAGGGTCAAAATCAAAGTCACTGCTTGCTGTTTGCATAACACAGGTGAATAATCTTAATTTGTTCGGTAGTATGTCGATATCACTCACTCCATCCCATAATATAAGATGTGTGCTCTCGTTTCTAGGTTAATTACATACTGACCGGAAATGGACCGGAAAGCTAGTACTGCACGATGTGACTTAGAGCAGATGTTAGTGGATGAAACCGCAGAGCCCAAGGCCCTGCCATTATCACTTCTGGAGGACATCACACATGATTTCTCCGATAGCCAGGAGATTGGAAGTGGTGGATTTGCGGTAGTTTACAAGGTGGTATACATGCATCACACAGAGTGTCCCAATATTAATCATGCTTGATCTGAAAACTAAATTCCATGCTAACGAGGAGGCATGCTCCTAATGCAGGGAATACTTGGCCTTGGCCATAGGGCGGTGGCCGTGAAGAGGTTATCCAACACTTATATGCATGAAAAGCAATTTCACCGAGAGGTTGAATGCCTCATGCAGGTAAAGCACAAAAATGTTGTAAGATTTCTGGGGTACTGTGCTGACACACAAGGAAGTATGGAAAGGTACGACGGAAAACTTGTCATGGCTGATGTACAACAAAGATTGCTTTGCTTCGAGTACGTGCCTAATGGGAGTCTCGATAAGTATATCATGGGTAGGACCATGTGGCCTCTAACTTTTCTTCTATTTTCTTCATATAGTACAGGTTGCATAATGTGTCATATAACATCTCCTCTCTCTTTATCTAGATCCATGTCGTGAGTGGAGAACATGCTATAAGATAATCAAAGGGATTTGCGCGGGTCTGCAGTACCTTCATGAGAATAATATTATTCACTTGGATATGAAACCTGCCAATATACTCCTCGACAACAACATGATACCAAAAATTACTGATTTTGGATTGTCAAGATGCTTCGTTGAAAACCAAACTCGAGAGATAACCAAAAATATATTTGGATCAATGTAAGCTAGTTCACTCATGAAGCTCGGTGTTTTATGTTATGTAATTCCAGTTTCACTCTCTCTTTACATTAATCGATCTGAGCTTTATTTTTTCATACAGAGGATATTTGGCACCAGAAGTTCGTGAAGGGGGTGTAATTGCACGCAGCGCAGACTTGTATAGTCTTGGGGTTATTATCACAGAAATACTGACCGGGCATAAGGGGTATCAAGATATTGGGGATGTGAGAACAATACAAGCCATTGTAACAAAGATTAAAAAAAACTTCAAATTACCTTTCGACTAAGGAACGCCTTTAAAATAATTGTTATGTGTTACCTCATATATTGTCATTAGTTTTAGTTGAAATATTGCATAATATCATTTCTGAAAGCACACATATTAGTGGAAACACAAATTTTCTACAAGAGAATGGACTCACCATATGACTTTTTAGAGAATTCTGTTGTTACTTTGATGCATCATTTCTGAGATTGCAATTTACATCTTGAGAGGTCTGACTACAATCTACAGGAAAATATTGTACATTTTAGAGATTTTGTGTTGTTACTTTGATGCTTGAATGTATGTTGCCGGTATATACTATAGATATTTGAGTTTTCTATATAGGAAAATGTTTCTAATCCACTCAAGACCATATCACATCACTGCAATTTTTAGGTACTTGAAAGCTGGAGTGGTAGGTTGGAGGGATCACAACGAAACACACTATGCGAACAAATACAACAATGCTACGAGATAGCTATAGAGTGCAGAGACTTCAATCCAAGTAAGAGACCAGCTAGTGTACGAGATATAATTGACAGACTTCATGCGAGGGAAAGTGTCCAGGTATGTTCAAAATTTGAGAGTTTATGGATTTGTTACTTTGATTCAGAGTTGCTAGAGTATGGGGTTTGGTGCTCCAGTAACAGAGCTAGGAGTCCCATGACGCTAGCCGCTTCACTCTCACATACCCGTAACCCGTTTTAACACTAGGGCCTTTTTCTGCTTACTACCTCTAGTCCATATTTATTACTAGTAAGTTCAAATGACATACTCCATATTTTCGAATATGTGAATTTTTAGATTTTGCATAGTCTCCAATGTGCAAGTTCGATTCAAACTTCTTAGTTTTTATATGAACAAGCAAGTGTGAAGTTACAAAGTGGTATATTATGAAATTATTCTTCATAATATTTTAGCGGTAGATTCCAGATACGTTTGGCATCACACTTCCTCGCAAGTCATATACTTTTGAACGGCGGGAGTGGTTTTAACAGAATTCACTTTGAACGTGTCAATATATTAAACTTCTTATATTTTGAATCTGAGCTTTATTTCATTCTCAACAAAATAAAATATAAATTGCTAAGCAAATTTTAAGAATTTTACTCCTAGGATTCTATGTATGTGATCATCTTATGTTGAAAAGGTTCTCCGTGCCAAAATCCCTGAAGTATTTCATTATCCGATTTTAGGTACTCCCTCCGATTCATATCAATTATCGCAGAATCGGATGTATCTAGTACTAAAATATGTCTAGATACATCCGATTAAGTGACAATTAATATGAACCGGAGGGAGTAATATGTTGGAATTACTCTTTTTAGGTATACATCTCTTCGTTAGTGTAGCTTATGTGTTGTAATGTTTATGTAGTATGATTTTTTCCTAGTACAAATCATTTTCTTTCTGATGAAGTTTTTTATAGCCAATACAGGACAACACGGTTCACATGGCAACCATAAACAACTGGACTCCTATCTCATTGTCGTTAGAAAGTCTAAACCAGCATTGGCAAGTTCGCAAAGAAGGTTAGGCCCTATCTTTGAACTCTGATCGCTCTCTTGTTCTTGTTTATTAGTTCCTTGTAATGTATTATCCATTCTCAAAAAAAGTAATCTATCATCCTCACTTGATATTTTAAGTTTTGGTTGTTGTTTGCTCCAAAATTATCAAAAAGAAATATCATTAGATTTCGGATGGCGTAAACTATCAGAAACCAGCTATCCTTGGTGTATCTCTGTGTGTAATTTTCATTACCCGCATGGTTTAAAAGGCAGCTTTGCTGAATTAACATAAATTTTGCGAATGGTTGACAACTTTCTTCAGATACTCTTGTTATGATGTGAGTGGAAATTGGCAATTTCTTAGAATTCAAAACACACTTCATTTGCTTAAGGTCTTGATGTTTTGCTTGCTTGTATTTAGTACAAAGAATCATCTCGAAGCAACCTTGTGATGCCTCCACTTGGTGTTTTTCTATATTTGGACTTCATTTCCTAGATCCCAATGCAAAGCTGAAGAAGAAGAAGCACAAAACACAAGCGAGTAGAAACATTTTCAGGCTACACATTTTTAACATAGGATTTTGATTACTTCACACACACATTCCTAGAATCTTGTTGTATATGAAATGCCTTGAAGGTTGTCAAGATCATGTACTAATGTTAAATTATAGAAACGGAAGGTTCTTAGTATGTCCTTGTAGGAGGCAAAGATTCCACTACATTACACGCTCCTCCTTTAATTGTTTTCTGTCATTGGTTTTCACTTCATTTGTCTTCGTCTTAAATTTTGTTGCATGTAATTACCTTATAGTACCTCGTATTGATCCTTTTTCATCCGACGAGGCTAAACTTTATTCATTCTATAGCACCATCAACCTCATGCCTTAATTCTTCTAAGAAACACCCATTTTGTTCCTTTTTGAAGCAGTATCTATCTTGGAATATTCAAACCAGCAGCTCGTGGAGCAAAATAATCAGTTACTTAACCAGATTGCTGCAAATATTGAAACATTCAAGGTATGTATGTTTATATGCCAACCATTTTCAGGTCTTAAAGTTCATCCTTTTATAGCACCCAAGTGTCAATCTAGGAGCAAACGGTGCCTGCCAAACATCTGAATTTCATTGTGACTGTTAGTTTTACATCTTACAAATCAAATTCCTCATGATCATTTCTGTTCACAACTAGTCCTTCCACAAAAAATGGACATGATTAATATTACTGCTACAGTAATAGTGTATACTACTATTTGGATTTTCGAAAAAAAATGAAACACGAGATATATGTAAGCATATTTGACACAACCTATATTCCTGATATAGAGATGCCTTATATATTAAAATTTCATGCGCTAACAACATATGATAAAGAAGTGTCATTTGTTCTGGGTGCATTGTCCGTACTCTGTGGCCACTAAGTTTCCCTTCCTTTCTTTGATAACTTTATCCTTTAGTGATTCTTGATCTTTTGATCAAGAGAAATATGACAGGACTTTGGTTATGCCTCGAAGGGCTGGAATGGGTGTGTTGTAGCAAAAAAATAAAATAGATATCATGTACTGTAGAAAATGCCATCAGCCATTGAGTACGAATACAGGGTAGCATTTAGTTATGTTGGAACATGTCACACTCATGCTAGCCTTCATAACTTTGAAGAATGTGATGAACGTGGCCATGGGCGGACCCAGATCAGTTGTACACCCATTATTTTTGGCAAAACCTTGTATATCTATATTTATTTCACATATAGAGCAATATGCATCAAATAAATTAGGTAAAACGTGAATAAAACAGTGATATTTAGTGTACTATGTACACCCATTTTTCAGATGCTGGTTCCGCCACTGAACGTGGCAGGGGCACATACTCTACAACTTATTTCATGCCTGAATTTTTGAGTTACTTGCAGACAAGGGACAACATGGGTCTCTTTCATCGGACGAGTAACAACATCAAAACAATTTTAGACAGGTGAAGCTCTGTATGTGCCGTGTTCTATAAATTGCTCATAGGCCTTTTCACGGTCAGCATTTAGAGCATGTAGGATATTAACTTGTATTAAATTCTAAAGGAATGTTAATGTGCAATGCCGAGTAACTAGCTTATGCTTGATGCTTTGTTTACATTTATTTCGTAGCGAGACACCTGGCTTCATGGGTACGATGCCTCCTCTACCAATAAAAGTACAAGAAGACAAGCTTCGTTTAGTACTTCGAGCTGGCAAAACGGAAAGAACGGTAAGAACGCCTATCCTAGCAATAGACGGACGTAGAAAATATGGTCTTGGGCACATGTATTTCCATTCTCATATAATGATATCTGTCTAAGAAAAACAACAATGATGTTATGCTCTAATAGCTTTTACATAATCGATAAAGGTATGCTCTAATTAATTGCTACTACATCAGATTGGATAACAGATTTATTTTTTCTTACAGGGATGGTGATTATGAAGATATCCATTTTATGTAAATTATGATATCTATGCCAGATTTATCTTAGACGTTCCTTCCACGTGTCGCATTAACTACAACTTACTTTGATCAAAAGATCAGTTGTGGGGTGATATGTAATTGTTGATATCTTTTAAGCAGATGTATGCTTTACTGAATTTGGGGTAACAATGTCATGCATGCATGGTAGCTCTTTTTCTTCAAACGAGAATAGTGAATTAATAACAAGACCCATTTATGCATTATACATGCTGCTACATGAAATTATTTGTTACTACATTAAAATATCCTTCTATCGTAGATACCTCTGCATCAGTTCAAGAATTAGTTGTTTTTTTATTTAGATTTTGTTTCACACTTTGACGCTTCTTCAGAAATGCACATACATTATATTTCGGGTCTGTAAGGAGCAGCACAAGCACTATAATGTGATCAGCCCTATATATGAAGTTATGAACTTTTGATAGGTGTTTTCATATTTGCAAATATTTTTTGCCGTATGTAGATATATCATTTTTTAATCCCATGTGAGATCATGGAAGTAAATTTCCAAAATTCAAGTATAATACTTCCTCCGTCCTAAAATAAGTGACTCTGATTTGTCTAGATTCACATGTATCTACACACTAAAACGCGTCTAGATACATACAAATCTAGACAAATCCGAGTCACTTATTTCCGGACGGAGGTAGTATTTTTTTCTGATAGTGAATGAGTAAAATTTAAACAGTAGCAACCCATGGGCATATTTGCTAGTTAATATGTTAAGTCAGGATCATATGGATAGGATACCGCTGCGACTGGTTCGAGCATTGGCAATTCCCTGCCTAGGAAAAGCAACTCAGCCAGCCAGCCAGCCCAGCAGGTGAAATATGTTACTCCCTCCGTCCACCAAAGTTGACTAGATTCGGACTAAAATGGATGAACCTAAACAATAAAACATACATGCATTTCTAGAAAAATCTAGAAGGTCTTACATTAGTGAACGGAGGGAGTATATGGAGCTTTGGTGTCGATGGTTGGACTGCCACCGCTACCTGACCGAAAAGACCACAACAACGAGCCGACCCTGCAGTGCCCGCCGCCGGATACTGATACTAGCTCTAGTCAGCCAAGACTCAAAATCCATCAGTACTCCCTCCGTCCGCGAATAAGTGTACTTCTAGCTTTTGCTTTAAGTCAAACTTTTGACTAATTTTCTAGACAAATGTAGCAGCATATATACAACCAAATCAGTATATTATGAACCTACATTTTAAAACGGATCTAATGGTACTAATTAAGTATCATAAATGTTGCTACATTTCCCTATAAAGTTGGTCAAATTTTGTTGAGTTTGACTTAGGACAAAAGTTAGAAGTACACTTATTTGTGGACGGATGGAGTACATAGTACAGTGATAATTTATTAATTCAGGATCGTGAGGATCCAATACGGTTGCGACTGGTTCTAACATGGGCAATTCTTTGCCCAGAAAAAGAAACAGCGCCAGCCCAACAGGTAAAATATGTTATACCGATCGGATGCATCCCTCCTGTGCTGTTGGGTCAGTTCACCCCACCCCACCCATGTTCTCTTCGCTCCCAGGGTTTAGGACCCTTGGGTCAGGTGAATCTGCCGACCCACATGCCCGTGGAGACGACAAAGCGGGGCAGGAGGGACTCACCTCACCTCTCCCTCTTGCACCTGGATTCCAGCCGAAATGCGCCAAAAATCCCCTTTTCTGGCTATCCATCCAGACGGCAGATGCACGTAACCGACACAACTTGGTGTGTGTGCCGTGTAGTGTCATTGACAGGTTGATTGTGAACCACTAGCTATCTTCTTCTGGGTTTGTCAAGCTCGGTTGATGGGCTCTTCTGATTTGGACACACTGTTTCGTGCCGTAGATTATGCTAGAAGAACAATGTTGGTAAGAACGGTGCCATACAGCCTCAAGTCTAAGCCCTTAAGTTGTGCCACTGGGCACTGGCGGTATTATTAGCTCTACATGATCAACATGAGAACCATTTCCTCTTATGATAAGTCTACCCATGCGAAAGCGAAACACAAGATAGCATTATCATAGGAAGTAGTTTTCACACATGTATGCCACCTCAAGGTACAACTTGGTTTTCAGCACTGGAGTGGATATTGCGCGATGCTAGCTCCACTTGTAAAGGTCAGTGTGGGCTTGTCGGTTATTTGCCAAAGGACCACTGGTTATGGATTTACTAGCTGAAAATTCAGGAGAAGCTCCGGTAGCTTTCCTTAAAAGATCTCTCTAAAAGACTTGGAAATTACTCCTATAGACTTGGCTTCTACAAGCCCCCAAAGGAAAATCAACAAACATTCTTTACCATGATAATGCAACAGTTTCAGTTTTATCCATGAACAATGGCAGAATGGGCAATTAGTCAGTTGACATAGACAGAATTTGCTCAAACAGGCTACTCCGGTTCGTTGGCCATGATGTGATTTCAACCAAGACAACCAAACAATGAAGAATAGCTTAATAGGAGGATAATAAGAGCCATTTGTATTCATTGAGAACTGAAAGTTAGATCAAATGTTACAGCTAGGAAGTAATGAAAAAATGAAAAAATGAAAAAATGTTAATTAGAATTGTAGTTAAGTGGGTGCATGCAGAATAAGTAGATAAACGGAATAGTATGAACAACCTTCAAAGAGTTCAAATATAGAAGTTCTCACATAAGGGTGACAAGCTGGTGTTGTTTGCTGCTGAAACAGATGATCTTTACCCTTTTGTGGCATTCTCTCAGTTGTCAACTTTAGAACTGGCATCACTTTACTTCGGTTTTTCTGATAGCACCATTACGTTGAAGTTCATCGCATCGGGAATCTTGTGCATTATGGCCTTAATGATATCCACAGAATCCTGATTAAATTCAAGGCACAATTAAACAATGTAAGCAGTAGAGATATAATTGTAAATGCAAATGAGCAGTAAGATAACCACTAGTAACTGAATCCACTTTCTCAGTATCAATATAACCTTCAACCATTCTATTAAGACCCCACAGGCCCAGGAGGTCATGCAGGGGGAACACAGAACAAGTGCGACTCTAGGATGTCGAAGTAACTACTAACCAAACAATTGACAGGTTGATAGTGTTGAATCCTTGATTTGATTGCAGATTGTGAGAATGGCTATGCCAATCAAAACTATTCAGGTCTCTGCTTTCTGTTGCTTAAGGCTTTTATGTAAAATTTACCATGGCATAGGATCGCCCGTGGTAAAACAGGTAAAGGTTCGATCATAAGCTTCTGCATGGTAGACTATGATAGAAGAGTATGTTGCATCCCCAAGAGGGAATTAGCAAGTAACTGAGAAGCTGTTGGAAATTTTGCCATAGAATACCATAGTTTAAGGCAATGCCATGAGACATGAATAGTCCATATTTCATATGTTTTTTGTAATACCTGCAGTAAACTTTCCGGGGATGTGGAGCCATGCTTTATTGGTCCACCCTTCATCCCGTCAAGCTCATAAAGTGTTCCTGCGGACAATGACACTCCTTACTATCCTCCAAACAGCAATAAAACTGACTAACACATTGAGACAAAACAAAAAGACGTGCCATTGAGAGCGATGAAACAGATATAATGCTCTTCTACATCGTCAGGAAGCTGCCAACAAAAGCCCAAGTATAGAGGTTAATGTTCTCACTGGAAAGAGGAAAATACTGTTTGACAATAAATCCTATGATTATAATTTTCTCTGTATTTTTTACTTCACAAATATCGATAACTGTATAAGATGGATACATCGAACTGGAATATAATCATATGGTAGTCTGTTCGAAACGCATTAATAACCATACTGGGTACAGCATTATGGCTTTCCATTCATACTGAAAGAAACAATAACGGAAAACGCTTAACTACATATAAACTAATAAACTGGAGTATAATTTTAAGTTCCATGATCATTTCTACGATTCCCTAGACATAAAAATATTTGCTTGGACAGAATCAAATCAATCTATTAGCTTCTGTAATGATTAGTTCGGCTCCCGAGATATGATCCCACTACATATAAGCCAAATAGCAGTACCTCCGTGTTACCAGCACTGGCAGCCAATGAGTGAGCTCTTGCAATTTCATCGTCCTTCTCCAAAACTCTTGCACGCTAAAAGTACAGTAGATGATAGTAAAACAATGCAAAAAAAACCTGTCAAAGTGATCAAGGTAAGAAGGCCTGAATTGCAGCAAGAAATAAGAACCTCATATGGGTCCATGCTGGCTGTTGACTTGAAGAACAAGTCCAAGCATGAATTCTTCACTACAAAGGACATCATAATTTCCTTTAGTAAAAGCACAGGAGCAACATTAGCAAACACAATCATTGCACATGATTTTACATGCTGCATATGCCCTTTGTGCAAAGTTCTATAACCTAAATGATCCCTTTTCACTTCAGCAACAGAAAGAGTTGCAAAACAATGGGATAGAAGTACAGAGCAAACCTACATGAACTTTCTGAATATGCATTTCCCACAGCATGAAGTAGAGCAATAGTTCCACAAGCATTTCCTAATGATTCAATCTGTTTTATGAAATACACATCATCCGAAGTTTCCTGCTGCCAAGGCACGAGACAAACATTTAAGGTTAAAGGCAAATGTGCCGTCTGATGTAAAAACAGTCAGGTTAATGCTATAATAGAGAGATCAACTACTACTCATACAACATCAAGGAAAGAGATCAGTCATGTAATTTGCAAAGAACACATTTGCTCACCTTCTCTTCAGTGGCAGTGGCTAAGACTTCCTCAGGAGGATTAGTTGGATTCTGCATCAAAGCAAAAGAGTGAGTGTGTAATTCAATATAATAACTGCGTTCTCTAGTGGTACTAAGCGGGGAAATATCAAAAGGGACGATGACAAGTACAGTACAGTCCATAATCCATGTAAATAATCAGATTTGAATATCAATTTGAATACAGTATGCTAACAATAAGAAATACCAATGAAGTTAGACAGTTAGTCCAACACAAACCAACGAAGTCAAAACTATCATATGCAGCTAGCTAAGTATACACCTTCAAACATCTAATAAGCTCCAACTCAAAGCTTGCAGGAGTGCATATAATTCAAATTGGACACAGCGAGATGATCACCCTACCAATGCAAATCAATAAGCGCTAAGCATTCATTAGGCTCAACAAAGCGAAGGTGTTGGGGATTGGACGCTTGAACAAATTTCTGGAGCATCATGTACCTCGGGCGGATCGGGGAAGCAGAAGACAACGGCGAGCACAGGCTGGGGCACCATCGCCAGCGCGTCGGCGTCTAGCCCGTACACGTCGTGGAACTCCGCCTCGCCCTGCGGCACACCCAGCGACCACATGAACTGCACGCGTGGCGGCGAGGCGTTCGGTCAGATTGACAGTCGTAGCCGCGATGATTGGAGGAGCAGGCAGACAGAGGAGGCTACAAACCTGGTTGAAGACGTCGGGGCTGGACTCCAGCGGCGGCCAACGCTCGCCGGAGCAGACCGAGGCGGAGGAGGACGGCGCTGCCATGGGGACTTCGCCGGAGGGGAGAGGGTAGTGGCAGAGTGGTGGCCGTTGCTGCTCTTGCTCCAACCGGCCCACGAGTGATGGACCGGCCCGGCATGGTCACGTGCGCGGCCCATCTGCCTAGTGCCCACGAATCTGATGCGCTCACAGGGCTTGTGTCCCTGCAGGCCACCTCGATGATAACCGTTGAAAAAAAGTCTTATTAACAGATAAAAAAAAGTCTAGAAAACTAAAAAGACGGACGGGTGTTAGGTATAGAAGAGGATCTATCAATAGGATTTATTTTCGCTTGTATGTACCTAGGGCCTAGAAATTTGAATTCAAATTGGACCAATTCAAGATACAAATAGGGAAAACTCAATTTTCAGACTAAGAGTGAGAACCAAAAAACAATTTAAATTTATAATATATTTTAATTTTCGTATCCAAATAACTGTTATTTCTTGAGATGTAAATCAAACGCTGATTTTGGAATTTGAGTAACTCAAAATTGCACCAAGGAAAAATCAATATATACCTCCAATCGCAAGAGTGTCCCTGAGTTTAGTGAGGCTAATTTAGTTGTAAATGTGAAACAATTGTTTCTTTTTTTTCAGGAAAAGGAATTTATTTAAATTATAGGTGGAATACAGTCAAAGTTCATTGCAGCAACGATTTCTGATGATAAGCCTCGCAACCATACAACTGTTCTTCATGTACTCGCGACTAACTGGCGAGCTCATGAGTCACACCATTTCCTTCGGTAACTCGTGGATTGAGCTCACCAGGCTACCATGGCGAGACAAATCGGCGTCGGAGCTCTGGATCAACTTGATTACTTCAGCGCAGTCGGACTCCGGAACAATAAGCAGCTCCGTCCAGTTAAGGGCCAGCGACAGCCCCTCCTCCAAGGCCGACAGCGCTACTTCTACCACTCCAGCACATGTTCGCAGCTGCCTGCATGCCGCAAAGGTGACCTCGCCAGCCTGGTCGCGTAGCACCATCCCAGCTCCTGCCGTGCCATCCGGCTTGAAAGCGACGTCCGCATTTAGCTTCATTATTCCCACCTCAGGAGGTTTCCACTTCTGCTTGACCTTCTGGCGCCCGTCTAATTGATGCTTCTCCTCCAGGAAATCCTGCACACACGAAACAACTTGTTTCCCTTTCACCGTGTCCACATTAAGGTGCTGTTTGATTAGCATAAGAGATCCAATGTAACTCGCGAGGAATCTTTTGGAGCACTCAAATGTGTGCTGGCTTTTTATTAATTTTTTTAAACGGGGAGCATAGCCCTGGCCTCTGCATCAAGTGATGCACAGCCTTTCATTATAGTATTTATTACATCACGGATCAGCTAGGGTTGAGACATGAATCAACCAACAAAAAATGAAAAACAATAAAAAAGCTATCTATTTTGAATTCTACTAATATGCCGCCATCCAGTAGCCTGAAAATAGAAGTCCTGAGCAACCGTCAATAGCCGGTTGCATCTAGTAACCATAGCCGGTTGGAAATAGATCAGCTGGCTTTTTAATCATGTGTGAGCTCATTATGATTATGCCAAATCGTCATAGGAGCATAAGTACTTCTGCTCGTTGGTTCACCCCCAGCTTGCCGAACATGTGCAGAAACCAGTCAGTATTGTGCTCAACCATGGCCAACAGCTCATCAGAGGGCAAATACCACTGCTCGTGCGTCACTTGCCACAGTCCATGTGCATGGGGGCATTTAATTAAAAGAACAATTGTTAATCTCATGCCTAGACGCCCTTGTCTCTGGCTTGGAGTATGTTCACTCATAGACATGTACACATTAGATTAGTGCAGATAATTATTTCTTCATCTGTTTTAAAATAACTGATGCGGTTGTAGATACATATATCTAGTACTGTACGTGGATATATATATATGTGTATCAATACTACCAAACACAGCCAATCCTCGTGTACTGCAAGTGTACGTGGCCGACCCATGAGCGAGATCTAGAACTGGTCTCTGGAGTATTTCTACTCGGTCGTGCCAAGTAGCTATCGGTACTCCAGCTTTGTCCTCGCACCGACCGTCGTCGCGGCAGCATCGTCACCACTAATTCCATCTCGATTATTCTGTAAATTCTTGTCATTATCTTATCTCAGTGCAAGAACGGAGGGCCCATAGTTTGAATAGTTTCAGCGAGTAGGCACGGTTGGTGGGTGCCGGGTGCGTCCAAGGATGCACTATGGACACTACTCCATTCGTTTCAAAATATAAAATGTTTTAGCTTTATGAAAAGAGTGAATCTAGAATCCTTTTAATGTGTAGGTTTACTTTAAATATACATGAACCTCCATATAAAAGAGGTATAGATACACTTCTTTCACAAAGTTAAAACATCTTATATTTTGAAACGAAGGGAGTAGCCCATAGCCATTTTTTCAATGCTGATTCTTCGTTGGCAAGGTATTGTGTCGAGGAAATAAATCCTATGAGACCCGGTCTATATTCCTGAAGGATAGACCCACCTCCATGCATATGGTTAGAAAAAAGCCTAATTAACATATGGAAAAAATAGCTAGAAAACTAAAAAACGAACATGTGTCAAGCATAGGAGAAGGTCTATTAATAGACCCGGTCTCATAGGATTTATTTCCTTGTGTCGGGGATGGGGATGATGAATCCCTGCTGGATTCTTCTCTTTTTTCTAGCGAGGCCGATTAGGCAATGATGATTGTTGGATTATTAGGCATAATTTATACAATTAATTCTAAAATATATAACATGACAACAACAGCTAAGATCATGTTAATCTCTAACATACTAGATGTATCAATCAACACGAGCAGCAACAATACGTAATAACAATCATAGTATGATAACAGATCAGATCACGGTATATGTACTGATCGGTTGCCGATAAAGTCGCTATAGTAACGTTGGGGAAGACGGATCAAAGCAGACAACGACGAAGACGACGATAGACAGCACCGCCTGATTTGGATGGAAGACGACCCGTAATGAGGAACTCGATCAAAGCAAGTACAATAAGTCCTAGTCAGCTGGCTATAAGAATTAAAATACTATTTTCTTGTCTAGTTGGAAGAGAGAGAAGAAGGGAGAGAAGAAGAGTGGGCTCTTATGCAAGAGTCAGCTCTAGCACGTGCTCCTAGGCACTTTGAGAGAGTGAAAGGTGGGTCATATAGTGCTCAAGTAGTATATTTTTGTAGCTCATTATTGTACATGCTAGCTCTAAGTTGACTATAGATGACATGGCACTTGAGCCAGCAGCTGGCTATACTATTGTCCTTGCTCTCAGTCGTGCAGAGCGCTTTTCCAAAACCTTATTCGCCATCTCTCGTACAGGATCACAAATGCGAGTGGTTCCGGAGACCTGCTCTCCATCCATCGGTGCACGCCGGCAAGCGGGATGGAGTATACTGCGGTGGTGGTGCAAGCAGAGAGACTGGCAAAACCCTAGATTGATTTTCGGTATGTCCGTGGTGGAAGTCGCACAATCATTTATATAGAGCGGCTCGGAAAACCCGCACAGGCACGTCGTGGACCAAGCCCATGTTGCGCACTTCCAGATCGGCAAATAGCTCACGATCCGGGAGCGACCCGAATCTACTAACTGTTGACACGTCTGTCAAAATCGTACCAGTTTTTCCAAGCAGCAAAAATAAAGCTCGGCTCGGCGAAATTTCCTCAACCCGCGCACGCGTCGTGGCGGACGTGCGAGCGACGTCGTCGAAAAAGGTGCGCGCATGTAGTTCTCCTCTTCTCACTCACTTTACTAAGTGTTAAACCACTCCACCTTATAAGGTGGTGTAACTCTCCTCCAATTTTCCATGTAGGCCTAAACTTTAGCTCTCACTTTACTCATGTGAGTTGTCACCAACTTAGGCCAAATCACACATGGATTTCCACACACATAGATTTAAAATTTAGGAAAAATCTGAAATTACACATAGACTTATATAGATTAGCCCATTATTTTTAACAATAATCGCATAGAAGGAATAAGACGTGACTTTTTGGCGAGAAAAAAAGTGGAAATAGTCATCCATCCATCGTACATACACTATAAGGTCTAAATGCGGTTAGCTTCCACAACAAGTACCTCACATTCTTTAATACTCCCTCTCATCCAAATTAATTGACTTAACTTTATCTAGATTTGAATGTATCCAATACGAAAATATATCTAGATATATTCGAAATAGACTAATCTGAGTCAATTAATTTGGATCGAAGGATGTATGAAATTTGATTTTTTAATTTAGAAGCTTACAGTACCTCGTCTCTGCTAGTTTATTACTGGTACAAACCGACATACGATAAAAGGTAGCCTAATAAAAGTAGCATGACAGAAGGAATTGTGACAGACGACACATAAAGCAAATATTGCAGATTTTATAGGATAGCCCATAATTGTAGCCGGTTGATACATAAGAACAATTCATGTGAAAAAACATACTTCTACCACCCTCTTTTTGTAAAAAATAAATCATTACGATAGAGCCATATAAATCAAAATAGAGCCGTGGTCCCCACAAAAATAAGAGAACGCTGATACTTATCCAAGATCAAATAATACGTGATATGTGTTGCAACGAGGGTGTTAAAGACATAATTGACCGGAGCTTAGGGGACGTCGTCTCCACCGGATACGTGTAGAACTACGGAGGTGCTGTCAGTTATAGCACTCGTCGCTTGTACGTCCGCACAACCTTGAGTTTGGCGTTGCCGTACGACTACATCATCAATGTTCGCGAGAACGTCAACGCTTTTTGGTCTTCAAGGTATGACCACTGAATTTTCTATTACCTTACATCTGCATTGAATAAATCTTGGCTATGTTGTCCTTGTTATTAGGATTTTTTTTTGTTTTCTGCAACGGAACCCCTTCACCATGGTGATGGGTTTGTAGCATGGAAAACAAAAAATTTCTACCGCAAGAACGAACAAAACCCAGATCTGATCTAGATAAAATCCAAGATCTAATCTATTAGACATGTGCAACGAGATAGATAGGAACTAACCCTCGTAGATCCGAAAGATTAGATCTCGTGGTTGATGTAGTCGATCACTTGTCGATCTCAAGATTGTGTGGACGATCCCTCCGGCAGCGCTTCCGCAGTCGGTCAAGTGCTTCCGGCGCCGCGTTTCGGCAGCGCTTCCGCAGTCGGTCAAGTGGACGATCCTTCCAGCGCCGCGTTTCGGCAGCGCTTCCGCAGTCGGTCACACGTGCAGAGTCGAAGCAGACCTTCCTCTCCTCGTTCCAGCGAGCAGCGGAGGTAGTAGATCTTCTCCACGGAATCCCAGCAGCACGACGGCGTGGTGGTGGTGGTGGTGGAGTAGAGAATTCTGCAGGGCTTCGCCTATGCCTGTGCAGAAGAAAGGAGGAGGAGAGAGGCGGCGGAGATTGGGTGTTGTAGAGGAGATTAAAGGGGTGGCGCCTCCCCCTTCTATTTAAAGGAGGGAGGGCGCCTGGGGAGGGGAGTCCTAGTAGGACTCCCCACCTCCTAGGGCCGGCGGATTGGGGAAGGGGGGAGGAGTCCTCCTCCCCCACGACTCCTTGTCTTGACCCACCAGGACTCCTTGATCCCTATCTTGATTTTCAAGCAAACTCCAAGAAACCTTCTAGAACCTTCCGGACCATTCCGAAACCTTCTAGAATCCTCATACAAATACTCCAGAACATTTCCTAACTCAGAAAATGATCCCCAATATATGAATCTTATTCTCCGGACAATTCCGGATCTCCTCGTGATGTCCCGGATCCATTCCGAGACTCTGAACAACATTCGGTCTCCAACGCACATTCCATATCTACTTAAAACAACTTCGAACCTTAAGTGTGTCACCCTACGGTTCGTGAATATGTAGACATGACAGAGACACATCTCCTATCAATAACCATCAGCGGGACCTGGAGATCCATAATGGCTCCCACATACTCGACGATGACTTCGTGATCGATTGAACCATTTACATACGAAACCAATTCCCTTTGTCACGCGATACTATACTTATCCGAGGTTTGATCGTCGGCATCTCCATACCTAGTTTTACCTCGTTACTGATAAGTACTCTTTACTCGTTCCGTGATATGTCATCCCTTGTGACCCAGTCACATGCTTGCAAGCTAACTTGATGACATTCCACCGAGAGGGCCCAGAGCATATCTATCCGTCATATGGATGGACAAATCCCAATCTTGGTCCATGCGCTTCAACACATACTTTCAGAATACCCAATGACACCTTTATGACCACCCAGTTACGAAGCGGCGTTTGATATCATCAAAGTACCCATCCAGTGATGGTGATTAACACAACCTCATGGTCGAAGGATTAGGTTACTATGTATTTGAAAGCTTACAGCAATACGAACTTAATGACTTGATCTTATGCTACGCTTACTATGGGTGTGTGTCCATCACATCATTCTCCTAATGATATAACCTTGTTATTAATCACATCCTAATGTCCATGATCAAGAAACCATGATCATCAACTAATCAACAAGCTAGTTCAACAAGAGGCTTACTAGGGACTCTTACATGTTTACAAAACACACATGTATTAGTGTTTCCTAATAATACAATTATAGCATGGGATGTAAACATTCATCATAAACACAAAGATATAATAATAAGTACTTTTATTATTGCCTCTTGGGCATATCTCCAACACATGGACCTATCCTTCAGCGCAGGGGCGGAGCTGGGCATGGTGCTACCCGTGCTGTAGCACCATCCCTAGCACATTCATTACAAGGTGCATGCATTAATTTGAAGGCTACAAATATTAAAATTATAGAAAAGTAGCACCACTAAGCCGCTATAGCACCAGCCTTGTGTTGTTTCCGGCTCTACCCCTGCTTCAGCGCCCCGCTGGTACCGCGCCGAAGCATCCCAGCAGGAAACCTACCCCGATCACTACCCAAACTGCCTGCTGCCCTGCGCCACACCATCCCCCCCCCCCCCCCCCACAAACGTCCAAAAGGAGGTGGGCTAGTGATGGCCCAAAATATATCGAGCTTGTTGGGAAACCCCAAGAGGAAGGTATGATGAGCACAGCAGCAAGTTTTCTCTCAGTACGAAACCAAGGTTATCAATCCAGTAGGAGCAAGCAAACATCCCAAAGGTGTAGCTAGAACTTCCATTAGAACACTAGATAATGTAGCACTTCCCTCAAAAAGCTCAATTCCCCAAAAGAACTCAAAAAGGAACCAACAAGAAGCAAATGCAGAAAATGGCAGAAATCTGTCAAAACAGACCAGGACGTAAAGACGAATTTTTTCGAAGACCTTCTGTTGCTCAAATAAAAAAGTGTTGAACTAACGAAAGTTAGATAACCACCTGGGACAGAAGCACAAAAATTCACGCCTCAAAAATACGTTCAGAGATTATACACAAATTTTTACGGTGAAACACAGAAATCTGTTTCGGGACAACAACTTTCCCAATCATTACTTCTCTCTCATTAGAGGTTACTCTTGGCACAAAAAGCAAATAAAAAGGATAAGGAGCAGTTATTACTGAAGTAATAACTTCCAAGACTCATCTAAAACTTTTGGGTTATCTCCCAATAAGTACTTTTCTTTAACGCCTTTAAGTTAGGCATAAGAAGCAAAAAGAAGAATCATGTGTTCTTAAATGAAGAAGCATTAAGACCAAATTTTTTTTCATAGGAGGAGCAAAAGAAATCTTCTATCTCTTCTTAGGGAAGTGTTCTATACCTTTCTTGAGTGGGAGTTGATATTTAATGGTGCCTTCTTTCATGTCAAAATGGCACCAACAGTTCTAAGAAAAGGTCTTCCCAAAATAATGGGACAAGAAGCATTGCATTCAACATCCAAAACATAGAAATCAATAGGGACATAGGCATTGTTAACCATAATAAGAACATCATTAAGACTCCCCATGAGTTTCTTTTTAGCATTATCATCAAGTGGGACATTCAAATAACAATCTTCAAGTGGAGGCAAATCAAGCATATCATAAATCCTTCTAGGCATAATAGAAACACTACTATCAAGATCACATAAAGCTTTGAAATCAAAATCATTCACTTTCATATTAATGATGGGTTCCCAACCATCTTCTTGTTTTATAGGAATAGAAGCTTTATGTTTCATATTTTCTTCTTTAATATTTATGAGAGCATCAGTAATGTGTTTTGTAAAGGCCATGTTCATAGCACTAGCATTAGGATTTTTAGCAAGCTTTTGTAGGAACTTAATAACTTCAGAGATATTGCAACCATCAACATCAAAACCATAATTATCATCTAAAGTAGTAGAACTATTACTAGCCTCAACACTAGTGGTGGTGATAGTAGAAACACTAATGTTTCTAGCAATTTCATCTTCTCTTTCCCACTTAGCATGTAATTCAGCTAATACTCTAACATTTTCATCAATTCTCACTTGTATAGCAGGGATTATCATTAGTTTCAGGTTTAGCAGCCATTTTATTCAAAGAAGATTGAGCTTCAGCTAAAGATGCTATATTTCTTTCAGCATTAGAGAGTTTTTCCTCAATAGTTTTATTGAAAGTAGTTTGCTTACTAATAAAGTCTTTAAGCATAACTTCAAGTTCAAAACGAGCACTCCTATTATTGTTGTAGGAATTTCCATAAGCATTATCATTGTTGGGAGGATATGGCTTATAATTTTTGTTATCAAAATTATTCCTATAAGCATTATTGCCAAAATTGTTATTTCTTGTGAAGTTCACATCAACTTGCTCTTCTTGAGCAACCAAAGAGGCTAAAGCAACATTATTTGGATCAATATGGGCTTTCCCATTAACAAGCATAGACATAATAATATCAATCTTATCACTCAAGGAGGAGGTTTCCTCAACAGAATTTACCTTCCTGCCTTGTGGAGCTCTCTCAATATGCCATTCAGAATAATTAACCATCATATTGTCCAAAAGTTTCATTGCAACACCCAAAGTAATGGTCATAAAGGTACCTCCAACAGCAGAGTCCAATAGGTTCCTTGAAGAATAGTTCAATCCCGCATAAAAAGTTTGGATGATCATCCAAGCAGTCAGTCCATGAGAGGGAAAATTCTTTACCAAAGATTTTATTCTTTCCCAAGCTTCAGCAACATGCTCATTATCAGATTGTTTAAACTTCATTATTTCACTTCTCATAGATATAATCTTAGCAGGAGGATAGTATTTTCCAATGAAAGCATCTTTGCACTTAGTCCAAGAATCAATACTATTCCTAGTTAAGGAATTCAACCATTCTTTAGCTTTTCCTATCAAAGAGAAAGGAAACAATTTCAGCTTAATAATAGCACTATCTACATCCCTATGCTTTTGCATCTCACAAAGTTCAACAAAGTTATTTAGATGGGAAGCAACATCTTCATTACCAATACCAGCAAATTGTTCTCTCATAACAAGATTGAGTAAAGCAGGTTTTATCTCAAAGAAAGTATCTTTAGGCACAGGTGGAGCAATAGGTGTGCTCATAAAATCATTGTTGTTGGTGCTAGTGAAGTCACACAACTTAGTGTTTTCAAGAGTAGTCATTTTGTTGTGTTTTCAAATAAGAAAGCAAACTAGTAGAACTAAAAATTTTGTGTTTTTGATAAAGAAACAAGCAACCTCCAAGAAACCTTCGCCTATGCCTGTGCAGAAGAAAGGAGGAGGAGAGAGGCGGCGGAGATTGGGTGTTGTAGAGGAGATTAAAGGGGTGGCGCCTCCCCCTTCTATTTAAAGGAGGGAGGGCGCCTGGGAAGGGGAGTCCTAGTAGGACTCCCCACCTCCTAGGGCCGGCGGATTGGGGAAGGGGGGAGGAGTCCTCCTCCCCCACGACTCCTTGTCTTGACCCACCAGGACTCCTTGATCCCTATCTTGATTTTCAAGCAAACTCCAAGAAACCTTCTAGAACCTTCCGGAACATTCCGAAACCTTCTAGAATCCTCATATAAATACTCCAGAACATTTCCTAACTCAGAAAATGATCCCCAATATATGAATCTTATTCTCCGGACAATTCCGGATCTCCTCGTGATGTCCTGGATCCATTCCGAGACTCTGAACAACATTCGGTCTCCAACGCACATTCCATATCTACTTAAAACAACTTCGAACCTTAAGTGTGTCACCCTACGGTTCGTGAATATGTAGACATGACAGAGACACATCTCCTATCAATAACCATCAGCGGGACCTGGAGATCCATAATGGCTCCCACATACTCGACGATGACTTCGTGATCGATTGAACCATTTACATACGAAACCAATTCCCTTTGTCACGCGATACTATACTTATCCGAGGTTTGATCGTCGGCATCTCCATACCTAGTTTTACCTCGTTACTGATAAGTACTCTTTACTCGTTCCGTGATATGTCATCCCTTGTGACCCAGTCACATGCTTGCAAGCTAACTTGATGACATTCCACCGAGAGGGCCCAGAGCATATCTATCCGTCATATGGATGGACAAATCCCAATCTTGGTCCATGCGCTTCAACACATACTTTCAGAATACCCAATGACACCTTTATGACCACCCAGTTACGAAGCGGCGTTTGATATCATCAAAGTACCCATCCAGTGATGGTGATTAACACAACCTCATGGTCGAAGGATTAGGTTACTATGTATTTGAAAGCTTACAGCAATACGAACTTAATGACTTGATCTTATGCTATGCTTACTATGGGTGTGTGTCCATCACATCATTCTCCTAATGATATAACCTTGTTATTAATCACATCCTAATGTCCATGATCAGGAAACCATGATCATTAACTAATCAACAAGCTAGTTCAACAAGAGGCTTACTAGGGACTCTTACATGTTTACAAAACACACATGTATTAGTGTTTCCTAATAATACAATTATAGCATGGGATGTAAACATTCATCATAAACACAAAGATATAATAATAATTACTTTTATTATTGCCTCTTGGGCATATCTCCAACAGTCTCCCACTTGCACTAGAGTCAATAATTTAGATTACATGGTAATATACCGAACACCCATGGCGTTCTGGTGTTGGTCATGCTTTGCCCTAGGGAGAGGTTTAGTCAACGGATCTGCCACATTCAGATTAGTGTGTACTTTGCAAATCTTTATGTCACCATCTCGGACATACTCGCGAATAGCGTGGAAACGTAGCTTGATGTGATTCAGCTTGCTATGTGACCTTGGCTCCTGTGCATTAGCTATGGCACCTAAGTTGTCACAGTAGATGGCCATCGGGTCCAACGCACTGGGAACCACGCCAAGTTCAGTAATGAATTCCTTCATCCAAACGGCTTCTTGTGCAGCCTCCGAAGCAACTACGTATTCCGATTCAGTTGAAGATTTCGCCACAACGCTTTGCTTCGCACTCCTCTAGCTCATTGCAGCACCCGTATCCCGACTGTGACTTCGAGTCATCCGGATCGGTGTTCCAACTAGCATCGGTGTAACCGTTTACAACAAGCTGTTCATCACCTCCATAAGAAAGAACCATATCCTTAGTCCTATTAAGGTACTTTAGGATATTCTTGACCGCTGTCCAGTGCTCCATTCCAGGATCACTTTGATATCTGCTAGTCAAACTAACATCATGTGCTATATCTGGTCTTGTACACAGCATGGCATGCATGATAGAACCTATGGCCGAGGCATAGGGAATATTATTCATTTTCACTCTATCTTCTGCCGTAGCTGGACTTTGAGTCTTACTCAAGGTCTTACCTGACAACATGGGCACGAACCCTTTCTTGCAATCTTCCATTCTAAACTTCTTTAGAACTTTGTCCAAGTATGTACTTTGTGAAAGCGCTATTAGGCGTCTTGATCTATCTCTATAAATCTTGATGCCTAGAATGTATGCCGCTTTGCCAAGATCCTTCATTGAAAAACTATTATTCAAATAGGTTTTGACACTATTAAGAAGTTCTATATCATTCCCAATCAACAATATGTCATCTACATATAGTACTAGGAATGCTACAGAGCTCCCACTCACTTTCTTGTAAATACAAGCTTCTCCATAAGTTTGTATAAACCCAAAGTTTTTGATTACTTTATCAAAACGTTGATTCCAACTTCGGGATGCTTGCTTCAGTCCATAAATGGAGCGCTGAAGCTTGCATACCTTATCAGCATCTTTAGGATCGACAAAACCCTTGGGTTGTACCATATACAACTCTTCCTCAATGTCACCATTAAGGAACGCCGTTTTGACATCCATCTGCCAAATCTCATAATCGAAATATGCAGCAATTGCTACCAAAATCCTCACAGACTTTAGCTTCGCTACTGGTGAGAATGTCTCATCATAGTCAACTCCTTGAATTTGTCGGAACCCTTTCGCGACAAGTCGAGCTTTATAGACGGTAACATTACCATCAGCATCTGTTTTTCTCTTGAAAATCCATTTGTTCTCGACAGCCTTACGGCCATCCGGTAAGTCCACCAAAGTCCACACTTGGTTTTCGTACATGGATCCCATTTCGGATTTCATGGCTTCTAGCCATTTGTCGGAATCTGGGCTCACCATAGCTTCTTCATACGTCGCAGGGTCATCAGCGTTGTCCACCAACATGACGTTCAAGGCAGAGTCATACCAATCAGGAGTGGTACGAACCCTCGTTGACCTGCGAGGTTCAGCAGTAACTTCGTTTGAAGTTTCATGATCATTATCATTAGCTTCTTCTTCAATTGGTGCAGGCGGCACAAAAACATCTTTCGGTGCTGCGCTACTCTCAAATCCGAGAGAAGGTTCAATAACCTCGTCGAGTTCTACTTTCCTTCCAGTCACTTCCTTCGAGAGAAACTCCTTCTCAAGAAAGGATCCATTCTTGGCAACGAAAACTTTGCCTTCGGATCTATGATAGAAGGTATACCCAGTTGTTTCTTTAGGGTATCCTATGAAAACGCATTTCTCCGCTTTGGGTTCTAGCTTATCAGGTTGTAACTTCTTTACATATGCTTCGCAACCCCAAACTTTAAGGAACGACAACTTAGGTTTCTTACCAAACCACAATTCGTATGGTGTCGTTTCAACGGATTTAGATGGTGCCCTATTTAAAGTGAATGCGGCTGTCTCTAATGCATAGCCCCAAAACGATAGCGGTAAATCTGTAAGAGACATCATAGATCGAACCATATCTAAGAGAGTTCGATTACGACGTTCGGACACACCATTACGTTGTGGTGTTCCCGGCGGTGTCAACTGCGAAAGTATTCCACATTTTTTTAAATACATGCCAAACTCATAACTCAGATATTCACCTCCGCGGTCAGAACGCAGAAACTTAATCTTCTTGTTACGATGATTTTCCACTTCACTTTGAAATTCCTTAAACTTCTCGAAAGTTTCGGATTTATGTTTCATAAAGTAGACAGACCCATATCTACTCAACTCATCCGTGAAAGTGAGAACATAACGATATCCACCACGCGATGCTACACTCATTGGACCGCACACATCGGTATGTATTATTTCCAATAAGTCTGTAGCTCGCTCCATTATTCCAGAGAATGGAGTCTTAGTCATTTTTCCCATTAGACATGCTTCGCATCTTTCAAGTGATTCAAAATCAAGTGATTCAAGAAGTCCATCAGAATGGAGTTTCTTCATACGCTTCACTCCAATGTGACTAAGACGACAGTGCCACATGTATGTAGAATTATCATTCAATTTTATTCGTTTAGCATCTATGTTGTGAACATGTGTATCACTACTATCGAGATTCAGTAAGAATAAACCATTCATCTCGGGTGTATTACCATAAAAGATATTACTCATATAAATCGAACAACCTTTATTCTCGGACTTAAAAGAGTAACCGTCTCGCAATAAACAGGATCCAGATATAATGTTCATGCTTAACGCAGGCACCAAATAACAATTATTCAAATTTAAAACTAATCCCGAAGGTAGATGTAGAGGGAGCGTGCCGACGGCGATCACATCAACCTTGGATCCATTTCCAACGCGCATCGTCACCTCGTCTCTTGCCAGTCTTCGTTTATTCCGCAGCTCCTGTTTCGAGTTACAAATATGAGCAACCGAACCAGTATCACATACCCAGGCACTACTACGATTACTAGTAAGATACACATCTATAACACATATATCAAATATACCTTTCTTCTTGATGTTGCCGTTCTTCAGATCCGCCAAGTACTTGGGGCAGTTACGCTTCCAGTGACCAGCACCCTTGCAGTAGAAGCACTCAGTTTTAGGCTTAGGACCAGCCTTGGGCTTCTTAGCAGGTGCGGCAGCTTTCTTGCCGTTCTTCTTGAAGTTGCCCTTGTTCTTAGGCTTGCCCTGTCTCTTGAAATTGGTGGTCTTATTGACCATCAACACTTGGTGCTCCTTCTTGATCTCCACTTCAGCAGTTTTCAGCATGGACGACAGTTCAGGCAACGTCTTGTTCATGCAGTGCATATTGTAGTTCATCACAAAGTTCTTGTAACTTGGTGGCAGTGATTGAAGGAGACGGTGTATCCCCAATTCATTAGGAATCGATATTCCCAACTCTTGGAGCTTGTTTGCGTACCCAGACATGGTGAGCACGTGCTCGCTAACGGAGCTTCCCTCTTCCATCTTACAGTTAAAGAACTTTTCAGAGGCCTCATAGCTCTCCATGGCCGCACGAGTCTCAAAAATTAGCCTGAGCTCCTTAATGATCTCGAATGGGTCGTGGTGCTCAAAACGCTTTTGGAGCTCCGCTTCTAAACCGTACAGGATGGCACACTGAACTGTGGAGTAATGATTTTTCCGAGTGGCGTAAACATTCTTTACGTCATCGGTGGCATCATCTGCGGGTGGGTCACCTAGCGGTGCTTCGAGCACATAGGTCAACTGACCAGCCTTGAGGACGATCTTCAGTCCACGGAACCAGTCCTTGAAATTGCTTCCATTGTTCTTAAGCTTTTCTTTCTCTAGGAACGCATTGAAATTGATGGAGGGGGTCGCCATAATCTACAACAATTTGCAAGTAGTTTAGACTAAGTTTATGACAAATTGAGTTCAAATTTAATTCTTAAAACTATCTAGGTGAACTCCCACTCAAAACAACATCCCTCATATTGTCTTAGTGATTACACGAACCAAGTCCACTACACCAAGTCCGATCTTCACGAGAGAAGATGTAGTTTCATCGGCGAACAATCTTCATGTTCATCATATCATTTATATGACTCATGCTCTACCTTTCGGTATTCCGTGTTCCGAGACCATGTCTGTACATGCTAGGCTCGTCAAGAGAACCTTAGTTTCCGCATGTGCAAATCTGGCTTGCACCCATTGTATGCACACGTAGAATCTATCACATCCGATCATCACGAGATGCTTCGAAACGACGAGTCTTAGCAACGGTGCCAACTAAGGGTGAACAATTTATTACTTGATATTTAGTGAGAGGGATCATCTTATAATGCTACCGTCGCGATCTAAGCAATACAAGATGCATAAAGGATTAACATCACAGGCAATTCATAATTAGTGTGATATGATATGGCCTTTTCTTCTTGCGCCTTTGATCTCCATCTCCAAAGCACGAACATGATCTCCATCATCACCAGCATTGCGTCAAGGTCAGTGGCGCCGCTTCATGGTTGTCCATCATCACCAGCAACTATTACAACTACTTGGAATAAAGCTATTACAAGATGAATCGACGCGCAGGTCTTAACAGAATTAAAGACAACCATTAGGCTCCTGCCGGTTGCCATATTACAACAAGGATCATTGCATACATCAAATACAATCAGAATCACATGATGGCCATATCACATCACAAAACCCCTGCAAAAACAAGTTAGACGTCTCTAATTTTCTTTGCATGTTTTACGTGGTTTGGGGCTTTCGCATAAGACCGATCTTACCTACGAACAATGACCACAACATTGATACAAGTGTTGTCAGATGCTCATTGTAAATTGAATCTTAACTATGGTGGGAGAGACAGACACCCGCAAAGCCACTTGTGCAAAGCAAGTTGCACGTCAAGCGTGGAGCAAGTCTCATGTGCGATGACATGTAGTGTTAGCCCGAGCCGCTTCATCCCTCCATGCCGCAAGATGCAAAGTACACGCTAAGACACCGACAACAAAAGCATCAACGCCCACAAAAACATTGTGTTCTACTCGTGCAACAGATCTACGCATAGATACGGCTCTGATACCACTGATGGGTTCGTAGCATGGAAAACAAAAAAATTCTACCGCAAGAACGAACAAAACCCAGATCTAATCTAGATAAAAGCCAAGATCTAATCTATTAGACATGTGCAACGAGATAGATAGGAACTAACCCTCGTAGATCCGAAAGCGTTAACGAGATTAGATCTCGTGGTTGATGTAGTTGATCACTTGCCGATCTCAAGATCGTGTGGACGATCCCTCCGGCGTCGTGTTCCGGCAGCGCTTCCGCAGTCGGTCAAGTGGACGATCTTTCCGGCGCCGCGTTTCGGTAGCGCTTCCGCAGTCGGTCAAGTGGACGATCCTTCCGGCGCCGCGTTTCGGCAGCGCTTCCACAGTCGGTCACACGTGCGGAGTCGAAGCACACCTTCCTCTCCTCGTTCCAGCGAGGAGCGGAGGTAGTAGATCTTCTCCACGGAATCCCAGCAGCACGACGGCGTGGTGGTGGTGGTGGAGTAGAGAATTCTGCAGGGCTTCGCCTATGCCTGTGCAGAAGAAAGGAGGAGGAGAGAGGCGGCGGAGATTGGGTGTTGTAGAGGAGATTAAAGGGGTGGCGCCTCCCCCTTCTATTTAAAGGAGGGAGGGCGCCTGGGGAGGGGAGTCCTAGTAGGACTCCCCACCTCCTAGGGCCGGCGGATTGGGGAAGGGGGGAGGAGTCCTCCTCCCCCACGACTCCTTGTCTTGACCCACCAGGACTCCTTGATCCCTATCTTGATTTTCAAGCAAACTCCAAGAAACCTTCTAGAACCTTCCGGACCATTCCGAAACCTTCTAGAATCCTCATACAAATACTCCAGAACATTTCCTAACTCAGAAAATGATCCCCAATATATGAATCTTATTCTCCGGACAATTCCGGATCTCCTCGTGATGTCCCGGATCCATTCCGAGACTCTGAACAACATTCGGTCTCCAACGCACATTCCATATCTACTTAAAACAACTTCGAACCTTAAGTGTGTCACCCTACGGTTCGTGAATATGTAGACATGACAGAGACACATCTCCTATCAATAACCATCAGCGGGACCTGGAGATCCATAATGGCTCCCACATACTCGACGATGACTTCGTGATCGATTGAACCATTTACATACGAAACCAATTCCCTTTGTCACGCGATACTATACTTATCCGAGGTTTGATCGTCGGCATCTCCATACCTAGTTTTACCTCGTTACTGATAAGTACTCTTTACTCGTTCCGTGATATGTCATCCCTTGTGACCCAGTCACATGCTTGCAAGCTAACTTGATGACATTCCACCGAGAGGGCCCAGAGCATATCTATCCGTCATATGGATGGACAAATCCCAATCTTGGTCCATGCGCTTCAACACATACTTTCAGAATACCCAATGACACCTTTATGACCACCCAGTTACGAAGCGGCGTTTGATATCATCAAAGTACCCATCCAGTGATGGTGATTAACACAACCTCATGGTCGAAGGATTAGGTTACTATGTATTTGAAAGCTTACAGCAATACGAACTTAATGACTTGATCTTATGCTACGCTTACTATGGGTGTGTGTCCATCACATCATTCTCCTAATGATATAACCTTGTTATTAATCACATCCTAATGTCCATGATCAAGAAACCATGATCATCAACTAATCAACAAGCTAGTTCAACAAGAGGCTTACTAGGGACTCTTACATGTTTACAAAACACACATGTATTAGTGTTTCCTAATAATACAATTATAGCATGGGATGTAAACATTCATCATAAACACAAAGATATAATAATAAGTACTTTTATTATTGCCTCTTGGGCATATCTCCAACACATGGACCTATCCTTCAGCGCAGGGGCGGAGCTGGGCATGGTGCTACCCGTGCTGTAGCACCATCCCTAGCACATTCATTACAAGGTGCATGCATTAATTTGAAGGCTACAAATATTAAAATTATAGAAAAGTAGCACCACTAAGCCGGTATAGCACCAGCCTTGTGTTGTTTCCGGCTCTACCCCTGCTTCAGCGCCCCGCTGGTACCGCGACGAAGCATCCCAGCAGGAAACCTACCCCGATCACTACCCAAACTGCCTGCTGCCCTGCGCCACACCATCCCCCCCCACAAACGTCCAAAAGGAGGTGGGCTAGTGATGGCCCAAAATATATCGAGCTCGTTGGGAAACCCCAAGAGGAAGGTATGATGAGCACAGCAGCAAGTTTTCTCTCAGTACGAAACCAAGGTTATCAATCCAGTAGGAGCAAGCAAACACCCCAAAGGTGTAGCTAGAACTTCCATTAGAACACTAGATAATGTAGCACTTCCCTCAAAAAGCTCAATTCCCCAAAAGAACTCAAAAAGGAACCAACAAGAAGCAAATGCAGAAAATGGCAGAAATCTGTCAAAACAGACCAGGACGTAAAGACGAATTTTTTCGTAGACCTTCTGTTGCTCAAATAAAAAAGTGTTGAACTAACGAAAGTTAGATAACCACCTGGGACAGAAGCACAAAAATTCACGCCTCAAAAATACGTTCAGAGATTATACACAAATTTTTACGGTGAAACACAGAAATCTGTTTCGGGACAACAACTTTCCCAATCATTACTTCTCTCTCATTAGAGGTTACTCTTGGCACAAAAAGCAAATAAAAAGGATAAGGAGCAGTTATTACTGAAGTAATAACTTCCAAGACTCATCTAAAACTTTTGGGTTATCTCCCAATAAGTACTTTTCTTTAACGCCTTTAAGTTAGGCATAAGAAGCAAAAAGAAGAATCATGTGTTCTTAAATGAAGAAGCATTAAGACCAAATTTTTTTTTCATAGGAGGAGCAAAAGAAATCTTCTCTCTCTTCTTAGGGAAGTGTTCTATACCTTTCTTGAGTGGGAGTTGATATTTAATGGTGCCTTCTTTCATGTCAAAATGGCACCAACAGTTCTAAGAAAAGGTCTTCCCAAAATAATGGGACAAGAAGCATTGCATTCAACATCCAAAACATAGAAATCAATAGGGACATAGGCATTGTTAACCATAATAAGAACATCATTAAGACTCCCCATGAGTTTCTTTTTAGCATTATCATCAAGTGGGACATTCAAATAACAATCTTCAAGTGGAGGCAAATCAAGCATATCATAAATCCTTCTAGGCATAATAGAAACACTACTATCAAGATCACATAAAGCTTTGAAATCAAAATCATTCACTTTCATATTAATGATGGGTTCCCAACCATCTTCTTGTTTTATAGGAATAGAAGCTTTATGTTTCATATTTTCTTCTTTAATATTTATGAGAGCATCAGTAATGTGTTTTGTAAAGGCCATGTTCATAGCACTAGCATTAGGATTTTTAGCAAGCTTTTGTAGGAACTTAATAACTTCAGAGATATTGCAACCATCAACATCAAAACCATAATTATCATCTAAAGTAGTAGAACTATTACTAGCCTCAACACTAGTGGTGGTGATAGTAGAAACACTAATGTTTCTAGCAATTTCATCTTCTCTTTCCCACTTAGCATGTAATTCAGCTAATACTCTAACATTTTCATCAATTCTCACTTGTATAGCAGGGATTATCATTAGTTTCAGGTTTAGCAGCCATTTTATTCAAAGAAGATTGAGCTTCAGCTAAAGATGCTATATTTCTTTCAGCATTAGAGAGTTTTTCCTCAATAGTTTTATTGAAAGTAGTTTGCTTACTAATAAAGTCTTTAAGCATAACTTCAAGTTCAAAACGAGCACTCCTATTATTGTTGTAGGAATTTCCATAAGCATTATCATTGTTGGGAGGATATGGCTTATAATTTTTGTTATTAAAATTATTCCTATAAGCATTATTGCCAAAATTGTTATTTCTTATGAAGTTCACATCAACTTGCTCTTCTTGAGCAACCAAAGAGGCTAAAGCAACATTATTTGGATCAATATGGGCTTTCCCATTAACAAGCATAGACATAATAATATCAATCTTATCACTCAAGGAGGAGGTTTCCTCAACAGAATTTACCTTCCTGCCTTGTGGAGCTCTCTCAATATGCCATTCAGAATAATTAACCATCATATTGTCCAAAAGTTTCATTGCAACACCCAAAGTAATGGTCATAAAGGTACCTCCAACAGCAGAGTCCAATAGGTTCCTTGAAGAATAGTTCAATCCCGCATAAAAAGTTTGGATGATCATCCAAGCAGTCAGTCCATGAGAGGGAAAATTCTTTACCAAAGATTTCATTCTTTCCCAAGCTTCAGCAACATGCTCATTATCAGATTGTTTAAACTTCATTATTTCACTTCTCATAGATATAATCTTAGCAGGAGGATAGTATTTTCCAATGAAAGCATCTTTGCACTTAGTCCAAGAATCAATACTATTCCTAGTTAAGGAATTCAACCATTCTTTAGCTTTTCCTATCAAAGAGAAAGGAAACAATTTCAGCTTAATAATAGCACTATCTACATCCCTATGCTTTTGCATCTCACAAAGTTCAACAAAGTTATTTAGATGGGAAGCAACATCTTCATTACCAATACCAGCAAATTGTTCTCTCATAACAAGATTGAGTAAAGCAAGTTTTATCTCAAAGAAAGTATCTTCAGGCACAGGTGGAGCAATAGGTGTGCTCATAAAATCATTGTTGTTGGTGCTAGTGAAGTCACACAACTTAGTGTTTTCAAGAGTAGTCATTTTGTTGTGTTTTCAAATAAGAAAGCAAACTAGTAGAACTAAATTTTTTGTGTTTTTGATAAAGAAACAAGCAACCAAAGCAAAAAGAAACTAAGCAAAACAAAAATAACAAAGTAAAGAGATTGGTTATGAGGGACTCCCCTTATGAAGATGTCTTTGACTCCCCGGCAACGGCGCCAGAAAATATGCTTGATGGCCCAAAATATATCGAGCTCGTTGGGGAACCCCAAGTGGAAGGTATGATGAGCACAACAGCAAGTTTTCCCTCAGTACGAAACCAAGGTTATCAATCCAGTAGGAGAAAGGAAACACTCCAAAGGTGTAGCTAGCTGAACGATGGCAGGGCGCACTACCGGTGCCAGCAGCAACGTGGAGACCTGCACAACACAACCATAAAACTCTGTCCCCAACTTGCGATGAGGTTGTCAATCTCACCGGTTTTGCTAAAAATAAAGGATTAAACATATCGAATGGAAGGAAGTAATAGTTTGCAGAAAGTAAACACAAAGCAGTAAACAGTTTATAGATTGTATGTAAAAGAAAAGGACCAGGATCCATGGTTCACTAGAGGTGGCTCTCCTTAAGATAGATAACATGCTGGGTGAACAAATTACAGCGGGGCAATTGACAAACATCGAGAAAGCAATACATGCATATACTAATCATCTTGACTCCTTTGAGATTCGATTGGGCATTACAACATTATACATAGACCGCCATCCAACTGCATCTATGACTAATAATCCACCTTCAGGTTATCATCTGAATCCCCTCTAGTATTAAGTTGCAAGCAACAGATTATTGCTTTACGAATTGCGTGTAATGTAAACAATACGATTGTTCTATGAACAAAGGATTGTTGTTTTGTCCCTAGTAGCAACATCACATCTAGTACCTTAGAGATTTCTGTCACTTCCCCAGATTACCAGAGGCATGAACCCACTATCGATCATAAATACTAACTCTTGGAGTTGCTAGCATCTACTTGGCCAAGATAGCTACTAACAACGGAAAGCATGCAAGATCTCAAATAACAAAGACATGATAGAATCAATAATAAATCTGAAATAGCATCTCAATATCCATCGGATCCCCGCAAACACAACATGTATGGATTACAAAAAGATGATCTTGATCATGAACGAAGCTCACAAGATCTAAACATGAAAGCACAAAGGAGGAGAAACCAGCCATCTAGCTACTACATGGATCCGTAGTCCAAGCATGAACTACTCACGCATCACATCGTAGACTTGCATGGTGATGAAGAAGGCCTCCAGGGTGAATTCCCCTCTTCGGCAGGGTGCCGGGAAGAGCTTCAGATCCCTCCCGATCTAGGGATGGAGATGACGGTGGCTACAAACTCTTTCGTGGATTTTTGATTGGGTACTTAGGGTTTTCGTCCCGAGGGCATCTTATAGGAGGAAGGAGAGGTCGAGGGGGTGCTGGGGTCGGCCAGACCACCCCCTGGCGCGGGCGAGGCCTGTCCGCACGGCCAGGTGGTGTGGACGGCCCCCAGCCCTTCTCCGTCTCGTATTCTGGCATCTGATGACTTCCGGAAAAATAGGCACTTTGGCTTTTGTCCCGTCCAGTTCCGAGAATATTCATTTTCTGACTTTCTTGCAACCAAAAACAGCAGAAAACACGCAGCTGCCACTGTGGCTCTTGTCAATAGGTTAGTCCAAGAAATCATATGAAAAGTACTCCAAAGTGTGGACAAAACACAAGAAAGTGGATAAAACCAAGCATGGAACATAAAAAATTATAGATACATTTGCAATATATCAGCCAGCAGTGCAACAACACCAGCGAGAAGGAGGCGGACGACCTCTGTAGCCTTCAATCTTTTCGCCATCTTGTTGACCACCACCACGGTGGCTACCTCCGATGAGGAAAAGACGAGGGAGCTCGTACATACCATGGAGATCGTCGAGCTTATTATCGGGGACTCTAGCTTCAATCCGTCAATCAGTAGCAAGCCAATGACCACTACCATGAGGACCACCTCCCGAAACCACCACATGCGGCCCGAGCGTGCCGGCGGCAAGATCCCCATCGGCATACGGTCGGTATCCGGCACCACGCCAAACACCACTAAGGAAACTTCAAAACTACACCTAGTATATACAATGGAGCATCGAGCACCTCCCCCATCTCTTCCCCTACCGACGTCAACGACGTAAGGTCCGGAATCGGGCCAGGCCTGAGATCTATAAGTTACTGGTCGCCTTCCTTTTCGTCTCTCTCAAACAGTAACATGCACAGACTGAAACACCTCGTATGCCATTGCCACGACACGACCCCCGTTGTGCTAAAGTTGGACTTGCAAGATAACAATCGATGCCTTCTCCACTCTCATCCATTGATACTTTAACTTTGAGTAACATTGAAAATTATAGCCTAAGAAATAGGAATGTTTCAAAGGAATATTTTAGAATAGGGGGGCCATGGCCCCCTTGATCTTAGGGAAGCTAAGCAATGAAAGAACTTTCGTCTATTTAACTCATGGGTGGCCAAAGCGTTTGACAAATTATGTTCCTCGTCTCATCTCTCTACCTCGCTTAGAGTTGAAAGCTGGTCGAGGCACCTATATCGCAATGCCATGTTTCAGTCAGAAACACAACAGCGAGGAACGATTCCTCGACACGTATCTTTAGACTTCAAAACCAATGTCTATTATTCAAGATGGAAATTTGCCAGGTTGGTCGGCTGGCTTACTGAACTGACCCAAAATTTTGAGGCCATTCGGGCGCACAGGTCGGCCTTGAACGATTTTCAAGCCAATGGAGTCGGCTTTGACTGATTCTTTGGGTCAGTGGGGTCGACCCACGGTTTCACCTCGACATCTCCTAGATGAACAATGACAAGGTGAGGCGCTTGGCATGCCCTAGTCACCTCCCCCGTCCCCGGCCATCTCCGACACCGCGGACGCTTTGTTCAGCTCTCATTCGCCTTCCCGCTGCTGGCATGTCTCCCGATGGTCGCCCAGCTCGCCACCGTCCCAATCGCCCCCTACATCGACATCCGAGTCGCCGTCGAGATCACCATCTTGTTCCTCTCCCGCTCACCACCCTGATCGGTTTCCTCCCCTTCCCAGCACTGCCAGCCGAACAATGTGAGACTAGTAGCCAAGCAAAGGTTCTTTATAACAGCCACCCTAGTCGGCTTCCTCCTCTTCCTAGCACGCTGCTAGCCGAACAATGTGAGACTACTAGCCAAGCAAAGGTTCTTTATAACAGCCAGCAGACAGACCTTGTGAGATAGGTGGTGATTTTCATGCTTCAATATTTTAATTTAGTGCTTGTTGTCCATGTTTTGCTGTCTCGTTAGTAGAGTTCATATTTTGGTGTTAGTCCAGGTGATTGGCTCTACAAGTACAGATAAATAAAAGATGTCTCAAGTGATAGCATAATAGTCAGTTATGTAATTTTGTTTCTGGACGCGACTAATCCTAGGTCCATCGATAATTAAACCAATTCTTGATCAGATGACGTGATCAGTTTCCCGTACAACTCGAGTGTAAATGAGATATTTTGGCTGCAATTGCAACCGTCAGCAACGCTTAGGTGCACGAATCATGATGCAAGGTCAATGGGTCGAGTGTAACTTGAGATTAGCGTCAAGGACACACACACGTGGTTTAATCCTGAAAGTATTTGGTCAAGAAAGGCCGCTTCTCTATTTTGAAACACTGCGCCTGCAGACAGCAGACAGATATAGTATCTCATATCTATATGGCTCCGGCGTGCCCTGCCAGCCACTGGGCATGAGATTTAATTCAGTTAGAGCAGCAGGTCAAGGGACTGTTTCTAGCTACCCGCTTGGGTCGTGCCAGGTAGCTATCACCCGCGTGAGTGTGGACTCCAGCCTTGTCCTCGCACGGACTAATTAATTCTCTTTCGATTATTATTTTAGAAACACGCCCTGACGATCGGTTTCTCGATGGAAGACCGGACAGTGTTCAAACTTCAAATTAGTTGAATGGTTCCAGCAAGTAGCACGTCATAAAGTTGTGTGTTCTAAAAGTGGAGGCCATTGGGTCGTTGGATTTGCAGCCAAGATGCCTGTTGCTAGATTTGCACAAGCGACGAATCCCAGTTTCTTTCTCTGAGTGAACAACTCGGAATCCAATTCTTCGTAACTCCAGCCCGACCGGACAAGGGGTCAGTGCTCTGCTACTGTTAGCAAGAGAGATCCAGCGGCGGGCGTACGTCGAGCTCAGCTAGTCAGCTTGCTCCAAAGTCCAGAGTCAGTCAAGATTTTCGCAATCAAGCCATGCCCCGTACCGGCCGTGTACGACGACTCGATCGGCAGGTCGTCGCGACCGCGCCATCCACGCGCACACGGCTCCGCTCCCCACCCGCATGGCCACACAACCATGGATGGATGGGCCCGAGTCCAAGCACCGACTGAACGACCGAGCCACCTACACCTAGGATAGGAAGAAGGTCTCTGGGTATATATGCCCGTACGTGTTGGTCTCGAGTCGAGTTCACTAGCTCGGACAGTTTAGCTTAGATTAAGTTGCTGTGTGTTCAACAGCTAATAATCCGTGAAATTTGAACCATGTTCCGAGGTTAGCACTTAGCTTGAGAGAAAAACGAATTTAGTAGTAGGTGGAAAATGTTGGCCGGGTTAACTCCTTAAGAGCATGACTAACAGCAACCGTAAAAAGGGACAAATCCGTATAATAATTGCCAGAGTATACGGGTTTGGCTGAGAAAACGGCGGCGATCGGCACCCTCGAGCGGAGCGATCCGGCAAAAAAATTTATGGGCCGGCCCGAAAACCGCCCGTCGGCCTGTACATTCGCGGGTTGGGAGGCTGACCCAGACGCCGCCCCGCACTCGGAAGAACCCCAGGACTAATCCTCGATCAGAGCACGAGGACTGGTCCAAGCTGCTGGATAGGAGGCGCAGCTCGGTGATGGTCCGCACCTACATCCAGCGCAACCGCTTCCTCGGCCACGCGCAGCTGATCGAGGATTACTTCGCAGAGGTACCTACATATCCACCAAATCTTTTCCGTAGGAGGTACCGAATGCGCCATTCCTTGTTCGTGAGAATCGTTGAGGCTATCGAGGCGAACTCAACATATTTCAAGCAACGGCGCAACGTTGCCGGCGACCTAGGATTTAGCGCATATCATAAAATCTCAGATGTCATGCGAGTGATTGCATATGGCGTCCCCGCGGACTACACCGATGAGTACCTGCGCATAGGCAAAGATACAACCACCGAATCAGTGCGTAGGTTTGCGAAGATGGTCATCAAGTTGTTTGGTCTAACCTAGTATAGATTGCATGCATTGGACTTGGAAAAATTATTCAAAAGCATGGCATGGAATGTATTGTAATAAGAGCCATGATCCTACCATTGTGCTTAAGGCAGTTGCTTCGCAGGATTTGTGGATATGGTACTGTTTTTTTGGGCTGCCCGTAACCCTCAATGAGATCGATGTGTTACAAAGATCCATTTATTTTCAAAATTTGTGGCTGGAGGGGCACCTACTTGCATTTACAAAGTCATGGATCATGAGTATATAATAGGCTATCATCTAGCTGATGGCATATATCCCGAATGGACAACTTTTGTGAAGTTCATTAAAGATTCCCAAGATCAAATATAAGCTATATTTGCCAAAACACAAGAGACAACCCGCAAAGACATTAAGAGAGTGTTTAGGGTTTTGCAAACAAGGTTTGCAATTGTTTGAGGCCTAGCTAGATTTTGGGACAAGAAAACTCTTATCAACATCATGACATGTTGTGTGATTCTACACAACATGATCATCGAGGATGAGAGAGGTTTAAACTTACCCTACTTCTATGACAACGTTGGCACCTGAGTGTGGCTCAAAAGAAACCCTAATCGTCTTGAAACTTTTATTGAAGGATTATCGGTAGATTGAGGATAAGGAAACTCACAAGCAGCTCATCAATGATCTCATGATCTACCATTTTTTCTTTCGCATGTATGTGTGAGATGAACTATTTGGGAATATTTGTTTATTTATTTGATTGAAACCATTGTGTAAATTTGATTCGAACTACTGTTGTAATAATTAAACTATGATTATAAATTGTGTGTTGCTGTAAACTATTATTGCGGATCTTTGATCTTTTATATATCTATTGATGTTTATATTTTAATTTACATGTGAAAAATGGGTAAAACCCTGTGTTACGGGCCAGCAGCCTCAGACGGCGCCGATCAGAGCTCGCAAATGAACCTTTAAATTGTTTACAGGTTGTGTTCACGAGTTCTGATCACCGCTGTGCGTTTGCTGACCTTAAAACAGGTTTACCGCAGCCTGTAAACGGATTTACGGGTTTGCATTTTACGGGTGCTGTTAGTCATGCTCTAAGGGCATCTCTTAACGATCTCCTAAAAAGGTTAACGGAGTAAAAGATGCCATTTTACTTCTTTAACCATACCTAACCGAAGTCCAATCAGTGTTAACGGCGTAAATTTTTTAGGAGTCGGATCGGCTGACTCCTATTTTTACTGCTCCACCGCTCGGAGGAGTAAAAGATTCCCAACTCCTCTCCCCAAGCGTTCACACTCGCCTCTCCTCGGCTTCTTCTCCACCTCTGATGAGCCTTCTCTTCGATTGCCACCACCCCAGCTACCAACGCAACCCGAGATGGCCGCATCTTCTCGCCGGCCATCCCCACCGCTCGCCGCCACCACAGCCCCCCCCCACACGCAGCACCGTGTCCTCCCGCTCTCCACCACAGTTTAGCGTAGATTAAGCCGTGTGTTCAACAGCTAATAATCCGTGAAATTCAAACCAGGTTAGCACCTAGCAGGAGAGAAAACGAATTTAGGAAGGGGTGAAATGTTGGCCGGGTTAACTCCCTAAGAGCATCTCTAGCAGATACCGTAAAACTTCACAAAAGTCGTCTGCGGCCCCGATAGAACAGATCCTATATATCTATACCACAAAATGAAATATTTCGTTTCATCGTCTTGTTCGCAGGGTCATCCTCCTCGCGCAGGCGCGCAGTTCTGATCACGAGCGTTGATCCGTTTGCTGTTTATCTTAAAAATAGACTGGGAAACTAGATATATTCGGTATGTAGAGTAGTTATGTGGGAAAATGTAATTTTTTTGCAGTTTTGACCACTTTTGCGGTATCTGTTATGTCCATTTTTTCGACTAAAACTATAAAAATTTGCAAAGTTTGCAGGATTGATCACTTTAAGGTATCTGCAAGTGATGTTCTAACCCTGGTACAGCACTAACCAAGCCCTAAACCTGCTTACGTTGCTGGCGTGCGTGTATCCACCGGCCGTTTGCCGTCACGCGGGCCAACATCTCTTCTGGACTAAAAAACCCGAGACTTTTGCACGGTGGAGTGGAACGCCGCGAGTGGCCGTGCGCCTATAAAATCCCCCGGCAACCGTCACTCCTTGCCTCCCAGATCATTGCCTGAATCGTCGCCCAGATAGAAGCGCCGCGCGCTTGTTCCATTTCATCACACCCTTCTAAATCCATTGATCCCGGTTCGGCCGCCATGAAGGTGACTGCTTTTCCGATTCTAGTTGCTGACTTTGTTTGGGGGTACTCATTTTGTTTTGTTTTCTGACCGTACGTCGATGATCGAGCGCAGAAGGTTGTGCTGATGCTGGACCTGCACGACAACAAGCAGAAGCAGAAGGCCATCAAGACCGTCTCCGCCCTCCACGGTACTCCCCTGCTTCTTCTCCTCCCTTCCGTTCTGTCCTGCTTAATTCTCTTCGTCTGTAATCACCAGAAATTTTCATCACAACGCACCGGTACTCATCTGTAACTGAAACTGAATTTTTGTTCTGACGAAAAACACGATCTCCGCCTCTCAGGTATCGACGAGATCACCGTGGACATGACCGTGCAGAAGATGACGGTCGTCGGCACCGTCGACCCCGTCGACGTCGTGGAGAAGCTGCGCGCCAAGCTCTTCCCCACGGCGCAGATCTTCTCCGTCGGCCCTGCCAAGGAGGAGAAGAAGGACGGCGGGGACAAGAAAGACGGCGACAAGAGCAAGGACGGGAGCAAGCAGGTGGGGTATCCGCCGTACTGGTACGGGTACCCGCCGCCGCCGCCGCCGCACCCGTACTACTTCGCCCACCAGGAGGAGGACCCCAACTCCTGCGCCATCCTCTGATCGAGATCGACGCGCGCGCCCCGCAGGAGATTCCCCTGTACATATTGTGCATAGTTTATTTAGCTTGCCGGCCTGCCGATCGATCGCGGCTCATCAGCCTGCCGTCTGTCAGGCGATCGACGGCGTGCCACGTGTGTTATATGTATGTATGCTTGTAAAACGATTGCACCGGTGATCCGGCAGACGTGTATCTGCTGAGTTTGTAAAGTGCAAGTTGTCAAAAAGAAGTTTGTAAAATTAAAAAGGGAGATATGGAATTACGGCCGGTATGGTGAAGAACAAAGCAGACTGCCGCCGCGATCGGACTTTGATTAGTTTTTTTTAGAGTAATCTACAATAGTGACAAGAAAGTACTGAGGTGCAGCAGATCGAGCTGAGTTCGTCACAAAGAGATGAAATTTCAAGCTGATAGAGTTATCCCTCGTGCATATTAACATTTACCGATAGATGAAGGTCGCAATTCTGAAGGTCTCATCTGAGAGAGCCAGTGATCTCGATGAAAACGTGAAAAGTCTCCTAATGCATTGGACTGTTTTTAATTATTCCTCGTGCTTTCTTCGGTATGACTAAAGCCCCATTGGCACTTGGCTCACCAGTCCTACCACACGATTACGACCTTATACATTGTTAATGTTGATCACAATCTCAGCTCTATGTGCATGGAGCTTTCGATAATTAATAACAGTCATCTTTCCTGTTCTTCCGACAGCTATGAACCACCCGTGCATATCCATCATCTTAACTATCAAGAACCGTTTACTTTTTGACCTCTCTGTTTTGACTTTGTGCAACTCTGGTTCTTCTTAATACATACGTACCTAGTTTGATTATTTTCTCAACATCGGCATGCCGGACCCACAAAGAATTATGTATGTTGTCCCAAAGCCGAGAGATCGATAAACTGTTCTGGAAACACTCCTACTATCACCTGTTTTTTATTTTCCTTTGGCCTCTAGCCGGTTGTCGTGGTTGGACCATTGTTTGAATTGTTGCTTTATTTATAAAATGAGATGGAAGCCTGATTCGAGAGAGAGAACACTCCTACTAAACATTATACAGTCTTATCCTCACAAACAATAGAACATAAGTAATATTACCACCGATCTCGTATGACCATGGAGCCCGTTTGCTTTGCAATATTTGTATATGTAATATTCGTTTTTGGCAAAGGGCCTATTTGTTGTGAGATTCATATTAAATACATTCTTATGCACCTACTAACTTCAAAGAAATATCAGAATTAATTGAAACCTCATTTTTTATCATCTGCAAATTGTATGTGCTTGAGGTCATGTAAAAACTGATTGTGTGTGTCATCCAAATAATCTCTTTTTCTATTGTATGGTTTCTAATAATTCCTTCGATCCGAAGACATGGCGATTCGGAGCCGGTCGATGGGCTGTATATATTCTACTCATACCAGGAGCACGTAGCTATCAGTGTTAACTCGATGTTTGTCCTCGCATGGACCGCCAGCTATTGCAAGCATATCACCACTAATTCCTCTTCGATTATTCTACAAAACCCACCTCCATTTCTCGACGCAAACGACGGATGAGCTGAACGACGTCCAAACTTTCCAGAGCAAGTTGGTGCGCGCACGAAGGACCGGCCGCGCTAGAGCTCGTGATCCTTTGCTCGCAAAGTATACTCCACCGAATGCCCGCATCCGGCCGGACGCGAATCAACATCGTCTCGTCCACTTTTCCCGCGAGGCTGCTTAAGCACGCGCGCACGCCGCCCGCTGTTCTCGGTGTTAGCAGATACCTCCCTGGAGCACTTGGCACAAGTCGCAGCTGATAGTGGTATAAACTTCTGTGGCAAACGTGGACCGCGATTGGAGCAGATTGCCGCGATCAGGGCAAAGGAGGTCTATGAGGGGGTCCTGGCCGCTACCCGTGCTCAGTCTAAGCTTAGGAAGGGGGACCCCCTCGTACCCACCGGACCCGAACCTACGGGGTTTGGGACTGGAGGGGACGGACCTCCGGAGACCAGGAGCGGGGAGGCCATCCAGGCGTCCACCTCCCAAAGGAGGACGCGCGGGAGGCCTCCGAAGGCGGCGTCTAGGCCCTCGATCGCTGGGAGGGCCCGATCGTTCCCCTATAAGGGGACGTCCCCTGATATGGTTCCCAAATGAATTGGCCAGATATAAGAACATTCATTGGAACATCAGGGGGTTCGGGCAGGACGGCCGGCGTCACCAACTTAGAGAGTATATGCGCCAAGAGGCTCCGGATATTGTGGGACGGCAGGAAACAATAAGACAGGACTTCCGACTCTTGGAACTGGAGGGCCTAATCCAGCACAAGTTCTCCTGGAACTGGTTGCCAGCGTCAGGCCACTCTTGAGGGATCCTCCTTGGTTCCAAGGAGGAGACTTTTGAGGGCAAGGATATGCACCACGGAGAATTTTTCATGAGCATGTCCCTCACCGATAGACGGTCGGACGTTCGGTGGGAGGTCATAATCGTCTATGGCCCGGCGGACCATAGTAGAGCGCCCGCATTTCTGGTGAAACTGAAAGAAAAAGTAGAACGAAGCACCATCCCAGTGGTTGTGGGTGGGGACTTCAACCTGATTTGCTCCCCCAGATGACAAGAGTTCAGCAAACATCGACATCCCGAGGATGCGGATGTTTAATGAGTGTATTGCAGATCTCACCCTTAGAGAGATCACTAGGGTTGGCGCCAGGTTCACCTGGACCAACAACCAGCTGGCACCCGGAGTGTCTTGGATGGAGTCCTGATCTTGGTAGAGTGGGAAGTGGCATTCCCCCTCTACTCACTCCGGGCTCTTACTAGGATAGGCTCTGATCACACCCCTCCTACTTTCTTCTGGAGGGACCAGCCCACCACGCCTAAACAGATTCCACATCAAAAACTTCTGGCTAGACCACCCATGTTTTGTGGAAGCGGTTAAGGCGAAGTGGACTACAGTGGCGACGGCTCCTCCGCGCCGATACTGCGTTGTGGACGTGTGTCACCACTGTGCCCTGATGGCCCGCCAATTCATGAGGGGTTGGGGGCCAATCTTGGCGCGGACCTAAGACGACAGAAGGCATCCATTCTGAACGAGATTCAGACCCTCGATAGCCGTGTGATGACTCAGGATACGTTGAGCTCGTTGGGAACCCCAAGAGGAAGGTATGATGAGCACATCAACAAGTTTCACTTAGTTATGAAACCAAGGTTATCGAACCAGTAGGAGCAAGGAAACAACCCCAATGTGTTGTCACCAACTTGGAATCCTGCACAACACAACCATAAAACTTTGCCCCAAATTATAGTGAGGTTGTCAATCTCACTAGTTTTGCTGAAAACAAAGGATTAAACGTATTGTGTGGAAGATAGTAATTGCTTGCAAAAAGTAAACAGTAAATAGTAGATGGTATATTAATGGTAAAAGAATGGACCGGCGTCCATAGTTCACTAGAGGTGATTATCCTTAAGATAAATAACATGTTGGGTGAACAAATTACAACGGGGCAATTGACAGACTCGGGAAAGTATACCATGCATATACTAATAATCTTGACTCCTATGACATTTGATTGGACATTACAACATTATACATAGATCGTAATCCAACTGCATCTATGACTAATAATCCACTTTCAGGTTATCATCCGAACCCCCTCCAGTATTAAGTTGCAAGCAACAGATAATTGCATTAAGCAAAGTGTGTAAAGTAAACAATACGATTGTATCATGGACAAAGGATTGCTGTTTTCTCCCTAGTAGCAACAACACATCTAGCACCTTCGAGATTCCTGTCACTTCCCCAGATTACTAGAGGCATGAACCCACTATCGAGCATAAATACTCCATCTTGGAGTTGCTAGCATCTACTTGGTCAAGATAGCTACTAACAATGGAGAGCATGCAAGATCACAAATAATATAGACATGATAGAATCAATAATCAATCTGAAATAGCATCTCAATATACATTGGATCCCCACAAACACAACATGTAAGATTACAAATAGATGATGTTGATCATTAACGGAGCTCACAAGATCTAAACATGATAGCACAAAGGAGAAGAATCAACCATCTAGCTACTACATGGACCCGTAGTCCAGGGATGAACTACTCACGCATCACACCGAAGGCAGTCATGGTGATGAAGAAGGCCTCCAGGGTGATCTCTCCCCTCCAGCAGGGTGCCGGGAAGAGCTTCGGATCCCCCCGATCTGGGGATCGAGATGACGGCGGCTACAGACTCTTCCGTGGATTTCTGATTGGGTCTTTTATCCGGTACTTAGGGTTTTCGTCCCAGGAGGTTTTTATAGCCGAAGGGGCAAGGTCGGTGGAGCACCAAGGGGCCCACACCCCCTGGTGGCGTGCCCCCAGGCCGCGCCGCCACCAGGTGTGGCCATCCTGGTGCGCCACTTCGTCTCCCCTCCAGATTCCATGTTGCTTCGGGTAAAATATTGACTTTGGCTTTTGTCCGGTCCAATTCCGAGAATATTTTCTTACTAGCTTTTCTGAAACCAAAAACAGTAGAAAACAGGCAACTGACACTGTGGCATCTTGTTATTGGTTGGTTCTAGAAAATGCATAAAAATACCCTAAAGTGTGGACAAAACATAAGAAAGTAGATACTAAACAAGCATGGAACATCAAAATTATAGATACGTTTACGACGTATCAACATCTCCAAGCTTAACTCCTTCTCGTCCTCGAGTAGGTAAGTGATAAAAAGAATAATTTTTGAGGTGACATGCACCATCACAATCTTGATCAAGGTATTTGTAAAACATTGATAGCTGGGATCATAGTACTTTAACATAACATGAAAGATATAGTTCTAACAATAAGACATATCAACTATTTTGTAACATGAAAAGATACAAACAAAAGATTCGTGAATAACAATGCTTTGAAGGAGTTTTGTTTGTTTCACATATAGAAAACATAATGAGACTGGTATTCAGCTTGTCCCTCATGGTATAGCAAAATATAAATGCATAGGACACCTTCAAAGTTCATAAGGGTGACTAGATACAAATAATTTAAGAACAAGCAATATCAAAGTTATGAATCAATCAACAAGTTTTGGGACAATGCACATTAAACTAAGAATGACCACTATGCTCTCTCAATAGGTGCATAAAGATAGAAGATGAAGACTTAACATAAAAGTAAAAAAGAAAGGCCCTTCATAGAAGGAAGTAGGGATTCAAGTTTCATAAAGAGCTCCCCAAAAATTATGGTACTTATTAGCTTCAGCTCTCACTGCCCCTATCATAAGCATCTTTAGGTGATTAAGGTTAAAGTGAACAAATATGAGGATATGCTCGACAAGTTATAAGTTGAAAATCTTATGCCCCTTGCTTACGAGTATCGAACCTCATGCTACTTAAGTTTAGTCACGAGTAAGTTCTTGTTATTGTAAGTACATGTGTATCATAGAGAATCGCGAATGGGGTACCCCTTGCCCCATGATACAGGAGCTATCCCATATCAAAATGACAAGGCAACAGACAATGAGCATCTCAACGATCTTTTTATTTGCTATTTGCATAGGTTTTTATTGAGGATGCTTCACAGATTGCTTACTATGGTTATGCTGCAAATTTCCACCATGATTAGGCATGGCTTAGGATAGCCGCCCAGGCGTTTCTCTAACACATATACTAACTCCATGAGCTTATAAGCTCCCCTTTTATTTCACACCACCGGGATCCATAAGCAAAAGAACATGATATCAACAAAATAATGTGTAATATTGAATGCGTTCCCCATGGTAACATGGTTCTGCTAATTCACAACTTCTAAAATGCAAGCATATACGAAACATAGATGGGCACAATGGTTCAAGTTTATTAAGTGCAAAAAAGTAAAGTGTGCCATCAAGTTTGTGAGAGTTTTAATCACTAATTTTCACATAACAAGTTTAATTCGGAAGGTAGATAAAAACATGAATATACTTGGAATAGCAATAATGCTAATAGGTAGGTATGGTGGACCCTTTGGAATAACTTGGTTTTATTTGGAGTTGGATGCATGAGTGGAACTCATACTTGGTTATGGAGGCTAGCAAAAGACTGGTAGCGACGAACTAAGAGAGCAATAATGGCCATAATCATGCAGAGTGACAAAACATCATTCATTAAAGCATAAAGTGATATTATAAGTCGAAAACTAAAGGATCATAAAGGCTATGGTGACTTGGGATAGTCATAACATGGTGTGAGCATGTGCCACGTCAACCCAAATAAAGCATCAAAGGAGAATACCACAATACTATGCTTTAATATGCTAAAACAACGCATGATTCTTTTAAGGCACATTAAGCAATATCAATTGTTTATAACATGTCATGCTACATAAAAAATCACTAAGAATAAAGCCAAAACAATACCAAGCATGGCATGACAAAGCATAGGCCACAGTCAAAAACAAACTCCTTTTACCACTTAAGCATGAACTTTCCTACTCTTTCCAATCCAAACCAAACTATTTGAAAACCAATGTATGAAAGAGGGGTCCAACGAACTTATTCAAGCAAACTAATAAAATCAAGCAAACAAAATACCAAAAACAAAAACAAAGACGCTCCAAGAACAACACAACTGTGCATGAAACAATAAAAATGAAGTGTTTGGAAGAAACCTGGGATTTTTATTGATGAAGAGAGGGATGCCTTGGGCATACCCAAGCTTTGACGCTTGTACTTCTTGGATATTTCTTGAGGTGACACGCGTGGCATTCCCAAGCTTGAGCTTTAGTCCATTCTTCATCTCATTACATCATTCTCTCCATACACCTGAAATTTTTTCCTTCATACAAAACTTCACACAATCTTTATTAGCAACATTAGTGCACTCAAGATAATAAGTCTTTGGGTTCAGTTTCAACACCAATAAAACTTCCATTAAAACACAAACTACTGTAGCACTTCCCTCAAAAAGCTCAATTCTCTAAACAGAACTCAAAAAGGATCCAACAAGAAGCAAATGCAAATAATGGCAGAAATCTGTCAAAACAGACCAGCAGGTAAAAACCATTTTTTTCTAAGACCTTCTGTTGCTCAAATCGAAAAGTATTGAACTAACGAAAGTTAGATAACTACCTGGGGCAGAAGCACAAAAATTCATGCCTCAAAACGACGTACAAAGATTTTACACGAATTTTTATGGTAAAGCACAAAAATCTGTTTCGAGACAGCAACTTTCCCAAGCATTACCTCTCTCTCATTAGAGGTTACTAGATCTAGACATGGTAGCACAAAGGAGAAGAGCCAACCATCTAGCTACTACATGGATCTGTAGTCTAAGGATGAACTACTCACGCATCACACCGGAGGCTTGCATGGTGATGAAGAAGGCCTCTAGGGTGAATTCTCCCCTCCGGCAGGGTGCCGGGAAGAGCTTCAGATCCGTCCCGATCTAGGAATGGAGATGACGACGGCTACAAAATCTTTCATGGAATTTTGATCTGGTACTTAGGGTTTCTGTATCTGAGGCATCTTATAGGCGAAAGGGTAGGCCGAGGGGGTGCCCTAGGCGGCCACACCACACCCTGGTGTAGGCCAGGCCTAGCCGCGTGGCCAGGTGGTGTGGCAGCCCTCTGGCCCCTCTCCGTCTCGTACTCTGGCTCCGTGTCCCCCTCGGTGAAAACCTGACTTTGGCTTTTGTCCCGTCCAATTCCGAGAATATTCATTTTCTGATTTTGTTGGAACGAAAAACAGCAGAAAACAGGCAGCTAGCACTATGCATCTTGTTAATAGGTTATTTCTAGAAAGTGTATAAAAATACTCCAAAATGTGGGCAAAACATAAAAAAGTAGATAAAAACCAAGCATGGAACATCAAAAATTATAGTTACGTTAGCAATATATAAATGAACTACTCATGCATCACACCGGAGGCAGTCATGGTGATGAAGAAGGCCTCCAAGATGATCTCTCCCCTCCGGCAGGGTGCCGGGAAGAGCTTCGAAGCCCCCCAATCTGGGGATCAAGATGACAGCGGCTACAGACTTTTCCGTAGATTTCTGATTGGGTCTTTTATCCGGTACTTAGGGTTTTCGTCCCGGGAGGCTTTCATAGGCGAAGGGGCAAGGTCGGTGGAGCCCTAGGGGGCCCACACCCCTGGTGGCGCCCCCCAGGCCGCGTCGCCACTAGGTGTGGCCGCCCTTGTGTGCCACTTCGTCTCCGCTCCGGACTCCGTGTTGCTTCGGGTAAAATATTGACTTCGGCTTTTGTCCGGTCCAATTCCGAGAATATTTCCTTACTAGCTTTTCTGAAACCAAAAACAGCAGAAAACAGGCAACTGGCACCGTGGCATCTTGTTAATAGGTTAGTTCCAGAAAATGCATAAAAATACCCCAAAGTGTGGACAAAACATAAGAAAGTAGATACTAAACAAGCAGAGAACATCAAAAATTATAGATACGTTTACGATGTATCACCGTGCTGGCGTCCAGGGGATCTCACCTGAAGATTGGGCACACCCCTACAGCCTGGAATCTTCATTGATGGATATTTACAAAGGGGAGGAGACATTTTGGCGCCAAAGAAGTAGACAAAACTGGTTACTCAAAGGTGATGCCAACACGGCCTACTTCCATGCCATTGCCAATGTCAGATGATGTCAACGCACTTCTATTCTTGTAGACAGTTGTTCGGCCTCCAAGTGCAGAGGTTTGTAGAACAGTAGCAAGTTTTCCCTTAAGTGGATTACCCAAGGTTTATCGAAGTCAGGGAGGAAGTGGTCAAAGGTATTCCCTCTCAAGCAACCCTGCAATCAAGATACAAGAAGTCCCTTGTGTCCCTAACACACCCAATACATTTGTCAGGTGTATAGGTGCACTAGTTCGGCGAAGAGATAGTGAAATACAAGTGGTATAGATATAAGACAACGGTGCTAGAAAATAGCTTGATGGTGTGAAAAAGACTAAAGGCAAACTGAAATAAAGATGGAAGCAAGCAAACATGTAATAGATCTAATTGCAAACGGTGTATCAATGCTTAGAAACAAGGCCTAGGGATCATACTTTCACTAGTGAACACTCATATAAATATCTTCTCTTTATGATACTACTCTGAACTACTCTCTGGTTGGACACTCTAATCCATGGTAGGGCTATAACAGCACACCTCAAAGTTCGCTTTCCGCATTTAGATAACCCCACAATGTCACCTTGAGCTCTAGATGGTTCCAACAAACACCACAATTTAATAGAAACATCCAACTCCAAATATAACTCATAACAAGTAATTGTAATCTCTAGCCTAAGTGCCACCATGGTGTGCACGCTATCACTTTCACACACGTGGGGAGAGCCAGAGATCTATTAAAGAACTTGAGTAGCAAGGTAGATCTACTTGTTACAAAGCTCATGATCACAATATGATCATGCATAGAGAGAGAGAGATGAACACATAGCTACCGATAGAACCCTTAGCCTCGAGGAAGAACTACTCCCTCATCATCATGGGAATCAGCAATGGCGATGGAGATGGTAGTGGAGATCGATGGAGATGGCTCCGGGGGCACTTCCCTGTCCCGGTAGGGTGCCGGAACAGAGACTTTCTGTCCCCTGAATGTCCCCTTTGGTGGCGGCGGCGCTGCGGAACTTTTCGTGGCTGGAGGCTGGAAGATTCAGGGTTTTTGCATCGGGAGGCATCTTAGAGGCGAAGAGGCAAGGTCGGTGGGCGGCCAGGGGGCCCACACCACCTGGTGGCACAGCCAGGGTGGACCCGCGCCACCACATGGTGTGGCCGCCCTGTGGCCCCTCTCCGTCTCGTCTTCTAGCTCCGTGAGTCTTCCGGTAAAATATCTACTTTGTCTTTTGTCCGGTCCAATTCCGAGAATATTCATTTTCTGACTTTATGGAACCAAAAATAGCAGAAAACAGGCAACTGGCACTGTGGCATCTTGTTAATAGGTTAGTCCAAGAAATTCTATGAAAAGTACTCCAAAGTTGGAACAAAACATAAGAAAGTAGATAAAACCAGGCAAGGAACATCAAAAATTATGGATACGTTAGCAACGTATCAGCAGACGCAGGAAAGGACCAATTCCTTGCCTTTGGGATAATGAGCGACTCATTGAAGACCCGGGGGACCTTTCGTCCCATATATACTCCTTCTACAAGGAGCTCTTCTCGGGTACCCCTCGCTCGGGGGTTGTATTAGCGGAGGACTTTTGGACAGGCAATGCCAGAGTCACCGCCAATGAGAATCACCTTGATTCCCAAGGTAGTGGGAGCCAGAGACATCCGCCACTTTAGGCTGATCACAATGATCAATGTTATCCAACGCCTCTTCGCTAGGGTCTGTGCCTTACGGATTGCCCCGATTATGGAGCGCCTGACCCATCCTTATCAGTTTGCCTTCCTGAAGGTTAGACTGATTCATGACGGGATCATGGCCCTCCATGAGATCGTCAACGAGGTGAAAACCAAGAGTAGACAGGGGTCTTTCTTAAATTAGATTTCTAGAAGGCATATGACCGCCTAGATTGGCAGTTTGTGAGACATGTTCATCAGGAGGGGCCTGGATGATCGGATGATCACGTGGATCATGCAATCTTTTATGACAAGCAACAACACGATCAACATAAATGGCGAGGTGGGGCCCTATTTTTACCCCTCTTATAGGGTGTGATAAGGGGACCCCATATCCTCCCTCTTGTTCAACGTAGCTGTGGATGCTCTCGCGGAGATCTTAGAGAAGGCTAAGCGTTCCGGCGACATCACTGGGGCGGTGAGACAGCTGATCCCAGGAGGGGGAGTAACCCGCCTACAGTTCGCGGACGACATGATGATCATGATAGAAGGGTCGGACAGGGACATCGCTAACCTGAAATTCCTATTTCTCTGCTTCCAAGAGATGTCGGGATTAAGGATTAATTTTGACAAGAGCGAGGTGATTGCTCTAGGCTTTGCCCCGGAGGACCAGCAGAGGATAGCTGACAACCTAAACTATCGGCTAACCTCTTTCCCCATAACTTACCTAGGGATGCCGGCCAGGGATACTAGGATCCTCATTAGGAACCTAGACCCCCTTGTGGCCAAGGTGAGAGCGAAAGCAGAACCTTGATATAGCAAGTTCACCTCAAAAGGCAGCAAGACGATCCTCATCAACTCATGCCTATCTAGCTTACCTATGTATATTATGGGATTGTACCTACTACCAGAAGGGGTACATGGTTCCTTCGATAAGGAATTATCTCGCTTCTTTTGGCAGGACCAGAACGGCCATCAAAAATATCATATGGTAAAGTGGGCAGACATCTGTGCATCCTAGCCTCATGATACGTTGCTAACGTATCTATAATTTTTGATGTTCCGTGCTTGGTTTTTATCTACTTTCTTATGTTTTGTTCCAACATTGGAGTACTTTTCGTAGACTTTCTTGGACTAACCTATTAACAAGATGCCACAGTGCTAGTTGCCTATTTTCTGCTATTTTTGGTTCTAGGAAAGTCAGAAAATGAATATTCTTGGAATTAGACCGGACAAAAGCCAAAGTCGTTATTTTCCTGGAAGACTCACGGAGCCAGAAGGAGAGACGAAGGGGGGGCCACACGGTGGCCACACCATATGGTGGTGCAGGCTAGCCTTGGCCGTGCCACCAGGTGGTGTGGGCCCCCTAGCCGCGCACCGACCTTGCCTCTTCGACTATAAGATGCCTCCCGATGCAAAAACCCTAGATCGTCAATTAGAAATCCACGAAAAGTTCCGCAGCACCGCCGCCACCGAAGGGGAGATTCGGGGGACAGAAAGTCTCTGTTCCGATACCCTACCGCGACGGGGAAGTGCCCTCGGAGCCATCTCCAACAATCTCCAGCACCATCTCCATCATCGTTGCTGATTCCCATGATGAGGAGGGAGTAGTTCTCCCCATGTGTGTGAAGTTGACAGTGTGCACACCATGGTGGCACTTAGGCTAGAGATTGCAAATACTTGTTATGAGTTATATTTGGAGTTGGATGTCTTTATGAAATTGTGGTGTTTGTTTGAACCATCTAGTGCTCAAGGTGACAGTGTGGGGTGATACGTCCAAAACGTATCTACTTTCCCGAACACTTTTGCTATTGTTTCTCCTCTATACTTGTGTGATTTGGATGCAACTAATGCGAACTGACACTGTTTTCAGCAGAATTGCCTTGGTGTCCACTTTTTGTGCAGAAAATCAACTATCAGGAAAAATCCTGGAAATATGCCAAAAATCCTATTTCACCCGAAGACTCCAGGAGCCAGAATACGAGATGGAGAGGAGCCCTAGGGTGGCCACACTACCTGGTGGCGCGGGCCAGGCCAGGCCGCTCCAGGGGGTGGTGTGGGCCCCCCAGGCACCCCCTCGGCCTCTCTCTTCGCCTATAAGGAGCCTTCTGACCTAAAAACTACGGGTTTTTCGATGTTTTTCCAGAAGGAGTTCCGCTCTGCCGCCACCACCAAATTCCACGAAACAGCATCAGAAACTCCGTTCTGGCACCCTGCCGGGACGGGGAATTGGAGGAGATCATTGCCATCATCATCACCATCACTTCTCCATTGACCATCCATGTTTCCCCCGTCTATGAGTGAGTAATCCCCCGCTGTAGGCTATGGGGATGGTAGGGATTGGATAAGGTCGTTCATGTAATGGCATCAGATTGTTAGGGCATGGTGCCTAGTATCTTTTATTAGTGCTTTATGACTTTGTTGCGACTTGTTGTGCTTAATGCTTGTCACTAGGGCCAGAGTGCCATGATTTCAGATCTGAACTTATTATTGATTCATTATGATAATATTGTTTCTGGTCTTATCTACAAGTTGTATACACACGTCGTTGTCCGGAACCTATGGCCCCGAAGTGACAGAAATCGGGATAACCGGAAGGGAAGGCTTTGATGTGAGGATCACATGTGTTCACGGAGTGTTAATGCTTTGCTCCGGTGCTCTATTAAAAGGAGCACCTTAATTGCCAGTAGTTCCCTAGAGGCCCCGCTGCAAACGGGCTGGCAGGACAAAAGATGTTGTGCAAGTTCTCATTGCGAGCACGTATAACTATATATGGAACACATGCCTAGGATTGTCTAGTACTTGGGTGCTTTATCTTATTTATCTGCAGTTGCCCTATGTTCTGTTTGCTATGTGAATTGTCTTGTCCATGCAACGCCCGTCCATCCATCCCTATGCCTACCGCACTCGAATCCCACTGTTTACTGCTTTCGTTACTACTGTCTTTGCTTTACTACTACTGTTACTTTACTATTCCTACTACAAAACTGTTGCTACTGATAAACTGCTGTGAGCAAGATTGTTTCCAGGTGCAGCTGAATTGACAACTCAGTTGTTAAGGCTGATAAATATTCTTTGGCTCCCCTTGTGTCGAATTAATAAATTGGGTTTCACTTCCCTCGAAAATACTGCGATACACCCCCTATACTTGTGGGTCATCAAGACTATTTTCTGGCGCCGTTGCCAGGGACCATAGCTTTATTTATCAAGTTCACTTGGATTCTCTATTGTTCGCTGCTATCCATCCATCATGGGTAAGTCTCGTGATGGCAAGGTTCCTATTTTACCATCCACTACAAGAAGAGGTACGGTTCTGAACACCTCTGCTGCTCTTGATTCACTGTCTGTTTTGAGTAAATTCCTTACACCACCACATACACATGCTACACACACTGCTACTACTGCTAAATCTGAAACTTCTGATGCTTATGATGCTGCTTCTACTGTGCTTGATAAGACTGGTTCATTAGGTCCTTTCCTAGATGCTACGATTGCTAGAACTATAGCTAGAAATACCAAAACTGACACTGCCACACCTATTAGCTCACCTGAGTCTAGTAAGAGTTATGATACTGAAGAATATTATGTTGAGATGACTGATGAGTTTATTGAAGAATGTAGGAACACCCATGATAGGAGCGCTGCTAAGAGTCTCCTTGAGAGGCGTACTATTAGACCCAAATTATCTCTTGATGCTAAGTTTGCTGCTTCTCCCATAAATATTATACATGAAGATTATGATTTCTCTCTTGATCTATCTTACATAGCTATTGTCGAGAAATAACCTTTTTATGGGACTAAGCATGAAAGTGCGGTAGCACATATGAATGAACTTTCTACCATGAGTGGCTTGTTTTCTGATGATATTAAAATGCGTACTTACTTTGTTGCTAAGATTTTCCCTTTTTCACTGAAAGGAGAAGCTAAAACTTGGTTTAGTAATTTACCTCCTGGATCTATTGATAGCCTTGAGTGCTTGATTAATACTTTCCTGCAGAAATAGTTTCCTCCTAGTGCTAGACATGCTGTTTTGCAGGAACTTTTTGATTTTAAACAGGGAGAGAAAGAGGTATTGCCCGAATCTTGGGCAAGGTTTTGTGCTTTGATTCATGCACAGGCTAGAAGTCCATAACCTAAGAATGAACTACTTGATATATTTTATAGTGGACTAACCGAAGAATCTAGGACATACCTAGATAGTTGTGCTGATTGTGTTTTCAGGAATAGGACTCCCAAGGAAGCTGAGGAATTAATGGCTAAAATAAGCAAGAATTATGAAGATTGGACTCCTCCTAAACAAGTTACACCTGAAGTAATTGTATCTAAACCATCTATTCCGGTGCCTATTCCAACATCAAAGAAGAGGGGAGTTATTGAATTAAATGATGAAGTGATGAAGGAAGCTAAGAAATGTCTTAAGGAGAAGGGAATTAAAGCTGCAAATGTCAAGAATTTACCTCCTATAGAAGAATTATGTAAGCCTATTCCCTACTCATCCACTATTGGGGTACACTCTCTCCAACACTTTGATGAAGGTGATATCCCTTACTTGAAACCTCTTGATCAATGCTTAGAAGAATTTGATATCTTTATTGTTAAGCAAGATAACTTTAATAAAAGGGTGCAAAATCATCTAATGGAAAACACTAAAGCTATTGTTGAGTTGAAAGATATTGTGGAAAGAACCTCTAATGATGTTAAAATGATTGTTAAACACTTTCAAATGGTTCAAACTCAAATAGATCAACTCGTTAAAGTACAAAACGACTTGCTAGTTAATGCTGCTAAAGAAAAACATGCTTATGAAATTAGAACTAGAAGTGGTGCTGCTACCCAGGATCCTCTATACCCTGAGGGGCATCCCAAAATAATTGAGCAGGATTCTCAACAAGCTGAAAATAGTGGTTCTACTCAGAAGAAAAGGAAAAAGAAACATAAAACTAGTAGAATCCTCTGAACCTGCTATAGATCCTAATAGTATATCTATCTCTGATGCTCAAACTGAAAGTGGTAATGAAGAAAATGAAGTTCCTAATGAAGAAAAAGTTGAAGAAGAACCTGAAAACCACACTAAGAATACTAAATACACCAAAGGAGATTTTATTGCTAAGAAACATGGTTATGAAAGAGAACCTTGGGTCCAAAAACCTATGCCTTTCCGTGATAAGAAACACAAGTCAAAGGAAGATGAACACTATAATAAGTTTTGTGAGTGGATGAAGCCTTTATTCTTGCAAATTCCTTTGACTGATGCTATTAAATTGCCCCTTACTCCAAGTATATGAAGGACATTGTCTCGAATAAAAGGAAGATCCCTAATGAAGAAATCTCTAATTTGCTTGCTAATTATTCTTTCAATGGTTAGGTTCCTAAGAAACTTGGAGACCCAGGGATTCCAACTATCCCTTGCTCTATTTAGAACAGTTATGTTAGAACTGCTTTGTGTGATTTGGGAGCTGGAGTTAGTGTTATGCCTTTCTCTCTCTATAAGAGGCTTCAGCTTGAAAAATTGATACCAACTGATATATCTTTGCAAATGGCTGATAAGTCTACCACTATTCCTATGGGTATATGTGAGGATGTACCTCTTTAGGTGGCTCACAATTGCTTGATATTAACTGATTTTGTTGTGCTTGAAATGCCTGAAGATGATAATATGTCTATTATTCTTGGGAGACCTTTTCTTAATACTGCAGGAGCTGTTATTAATTGTAATCAAGGAAAGGTGACCTTCAATGTTAATGACAAGGAACATACCGTCTATTTCCCCAAGAAGATTGAAAGGACTTATGGTTTAAATTCAATTGAACATGTTGAAGGCATTCAAGTTGGAGAAATATATTGTCCCATACCAGAAGAAAAATTTGAAACTATTATGATTGGGACCATTGCTATCAAGGTTGAGGTAATATAATCATTAGTGGAGTACAAATTTTTGTCTCATATGCAATTGTTCTGGTAGCAAGACTTGATCAACCTTGCTAACAAAAGGATTCCATTGAACAAAACAATGTTTTCATTATGATTATCCCCGTTTATTTCTATCCTTTGCATTTTAGTTTTTGCTTTCGCTTAGTTTTATTTTTGTTGTTAGTTGCTTGCATGTTAGAACTTCTGTAGTTCTAACCTTGTTTTGTCCTTGCATCATGTTTCCAAAAAGAAAAAAAATCTGTCTGTCAGAAAAATCATTCTTCTATTTCTGAAAAATGCCCAAAAATAAAGTGTCTCGAAAAATTCCAGAAAATTCATATTAAATTTTTACGTGAAAAAAGGGGTAGAGGAGTACCTGGTAGGTACCAGGGGACCCACTAGGCAGGCACACCACATGGTGGCGCGGCCAGCCCTCGGTGGCGCCATGCCCTGGTGTGGGCCACCCCTGGCCCCCCACTACCTCTCTCTCCTGCCACTTTCTTCTCTCTCCCGAGTAAGCTCCAGTTCATAGCTCAAAATCGCGTTCTCTCTGTGCTTGCTCTTGATTTCTTTGATCTCTTTGCTCAGCCCATCTTTCTTGCTGAAATTTGGAGCAATTGTTCCTTGGTATGTGACTCCTCCCCTTATCCAAGTAGATTTGTGTTTAGTAGATTGTATGTTGAGTATTTTGCTGCTGTAGGTGACTGGTTATGAGAGCTTGTAAGCTTGTTTGATGCTTATAGATATAGTTTTGATGCATGTTTAGGCCTCTTGCAAGTCCCTATGAGTAGAATCCTTCATTATATTTACTTTGCAATCACTTGTTTAGTAGGTGTTTAAATTTCAGAATACCAAGCATGAATAACCACACTTTTGGAGAGACATTTGAGAGTGATGCACCTAGGAGGTCGAGGCCCTCAAGAACAGCCTCTCAAGCTAGGCCATCATACAATGAAGACCTCATTGCAACACGCATTGGCAGTGAAAGGGATGATGGGGATGCTCACCCATCCTCTTTTCCTTGTTTTACTTTCTTGCAAGCTGCAGGTATTCTTGATGATTTCTTGCTACTGATTGAGAGAGTTGGCTTGACCTCTTATATGCAAGATGAGAGTGCACAATACGCCACGCTCACCAAAACTTTTGTTGAGAGTTTCTCATTTACTAACACATCCTATCATTCTACTGTCTCTTTTAAAATCTATGATATGCCCTTCACCATGCCTTTGGAGAGATTTTGCAGTATTGTAGGTGTGCGTATGACAGGGACCGTGAAGAAAATTCAAGGGCGGCCCGCTGATTTGTTGGAGCTTTACCGAGGGGGTGACCAATGATGATGACCGCATGGCGCAAGGCGGAAAGATAAAAATATCCAACTCCCTGCTCTTAGATACTTTGCATACTATCTTGCCACTAGTGTATTAGGTAGGGAGAACACTAGTAATATCTCCAACTATCACTTAGCTTTCCTTGCTGCTGCGCTCAACAATGATACTCGGTACAATCTTGGCTCTCTTATTGCTCGCCACCTAGCTGCTAGGGGGCCTATCTATGGGGGCATCATTGCCTCGCGTATAGTCGATGCTTTAGATCTTTTGGTGGCTCCTGATGATGTTATGCTAGCACCACAAAGGCTCGACCTTGTTGCCATGAAAACTCATCACTTTGTCACTGCTACCTCTGATTTGAACAATCTAGTATATAGGATGCTTTTCATTGACGGGGATGTCGTCGGATTGATGACAAGTACGCCATGAGGGGGTCCTCGAGGCGTGCGGAAGAGAGGGGTGTGAGGCGTACGGTGTTCCGAGAGGGTGAGCACACAAGTTTACCCAGGTTCGAATCCGCCGGCTTTGGACGGACCCTACTCCTGCTATCAATCCAGTAATACGGCAAAGCCGGAATATGGGTTACAAGAGTTTCGCCTGTGCGAGTTGAGATTGTAGACTATTGGTCGTCTAGTGTTGCCCTAAAGGCTCTCCCTAGGACGGCTTATATAGATATCCGGCCTAGGGTTTACAGGAGAGATCAATCTGGCTACGACTAAGAGTTGGGTACAGAGTACATCTTGAACTAAAAGTAACATTATGGGCCTAAGTCGGTAAGTCTTCTGGGCCTTTCCGTAGCCGGATGGGACTTCGTCTTCTCTCTCCAACTGGGCCGCCTGTGAAGCAAAGCTCTAACCCGAAGTGGCCACCCTGGTCAGTGAGGAACGTTGAGGATACCCTGAAAGTATATCCCCAACAGTAGCCCCCGGAGGCCTCCAAGATCCAAAGTCGGATTTTATCATCGTCTAGCTTGATCTTCGGCTTGCAGAATCTTGAAGGGTTCCTGAAACTTTATAACAAAACGTACGATCCAGGTCTTCAAAAGTAAGTTGGACCTTTCAATTAGTTAGTCGGATTTTCCAGCTTGCTTTTTAAACTAAGCCAAAAAACTTGGTCTCTAACGCCACCTGACACAAGCATGGTCCAGTTGCGTCATCTGACAGACGTTCCGTCAGCACGACCGTTGGTGGGTCCACAGTTCGCGGAACCGAGGCGCCGTTTCAATGCGTGCGTGGAGATCGAGGCGACGCAATCATCGCGTGGGCCCTTCCCAGTTCTTTCCACGACACGTGGCAGTTACACTATAGCGTTTGCACGAATCTTGGCGCAGGTAGGTAGATATAAGGGGTCTAGATTTTTTCTTCTCCTCTCCACCTGACTTTCGCCGTTCCTTTCTTCCCAAATCTCCAGCGCGCCCAGAGCCCTTTCGTTTTCCTCCCACAGAGCTCCTAGCGCCGCCACTTTAGGGTCACCCCTTTCCACCGGAGAGAAATGGCTTCATCCTCTTCTTCCTCTCTGGCGGCGGCGGCAACATCGGCAGAAGCTGCTACAGAAAAAGAAAGTTTCTGAGGAATCTGGATCCCTTGCGCCCTTGACGAGGCGACGCTCAAGAATGTGGAGAAGGAGGGGCTTCTCGCCGTCGGCGACTGGCGGAGTGGTTCCGGCGAAACCATCCCCAATCCGCACGAGGGCGAGCGCGTCCACTTCGGCACCCATCTAGACCGAGGTTTGTCTTTTCCTCCCTCGGAGTTCTTCTCCGAGGTGATTGACCATTATGGAGTTCAACTCCATAATCTTCCTCCCAACTCCCTTCTAGAGATGAGCGCGTTTGCTGCGCTTTGCGAGGGCTTTCTCGGTATTAGGCCGAGTTTGCTCCTTTTCCGGTATTACTTCCATGTCCGGAGAAATTCTATTACCGCTGGTGTTCCTTATATCACCGGTACTATTAGTTTTTCTGTTAGACGAGACCGGTCCTATCCCAAAATTGCTGCCAGTGACTCGGTCAAACAATGGCCAGCCACCTTTTTTCTATCATAGGGATATTCCAGCTCCCAGCAAAGCTGCTGCTTTGCCGGCTTTTGTCGACGGAGCCGCCACAGCCCAGCCTTCCTGGGATGAGGCTGCTCTGGCTTTTACGGACGATCTGATCCTCGCTAAGAGGCGGATCGAATATCTTATCAAGCATAAGGGTCTAAGGGGATTCGACTTAGTCCAGTGCTGGGTCGCACGTCGGATCCAGCCACTTCAGTACCACGGGGATAGACTGATGCACTCCATCACGTCTTCCAAAAAAGATTCTCTCCGCATCAGCCCCAAGGCCTATACCAGCCAAGGCTAGATAAGCCAGATCAAATGGCTGATTAAAGAGCGGATCGAGAGAAAAATTCCGGAGATCTCTCTGGACATGCACACGGCGGAAAACCCCGTGGTAGCGGTAAGCTTCCATCAGTACACCTTTTACGTGTTTCAATCTTTTAAGTCATATATTGCAATGCTGATCTGTTTTCTTGTTTTCAGCTTGCCGAACTCCCCGAGTCGGAGCTTGCTTCGCTCGAAGGATATCCTCCTGAGTTTTCTCAGGAAGCTGAAGTGGTTCCATTGCCGGACCTTGCGCTCAGGAAGCGCAAAGCTCCGACAGTGGCAGTAGGCACAAAGGAAGTGCCCGTTGTGAAGAGGTAACTTTTGTTCACAATTTCTGCCTTTGTACCTTTCTTGAATTTCTTTCTGAGATGTAATATTTCCGACATTACTACATTCTCAGAGCAAAGCCTCTCATCAAGGGTAAGGGGAAGGGGATTCCTGCAAAGCCCCTGCGACAGGCGAAGCTTACCATAGCTTCCCCTGCCATGGCTCCTTCGACTCCTGCCCCTCAACCTTCTGTAACACCGGCGATTACTCCTTCTCCGGTTGTTGCAAAAGAACCGGCTCCTCCAACGGTGCCTGTGATCCTTGGATCGCACACTGACGTCACCGTGGGTGCGTCATCTCAAGATAAGGGTGAACCCTCTCCGGGTAATGATCCCTCGGCTGAAGTCTTCGCCGACAACCTCCTCAGCAATCCCGGACTTGCCAAGTTTGGCTTATCCCAGAAATCTGCAGAGGAGATCCAGCGGCTGGCCAGGAAAGTCCTGGACAAAGGCCATCTATCCCCCAAAGAGGAAGCGCAAGAAGCAGAGGACGTCAAGTTCTCTGACCTTCTCGCCCAAGTCCGCCTTCGCGACGAGAGGATCAGGACTGTAGAGCTTCCAACAACCCGAGTAATTCCTCTTACTCTCGCCGAGAAGGTGGCAGTTGAGGTGAACGCAGGTTTAGACAAACTTACCCGCGAGCAATATGTAAGTCGGAATTCTAACTCTTGTTTTTACCTTATGTTATATCATATCCTCTAGCCCCCAAGCATGAATTAGGATATAGAAATCCGAGTTTATGCTTTCATTAGGATGCCAAAGAACGAATTAGTGTAGCCCCAAGGCTCGTGCTGATATTTAGCAAAAAATATTAGCCCGAGTCTTAAGTAGCTTTCTGACTTTGGGAATGCTGACTTACAGAAAGTGTATACCTATAACCAGGAATTGTTAAAAAATGTCTGTGATAAGTGGAGAGAAATCAAAGCTCTCCGGCTTAAAAATGCTGAACTCAAGCTAGCCAAGGATGAAGCCGAAGGTAACATTTCGAGATTCAAACCTTGTCTTTTACTTTTTCCAATGTCGAATTTTTCTGAACTGTTGTTCTTTTTGACTTACAGCGTTGGTGAAACAATCCGTCGCTATGATTGAAGAGGCCGAGAACCTCAAAACCTTAGTGGTGGAGAACAAGGGACTTCGCCAAGAGCTGGATAAGCTCAAGGCGGATCATGAAAGGAGCATAGCTCAAGTTCTCGAGTCCTCCTCCATGGCCACTGAAGAGCGTGATCTCAAGATTGCCGCTCAGGATAAGGTTATCTCGGACCTCAAAAATGAGGTTGGCAGAGAGAAGGATATCTCCCAGGCGCTCCGGGCTGAACTCTAGAGTCTTCGGGAGGAGAAAGCCAAGATTGACGACGTCATTCTTGGTATGTTCCATCTATCTGACTTTTCATTTCTTCGACTTTCATCAATGTCGGATTTTCATTGACTTGTTTTGTGTATTGGTCCTCTAAATTTGACGGATTCCTCCTCGTCCGAACCCCGCACTCACCGGCTTACCCAAGTCGGTGATCTTATTCATGACTACCGCTAGTCCCTTGAGGACATTGGCGAATCTCTCAAGATTCCGGACATGCCAAGCATGTCGGACTTCCAAGTGCGGGAGAAGGCCAAAGAGATGGCGCAGCTTGTTCGGGACTGGAACATGTCCTACGCGCGGACCGCTGCGCAGAACGCTCTCACCATGGTCATGAGCCACCATGGAAACATGGAGATATGGCAGGTGACCAGAGGGTACTGCAAAGTAGACAAAGACGGCCAGGAGCAAGACCTTCAAGCTATGATGCACTCCAGCGCCGGATATGGGTGTCACGTAGCTGATCTGACCAGCTACGAGACGCCCTTCTTCACCCGCGTGGATACTCCGCCACCTCCTCCAGAAGACGCCGAAGAAGTTTTCGACGATGAACGGAGCACCTCGGATCCGGACATCTCGGCACGATATCAAGGCGGAGTAACCAGCGATCCGACAGTTCCTTCATCTCCTCATGCATCATAGATCAGAAAACTATGTATTATTCTGGAAAGACATGATGCGTTTTGTAAATATTAAGTACTATGACTTTTGCTAGTGCCAAGTTTTTTTATCTATTCAGCACTTTTGTCTTATATTATTTGTGTGCCTGAAATGTTTGCATAAGCACTTGGAATTTTCCGCCTCTACTTATCTGGCTTTCCGCCTCGTCCCTTTCGTGACCGGCTAAACCTTCAGCCGGAAACTTTGCCGAGCAACGGAGCTCAATTGCTAAACCAGTTTAAACTCGGAAACAAAGCCGGCTTCCAGTACCAACAATTCACTACTCGGAAGATACCCGCATCTAGCAATCAGACAAATAACCCAAGTAAAAACTAGAGTTTTTTAGAGTTATACCTGAAGGTAGCAGTTTTAGAATCGGAAATCTAAACCAGAACGAACATGAGCATAAAGTACTTTCAAGCATTCTGGGATTTTCGACTATGACATGATCATTAGGAAATAAGATGGTAAAAACTTCTCAGGAAAACTTTGAGGTAACCAAAACTTTTATTTCTCACAGAGCATGTACATATGTATAATTACAAAGAAAGATAAAACTAAGAATAAAAGGGACGTAGCTGAGCAATATTCCATGATCTGTCTAATTCTTCCGGATTTGTACTGCCTCCAGCTCTCTTTCTCTTCTTAGTAGCAGGTCTTTCTTTGACTGGCCTCAGGTCAGTTAAGTAGTACGACCCATTGTGCAATACTCGACTAACCAAAAAGGGCCCTTCCCATATTGGGGAAAGTTTGTGCTTTCTTTGTTGCACAAGCCGGAGAACCAAATCACCTTTATTAAAAGATCTAGTTTGGACTCTCTGGCTATGATACTTGCGTAACTTCTGCTGATAGGCTGTAGATCTTATTTCAACAACGACGCGAACTTCTTCGACTAAGTCGAGATCATTTTGTCGAGAAATCTCAGCATCCTCTTCAATATACGCGGCCACTCTAGGAGAAGTATGAATCAAATCACTAGGAAGAACTGCTTCTGCGCCAAAGACCAAGAAGAAAGGTGTATATCCTGTTGACCTGTTCGGAGTTGTTCGCAAACTCCAAATTACAGAGGGTAGTTCCTCTGCCCAAGCGCCCACAGCACGTCTCAGTGGTGCTTCGAGTCTTGGTTTCAAGCCTTGTAGAATTAAACCATTTGTTCTTTCGACTTGTCCGTTAGCTTGAGGATGTGCGACTAACGCAATATCAAGCCGGATATTTTGCTCATCGCAGAATTCAGCCAACTCTCCCATGGAAAAATTACTCCCGTTGTCCGTGATAATGCTATGCGGATAACCATACCGGATTATAACATCCTCGACAAATCTTTTGGCTGTTGCTCCATCACAACTAGTGACAGGTTTAGCCTTGATCCATTTCGTGAATTTATCCACCATCACTAAGAGGTGAGTAAATCCACTTGGAGCTCGTTTAAAAGGTCCTACCATATCAAGCCCCCAGACCGCAAAAGGCCATGTTATAGGTATTGTTCGCAGCTGATCAGCCGGAACATGAACTTGCTTGGCATACTTTTGGCAGCCTTTGCATGTCTTGACTAATCGTTCGGCATCCGCCTGAGCCGTGAGCCAGAAAAAACCATGTCGAAAAGCTTTTGCCACTAAAGATTTGGCTGCAGCGTGGTGACCACACTCGCCTTCGTGGATTTCTCTTAAGATTTACACTCCTTCTTCCGGAGATACACAGCGCTGAAAACCCCCAGAAACACTCCGTTTATGGAGCTCGCCTTTAACAATAGTATAGGCTTTTGCTCGTCGGATAATCTGCCGGCTTAGCACCTCGTCTTCGGGTAATTTGCCATCTACCAAGTAATCAAGGTAGGGTTGAGTCCAGCTGGGAATTACAGCCAGAACTGCTATTAAAGGTGAGTCGGATACTCCTCATCTACTCTCTTTATCGAGGGAACTTTGAGGTGCTCTAAAAATGCGCCATCCGGAACCTCTTTCTGCGCAGAACCTATTCGAGATAGTGCATCTGCTTCCTCGTTTTCTGCTCGAGGGATGTGTTGAACTTCAAACCCCTCGAACGATTTAGATAGATCATCCACGACAGCTTTATATGCTGCCATGTGCGTATTTGCATTACAAATATCCGACACTTGCTGAGCAACAAGATCCGAATCTCCATAACACATCAAACGTCGGATGCCAATATCCTTAGCAATCCGGATTCCATGCAGCAGTGATTCATACTCGGCAATGTTGTTTGTCACTGTGAAGTGGATCTGCAGCACATATAAAAGTTTATCTCCTTGGGGTGATTTGAGCACCACGCCAGCCCCCGAGCCCCCCTAGCCTTGGATCCGTCAAAAAAGAGGGTCCAATATTCCGACTCCGGGAGGACCATGTTCTCCTTGGTCTCTGTCCAATCAGCGACAAAGTCGGCAAGGATCTGGGATTTGATTGCTGTCCGGGGTTTGTACTCAATATCGAAAGCTGAAACCTCTATGCCCCATTTGGCGACATGTCCTGTAGCATCGCTGTTATTGATTATATCTCTCATGGGAGCTTTACTCACCACGGTAATTGGGTGCTCCTGAAAATAGTGTCATAACTTACGAGATGCTAGAAAAACACCGTAAGCCAACTTTTGATAGTGCGGATATCGCTGTTTTGATTCTGTCAGGACCTCGCTGACAAAGTACGTCGGACGCTGCACCAGGTGCTCCTGGTTTTCTTCTGGTCTCTCCACCACCATAACTATACTGACAACCCTGTTTGTCGCAGCAATGTAAAGCAACATCGGTTCCTGAGGTTCCGGTGCTACAAGGATAGGAGCAGATGAGAGTACTTTCTTCAGGTCTTGTAGTGCAGCTTTGGCTTCGTCAGTCCAGACAAAATCCTTGGTTTTCTTCAGGAGTTTGTATAATGGTGCGGCTCTTTCACCAAGCCGGCTTACAAATCGACTGACCGCGGCGATGCAACCAGTTAATCTTTGTACATCCTTCAGGCGAGTTGGCCTGGAAATATTGAGAATAGCCTTGATCTTGTCACGGTTCACCTCTATGCCTCGTTGAGACACAATAAAACCTAACAATTTTCCGGCTGGTATTCCAAAGAAGCATTTCTTCGGGTTAAGCATGATGTTGTATTTTCGTAAATTGGCGAACGTCTCCTCTAAGTCAGAAACCAATGTTTCCTTCTTTTTGGACATGACCGCGATATCATCAACGTATGCATGTACATTGCGCCCAAGTTGATCATGGAGGCAATGCTGCATCGTGCGCTGGTACGTAGCTCCCGCGTTCTTCGGCCCAAAGGGCATCGTAACATAACAGAAGGTTCCGAAAGGGGTTATGAATGAAGTCTTGATTTTGTCAGATTCCTTCATCCAGATTTGGTGATAACCGGAATATGCGTCGAGAAAACAGAGGAGTTCCGAGCCTGCTATAGAATCGATAACTTGATCAATTCTAGGCAGAGCGAACGGATCTTTTGGACAAGCCTTGTTCAAGGCAGTATAATCAACACACATCCTTAAATCAGTAGTGTCCTTTTTAGGGACCATTACAGGGTTGGCCGACCATTCAGTATGGATGACCTCTTCTATGAATCCGGCTAACTCGAGCCGCGCTAGTTCCTTAGCTGTTGCCTTATGCTTTTCATCACCAAACCGTCGTAAGGACTGTTTGACGGGTTTAGCATTCGGGTTTACATTCAAAGAGTGCTCGGCAAGTTCCCTAGGTCCTCCGGTCATGTCAGATGGCTGCCATGCGAAGATATCTTGATTTGCTCGGAGGAACTTGACGAGCGCGCCTTCCTATGCGCTACTTAGGCCTCTGCCTATCTGGGTCACCTTGGAGGGGTCATCATCCTTCTATGGCGTCGTCTTCGTCTCTTCTGATGCCTTGAACTCCGGATTTGGTTTTGTCACCTCCTTCTTCGCCGCGGGCATCTCGGACGGATCTATGCTCTTCTTGATATCCTGGTACTCCTGGGTGTGCAGCACGGCTTCGGCAAAGGCGGCATTTCCATCCTCGCACTCTCGTGCTTTCTTCGGGTCACCCCTGATGGTGATCACGCTGTTGGGACCTGGAATTTTCATCATATTGTAAATGTAACATGGACGAGCCATAAAAGCCCAGTAAGCCGGACGTCCGAATATAGCGTGGTATGCGCTCTTGAATGGGACCACTTCGAAGGAAAGTGCCTCCGTTCGATAATTTTTTGGTGTTCCAAAAGTAACATCCAAAGTGATCTCTCCCAGGGAATTAGCTTGTCTTCCTGGTACAACCCCGTGAAAAATCACAGAGCTATGGTTAAGCTGTGTTTCCGAGATCTTCATCCGGCGTAGCGTTTCTACATAGAGAATATTGATGCTACTACCACCGTCCATGAGGGTCTTGGAGAAACCATAACCGTCAATAAGTGGATTGACAATTAAGGCGTATTTTCCTCGCCTATGCAACTTAGGCGGATGATCAATGCGGTCAAATGTGATTGCCACCTCCGACCAGTCCAAATACTGAGGGACAGCCGGAACTATTGCGTTGAGCTCGTGGAGAACTGCTTTCTTGACCTTTGCTGGTTGAGATCCGAGGAAGGTGACGTAAGTGTCCTTCTTGGTAGGAAACGTTTTCTTCCCTTCCGACTTGGGATTTGAAGCGTCGGCTTCCTCCATGTCGGAATCTTCCTTGGTCTCTTTTTCTTTTTCGGGATTTTTCTTTCCCTTCTTCCGCTTAGCTTTGTAGCCCGCGGTATCATCTCTCTTGATGTCATCGTTAAAACGACATTCAGCGTTGGTGTGGGACGAGCCCCCATTGGCGTCTAAGTGATGCACACATGGGTTATTGGCAATGTCGGCCCAAGTGTAGGTTTTGCCTGGTTGTTGCTCTCCTCTACCTTGGACCCTTGATGTCCCACGACCACGCTCGCAGCCTCCACCATGTCCTGCTCGTCCTCCAGTCCTGGAAACAGTAGTGACTACTGCTGTCTCCGCGTTGGGTTTTTCTTCCGAGGTGTTTTGGCGTTTCTGAGCCTGTTGCTTTGTCTTTGCTGACTGTGGTACGGCTAGGACGTTAAGTAACCCCTCTGCATCGTCGTCAGCATCTGCATACTTGCTCGCTGTTTCTATCATCTCTCCCAGATCAGTAACCTTGTCACACTTCAAGCGATGGCGCAGTAACCCAATTGGGAGACCTGAAATAAAAGCTTCAATCGCAGTTTGATCGTTTACTCCCTCGCAGGAGTTCTTGGTGTCAATCCATCGTCCGAGATAATCTCGGCAAGTTTCTCCGGCTTTCTGGGTGCAACGCTGTAGGTCTCCAACCGTACAGGGCCTCCGATATGTGCCTTCGAAATTCCGAAAGAACGCACTTTGTAAGTCATACCAATTGTGGATGGTGTTTGCCGGAAGTTCATTGAGCCATGATCGCGCCGTCTTCCGCAACATAAGTGGGAGATATCGGGTTGCGACCAAGCTGTTTCCGCCTTTAGCGATGCAGCAAGCTTGGAAGAAGTCCTGTAACCAGGTGTCTGGCCGAGCAATGCCGTCGTAGGCTTGAATATGTCTTGAGATAGCAAATCCTTCCGGGAATTTTGTAGCTCTGATGCGTGGTCCAAAGCACTTTGGGCCCACGTACACGTCATCGTTTTCGTAGCGCCGAGCCTCTATGTTGGAGTTGATCCTGTGCCTTGCGTCGTTCGGGGATAGGGATCGTCCCGAATATCGGTTGTGGCTGTGGTGCCTTGGAGCCGGACTCCGGCTTCTGCCACCACCTCCTCCGTCATGTCGTCCTCCTTGACCTCCTTGGGGGCCGTTGTGATAACTATGCAGTGGAGAGGGTGGTGGAGCTAGGTTGTTTCCGGCTGATCGCTGGCCTCCGTCCGGAGCGTCATTATTCCGGTTCCGGGGAGGTTCTTGACTGTGACGAGCCCCCTGCCGGATTGTACCAGCATGGTTTCCGTCGTTCCTTCGTCCGTCGTTCCCACCATGGTAAGGTTCAGCCGGACGGTTTTCATGTCTAGGAGGTGGCATTTTCTGACGATCCTCCTCCTGACGTTTTTCTTTATCTTCTCCCTTTCGGGAAGGATTCCTCGGATTGAGTCCAGCGATTGCGTCTATCTCGGCTACTGGAGCGACGTTGCTCCAGTTATGTGTAGCTCTGCGGTGCTGCCCCGTCGATCTGGTTCTTGAATAATTGTCTTCCCTGCGTTCGAGGTTATGATACTGCGCCCGAACATAGTGGGATCTTACGCCAGCCCATGCCGGATCTGTGCGACATTGGTCGAAATCCGAGACCAGCTTTTGGCTTCCCGACAGGGCGACCTTTTGCTGCTCCAGTCCCTTGTTGAGTAGCTTGATACCCAAACGCATCTCTTCTGGTCCTGGATTAGCTGATAGAATTTCGCGAGCTGCCACAGTATTTTGCACTGGTGTCGGGTAAACCCAATCTCCATTGCTGTCCTTCCGTGGCTTTCCCATCTCGTCTCCAAAAAGGACGGCACGGACACGTGGGAATTGGTTATCATCTACATGACGCTTCCGTGTCTTCTGATGCAGACGGGACATGTACTCCTTGTTTGACATGCGCTTCTTCTCCAGCTCGATGTTTTTGGCTTCATCAAGGAGTTGTTGATGACGCGATTCTAGGGCTTGGGCCCTTTCGTCCAGCTCATCTGCGGTAAGTTCTGCAGCTGTAGGGATAGGTGTGGTTAATGCGGCATCGATGAGTTTACGCGCACCTTCAGTGATCACGTGCCCATCCACCGATGCTTCTTTTTTCGGCTCGTCTGGGATAAGTGCTCCATCCGAGTCTTCCTTGTATTCCTCGGCAATCACCTCCTCTGTCAGAGGGTCTTTTGCCAGGGTCTTGTTTTTCTTGTTCTTTTTCTTTGCCCTCTTGGCAGCGCCGGTAGCAAAGACGGTTTTGGGTCCGTTTCCCGGAGTCAAGCTCTGAGCGGTACTTTCGGACATCTGGAGTTCGGGATTGTCTCCGACCTCCATATCATCCTGCGCTTTGGGAGAGTGTTCCCCGGATCCTTCGTCCATGGCTTCTCCGTCTTCGCAGCTTTGGAGTTGTACTCCTCGTCATATTCCGCGGAGAACTTTTGGAAATCTGCCGACGTCATGGACTCATCCGAGGATGCGGGAACGTCGGCGTTTGTTCCAATTGCCTCCAGCACCGAGTCGATGTTTTCTCCAGCATCGGCAGAGCCGGATCTGGATCCAACGTATCCAATGAAGTGCGATGCGTGCTTCCTGAGGTACCCGAGGAAAGGCCTGTCTGTCCCGGCATTGTTAGAGCCGGAATCAGTGCCGTTGATATGCTCCTCCTGGATTTCGACTTCCACGTGTGGGTCGATCTGGGATCCGGGGGAGATCCACTCTAGATTCGACTTGGTCCGCGAGGTTTTCTTCAGGCTCGGATTTCTCCACTATCTCCACAACTGGTGCAGGCTGGGTGGGATTAGGGTTTTCTGAGATCCAGAACTCTGCCGCCTCCACGGACAAAGGGGACCCAGAAGTTTCTTCTGCCTCTATCATCACCGTTGGGGTGGGTTGGGCAGGTTCAGCAAAACCGATGTAAACATCGATCTCGCCAAAAGACATGATTGTATAAGCAGTCACGGCCTCCCTAGCCGGAATCCAAGTCTCATCAAGAACGATGAGAGGGACGTCGCTGGCGTAGAGGATGCGACCGACGACGATGGTCTCGCCGATTCCGATTCTTGCAGATTCCGCTCGGAACGTAGATCCGAAGCTCACTTGCCCCACGGTGGGCGCCAACTGTCGTCGGATTGATGACAAGTACGCCATGAGGGGGTCCTTGAGGCGTGCGGAAGAGAGGGGTGTGAGGCGTACGGTGTTGCGAGACTGTGAGCACACAAGTTTACCCAGGTTCGAATCCGCCGGCTTTGGAAGAACCCTACTCCTGCTATCAATCCAGTAATACGGCAAAGCCGGAATATGGGTTACAAGGGTTTCGCCTGTGCGAGTTGAGATTGTAGACTATTGGTCGTCTAGTGTTGCCCTAAAGGCTCTCCCTAGGACGTCTTATATAGATATCCGGCCTAGGGTTTACAGAAGAGATCAATACGGCTACGACTAAGAGTTGGGTACAGAGTACATCTTGAACTTCAAGTAACATTATGGGCCTAAGTCGGTAAGTCTTCTGGGCCTTTCCGTAGCCGTATGGGACTCCGTCTTCTCTCTCCAACTGGGCCGCCCGTGAAGCAAAGCTCTAACCCGAAGTGGGCCACCCTGGTCAGTGAGGAATGTTGAGGATACCCGGAAAGTATATCCCCAACAGGGGATGAAAGGGAGATCCTTTTGCCACAGCCTGATTTGTTCAGTGTTGACAGGAGACCATGGTCGCGCTCCAAGGAGGAGGTGGATGAGCAGCTTCGCTTGTTGGGTTTCCACGAGAAGCACCAGGAGGATGTGCCCTCCTATGATTACTCCGCACATTACGGAGGGGCGTACTCGGGCTCGCACCAGGACGAGGGTACCTCCTCGTCATACCCCGGTGACACTTCATCTTGGGCAGCCTAGGGCTGATACCCACTTAGGCCAAAAGCCTAAGCTTGGGGGGAGGTACGCCGACACCGCACTCATCTCCATATCATGTTGCGTCGGTACTTTGTATATTCATGTTTTCATTCTCTTTTTAGTTTTCGTTCTTCTTTGCTTTTGTTTTTTTAAACACAAAAAGACCAAAAATATTTCTGTTGTTTCTCTTTGGTTTGCTTCTTCTTTTTGCCTTGTTTAGCTTTTCCCTTTTTGCTTTGTTTGAACTATCTGAAAAACCCAAAAAGATTTTGCTTGGCTTGTTTTTCTCTTTTGGTTCTTGTTTAAAAATCAAAAACACCAAAAATATTTGTCGTTCTTCTTTGGTTTTTGCGAGTTGGCTACAGGGTTCGGCAGTTCTCAGTGGATTATTGGTTTCATATTATTATTCAAGCCACACAAGTGGAGAGCAATAATGAGGATCAATGACAACTTGAGGCGTGGTAAGAGGCTGGTAACGAACTCTATTTGTCGTCATTTTTGTATATATACTCGTCATTGTGAGCTTGCTTAGTCCGTTCATGTAGAGTGTATGTTTTCTTTGGATGCTTAGTAGTTCTTGCTTTCTTGTGATTAGCTCCAGCTCGCTAATAGTTTGTAGCATGTTTCATGATTGTTTGCTTGCATTACTCTATTCATAAATTAGTATGACACCGTGGTATCCTCCTCTGAATGTTTCATTTGATTGACTTGGCACATGCTCATGCATGCACATGACTGTGATAATCAGTTAAGCCTTGATGAATTATTTTTCCTTGAGGATCTTGAATCATTTTCATGCCATGAGTAGTCTTGTTTTGTTGCAAGCATGATAATGACAACTATTGCTCTCTCGTCTGTCGCCCCCTTACTATTGCTAGCCTTCATTTCCACTGAGTGTTTTACTCATGTTTCCAACTCCCTAAACCAAATATTTCCAAAGTGTCCACCATACCTACCCATTAGCATCATTTGCTACTTTCGTGCATATTCAATATGCCTTGTTTTATTCTGAATAAAATGTTTGCTGGTTATGAGAAAGTTAGTTAGTAAAGCTGTCACGAACTTGATGGCACACTTTATGTTCTTGCACTTAATAAACCTGAACTATCGCGTCCTTCTTTGTTGTGCATATACTTGCGCTTTATGAGTTGAAGTTAGCAGAACCATGTATCATGGGGACCGCTTTCAACGCTTCATAGGTACTTTGTACTTAGTTGATATCATGTTCTTTTGCTTATGGATCCCGGCGGTGTGAAATAAAAGTGGAACTTGTAAGATCATGGAGTTTGTATGTATGTTAGAGAAACGCCTGGGCCACTAGCCTAAGCCATGCCTAATCATGGTGGAAACTTGCAGCATAACCATAATGAGAATTCTATGAAGCATCCTCAATAAAAATTTATGCACATAGTAAATAAAAAGATCGCTGAGATGCTCATTGTCTGCTTGCCTTGTCATTTTGATCATGGGATAGCTCCTGTGTCATGTGTAAGGGGTACCCCGTTGGCGGTTCTCTATGATACGTATATACTTACAATAACAAGAGCTTACTTGTGACTGAAGTTGTGTAGCATGAGGATCGGTCTTCGTAAGTAAGGGGCATGAGACTTCAATTTATAACTTGTCAAGCATATCCTCTTAGTTGTGTCACTTTCACCTTAACCACATTAAATATGCTTATGATAGGGGCAATGAGAGCTCAAAGCTAATGAGTACCATACTTTCAGCATTTGGAAGCCTTTCAAATTATTCAAAACCTTTTCCTCTACCTGTTGAGTCTCCACTTATTCTTTGAGCACCTTCTTGAGAGCATAGTTGTCATTCTTTGTGTTTGTTCCAATACTTGATTATTTGTGTTATGACTTTGATGCTTGTATCCTTGATATCTTTACTTCTAGTCATCACTTGAATTTCAGAGGTGCCTGGACATTCATAATCAAAGGCAAGCGAGATACCACTCTATCATACCTTTCTATGAGCATAGTAATGTTGCTTATGTTTGTGTTACTTATTATTCTTGAGTTGGAATCTCTTCATAGCTTGCAATGACTATTAAGTAGACTCAGTTGCATACTCTTTATTATGAATTATCTAAGTAGTTGATCACATTGCTGAGAATATTTACATCATATGAAGAAAATGTGTTCGTGAAAGTTCTTTTATCGCACTCAGTTTTCAACTGAATTGCTTGAGGACAAGCAATAAGCTAAGCTTGGGGGTAGTTGATACGTCCAAAACGTATCTACTTTCCCGAACACTTTTGCTATTGTTTCTCCTCTATACTTGTGTGATTTGGATGCAACTAATGTGAACTGACGCTGTTTTCAGCAGAATTGCCTTGGTGTCCACTTTTTGTGCAGAAAATCAACTATCAGGAAAAATCCCGGAAAATATGCCAAAAATCCTATTTCACCCGAAGACTCCAGGAGACAGAATACGAGACGGAGAGGAGCCCTAGGGTGGCCACACCATCTGGTGGCGTGGGCCAGGCCAGGCCGCAGGGGGGGTGGTGTGGGCCCCCAGGCACCCCCTCGGCCTCTCTCTTCGCCTATAAGGAGCCTTTTGACCTAAAAACTACGGGTTTTTCGACGTTTTTCCAGAAGGAGTTCCGCTCCGCCGCCACCACAAGATTCCAGGAAACAACATCAGAAACTCCGTTCTGGCACCCTGCTGGGACGGGGAATTGGAGGAGATCATCGCCATCATCATCACCATCGCTTCTCCATCGACCATCCATGTTTCCCCCATCTATGAGTGAGTAATCCCCCGCTGTAGGCTATGGGGATGGTAGGGATTGGATGAGATCGTTCATGTAATGGCATCAGATTGTTAGGGCATGGTGCCCAGTATCTTTTATTAGTGCTTTATGACTTTGTTGCGACTTGTTGTGCTTAATGCTTGTCACTAGGGCCCGAGTGCCATGTTTTCAGATCTGAACTTATTATTGATTCATTATGATAGTATTGTTTCTGGTCTTATCTACAAGTTGTATACACACGTCGTTGTCCAGAACCTATGGCCCTGCAGTTACAGAAATCGGGAGAACCGGAAGGGAAAGGCTTTGATGTGAGGATCACATGTGTTCACAGAGTGTTAATGCTTTGCTCCGGTGCTCTATTAAAAGGAGCACCTTAATTGCCAGTAGTTCCCTAGAGGCCCCGCTGCAAACGGGCTGGCAGGACAAAAGATGTTGTGCAAGTTCTCATTGCGAGCACGTATAACTATATATGGAACAAATGCCTAGGATTATCTAGTACTTGGGTGCTTTATCTTATTTATCTGCAGTTGCCCTATGTTCTGATTGCTATGTGAATTGTCTTGTCCATTTAACGCCCGTCCATCCATCCCTATGCCTACCGCACTCGAATCCCACTGTTTACTGCTTTCGTTACTACTGTCTTTGCTTTACTACTACTGTTACTTTACTATTCCTACTACAAAATTGTTGCTACTGATAAACTGCTGTGAGCAAGATTGTTTCTAGGTGCAGCTGAATTGACAACTTAGTTGTTAAGGCTGATAAATATTCTTTGGCTCCCCTTGTGTCGAATCAATAAATTGGGTTTCACTTCCCTCGAAAATACTGCGATACACCCCCCTATACTTGTGGGTCATCATGGGGTTATCTAGATGTAGAAAGCAAACTTTGAGGTGCGCTGTTATAGCCCTACCATCGATTAGAGTGTCCAATCGGAGAGTAGTTAAGAGTAGTATCATAAAGAGAAGATATTTATATGAGAGTGTTCACTAGTGAAAGTATGATCCCTAGGCCTTGTTTCTAAGCATTGATACACCGTTTGCAATTAGATCTATTACATGTTTGCTTGCTTCCATCTTTATTTCAGTTTGCCTTTAGTCTTTTTCACACCATCAAGCTATTTTCTAGCACCGTTGTCTTATATCTATACCACTTGTATTTCACTATCTCTTCGCCGAACTAGTGCACCTATACACCTGACAAATGTATTGGGTGTGTTAGGGACACAAGGGACTTCTTGTATCTTGATTGCAGGGTTGCTTGAGAGGGAATACCTTTGACCACTTCCTCCCTGACTTCGATAAACCTTGGGTAATCCACTTAAGGGAAAACTTGCTACTGTTCTACAAACCTCTGCACTTGGAGGCCGAACAACTGTCTACAAGAATAGAAGTGCGTTGACATCAAGCTATTTTCTGGTGCCGTTGTCGGGGACTTAAGAAGAAGAAGCTCCCACTTCAACCACGCGCCAGCAAGTATTTTCTGGCGCCGTTGCCGGGGAGGTAAGGTAAAAGGTACTCACATCCTCCGGTGTGAGTGCTCGAAGTTATTTCCTTTAGATTCTGCAATTTTGTCTTTTTGATTCTTGTTTTCACTAGTTAGGCTTAATGGAAAACCAGAACAAAATTAGAGAGATTTATAGTATTTATCTTGAGTTAGGACATGAAGTGTTTGAAGAGAAAACTAAAAAACCTATGGAACTTTATTTGCATGCTAATAGCAATGTTGTTAGTATGAATTCTTTAGACACCATTATTCCTAATGCTATGGAAAAGTCTAAGCTTGGGGAAACTAGTTTTTATGAAAATGATCTTTTTAGTTCCCCAGCTTTGGAAGATAGCTATTCTATTGCTTATGATGATACCAAACCTCCAATATATGATGATTATAATGATGAATATGATATTTTGAGTCCACCTACTATTGAGGAGAAAATTAATTATGATTACAATATGCCTCCTATAATTGATGATTATGGTGATGAGAATAATAATGATAGCTATTTTATTGAATTTTCTCCCACTACAATTAATAAGAATGACTATGTTTAATTATGTGGAGAATATTAATTATTATATGCATGTGGCTCATGATAAGAATGTTATGCGATAAGTATATTGTTAATTTTATTCATGATGCTACTGAAAGTTATTATGATATAGGGAAACATGGTTTTATGTATCTCAACAATATTAAGTTTCCCCTCTTTATGCTGAAAGTTTTGAAGTTACTCTTGTTTTATCTTCCTATGCCTGTTACTTTGTTCTTTTTGAATTTATTTGCATACAAGATTCTTATGCATAGGAAGTGGGTTAGACTTAAATGTGCTTTGAATTTGCTTCTTGATGCTCTCTTTTACTTCAATTCATATTTCTTATGTTAGCATCTTCTCAAACTATCATGCCTAACTTAAAGGCGTTAAAGAAAAGTACTTATTGGGAGATAACCCAAAAGTTTTAGATGAGTCTTGAAAGTTATTACTTCTGTAATAACCGCTCCATATCATTTTTATTTGCTTTTTGTACCAAGAGTAACCTCTAATGAGAGAGAAGTAATGATTGGGAAAGTTGCTGTCCTGAAACAGATTTCTTTGCTTCACCGTAAAAATCTGTGTAAAATCTCTGTACGTCCTTTTGATGCGTGAATTTTTGTGCTTCTGACCCAGATTGTTATCTAACTTTCATTAGTTCAACACTTTTAGATTTGAGAAACAGAAGGTCTTCGAAAAAACTCGTATTTACCTGCTGGTCTGTTTTGACAGATTTCTGCCATTATTTGCATTTGCTTCTTGTTGGTTCCTTTTTGAGTTCTTTTGGGGAATTGAGATTTTTGAGGGAAGTACTATAGTAGCTTGTGTTTTAATGGAAGTTTTTATTGGTATTGAAACTGAACCCAAAGACTTATTATCTTGAGTGCACTAATGTTGCCAATAAAGATTGTGTGAAGTTTTGTATGAAGAAAGATTCCAGATGTATGGAAGGAATGATGTAATGAGATGAAGGATGGACTAAAGCTCAAGCTTGTGGATGCCACGCGTGTCACCCCAAGAAATATCCAATAAGTACAAGCGTTAAAGCTTGGGGATTCCCAAGGCACCCCCTTCTTCATCAATAATTGACGAGGGTTTAACTCATCAATGCCCATTGTTATGGACTTGGGTTTTGGAGAAGGAGGGAGCGCTGGAGACATCTATCGGCTAGCAAACAAGCACACAGGGGATAAAGGATTTACCCAGGTTCAGGCCTCGTAGAGGTCCCTACTCCTGCTTGTCTGCTCGTGGAATTATCAAAGGAGTCAAAAGTTACAATGGTGCGCAGATGCAATCTGGCGAGGGTTGTGGAAACTAGGGTTGCGTGTGTTCTCCTCGCCGCCCCCTCCTAGCCTTTATATAGATAGGCTAGGTCTCGGGTAGCAGGTCGAGTCGGTTACAAGTTAGGGTTTTCCCCTTCAAACTTTCTATCTTTAGTTTCTTCTTGTCCTTCAAGCAATCGAGAGTCCGCAGGTTACTCGAGTCCTTTCGTCTGGGCCTTGGCGACACCGTGGGCATGTACGTATTTAGACCGTATATACCAAGATCGAGTACCTGTAGGGTATACCCATGTCAGTAGCCCCCGAGTATCCAGTGGAATCGCAGATTCGACTGGGTACTTTTTGAAGTCTTCGAGTGCCTGAATGGGTACTTTTTCGACTGCTTTCATTTATGTCATAGGGATTGTTGATATACGTGCCTGATACAGCCGAAGTATCGGTATCAGTTAACCACCTTAGGGTGAAACAACGCAATCTACTCGAACTCGAGTCCCTGGATTCGAATCCGGAAAAGTGCTGGCGTAATTCGACTCAGGCCGCGGAGGTCTTACAGGAGTCGAATTCCAGTTATATGGGTGTGAGCACTTGACGCGTCCGTCAAGGCATGTTCATCGTGCCTACAGGCACGGATATATTTCTGGTAGTGCGCAGTTAAATGCGTTGCCAGGCCTTTATTTAGTTCTTACCTTCACGCTGTAAACGCGGTATTCGAATTTTATCATCGCGGAGATGATTCAGGCGACCCAGGAGACGTAGTCTCTTTGTAGGGAAAATTATGAGGCGGTGTCGCCATGATCTGCGAGTGCGGATGTAATCAACACATAGCTTCCGTGCAAATAATCATAGGGTGCGCGACCAGCGCTCCCTATGGGAGTAGCCCCCGAGTGCCTGGTTGAGTCGAAGACTCAGGCAGGGACTAAAGAAATTTTGCGACTGTTGTCGTCTTTGTTTGTTTGTTTTAGTCGAAAACTTTGGGCAGATATTAAAACACGTTATGCGACTGCTGTCGTCTTTTGCTTGCTTGTTTCAGTCAAAATTGTTTCCGGCGCTCCCTATGGGAGTAACCCACGTCCATAGTCGAATCGTGTTTCGACTGGTTGGGTTTGATTGTGATTGCCTGTATCCCTGCAATAAGAAAAGAAAATCATAGGGTGCGCGACCAACGCTCCCTATGGGAGTAGCCCCCGAGTGCTTGGTGGAGTCGAAGACTCCAGCAAGGACTAAAGTAGTCGAAGTTTTCCGCTGCGTAGCTGTTGATGACGTCAGTGCTGACGCTTGCATGACCTCAGTTGCCCGCGTGAGCGGTTTTGACGGGACGTGACGAGCGGTGGGTCCCACTTTCTGACTTTGATTTGACTGGGCGTGCGTAATCTTATTATTAACTGTGCCTCCTCGATTTCCGCACGTAATGGGAGCAGTGGAGGGACGGTTCGCGCTTCCTCTTCTCCACGTGTCGAGCGCGATGCGTGCCACGCGTCCAGTAGGGTTTTTGTGAGCCGTTGGATTGTATCTCCTAGGGGTTAAGTAGCGGTGCTACGGTGGTAATTTTCCATCTGCGCTCTTTTCTTCGTCGCTACCATCGCCATTGCTGCTGCTCATCTGCTTTTCCCTGCGCTCATCTCCTCCTTAGCTCTGGACCATCTCCGCTCGTTTCCAAGTTATTTCCTGCGCTCTCATCGCCGCCACGCAATGGGAAAGAAGAAAGGAGGCGCTGCCGCTGAATCCGCGGCCACCGTTGCCGCTACGAAGAAGAAGGGTGGCCCCACTGCTGTGGGCACCAGTGCCACCGCCGGCGGAAAAAAGAAGGTCAAGGGCACCCGCGTGACCAATGGCGCATGGCGCCCTTCTATCATCAAGATCTCCATCTTCTTCGCCAAGACGGAGTTATTTCTGCAGCAGTTGCTGATGCACGCGTCCCCAGCGGTGTGACTATTCCTGTGCCTCCCGCTGGTTTTTGAGTGATGTTTCTTGCATTCGTCATTCGCGGTCTTTCATTGCCTCTGCACCCCTTTCTTAGGGGTCTCCTTTGTTTCTACAGGCTCCAGCTCCATCAGCTGTCCCCAAATTCAATTCTCCACATCACCTGCTTCATCATTCTTTGCGAGTGCTGGCTCGGAGTCGAGCCGCACTTTGGCCTTTTCAAGCGCTTATTAAAACTGAAGCATTAGTCCGCATCTGGCTCTCTAGTTTACAACGTAGGTGGTTGTGGAATCCATGTTGACCCGTCCGCCACCTACTTCGACATCAAGCTCGCCAAGTCCGTCCAGGGATGGAGGGACAAATGGTTTTATGTTCGCGACCAGAAGGCCAAGGACGAGCATTTTGGACTCGCGCCTTTCGATCCCGCGACTCCCTGCAAGAAGATGCGTTCTTGGAAGAACGTGATCATGCCTTTCGAACTCGCAGAGATAGACGTGCTATATCAAAGCGTCTGCGACCTCGAGAGTCGCATAGGGGCAGAAGAGGGAGGCTGCGCCCTTGTCAGGACTTGGCTGCGTCGTCGCGTCCAGCCTCTCCAGGCTAGAGTCCATTCCATGTTTCAATGGGGGTGGCGCTGATGATGCCACTCGCGTGTCTGCCGATGGCATGTCCGCGAGTGAGGTAGATAAGAGGGTGCGACTGGTCACGAAGTACACCTTCAAAGATGTGCTTCTGAATGAGCCAGTCGTTCCTCTCTTCGATGCTTCGAATCCTCCTCCTGAGGTACAATTGTGATAATAAGTAGTTTATTTTCGCGATTGCTTCTCTGTTGCTTACTTGCTCATCTTTGTTGTTTGTATGCAGGATTGGGCGGTGTCGCCTTGCATGCCTCCTCTCCCTAAGGGTATTATTCCTGGCGAAGCTTTGGAAGAGGACGAGTCTGAGTCGACTGTCCCTTCTGATGTGGAAGAGGAAGCCCCCCGACTCCGAGAGCCCGGATACTCGCAAGCGTACGCGAAGCGAGGATTCTGACGCGTCGACTCCTTCGGCTCCAGAAGGCACGGCTGTTGGCAAGGAGTCGCCAATTCCAGCCGTTCCTGTGAGGGCTGTGGCACCGTCTTCTCGCAAGAAGATGCGATTGCCCAAGGAGTCTTCGTCGGAGTCGGCGGAGGCCACATTTGATCTTGATAAATTTGACTGTTAAGTTTGCGAGTTCATTCATTCTTCTCTGCTTTATTCTTGTTGGCTTTGCCCTGGAGTTTGCCCTTTCTTAATGCGGATTTGGTCTTGTAGTCAAGAGGCGTCGTCATCTTCTGGCGACGTCGAGTTTTTGAAAGAATCGGGAGTCGCGACCTCAAGGGCCAAGGTAGAGGTCGAGCGCGCTCCTTCTCCTCTGGCGGCGGCCCACTCCGGGCACAATTCTTCGAGCTCTCCTCACGTAGGGGAGCATCGAATAGTTTCTCGGATGACGGTTCAGCAAACTTCTTCAGAGTCGCTAGAGGACCATGTAAGTATATCTTTCCTTCTTTTTTAATGTGGCAGTCAACGCCTTCTGTTGCCCACTTCTTACTCCCTGTTTTGTGTGACAACTCCTTGGAAAGGAAGCCGCGCAAGTGGCGGAGCAGGTTATGGCGATGGGTCGCCAGCATGCGATGCTGGAGACGCGTCACCGTGTGGTCGAAAGTGAGTGCTTCCACGCTTATTCTTTTCATCTTCTCTCTGTTTTGGTATATTCGACTGATAGCCAATTATTGACTGCCATGTAGCTGAGCATAACGCTTTACTGCGCAACGTCGCCACATTGGAGAAGACATTGGCCGCAGCTGTGAAGGGGCGTGATGAGGCCATCGCGGCTCGTGATGATGCCCAGAAGCGCGAAGAGGATCTGCGCGCCTCCTTTGCAGCCAGGGAAAAGTTGTTCAAAGATCAACTGTTCTCAGTCGCCAAGGCCCTCTCAGGTACCTTTACTGGTAGATATTTTATTGATGCTCCTCTCTTCTTCTAGAGTTTTGCCGGTGGCACTAGAAATTTGATCCATGTATTTTCGGTGTAGATGCTGGCGACTTGAGTTTTGACCCACAGGCCCTTCGTCGTGATGACGCTCTGGCCGGCGCGGTATCCGCGGTCAAGGACCGAAGCGCCGCCGTACAGGATACATTGTCCAAGGCCAAGGTAGCCCTTAGTCGCCTCCAGCAGGAGTTGATGCCAAAGGCGGAGCAGGTTGATAATATGGACGAGCTGGTGGAGTCACTTGCTGGGGGTGTGCCTGCTACTTACAAGAACTCCCTCCGGGCGGCTGGTGCGACGATGTTACTCGCCATGGTGCAAGCCCATGGAGTCGAGATAGATCCTTCTGCGGTGTCGAAGACGATGCCTGTTGGCGCGGATGGTCAGCAGGTAGTCTTTGCTCCCTTTGCGACTACCTGTGCCAAATATGGCCATTCCTTGATTAATACCATTGCCAAGTATTCGGAGGAGCTCCAATGCGCTAAGAAGGCGGCGAAAGCTTCGGCCTCAAGGGCAGCCAGAAAGTCGGTGGCGTCTGATACTGCCACGGACTTGATGAAGCCCCCGAAGGCGTCGAAGTCGAAGAAGCCAGCTGCTCCGTAGTTAGCTTTTGTAATAGATGATGAATTGTCCTTTTGGTCTAAGAACATGCCTGCTCGCGAGTGTCCTTGTGAATATTTATGCTTATCCTGAATGCTCCTGTTCCCCTTGCCTTTGTTCTAATTTGGTCGCCTTATTTGCTTCTGTCTTGACTTGTGGTAGGGCACATCGAGTGGTCCCGTAGGGGGAACCCAGGACTCACCATCTCTTGATGAGACAGTGGCACCGCCGTGCTCCAGGGTAGAGGAGCCGTCCTTGCTGTCGTGACTTCGTGACCGCGTGAAGCAGCTGGAGCGTGAGTTGCCCCTGATCCACGGTAACGCAGATGTGTGGAAGTCAAAGGCGAAAAAAGCCGCCGCCCGTGAGCAATATCTGCTTGGCGAGGTGACGCAGCTGGGCGACCAGTTTAAGTGTTAGTTTGCTCATCCTCATCTTTTCCTTTGTAGTTAGTCGCAATGGTATGTTGTATTCTTGCTATTGGTGCTGCTTCGTGTAGTTGTTAGCACGCGCCATCCGAAGGAGGAGAGGGATAGGATTGCCATCCGCCTTCATGGTCGCACCCAGGAGCAACTTCAAGAGAGTGGATACTTCTGGGTGGATCATGATCGTGCGACTGCATTGGCGACCCTGCAGGATCGCGCTTCACGAGTGCTGCACTTCCTGAAGAAGTCGCAGTCATGTTTGAAGAATATCTATCAGGCGATGATCCTGTTGGATGACACTCCATCAAGAGTGCGTGAGGCAGCAGTTGGTGGCTGGTGCCAAGGCTGCCCTCTCGATGGTGCGATTGCACAGGCCTGATGTGGATGTCACCGCCGTAGCTTCCGGTCTGCCAGCGCCGCCAGCCGGATCTGCTTGGAATATGGTGCCGCACTATCAAGCGGTGTACCGCCCAGCAGAGAAGATTGTCGACTTCTTCGAGGAACAAACCAATGTTCTTCTATTGCAGCAGTAACCAGATTTGTGTCCTGCAAATAAGTGTATTTGTGCTGTAAAGTTCATATATATGTTGTAGATAATTTATTGTCAAACGTGTATAAACAGCTTTGTTAGCGTGAGGTGCGTTGCACTATGCGAGTCATTTTCGTTAGCCTGGCCATCCCTTTGTCAACCTGCCAGGTGCGTTGCAGCTAGGTTGGGTTTTCATTAAGGGGTTTGATTGATGTGTCAGCTACTCAGGATATCACGTTTATTGGTTCGAAGAACAGATGTACGTAGGGTGGCACAGCCCCCGAGTATAAAATTGACAGAAGTGAAAAGAAAACACAGAGTTTTGGGGCACTTAGCTTTTATTTATTTGGAGAACAGTACGAGGTACAATGTGTGGCTAAGTAGCCTTGGCTGAGTAGCCTTATTTGCGATGTAAAAGTAAAAACAGCTAGGGGTAGAAGCGTCGCAGTTGTGCGACGTTCCAAGGGTTGGAGTATGCGACTCCTGTCTCTAAGTCTTGAAGGCGATAGGCGCCACCTAGGATTACTTCTATAATCAAGTACGGTCCTTCCCAGGGGGACTCGAGCTTGAGATGCCCCTGCTGCTTCAGTCGCAGGACCAGGTCACCTTCGACGAAGGATCTGGGGCGAAGCCTTCTACTGTGGTAGTTGCGCAGGTTCTGCTGGTAGATCATGGATCTTTCTGCGGCGATTTCTCTTGCCTCGTCGAGGAGGTCTACGGAGTCTTCGAGTGCAAGAGATGGCTCTTATTCGCTGTAAGCGACTATGCACGGCGCCTTGTACCTTACTTCGGCGGGTAGTACCGATTCTGCTCCGTGCACCATAAAGAATGGCGTGTAGCCTGTGGCGTTGTTTGGAGTTGTACGTAGGCTCCATAGTACGGATTAGAGCTCATCTGGCCAGCAACCCGCGGCTTGTTCGAGTGGTCGAAGGAGTCGCTTCTTGATGCCGCTGCAGACGAGCCCGTTTGCCTTTTCTACCTGACCGTTGGTCTGTGGATGTGCGACTGAGGCGTAACTGATGTTGATCCCCAGGATTCCGAAGAATTCTTGGAACTCTTTGGATGTGAAGTTCGTCCCGTTGTCAGTGATGATGATGTGCGGCACGCCGAAGCGGTAGACGATGGATTCGAAGAACTTGACCGCACTGTGCCCTGATTGCTTGGTCACTGGTATGGCCTCAATCCACTTGGTGAACTTGTCGACTGCTACCAAGAGGTAGATGTAGCCTCCTTGCAAAGACTGTGGGAGCTTGCCCACCATGTCGAGCCCCTATTATGCGAAGGGCTAGGCCAATGGAATAGGCCGTAGTTCTGCTCCTGGTGCGTGTGGCTTGTCCGTGAATTGCTGGCAAGCGTTGCATTTTTGGACTATGTCCTTGGCGTCGCGCATGGTCGTGGGCCAGTAAAATCGAGCTCGTAGAGCTTTGGCGACGAGGGCGCGACTGCCGGCGTGGTGCCCGCAGGTCCCCTCATGGATGTCGAGAAGGACAGCTCTTCCATCGGCCAGGGAGACACATCGTTGTAACATGCCTATGATGCTGCGTTTATACAGTTCACCGTTGATAACGGCGAATGCCTTGGAGCGTCGCGCGATGTGCCGTGCGTCTGTCGGGTCGTCCAGTAGGCGCTTGCTGAGGAGGTACGTAATGTATGGCTGTATCCAGGATTGTTCGATCATCATGACGCTCATTGGTCCTTCGAGTCCTATGTCTGGCTTCAAGTCATCGAGTGCCATTGGCTCATTGGGTGGCGTGGCCCCCGAGTCCGTTGCTGTGCTTGTTTTCTTCTCTGTGGCCTTTGGCTTGATGGAGCGTTCGTAGATGCGCTCGAGAAATACCACAGGTGGTATGGGGGCGTAGGTGGAGCCTATGTTGGCGAGTGCGTCCGCCTCCTCGTTGCTTTCGCGACCTACGTGTCGCAACTCACAACCATCGAAGTCCCCTTCGAGTGTATCATTAAGGTCACGGTACGCGATCATGTTGTCATTTAGTGCATCACACTCGTGCATTGTTTGGTTGATCACCAGCTTGGAGTCGCCATATATAATGAGCCTCTTTGCGCCGCAGGCTTTTGCCATTCTCATCCCTTGCAACAGGGCCTCGTATTCAGCTTCGTTATTTGAGGCTATGAACTGCATTCGCAAGATGTATTTCAGCTTGTCCCCTTGAGGCGATGTCAGTATGACACCTGCTCCTGCTCCATCTTTCCGCTTGGACCCATCGAAGTGCATTGTCGAGAGATAGGACATATCTGGCTTGTCCGGAAGCTGGTTCTCCATCCAGTGCACGAGGAAGTCAGGGAGAACTTACGACTTGATTGCGTCACGCTTTTCTTATGTGATGTCTCGTGGAGACAGTTCGATTCCCCAAAGCGCGACTCGTCCCGTGACGTTGGGGTTATTGAGGATATGTCCCAATGGGGTGTCACTGACTACCACGATTTGGTGTTCTTGGAAGTAATGGCGCAGTCGTCGGGCGGTCATGAAGACGCCGTACGCCAGCTTCTGGTAGTGCGGGTACCACTGCTTTGTTGGCGTGAGGACCTCGCTGAGGTAGTATACCGGGCGTTGTACGCCATGGACCTTGTTTTCCTCTGCCCGCTCGACGACGAGCACTGTACTAACCACTTGGTTGGTAGCGGAGATGTACAGCAGTAGTGGTTCCCTTTCTCGTGGAGTCACCGGTACTGGCGAGGTGGATAGTAGGCGCTTGAGATCTTCGAATGCTTCTTGCGCTTCCTTGGTCCACTCGAATTTGTCAGCTTTGCGGAGGAGCTGATAGAAGGGCAGTGCCTTTTCTCCCATTCGACTGATAAATCGACTGAGGGCCGTGATTCATCCGGCTAGTTGTTGGACGCCTCTTATGTTCTTTGGCTTCTCCATGGCCAGTATGGCTTTTATATTTTTCGGGTTTGCCTCAATCCCCCTCGCGGAGATGAGATACCTGAGCAGCTGCCCAGATGGTACGCCGAAGGCGCATTTGTCCGGATTGAGCTTAATCCGGTAGCGATCGAGATTGGCGAATGTTTTGCGCAAGTCATCGATTAGAGAGGCTTCCTCCTTGGTTTTGATTACTATGTCGTCGACATAGACTTGGATGTTGCGACCCAATTGCTCCTTGAGGCAAGCCTGCATGCACCGCTGGTAGGTGGCTCCCGCGTTTTTTAGCCCGAAGGACATTGTGTTGTAGTAGAACACACCGAAGGGCGTTGTAAACCTGGTCTTCTCCTGGTCTTCCTCCTTCATTCGAATTTGGTTATAGCCTGAGTAGGCATCGAGAAAGCAGAGGCGCTCACATCCAGCGGTGGAGTCGATGATTTGATCCATCCGTGGTAGCGGGAAGTGATCTTTTGGGTAGTGCTTGTTTAAAGAAGTGAAGTCCACGCACATCCGTAGGATGTCCGTGTGCTTTTTTGGCACCATCACCGTATTGGCGAGCCAAGTGCTTTCCTTGATCTCGCGTATGAATTTGGCCTCGAGGAGTCTGTTGATCTCCATTCCGACTGCCTGCGCTCGTGGCTCAAACAGTCACCTGATTGTTTGCTTGACTGGCCTTGCGTCGGGGTTGACGTTGAGTGCATGCTCGGCGAATTCCCTTGGAACTCCTGGCATGTCCACAGGACACCAGGCAAAAATTTCAGCTGCAGGTAGGCGTAGTGGGGTACCGGCATGAACCTAGCGAATGCGACGCGTCCGAGGATGCAGTGGTATTGTGAGGGCCAGTCGACGACCTCGAAGTCGATGCGCTCACGCCGGAAGTTCTTTGGCGTGCCGAATATGACGTCGAGGTTGATTTTGCCCGGGGGTATACGCCTTTCCCTGGGACGATGCCGTGGAACGTTGTGTCCGATGCCTCCAAGCAGGTTAGAGGGATCCGCATTGCTCGCAAGGTACTCACGAATATGAGGTTGATGCCGCTTCTTCCATCCATGAAGACGCGACTCATGTCGAAGCCTCCAATTTGCGCCTCGAGTACGAGGGGGCAATGACCTGGGCGAGGTACTTGAGGCGGGTGGTCGCGTTTATCGAAGGTAATGCACGACTCACTGCCACTGAGGTACTCAGTGGTGGATGGTGGCGAGTGCGTGGCCAAGGAGACTTGGCGAGTGATGGCTTTCTGCACCCTGTTGGAGGGGCGCCCCTTTTGGATCATCATGGTACCCATGGCCCGTGGGTACAGTTCTCTTCCGTGGTGCTGGTCCGGTGCAGCTCCGTTTGGGGGTGGCCCCGGTGGTGGTGGCGGTGCGCCATGTGCCACGGCGCCTGGAGCGGCTCCGTAGCCTCGAGCATGTATTGCAATTGACTCCTCTGAGACTTGATTGGGCATTGCAACTATCATGCTCTACATTAATCACCGAGAAAGCAATACATGCATATACTAATCATCTTGACTCCTCTGAGACTTGATTGGGTGTTACAACATAATACATAGACCGCCATCCAACTGCATCTATGACTAATAATCCACCTTCAGGTTATCATCCGAACCCCCTCCAGTATTAAGTTGCAAGCAACAGATTATTGCTTTACGAACTGCGTGTAAAGTAAACAATACGATTGTTCTATGAACAAAGGATTGTTGTTTTGTCCCTAGTAGCAACATCACATCTAGTACCTTAGAGATTTCTGTCACTTCCCCAGATTACCAGAGGCATGAACCCACTATCGATCATAAATACTAACTCTTGGAGTTGCTAGCATCTACTTGGCCAAGATAGCTACTAACAACGGAAAGCATGCAAGATCTCAAATAACAAAGACATGATAGAATCAATAATAAATCTGAAATAGCATCTCAATATCCATCGGATCCCCGCAAACACAACATGTATGGATTACAAAAAGATGATCTTGATCATGAACGAAGCTCACAAGATCTAAACATGAAAGCACAAAGGAGGAGAAACCAGCCATCTAGCTACTACATGGATCCGTAGTCCAAGCATGAACTACTCACGCATCACATCGTAGACTTGCATGGTGATGAAGAAGGCCTCCAGGGTGAATTCCCCTCTTCGGCAGGGTGCCGGGAAGAGCTTCAGATCCCTCCCGATCTAGGGATGGAGATGACGGTGGCTACAAACTCTTTCGTGGATTTTTTATCGGGCCCCTAGGGTTTTCATCCCGAGGGCATCTTATAGGCAGAAGGGGAGGCCGAGGGGGTGCCGGAGGCGGCCACACCACCCCCTGGCGCGGGCCAGGCTGGGCTGCATAGCCAGGTGGTGTGGTGGCCCCCTGGCCCCTCTCCGTCTCGTACTCTGGCATCTGATGACTTCCAGAAAAATAGGCACTTTGGCTTTTGTCCCGTCCAATTCCGAGAATATTCATTTTCTGACTTTCCTGGAACCAAAAATAGCAGAAAACAGGCAGCTGGCACTGTGGCTCTTGTTAATAGGTTAGTCCAAGAAATCATATGAAAAGTACTCCAAAGTGTGGACAAAACACAAGAAAGTGGATAAAACCAAGCATGGAACATCAAAAATTATAGATACATTTGCAATGTATCAACATCCCCAAGCTTAACTCTTGCTCGTCCTCGAGTAGGTAAGTGATAAAAAGAAAGAATAGTTTTTGAGGTGACATGCACCATCAAAGACTTGATCAAAGTATTTTTCAAACATGCAAAGCTGGGATCATAGTACTTCAATCATAACATGAAAGACAAGGTTCTAGCAATAAGACAAAGAAACTATGATGCAACATGAAAAGGCACAAACAAAAGATTCATGAATAACAATGCTTTGCAAGACGTTTGTTTGTTCCACATAAAGAAAACATAGCATAATAGTATTCAGCTTGTCCCTCAATAGAGTAGCAAATATAAATGCATAGGACACCTTCAAAGTTCATAAGAGTGACTAGATACAAATAGTTTAAAACAAGCAATATCAAGTTATGCATCAATCAACTAGTCTTGGGAAAATGCACATAGAACTAAGAATGGCCACTATGCTCTCAAAGTAGGTGCATAAAGGTAGAAGGTGGAGACTCAATATAAAAGTAAAAGAAGGGACTTCATAGAAGGAAGTAGGGATTCAAGTATCATAAAGAGCTTCCAAAAATTATGGTAGTTATAGCTTTCATATCTCATTGCCCCTATCATAAGCATCTTGAAGGTGATTAAGGTTAAGGTGACACAACTAAGAGGATATGCTTGACAAGTTATAAACCAAAATCTCATGTCCCTTACTTACGAAGACCGAACCTCATGCTACTCAAATTTAGTCACGAGTAAGCTCTTGTCATTGTAAGTACATGTGTATCATAAAGAACTGCCAACGGGGTACCCCTTGCACATGATACAGGAGCTATCCCATAATCAAAATAACAAGGCAAGCAGACAATGAGCATCTCAGCGATCTTTTTATTTGCTATTTGCATAGGTTTTTATTGAGGATGCTTCATAGAGTGCTCATTATGGTAGTGCTGCAAGTTTCCACCATGATTAGGCATGGCTTAGTCTAGCGGCCTAGGCATTTCTCTAACACACATACAAACTCCATGATCTTATAAGTTCCACTTTTATTTCACACCGCCGGGATCCATAAGCAAAAGAACATGATATCAACGGGGTACAAAGTACAAGTGAAATGTTGAAAGCGTTCCCCATGATACATGGTTATGCTAATTTCAACTTATAAAGCACAAGCATATACGCAACAAAGAAGGACCCAATGGTTCAAGTTTATTAGATGCAAAAAAGTAAAGTGTGCCATCAAGTTTGTGAGAGCTTTAATCACTAGTTTTCTTATAACAAGTTTAATTTGGAAGGTAAAAAAAGCATGAATATACTTGGAATAGCATAAGATAGTAGGTAGGTATGGTGGACTCTTTGGAATAACTTGGTTTAGGGAGTTGGATGCATGAGTGGAACTCATACTTGATTGTGGAGGCTAGCAAAAGACTGGGAGGGACAAACTAAGAGAGCAATAATTGCCATAATCATGCAGAACGACAAAACATCATTAATCAAAGCATAAAGTGATACTACAAGTTGAAAACTAAAGGATCATAAAGGCTATGGTGACTTGACATAGTCATAACATGGTGTGAGCATGTGCCAAGTCAACCCAAATAAAGCATCAAAGGAGAATACCACTATACTATGCTTTAATATGCTAAAACAACGCATGATTCATCCAAGGCACATTAAGCAATATCAATTGTTTATAACAAGTCACGCTACAGCAAATAATACTAAGCATAAAGCCAAAACAATATCAAGCATAGCATGAAAAAGCATAGGCCACCGTCAAAAATGAGCTCTTTTTACCACATAAGCATGAACTTTCCTACTCTTTTCCAAACCAAACCAAACTATTTGCAAACCAATGTATGAAAGAGGGGGTACAACCAATTTATTCAGAAAACTAAGGAAACCAAAGCAAACGAAAAAACAAAACGAAAACGAAAAATAAGACGCTCCAAGAACAACACAACTGTGCATGAAACAATAAAAATGAAGCGTTTGGAAGAAACCTGGGATTTTTATTGATGAAGAAGGGGATGCCTTGGGCATCCCCAAGCTTTGACGCCTGTACTTCTTAGATATTTCTTGGGGTGACACACGTGGCATCCCCAAGCTTGAGCTTTAGTCCATCCTTCATCTCATTACTCATTCCTTCCATACACCTGAAATTTTTCCTTCATACAAAACTTCACACAATCTTTATTAGCAACATTAGTGCACTCAAGATAAATAAGACTTAAGTTTCAGTTATAACACCAATAAACTTCCATTAGAACACTAGCTACTGTAGCACTTCCCTCAAAAAGCTCAATTCCCCAAAAGAACTCAAAAAGGAACCAACAAGAAGCAAATGCACAAAATGGCAGAAATCTGTCAAAACAGACTAGCAGGTAAAGACGAAATTTTTCGAAGACCTCATGTTTCTCAAATCAAAAAAGTGTTGAACTAAAGAAAGTTTGATAACAACCTGGGGCAGAAGCACAAAATTTCACGTCTCAAAAAGACATTCCGAGGTTTTACACGAATGTTTACGGTGAAGCACAGAATCCTGTTTCGGGACAGCAACTTTCCCAATCATTAGTTCTCTCTCATTAGAGGTTACTCTTGGCACAAAAAGCAAATAAAAAGGATAAGGAAAGGTTATTACAGAAGTAATAACTTCCAAGACTCATCTAAAACTTTTGGGTTATCTCTCAATAAGTACTTTTCTTTAACGCCTTTAAGTTAGGCATAAGAAGCAAGAAAAAGAATCAAGTATTCGAGGAAACATTAAAACCAAATTTTTTTTTCATAGGAGAATCAAAAGAAATCTTCTCTCTATTCTTAGGGAAGTGTTCTATACCATTCTTGAGTGGGAGTTGATATTTACTGGTGCCTTCTTTCATATCAATAATGGCACCAACAGTTCTAAGAAAAGGTCTTCCCAAAGTAATAGGACAAGAAGCATTGCATTCAACATCCAAAACAAAGAAATCAACGGGGACATAGGCATTGTTAACCATAATAAGAACATCATTAATACTCCCCATGAGTTTCTTTTTAGCATTATCATCAAGTGGGACATTCAAATAACAATCTTCAAGTGGAGGCAAATCAAGCATATCATAAATCCTTCTAGGCATAATAGAAACACTACTATCAAGATCACATAAAGCTTTGAAATCAAAGTCATTCACTTTGATTTTAATGATGGGTTCCCAGCCATCTTCTTGTTTTATAGGAATAGAAGCTTCATGTTTCATCTTCTCTTCTTTAATGTTTATGAGAGCATCAGTAATGTGTTTTGTAAAGGCCATGTTCATAGCACTAGCATTAGGACATTTAGCAAGCTTTTGTAGGAACTTAATAACTTCAGAGATATTGCAACCATCAAGATCAAAATCAAATTTATCATCTAAAGTAGTAGAACTATTACTAGCCTCAACACTAGTGGTGGTAATAGTAGAAACACTAATGTTTCTAGCAATTTCATCTTATCTTTCCCACTTAGCATGTAATTCAGCTAATAGTCTAACATTTTCATCAATTCTTACTTGTATAGCATTAGTAGCTGCAAAGGGATTGTCATTAGTTTCAGGTTTAGCAGCCATTTTATTAATCAATGAAGATTGAGCTTCAGATAGAGATGATATATTCCTTTCAGTATTAGAGAGTTTCAATTGTAAACTAGGAATTTCCCTATTTATACTCTCAAGTTGATGGCTAATGTTCTTCAAGATGGTAGATTGTTCCTCCATAGTTTTAGTAAATAGTTTATTTTGCTGATATTGCATTTGCGTGAAGTTTTTAGTGGCTCTTTCAACTTCTAAAATTCTTCCTTCACTAGGTATCCAGGTTTACCACTATAACCATAAGTATTATTAGGAGGGTAGGGCCTATAATTGTTATTACTATAAGCATTGTTGGCAAAATTATTATTTCTTATGAAGTTCACATCAACTTGCTCTTCTCGAGCAACCAAAGAGGCTAAAGGAACATTATTTGGATCAATATGGGCTTTCCCATTCACAAGCATAGACATAATAATATCAATCTTATCACTCAAGGAGGAGGTTTCCTCAACAGAATTTACCTTCCTACCTTGTGGAGCTCTCTCAGTATGCCATTCAGAATAATTAACCATCATATTGTCCAGAAGTTTTGTTGCAGCACCCAAAGTGATGGTCATAAAGGTACCTCCAGCAGCAGAGTCCAATAGGTTCCTTGAAGAATAGTTCAATCCTGCATAAAAAGTTTGGATGATCATCCAAGCAGTCAGTCCATGAGTGGGACAATTCTTTACCAAATATTTCATTCTTTCCCAAGCTTGAGAAACATGCTCATTATCAGATTGTTTAAACTTCATTATTTCACTTCTCATAGATATAATCTTAGCAGGAGGATAGTATTTTCCAATGAAAGCATCTTTGCATTTAGTCCAAGAATCAATACTATGCCTAGTTAAGGAATTCAACCATTCTTTAGCTTTTCCTCTCAAAGAGAAAGGAAACAATTTCAGCTTAATAATATCACCATCTACATCCCTATGCTTTTGCACCTCACAAAGTTCAACAAAGTTATTTAGATGGGCAGCAGCATCTTCATTACCAATACCAGAAAATTGTTCTCTCATAACAAGATTGAGCAAAGTAGGTTTTATCTCAAAGAAAGTATCTTCAGGCACAGGTGGAGCAATAGGTGTGCTCATAAAATCATTGTTGTTGGTGCTAGTGAAGTCAAACAACTTAGTGTTTTCAAGAGTAGTCATTTTTGTGTGTTTTCAAATAAGAAAGCAAACCAGTAAAACTATTTTTTGTGTGTTTTTGATAAAGAAACAAGCAAACAAAACAAAAAGAAACTAAGCAAAACAAAAATAACAAAGTAAAGAGATTGGTTATGAGGGACTCCCCTTGTGAAGATGTCCTTGACTCCCCGGAAACGGCGCCAGAAAAATGCTTGATGGCTTGATACGTCCAAAATGTATCTACTTTCCCGAACACTTTTGCTATTGTTTCTCCCCTAAACTTGTGTGATTTGGATACAACTAACGCGGACTGACGCTGTTTTCAGCAGAATGTCCTTGGTGTCTACTTTTTGTGCAGAAAATCAACTATTTGGAAAAATCCCGGAAAATATACAAAAAAACCTATTTCACCCGAAGACTCCAGGAGCCAGAATACAAGACGGAGAAGAGCCAGGGGGTGGCCACACCACCTGGTGGCGCGGGCCAGGCCAGGCTGCGCCAGGGGGTGGTGTGGGCCCCCAGGCACCCCCTCGGTCTCCCTCTTCGCCTATAAGAAGCCTTCTGACCTAAAAACTCCGGGGGGTTCGACGTTTTTTCAGAAGGAGTTCCGCTCCGCCGCCACCACCAGATTCCACGAAACAGCACCAGAAACTCCGTTCTGGCACCCTGCAGGGATGGGGAATTGGAGGAGATCATCGCCATCATCATCACCATCGCTTCTCCATCGACCATCCATGTTTCCCCCATCTATGAGTGAGTAATCCCCCGCCATAGGCTATGGGGATGGTAGGGATTGGATGAGATCGTTCATGTAATGGCATCAGATTGTTAGGGCATGGTGCCTAGTATCTTTTATTAGTGCTTTATGACTTTGTTGCGACTTGTTATGCTTAATGCTTGTCACTAGGGCCCGAGTGCCATGATTTCATATCTGAACATGTTATTGATTCATTATGATAGTATTGTTTTTGGTCTTATCTGCAAGTTGTATACACATGCTGTTGTCCGGAACCAATGGCCCCGAAGTGACAGAAATCGGGATAAACGGAGGGAATGGCTTTGATGTGAGGATCACATGTGTTCACGGAGTGTTAATGCTTTGCTCCGGTGCTCTATTAAAAGGAGCACCTTAATTGCCAGTAGTTCCCTTGAGGCCCCGCTGTAAACGGGCTGGCAGGACAAAAGATGTTGTGCAAGTTCTCATTGCGAGCATGTATGACTATATATGGAACACATGCCTAGGATTATCTAGTACTTGGATGCTTTATCTTATTTATCTGCAATTGCCCTATGTTCTGATTGCTATGTGAATTGTCTTGTCCATGCAACGCCCGTCCATCCATCCCTATGCCTACCACACTTGAATGCTATTGTTACTGCTATTGTTACTGATGTCTTTACTTTACTACTGTTGTTACTAAAACTGTTGCTACTGATAAACTGCCGTGAGCAAGATTGTTTCTAGGTGCAGCTGAATTGACAACTCAGTTGTTAAGGCTTATAAATATTCCTTGGATCCCCTTGTGTCGAATCAATAAATTGGGTTTCACTTCCCTCGAAAATACTACGATACACCCCCTATACTTGTGGGTCATCAAGACTATTTTCTGGCGCTCTTGCCGGGGAGCATTGCTTTATTTATCAAGTTCACTTGGATTCTCTATTGTTCGCTGTTATCCATCCATCATGGGTAAGTCTCGTGATGGCAAGGTTCCTGTTTTACCATCCACTACTAGAAGAGGTACGGTTCTAAACACCTCCATTGCTCTTGATTCACCGTCTGTTATAAGTAAGCTCGTTACACCACCACATACACATGTTACACACACTACTACTATTGCTGAATCTGAAACTTTTGATGCTTATGATGCTGCTTCTACTGTGCTTGATAAGAGTGGTTCATTAGGTCCTTTCCTAGATGCTACGATTGCTAGAACTATAGCTGGAAATACCGAAACTCCTAATGAAGACACTACCACACCTATTAGTTCACCCGAGTCTAGTGAAAGTTATGATATTGAAGGTGGTTATGTTGAGATGACCGATGAATTTATTAAAGAATGTAAAAACACCCATGATAGGAGCGCTGCTAAGAGTCTCCTTGAGAGGCGTACTATTAGACCCAAATTGTCTCCTGTTGCTAAGTTTGCTGCTTCTCCCATAAACATTATAGATGAAGATTATGATTTCTCTCTCGATCTATCTTACATAGCTATTGTTGAGAAAGAACATTTTTGTGGGACTAAGAATGAAAGTGTGGTAGCACATATGAATGAACTTTCTACCATGAGTGGCTTGTTTTCTGATGATATTAAGATGCGTACTTACTTTGTTGCTAAGATTTTCCCCTTTTCACTGAAAGGAGAAGCTAAAACTTGGTTTAGTAATTTACCTCCTGGATCTATTGATAGCCCTGAATGCTTGATTAGTACTTTCCTGCAGAAATATTTTCCTCCTAGTGCTAGACATGCTATTTTGCAGGAACTTTTTGATTTTAAACAGGGAGAAAAAGAGGTATTGCCTGAATCTTGGGCAAGGTTTTCTGCTTTGATTCATGCACAGGTTGGAAGTCCATTACCTAAGAATGAGCTTCTTGATATATTTTATAATGGACTAACCGAAGAATCTAGGACATACCTAGATAGTTGTGCTGATTGTGTTTTCAGGAACAGGACCCCTAAGGAAGCTGAGGAATTAATGGCTAAAATAAGTAAGAACTATGAAGATTGGACTCCTCCTGAACCAGCTATACCTGAAGTAATTGTACCTGAACCTACTATTCCGGTGCCTATTCCAACATCAAAGAAGAGGGGAGTTATTGAATTAAATGATGAAGTGATGAAGGAAGCTAAGAAATGTCTTAAGGAGAAGGGAATTAAAGCTGCAGATGTCCAGAATTTACCTCCTATTGAAGAATTATGTAAGCCTATTTCCTACTCATCATTATTGAGGTATACTCTCTCCAACACTTTGATGAAGGTGATATCCCTTACTCTAAACCTCCTGATCAATGCTTAGAAGAATTCAATATCTTTATTGTTAAGCAAGATAATTTTAATAAAAGGGTACAAAAGCATCTAATGGAAAACAATAGAGCTATTGTTGAGTTGAAATGTATTGTGGAAAGAACCTCTAATGATGTTAAAATGATTGTTAAACACTTTCAAATGGTTCAAACTCAAATAGATCAACTCGTTAAAGTGCAAAACGACTTGCTAGTTAATGCTGCTAAAGAAAAACATGCTTATGAAATTAGAACTAGAAGTGGTGCAGCTACCCAGGATCCTCTATATCCTGAGGGGCATCCCAAAAGAATTGAGCAGGACTCTCAACAAGCTGAAAATAGTGGTTCTACTCGTAAGAAATGGAAAAAGAAGCATAAAACTGTTGTAGAACCCTCTGAACCTCCTATAGATCCTAATAAGATATCTATTTCTGATGCTGAAACTGGAAGTGGTAATGAAGAAAAAGTTGAAGAAGAACCCGAAAACCATGCTAAGAATACCAAATACACTAAAGAAGATTTTATTACTAAGAAACATGGTAGTGAAAGAGAACCTTGGGTCCAAAAACCTATGCCTTTCCGTGATAAGAAACACAAGTCAAAGGAAGATGAACACCATATTAAGTTTTGTGAGTGGATGAAGCCTTTATTCTTGCAAATTCCTTTGACTGATGCTATCAAATTGCCCCCTTACTCAAAGTATATGAAGGACATTGTCTCGAATACAAGGAATATCCCTAATGAAGAAATCTCTAATTTGCTTGCTAATTATTCTTTCAATGGTAAGGTTTCTAAGAAACTTGGAGACCCAGGGATTCCAACTATCCCTTGCTCTATTTAGAACAGTTATGTTAGAACTGCTTTGTGTGATTTGGGAGCTGGAGTTAGTGTTATGCCTTTCTCTCTCTATAAGAGGCTTCAGCTTGAAAAATTGATACCAACTGATATATCTTTGCAAATGGCTGATAAGTCTACCACTATTCCTATGGGTATATGTGAGGATGTAACTCTTTAGGTGGCTCACAATTGCTTGATATTAACTGATTTTGTTGTGCTTGAAATGCCTGAAGATGATAATATGTCTATTATTCTTGGGAGACCTTTTCTTAATACTGCAGGAGCTGTTATCAATTGTAATCAAGGAAAGGTGACTTTCAATGTTAATGCCAAGGAACATACTGTCTATTTCCCCAAGAAGATTGAAACGACTTATGGTTTGAATTCAATTGAACATGTTGAGGGCATTCAAGTTGGAGAAATATATTGTCCCATACCAAGAGAAAATTTTGAAACTATTATGATTGGGACCATTGCTATCAAGGTTGAGGTAACATAATCATTAATGGAATACAAAGTTTTGTATCATATGGAATTGTTTTGGTAGCAAGACCTGATCAACCTTGTTAACAAAAGGATTTCATTGAACAAAATAGTGTTTTCACTATGATTATCTCCGCTTACTTCTATTCTATCCATTTTAGTTTTTTGCTTTCGTTTAGTTTTCTTTGTTATTAGTAGCTTGCATGTTAGAGTGTCTTAGAACTTCTGTAGTTCTAGCTTTGTTTTGTCCTTGCATCATGTTTCCAAAAAAAATCTGTCTGTCAGAAAATCATTCTTCTATTCCTGAAAAATGCCCAAAAATAAAGTGTCTCAAAAAATTCCAGAAAATTCATATTAAATTTTTGCATGAAAAAAGGGGCAGAGGAGTACCTGGGAGGTACCAAGGGGGCCCACCAGGCAGGCACACCACCTGGTGGCGCGGCCTACCCTGGGTGGCGCCATGCCCTGGTGTGGGCCACCCCTGCCCCCCCACTAACTCTCTCACCTGCCACTTTCTTCTCTCGCCCGAGTAAGCTCCAGTTCATTGCTCAAAATTGCGTTCTTGCTGTGCTTTATCTCGATTTTTTCGATCTCCTTGCTCATCCCATCTTTCTTGCTGAAATTTGGAGCATTTGTTCCCTGGTATGTGACTTCTCCCCTTGTCCAAGTAGATTTGTGTTTAGTGGATTATATCTTGAGTATTTTGCTGCTGTAGGTGACAGGTTTTGAGAGCTTGTAAGCTTGTTTGATGCTTAGAGATATAGTTTTGATGCATGTTTAGGCCTCTTACAAGTCCCTATGAGTAGAGCCCTTCATTATATTTACTTTGCAATCACTTGTTTAATAGGTGTTTAAATTTCAGAATAGAAGATGAGTGAGCACCACCTAAACCAACAAGAACTATGGGTGCCTGAGATCATGAAGGTCCACCGGGAGGAGGAAGTTTTTCCCTCCATTTATCCATGCTCTGAGTTCATGAGAGCTGTAGGAATTCTACAAGATTTCCACACTTTGGTTTCTAATGCAGGGTTAGAGCACTTTTTGGAAGATGAACCTTGTCAATTTGTGAAGCTAACCATGTCTGTGGTGTAGGACTTCTAATTTAGTCACTCTTTGCCTAACCCCATGGTTCATTACAAAATTTACAATATTGCTGTCGACCTTTCTCTTGATGATTTTTGTGCAGCTATTAAGGTACCTCAATGGGGATCATGTAGAAGGATTAAGGAGCGACCTGAACCACTCATGGATTTATATGCAGAAATTTGCCAAGGGAGTAGCTTCTCGAAGGAGAATGGAAAATTCTGTAACATTCATCTTCCCTCCATTCGTTACTTTTCCTACTTTGTTGCCAAGTGTGTTCTTGCTAGGAAAACTGCCAATAAGTTATCTTCATATGATCTAGCATTTATCTCTGCTGCTCTTAAACGAGATAGGTCTTACAACTTAGAGGCTTTGATAGCTTTCTGTCTTGCTGCTAACCGTGAGAAAGGTGGAATTTGTGGATGCCTCATTGCTTCTCATTTACTAGCATTGCATGGTTTAGTGCCTCATCATCTAGACCTACAGTTTCCCATAGAGAGGCTTGATCTTAATTCCATGATACAACATAAATTTGTTTCCTCATGGGCTAGTATGAGTGAGTTATCTTATGAAATAACCTTTCTCAAAGTTGGTTGGAGAAAGAGCAAGTCCGAGCGTGTTGTTCTTTTGCCTACACCTGTTTTGTTTAACCTTGATAACAGGGAAGGATGGTCCCTCACTGAGGAGGATCTTGACACATACTTGGGAGAGCTCTCCCAACAGGAGGGGGACACTAGAAGGGAGGTCACGGATGATTCGGTCCAGCCCTCAAATGAGGGAGAGTCTTCATATCAGCAGCCTGCTTATGATTGGGGAGCTTCTTGTTCTTCCCATGGGCCCAACTACGACCATTCTTGTCATGATCCGCCTGCTTGGAACCCCTATTCGTACATGGATTGATACCCACTTAGGCCAAAAGCCTAAGCTTGGGGGGAGGTACGACGACACCACACTCATCTCCATATCATGTTGCGTCGGTACTTTGTATATTCATGTTTTGTTCTCTTTTTAGTTTTTGTTTTTCTTTGCTTTTGCTTTCTAAAACACAAAAAGACCAAAAATATTTCTGTTGTTTCTCTTTGGTTTGTTTCTTTTTCTTTTTGCCTTGGTTTGTTTTTCCCATTTGCTTTGTTTGAACTATTCGAAAAACCCCAAAAGATTTTCCTTTGCTTGTTTTTCTCTTTGGTTCTTGTTTAAAAAAATCGAAAACACCAAAAATATTTGTCGTTCTTCTTTGGTTTTTGTAAGTTAGCTACAGGGTTCAGTAGTCCTCAGTGGATATTGGTTTCATATTATTATTCAAGCCACACAAGTGAAGAGCAATAATGAGGATCAATGACAACTTGAGGCGTGGTAAGAGGCTAGTAACGAACTCTATTTGTTTTCATTTTTGTACATATACTCATCATTGTGGGCATGCTTAGTCCGTTCATGTAGGGCGTATGTTATCTTTGGATGCTTAGTAGTTCTTGCTTTCTTATGATTAGGTCTAGCTCGCTAATAGTTTGTAGCATGTCTTATGAATGTTTGCTTGCATTATTCTATTCATAACTTGGTATGACATCGTGGTATCCTCCTCTGAATGTTTCATTTGAATTGACTTAGCACATGCTCACGCATGCACATGACTGTAATAGTCAGTTAAGCCTTGATGAATTATTTTGCCTTGAGGATCTTGAGTCACTTTCATGCCATGATTAGTCCTGTTTTGTTGCAAGCATGATTATGATAGCTTTTTCTCTCTCGTTGGTCGCTCCCTTACTATTGCTAGCCTTCACTCACACTGAGTATGTTTTACTCAAGTTTCCAACTCCCTAAACCAAATATTCCCAAAGTTTCCACCATACCTACCCATTAGCATCATTTGCTACTTTCGTGCATATTCATTATGCCTTGTTTTCTTCCGAATAAAATGTTTGCTTGTTATGAGAAAGTTAGTTAGTAAAGCTCTCACGAACTTGATGGCACACTTTATTTTCTTGCACTTAATAAACCTAAACCATTGCGTCCTTCTTTGTTGCGTATATGCTTGCGCTTTATAAGTTGAAGTTAGTAGAACCATGTTTCATGGGGAACGTTTTCAAAATTTTGTTGGTACTTAGTACCTCGTTGATATCATGTTCTTTTACTTATGGATCCCGGCGGTGTGAAATAAATGTGGAACTTGTAAGATCATGGAGTTTGTATGTATGTTTGAGAAACGCCTGGGCCGCTAGCCTAAGCCATGCCTAATCATGGTGGAAACTTGCAGCATAACGTAATGAGCATTCTATGAAGCATCCTCAATAAAAATCTATGCACATAGTAAATAAAAAGATCGCTGAGATGCTCATTGTCTGCTTGCCTTGTCATTTTGATTATGGGACAGCTCCCGTGTCATGTGCAAGGGGTACCCTGTTGGCGGTTCTCTATGATACGTATATACTTACAATGACAAGAGCTTACTTGTGACTGAAGTTGAGTAGCATGAGGATCGGTCTTCGTAAGTAAGGGGCATGAGACTTCGATTTATAACTTGTCAAGCATATCCTCTTAGTTGTGTCATTTTAACCTTAACCATTTAAAGATGCTTATGATAGGGGCAATGAGAGCTCAAAGCTAACGAGTACCATACTTTCAGCATTTGGAAGCCTTTCAAATTATTTAAAACCTTTTCTTGTTGAGTCTCCACACATTCTCCGAGCACTTTCTTGAGAGCATAGTTGTCATTCTTTGTGTTTGTCCCATTACTTGATTATTTGTGTTATGACTTTGATGCTCGTATCTTTGATATCTTTACTTCTAGTCATCACTTGAACTTCAGAGGTGCCTTGACATTCATAATCAAAGGCAAGCGAGATACCACTCTATCATACCTTCTTATGAGCATTGTAATGTTGCTTATGTTTATGCTTCATGCTACTTATTATTTTTGAGTTGGAATCTCTTCATAGCTTGCAATGACTATTAAGTAGACTCAGAAGCATACTCTTTATTATGAACTGTCTAAGAAGTTGATCACATTGCTGAGAATATTTACATCATATGAAGCAAATGTGTTCGTGAAAGTTCTTTTATCGCACTCAGTTTTCAACTGAATTGCTTGAGGACAATTAGTAAGCTAAGCTTGGGGGAGTTGATACGTCCAAAACGTATCTACTTTCCCGAACACTTTTGCTATTTTTTCTTCTCTAAACTTGTGTGATTTGGATACAACTAACGCGGACTAACTTTGCTTTCAGCAGAATTGCCTTGGTGTCTAATTTTTGTGCAGAAAATCAACTATCAGGAAAAATCCCAGAAAATAAGCAGAAAATCCTATTTCACCCGAAGACTCCAGGAGCCAGATTACGAGACGGAGAAGAGCCAGGGGGTGGACACACCACCTAGTGGCGCGGGCCAGGCCAGGCCGCGCCAGGGGGTGGTGTGGGCCCCAGGCACCCCCTCGGTCTCCCTCTTCTGCTATAAGAAGCCTTCTGACCTAAAAACTCCGGGTGGTTCGACGTTTTTCTAGAAGGAGTTCCGCTCCGCCGCCACCACCAGATTCCATGAAACAGCACCAGAAACTTCGTTCTGGCACCGTGCATGGACGGGGAATTGGAGGAGATCATCGCCATCATCATCACCATCGCTTCTCCATCGACCATCCATGTTCCCCCCATCTATGAGTGAGTAATCCCCCACTGTAGGATATGGGGATGGTAGGGATTAGATGAGATCGTTCATGTAATGGCATCAGAAATTTAGGGCATGGTGCCTAGTACCTTTTATTAGTGCTTTGTGACTTTGTTGCGACTTGTTATGCTTAATGCTTGTCACTAGGGCCCGAGTGCCATGATTTCAGATCTGAACATGTTATTGATTCATTATGATAGTATTGTTTTTGGTCTTATCTACAAGTTGTATACACATGTTGTTGTCCGGAACCAATGGCCCCGAAGTGACAGAAGTCGGGATAACCGGAGGGAATGGCTTTGATGTGAGGATCACATGTGTTCACAGAGTGTTAATGCTTTGCTCCTGTGCTCTATTAAAAGGAGCACCTTAATTGCCAGTAGTTCCCTTGAGGCCCCGCTGCAAACGGGTTGGCAGGACATGTTGTGCAAGTTCTCATTGCGAGCACGTATGACTATATATGGAACACATGCCTAGGATTATCTAGTACTTGGATGCTTTATCTTATTTATCTGCAATTGCCCTATGTTCTGATTGCTATGTGAATTGTCTTGTCCATGCAATGCTCGTCTATCCATCCCTATGCCTACCACACTCGTATCCTATTGTTACTGCTGTCTTTACTTTACTACTGTTGTTACTTTGCTATTCCTATTACAAAACTGTTGCTACTGATAAACTGTTGTGAGCAAGATTGTTTCCAGGTGCAGCTGAATTGACAACTCAGTTGTTAAGGCTTATAAATATTCTTTGGCTCCCCTTGTGTCGAATCAATAAATTGGGTTTCACTTCCCTCGAAAATACTACGATACACCCCCTATACTTGTGGGTCATCATGGCTCGGTGTTGATGTAGAGCTTGTTGAGAACCCCAAGAGGAAGGTATGATGAGCATAGCAGCAAGTTTCCTTCAGTTATGAAACCAAGGTTTAATCGAACCAGTAGGAGCAAGGAAACACCCCAAAGGTGTTGCTAGCTTAGCCTTGGCAGGGCGCACTACCGGTGCTAGTAGCAACGTGGAGACCTGCACAACACAACCACAGAACTTTGTCCCCAACTTGCGATGAGGTTGTCAATCTCACCATGTTTTGCTGAAAACAAAGGATTAAACGTATCGAATGGAAGGAAGTAAAAGTTTGCAGGAAGTAAACACAAAGCAGTAACAGTTTGTAGATTGTATGCAAAGAAAAGGACTGGGATCCATAGTTCACTAGAGGTGGCTCTCCTTAAGATAGATAACATGCTGGGTGAACAAATTACAGCGGGGCAATTGACAAACATCGAGAAAGCAATACATGCATATACTAATCATCTTGACTCCTTTGAGACTTGATTGGACATTACAACATTATACATAGACCGCCATCCAACTGCATCTATGACTAATAATCCACCTTCAGGTTATCATACGAACCCCCTCCAGTATTAAGTTGCAAGCAACAGATTATTGCTTTACGAACTGCGTGTAAAGTAAACAATACGATTGTTCTATGAACAAAGGATTGTTGTTTTCTCCCTAGTAGCAACAACACATCTAGTACCTTAGAGATTTCTGTCACTTCCCCAGATTATCAGAGGCATGAACCCACTATCGAGCATAAATACTAACTCTTGGAGTTGCTAGCATCTACTTGGCCAAGATAGCTACTAACAACGGAAAGCATGCAAGATCACAAATAACAAAGACATGATATAATCAATAATCAATTTGAAATAGCATCTCAATATCCATCGGATCCCCGCAAACACAACATGCAGAATTACAAATAGATGATCTTGATCATGAACGGAGCTCACAAGATCTAAACATGAAAGCACAAAGGAGGAGAACCAGCCATCTAGCTACTACATGGATCTGTAGTCCAAGGATGAACTACTCACGCATCACATCGGAGGCTTGCATGGTGATGAAGAAGGCCTCCAGGGTGAATTCCCCTCTCCGGAAGGGTGTCGGGAAGAGCTTCAGATCCCTCCTGATCTAGGGATGGAGATGACGGCGTCTACAAACTCTTTCATGGATTTTTGATCGGGCCCTTAGGGTTTTCGTTCAGAGGGCATCTTATAGGCGGAAGGGGAGGCCGATGGGGTGTTGGAGGCAGCCACACCACCCCCTGGCACGGGTTAGGCTGGGCCGCACGGCCAGGTGGTGTGGTGGCCCCCTGGCCCCTCTCAGTCTCGTACTCTGGCATCTGATGACTTCCGGAAAAATAGGCACTTTGGCTTTTGTCCCGTCCAATTCCGAGAATATTCATTTTCTGACTTTCCTGGAACCAAAAACAGCAGAAAACAGGCAGCTGGCACTGTGGCTCTTGTTAATAGGTTAGTCTAAGAAATCATATGAAAAGTACTCCAAAGTGTGGACAAAACACAAGAAAGTGGATAAAACCAAGCATGGAACATCAAAAATTATAGATACATTTGCAATGTATCACTGTTATAGCCCTACTATCGATTAGAGTATCCAACCGGAGAGTAGTTAAGAGTAGTATCATAAAGAGAAGATATTTATATGAGAGTGTTCACTAGTGAAAGTATGATCCATAGGCATTGTTTCTAAGCATTGATACACCGTTTGCAATTAGATTTGTTACATGTTTGCTTGCTTCCATCTTTATTTCAGTTTGCCTTTAGTCTTTTTCACACCATCAAGCTATTTTCTAGCACCGTTGTCTTATATCTATACCACTTGTATTTTACTATCTCTTCACCGAACTAGTGCACCTATACACCTGACAAGTGTATTGGGTGTGTTGGGACACAAGAGACTTCTTGTATCTTGATTGCAAGGTTGTTTGAGAGGGAATACCTTTAATCACTTCCTCCCTGAGTTCGATAAACCTTGGGTAATCCACTTAAGGGAAAACTTGTTGCTGTTATACAAACCTCTGCACTTGGAGGCCCAACAACTGTCTACAAGAATAGAAGTGCGTAGACATCACCTCACGTCAATTTAATTTGGCGCTGATGTTAAAGTGGGTTTGGCGGATTATGAAGGGGGGGAGGTCTATGGCTACAACTCATAGAAGCCAAATACCTCAAGGGGTGGACACTCATTGCCTGCGACCACCGAGAAGGCTCATAGTTTTGGCGATCCATACAGGAGATCAAACATGAGATCCGACGGGGAGCGAACTTCACCATTGGCAATGGAGAAGACACACTCTTTTGGTTGGACCCATGGTTGGAGGGACGCCTCTTGCGTGATACCTTTCCCCGCCTCTTCGCGATTTGCGCAAACCCGACGGCTTTCGTGGCTGAGGCAGCCCTGGAAGGGACGTGGATCATTCCCTTCCATAGGACCTTCACCCCAGATGAAGCGGCGGCATGGTAGTCTCTACAGGACAGCTTGCCTCCAACGCTCGCTACAGAAGCGGACTCCCTGCCATGGAGCCTTACTCCATCAGGGGTCTTCTCTATCAGCTCGACATATAGGTCCATATTTAGAGGGAACACCTTGCCATGGACCAAACACCTGTGGAAAGCCCTGATTCCCCTAAAGACGAAGATCTTTGTGTGGCAATTACTGAGAGATCGCCTCCCCTCGGGAGTGGAGGTTCAACTGCGGCATGGGCTGGGGGGGCGGGTTATGTCCATTATGTGCGGTCCCGAAGACTGGAGCGCACATAATGTTCACCTGCCCCGCGGTCCAGTTTCTGTGAAACTTTATCTGAGAAGCCTTGGGACCCGAATGGGACGCTCAAGATCTCGGCGAGTTCCCTGAGACCCGCGCAAACGAGCCCGGAAAGGGGCGTCACCTATTTTGGCTTGTTTTTGCCACGTTTTCCTGGATCCTGTGGACGGTGCGAAATAAAATGGTGATAGAGAAAGTATTTCTTCGGCGTGCCACTGATTCGATCTTCAAATCCCTCGCTTTTTTGCAGCAGTGGTACCCGCTTAGTAGGCGCTAGGACAGGCTGAGGCTGGATGGCACGCTCCAACACCTGATCGTGGGGACGCGACACATTTCTTCACCAGCCATCTGAGCCTGAGCACATGCGGGACAAGGGGTCTCACAGCTTTTAGATGACCCTGAGTGTGTTGTGTTTTATGTGCCTTTGAACTTGCTGATGTGGGGCTGTGGCCCTTTTGTTTGTATGTCGTGTGATTGGAGTGTGTGTGTGAAACTTTGTATGGATGATTACTTTATTTATAAAGCTAGACAAAAGTCTAGAACACGCGCGCACGCACGCACTTGGGCTGTGTGTTGGGTAGCTTTTCACCCGTGCATATTGCCGTTAGGGGATGTGCCTCTGCCCTTATGTTTGATTACAATGGAAATACAAGTCCACAGGATTATTTATAGGGTATATAGATTCTTGAGAAATGACAAATGATATCATCGAAGGGAAGAGCAAGCGTGAACAAATAGATAAATCTTGGTATATTTGTCCAATGTGGACTAGGTTACAGGATAGATGCATAGAGCTAAGCCCTCCACAATCTCTTTTCATCACACATGGGTACCCTGAACCCGACTATAATTACTGCACCATGAAGTTACATAGTTATCCATGCATTGAGTTACAGAAAAAGATTGTAACTTGGAAGTTTCTTATTTTACTACTCATTCGAAATTTTGTCATTTTTGCCTAAGTTACATAGCTTCTAGTTTCGGTATGGCAAAAATCACACATGCATACATGCAGCATCTACGTACAAATATTTATTTTGATTTTTTTTGCTTAATTTACTCTTGTTTTTATTCTGGGAAGGTAGGATCAGGAGTCTCTGGACGTTCATGTGTGGTCAATATCCGGATTCGTTTTACAAATAAAATATAAATGAGGTACTTAATATTGAAGCAAACAAGCAGAACAATGGGTATATCTGTATCCTCATACGATTATGTCAGCCAATTCCAGCAATTCTGTCCCGATATGCCAATTTCCTAACCTAGAAAAACTAACAAAGCGATCAAATGTACTTTCATGTGAAAATTAAACTTGATTTTTTGTGCTTCCTCATGTCCATATTAATGTTCTTAACATTGTCTAAATACTTAACTTAATACATACGGATTAGAGAAAGTTGAGAACATTATTAATATAAACAACCGGAGAGAGTATTATATTATAGTATACCTATCTCTCTATTGTCTTATAGTTTTTTTTGTGGGGAAAAGGGAACTTTATTACACAGGAATGGTTACATTTCGATCAAGATCAAGGAACTGAACAAGGCCCCGAACCTAACCATGTGACAGTACGATGACCTGTCCTTGCCAGATTATCAAGGCAGTGACTAACCGTAATCTGAGATCGTTCTACCTTTACAAACTTACAGCCTCTACCATGAGAAGACAAATATTTAATGTCGCTAATTAAATGCATAAAAGGAGATCTATCCTGTGTTGAGGCCCTCATTGCTCCCACTAGCCTGGAGCAGTCTGTCTCAATGATGATAGGAAGCTCAGATCAGTGCAACGCTAGCTCCAGCCCTTCCTTGCATGCCATTAGTTCAGCTTCAAAAGTTTGGGCCCAATCTGGGTCTAGGCGGATTCAGTCAGATTCAGTCTCGAGGCCCCCGGTTAGCCTGATGAGCGGTTCAGGACGGAGATGGCGGTGATGATGCCGCGCCTGCTGTAGGATGGCGGTGGCAGCTTTACTGTTTGGCCCGGTGTGTCCCTACTGTTGCGTCCGGTCGACACCCATCGATGGCGATGGAGGACGTCCTCTAGGTGGCTATGCTGCTGCCACCCTCTAGCTCCAAGGCATGATGTGCTCTTGTGGTTGTGTTCGGTCGGCTACCGTCTATAGTTGTGGAGGCTTCCCCCGGTGTGGTTGTGTTAATGCCGCCCCTTGTCTACGGCTGTCTCGTGTCGGGCCGGCCGGCCTCACTAATTTTCCTATGGTGAGACGACGATAGTGACTACAAGACCGTGGTGGCGTATGTTGGTGGGCAGCAAGATCGGTGGAGCGCTTCAGATTGTTCGGGATGTGGTTTTGGGGGAGGGGTGGGGGTCGGATGTACCTCTTCTCCACTCCTTGGAGTGTACCGGGGAAAAGCCTAGATCTAGTCGGGGCAGCAGTGTCGTCGTCGTCACTTTTTCTTCTTGGAGGTGTTGCGTACGGTACGCGGCGATTCGGAGTGCTAGGATCATGGTGGAAATTCGTCAGAGGGCGCAACGGTTGCATGTCATCTTTGTTTTCGTCGATCTGTTCGACATTATTTTTCTTCTTGTTCTCTCTTTTTTTTCTTTTAGACTTGCGTGTGATGTGTTCGGAAAAGCAATTCCACCCAGCTATAGACGTCCTGGTCTTATCAGAGACCTTCCATTTTCACCTTTTACTTCAAGATTGGTGCCACTATTTTACAACGGAGACCCTCTGACAAAATCTAGGTCACATCACCAGGTCCTTTCCCTTTTATGCTAGCTACCTTGTACTTTTTTATTGTCTCCTTCTTTGATCAATCTTTGCACAAAACTATGACTCGTGAATAAAAAAGTTACATTCGTCGACCGATCTGGATAATGTTTTCAAAAATAATGTAGCAATGTTTATCTGAAAATCTCTATATAATGGAATGGTAGAATTTTGAAGAATGAAAGGAACTACAACAGATCAATAATGGATCAGAAATTTCTCAGCAATCTAGAACATATCGCAGATGAATTTCGGATTATTTCTTCTATGCACTATGCTCGTCTTGGATCAACTGCCCAACAAACTCATAGAGAAAAAACAAGAGAGCGTACAAATAATGGAAGATTTGAACTCCCTTCAACCTGAAAGTTCCAATTTGTATCTACATCATGCTGGAGTTCAGCGGTTGGTCAGTAGCCTGTGTAGAGGCACCTACGCCTAGAAGCTGCACGCGTTGGCCTGATGCCGTCGGTGATGTCGGCCATGCATCGCTCGAGGTCGGTGACGTCGGCCAGGCATCGCTCGAGGTCGACGCCTTTTCATGTATCGGTGGAGGCTCGCTGGGAGGTAGGGATCAATGGCGACGGCGTGCGGCTCTTGCCTCCTCTCTGGCGGCGCATCTGGGTGTCCACGCGCTCGAGCTCCCTTCACGCGCTGCCGCAGTCTCCTGCTTCGCCCGTTGGTGATAGCATGGAGGAGCCCGGTGGCGGAGGCCCCCTGCCCATTGGAGGGTGGAAGACGGCGGTGTGGTCGTGTGGATGGAGGACGGCGGTGTGGTTGTCTGGATAAGGAGGCACATGGGAGGAGAGAGAGAATAGGCGAGATAAACTTGTCCACTTCGGTGTCTATAGGAGTGCGAAGATGAACTTGTACAGGTTGTTTTTGTCAAAAGGATAGCCCGAATCTCCAACAACCTGGCAACGGTGAGGATAAGCCAGAGACGTCCGACAGTGGGTGGAACCGCTGCACTCGTGATGTGTTTGCCTAGCGGTGGTCTCTTTTTTGTACCGTGTGGTTGCTATAGTAACATAGGCGTGGCTAAAGACCGTTTAGGGTTCTCCGGTGAGTGGTAGAATTGTGTGACCGTTCCAAGGATACTAGTCCAGATTAGCTCTGTTCGACCAGATACAATGGCACGCACACTCCTTGCTTAGGTACAGCCTAATCTGTCATTCTCTTGTGGAAAATTTTGCACCGCCCCGACCCTACCAGAAAGCGCATGCATATGTGTTTGACTCACCCACGCCGGCCGCCCACTCCTCCCCGGAGCTGGAAATCAACGCACGTTTCGCAAAGCGATGGTTGTTTCAACGACACGGCGACGGCGAAGTGACGATTCCTCGATCTGTACATCTTCAGGACCATTCGTAAGCTGATGATATAGATTATAGAGCTTTCTGTCATCGACCCGTGCCGCAGGATTCGAAGATCTTTGTCAGGTGACGTGACAGACGGGGTGGGATCTGACGGCGTGCATGACGTTTTTTTTGGGGTTAAGAAACGCACTTCTCTGTTTCCCAAAGTGTGTGGCTGGCCTAGGGCTTTATTCCTGCAGAGATATTGTTGTTTTTCACTTAGAAAATACATGTAACCTGCACGGCCGCATGCAGGTATATATCGTGACTTTTGTTTGGTACATATATGTGCAGGCAGGCCGCAGGCAGGCGGCTGCTGTTATCGAACAAAAGTCGAATATGCACCGGTGATTAGTTCATCCTCCTCATATCGTCATGGCGGTCCACTCACAGCTATCTGTTTATTTTTAACTTAAAACCCATGTAGACAGATCGTTCACGAGTCCTAACATCCGATCGTCGGGACTTTGATACGTTGTTGAATAATTGCCGCAGGTCTTAATCCATCTCCACTGGGAAGTGGGTTAACTTGGGTACTAGTACAACTTGCGGCGGGGGCCTTGCAAATCCCGTAGTATTTTATCGAACGTTGGTTTGTTCGACGGGAGGAGCTATCATCATCATCATCTGAATTTGTGAAGTCTAAACACATCATCAGGCTGTCACTGCAGATGCAGTGCAGTGCAGAGGGTTGCTGTCATCATAACAGCCCGATCTCATCTGATCCTGCATTCATAGTGTAGTGTAGTGTAATAGTAGTGTAGTGTGGCCGGGAATTGAGAGCAGGCCAAACTCGTGGACTGTTTCTTGTGCAGTTCGACCATACTCTGCCCACGCATTCACTGTCGTCAGCGCGGACTCCAGGTTTGTCCTCGCAGGGAATCAATGGGACATCGCTGCGATGGGTCGCCACGAATTCGTCGTTGGAATATGGGCCGTGGCCACTTTCTGTGCGTTGATTTTGTGCTTGCTTCGCAAGGTATTGTGATTGTGACTACCTCTACCAGTCACGGTCACGGACCCTCACTCACTGGATTCCACCGGAGCTGACCCGACCGGCGGCCAGCTTCTTACCTTTTTCTGGCGAGGCACGGTAGCCGCGTTCGTCATCAGAATTCATTCAGGGTACGTACGTATTTATGCACTTCCAAAAGGCCAAAGTGTCATCAGGATTCAGGGTAGTTCGTTCCCGTGGTTCGCTTTGCATGGCGGCAGATAGTAGTACGAGCGAGTGAACTCTGCAACTCCTCTGTTTCTCTCGGCACGGTGTAGCTCTGCATGCAGCCTTTATTTGCCGGGGTGACTGGTAGCGAGAGAACCAGCGCGCCAGAACAAAAGCTTTCCGAGCTCGCAAGTCAGTCAAGGTGGTGGCAATCAAGCCACCCCGGGCCCGGCCCAGGACGGACGTCGGGACGGGCACGACTCGACCGGCGAGTCGTTGCGGCCATTCCCCGCCAACAGTCCAACACCATCCACGCGCACACGGCTCTGTTCCGGGCGATCACCACCTGCTGGCCACACGCGCCCGGCTATAAATCCACCACCGGGCGCCGCCACTCCCATCCCTCGCTCATCGATCCACCTTCTGCTCTCTGAGACGGAAGCGCACGCGGTTCCATCCCGCTCAACCCTGCCAAATTCGCCCCGGCCGGCCGGCCAGCGCTAAACCTTGCACAAGCCACCACCGCCGCCTCGCGATGAAGGTGATTGCTTACAGTTCGTCGAACCAGGATTTGTTTTATGGTTATATAGTAGCCGTGTCTCTGTATTTCGCTTCTCCAATTTGCTCATCCTGCTCTGATGTCTGACTGCCGAGCGCAGAAGGTGGTGCTGAAGCTGGACCTGCACGACGACAAGCACAAGCAGAAGGCCCTCAGGGTCGTCTCCACCCTCCAAGGTACATCCCCTGCCTCTATTCTCTCTTGCTCCCTGCTTCGTGGCAATCATGGAGGGAGCAACGGCCAGAGCCATGCACCCACGTAGTGATGACTGATCCGTATCTGTAATAATTGGACACTTCTCACGGCAACACCTCTCGCTGCCTGCCCCAGGCATCGACCATATCGCCGTGGACATGAAGGAGCAGAAGATGACGGTCATCGGCACCGCCGACCCCGTCCACGTCGTGGAGAAGCTACGCGGCAAGCTCTTCCCCACGGCGCAGATGGTCTCCGTCGGCCCGGCCAAGGAGGAGAAGAAAGACGGCGCGGACAAGAAGGAAGCCGGGGACAAGAAAGACGGGGACAAGAGTAAGGAGGGGAGCAAGCAGGTGGTGTACCCGCCATACTGGTGCCCGCCGCCGCCGCACCAGCCGCACCCGTACTACTTCGTCCGCAGCGCAGAGGAGTACCCCAACTCCTGCGTCATCCTCTGATCGGCGCGCGCCACACCGCCCGAGGAGATTCCCTTGTATATAGTGCAGATAATAGCCTGCCTACCGAGCAGGCCGGGTAGTGTAAGGTTTGCACCGGCCGCCGGCGATCCGGCAGCCGTTCGTCTGCCTAGCTTGTGAAGCACAGATATGGAATTACAGTGTGGAAATAAGACTGCTGATTTTTAGTGAAAGTTCAGTGACTTTTCTCCAAATCCAATGCAATCATCGTGCTAAGAAGTTACTGTGATAAGCTGCTAGAGGCTGCTACAGTTTCGACCGAGCCAGCCTCAGACAGATGAGAAATTCAAGCGGACAGCTATAGGTTCGTGCCTCGTGAACCTTCCGTTTAGAAACAGAGACTCTGAATATCCCCAACTCTGCTAGCTCCACCTTTACATGAGTCGCTTTCAGTCAATGATCTCGATGAATCTCCAAGGTGCTTTGGACTGTTTTCGATTATTCCATTGTGCTTTTTTTAGATATATGAAGATAACCGCATCGGCACTTCGCTCGCGAGTCCGAATACATGATTACGACCTGATATGTTGTTAACCACATGTCTTAGTCGCTGCTCCAACTGCGTGGAGTTTTCAATAATATGCAACGTCTTCTGTGTGCTACCCACGGCTGCGAATAATGCAAGTATATTTTATTTGTTGCTTACCTATATATATCGAGGGAGCATGTTCTACGTTTTGACCTCTTTATTTCGACTTTATTTGCAAAATATTGCCACGTTTCACCTGTTAGTTAGCCGTCGATGGCGGTTTTACCTTGTTTTCTTAATTTTCAACACTTCCATGCCAGACCCATGTAGAATTATTAGAACAAATGTGACCAGCTTATCTGGTTAGGAAAATAATAAAAACGAGAAAATATGCCATAAAGTAAAAAGGCTTAGAATTTATCATTTTTAAATAGCGTGAGAATTTTCAGCATATCACAATTATGGGTTAATAAATAAATACCATACAGAATAGTAGCGTGAGAATTGTCATCATGTACCATTTACTTCAAGCCTCTATGTTGTAACTTTGTGGAACTTTGATGCTATTTACAAAATGTTGGCACATTTCACCTCTCAGTGATGCCAGCATGAAACCCTAGGTCGGCGAATGGGAAAATCGAAATGAGGAGAAGGAAGGAACCGATAGCTGAACCGAAGCTCTCCTCTCTCATTAAGCAGAAACACAATGAATGAGTCATAACTTGGCCAGGCCAATATGCCTCAGGGGGTGCACGGATCGGAATACAGCACGAGATTGGGCGGCAAATAGGAACTAGCGTGTGCGGCCGAGCAATGGAGGTAACGGGCCAATTACCATGGACCAATTAGAGTAGGGAGGAGGGAAGTGGTCTTATGGGATGAACCGCTCAATAATCTGCCTCCTCTTCTATTTTCATTGTTTACATATACGCGTATTATATAATCTATATACCCCATTATTGTCTAATAAATTTTGGTATTCAACTGAATACCTTAAATTGAAGTGGGACTGTCCTGCTTCCACAACGTCGTTCCATAAATCTATCGAGCACTAATTATATTTGATCAAGCACTTCAATCTAAAGGAACATCGACATGCACATGTTACCGCCACTATTAGGCAATTCGAATAATTTGCCAAAACATGCTAGTCTGGTTCATCAATCCACATGTGTAAGATAAAGTGAAGTAATTTACTAGTTTACATGCCTCTTTAATTTTCTTATTGTGACGAGGAGGAAGAAGATGAGGAGAAGGAGGAAGATGATGATGAGGAGGAAGACGTCGAGAAAATTGTGAACATTGGGGGCAAGGGGGAGGGGGACCATTGCCCCCCTATTCAAGAAAATTCCTTAAAGTTATCTCTAATTTTGCAAACTGGAGGGTGTTTTTGCAAATATAACTCCGTGGCATCCTTTGATGAACGAACGGAGTGTAGAGATTAACTATGGCATGAGAATTTAGAGCTGGTCAATCGACTTGCTTAATTGTACTCGTGCCAACCATGTAGCTATCAAGTGTGACCGTTAATTGTACTCGTGCCAACCATGTAGCTATCAAGTGTGACCGTGAGTGAGCTCTCTATTTAGCTTTGTGGTCGCATGGACCGGCCTTGCATGCCTCCACTCCATCACTGCTAATTATTCTACGAACTAGAGAAAATAGAGGAGTCCAAATTTGAACCGTATGTCCAAAAAAAGTTTTTGAACCATCTCCGTACCACTAATAATTTTTTCAACGGTTGATCCTTGTTCCCAAAGGTATTGTGTGGCTGCCCGGGACGAATCCTTGCTGGCCGGCCGGATGGTCACGGATGCTCGCGCCTGGTGGCTGGGTTCGCTTTTCTGCTGCAGTTTGCCTCGTGATCAGGATTCAGGGTACCTACGTTGCCATTTTCAAAAGTTCAAGTTGAACCGTTCGGTACTCAGGGCCGGCCCATAAGGCGGGGCAAAGGGGCGCTCGCCCTGGGCCCTCATGGTCTAGGGGCCCCGACCCGCGACTTATCAATATATCCATATTTGTCTAATACTTTTGACGTTTAACAATGTACAATAATTCTAGAAAGGTTGTCTAAAAAAATAAAATATAGATGGTTTAAGCTATAGCCAATCATGACTTTACTCTTACTCCTATTTCTGGAAAAAATATACTCTAAAATTACTAAATGTTTTTTTCTTGATGTCGCGATTTTGTTGGCCTCTCCAAATGTGAAGAATAACATCGGTCATCGCATTCTTTTACAAGGTTGTGAGTATATTTATTAGTAAAGACTAAGGACACAATCACATAATTATATCATTCTATAAACAACTCTCCTTTGATTCCCAACAATTCTACTTGTATGCATCTTATATGTTTGAGAGACTATTCCATCCTCTTATTAATTCGGTGTGTAATATGTTTACTCATTTTCTGCACAAGCATATGTACATAAGTAGAATGTTAAAATTCCTATCATGATATATAGTTCGCTCGATCAACAAAAATAAGTGGTTTGGAATGTGTTCATCGAAATTTCAAAGAGCATGGATCTATCAAATGTATAGATTATTTAATTTGCTATTGCATCACCGTAATTTCTTTTACAAATTACTAATATTTTTAAGCTTTTTATGTGTGAAGAAGCGGCGGAGGTTGCATGCATTGTTGAGACGTCCAAGAACTCTAATCATGATAAACTTTAAGTAATATTTAAAAATTTAGCATAAATATTAAATATTTCTAATATTTTTTTGGAGTAGGGGGCAATGGCCGCTGACGCTAGAAAATCTCTGACACATTAAACAAGGGGACTTTGATTTCATATCGCCCTAGGCCCCTAAAATCTATGAACCGGCCCTGTCGGTACTACTACTACACTTCTAGCTGTACTTGAACTTTTTGACGTCGAACGGCCAGATCCTGCTCACATTCCGGTGGCGCTGATTACACGTGCACGTGCTAGGAGCCGCTATTAGGGTAGCATTCAGTATAATCGTCTCCACTCTTTCCTTTTCCAGGCACTGTTGGCGTCTCGACTCGAGGTGCCGGCCAGACCATTCCATTCGCCGTCGTTGTTATAATAAAAGAAAATTAGTGATGAAAATACGGATGGTTATAGTGGACTCACCACTAAGATACCATGAATTATACATGAAGAACTGATACTATATATGTTTCCTATTATCTTGTAGTTCAAATTTAAATTTACCAAAACTCAAATGAAAATTTCATCGATTAGTCTGAGACAATGATACTTTTTTTGATATTGTAAATCCTGCTTTTATATAGCTCGGCCAGCGATGCACGGATGGCCACCAAGCCATGAACTAGAGGTTATAGATGCAGAAAGCTAGGGCAACAAGCATCTGCGCGCGCCGGGGCAAAAGAATGGGTTCAAACAGGTCAGTGGCCCTTTTTTTCATCTCATGCGGTCATGCCACCGTGCGAGCTGGTGGAGTAGCTATCAGTGCCAGTGTGCATTCCAGATTTTTCCACGCACGGCACGCAATGCATCACCACTGATTCTCTTTGGATAATTCTAAAGAGTATGGAAATATGGAGGAGTTCAGTTCAGGTTCATCCGTTCCACACTACTAATATACCACTAGTAGGTAACCTTTTTCGACGTCGGAAAGGCCAGATTCTGCTCTTATTCTGGTGAAGCTGATTACGGATGCTGCATGCATGCACGTACTAGGAGACGCTACCGGGGAAAAAACCACCGTGTATATATATTTTTATTTAGAAAACAAGGTAGTAGCACACATAAAAGATCTACAGCCAAGAGGTAGAACCGTCTAGAGAGGTGCCAGACTGACTATTTGTCACCGGTGTTCTTATAATAATGGGGATTATAACCGCACGAGCGCTGCCATCTCGTGTTCAACATAATCGTCCGTGGCAACATTAGGTCTTCCTTTGTTAATTATCTTTGGGTGCAGAGTTCGAATGCACATCAACTACTCCCTCCGTCTTAAAATAGATGTCTTAGATTTTTAAAATTTGAATAAACCTATATATTAGATAGTGTCTAGATTCATTCAATTTTTAACAAATCTAAGACATCTATTTTAAAAAGAGGGAGTAGTATTTTTTTGTTTAACTTTCACTTTATTTCCAAGCGAGAGATCTGAGGTAGAAGATAGGTACTCCATGCTCAAAGCTAAAACATTTTATATTTTAAAAGCGAGGGAGTATGACACATCACCTTACCATTCACCGCCGTTGTTGTAATAACGGTGATTATTACATCCACACAAGTGGTGAGTCCGTTCTAACCATCATGTTCAACATAATCGTCCATAGCACAACATTAGGTCGTTCTCTTATTTTCTCTAGGCATAGAGCTTTAATACACCTCAAACATTTTTGTTCAATTTTTACTTTACTTCCAGCCAAATAATTATCTGCTAAATATGATTACCATTGCCACGGCTCCAACATGGGCCTACAACTACGTACTCCAAAGTTGCCGGTAGCCCGGTACAATGCAAATGCTTAGAGCATCTCCACTCGGCTTCCCAGCACGCCGTTCCTAGGGCGTATTTTTGGTCTGGACGATCGAAATTTGGCCCAGTCGCGTTTCCAGGACCCCGGTTTCGTCCGGAATTGGCCCAAACTACGTCCGGCCTTTCCAGGCCGTTCCCGGGGCGACGGGAACACACTGGAAACGCCGGACGAAGCGAATTCAGCGGGAAAAGAGCCGTTCACCGAGTGGACCCGCGCAGTCAGTGGCAGGAGCCGAATCGTCCTCATCCTCCCGCATCGGAACGCTGCGAAGGACCGTCGGGCATTAACCACCGGTCTTGTCGGCCACGCGTCACCGTAATGGCGCGCCACCGTCGCCTCGGCTCCCGCGACGGACCGGCGGGCATTAACTTCCCGCCGCTTCCCCTTTTCCCGCCCTCGCCGCTACACCCCTCCCGCCTTCGCCGCCCTCGCTCGGCCTATAAAACATGGCCGCACCGCCGGCTCACAGCACACTGCCACCTCCAACCCGGACCACCCCGAACTCCGACGAAAGAGGAAGATGGCGGAGAGGTACCTAGGCGATCCCGCGATGGCGAACGGCTTTGGCCGGCGAACGCTCCAGCCGTGGGAGGCCAGGATGCTCCACAACGCCGGGTACATGGCGCCGCCGGACTTCCGCTGCCCTCCCAGGTGGAGGCTCAGCGCCGGCGGCATAACGGTGCCACCGGTACCGGCGGACCACGGGCTGGTGGACGAGATCCAGGCCGCCATCGCGGCGATGCCGGATCCTGAGCTCGCTGAGGACCCCGACAACCTCGCGTATTGGGAGAACTTCTTCGAGGAGCGTCGCCTCACCGAGCTGGCCTCGCACCCGGGTCCTCCAGGCGAGCCGCCGAAGCGCAACAACGCGGCGAGCCGCCGCCGATGGTGGAGCGCGCATGGGCGCACGCTCGAGGCCGTCCTCGAGCACATCCACGCCGGCAACAACCCCAAGTTGGGGTTCCCGCATTCGCCGGCGCCACCCCCTCGCCGCGGGCGCCACCCTCCGGCGAGCTAGGCGCCCAAGAGGATGGCCAGCCTCTCCACCTCCTCCTCTGTGTCGCGCTCCTCGGCATCGGCTCCTGCGCAGTCGCCGTGCAGCAGCGGCGAGGTCTTTTGGCCTCCTAAGCGCGAGGATGACACGCCGAGGACCTCGTCGCCGAGGACACGCGCGCGCAGCATCGTCATCAACGAGCCCCGTGCCGTGACGCCGCCGATCGGGAGGATGCCCCTTCGCTAGCCAAAGCTGGAGCACGCCGACTGGGGCGTCGCCGTCGACGAGGACTCCTTCGCCATGAAAATGGCGATCGAGCGTTCGCTGCGCGAGGCCGCGCCGCCGTCGCCGTTCATGGAGTCGAACACCCTTGCCTGGTTCAGGGCGGACTAGGAGGAGGAGGAGGCGTTGTGCATGCAGCGCCTGCAGGAGCAGGCCGAGCGTCGCGCCAGAGGGCGCCGCGATCCCGCCCCGCCCAGAGCACGCCCCGAGCCCGCCAACCTAGGCGCGCCCCTCGCCATCCTCGACGACGACGATGAAGCTGACCCTTCCTACTAGCCGTGGAGGTACGGCGACCCAGGCCAGGGCAACTCACGGCCACCGCAGACGCCGGACGATGACGGCGACGACAGCACGACCGACCCCGAGTACACCAACTTCTGCCGCCACTTCGCATGTGAGGCGGCGTCATCGGCATCAACATCGCCTTTTTTATTGTTTTAGTTTTCGTTTATCCTAATTTGGCCAAAATTCGGGTATATGTCCGAATTTGGCCAACTATTGTACGAACTCGCCGTTGTTTCATTAAAATCGCTTATATTCGTTCAAACTTCGCCGTGTTTGATCAAATTTTGGCCAAACCTGAGGACTCGGTCTGGGAACGCGAGTGGGAAAAAGGCCGTTCCAAGGCCGAAAGTTACCTCCGTTCGGCGCAAAATAGCGCCGAATTTCGGCCTGGGAACGGCCAACGAGTGGAGATGCTCTTGGAGAGACATCGTAGCGGACCAAACAGAACATTTTTATCACGTAAGCAAGCAATCATATATGCTTATTGCTTTCCCTAAAAAAATCATATATGCTTATTGTAAAGGACGAGTGTTTGATTAGGCGTACATGTACATGCTTTTAGGAGGTAATTAGTTGATACTCCACGCGTTGCTGCGGGAATAAAAGATGATTTCCATATATGCAAAAAAAACATAAATCAGGTTGTATGACTTCGCCAAAAAACTGATGACCTGGGCTGACCTCTGACACGCATGTGCAACTTTGAAACATTGTGGTTGCAAGCACTTTGTCCGGGAAAAACTCGTGCATTCACGATCATGCGAACGAAAGGGTTTGGATAATGACGTGGACGCTATGTTAAACTCATCCACGAGAACTGTGACAAAAAGTTTACAAAATAAGTGCACAGAAAAGTCCTGTTTTGAATGGTTGTTGTGACCACCGTGTTTTTACTTGAATAAATACCCATGGACACACAATTTTTTTCAACAAATTCAACGTACTCTAAGAAAAGAAAATATGAAAATAAAAGAAAGAAATGTTAGTAGTGACACCGTTCTTTTTAAGCGTCTCCAATGAAGTCAGAGCAATATGTAGGATATGGTGGCTTGGATATTACTGTTAAATCAACTTAATCAATTCAACCAGTTTTGCGACATAGTTTCTACACGGTCTTAGTAATTTATTGGATGATCAAAAGTAATTTGTTGGTTCCAATGGAAAGAACACAAATCAACCTGATGTGCTAATTGAAAGGATTAGCTAATAACTTTTTTAATTACTTATAATAATTAAAGAACAGGTAGAAAAAACGACATGATTAAATCAGCCAGAATATACACAAACATACTACTACAATATAAATTGCTTGTCTGCACCTGAAATACACACCCAGCTTTGATCTTTTTCGGGTATGTGAACTCGCTCAACTGATGCAATAGCTATATTACGTAGTACTTGTATAGTATCCGAATTAAAAAAGATTGCAGCAATCGATCTTTCCTGAAAACATACAAAGGAAATTTACTGGATTGACTATATGCTATTTCTCTCCCATACAGCAACTGTATGTGCCATACTCGCAATAATGGAATCAGTTGACGATTTGCGGAGTTGGTGGAGCGCACAGACGTGAGTCATAGAGGCGGTGTAATTAGCTGCTTGTTTACTGGAGCGAAATCTGTCAAATGAGTGGAAAAATCATCATGAGATGAGAGGAAAAAAGGATGAGTTCAGAAAGGCAGGGATAGCCTACAAATATCGTCGATAAAGGTGAGTACTCTCAGATGGAGCTATCAGGGCAAGTGCAAGGAGGAGAAGGCGGCCTTGTCTGTCCGTCGTCATGCAGAGGGAGCTCCTCCTCGTGGCCTGGGAAGCATACACGGTGGAGCGCACAGTGGGATGGCCGCCCAGTAGGGAAAGAGAAGTGGTGGGTTTCAAGATCGTGCCCCTATTTATAATCTTGTGTGGCTCTTAACTCCTGGCTGGAATAAATTGGCTCGTTGGACCCATGTGTTGTGGAGGCGTTGCTCCTCCCATGAGCTTAGTGGGAAGAGGAAGCGATGCGGCAGAGTTGTGTGCGTCATTATGGATTAGTTGATCAGATAAACAAAGTCTTTCTTAAATCTATTTGTGTGACATCTGAACTAATTATGGTAACGTGGCTGAATGAGATGGAAGGCAGATTAAAGTATGACCATAGATTTTAAATCGGACGGGTTAGAATAATTGGGGTGATGTGGCTTCACCAGGTTTGAGCTTGCAAACATTAAATGCTTTGAGTGGGGATGAACTTTATAGATATTATGATATGTGTTTTAGTACCAATAAGTAATACATGATAAACATTTAAGTACTTACATTGAGAGCGTACCAAATTTATAAATATGCTTGATAATTTGGCAACAATCTCTCGATCTCTCTTTAAGCACTCACACTTGTAAGCACCTTCCATTAGAGGTAGTTATAATGGACTCACTACTAAGATACTACAAATTATATGAAGAACCAATATGAGGTTTTCTCTTATCTTGTTCAAATTTAATTTTGTCAAAATTCAAATGAAAATTCCATGGATATGCTAGAGAAAAATTCGAAAAGTTGAAATTCTAAACTGTTATATGTTGATCTAAATTCTACAAAATAAGGATGGTTATAGTGGACTCACCATTAAGACACCACGAATTATACATAAAGAAGTGATACTACTATGTTTCCTGTTATCTTGTAGTTCTAATCTAAATTTATCAATACTCAAATAAAAAATATTCATCGATTAGTCTTAAACAATGTTGAAAATTTTGAAATTGTAAATCCCGCTTTTATATAGCTCGGCCAGCGATGCACGGATGACCACCCCGCCATGAACTCGAGGTTATAGATGCAGAAGGCTAGGGCAACAAGCATCTGCTCGCGCCGGGGCAAAAGATTCAGTTCAAACTGGTCAGTGGCCTTTTTTTCACCTCATACGGTCATGCCACCGTGCGAGGCTGGTGGAGTAGCTATCGGGGCCAGTGTGCATTCCAGCTTTTTCCACGCACGGCGCAATGCATCACCACTGATTCTCTTTGGATTATTCTACAAAGAGTATGGAAGTATGGAGGAGTTTAGGTTGATCCGTTCCACACTACTAATATACCACTAGTAGGTAACCTTTTTCGACGTCGGAAGGCCAGAATTTGCTCTTATTTCGGTGACGCTGATTAGGATGATCCGTTCCACACTACTAATTTTAATATAGTATGTACGTGCCAGGAGCCTCTGCCGGAAAAAAATCGCCGTATAGCAAATATTACCTCTGTCTAAATATTATATATATATAGAATAAGATTATTCTAAAATCCCTTTAGATGGTTGTAGAATTACTATTCTACAACCTCCTCCCCTAATAAACACATTCTACACCTGAGCCATCCTCGCCCCCGCGCCGCCCCCGATCCACCACCTGCGCCGTCTTGCTAGATTTTGGTATATTTAAAACTGCTCTTAAACCATAAATAATTTGGAAAAACTTTTAAGATGAAAAAGTTGCGCAATTTTCATAGATTTTCAACGGTATATAGTGTGCATTAATTTGACGAGCTGTTTGAAAAATGTGGCCAAAATACTGTGTGAAAACGGCAAAGTTCGCGAAGTTGTGTTTAGTATATTTAAAACTGCTCTTAAACCGTGAAAAATTTGGGAAAACTTTTAAGACGAAAAAGTTGCGCAATTTTCATAGCTTTTCAACGGTATATAGCATTAATTCGACGAGCCGTTTGAAAATCGCGGCCAAAATACTATGCGAAAACGGCAAAGTTCGCGAAAATTGCATTTAGTATATTTTAAACTGCTCTTAAACCGTGAAGAATTTGGAAAAACTTTTAAGATGAAGAAGTTGCGTAATTTTCATAGATTTTAAAATGTATATAGCATGCATTAATTCGACGAGCCGTTTGAAATTCACGGCCAAAATACCATGTGAAACAATAAAGTTCACGAAATTGCGTTTAGTATATTTAATATTACTTTTAAACCATATATTTTTTTGGAAAAACTATGTTAGCATAAAAGATTCGAAATTTCCATATCTATTTAATGATATATTACTTGCATCGTTCCGATCAACGGTTCAAAAACTGCGCTTAATATACTGTCCGCAAAAACGTATATTCTCAGTAGTCCGTCAAGAAGTTCACTTCGTAGTCATCAGAAAGTTTACTTTCGTATCACGTGAAATTTAGAAAGAGTTTTCAAAAGTTTAATAATAAAAAAATTCAAGTTCACTATATAAAATTTTGAAATACACTCTTAGATTCACTTTTTTTGCGAAGGTTCACTTTTCACATGACAAGAAAATCACTAACAATGCTGGACAGTTCACATGTTGCGACTAGGTGGTTCACATCTCGTGTCCGGCCAGTTCATTTTATATTACTAGGATCATCAATTTAAAAAATTTAAAAAGTTAACCATTACGTTTTGGGAAGTTCATTCTTATTTTATTGCAGAGTTCATTATCATGCACATTACACCAAAAAACACGTAAAATAGAAGTTTGCTATACAAAATTTACGAAGTTCACTTTATAAAAAAATTAAAAAAAAACAGTGAGAAAAGTTCACTATAAAAAAATTATAAAATTTACTTAGTGAACATTACTAGTTTAGTATATATAACCTTAAAGTTAATTTTGAAAAATAGTGTAAAAACTGTAATAAAGTTCTAAAAATAGAGTTTTGTATAATTAAATATGCTCTTAAATTGTTAAGAATTTAAAAATGTGTTATGTATGAAAAAATACGAAATTTGCATAGCTTTTTAACGGTATATCATTTGTATCGTTCTGATAATCTATTAAAAAATTACGATGAAAAGACAGACGCGGTGGTGAGTGCAAATATCGCAATCGGAAGATCAATTACGCACGGTGGGAAATTCACATGCACGTTATGGATAGTTCCTGTACTCTATTTTTATGGGCGGAATTCATGCATACTAATGTTATTCATACGAGCTCCGATTGCACCAATTGACCTCTGATATATTGCAAATGTATCTATAATTTTTGATGTTCCATGCTTGGTTTTATCCACTTTTTTGTGTTTTGTTCCAATTTTGGAGTACTTTTATTATAATTTCTTGGACTAACCTATTAACAAGAGCCACAATGCCAGCTGCCTGTTTTCTGTTGTTTTTGGTTCCAGAAAAGTCAGAAAATGAATATTCACGGAATTGGACGGGACAAAATCCAAAGTGCCTATTTTTTCGGAAGTGATCAAGTGCCAGAATACGAGACGGGGAAGGGCTGGGGGCCGGCCACATCACCTGGCCGCACGGCCAAGCCTGGCCCGCGCCAGGGGGTGGTCTGGCTGACCCCAGCACCCCCTCGGCCTCTCCTTCCGCCTATAAGTTGCCCTCGGGACAAAAACCCTAGGTACCCGATCAAAAATCCACGAAAGAGTCTGTAGCCGCCGTCGTCTCTGTCCCTAGATCGGGGGGATCTGAAGCTCTTCCCGGCACCCTGTCGGAGAGGGGAATTCACCCTGGAGGCCTTCTTCATCACCATCCAAGCCTCCGGTGTGATGCGTGAGCAGTTCATCCTTAGACTACGGATCCATGTAGTAGCTAGATGGCTGGTTTCTCCTCCTTTGTGCTTTCATGTTTAGATCTTGTGAGCTCCGTTCATGATCAAAATCATCTATTTGTAATTCATACATGTTGTGTTTGCGGGGATCCGATGGATATTGAGATGCTATTTCAGATTGATTATTGATTCTATCATGTCTTTGTTATTTGAGATCTTGCATGCTTTCCGTTGTTAGTAGCTATCTTGGCCAAGTAGATGCTAGCAACTCCAAGAGTTAGTATTTATGCTCGATAGTGGGTTCATGCCTCTGGTAATCTGGGGAAGTGACAGAAATCTCTAAGGTACTAGATGTGATGTTGGTATTAGGGAGAAAACAATGATCTTTTGTTCATAGAACAATCGTATTGTTTACTTTACACGCAGTTCGTAAAGCAATAATCTGTTGCTTGCAACTTAATACTGGAGGGGGTTCGGATGATAATCTGAAGGTGGATTATTAGTCATAGATGCAGTTGGATGGCGGTCTATGTATTATGTTGTAATGCCCAATCAAGTCTCAAAGGAGTCAAGATGATTAGTATATGCATGTATTACTTTTTCGGTGTTTGTCAATTGCCCCGCTCTAATTTGTTCACCCAGCATGTTATCTATCTTAAGAAGAGCCACCTCTAGTGAACTATGGATCCCGGTCCTTTACTTTACATACAATCTATCAACTATTTCTACTTTGTGTTTTCTTTCTGCAAACTTTTACTTCTTTCCATTCGATACGTTTAATCCTTTGTTTTCCGCAAAACACGGTGAGATTGACAACCTCATCGCAAGTTGGGGACAAAGTTATGTGGTTATGTTGTGCAGGTCTCCACGTTGCTACTAGCACCGGTAGTGCGCCCTACCAAAGCTCAGCTAGTAACACCTTTGAGTTGTTTCCTTGCTCCTACTGCTTCGATTAAACCTTGGTTTCATAACTGAGGGAAACTTGCTGATGTGCTTATCATACCTTTCTCTTGGGGTTCCCAACGAGCTCTACATCAACACCGCCATCAAGCATTTTTCTGGGCGCCGTGCATTGAGCCATCAAGCATTTTTCTAGCGCCATAGCCGGGGAGTCAAGGACACCTTCACAAGGGGAGTCCCTCATAACCAATCTTTTTACTTTGTTGTTTTTGTTTTGCTTAGTTTCTTTTTGCTTTGTTTGCTTGTTTTGTTCTTCAAAAAACACAAAAAAAAATTAGTTTTACTTGTTTGCTTTCTTATTTGAAAACCCAAAAAAATGACTACTTTTGAAAACACTAAGCTGTGTGACTTCACTAGCACCAACAACAATGATTTTATGAGCAGTCCTTTTGCTCCACCTATGGCTGAAAATACTTTCTTTGAGATAAACACTGAAACTTTTCAAGCTCGCTGTGATATCATGTCTGAATTTTGTCTTATGCCCAAAGCTATTTATGAATCTCTGAATCTTTGGGGGCTCGTTGAAGGAGGAAAAGAAATATCTCTCACTGATTATCTTGTTATTGAATGTGCAGGAAAAGGACAAATTACACTTGGAAGGTCCCTATTAGGACTCCTTGGAGCAATAATAGATGTGGGAAAGGGGACCATGCACCTTTCTTCTCCACCAAACAATCATATTTTCCCCAAGGTTAAGAATAAAAATAAGAGAGGTAAGGGCAAGAAAGTTGGTCTTAATGCTTCTTCATTTGAGAACACTTGATTCTTTCTTTGGTTCTTATGCCTAACTTAAAGGCGTTAAAGAAAAGTACGAGATAACCCAAGAGTTTTAGTTTAGTCTTGGAAGTTATTACCTCTGTAATGACCTCTCCTTATCCTTTTTATTTGCTTTTTTGTGCCAAGAGTAACATCTAATGAGAGTGAAGTAATGATTGGGACATTTGCTTTCCCGAAATAGATTTCTATGCTTCACCGTAAAAATTCCTGAGAGAGCTCTGTATGTCGGACTGAGCTGTAATTGTTTGTGCTTCTGCCCCAGGTTGTTATATAACTTTCGTTAGTTCAACACTTTTTGATTTGAGCAATAGAAGGTCTTCGAAAAAATTCGTATTTACCTGCTGGTCTGTTTTGACAGATTTCTTCCATTTTCTGCATTTCCTTCTTGTTAGTTCCTTCTTGAGTTCCTTTGGGGAATCGAGCTTTTTGAGGGAAGTGCTACAGTAGCTAGTGTTCTAATGGAAGTTTATTTGGTGTTAGAACTGAACCTTGAGACTTATTTATCTTAAGTGCACTAATGTTGCTAATGAGATTGTGTGAAGTTTTGTATGAAGGAAAATTTTCAGGTGTATGAAAGGAATGAGTAATGAGATAAAGGATGGACTAAAGCTCAAGCTTGGGGATGCCACGCGTGTCACCCCAAGAAATATCCAAGAAGTAAAAGCTTCAAAGCTTGGGGATGCCCAAGGCATCCCCTTCTTCATCAATAAAAATTCCAGGTTTCTTCCAAACGCTTCATTTTTATTGTTTCGTGCACAGTTGTGTTTCTCTTGGAGCGTCTTCTTTTTCGTTTCAGTTTTGGTTTTTAGTTTGCTTGGTTTGCTTAGTTTTCTGAATAAATTGGTTGGACCCCCTCTTTCACACTTTGGTTTACAAATAGTTTGGTTTGGTTTGGAAAAAAGTAGGAAAGTTTATGCTTATGTGGTAAAAAGAGCTCGTTTTTGACTGTGGCCTATGCTTTGTCATGCCATGCTCGATATTGTTTTGGCTTTACGCTTAGCATTCTTTGCTGTAGCATGACTTGTTATAAACAGTTGAGATTGCTTAATGTGTCTTGGATGAATCATGCGTTGTTTTAGCATATTAAAGCATAATATAGTGGTATTATCCTTTGATGCTTTATTTGGGTTGACTTGGCGCATGCTCACACCATGTTATGACTATCTCAAGTCACCATAGCCTTTATGATCCTTTAATTTTCAACTTGTAGTATCACTTTATGCTTTAATCAATGATGTTTTGTCGCTCTGCATGATTATGGCCATTATTTCTCTCTTAGTTTGTCGCTCCCAGTCTTTTGCTAGCCTCCACAACCAAGTATGAGTTCCACTCATGCATCCAACTCCCTAAACCAAGTTTTTCCAAAGAGTCCACAATACCTACCTACTAGCTTATGCTATTCCAAGTATATTCATGCTTTTGTTTACCTTTCACTTGTTATGAGAAAACTAGTGATTAAAGCTCTTACGAACTTGATGGCACACTTTACTTTATTGCCTCTAATAAACTTGAACCATTGGGTCCTTCTTTCTTGCGTATATGCTTGCGCTTTATAAGTTGAAATTAGCAGAACCATGTTTCATGGGGAACGCTTTCAACATTGCACTTGTACTTTGTACCCCGTTGATATCATGTTCTTTTGCTTACGGATCCCGGCGGTGTGAAATAAAAGTGAAACTTGTAAGATCATGGAGTTTGTATATGTGTTAGAGAAACGCCTGGGCCGCTAGCCTAAGCCATGCCTAATCATGGTGGAAACTTGCAACATCACCATAGTGAGCACTCTATGAAGCATCCTCAATAAAAACCTATGCAAATAGCAAATAAAAATATCGCTGAGATGCTCATTGTCTGCTTGCCTTGTCATTTTGATTATGGAAAAGCTCCCATATCATGTGCAAGGGGTACCCCGTTGGCGGCTCTTAATGATACACATATACTTACAATGACAAGAGCTTACTCGTGACTGAAGTTGAGTAGCACGAGGATCGGTCTTCATAAGTAAGGGGCATGAGATTTCGGTTTATAACTTGTCAAGCATATCCTCTTAGTTGTGTCACTTTAACCTTAATCACCTTCAAGATGCTTATGATAGGGGCAATGAGAGCTGAAAGCTATAAGTACCATAATTTTTGGAAGCTCTTTATGAGACTTGAATCCCTACTTCCTTTTACAAAGGCTTTTCTTCCACCATTATATTGGGTCTCCACCTTCTATCTTTATGCACTACTTTGAGAGCATAGTGGCCATTCTTAGTTCTATGTGCATTGTCCCAAGACTAGTTGATTGATGCATAACTTGTTATTGCTTGTTTGAAACTATTGTATCTAGTCACTCTTATGAACTTTGAAGGTGTCCTATGCATTTATATTTGCTACTCTATTGAGGGACAAACTGAATACTATTATGCTATGTTTTCTTTATGTGAAACAAACAAATGTCTTGCAAAGCATGTTATTCCTGAATCTTTTGTTTGTGCCTTTTCATGGTGTATCATAGTTTCTTTGATTATTGCTAGAACTTTGTCTTTCATGTTATGATTGAAGTACTATGATCCCAACTTTGAGTTTTGCAAATACTTTGATCAAGTTTTGATGGTGCATGTCACCTCAAAAAATATTTCTTTGTATCACTTACCTACTCGAGGACCAGCATGAGTTAATTTTGGTGATGTTGATACATTGCAAATGTATCTATAATTTTTGATGTTCTATGCTTGGTTTTATCCACTTTCTTGTGTTTTGTTCCAACTTTGGAGTACATTTATTATGATTTCTTGGACTAACCTATTAACAAGAGCCACAGTGCCAGCTGCTTGTTTTCTGTTGTTTCTGGTTCCAGAAAAGTCAGAAAATGAATATTCTCGGAATTGGACGGGACAAAAGCCAAAGTGCCTATTTTTCCGGAAGGGATCAAGTGCCAGAATACGCGACGGAGAAGGGCTCGGGGCCGGCCACACCACCTGGCCGCGCGGCCAGGCCTGACCCGCGCTAGGGGGTGGTCTGGCCGACCCCAGCACCCCCTCGGCCTCCCCTTCCGCCTATAAGATGCCCTCGAAACGAAAACCCTAAGGGCCCGATCAAAAATCCATGAAAGAGTCTGTAGCCGCCGTCGTCTCTGTCCCTAGATCGGGGGGGATCTGAAGCTCTTTCCGGCACCCTGCCGGAGAGGGGAATTCACCCTGGAGGCCTTCTTCATCACCATGCAAGCCTCCGGTGTGATTCGTGAGTAGTTCATCCTTGGACTACGGATCCATGTAGTAGCTAGATGGCTGGTTTATCCTCCTTTGTGCTTTCATGTTTAGATCTTGTGAGCTCCGTTCATGATCAAGATTATCTATTTGTAATTCATACATGTTGTGTTTGCGGGGGCCCGATGGATATTGAGATGCTATTTCAGATTGATTATTGATTCTATCATGTCTTTGTTATTTGAGATCTTGCATGCTTTCTGTTGTTAGTAGCTATCTTGGCCAAGTAGATGCTAGCAACTCCAAGAGTTAGTATTTATGCTCGATAGTGGGTTCATGCCTCTGATAATCTGGGGAAGTGACAGAAATCTCTAAGGTACTAGATGTGTTGTTGCTACTAGGGAGAAAACAACGATCTTTTGTTCATAGAACAATCGTATTGTTTACTTTACACGCAGTTCGTAAAGTAATAATCTGTTGCTTGCAACTTAATACTGGAGGGGGTCGGATGATAATATGAAGGTGGATTATTAGTCATAGATGCAGTTGGATGGCGGTCTATGTATTATGTTGTAATGCCCAATCAAGTCTCAAAGGAGTCAAGATGATTAGTATATGCATGTATTGCTTTCTCGGTGTTTGTCAATTGCCCCGCTATAATTTGTTCACCCAGCATGTTATCTATCTTAAGGAGAGCCACCTCTAGTGAACTATGGATCCCGGTCCTTTACTTTACATACAATCTATCAACTATTTCTACTTTGTGTTTTCTTTCTGCAAACTTTTACTTCTTTCCATTCGATACGTTTAATCCTTTGTTTTCCGCAAACACGGTGAGATTGACAACCTTATCGCAAGTTGGGGACAAAGTTATGTAGTTGTGTTGTGCAGGTCTCCACGTTGCTAGTAGCACCGGTAATGTGCCCTGCCAAAGCTCAGCTAGTAACACCTTTGAGGTGTTTCCTTGCTCCTACTGGTTCGATTAAACCTTCGTTTCATAACTGAAGGAAACTTGATGCTATGCTCATCATACCTTCCTCTTGGGGTTCCCAACGAGCTCTACATCAACACCGCCATCAAGCATTTTTCTGGACGCCGTGCATTGAGCCATCAACCTCCACCTTGAGTAATTGACATTAATATGAGTCTAATTTCACTCTAACATGCCGCCATATCAGCTGACTATCGAAGACAAGTCAATTTTAAATCGTTGAATTGGCGTCCATAATCTTTCTTTACGTTATATTCAAAATTAATTTAAAATAGGTAATAGTTTAGATAAAATTTAAAAATAAAAAATTGCGTATTTTACACATGATTCTAATGATATATTATACGCGTCGACCCGACAAACGGGTAGAAAATAAGACCCAAATAATAGTATAAACGGAAAAGAAATGACGGAAATAGTTTTTAGTATATCTAGAACTATTCTTAAACTGTGCAAAATTTAGGAGAACTTTAAAAATAAATAAGTTGCGCAATTTCAATATATTTTCAACGGTATATCAGATGCATTAATCCGATGAGCGGTTTGAAAACTGCGGACAAAATACTATGCGAAAACTCCTAATTTCGTGAAAATACTGTTAAGTATATATTTAAAATTACTTTTAAAACGTACGAAATTCGGAAAAACTTTGTGAATATAAATTTGCGCAATTTTCTTACCTTTCCAATGATATATTATATGTATTGTTCTGATAGGTGGTTCAAAAACTGTGCTTAAAATACTGTCCGTAAAAACGTAGATTCTCGATAGGCCGTTAGGAAGTTCACTGTCTTATCGCGTGAAGTTTTAAAAGGTTTTCGTGAAATTTCAGAAAAATTGTAGAATAGTTATTCTATAAGGATTGTAGAATAGCGTATCTATTCTACAACAGAAGCATCACAAAACAAGACCTATTCAGCAACATCGCCAAAACACTGGATCTTTGGGCCACGAGCAGGGCTGGTCCAAAGAATTTAGGGGCCCTAGTGCGATATGAAATCAAGGTCCCCTTGTTTAATGTGTTAGAGATTTTCTAACTTCAGGGTTCCATTGCCCCCTACTCCAAAAAAAATACTAGAAATATTTAATATTTATGCTAAATTTTTAAATATTACTTAAAGTTTATCATGATTAGAGTTCTTGGACGTCTCAACAATGCATGCAACCTCCGCCGCTTGTTTACACATAAAAAGCTTAAAAATATTAGTAATTCATAAAAGAAATTACGGTGATGCAATAGCAAATTAAATAATATGTATATTTGATAGATCCATGCTCTTTGAAATCTCGATGAAGACATTCCAAACCACTTATTTTTGTTGATCGAGCGAACTATATATCATGATAGGAATTTTAACAATTTCTACTTTTGTACATATGCCTAAAATCTATTATAATGTCCCAACAAACATAATAACTGAAACAAGTACGATACGTCATCTTAACAAACATAAGCATGTCAACTACAATGTACTTATGTCTTATTACAATAACGATGGTTTGAGTGAGTGAAATGTCCGAAAATCTCAACAGCTCGCACAACATTATATCGCAATCTCTCAACAAACATAATCACAGAAGAACGCTCTAAATGCAACAGCAGTCAATATTACAAATACAGGCAGGGGAACCCCGCGGTCCATATGACAAGCCCAGGGTAGCAGCTCTCATGAGATCTCATCAACGTCGATCACCTCATTCTGTTCAGCCACTACAGGGGCATCTACATCCACTATAACATGTTCAACAACATCAGAAATGGTACCAAGTAAGAACACCTTCCTGGTTCGCTTCTGTCGCCGCATAATCCGCATAAGATCTTCAGTATCCAAAACATCTATGAATTGCTGCTTGTTATGATGCCACCACCGGATTATTCTAAAACCCCTTTAGATGGTTGTAGAATAATTACTATTCTACAACCTCCTCCCCTAATAAAGACCTTCTACACCTGAGCCATCCTCGCCCCACCTCCTGCACGCCGCCCCCAATTCACCCCCCGCGCCGTCTTGCTAGATTTTGGTATATTTAAAACTGCTCTTAAAATGGAAATAATTTGGAAAAACTTTTAAGATGAAAAAGTTGCGCAATTTTCATAGATTTTCAATGGTATATAGCGTGCATTAATTCGACGAGCCGTTTGAAAATTGTGGCCAAAATACTGTGTGAAAACGGCAAAGTTCGCGAAATTGTGTTTAGTATATTTAAAACTGCTCTTAAACCGTGAAAATTTTGGGAAAACTTTTGCGACGAAAAAGTTGCGCAATTTTCATAGCCTTTCAACGGTATATAGCATTAATTCGACGAGTGGTTTGAAAATCGCGGCCAAAATACTGTGCGAAAACGGCAAAGTTCGCGAAAATTGCATTTAGTATATTTTAAACTGCTCTTAAACCGTGAAGAATTTGGAAAAAAATTTAAGATGAAAAAATTGCGTAATTTTCATAGCTTTTCAAATGTATATAGCATGCATTAATTCGACGAGCATTTGAAATTCGCGGCCAAAATACCATGCGAAACTGTAAAGTTCGCGAAATTGCGTTTAATATATTTCATATTACTTTTAAACCGTATTTTTTTTGGAAAAACAATGTGAGCATAAAAGATTCGAAATTTCCATATCTATTTAACAATATATTACTTGCATCGTTCCGATCAACGGTTCAAAAACTGCGCTTAATATATTGTCCGCAAAAATGTATATTCTCAGTAGTCTGTCAGGAAGTTCACTTCGTAGTCATCAGAAAGTTTACTTTCGTATCACGTGAAATTTAGAAAGAGTTTTCAAAAGTTTAATATTCAAAAAAATTCAAGTTCACTATATAAAATTTTGAAGTCCACTCTTAGATTCACTTTTAACATGAATCACTAACGATGTTGGACAGTTCACATGTTGCGGCTAGGCGGTTCACATCTTGTGTCCGGCCAGTTCATTTTATATTACTAGGGTCATCAATTTAAAAATAAAAAAGTTAACCATTATATTTTAGGAAGTTCATTCTTATTTTATTGCGGAGTTCATTATCATGCACATTACACCAAAAAACACGTAAAATAGAAGTTTGCTATACAAAAATTACGAAGTTCACTATATAAAATAAAAAAACAGTGACAAAAGTTCACTATACAAAAATTATAAAATGTACTTAGTGAACATTACTAGTTTCGTATATATATAACCTTAAAGTTAATTTTGAAAACGTAGTGTAAAAACTGTAATAAAGTTCTAAAAAATAGAGTTTTGTATAATTAAATCTGCTCTTAAATTGTTAAGAATTTAAAAATGTGGTCTATATGAAAAAATGCGAAATTTGCATAGCTTTTAAGGATATACCATTTGTATCGTTCTGATTGTTAAAAATTATGATGAAAAGACGGACACGGTGGTGAGCGCACATATCGCGATCGGAAGTTCAATTACACACAACGGGAAATTCACATGCACATGATGGACAGTTCCTGTACTCTAGTTTTATGGGCAGAAATCATGCATACTAATGTTATTCATACGAGCTCCGATTGCACCAATTGACCTTCACCTTGAGTAATTTACATTAACATGAGTCTAATTTCACTCTAACATGCCACTGCATAAGCCGACTATCGAAGACAAGTCAATTTTAAATCGTTGAAGTGGAGTCCATAATCTTTTCTTTACGTTATATTCAAAATTAATTTAAAATAGGTAATAGTTTAGATCAAATTTAAAAATAAAAAATTGTGTATTTTCCACACGATTCTAACGATACATTATACGCGTTATGTATACGCGTCGACCCGACAAACGGGTTGAAAATAAGACCCAAAAAATAGTTAAAACGGAAAAGAAATGACTGAAATAGTTTTTACTATATCTAGAACTGTTCTTAAACCGTGCGAAATTTAGGAAAAATTTAAAAATGAATAAGTTGAGAAATTTCAACATATTTTCAACGGTATATCACATGCATTAATCCGATAAGCGGTTTGAAAACTGCGGACAAAATACTATGCGAAAACTCCTAATTTCTCGAAAATACTGTTAAGTATATATTTAAAATTACTTTTAAAACGTACGGAATTCGGAAAAACTCTGTGAATATAAAAGTTGCGCAATTTTCTTATATTTCCAATGATATATTATATGCATTTTTATGATAGGTGGTTCAAAAACTGTGCTTAAAATACTGTTCGTAAAAACATAGATTCTCGATATTCCGTCGGGAAGTTCACTGTCTTGTCGCGTAAAGTTTAAAAAGGTTTCCGTGAAATTTCAGAAAATATTGTAGAATAGTTATTCTATAAGGATTGTAGAATAGCGTACCTATTGTACAACAGAAGCATCACAAAAACATCGCCAAAACATTGGATCTTTGGGCCACGACCACGATATGTAAAAAGCTGGCGCCTACTTTGGGTGGGTGGAAACACAAATTTCTCTCCCTCCCAGAGCTAAGTCGCCCCCCCCCCCCCCCCCCCCCCCCAAGCATAGATGAGCCGTGCTGACCACGCCGCGGCATTTGCTGGCGCATCATTTCCGTCGTCGAGCCGTCGACGAGACTATCGAAAGGACGTTTTCTTCCGGAAATATTTTCCCCATGAGCAGTTTTTTCTCTTTCTTTTTTTAAAGAAGTGACCACGCTGGTATTAACATGTCAGCCTGTAAGCCCTTTTCGGTAACTTTTCCCTGTAGGTGTAGCATTAGCGAACATACACGAACGAACAAAGCTTGGTTGCCAATGCTACTACTACCGTACTACAGAACGAAGGTTCTTGCTATTTCCTCGCCATGGTTGGCAGTAGTGGCGGACTTAGAGGGTTATGCCGGGTATGCCGCGACAATACCCTGCGGTGGCGCGCTAGGTTATGTACAGGTACGTATCCTCGTTCTAATGAACTGGATTAATCAAGCTTTGGTAATGCATGCATGCAGCCAGCGGCAGGCCATGCATGTTCCGTTTCCGGCCATAGGTTATTAGCTTTGGTAGTTACTTGACCATTCTTCAGTTATTGCATTAGTATTGGTCACTAATCTAGCTATTTGTATGTACATCAAGATGTGGGCTTTAGTCTCGCGTGTAAGGCTGCAGGCTTGCTATAGCCATGCGCCATGCACCTAGCTATTTTGGTACTAATGAATTTTTCATTATTTACTTAAGATGACCAAGTAAAGGAAATATCTAGCTGTTTATATCCTTGGGGCGACTCTACCATGTGTTTTATAGTAGTATAGGGGCTAACTGCGTAGCATGAGCTGAAAAAATTAGTCAGCTGATAATTAATCTTTGGCAGTCAAGTATCTAAGTAAATTTTATCTGCTCCGTTCTACCTTTTTGTAACATTTTTTTTACATACCTTTTTTTGTTTTGTTATAGTACAATCTAAGTGCATTTTGTACTGTTGCGGGAATGATTATGGTCGAATACCATGGAAATTTAGGGTCTCACACAACAGCGAGAATTTAATTCAATATTGGAACTGCTCGTCCATAGTGCTTGTGTCCAACAATTTATCTTTCTGATTATAAGGTAAAATCCTTTTTATTAAACTATTTTTCATATTTCATAATCACCAGCAGGTGCGTTGGGTTTCGTTGCAAAACGTTGACATGCTTCGCATGTTCGTACGATATCTTTGGCCTCTTGTACTGTCGTGAGCCAATAGAATCCTACCCAAAAGGCTTTGGCTGCAATTGCTCGGCTGCTAGCATGATGGCCACACACTCTTCATGTATATCATTAAGGATGATCTTCCTTCCTCGGGTGAAACGCATCGTTGTAGCAAACCTGAGATGCTTCTTTTGTACAATTCTCCCTTAATGATTTGGAAAGCTTTGGATCGACGTGTGATTCGTCGCGTTTCTATCACATCTTCAGGGAGTTCTCCTCTCATCATGTATGCTATGTATGGATGCATCCACGTGGGCTCTATTATCATGACTTCGTCGAGTTCTAGCTCTTCATCAAGTATTTCTTCTATGCTTTCGGGTGTTGGCGTATCCTCCGAGTCTTTATGCGATTTGACCTTCTTTCATGTTTTTGGTGCCATGACTTCAGAAATCCTTATGGCTTTGATGGAGTGTTCCATTATTTCTTCCCGAAAAACTCTGCTAAGCATAGGGATCCGATATTTTCCAAACTATCGGCTTCTTCGTTGCTTGCCTTTCCTATGTGTGATACTTCATACCCATCAAATTGAGATTCCATGATGCTATACAGGTCATGGTAAGCAATCATGTTGTCGCTCACAACATCGCACTTGTTCATTTCTTGTTATGCCACAAGGTTTGTGTCCCCAAATATCTTCAAGCAAGTTGCACCGCAAGCTTTAGCCATACATATATCGTTGAATTGTTGCTTGATGGAAAGGGACCGCCGAATCCATGGCTGCAACGTCCAGATTTCCCGCATATGGCGCCAATTGACGAGGCATAACCTCGACAATGCCCATGGTTATGGACTTTAGATTTCGTGAAAAGAGAACATAGGGGATTTCGTCGGCTGATCAGACAAACAAGGGAGTCGAAGTCGTCTGATTGCTTATGATCAAATCAATTACATATCGCTCAAGAATTTTTTTCGGTGCCTCCCCGTTGGCTCCTCCCAGCCTACATATAATAGGCTGGGTCCCAAGGTCGTATAAGGATAGGTTACAATCTTTTAATTACAACACTAATACAATGTCGGTTTCTATTTCCTTATCTAGCAAGCTATGCTTTCCGTCAGATGTTTCATGTGCCTTCTTCTTGGGCTTCGTGTGCCATGAGCCATCGTGTATCCGGGGTAACTAATCATAAGAACCAAGTAATCATACCCATGTCACATACTATGACATTCAAGTCTTTGTGGGCACCTTTAATGTAGCTTTCAGCACAAAGCAATGCTTCCACCATATAAGGTTTTAGAGAACTTCTATAGTCATCCAACACCCTTCCACCGGTGCTAAAAGTTTGATCCGAAGACACAGAACTAGCCGGAATAGTCAAGAAACACTTCGACATCTTTGCCAACACCGGGTATCTAACTGAATTCACCTTCCACCAATCAAGCAAGTGAAAGTTGGGATTATTTTCCTCACCGTCATCTTCTGGGTAGTTTCTCAATTCACTCTTTGATGATTTTGTGGTTTTATTGGCACGCCAATTGTGGAATTCACTATCCGATGCGGACATTGAACCTTGGCTATATGCATATAGTTTAGTGCAATGGTTGCACTTTGCCTTCATCACCTTTGGTTTCACCATTTCTGGATCATCTTTGGAGTCATGCACCATCACCTTCTCAAAATGATCCCAAGTCGGTGAATTCTTGATGCATTCTTGTTTATCCTTGTCTTGCCTTCGTTTCTTATTTGGCTTGGCACTTCCTTTATCTTCTACCGAATCAATATCTAATGGTACTTGTTCTACTTCAAAATCATCTTCTAGAACACCTTCCTCGGACATGGTGTCATTATGATCAAAAGAGTTGTCATCATCTTCATCATTGGGTTCTTAGATTTCGGCTTCCTCATCAGCATATTTTTCAATAGGTTGCTCCTCTTCCTCATTATTATCCATCTCCTATTAGAACAATTCAAAAAGATAGACCATAAATAATCATGGACCATAAATTATCATACAAATGATTGCTACATTGACAAGTTACTCACCATCGATTCCGATGGTGATGCATGTATGGTATCTCAAACGGCCACGGGTTTTTTGAAATGTGCGAGAGGTAGACGACAAGGCGGAGGAGGGTGTGATGTCTACGCACTTCTATTCTTGTAGACAATTGTTGTGCCTCCAAGTGCAGGGGTTTGTAGAACAGCAGCAAGTTTTTCCTTAAGTGGATCACCCAAGGTTTATCGAACTCAGGGAGGAAGTGGTCAAAGGTATCCCCTCTCAAGCAACCCTGCAATCAAGATACAAGAAGTCTCTTGTGTCCCCAACACACCCAATACACTTGTCAGGTGTCTAGGTGCACTAGTTCGGTGAAGAGATAGTGAAATACAAGTGGTATGGATATTTATAAGTGGTAACGGTGATTGTCGTGGAAATGGCAACGGCAGTCGCTGCCATAGGCAGCGATTGAGAGTTTCGTGAGGAAGAGTTGGCGGCCATCTGCGGTGCGAGATGGGGGCAGGTGCACAGGGATTTACCCAGTTTCGGCCCCCCGGAAGGTAAAGACCTACTCCTGCTAGATTGGATTATGAGAGAGCGAGTTACAACGGTGGCGAGCTCGGCGGCTGGGCAGCGAGTCGCTTCAGGGGGTGTATGATGGAACGTAAGTCTCTACGATACCCTAGGGAGGTTTATATATGAAGCACCTCCCAGGGTTTACAAGTTGTCCCCGAACAAGATAAGGATCCGGGGGCTTTTGACCTAATCCGACTGGGCTTCTGCTACGCTCCTAGGCTTCCAGTCGCCAGTCGATGGGCCTCTTCTTTCCTCAGAGTCCAGTCGCTGTCCTCCAGGCATACTCGCGGGCCTTCCGGCCCACTCGAAACCTACTGCTGAGCATACCCCCTTTGGCATATCCCCATCAGTAGTCCCCGAGGCCATCGTTGATGCAGGCGCAGGCGTCCTTTGGTGCTTGAAGTAGGCGAGCCCAATTTGGGCGCCCAGTTGAATCGGCGATGGACTCTATTAATGCCGAGGAGAATTTCTCCACAGCTCCACTCGTCACTTTAATGAACATCATTGCTGCCCAGTCGTCATTTCGGCGAGAAGAGAGATTGGCCGGTGGCTAGTGGACCATAGGAGTTGGACCATCAACCTTAGTCAAACTATCCGTTGGAATTTCCAACAGTAACTACGGCGCAATTACCGTGGGTAACGGCTATCCTGATTTTGGCGGGTGAATTTTCCCATATAAGGGGAGTGCCTGCTTCACACTCTTCATCCTTCCTCATTTGCTCTTCCTCTCTGCTCACCCCCGACCTATTCTCCTCGCATCGCGCGATTCCACTTTTCACTCGATGGCGCCTCTCAAAGGCTCGTGGGGAGAATCCAAGTGCACCACAGCCCAGCTGAAATCCTTCGAGGACGCTGGGGTGCTCCATAAGGGGAATTGGCGAGTTCCCCCCTCTTCCGAGACCTAGCCGAAACCGCGGCCTGGCGAGTTCATCTGCTTCACCAGCCATCTCGAGAGGGGATTAGGGTTCCCCACTTCGCTCTTCTTCCGCCGCTTCTACGCGTACTACGCGATCAAGCCCTCAGATCTTGGTCCGCATAGCATCGAGCAGCTGGCGATCTTCGTCGCCTTCTGTGAGTGCTACCTCGGCTGCAGGCCGTACTTCCCGCTGTGGCTGGAGCTCTTCCACGGCCGCATCGGGCGCGAGGCGTCCAGCGGCTTGATGCTGGCCGCAGGCGGGGTCACCTTCCAGTTGAAGCCGAAGGCCAACTTCGTCAAGCTCCTCCTGCCGAAGAAGGCCGCCAGCGAGTGGAAGAAAAGCTGGTTCTACGCCAAGGAAGCTACTCCCTCCGGCGAGGTCTCCCTTCCTAAATTCGTCGCCGAGAGGAGCGAGCCCTGCCGACTGGCGCCAAAGAAGCTCCCTGAAGATCAGCGGATGGCTGTCGCGGAAATGATGGATCAGATCCAGAAGCTGAAGGACCAGGGGTTGATTCCGATCAACCTCTACAATTGCTGGCTCGGGCGGTGCCTGGTTCCGCTGGCGGCTCGTCCACACTAGATGTACAAGTACAGTGGGAAGCTTGATCCATCTCGCACCAGCAAGGAGTCATGGGAGGCCGAAGATTACAAGGCCGCCCTGAAGAAGATCACTGACGCGGAGTTCACGGGTGCGGCGGTCGGAGTCGCCCCGTATACTCCCGTGAAAAACGAAGCCCCTACAGTAAGTCTTCTTTCCAATCGCTCCATTCGTATTCCAATTTCATTCTTTTCACTTGTCGTGTTTTTGACTCGCAGTGGTTCTCAGCTTTTTCAGGTATTGGAGGGTTGGCTCCCTCCGCTCGATGAAAGAAGTCCCCCAGGAGCTGGAGGAAGATTCCGAGGGGGATCCTTCCGATAGCGACGAGGAAGACGAAGAGGTCGCTCCCCTAGCGCCTGTGGCTCGCAAGACCCGAATGCAGAAATAGCGAGAGGTCGAAGCGAGCCACAGCCTGGACGAGTTCGAAGAAGGCGACGAGGTCGCCCAGGAGTAGTCGTCTCGGCGCACCGCTATGCCTTCGAAGCCCCCACGCCGGCCCAAGTTGTTGGCAAAAAGGCCCGCATCACCGGTCAGGTCGACAGTGGTGTTCGGGTCGGACGACGACTCCGACGGCGAAGGGTCTCCTAAAGTCTCGCACAAGGTCCCGGGGGCTGCAATCCCGATGAAGGGGTTGGCGGGCGAGGACGCAGAGGTGGTGGTAGAGGCACCCCTGGCTTCGATCGCACCGTCGACCTTGGGGGTGCCAAGCCAAGAAGCGACCGACGTAGTGCCGCCCAAGTCGCCGCTGTCGTCGAAGGCAGCGGCGTCGGAGCCAGAGATCCCGGCGACTGTGGCTTCGTCGTCAAGGAAGCCCTCCATTTTGTGGGCTTCGGACGTATTCGAGCAGGGGCTCAGTCGCAAGCTGGGTCACGAGTTGGATAAGCCTGCCCATATCAGTACCGGGCTTCACGTTCTTCCAGTCGCCAAGTAAGTTATACTTCCTTGTCCCAATTTGCTTTGCTTCTTTCGTGTTGCGGTTGTGCTGATTAGAAGGGCTCGTGCAGGTCGGGGGCTAAGAAGATTGGTCGCCCTTCGGTTGCCAAGATTCCCCCGGCCACTGTCGCGGGAGAGGGTGATCTGCCCAAGAAGAGGAAGGCCTCCGAGGATGTCGCGTCTGCTGAAGTCGCGAAGAAACAGAAGGGGGGCGCTGACGCCGCCGCGACCGGGGGAAGCGCCGTGGAGCCAGCTGTTGCACCGCTCGTCGAAGAGGGGGCGGCGACGCGATCAGAGCCAGCACCAGCTGCGTCCGTGCCAGAGGTGCCGGTCCCGGCGGCCAGCGCCCCTGCCAGGGCGTCGGCGACGTTCCCTCGCTTTATGGCGAGGGGGTTTCTAGGCGGTACGGATGCGCAATCTCCACAATTCTCGGAGATCGTGGACGCAGAGATTGAGGCCCGCCGCGGGCGCACCTCCTTCACGGTCCCGTCGACTCACGCTGCTGAACTTCACAAGATGCTCGGCGCTGCTATTCAGGTATGTTTAGTCCCCGAATTCCTAGTCGCTGAATTTCAGCGGCTGGGAATTGTCTTTATTTTCCTGTATTCTCCAGTCCCCGAGTTCCTAGTCGCTGAATGTCAGCGGCTGGGAACTAGTCTTAATTTTCCTGTATTCTCCTGTCCCCGAGTTCCTAGTCGCTGAGATTCAGCGGCTAGGAACTGGTCTTAATTTTCCTGTATTCTCCAGTCCCCGAGTTCCTAGTCGCTGAATTTCAACGGCGGGAACTGATCTTAATTTTCCTGTATTCTCCAGTCCCCGAGTTCCTAGTCGCTGAATTTCAGCGGCTGGGAACTGGTCTTTCTTTTCCTACCAATGCTTAGCTGGTCTCGTTGTTTTGCAGGGGCTACAGCGGGAGTCGACTGATCGGCAGGCTGCGCGAGAGCGCCTGGAGCGTGATTTGCGCGAGGCGCAAGAGGTGAACCGGCGGCTTCAGGAGAGGATCGGTGAGTGTTTGACGTTGTTCTTCTTTGCTTGTTATGAGCTGGTTTTGTGCAATACTTTGACATCGCTGCTTGCAGATGGTTTCTCGGACGAGGTCTCCAAGGCCCGTGAGGGGTATGTCCCACTCACCGAACTGGACATGGCGAATGAGCGAGTGGCCTCCCTAGTCAAGGAGCTGGAGGATGCTAAGGCGGCCTCAATTTCTTCGGAAGAATGTGCGAAGGCTGCCGTCGCCGCCGCTGAAGACGAACGCAAGGCCACGGACTCCATTATCGTGGGGCTACATAACGACCAAGCCGCTTTGGAGAAGCACATCAAGGAGAATTGCCGCAAGCTTCTTGGTGAGTTTCTGTCATTTGCCTTATGCTTTTGTCGGTTCTCCTCGTTTGGGGGTTTCATTGTTTCACTGACATCTGACTTTCCAACTGTGGTAGGCCAAAGCAACCCGGTGGTGCAGATGTATACCGCTTCGCAGTGCGTGACTGCCATGGTGAATGCTGCCACGGCCTCAGCGTTGTGTGTCCAGGTAGCTCTCCAGGGCATGTCTCCCACTGAAGTCATCCCTGGGGGGCTCACGGAGGTGTGGCGCTCTCTGGAGGAGCTGCCCGCGGTTGTGGAGTGGATGACGCGCTCCGCGTTCAGGCGCGGGGCCGCCACGGTGTTGAGCTTGGGCCTCACGCACTTCCCGGACGACTTCGATCTGGACGACGTCACGAGTGGCTATCCTTCAGCGACCGGCACGGTGGAGATGTCGGAGGTGCTGAAGCTGGCTGCGAAGGCCACTCCTTATGCCGATTGTGTCTTGACGATGGGGGATCTTCTGCCGTACCAGGAGACGATGCTGGCGCCTGGCGACCCCGAGCCGGAGCACCACGACATGAAGTCGGAGCAGCGCTTCCGGTCGTCGTTGGCGAAGTCGCTGACCTCGTACCTGGCGAACCCGTGGCGGCCCTTTGTGCGCGTCAAGGGTTGTGGCGCTTCTTCGTCAGGGCCTGTGGAGTAAGCAAATGTAATAGTTGTAATAGATGCCAAGTGGCGAACGTTGTATGATGTTTTTGTAATCCATGTCGTAGGGACTTGGTCGACTTGTGTTATGATTAAGGGAGTGTTTTGTTCAACAATTTGAGCGAGTCCCCGAGCATGTTCGCCCTTTAATGGGGTATAACTCGATTGTGTACTTCGATGTGTTTGATTTGTTTTCGCGTTTGTTTTTATCCCTCGCGTCTCCTGAGCGGCGCGTCCTCGAGCGCGAGTGGGGTTCGTTTGTGAACGAGTCCCCGAGTATTGTGCTAGACCGTATTGGTCGTGATCCTGTTACAGGTTGTGAATGCGTTGTTTGTAACGCGTCTCCTCCCCTGGCCCGGAGAGCCAGTCGCTTGGCAAGCCCTAGACAGCTCTCTTACTAGGTGTGTTCCCGAGCCGCATGGGATCCCCGTTTTGCGGAGTCCCCGTGCGTGGTACTTAACCGTTCGAGTCGCTTTGCGCGAGGGTGGGAGGGACAGATCGCTGTGAGAAGCGTGTATCGGTTGTCTTGGCCCGGCGGGCCAGTCGGGCTAGGCGACTCCAATGGCGGCTCCGGGTTGGCGTTTTTCGTGGATGACCCAAGGCCCGAATATTTCCGGTACCCTTGTGCCGCACTACTTGGCCGTGCCGGTCGCTCGACCAGAGGTTGACTTCCATAAGTAGCATATTGCTAGCATGTACGAGTGTGAGTGGCACAAGAATATGGTGAGTGGACACAATTTGTGTGATCCGAATGAATTTCATTATATATTCCGATGGAGTGAGGTTCTAAGTATAGAACTTTCTGAGGAGGTTTATATTCCATGGCCTCCCGACCTCCAATTGGCCGTCACCCCGTATGTCGATGAGGTAGTAGGCATCATTGCCAAGGACTCGGCCTATGGCGAATGGCCCCTCCCATGGGGAGATAGCTTGTGTATGCCCTTCTTGTCTTGGACCAGTCGTAGGACCAGGTCGCCTTCCTGGAAGGTGCGAGTTCGCACTCGGCGGTTGTGATAACGGCGAAGTCCTTGCTGGTATATGGCGGTACGGGAGCGAGCCAGGTCGCGTGCTTCGTCGAGTTGATCGACGCTATCTTGGCGGGCGGTTTTGTTGGCCGCCTCGACGTAGTTGGCGACTCGAGGGGAGTCATGCTCCAGGTCTGTTGGCATTACAGCCTCGGTGCCATACACCATGAAGAAAGCCGTGAACCCGGTTGATCGGTTGACGGAGGTGCGGATCTCCCATATCACAGAGGGGAGCTCGTCGACCCAACATCCTGGGGTGCGTTCGAGGGGCACCTGTAGTCGCGGCTTGAGACCGTGGAGGACGCTCTGGTTGCCGTGCTCTGCTTGGCTGTTTGACTCCGGATGGGTGACTGATGCGAGGTCGAGTCGTATGCCGTGCTCCTCACAGAATTCCGCCATGGCCCCCTTGGCGAAGTTGGTGCCGTTGTCTGTGATGATGCTGTGTGGGTAGCCATACCGGTAGATGAGTTCGTGGAGGAACTTGGTAGCCGTCTTGCCGTCGCACTTCTTGATCGGCTTGGCCTCCACCCATTTGGTGAACTTCTCGACTGCGACCAGGAGGTGAGTGAAGCCCGATGGGGCCTTCTTGAACGGGCCGACCATGTCCAGGCCCCATAAGGCGAATGGCCACGTGATGGGGATTGTCTTGAGCGCCGAACCAGGAAGGTGCGTCTGGTTGGCGTACTTCTAGCATCCGACGCATCTTTGGACGATGTCGGTGGCGTCGGCGTGTGCGGTGAGCCAGTAGAAACCGTGCCGCATGGCCTTGGCGACTAGCGACTTGGCGCCGGCGTGATGGCCGCAGTCGCCGGCGTGGATCTTGCGGCCTTCCTCTGGCTGTACGCAGCGCTGGAACACGCCGGTCACGCTGCGCTTGTGGAGCTCGCCATTGATGATGACGAAGGATTTGCAGCGGCGTACGATCATTCACGCCTCTGTCTCATTGCTCAGTAGGAGTTTGTGTTCCAGGAAGGCGACGTATGGCGCTGTCCAGTCCCTAGGTTCCACAACCATGGCGACTAAGGCCGGTTCTGGTTGTAGTGGGATCCCGACGTCGATCTCCTTCGGTGGGCTGACGGAGGGCTTGTGGATGATGTCGAGGAAGACGCCTACTGGTGGCGCCTGTCGAGCCGACCCGATGCGGGAAAGGGCGTCCGCCTCCTCGTTTTTACGCCTGTCGATCCACTCGACGGAGTAGCCGTCGAAGTGTCCTCCCAGTTGGTCGACGGCCTAGCGGTACGCTATCATTGTTGGGGAAACGGCGTCGCATGTCCTGGCCACTTGGCCGGCGACTAGGTCGGAGTCGACGTAGCATCGTAGGCGATTGATGTTCATCTCCTTGGCGGCTCTCATGCCGTGGAGGAGGGCCTCGTATTCCGCCGCGTTGTTGGTGCAGGGTTTGAAGTTGAGGTGGAGCACGTAGCAGAGCTTGTCTCCTTTGGGGGAGGTGAGTATGACCCCAGCCCCCGCGCCGTCGGCGTTTTTGGAGCCGTCGAAGTGGAGCGACCAGTAGTGGAGGTATGGGAGCTTCTTTGGCTGCTGTGCCTCTTCCCAGTCGGCGAGGAAATCGGCCAAGGCTTGCGACTTGATCGCTTTTCGGGGCTCGTATTTGATGTTGTGGACGCCGTTCTCGACGGCCCACTTGGCGACTCGCCCAGTCGCATCGCGATTGCGTATGATGTCTTGTAGGGGCACGGAGGATGCCACCGTGATTGGGTGCTCCTGGAAGTAGTGCGGGAGACGCCGCTGTGCTCGGAATACCGTGTACAGCAATTTTTGGTATTGCGGGTAGCGCTGTCGTGAGTCTATTAAGACTTCGGTGATGTAGTATACTGGGCGCTGTATGGGGCACTCCTTGCCCTCTTCTGGTCATTCGACGACCATCGCGGCGCTGACAACCCGATTGGAGGCCGCGACGTAGACGAGCATTGGCTCTCTGTCGAGTGGCGCGGCGAGTAGTGGTGTTTTGAGTAGCACGTCTTTGAGTGCTTTGAGTGCGTTGTCGGCCTCTGCATCCCATTGGAACGTTGGGTTCTTGCGCATCAGGCGGTATAGGGGCATTGCCTTCTCGCCTAGCCGGGGGATGAAGCGACTGAGAGCCGCGACTCGCCCTACCAACTTTTGGACGTCGCGCAGGCACTCGAGTTTCCCGAGTCGCGCGATGGTGTCGATCTTGGTGGGGTTGGCCTCAATGCCTCGCTTGGAGACTACGTACCCCAGAAGTTGTCCGGTGGATACACCGAAGGTGCATTTTCCGGGGTTCAGCTTGATGTTGTATCTCCGCAGATTTGTGAAGATTTCTGCTAGGTCGGCGAGCAGATCGTCCTGGCGGGTGGATTTTACCACCACGTCGTCGATGTAGACGTGGATGTTGCGGCCGATTTGGCTCACTAGACACTCTTGCATGCACCTCTGATATGTGGCGCCTGCGTTCTTGAGGCCAAATATCATGGCCGTGTAGCAGAACGCGCCAATGGCGTGATGAACGTCGTCTTCTCCTCGTCTTCGACCGCCATCTTGACCTGGTTGTAACCAGAGTAAGCGTCGAGAAAACACAGCGACTCCGATCCCACGGTTGAGTCGATGATCTGATCGATGCACGGTAGGACAAACTCCTCCTTCGGGCAGGCGCTGTTGAGGTTGGTGTAGTCTATACACATTCTCTAGGTGTTGTTCTTTTTGAGGACCAGGACTGCATTTGCCAACCACTTGGAGTACTTGATTTGCCGGATGAAGCCTGCGCCTAGCAGGCACTGGACTTCCTCGGCGATTGCTCGACGACGCTCTTCATTGAAGGGCCGTAGTGACTGTTTTACTGGTCGCACTTTGGGGTCGGCATTGAGTTTGTGCTCAAGGAGTTCCCTCGGGACACCTGGCATGTCAGATGGCTTCCATGCGAAGATGTCGCGGTTCTCACGGAGGAACCCGATGAGCGTGCTTTCCTATGCGGGGCTCATATGCGCCCCGATGGTGACCGTCTGGCTGGAGTCGCCTGGGACGAGCTCGACGGTGCGGGTGTGCGTGGTCGCCTCGAACGTGGAGTTCGAGGCGATCGGTTTCTTCAGGATGGTGGGATCGTCCTTGTTGAAGTTGCCCGCGTATTTCACGAGCTCCTCCGCGTGGTCAGTCTCCACGGCGATGACGGCGTCGGCGAGCTCGGCGCCTTTTTCCTCGCATTCCACGGCCATATTGGGGTCGCCGTGGACGGTGATGATGCCGCTCGGCCCGGGGAGCTTCATCATGTTGTAGGCGTAGTGCGGGGTCGCCATGAACTTTGCGAATGCCTAGCGGCCTAGGACGCAGTGGTAGGGACTGCGGAAGTTTACCAGCTCGAAGACGATCCTCTCTGTGCGGTATATGCAGGGCTCGTCAGTGCCGAAGGTGACTGGCAGCGTCACCTTCCCGATCGGGTACGCCTTCCGACCAGGGACGATGCCATGGAAGGTCGTCAGTGTTGGCTCGATGGCTGTTTCTGGGAGCTGGAGCCTTTTGAAGGTGTCGAGGTACATGATGTTGATGGAGCTCCCACCGTCGATCAGCGTCTTGGGCAGCCAGTAGTCGGCCACCTTTGGCCTGACCACCAGGGCGACTCGCCCTGGATACTCGATTCTTGGCACGTGGTCCTGGCGACTCCAGGTGATGCTCTGTTCGGACCAGTTTAGGAAGCAGGGGATGTCGACTTGCGTCACCGCATTAACGGCGACTGCGCGGGCGAGTACCTTCTTCTCACGCCTTGTGCCGAGCCCGGTGAAGGTATGTAGCGACCCGACGCTTGGATCCACCGGCGGGTCGACGCGCGTTGTCCCTGGATGCATCGCTCCAGGTCCTCGACGGTGGTGGCGCGGGTGTAGGAGCCCTCGAAGTGCCTGACGAAGGCGTCCCGCATTTCTTCCCAGGAGTCGATGCTGTCGGCGGGTAGCGTGTTGATCCATTGCCGGGTCGCACCCTCCATCATCAGGGGGAGGTAGCGAGCGGCGAGCAGGTCGGTGTGGCCTACGATCCCCATTGCCATGAGATATGTGTCCAGCCAAACGGCGGGGTCGTACGTCGGGTCATATTTCTTGATCTCCTTGGGGGCCTTGAATTTGGCGGGGTATTTTTCCCTGTGGATCATGGGTCCAAAGCATTGTGGCCTGACTCAGCTGAGCGAGCCTCTTGGCTCCAGGTCACCGCGGTTGGCGAGGGTGTGTCGCAGGTCGTAGGGCTGGCGCGACCGCCACACCTGATTGTTGATGATGTGCGTTCGGGCATCGAGTGGTTGCCCGTTTGCGGCGACGGTGTTGTTCGCAGGTCGCGGCTCGTTGGTCAACAACGCGGGGTTGGCGGCCCGCGGTTGGTTTGCCAGGGGTTGGGGTGGTGGGCAAACTATCGCGTTGGCCACGGTGGGGTGGCCGCTTGATGCCGCCCTGCTTGCTGACGAGCGGGAGTACATCCGCCCTCGCGGATCGACTCCCGTGGCTTGTTGCTCGACGGCCCTGACAAGTAGGGCCTTGGCGTACTAGATCTGTAGCGCGTCGTTGCCTTGGACATCGAGGTTGGCGATCACGGCGTCGGCCGCGACGACATTGTCCATCAGGGTGGAGTACAGTGGTAGCCCGTTGGCGTCCCGGGCTTGAGGCGAGATGATGATCCGTGGTTGGTCTGGTGGGGGCGCACGGCCCATGGGTGGTGGAGGGGCCCCATTCGCCGGTGCTCCAGGTGGTGGTCTTGCGGGGTTGCCTCCTCCTAGCGGCGCGTTCTCGCCGTGTTCGCGCTCGGCGGTGCGTGTGGGGTCTCCCTCGTCGTTGAAGTTCAGGACGCGGCCCTGAACATCGGGGTTCAGGCGGGTCTTGATGCGGCGCTGGTGATAGAGTGACAGCTCCTTCGCCGTCTCTCGTTCGAGGCGGTATTTCTCGCGCTCGGTGAGTTCGTTGCGCTGCGCCTCCTGGAGCCGCAAGCGGGCTTGTTCCACCTCTGTGGCTGTCGCGGTCGGCGGAATCGGCGTGGAGAACGGATCTGGCAGGGCGGCCGTGCTACTCGCCACGTAGATCGCGTTGAAGCGATTGGATCTGGCGTGAAGATCCTCGGGGGATTCCGAGCCAGAGTCGGAGTCGAAGATCCCCAGGATGGAGGGATCCTCGAAGTCTTCGGGGTTAGAGACTCACGTGATGGAGTCCTCCCGTGACGCGAGGGTGATGGATCCGTTGGCCGATGCAGGGGTCGCGGAGTCGGCGTCGTCGTTTAAGGTGTCGTCGTTGGTGGCGATGTTGGTCTCGACCGCATCGCTAGCAGCCGAGTCATACTCGGTGACGAGGCCCCTGATGGAGCGGACCTGCTCCTCCCAAAGCAGATCGCGGTGTGGAGGCGATCCGCCGACGATCATGGTCGCGGCTGGGTCGACCGCGCCGGTAAAGCCGACGAAGAGGTTGATGGAGCCGACCGGCATCACCGCGGATTGTGTGACTGGGCGCGACGCCGGGATGTAACTGTTGGGCAAGATCTGCAAGATCCCGCCAAAGGCGATCATGCGGCCGGTGGCGAACGGCCGCTCGATCGGCGAGTAGGGTCTCGCCGCAGAACTCAGGCCAGTCCCGCTATGCCCTATGGTGGGCGCCACTGTGGTCGAAATGGCCACGGCAGTCGCTACCATAGGCAGCGATTGAGAGTTTTGTGAGGAAGAGTTGGCGGCCATCTACGGTGCGAGATGGGGGCAGGTGCACAGGGATTTACCCAGGTTCGGCCCCCCGGAGGGTAAAGACCTACTCCTGCTAGATTGGATTATGAGTGAGCGAGTTACAAGGGTGGCGAGATCGGCGGCTAGGCAGCGAGTCGCTTCAGGGGGTGTATGATGGAACGTAAGTCTCTACGATACCCTAGGGAGGTTTATATCTGAAGCACCTCCCAGGGTTTATAAGTTGTCCCCGAACAAGATAAGGATCCGGGGGCTTTTGACCTAATCCGACTGGGCTTCTACTACGCTCCTGGGCTTCCAGTCGCCAGTCGATGTGCCTCTTCTTTCCTCAGAGTCCAGTCGTTGTCCTCTAGGCGTACTCGCGGGCCTTCCGGCCCACTCGAAACCTACTACTAAGCATACCCCCTTTGGCATATCCCCATCAGTGATAGAAAATAGCTTGATGGCGTGGAAAAGACTAAAGTAAAACTGAAATAAATATGGAAGCAAGCAAACATGTAACAGATCTAATTGCAAACGGTGTTTCATTGCTTAGAAACAAGGCCTAGGGATCATACTTTCACTAGTGAACACTCTCATATAAATATCTTCTCTTTATGATACTACTCTTAACTACTCTCTGGTTGGACACTCTAATCCATGGTAGGGCTATAACATCACACCTCAAAGTTCATCTTTCCCATCTAGATAACCCCACACTGTCACCTTGAGTACTAGATCGGTCCAACAAACACCACAATTTCATAAAGACATCCAACTCCAAATATAACTCATAACAAGTATTTGTAATCTCTAGCCTAAGTGCCACCATGGTGTCCACACTATCAACTTCACACACATGGGAAGAGCAGAGATCTATTAAAGCACTTGAGTAGCAAGGTAGATCTACTTGATTACAAAGCTCATGATCACAATATGATCATGCATAGAGAGAGAGAGAGAGAGATGAACACATAGCTACCGGTAGAGCCCTTAGCCTCAAGGAAGAACTACTCCCTCATCATCATGGGAATCAGCAACGGTGATGGAGATCGATGGAGATGGCTCCAAGGGGAACTTCCCCGTCCCGGCAGGGTGCCGGCACAGAGACTTTCTGTCCCCCGAATCTCCCCTTCGGTGGTGGTGGCCCTGCAGAACTTTTCGTGGCTGGAGGCTTGATGATTTAGGGTTTATGCATCGTTAGGCTTCTTATAGGCGAAGAGGCAAGGTCGGTGGGTGGCCAGGGGGCCCACACCACCTGGTGGCGCGGACAGGGCTAGCCCGCGCCACCACATGGTGTGGCCGCCCTGTGGCCCCTCTCTATCTCGTCTTCTGGCTCCGTGAGTCTTCCGGTAAAATATCAACTTTGGCTTTTGTCCCGTCCAATTCCGAGAATATTCATTTTCTGACTTCCTGGAACCAAAAACAGCAGAAAACAGGTAACTAGCACTATGGCATCTTATTAATAGGGTAGTCCAAGAAATCATATGAAAAGTACTCCAAGGTGTGGACAAAACATAAGAAAGTAGATAAAACCAAGCATGGAACATCAAAAATTATAGATACATTTGCAATGTATCAGGGTGTTTCATGATATTTCTTAGAGATACATCATTCGGATTGATTAGCTCAATGGTTGATTTTCGTCTTCGATCGGGCCTTAGCCTTCATCTTACTCGACGTCGCGACTCCATCATAAAGCAATAATAGTGTCTTCTCCTTGCTCGGTTGCTTTGTGTCCATGCGTGCTCACTACAAGCACAAATTTGTACACAAATTAGTGCTCAAAATAACCACATAAACTAGAGTGCAAATTAGTACGAATACATGCTATAGTCTTACAAATTAGTACAAATACATGGCAGTAGCTATCGTCCTATTTACATCTAAACTATTGTACAAATATAGTCATATGCTAGTATATACCACTGCTAATCCGAACTAGTGTATACTGCTGCTAATCAGGAAAATATACATCAAAACTAGTAAACAAATATAGTCCGAACTAGTGTATACTGCTAATCCTATTTACATATAAACTAGGGTACAAATAATCATAAAAGGGGACGGGCACACGGGCACTAGTAGAAAACCCCCCCCTTTGGTCCCGGTTCATAAGGGTCATTGGTCCCGTATTTTGAACCGGGACCAATCACTCGGGACTAATGCTGGTCACGGTTCTGGCAGGAACCGGGACCAATGGGTCTCCACGTGGCCCGCTGTCGCGTGCGCTTACAGTAGGACCTTTGGTCCCGGTTCGTGGCATGAATCGGGACCGAAGGTCTTTTCTTTTTTTCAAATAATAATTTTTTTAATTTTTTTTTCAAATATTTTTGAATCTATGAATATTTGGACTGGTTAATCTGTCACCCGTAGCCTCTCAATCATACCTAGTTTTTGGTCAAATTCCAATCTTTGGTTAAACTTCCTGGTCGATCACTCATCCTAACACTACTCCACTCCTAGCACGCTTAACATCTTGGTTCCTTCTCATCCCCTTCCTATGTACCACTTGTAACCTTATGTCTATACTATGCTATTAATGATATTAACCCATGCATCTTATGATTCACACATTCTTATAATTTGAGTTACGGACATGATTTTAATGTACAAAAATGATTAAGTAATACTAATATTGAATAAATATAGAAATAAAATATGTTTTATTATTATTTTTGTATTAATTCATTTCATATGGCATAATTCATATGATTAAATCCATAAATCAAAATTCCACAAATAATATGTCCATTATTATCAGAAAAATGTGAGGAATCCAAATATGTCATTTTTTATTTTTATTATTATTTTATTAAAAATAAAAATCTGAATTTTGACTCTATTGGATTTCAAAAATCTAAAAAAATTGCAAACGGCCTCACCGGTATCATAATTTTTGGCCGATCATTTTGATATATTATACGTTTTTTTCCGACATCGTATGCACAAATGGCGGCCATATGAAGTTTTTATAACTTTCTTTTGCAAAATAAGTCGGAATTCAAGTTTGTTAATTTTCATGACAAGTGTATCACTAAATACAACTACAGTTGAAAGGATTTTATTTTTTGATTTTTTTATAATTTTCTGCCACATGTTTTTGGAACTAGAAGGCGATTCGGGGGGAGTGGATTTTCTCCTGCCGCGGCAGGATTTTGGGCCTTTTTCCTGCCGCGGCAGAGAATTTCCGATTTTTATCCCAGTTTATGTCCCGACTCGGGACTAAAAAGGGACCCTTTGGTCCCGGTTCATGGCATGAGCTGGGACCAATGCTCTACTGACCATTGGTCCCGGTTCATGCCATGAACCGGGACCAATACCCCGAAATGAACCGGGACCGATGTCCTGGCGGCATGAACCGGGACCGATGCCTGGCATTGGTCCCGATTTGTTATTCGAACCGGGATGAATGGCTTTCGGGGCTGGACCAAAGGCCCCTTTTCTACTAGTGGGGGTACCTACATGCCTCAGCAGAGCAGAGCGTGACCGGCGGGGAGGGCCGTGGCGCAGCGGAGCATGGCCGACAGGGAGGGACGGGACGGAGAGGATTGGGGCCGGCGGTGAGGGACGGGGCGGAGAGGAGACATCTGAGAGGTGGGCGGCACAGCAGCACTAACATCGGTAGAGAGGACACACAGGAGAGGGGATGCTACCCAGTTGGGAGCGGCGGGCGGCGCACATGCTAGGGAGAGGCGGGCGGTGCCATCCTGGGAGGCGGCGGGGACTCGACATAACTAGGGAACAGGGGAAGCTCTCACTGTCGTTCGTCAGCGTCTCCTAGTCGTCCCCGAGCAAATTCAGTTGAGGGAGCTAGCGATTAAGCGGGCAGTCGACCGAACTAGCCCACAACATCTCCACTCAAAAAAATTCATGGGCCACCGAGTTGGATCGAGCCAGGCTCGGCTCAAGGTAGTCGCGGTCCAGTAAGTGGGACTCGGCTCGGTCCAGCTGTGCTAGCGGGCTAAGTCAATCTCGGACCGAGCCCACGTAACCCGGAGCGAGCTGAAAAGCTCGGGCAAACCGTCCAAGACGCCGGCATAAACCGGAACTTACCAATATTTCCAATCTCTCAAGTTTTTCTTCCTGGTATATCACGCTAAAGTATAGCTACGTCAGCTTGTTTTAGAATTTATACGGGATATGTGAGGTTAGTGGGAAGCCCGCAAAGTCCCCCTTAATTTTCTCTCTCACCCACATGCGTCCGCTTAAGTAGGACGGGCTTCGTTGCATCGCGGACGTCCTGCTCCCACAGGATTGCAAGGGAGTGAATGGAGATGCGGGGGAGCCGACTGGGAGAAGGGGGTTGCACGGGGAGAAGCTCGGTGCAGGGGCGGGCGAGGTGTGGTGGCTAGCGAACGCGGGCGCGGGGGGCGCAGTGGAGCAACCATCGACACAGGAGACGATGTGGAGAGGATAAGAAGAGGGACTGTAGGTTTGGTCGAACAAACTAGAGGGTGTTTTTGCAAATAGGACTCCGCGGCCTCCTTTTATGGACGAAGGGAGTAGTAGAGATTAACCGGCGCATGAGAATTTAGAGCTGGTCAATGGACTTTCCTTTTCCAGACCACCGTTGGCGTTTGGAGATGCCGGCCAGACCATTCCATTCGCCGTCGTTGTTATAGTGATGAGTCTATTATAACCAACCTGTTCAACATAATTGTGCGTTTGAATATATAGCAATAGCTGGTACTTACATGATAAATCATCTACTCCAACTTGCACAAAAAGAGTTTCAATTTGTCTATATGAACATGATCCATGATGTGGAAAGAATCACTCTCTTTCAGAGCTCACACATAACTACCTTCCACCGTAAATTAATGCCCTAGGATGGTTGTGTTGGGGTGGGAGGAGGAGATAGACAACCTCCCACGCTCCAGCCTGCGGTGAACCTTCGAGGATAGTTTCAATCAACAGATATACAGCAGAGATAAAACAACGAGCATATGCACAGGTGACACACGGATTTACGTGGAAAAACCTCCTCAAGGTGAGGAGGAAAAAACCACGGGGGCGGACCAATCGGTCCACGCGAGCTTAACTATGAGCTACTTAGGTACAGAGTCTTTCTAGAACATCTAGAGATATACAACACACTCAGCATGTTACCAACCGGCAACAACAATAACAACCACTTGAGAGAAATATTACACCAAACTAGAGTATCTCAGTTTCTGTCCCCTTCGGTAATCAGCCAACTGCTCTTAAACCGCCGATTCAATCAGCATCAAACTTGCTAGACAAGCTGACATACAAGTACCCAACATACACACCAAATTTCAGGTCAATCGGACACCGTTTGCCTGCCCAAACTGTTCGTCCACCAAAACTGCTCTGTGCTGAAACTACAATAGTCTGAACTGAATAAACCGCTTCTAAATCTGAAGCTACACAGACCCAGAACTGAAACCAGCTAACCAGATCGAAGTACTCAAAGTAAGGAACGAGCTCACCAAGTTTGGAGTCAACGCACCTTTGAGCCTCCAAACACCAGCTTGAAGACAGACCGGTCAGACCTCAGAAATCTGGACAGAAATCACCTCTCATTCTTCTTCCTCTCTTCTCACTAGGTTGTGGTGTTCTTGTGTGTTCTCTCACCCTCTCACAACAGCCACGATGGCTTACTTGCTCAGCTCTCACACTCACTGAATGAGTCACTCACACAGCCACCCTTGGTGGCTAGGGTTTTCTTTTCTACTCATCTCTCAAGGAGCACCTCAGGCGTTGGATACGAACATCGATCAACGGTTGAAACGTGTTGGACTTCACGGGCTGATGTTGGGCTGCCAACACACCTCCATATGGAGGGACCTAGCCCAACAGGTTGTAGTGGACTGACCACTAAGACACTACAGATTATATGAAGAACTCATACTATGTTTCATGTTATCTTGTAGTTCAGATTCAAATTTATCAGAACTCGAATAAGAATTTCATCGATTAGTCCGAGACAAAGTTGAAATTTTTGAAATTGTAAGTCCCGCTTATAACACATGGATGACCACCAAGGCGTGTCCACTATGCGCACAAGCTGCCATGAACTCGAGGTTATAGATGGAGCAGGCTAGGGCAACAAGAATGCATCCGCGCGTGCCGGGGCAAAAGATTATTCAGTTGAAACTGGTCACTGGCCTTTTTTCTGCTCATGCGGTCATGCCACCGTGGCAGACTAGCAGCCAGTGGAGTAGCTATCAGTGCCAGTGTGCATTCCAGCTTTTTCCACGCACGACGCGGACCCTCGCCGCAATGCATCACCGCTGATTCTCCTTGGATTATTCTACGGAGTATGGAAATATGGAGGAGTTCAGGTTGATCCGTTCCACACTACTAATATACCACTAGGAAAAGGGCTGCTTGCTTAATATATATCACTAAAGAGACGGCTTGCTTGCTTAATATATATATCGTTTAATTAAAAAATACCACTAGTAAAAGGGCTGCTTGCTTAATATATACCACTAATGAGACGGCTTACTTGCTTAATATATACATCGTTTACTTAAAAAAATACCACTAGTAAAAGGGCTGCAGAGATTTCCCTACCTCACCAGATTCAGAGGCAGTCGTCTCAAGGTAGAGTAGTACCTCAACAAGAAGAAGAAGAAGAGGAGCTTAACGAGGACATTGAAGGTTTGATCGACGCACCGAAAGGAAGGGCGGCCAACTACACAACGGAAGAAGACCAATTACTATGTAAGGCATGGTGCGCCATTGGCATGGATCCGATGGTTGACGCGGATCAAACCAGAGACACTTATTGGGTGCACATCAAGCAGTTCTTTGATAAGGAGAACACTAGAGGCATGGGAGCACCACTAGGTGGATTTATAGCCTCCATGGTTGCTCCTATGAGTGATGCTTATGGACATTCTACGGCTAACGTCAACATCGTTCAAGTTTCAAATGGAGAAGACAACAATGGAGAAGAGGCAACCAATGGTGATGGCAATGAGGACTATGGAAGTGTTGATGTTTGATGATGTTGATGGTTGCTTTGTTCGTGTTGAGCTTTCACTTGCCTTGAACTTGCTTTTGAATTAGCCATGAATTTGAACTATGCCATGAACATTACTATTTATTGTTGATTTTATTTGTGTGTGTTTCATTTTCTTGGATGTATATATGTGTATATATGTGTGAGTTTCCTGTTTACGCAATCACGCTGTAAAATGTAGCCTCCGGTGGAGCGCTATTTTTGCCGCATGGTAAAATACAGCCTCCAATGGAGCGCCACACGCGCGCGCTGCAAAGCTAAAAACGGCGCTAGCGCGCGCGATTTCGCCGCTGCTGTTAGAGATGCTCTAAGCGCCCTATTTAGCTTTGTGGTCGCACGGACCGTCCCTGCATGCCTCTATTTACCAGCAATTTCCGAATTCGAGTCCGAGGACTCGAGTTTGAGTAGATGACGTTGTTTTCGAATCCGGATCCATCGGATGAGCCAGGCACGTGCATCAACCATCGCTATGACTCGAACGATATAATTCGACAGACCTTCGGGTGCCAAGCATATGCTTCTAACACATGGGGGCTACTCACATAGGTATGCCCTACGAGTACCTAAGATAGGCCTGCCTGGTTCAGCCCAGCGGAGGCCCATGTAACGATCCACGACCGATGGTGAAGCACATGAAGATTCGGATGGCCCCAAGCCCATAAAGGTTGCGGCTCCTTGGCGGACATGGGAAACACTAGATAGGAAAATTGAAGACATGGCCTCTTAACTTGTAACCAACTCGGCTGCGTCTTGAGACCTGACCTCCCCATATAAAGGCCCGGAGGGAGCAACAAGGAGGACACCAAAACCCTAGCACACATACACCCGTTAGATCTAATCTGTGCACCATCGCTATCAAAGCACCCTTGTAACCTTTGATTTTCCATCAATCAAGAGTCAACAAGAAGTAGGGTTTTTCCTCCGGGGGCCTGAACCTGGGTAAACCCCGCGTCCCCGTGTTGCTTGTTTATTATTAGCCGACGAAGTCTTCAACTCGTCGCTCTTCCTCTAAACCTAAGTCCATAAACTATGGGCATTGACGTGTTCACCTCACGTCAGAGGGACCACGGGTTTGGTTGGAAAAAACTGGAGGATGTTTTTGCAAATATGATTTCGCGACATCCTTTGATGGACGAGGACGACCAAGGGAGTAGCAAAGATTAACCAGCGCATGAGAATTTAGAGGTGGTCAATGGACTTGCTTAATTATACCCGTACATGCCAGCCAGGTAGCTATCAAGTGTGACTGTGAGTGAGCACTCTATTTAGCTTTGTGGTCGCACGGACTGTCACCGCTAATTATTCTACAAACTAGAGAAAATAGAGGAGTCCAAATTTGAACCGTCTAACTTTTTCAACTGTTGATCCTTGTTCCTCAAAGGTATTGTGTGGCCGCGGGGTCGGATCCTTACTGGCCGGCGGGCCAGATTCTTATCTTTTTTCCGGCGAGACTGGTCACGGAGGCACGCGTCCCCTGGTGGCTGGGTTCGCTTTTCTGCTGCAGTTTGCCTCGTGATCAAGATTCAGGGTACCTACGTTGCCATTTTCAAAAGTTCAAGTTGAACCATTCCGTACTACTACTTCTAGTACTTGACCTTTTGGACTTCGATCGGCCAGATTCTGCTCACATTCTGGTGGCGCTGATTACACGTGCACGTTCTAGGAGCCGCTATCAGGGTAAAGAAAATAGCACAATGTAGCATTCAGAGAACCCAAGATCTAGTACTATAATCGTCTCTACTCTTTCCTTTTCCAGGCCACCGTTGGTGTTTGGAGGTGCCGGCCAGACCATTCCATTCGCCATCGTTGTTATAATAAAAATGTTTTAGTGATGAAAATAAGGATGGTTATAGTGGACTCACCACTAAGACACCACGAATTATACTTGAAGAACTGATACTACTATGTTTGCTGTTATCTTGTAGTTCAAATCTAAATTTATCAAAACTCAAATACTATTCATCGATTAGTCTTAGACAATGTTGAAAATTTTGAAATTGCAAATCCTGCTTTTATATAGCTCGGCCAGCGATACACGGATGACCACCGAGCCATGAACTAGAGGTTATAGATGCAGAAGGCTAGGGCAACAAGCATCTGCGCACGCCGGGGCAAATGATTCAGTTCAAACTGGTCAGTGGCCTTTTTTCATCTCTCATGCGATCATGCCACCGTGCGAGCTGGTGGAGTAGTTATCGGTGCCAGTGCGCATTCCAGCTTTTTCCACGCACGGCACGCAACGCATCACCACTGATTCTCTTTGGATTATTCTACTACAGAGTATGGAAATATGGAGGAGTTCAGGTTGATCCGTTTTACACTACTAATATACCACTACTCCAGTAGGTAACCTTTTCGACGTCGGAATGCCAGATTCTGCTCTTATTCTGGTGACGCTGATTACGCATGCATGCACGTACTAGGAGCCCCTACTGGAAAAATAAACCCACCGTGTAGCAAATATTACCTCTGTTTCTAAGTAAGTACTCCGTACTATTTTGGCAAAACATATTTTATTTAGAAACAGGGGTAGTAGCATACATAAAACATCTACAGCCAAGAGGTAGAATCGCTAGAGGTGCCAGACTGACTATTTGTCACCGGTGTTGTTATAATAATGGCGATTATAACCGCACGAGCGCTGCCATCTCGTGTTCAACATAATCGTCCGTGGCAGCGTTAGGTTGTCCTTTGTTAATTATCTTTGGGTGTAGAGTTCGAATGCACTCACACTTAAGAGCGTACCAATTTATAAGGATCGATTGCTTAATAATATGGCAACAATCTCTCTATATCTCTTTAAGCACTCACACTTGTAAGCACCTTCATTATAAATGCCCAGAGGTAGTTATAATGGACTCACTACTAAGACACTACAAATTATATGAAGAACCAATATGAGGGTTTCTCTTATCTTGTTGTTCAAATTTAATTTTGTCAAAATTCAAATGAAAATTCCATGGATATGTTAGAGAAAAAATTGAAAAATTGAAATTCTAAACCCTACACACAGCTCGGCTAGCGATACTGGGATGACCACCAAGGAGGGTCTATGGTGCGCACAAGCGGCCACAAACATGAGTTTATGGACAGAGAATGTCCGAGCTGAAGAAAATATGCCCTGAGAGGCAATAATAAAGTTGTTATTATGTATTTCTTATATATGATAGATGTTTATTTTGCATGCTAGAATTGTATTGACCGGAAACATTAATACATGTGTGTTTAATAAACAAAAAGGGTTCCTAGTTATGCCTCTCTTATAGACTAGCTTGTTGATTAACAAGATGATCAAGGTTTCCTGATCATGCACATTGGATGTTGTTAATAACAAGGTCACATCATTTGTGAAATGATGTGATGAACATTCATCCAAAGTATAGCATTACGATCAAGTCATTATGTTTACATTGCTATAACATCATACGAAGTAATCTTTATCCTTAGACCATGAGATCATGTTAATTGCTAACACCGGAAGAGTATCTTGATAACATCAAACGTCACACCGTAACTGGGTGACTATAAAGATGGGTCCAGTGCTACGAAGGTGTTTAGATAGATATACTCTGGGCCCTCTTGGTGATATCATGTTAAGGTAGCTTGCAAGCAAGTGATGTGATCACTAGAATGTTATATCACGGGAACGAGAAAAGAGTGCATGTCGGTAACAAGATCAAACTAGGTATTTGGATACCGATGATCGAATCTCGGACATGTATTATATCAAGAGACAAAGGGATTAAATTACAAGCGTTAAAGGTTCTCATGATCATAGAAGTCATCGTTGAATATGCAGGAGTCAGTATGGACCTCCAGGTCCCGCTTCTGATTATTGATCTGAGAGGAGTTTCAATCATGTCTGCATTATTTGCGAACCGTAGGGTGACACACTTAAGAGTTACAGGACACCATTTTAGAGCACATATGTTTCAGACAAAAGAATTGCAAAGCGCAGGAATTGTTTCGATAGAAACCGGAAATTGTTTCGGGTGAAATTGCAGAAAGTGGTTCTGCATGTGATATTGAAATATTGCAAGGGGTTATATGTGAATGTTTGTTAATTAAAGTAATTAACAAAATTCTGAATAAATTTAATAAAAGAGTTTTACTAAATGAGAGAGCATTAAACTTGGAGAATTTTAATGCATTTAAAGTAGGGACTTTAAAGGGGAATGTGAAGAGGCATTTTAATGTGGACGGGTTACCACCACATGAATGGGGGAGGTGAGGAGTCACCCCCCATGCGCCGGCCATGGAGAGGAGGGGCACCCCCCTCCTCCTATAAAAGGCCCCCCTCTTCCTCCTTCTTCCTCACACCTCCTTGTGAAGGATCTCTCTCCCCCTCTAGAATTATTCCGCCATGGTCTCGGATTAGCGAGATACATGTTTCCGGTGGCATTTTGTTTGGAAGGAGTTGCTGCTTCCGCTGGATCGCTGGAGCGAGGAGGTGGAGGTTGTCCGGTGGCTTGAACGTGTGTGCGAGTGCGGATGCGCTGCTGAGTTGCGGCGCTCGGACTTCCTCACGATCTTGAGATCGGCAAGTGTACGACTACATCAACCACGAGTTCCTACTCGTTAATAAAACTCGTTGTCTTCGAGGGTAAGTTCTCGTTGGATGTATGTCCACCCGTTGCTCTGTACCTAGTAGATAGATCTTGGCGTGTAGTTCTCATCGTAGGAAATTTTTTGTTTTCTATGCTGCGGACCCAACAGTGGTGTCAGATCCTGATCTATGCGTAGGTGCTTTGCACGGGTAGTACACATGTGTTTATATGTGGGCGATGGTGATCATGTTATTGCATCTTCTATGTATTTTGGATATTGGTGGCATAGTGGGATGAAGCGGCCCGGACCGACCTTACATGTCATCGTACATGAGACCGGTTCCACGACTGACATGCAACTTGTTTTGCATAAGTGGCTGACGGGTGTCTGTCTCTCCTACTATAGTCAATATCTGATTTACAACGAGTTGCTAATAACTTGGTTATCCTCGTTGTGGTTCATGTTCAAAGGTAAGAATTGTTCTATCTCCGAAAGCCCTAAGCCACGTAAAACTTGCAATTCATAAATTAGAGGCGTCTAGTTTAGATCGTTGTTGGGCTAGTGTCTTGATATGGTATTGTTGTAAGTAGATGTATGATAGATACTCTTACAACACATTCAACGTGTAAGTTCCATAGACCTTGGCCTTACACACAAAGTAATGATAGAGATCATACCACGATGCAAATGATAGAGATCAAATGCATGGACCATATCATCTCACTTTACACATTAGATGTTAGCATCTTATACTGCTAGTTTGGCGCTTTTGGTAGCATTGTAAGATGATCCCTCATTTAGATATCAAGATAAAAATGTGTTCTTCCTTGAGTATGCACCGTTCTGTGGATCGTGTTTCGAGACATCACGTGATGATCGGGTGTACTCGAATCTACGCTTTCATAGGAATGGGTGTAAGACAGTTTTACACACGCGAGTACTAAGGTTCTTACTTGGCGAGCCTAGCATGTACAGACATGGCCTCGGAACATGGACCGAAAGGTTAAGCATGAGTCATATAGTTGATATGATGCCCATATAGATGCTCGCCTTTGAAGCTACATCAACTCACGTGATGATCGGACTTGGTGTAGTGGATTTGGTTCATGTAATCACCAAAAGGACACGAGGGATGTCGTTTTTGAGTGGGAGTTCATTAGTAATTTGGATTAGTTGAACTCACTCTATCATAAACTTAGTCTAAATAAACTTTACAAATTCTGTTATAGATGCCACCACCTGCTTTTAATTTCAATGTCTTCATAGAGAAAGAGAAACTTGCTGCAATTGGTAGCAACTTCACCAACTGGGCTATGAATTTGAGGATTCTCCTCATTGCTACACAAAAGCAATATGTGCTAGATGCGCCGCTAGGCCCCCCACCAGCTCCTGATGCCCCTGACGAGGAAAAGAATGTCTATGTGACTCGTCAAGAGGACCACAACTTAGTTCATTGCGGCATAATGTATGGGCTAGAGCCAGAACTTCGAAAGCGTTTCAAAAATGGCAATGCCTTTGATACCATGGGAGAATTGAAAATGATTTTCGATACCCATGTTGCCATAGAGAGTTATAATGCTACTGAAAAGTTCTTTAGCTGCATGATGGAGGAGAACAGCTCCGTTAGTGAGCATGTACTCAAAATGTCTAGGTACGCCGATAAGCTTGTGTCCTTGGGAATAACGATTCCCATTGACTTAGGCATACATCGTGTTCTCCAATCTTTGCCACCTAGCTACAAGAGCTTCGTGATGAACTATAATATGCAGGGCATGAAGAAGTCTCTTCCCGAGCTTCTGTCAATGCTTAAGACTGCAGAAGTGGATATTAGGAAAAAACATCAAGTGTTGATGATCAATAGGACCACCGATTTCAAGAAGGACAAGAAAGGCAAGCACAAGGAAAAGAAGGGTGGCAAATATATTGCCGCACCTGAAAAGAAACCCCGAGCTGGCCCTAAGTCTGACACCGAGTGTTACTATTGCAAGGGAACTGGCCATTGGAAGGGCAATTGCCCCAAGTATTTGGCGGACAAGAAGTCCGACAAGGCAAACAAAGGTATATATGATATACATGTTATTGATGTGTACTTGACTAGTACTCGCAGTAGCACCTGGGTATTTGATACGGGATCGGTTGCTAATATATGTAACTCGGTTCAGGGGCTACGGAACATGATGGGTTCGTAGCATGGAAAACAAAAAAATTCTACCGCAAGAACGAACAAAACCCAGATCTAATCTAGATAAAAGCCAAGATATAATCTATTAGACATGAGCAATGAGATAGATCTGTACTAACCCTTGTAGATCCGAAAGCGTTACGAGATTAGATCTCGTGGTTGATGTAATCGATCACTTGCCGATCTCAAGATCGTGTGGACGATCCTTCCGGCGTCGCGTTCCAGCAGCGCTTCCGCAGTCGGTCAAGTGGACGATCCTTCCGGCGCCGCGATTCGGCAGCGGTTCCGCAGTCGGTCACACATGCAGAGTCGAAGCAGACCTTCCTCTCCCCGTTCCAGCGAGCAGCGGAGGTAGTAGATCTTCTCCACGGAATCCCAGCAGCACGACGGCGTGGTGGTGATGGAGTAGAGAATCTTGCAGGGCTTCGCCTATGCCTGTGCAGAAGAAAGGTGGAGGAGAGAGGCGGCAGAGATTGGGTTTGTGGGAGCAAGGGTTGGAGGTGGCGCCCCTGCCCTTCTATTTAAGGGGAGGAGGCGCCCCTGGGGAGGGGGAGTCCTTGTAGGACTCCCCTCCTCTATGGCCAACGAATTTGGGGAGGGGGGAGGAGTCCTCCTCCCCCACGAATCCGTGTCTTGACCCACCAGGACTCCTTGATCCCTTTCATGATTTTCAAGCAAACTCCAAGATATCTTCTAGAACCTTCCGGAACATTCCGAAACCTTCTAGAATCTCCATACAAACACTCCGGAACATTTCCTAACTTAGAAAATGATCCCCAATATATGAATCTTATTTTCCGGACCATTCCGGATCTCCTCGTGATGTCCCGGATCCATTCTGAGACTCCGAACAACATTCGGTCTCCAACGCATATTTCATATCTACTTAAAACAACTTCGAACCTTAAGTGTGTCACCCTACGGTTCGTGAATATGTAGACATGATAGAGACACATCTCCTATCAATAACCATCAGCGGGACCTGGAGATCCATAATGGCTCCCACATACTCAACGATGACTTCGCGATCGATTGAACCACTTACATACGAAACTAATTCCCTTTGTCTCGCGATACTATACTTATCCGAGGTTTGATCGTCAGCATCTCCATACCCAGTTCTACCTCGTTACTGATAAGTACTCTTTACTCGTTCCGTGATATGTCATCCCTTGTGACCTAGTCACATGCTTGCAAGCTAACTAGACGACATTCCACCGAGAGGGCCCAGAGCATATCTATCCGTCATATGGATGGACAAATCCCAATCTTGGTTCATGCGCTTCAACACATACTTTCAGAATACCTAATGACACCTTTATGACCACCCAGTTACGAAGCGGTGTTTGATGTCATCAAAGTATCCATCCGGTGATGGTGATTAACATAACCTCATGGTCGAAGGATTAGGTTACTATGCATTTGAAAGCTTATAGCAATACGAACTTAATGACTTGATCTTTATGCTACGCTTACTATGGGTGTGTGTCCATTACATCATTCTCCTAATGATATAACCTTGTTATTAATCACATCCAATGTCCATGATCAGGAAACCATGATCATCAATTAATCAACAAGCTAGTTCAACAAGAGGCTTACTAGGGACTCTTTTATGTTTACAAAACACACATGTATTAGTGTTTCCTAATAATACAATTATAGCATGGGAGGTAAACATTTATCATAAACATAAAGATATAATAATAACCACTTTATTATTGCCTCTTGGGCATATCTCCAACAGTCTCCCACTTGCACTAGAGTCAATAATATAGTTAAAAAACTTGTGCATTCAACACCTATGGCTTTCTGGTGTTGTATAGACACTATTGCTAGTGGAAAACATAATCTTCGGATCTGACACTTCCAGGTCCGTGTGTATTTGCATGTCCTTGCGTCTCTACGCATTACTCATTCTCTAATGAGATGGCATTGTATAAATTTGGTCCTTTGGTGAGACCTTTAGTTCCTTCGGCTCAAAATATGTTGATATTATCGTCACACAATATATCTTCATAGTATTAGCCCACTTTGAACCACACCTAGTTTGATAACAAACTACTTAACACAAATGCCCTCCTTTGCTGCTACTACAGCAGTTATATACTTAGCCTTTTGTTGTAGTATCCGTCACAATGTCTTAACTTTGGAACTCATCCAAATCCATCATGGAACATCCTTTCCATTACATTATGCTACCCATAGTCTAAATTGAGATAAATTCAATTTGTATGTTGTGACAACACTAGTATCAATGTAACACTTTACAATGAACTACCTTTAACTATTTGTCACTTATACATGGTATATTCTTAGTTCTTCCAAAGCTCATAAGAATATCTTTACTATTGTCCAATGATTATCTTATGAATCATTCTGGTATATGCTCATAACATTTAGAGCATAGGACATATCTGGATGTGTACATCTCAAAGAATGATTGATCAAAATATTCTTGTGATTTCACCAAGTGTCAAAACACTTGAATCTTGATTCAGTCCTTTCCGTGCGTCAAGAACCTTTCTTGTTGTTTCCATATTGAACTCATTCAACATCATATCTATGTACATTTGGCAAAACTATATTAGCGCCTCAATCTATTCATATAGACATTGATGCCTAATTCTCGAGTTATGCCTAAGTTTTTCATCGAAATGAAATTCTTAACCTGTGTCAATAAAAGATACATTATTTCTAATCAACAATATGTCCTCTACATAATGTATTAGAAATATGTCTCAGCGCTCCCACTTAATTTTTTGCAAATGCAAGCATCTTCATCATCTCCGATGAATTTAAACTCTTTTAACAGTTTCATCATGGTGAAGATTCCAACTCCGCTATGCTTACTTCAACCATTGAAGTTTTGCATACTCTTTTAGCATCCTTTGAATTAACAAAACCCTTTGGATCGTGTCATGTACACGTCCTAGGTAACCATTCTATTAGAAGAACTTGTTTTGTTTGTTCAACTACCATATACCAAAATATATGTAGTGGTTGCTACATTAATCCGTCAAGACTAAATATCGCTATGAAAGATCAAATCTTATCATAGTCAATTCCTTGAACATTGTCGTAAACTCTTTCCGACATGTCGACTATTTCATAGATTTGAAACATCCATGTCTATTTATTTATAGATCCAAACACGACCGATAGGCTTCACGCCTTTCCGGAGGGTCTTCAACGTTCAGAAACTTGATTTCTCGTGTATGGAAGCTATCACGGATTCAATGACTTCTAGTCATTTTATGGAGTCAGGGCCCATCATCGCTTCTTTGCATGTAGTCGGTTCATCATTGTCAAAACAATAACGACTTGCTTATCAAATCTTACTATTTGATTCTTACCGACCCACACGGTTCTATAGGAACTCTAATCCCCGAGATCACACCTTTTGTAATCATGAGAGCCATGAGCATTGTGGCCGTCACCGGGACACTTTCTGGCGCTGCGCTACTTAGCACATATAGCTAAGGTTCAACAACCTTATCAAAGTTCTATTGTCCTCCCACTTAACTTTTCACGAAAAATTCCTTCTCAAGAAACTTGACGTTCCAAGCGACAAACTCTTTTGTCCTCGGCGTTATGGAGAAATTCCCAACAAATTCTTTGGGATAACCTACAAAGACGTGCTTATCCGACTTTGGTTGTAAACATTTTACTTATGCATAACATACCAAAATTTAAGAAAAGAAAATTCGGGTTTTATCCCAAACCATGACTTATATGGTGTCATTTCAACGGATCACGATGGAGCTCTTTTCAGTGTAAAAACGGTAGTCACTAAAGCTTTAATCTTTAAAATATAATGGCAGTTTTATAAATGACACCTTTGATCTTACCATGTCAAACAAGGTTTCATTACATATCTTGAACACTCCATATTCCTATGGTGTTTTGGGAAATGCAAATCCATGGAACGATTCCTCAAATCTTAGGTGTTTTGCTAAACTTGTAACTCAAACATCTTTCTTTATGATCGAATCATAAACTCTTTATTTTCTTGTTACAATGATTTTCCACTTCATCTTGAAAGTCTTTGAACATTTTTCAAATGTTTCATACTTCTTCCTTATTGAGTAAATATATACATATACTCACTCAAATCTTCGGAGAAAGCATATGAAGTTGAAATCCATCGCCCACGACTACACATAATGGACTATATACATCAATATGTACATATTCCAATCAGTTAGTCGTCCGTTCCTCTTTTGGCCTACAAACGGTGTTTTAATTATCTCCAGGAAAGTATCACAAGCGTCATTTGATCAAAATCAAAGACTCCAAAAATCCATCAACATGGAGTTTCTTCATGTGTTCCTTTCAATATAATTTAAACGGCGATGTCACTTCGCAAGTGATCTTTCAATCATTTGTCTTGCGACATTTTAGAAATAGTGTTTATGGATGTGATTTCTCCCACTAGACTTGTAAAAGTTCATCCATCCTTTATGGAATACGGTTATTATTTGAACAACCATTGTTCTCGTAATACCGGAACAAAATAACAATTATTAAAACAAATCATGAAGGCTAGGTTTGATGACAACGAAAAACGCAATAACACTTTATTTGTTTTCGATGAACATCATCACTCATTCTCTTGCTAGTTACTTAGGCCATTGTAGTTCATGAATTGCGTTGTCCTGTATGACACTTCATACCAACCGATTCGGTATCCAATACCGGAGAACCACATTGTTTAACAAGCAAGGAATACAACCATAACATGTATATCTTCTATATACCCAAGTTGGACATCTCCAACCTTATAATTTCTGCCAAATATTTTATAGATTCTCTTTCAGCAATTCCTTTTTCTTTTAAAAGAATCTATCAACATCAATAGTGGTGTCATTCACATGACACATAGTACAAAGTGTGTATAGTCAAATACCAATACCTTTGGACTTGCACTTTGAAGTGGATCACCTTCATCAAATGTTTGGCATTCTTTCAAAAATCCATTCTTTAGTAATCTATTAGTGTAGTAAACATTTTACTTACATCTTCTATTCATCCTTATCATGACATCTTTCATGATCAAGCTGCTATAGCTTATAAAGGTGAATTGCGAGTATAATGTTTCTTTTTCAAAACCTTTTGGAGTATTAGGACGACTAGCGTCTCCAACCTTCACAAATTCTCATCAAATATGAGGACGTATACTCTATCATGTTGTAACCAACACATTGTTTTAGATATCGGAATACCTTTCACATATGATGGTTTCTGAAACATTGCTTTCAGCTCTTAGATAAACTTGATATTAAAAACAATCTTTTGAGTATCAAGAATCATGGAGGCAAACATGATACTTTAGATACTAACATTGGAATTCTTACTCTTGATTTAATACTACTTATTAAACTTCATGGAGTAAATAGAGTTTGCGGAAAGTTTGCAATAGGACTTATAAACTTTAAATTGACATTCAAAACAATACGATACCAGTTCGTAAAGTAAATATCCAGAATTTCTATAGTTCTACTATCTCAACTATAACTAAGCGTAAGGTGGTGAACGGATGCCAATGACTACAACAAACTATGCAAATTCACTTTGATTGTGTTTATGATAAATTGAGTTCGACTAATCCAAATTACAAACGAACTCCCACTCAAAACAACATCCCTCAAGTTGTTTTAGTGATTACATGAACCAAATCCACTACACCAAGTCCGATCATCACGTGAGATGATGTAGCTTTAAAGGCGAACAATCAACATGTTCATCATATCATCCATATGACTAATGCTTTACCTTTTGGTATTCTGTGTTCCGAGACCATGTCTGTACATGCTAGGCTCGTCAAGGTTAACCTTAGTTTCTGCATGTGCAAATCTGGCTTGCACCCGTTGTATGCACATGTAGAGTCTATCACACCCGATCATCACGAGATGCTTCGAAACGACGAGTCTTAGCAACGGTGCCAACTAAGGATGAACACTTTATTACTTGGTATTTAGTGAGAGGGATCATCTTATAATGCTACCGTCGCGATCTAAGCAATACAAGATGCATAAAGGATTAACATCACAGGCAATTCATAATTTGTGTGATATGATATGGCCTTTTCTTCTTGCGCATTTGATCTCCATATCCAAAGCACGAACATGATCTCCATCATCACCAGCATTGCGTCAAGGTCAGTGGCGCCGCTTCATGGTTGTCCATCATCACCAGCAACTATTACAACTACTTGGAATAAAGCTATTACAAGATGAATAGACACGCAGGTCTTAACAGAATTAAAGACAACCATTAGGCTCCTGCCGGTTGCCATATTACAACAAGGATCATTGCATACATCAAATATAATCACAATCACATGATGGCCATATCACATCACAAAACCCCTGCAAAAACAAGTTAGACGCCTCTAATTTTCTTTGCATGTTTTACATGATTTGGGGCTTTCGCATAAGACCGATCTTACCTACAAACAAGAACCACAACGTTGATACAAGTGTTGTTAGATGCTCATTGTAAATTGAATCTTCACTATGGTGGGAGAGACAGACACCCGCAAAGCCACTTGTGCAAAGCAAGTTGCACGTCAAGCGTGGAGCAAGTCTCATGTGCGATGACATGTAATGTTAGCCCGAGCCGCTTCATCCCACCATGCCGCAAGATGCAAAGTACAAGCTAAGACACCGACAACAAAAGCATCAACGCCCACAAAAACATTGTGTTCTACTCGTGCAACAGATCTACGCATAGATACGGCTCTGATACCACTGATGGGTTCGTAGCATGGAAAACAAAAAATTTCTACCGCAAGAACGAACAAAACCCAGATCTAATCTAGATAAAAGCCAAGATCTAATCTATTAGACATGAGCAACGAGATAGATCTGTACTAACCCTTGTAGATCCGAAAGCGTTACGAGATTAGATCTCGTGGTTGATGTAATCGATCACTTGCCGATCTCAAGATCGTGTGGACGATCCTTTCGGCGTCGCGTTCCAGCAGCGCTTCCGCAGTCGGTCAAGTGGACGATCCTTTCGGCGCCGCGATTCGGCAGCGGTTCCGCAGTCGGTCACACATGCAGAGTCGAAGCAGACCTTCCTCTCCCCGTTCCAGCGAGCAGCGGAGGTAGTAGATCTTCTCCACGGAATCCCAGCAGCACGACGGCGTGGTGGTGGTGGAGTAGAGAATCTTGCAGGGCTTCGCCTATGCCTGTGCAGAAGAAAGGTGGAGGAGAGAGGCGGCAGAGATTGGGTTTGTGGGAGCAAGGGTTGGAGGTGGCGCCCCTGCCCTTCTATTTAAGGGGAGGAGGCGCCCCTGGGGAGGGGGAGTCCTTGTAGGACTCCCCTCCTCTATGGCCAACGAATTTGGGGAGGGGGGAGGAGTCCTCCTCCCCCACGAATCCGTGTCTTGACCCACCAGGACTCCTTGATCCCTTTCATGATTTTCAAGCAAACTCCAAGATATCTTCTAGAACCTTCCGGAACATTCCGAAACCTTCTAGAATCTCCATACAAACACTCCGGAACATTTCCTAACTTAGAAAATGATCCCCAATATATGAATCTTATTTTCCGGACCATTCCGGATCTCCTCGTGATGTCCCGGATCCATTCTGAGACTCCGAACAACATTCGGTCTCCAACGCATATTTCATATCTACTTAAAACAACTTCGAACCTTAAGTGTGTCACCCTACGGTTCGTGAATATGTAGACATGATAGAGACACATCTCCTATCAATAACCATCAGCGGGACCTGGAGATCCATAATGGCTCCCACATACTCAACGATGACTTCGCGATCGATTTAACCACTTACATACGAAACTAATTCCCTTTGTCTCGCGATACTATACTTATCCGAGGTTTGATCATCAGCATCTCCATACCCAGTTCTACCTCGTTACTGATAAGTACTCTTTACTCGTTCCGTGATATGTCATCCCTTGTGACCTAGTCACATGCTTGCAAGCTAACTAGACGACATTCCACCGAGAGGGCCCAGAGCATATCTATCCGTCATATGGATGGACAAATCCCAATCTTGGTCCATGCGCTTCAACACATACTTTCAGAATACCTAATGACACCTTTATGACCACCCAGTTACGAAGCGGTGTTTGATGTCATCAAAGTATCCATCCGGTGATGGTGATTAACATAACCTCATGGTCGAAGGATTAGGTTACTATGCATTTGAAAGCTTATAGCAATACGAACTTAATGACTTGATCTTTATGCTACGCTTACTATGGGTGTGTGTCCATTACATCATTCTCCTAATGATATAACCTTGTTATTAATCACATCCAATGTCCATGATCAGGAAACCATGATCATCAATTAATCAACAAGCTAGTTCAACAAGAGGCTTACTAGGGACTCTTTTATGTTTACAAAACACACATGTATTAGTGTTTCCTAATAATACAATTATAGCATGGGAGGTAAACATTTATCATAAACATAAAGATATAATAATAACCACTTTATTATTGCCTCTTGGGCATATCTCCAACAGAACAAGCGACAACTAGCAAGGGATGAGGTTAGGATGCGGGTCGGCAATTGATCAAAAGTTGATGTGATCACCGTCGGTACGCTACCTCTCCATATGCCATCGGGATTAGTTATAAACCTAAACAATTGTTATTTGGTGCCTGCATTGAGCATGAACATTGTATCCGAATCGTGTTTGATGTAAAGTGGTTATTCCTTTAAATCTGAAAACAATGGTTGTTCGATTTATAAGAATGATATCTTTTATGGTCATGCACCTGTGTTGAATGGTTTATTTATGTTGGATCTCGATAGTAATATTACGCATATTCATAATGTTAATGCTAAAAAGATTAAACTTGGTAATGATATATCTGCATATATGTGGCACTGCCTTCTAGGTTATATTGGCGTAAAACGCATGAAGAAACTCCATTCTGATGGACTTTTGGAATCACTTGATTTTGAATCATTTGATACATGTGAGCCATGCCTTATGGGCAAGATGACTAGAATGCCATTTTCCGGTTCAATGGAATAGGTGATAGATTTATTGGAAATCATACATACTGATGTATGTGGACCAATGAGTGTGTCGGCGCGAGGTGGATATCATTATTTTGTTACTTTCACGGATGATTTAAGTAGATACGGGTATATCTATTTGATGAAACACAAGTCTGAAACCTTTGAAAAGTTCAAGGAATTTCAGAATGAAGTGGAAAATCATCGTAATAGAAAGATCAAATTTCTTCGATCTGACCGTGGAGGTGAGTATCTAAGTTACAAGTTTAGCACACACATGAAAGAGTGTGGAATAGTTTCACAACTCACGCCTACCGGAACACCACAATGTATGGTGTGTCGGAACGTCGTAATCGTACTTTATTGGATATGGTTCGATCTATGATGTCTCTGACTGACTTGCCACTGTCATTTTGGGGTTATGCACTGGAAACAGCTGCATTCACTTTAAATCAGGCACCATCTATATCCGTTGAAACGACACCGTGTGAATTATGGTTTGGAAACAAACCTAAGTTGTCATTTCTTAAAGTTTGGGGATGCGATGTTTATGTGAAGAAACTTCAGCCGGATAAACTCAAACCCAAAGCGGAAAAAATGCGTCTTCATAGGATACCCTAAGGAAACGATTGGGTATACCTTCTATCACAGATCCGAGGGCAAGGTTTTTGTTGCCAAGAATGGATCCTTTCTTGAGAAGGAGTTTCTCGCGAAAGGTGTGAGTAGTCGGAAGGTAGAACTCGAAGAGATTATTGAACCTTCTCTTCATGAAATGGCGAGTAGTGCAGCACCGGAAATTGTTTCGGAGTTGACTTCACCTAATGAAGAGAGAGCTAATAATATTGATCATGAAACTTCGAAAGAGGACACTACTGAACCTCGCAGGTCAAGTAGGACACGTGCAACTCCTGAACTGTACGGTAATCCTGTTATGAATTTCATGGTTGATGAAATAGATAACCCTACGACGTATGAAGAAGCGACGATGAGCCCGGATTCCAACAAATGGCTAGAAGCCATGAAATCCGAGATGGAATCCATGTACGAGAACCAGGTTTGGACCTTGGTGGACTTACCTCACGATCGAATGGCCGTTGAGAATAAATGGATTTTCAAAAGAAAAACTGATGCTGATGGTAATGTGACCATCTATAAGGCTCGACTTGTCGTAAAGGGGTTTCGACAAATTCAAGGAGTTGACTACGATGAGACATTCTCTCCCGTAGCGATGCTTAAGTCGGTTAGGATTATGTTAGCAATTGCTGCATATTTCAATTATGAAATATGGCAGATGGATGTCAAAACTGCGTTCCTCAATGGTAATATTGAAGAAGAGTTGTATATGATACAACCTAAGGGTTTTGTCGATCCTAAGGATGCTAATAAGGTATGCAAACTTCAGCGATCCATCTATGGACTGAAGCAAGCATCCCGGAGTTGGAATCTCCGCTTTGATGAGGTGATCAAAGAGTTTGGATTTGTCCAAACTTATGGAGAGGCTTGTATTTACAAGAAAGTGAGTGGGAGCAATGTGGCATTTCTGATATTATATGTGGATGACATATTATTGATTGGAAATGATATAGATCTTTTAAACAGTGTTAAAATTTATCTAAACAGCAAATTTTCGATGAAAGACCTTGGTGAAGCGTCATATATATTCGGCATTAAAATCTATAGAGATAGATCAAGGCGCCTAATTGGGATATCGCAGAGTACATACCTTGATAAGGTATTAAAAAAGTTTAATATGGATGGAAGTAAGAAGGGGTTCTTACCTATGTTGCAAGGCAAGACATTGAGTAAGACTCAAAGTCCGGCTACGACGGAAGAAAGAGAGATAATGGATAAGATCCCCTATGCCTCGGCCATAGGCCCTATAATGTATGCCATGCTATGTACAAGACCGGATGTGGCACATGCTATTAGTTTGACTAGTAGGTACCAATCTGATCCAGGTTCGGAACACTGGATAGCGGTCAAGAACATCCTCAAGTACTTGAGAAGAACTAGGGATATGTTTCTTATATACGGAGGTGAAGAAGAGCTAGTCGCTAAGTGTAATGTCGATGCTAGCTTTGACACTGATCCGGATGACTCTAAGTCTCAATCCGGATACGTATTTCTCTTGAACGGAGCACCAGTTAGTTGGAGGAGTTCCAAACAACCTGTGGTGGCTGGATCAACGACGGAGGCGGAATATGTTGTTGCTTCAGAAGCGGCGCAGGAAGCGGTTTGGATGAAAGAGTTCATTACGGAACTAGGTGTGGTTCCTAGTGCATTGGACCCAATGGTGATCTATTGTGACAACAATGGAGCCATAGCCAACGACAAGGAACCGAGGTCTCACAAGAATTCCAAGCATATTAAGCGCTGGTTTCACTCCATCCACGAACATGTCAAGGATGGAGACATAAAGATTTGTAAAATACACATGGACCTAAATGTAGCAGATCCGTTGACTAAAGCTCTCCCTAGGGCACAACATGATCAACACCAGAACTCCATGGGTGTTAGATTTATCACTATGTGAACTAGATTATTGTCTCTAGTGCAAGTGGGAGACTGAAGGAAATAGGCCCTGAGAGGCAATAATAAAGTTGTTGTTAGGTATTCCTTATATATGATAGATGTTTATTTTGCATGCTAGAATTGTATTGATCGGAAACATCAATACATGTGTGTTTAATAAACAAAAAGGGTTCCTAGTTATGCCTCTCTTATAGACTAGCTTGTTGATTAACAAGATGATCAAGGTTTCCTGATCACGGACATTGGATTTGTTAATAACAAGGTCACAACATTTGTGAAATGATGTGATGAACATTCATCCGAAGTATAGCATTACGATCAAGTCATTATGTTTACATTGCTATAACATCATACGAAGTAATCTTTATCCTTAGACCATGAGATCATGTTAATTGCTAACACCGGAAGAGTATCTTGATAACATCAAACGTCACACCGTAACTAGGTGACTATAAAGATGGGTTCAGTGCTACGAAGGTGTTATGTTGAGGCTCATGGATCAAGAGTGGAATTTGTCAATCTCGATGACGGATAGATATACTCTGGGCCCTCTCGGTGATATCACATTAAGGTAGCTTGCAAGCAAGTGATGTGATCACTAGAATGTTATATTACGGGAACGAGAAAAGAGTGCATGTCGGTAACGAGATCAAACTAGGTATTTTGATACCGATGATCGAATCTCGGACATGTATTATATCAAGAGATAAAGGGATTAAATTACAAGCGTTAAAGGTTCTCACGATCACAGAAGTCATCGTTGAATATGCAGGAGTCAGTATGGACCTCCAGGTCCCGCTTTTGATTATTGATCTGAGAGGAGTCTCAATCATGTCTGCATTATTCGCGAACCGTAGGGTGACACACTTAAGAGTTACCGGACACCATTTTGGAGCACATATGTTTCAGACAAAAGAATTGCAAAGCACAGGAATTGTTTCGATAGAAACCGAAAATTGTTTCGGGTGAAATTGCAGAAAGTGGTTCTGCATGTGATATTGAAATATTGCAAGGGGTTATATGTGAATGTTTTTTAATTAAAGTAATTAAAAAAATTCTGAATAAATTTAATAAAAGAGTTTTATTAAATGAGAGAGCATTAAACTTGGAGAATTTTAATGCATTTAAAGTAGGGACTTTAAAGGGGAATGTGAAGAGGCATTTTAATGTGGAGGGGTTACCACCACATGAATGGGGGAGGTGAGGAGTCACCCCCCATGTGCTGGCCATGGAGAGGAGGGGCACCCCCCTCCTCCTATAAAAGGCCCCCCTCTTCCTCCTTCTTCCTCACACCTCCTTGTGAAGGATCTCTCTCTCCCTCTAGAATTATTCCGCCATGGTCTCGGATTAGCGAGATACATGTTTCCGGTGGCATTTTGTTTGGAAGGAGTTGCTGCTTCCGCTGGATCGCTGGAGCGAGGAGGTGGAGGTTGTCCGGTGGCTTGAACGTGTGTGCGAGTGCGGATGCGCTGCTGAGTTGCGGCGCTCGGACTTCCTCACGATCTTGAGATCGGCAAGTGTACGACTACATCAACCACGAGTTCCTACTCGTTAATAAAACTCGTTGTCTTCGAGGGTAAGTTCTCGTTGGATGTATGTCCACCCGTTTCTCTGTACCTAGTAGATAGATCTTGGCGTGTAGTTCTCATCATAGAATTTTTTTTGTTTTCTATGCTGCGGACCCAACACGAGCGACGCCATACGTGTGCAGCCGATGCTTTTTTGACGTCGCGCTCGCAAGTGGCGATAAGCAAGTTGTCATTATCGTCATTGCCCATGTATCGGGATGATACCGACTTTCATACATATGATGCATGGTTGTTGTTAGCTCGTTCATGAGATGTTTGGCCAGGTCCAATGACGAGTGAAACCCTCGTTTTGTGTTGCCGAGACATGCGACTAAGGATAAATTGTCACTGAAGTAAGCCGAGGAGTCTAGTGACGTGCCATCACTACTAATTGATTGAGTGTCAGCCCCGTGGTTGTGCTTTTAGAAAGAATTTCACGGAGCCACTGCCTTTCGAAGCACTTTCATGTATGAATTGAAGTCATCTTTCCGAGCTTAAGACCCATGCCGGCCTACCTATAGTGACGTCTAAGTACCAGTGAGCATGGAGTTTCTAGGTTAGGATTGGTTACGACAATGTCGAATTGGCGGCCGAGGAAGACTTCACATGAAGGCCCGGGCAGTTCTAAGAGCGGAGCGAGATGAAAATGTGAGAGGAGGGGTGAGAGGCTAAATGACGGAGGTGAAAAATCAAGAGAGGAGAAGGCAAACCAAAAGAGAGATCAAAGGCAGAAGACGGGGATGATACCCTGAGCATGCATCGTCAGTGAGAGTAACAATGATTCTAATCGGATCATCTTCTCTGATAGGGAAACAAGTCCAAGGTTCGAGATTACCCAAGAACATCGAGTATATCTTGGATAGAGACTCTGAGGTTTGATTCCGAACTACTCTTCGTGTTCAAGCTTTTTAACATAATTTTACCATTTAACAATGGTTGGCCTACTAAACCTTGGACAATTTAGTGCCTTTGACAACTAATAATTTGTATAGTTCAAATTATGTTTCTACCACAGGATTGTTTTTTTACAAAAATTATGTTATGTATTTTAGGAGAATGTATTTTTGGTGAGTTTTTGACCCAAAGATGTCTGGTCTGACTAACTTCCTAGCATGGCCTTTAAGCCTTTAACCCCCTTCTTATGTGGCGACCTTGCGTTGATCCACCCACACGTCCATTGCTAGTTCTCATGCGTATGAGAACTTCTTAATTCTCAGTCACCCTCTTGCTATTGGATTTACCTCGCGATTCTTGCAACGTGAGGCTTACACATGAGTTGCAACTAGGTTGTGACTAGAAATTTAATAAGTTGCAACTAGGTTGCAACCGAGTAGTACAAATTTTATAAATTACAACTGAAAATTAGTATTATTAGTAGGACGACGCTAGCGACTTGGACGACGTAACAAGTTCTGAGAATTATCGATTTCACACGTGCATTATGTGCCAGCTTTGCAGCCACCACCTCTGTTTGAATAATTTAAAACCCAAGACTTTTGGCGGGAGGTTGTCGAAGCCTTGGTTGCGCTTGCACTACTATAAATTCACTTGCACCGTCACTCCCTAGCCTCCCAGTCCCAGATCATACTACGACGCTTTTGTTCGTCAGTCAGCCATACAATTCCTCGATCGTCGCCCAGAATCTCATTCCAGCATTCGAGATCCATCCATCGATCGCGGCTGGGTTGGCTCGATCGATTGACGCCATGCAGGTGTTTTCTTGGTTACAGTGCATCCACTCGGGCGGCGTTTTTCTTTCCTGGTGATGATTTCAGTTGCGGCTCCGGCCGGTTGATTGTCCAGCAGCTTGCTGATGTTGTCTTGTCTGATCTGACCGGCTGCAGAAGCAGGCTGTGCTGAAGCTGGACCTGCACGACGACAGGCAGAAGCAGAAGGCCATGGAGGTCGTCACCACTCTCCACGGTATCCAAGCTAGCTTTTTCTTCATCTCAAAAAAAAGCTAGCCTTTTCTTCTTCTCTCCTTCCGCTTGTCTCTTGTTCTGCTTCACCGCGGGAGCTGGCCATAATGCACTGATCCACATCTGTACTATTTGACGACACTTCTGACGACAGTACGTAGTTGTCTGATCTGATCACTTGCTCTCAGGCATCGACGAGATCGTGGTGCACATGGAGAGGCAGGAGATGACGGTGGTGGGCACCGTCGACCCCGTCCACGTCGTGGAGAGGCTGCGCAAGAAGAGCTTCCCCGAGACGCGGATCGTCTCGGTTGGCCCGGCAAAGGCCAAGGACGGCGGCGGCGATGAGAAGAACGGCGACAATACGAATGGCGCGAACAACAAGGCCCGTCCGGCGGCGTACACGCCGTGGTACGAGTACGAGTCGCCGTACCACCCGCAGACGTACTGCGCCGTCTGCGGACTGACGAGCCGATGCCCTTGTACATTTTGTAAGGACTCATCATCAGCCTATGTGTGATGTCAGGATTGCATGCACCGGCCGGCAGCCGAGCATCTGCCCCCCGACTCTGTAATGTGCAACTATGAATAACTCAATAACACATGCAGGATTACGGCCTAATACGTTGTTTAAATGCTAAACTGCAGGTCTTAGTGGCGGCTTCAACTGCTTTCAAGTTTCAATAGACAAGTACTAGTGAGTAGTGACGATGATCTTTTGTGTTCTACCGACCGATGGCTGTGAATCCATTCCATCTACGTATATTTCACTTTTTCCCCTTTTCCTTTGACTCTTGCCAGAGTAAATTGCATATAACTACCACAATTCGGGCACCACTTACGAGTCAGTACCAATATTCCTAATTTTTGCGAGTCAGTACCAAATCTGAGACACATAGTTGCAAATCGCACTAATTTTTGCCTGATAGCATTTTAACATGTTTTCTGGCAGGTGGGACCCAACTACAGAGCTGACTGGTCAACCAAAATTGCCACGTATGCATTATTTAGACTTTTCCCTACGTCCCACAAATCCCAACCGCATCGCATCGCCTCCAGTCACATCGCATCGCCTCAACTCCCTTGCCCACCGCATCGCCTCCAGCCGTCGTGCCCCTCACTGCGTCGCCCGCCGCAAGGTCCTATGCGTCGTTGCGCCAGCCCCTGTCTCCCCAGCACGCCGCCATGCCGCCCTCCCCTTTCCCACCGCACCACCAGCCACGGGGTCCTCTGCGCCGCCGCGCTAGCCCCGTCGTCCCCAAGCACGCAGTCACACTGCCCTCCCCTCCCCTTGCGCCCTTGCCCACCGCGCTGCCCGCCACGGGGTCCTCCATGTCGCCGTGCTAGCCCCCAATCGTCCCAAAGCACGCAGTCGGGCTACCCTCCCCTGCCCACCGTGCTGCGGCCGCATGGTCCTATGCGCCTCTACGCTATCCCCCGTCGCCCCAACACGCCGTCGTGCCGCCCTCCTCTTGCCCACCACGCCGCCACGCTAGCCCCCGGTCGTCCCCCAGCACGCCGTCGCGCCGCCCGCCACGAGGTCCTCCATGCCTCAGCGATATCTCCCAGCATGCCGGCCCACCGCCCTCCCCTGGATCCGGGCCTCGTCTACGACGCCTCCACCGCCGACTACATCGGCTTCCTCTGCGTGCTCGGGTACATCGCGACGGCGGTGGGGCAGTTCAACAACAGGGCGCCCTACCAGTGCCCAGCGTCCCCCAGTCGCAGTGCAGGACCTCAACTACCCGTCCATCACCATCCCGATGCTCTCCGACCCGAGGACTGTGCGGCGGAGGGTCAGGAACATCGGCCCAGCGCCGCGGAGCACATACACGACCGCCATCGTGGAGCCCGTGGGGATCAAGGTGACGGAAGCAGCGAAGAGCGGCGGGCACGTGCAGCTCGAGCAGCGGGAGCGACGGTGCTCGCGAGACCGGCGACACAAGGAGTGGCGGGCGGCCATGGTGGCGGGCAGCCGGAGCAAGCAGAGAGGGGGGATGAGACGAAGAGGACACGGTCTGACAAGTGGGCCCCACATCCAACTCAACTCATCCTCCACCGTGGCAATTTTTGTTGACTAGTCCGCTCTGTTAGATGGGTCCCATTTTTCAGGAAACACGTTAAAATGCTATCAGATTAAAATTAGTGTGATTTGCAACATTGTGTCACAAACTTGGTACTGACTCGCAAAAATTAGGAATATTGGTACTGACTCGTAAGTGGTGCCCGAATTGTGGTAGTTATCTGCAATTTACTCCTCTTGCCAAGCTGCCATGCTTATCTCTCCACATTCCCAGGGTGACGTTGTTTAGGTCGGTTTTTCTACACCGACACTGAGACCACTTGTTCATCAAAATCCGCATGATTTTTCCCTATCTATTTTGACATAATACGATGAAGTGTCTGAACAATTTAGGAAAATTAAAATAAATTGGATAATATGTCATATACTAATAGCAAATAAAGGGTGAAATATAACAAATTTTAAACTAGAGTACAACAAAAATGATCATCTATATGTATACTTATACCTAATACTGTAATAAAAGAGGAGGGTTTTTGTCCTACATCCGTACAAATTTACCATGTTATCCCTCAAGTTTGTAAATATTACAACCATATGCCACTACTTAAGTGATCCGAAACAGTTTTTTTTGTCGTTGTCCTGCTGCTCTTTGTTTTTGGTTGAACACCATGACTCCTCCTGTCCCTCCCTCTCGTCCCTATCCTCCACCGGCCCGCCCTCCCAAATTACTCCTGGTCAAGGGAGGCCCTCCCCCAATCAATTCCCTGGTCGAAGGGAGGCGACGCGTCACTCTCCTTCTTCGACGAGCAGGGCAGGCTGAGGTGACACACCCGCCGATTGTTGGGAGGCAAAGGTGCAAGAATTAGGAGGTACTGTGTAGGAGATGCGGGGGGCGATGAATGGCGCACGGTGGAATCCATGACGGCATGACACGAAGTTGCGTTGTCTGTTTAGATTATGGGTAGCAAAGTGTCATGGTGGCTCAGGTATGAGGCGTAGTAATGACGGGCCGAGTCTCCGAGATGTCGGCATCACATGAGGAGTATAGAGTCTTATCTTTAAAGGTGAAAATCCAATGTCTCACCTTAATTGGTTGTGTTTGACAATGGCCTTGTTGAAGGCATCAAGCCTGGACTTTCTTCAAGATGAAAAAGTAAGATCTTTGATCGGACAACGATGACACATGTGTACTATTTATTTCTTGGAGACGTCATTTTTTGAAAATTTGGACTATGGTTGTTGTATTGGCGGTGGTTTGTATTGTAGCTACAAGGAATTGATCATCGTAGCGGGATTTTTTTTTTGTAGGGCTGTGTGATTTTTTATGTCACTAGGACATTTCATCGTTACGATATACAATCGGTATGTTAGCGAGATATTAATATATTCTGCTTTATTAGAAAAAATAATGAATCTGTGTCACCGCTAATTCCACGTCAAAGTACCCCGCCTCGTTTTCTCGAGACAAAGAATGGAGGAAGTGAATGCATAAACTTTGTTACAGCCTGGTGCAGTGATTTGAGTCGGACATCACGTAGTAGTACTAAAGTCGAGTTAGCATCGTCGGTTCCCTGATGCGCGTACGTGCGGACAATCCATGCTCCGTTTTTGGTGCGGCTTCTCAGGCCGATCGATCTGGGCAAACTCAATCTGCATCATTGCAGCATGCAGGTACTGCATGCTATTACTACCGGAGAAATCCCAAGACTGGTTAACGTTCTCTCGCGGCTCTTAATTTCTGTCCACACTGTTGTTGGTGACTGGAGTGATTGACTAACCACGCACCGACGTACTACAGTGGCACTGCCATTTGTGTAATACTCCAGTAATGCTTAATTGGTCTGACAAGACCTCAGATTCCACTGTTAGCAAGCCAATTAGCGACGCCACGCCCTAGACACATTCCGGTGCCAGCTCGGCCATGTCCCAGGTCACCACCACGGAACACATGGAGCAGATCGGTGCAGGATCGACTGGTTCACTTGCCGCCACATAGCAACAAAACAATCCGTCGTAGCTCGACAACCTCGTGGTACCAACGTCCCTTTTCGACGCACGGCACGGACGGCAGGGCAATAATCCTTGCTTATGAAGATATCGCTGCGTACGGCCGGCCACGACGGACGAGCGAGTCGCCATCGTCACTTTATTGTCCCGAGCTTACGCACGCACATACGCACTTATCCAACGATAGGCAGGACATATGTTTAAACCTCGTTTGTATCTTATCTCTCCGTAAAGGAGTTCGAACTCCGTCTCTCTCGCACACAAGTACTACTATGTTCGTATTAGTCTGCAGTGTGCGCCAAGCACCATCTACCAACGAATTTTCAGAGCTTTCAGATCCTATAGGAATGGACAGTACGCCATCGAAACCATTTTTTTTTTCATTGTACTTATACATGTTTTCTAGGAGTGCGGACGTTCGGGTCTCGGGAGCAATATGGAACCCTTTTTTAACCTTTGAAAATTTGTATTTTGAAGTTTCAAAAAATTCTGAGCAAAAATTCTAATGTAGGGAATAATATTTCTATAGCTTAAGGCTGAGAGAAAGCAAGCCCTCTCAGCCCATCTGCCGCCGTTGTTCCTCTGACTGGTGGGTCCATGTAGCAGACAAAACCAACCAAGCGGTGAAAAGTTGGACTAGACGACCTTGTCTTTTCCTTCTATTCCTCACTCCTCACCTTATCCCTATTCCTCCGCCTACCTCAGTCCAGGTCCCTTCCTCACGAAGCCACCGACCTTGGGGCTCCCCTTCAAAGCCGTCGTCTTCGGCCTGCGTTGGAGAAGAGGTGCCCACCCAGACAAATCCTCCGGCATCTCTTCAAGCGGCCATCGCGGCGTCGTCCGTGTTGGGTGCGGCGGTACGGGATCCGGGGACCGTGCGGCGGAGGTTGGCGGTTTCTTCCGGTCGTGGGTTCCAGCGAAAGGCAAGCCAGAAGCCATGCATCTAAGCCGCCCCGTCATGGTTTCGTCCACTTTGTTTCTACCAGGTTCATCATGGATTCCCTTGCTTTTTCTGCTGCACGTGTGTGCGTGTATGTGTGTTCTCAATCCTAGGGTTTTTCTGGTCACCGGTTCCAAATCCCACCTCCTAGAGGGCCGCCTCTAGCGAGCAAGTTGGGCGCGCTGGGAACCCTACAAAGTAGGGATGGACGGGTGATGTGTATTGCAACCTATGGAATTTCTGGAGTCTTGGTGTCAGCAGAAATCTGTTGTGCCATTGATCTGTTTTTTTGTTATTCTCTGTGTTCTTTTGTGAATTTCTCAGCTGTTGTGCAAGATGTTAGTTTGGTCCCGCCTTGATCGTGGCCACCGTTCTGTCTTTTCCGATGGTATGCAGTATTAGCCGAGGTAAATGTTCTACTCTTCAGATTGGAGTTGAATCATGAAGTGAATTGGATATGTAGAAAAGCTTTGCTATTGACTTATTATATTGAACATCGAACGGAAATATTTACCAGATCTATTTTTTCTTTTGTGATTGTAGAATTATTAAAACATGAAGAGGATCGGCTGCGTTGCTTCGCTTCTCAAAAGCGTGAAGGAAACAAAACTGCATCATCTTTGCCACCATTGGCTGTGGCCCAAGAGCAAATTTAACTTTGTTGAATTTTGCCGCAGTTTCCAGTTTCCCCAGCTCAGGTGGAGTCTACAGACGATCAAACTGAATCTGAAGATGCAACCTGTGCGAACGCCTCCGTGCTCATCAGTCTGCTCGGCCTCGCCCGATTTCCTCGCTTTTTGCAGGTCCTTACTAGGGAGTTCTGCGCATATGGAGTTCTCTTCTTTCAGCTGATTGGTCTTCTATGGAAGAGAAGTGTATAAGCTATGTATGACCCGCTTCAGTTCTGCCGGGTGGTGCACTGAAATTGTACTTTCGATGCTACATCAACCCTTTCTTGTCCTTACTAGGGAGTTCTGTCCTTACTAGGGAGTTCTGTCCTGTTGATGGTAATGATTTGTCTGGTGTATGCTTCGGGCTTCTCATGATGTGATGTTGTCTCTCTGGACAGGGATCATGAAATATGGCAAAACTTATATGAGCTGGATTTCATTGTTGTTGCCGTGAGTGATACATCTTTGATTCAGTTGCTTGATTTACTTGCTCTTGAGTACAATATAAATGTAAAAATTGTCTAAACCTACTAGCGGTACCTCTCTATAAACCACCTTTCTATTGTTTTCTCTTTTGTGATGAGGATGCGTTCAATTACCTGCCGATGCCCTCCACCGCAGCCACGGGCGACACCCTCTCACCGGTGCACGTGAGACGATGTAGAGGTTCGGCAACGCGATCATGTGCTTGGCGTCGGCCCAACGACACGAGTAGGCTCCAGCCGAGGTGACGGCAATCTGAGGTCGCGGCGGCGGCGCGTTACGGACGTTCATAAGTGAACCAGTTTTCCTTATATCCTATTTTTTTCCATGCAAAATACCTCATTTTCTCTCGCCTCCCTGGTACGATTGTGGTGGCGCGTAGCCGCACGCGCGAGTTGCTGGACGCGGAGGCAGCATTCATGGAGTGCGGCGGCGGCGGATGTAAAGCACGATGGCAGTGCCTATTGTGGGACATGCTCACGTCGCTACTACCTCTCACCCGGACGTCCCTCTGCATATGCTTACATTCGGAACCAAAATGTTATTGGGTACTTGGTTTGTCAAGTGAAGCATCATTTTTTACTTTTTCTGTTCAATGCAATTGTTCGATAAACTGAACTTCTTCTTGATTTGCTGCAGGCCTTTCCTTACCTTCGTTTCAGTTTGCCCAAGGAGGTCTTGAACTGAACCATGATCAGGCCATGGATGAGGAAGCGAGCAGGCCGAAGAATATGTACAGCTAAAAAATCTGTCGCTACTCTTCTCCAGTTGTTTAAATCTAATACATTTGATTTTTCCTGCCAAGACATGACGAGCTTCATCTTTGCAGATGCTTCTCTGAATTGTTCTTTCGGCTTCTTATATCTGGTCTCAAACTTTAACTAACCGACGCACCTCCACTATCTTATGGCCCTCGCTCACCTCCTCCTTGCGACCATAAGGTGCAGCAATCCCACCATGTGAGCTGCAGGATTGGTGCCATCGGCTTGGAAGAGGCAAATGTGTGGGAGCAAAAGCAATGCAACGACGATGGCAGGGGGAGCTTTGCTGGTGGGTAGGGTACTGCTGTGGTGCAAAGGGAAGCTGCCAACTGTTGCAGTTATGCTTTTTCGCTCCTATTTTTCCTTCATCTCTGACCCCTTTGTGTTATTCCTTTCTGCAGTGACCAACACTAGCACCGGATGAGGAGAACAATAAGAAGAACCAGGTCAGGACAAGGAGGAGAGTGGTATCTGGACTAGCAGCGACAATGGCCTGCGGAACGAAGTAGTGTGAGTTCCTCAACGATCTAAAGTGCGAAGTTTAGCTTCGATAGCATTGTAGAGTCAAATTTGCTGACCAAAATTTCCTTTGATGAATTTTTGAAGCGGAAACATCCGTTCTTGAGCCTGTATTGTTCTCGGAAGTTCAATGATTTCTTGAGAACTCCCTTTAGAAGTACTACTTCTGCCAATTTCTACTGTTACGTGAATATTTCTTTTCACTGACCCGCTTAAAAATATTGATTGTCCATGAATCCATGATAAATATGCAGGTGAACTATGCTTTCTGATATTTAGCTACGAAATAAGGCCTACTCAACTGTGTATTTTTTCAGGTAATTGATTCTAAATTTGTTTGCATCACTACCTACAGATGAATGACTAGCATTTTTCAAGATTCCAGCAGATTTCACTACCTAGGAGTAAGGAAATGGTAAACATTGGGGAAAAAACTCTAAAAAAGCTCTGGGATTGGAAATCTGTAATGTCTCGTTATTTCATTGGCCATGAGGTGTTGTACAACAACTTTATAAACTAATTATGTAATCTGCCAGTTCAGTTGCTTTTCTATTTTTACATGATAAAAATCCCCATGGTTATGGTTATTTTCAGAACGACTTGCAATGCATAGGCAACTTTTATTAGCTCCTATTTTCGATGATAGAAACGGTTTCATGAAGTATGACAGTGAAATACTTTATATGTTACCATGTTTTTACAATAATATGTTATCATCCTTTTTACTGCAAGAGGTCTAGAAAATAAGCCTGCCCAATTACATAAGCCCTACAGAGGATATACAAATATATTCCACCTTGAGCTATTTCAGTTTTGTGCATATGTTCTACCAAATACCGGCTCAAATCTTTTATGTATCCGAATTTAAATTGCCCATTATCTTCAATAAGGCTACCATGTGTTCCAATTTCCGTTACACATAAATCATAGTTTCCTTAGCATGTAACCATAGAGAAGCATGGTTGATGGATATTTACATGGTGCCAACTATGGAATCAGATTCTTCCAATTTGATGTGTCGGCTATCTTTATATGATTGTGCAACCTTATATTGGTCTTAGCAGGAAAGTCCTACTTTGGAAAATCTTTTTCGTTGTTTTCTGTTATGATCCATGGGTCCCTGTTTTGTTGGCTCATTCTTCTGGTCGGCAGCTACACAGAATGTGTGCTAATCTCTAAACTCCATTGCAGAAGCAAAGTCATTCAGAGAGTTAACTTCAGCTACTTGCAAATGTTGGCTGCAGATATTTAGTGTTTTACCATTCTGTGGTAACCAATCAAATAGGAATACGACTATTTTGTTCAAATCCATGTGCTACTGCATCGTGTGATATTATGTGTTACCAGTTGGTCCTACATTATAGTATCCTTAGTAGTTTCTATTATGTGTCTTATGTCGTTCTATATAGTTGCAGTATAGAATTATGTGATATCATTATACTTAAGGCAGTTTAGATCCATCTGCTGCTCCAGTATATGAATTTTTGTGTTACCAGTTTGTTTTATGTTATGGTATCTTCGGTGTCTCCTGCTGCTCTGTACAGTTGGAATCGATGTACTGAAAGTAGTCCTTGGTTTTTGTATTTTTGTATTACTTCTGATCGATGCAATCACTCCACTTAGTAATCAACTATGATTTTGTGTACTCAATTTATGACTCAAGTAAAAAAATTTGTCTCCAGATTAATTATACACTCATGTTAAAAAATTATCTCCACGGGCGCGGCGTGTCGCCGCGCCATGTTCCTAGTCCAATGAACGAGTGAAAAAGAGAGCACTACCAGAGAATGATACGTTACTTTATAATTCCCATTCTTTCAGTTTACTTTCAACTAAAGTATAAAAGGTTGGTCCTTCTCAAATCATACCAGAGATATTTATGGATACTTCTCCGTATTTTTACTATGATTCTAGACTGCAGAAATCAATTATAGTCCACCAGCCAACAATTTTATCCTGCTAATCAACGACAATTACATCAGACATCGGCTCACCCTCGCCATATTCCACGCATGGCACTACTGCACCGGCTACGTTCTTACAAGTACTTGTGGCATTAAGACACACAACTATTTGTGTCATTAGGACGCAGTGCTAAAGAAACGGACCCAGCTAGAACACAAATCAAGCCACGTCATGTGAGAACGCCAAGCAGGTGGCGCGGCGAAGCGCGCTTGCCCTTCTAGTATGCTCTACGACTGTGAAAAAGTCTCAACTCCAAATACCTAGTAATATTTTGGGATGCACAAAAATACCAAAATCTGACATCTAATAAAGCAGTGAACAGTGTCAATTTTCAAACCACCAAATTCTGTGAGATTTTGTCAAGTTTGTTGAGACTCAAAAATAAGGTATTTCGGGCTGAGACTTTGTATGTTTGCTAGAGTACATCATTATCTACATGCAGAATTTTTCTCATAATTTTTCAATACTTTGAAGTCAAGTTTTTAATTTAAAAAAAAAATTGGAGTCCATGTAGCTCAGATCCAAAATGATGTTTTTTCCTTTTCTAGTTCCTTCCATCCGAAAAATGGCAACCCAGAGCCGATCATTACAGGATCACACTTACCTATCAGTGTGGACTCGAGCTTTGTCCTCGCATACGGACCGCCAGCTGTTCCATGCATATCAACACCAAGTTCCCATTTCATTATTATGTAAAACAAAATCTGCAAATCCCACATCGATTTCGCTTGGCAAAGAACGGGGAGGCAAGAGCTGAAATCTGAAACTCTCCAGCAAGTTGCAGATTGGTACATGCGCGCACGATGGATTGATTGGGCATTTGTCCTGTGCAAAAAAAGATTGGGCATTTATTTGCCACTTGGATTTTGGGCGGTAGCTTGGCTAGCGAGTGCGTCATCGGCTGGCTTTCGTGGATCTTTAGCTAGTGAAGCCTAGCCAAGCAAAGATTTCTAGCTAGCACAATCTATTGCGTACAACGGCTAGGCTACTTGTTTGGTTGTTCAGCTTGTTACCAGCTAGCCACGATAATTTAGCACGTATACAAATCGGTAGTTACCACCACTGTGGCAGTTGTCACCATTTTTCTCCTTTCTTGCCGACGGAAGCGAGCCGATTTGGCTCTCCCACCTGGGCAAGGATATTCTAGCCTACTGGGACTAATTTGCCGGGCAAAGCTGGCTTTTTTGTTTCTTCCAAACACATAACCTAGCTTGGCAAGACTATAACTAACCTTGCTAAGGATCCAAACGTGTGTTTTTTGCGCACGGCGACAATCCTTGCCTCGCAAGGTAGAGGTCGCTGCGTCCGGCCGGCCTGCCGCAGGACGAACGACGGAACGAGTCACCATCGTCGTCTCCTTTTCCGGCGACGCACGCTGTACGCATCCGACTATTATTCCGAGCACTGACTGATCGGCTGTTTTAACCGATCGATGCGTACATGTAGGTAGGCGTGCCTCTCCGAAACGTGAAAAGGCCGGCCAGATTTCCGAGCAATTTTCCTTTGTTTGGCTGGTGCAGAGGAGGCCATCCAGATCCAGCCAAGGCTGAATTCATCTGACCAAGATGCGCACATGTGGGCTATTCCCTGATGCCATGCTCCACGGTTTTGCGACTCCGCTGACGCTGATCTGTATTCCAGAAAAAGTCGATCTGCTCGTTTGCACCGCCAACAAGAACAAAATTCAAAGGTCTGTCCAGCGTTCGTCCTTCCTCCAAATATCCTGCCAGTTAGTTGTTTGGCGGCTGCAGTTCAATTGACTAACCGACGGTACCCATTCATAATTTTTTATTAGGCCTGAAGAAATTACCAGAATCCACCGTTAGCCATACGGCGACAAGCCGGCACCACTGACAGAACGTGTACAACAACGTACGGCACGTCTGGTGCCACTAGCACCGTAGATTTCTCCACGCGGTTCTAGCCTCTAGCTACTCCTCCACATGGCCTATCCAATGTTTGTCGTCGAATTTGTGCCAACGCGGATGGCACGTGGACTGAAATTGCAAAAACACCCTCTCGCATCTAAGAAAATTGCATGCCTGATGGAGACAAGAGGTGCGCATCTCCGCCGCCTGCAGAGAAATCCTGCGTGCCAGGAGGTGCGGCCGCGTTTGTTGTGCCTACATATTTTTCCGAGCACCGCCGCCACCATTGCTCCGACGAGCAATTGTTGCCGGAATAAGCTCCTCCGTCGGAAGAGGACTGCCCTATATGTCCCACGGAGAAAAGGCCCATCTCGTCCGTTCGCGACTCCATGAGGAACAGGACCAACAGAGCAAGTCGTGTAATGTCCATCTCCTAATTTTTAAGACATAGCCCCAATTATGGTCTTTTTTTGCAATTTTTCGGATGCGGTAGGATGTTCTTGCAAGATTATAGTCCACGTGTCATCGGCGTCAACTCAAATCCGACGGCAGAGAATGAATTGGACTAAATCGAGCCCGGTTTACAATTACAAGGATAAAATTCAGCAAATTACGAGTACGTGGACTAAATCGAGACAACACGACAAGTACAGGGAGTGTTGGTGTATTTAACTCTGCTACGAATACCTGGCCGTGTGTACGGCCAACCTGAACCGGAGATCCAATCCAACAGTCACTGTTATATGTTTTATTTTAAACCCCACTTGGTATTTTAAACCCCACTTGATTTGTAGTACTATAGTTGGTTCACGAGTCCTAACATCTGACTGTGACGGAAGACATTGTTGATGAATTGCGGGTCAAAGCGACGTACCTAGTAGAATCATCAATCAAAGTTATGAAATATTTTTTTCCACTAATTGTCAACACACCATTCATCTCACATAGATCTGAATGTATGAGCTCTAGAGGTGCCAAGTTTCTCTCCTCTGCAGGCTTGTGAGGTTTGCGAGGCTGCTTTGCACTTAGAGCTTTTGACAATAGTAAATTTCGAAATTAAACTCATACCAGCAAGCCGTGACATACAACCGAAATTAATATGACAAAGTCGTGAATGCCAAACATTAGTTTCATTACTAGTAGTGCAAACATGGTTCACTACATCATCACAGAAGTCTACCAATGAAAAACGGAACATGCCTCCGTATTCATAGCCTTTTCCCACAAAGGTTCCATACTTAGACAGTACAACTTTATTGGACTCAAATACCAACTTAAACCCATCTTTTAGAAGACGGGATCTACTAACGAGATTCTTCTTTATAGAAGGGACATGCCCGAAATAAACTTTCTTCAATTGCACGATCTTGCCCGAAATAAACTTCAGATCTACCGTACCAGCACCAAAAACAGTAGCATGTAACCCATTCCCCATCATGACTGAGAAATCTCGAGCCTGATAAGAGGTGAACATGTAAATGTCAGCACACACATGAACATTGGCACCCGTATCAACCCACCATTCTGTGGGTTGAAATACTGAAAAAACAGTAGGTAATAAATTACCGTACCCAGAACCTGAAGTTCCTGCATCAGTGTTGCCAATGGCCATGTTGACAGATTTAGAACTCTGTCCAGCCTGACCCTTCTTGCCTTTCTTCTATGGACAACGATGAGCCCAATAGCCAATCTCGCTACACATCCAGCAAGGTTCTTTCGTTTCCTTGTTCTGCCCCTTCTTCTTCTTGAAGTTGGTAGTCTGGCAGACTTTGTTATTTCCCTTAGACTTGTGGGCATTTTTCTACACCATATTGGCAGCAGAATGTCCCTCGGTTCCACTAGTGTGTTTGTCTTTTGCCCTTGCCTTCTCTTCAACATCCAGAGAACCAATAAGGTACTCAACAGAGAGCTCATGCCTCTGATGTTTCAGAGAAGTGGCAAAGTTTCTCCACGAAGGAGGAAGCTTAGCGACAATGCATCCCGCGACAAACTTGTCCGGAAGCACACACTTGAGGAGTTTGAGTTCCTTTGCCATGATCTGTAGCTCATGAGCATGTTCTACTACAGATCGGTTTTCAACCATCTTGTAGTCATTGAACTGCTCCATAGCATACAGTTCACCACCGGCATCGGCAGCACCGAACTTAGCGTCCAGCATATCCCACAGTTCCTTGGCATCACGGATATGCAAATATGCATCAACCAACTTGTCTCCAAGCACACTGAGTACAGAGCCCACGAAAAGTACAGTGGCCTCCCTGAACGCTCTCTCTTCCTCGAGAGTAAGCGGACCTCTGGGAGTGCCAGCTGCAACTTTTTCTATGCCCATTGTAGTGAGCCACAAGAGGGTTTTCCCTTGCCATCTCTTAAAATTAGCACCCGTAAAAGGGGTCGGTTTCAACGACGCAGCAAAGGCAGATGACGAAAATTGCCTAAATAAATAAGGTTTTTGGATTGTTGGAATATTAGGTAATTTCCCCATGAAATTATTGCTAGAACTTTGTCTTTCATGTTATGATGGAAGTACTATGATCCCAGCTTTGAATGTTTTACAAATACTTTGATCAAGTTTATGATGGTGCATGTCACCTAAAAAATTATTCTTTCTTTTTATCACTTACCTACTCGAGGACGAGCAGGAGTTAAGCTTGGGGATGTTGATAAATTGCAAATGTATCTATAATTTTTGATGTTCCATGCTTGGTTTTATCTACTTTCTTGTGTTTTGTTCCAACTTTGGAGTACTTCTCATAGACTTTCTTGGACTAACCTATTAACAAGATGCCATAGTGCCAGTTGCCTGTTTTCTGCTGTTTTTAGTTCCAGGAAGTCAGAAAATGAATATTCTCGGAATTGGACGGGACAAAAGCCAAAGTTACTATTTTCTCGGAAGACTCACGGAGCCAGAAGGAGAGTCGGAGAGGGGCCATAGGGTGGCCACACCACCCCTAGGCACGGGTCCACCTAGGCCGCACCAGGGCATGGTGTGGCCCCCCTGGCCGCCCACCGACCTTGCCCTCTAGCCTATAAGAAGCCTCCTGAAGCCAAAACCCTAAATAATCAAGCCTCCAGCCACGAAAAGTTCCGCAGAGCCGCCGCCATCGAAGGGGAGGTTCGGGGGACAGAAAGTCTCTGTTATGGCACCCTGCCGGGACGGGGAAGTGCCCCCGGAGCCATCTCCATTGATCTCCACCACCATCTCCATCACCATTGCTGATTCCCATGATGAGGAGGGAGTAGTTCTCTCTTGAGGCTAAGGGTTCTACCGGTAGCTATGTGTTCATCTCTCTCTATGCATTGTGATCATGAGCTTTGTAATCAAGTAGATCTACCTTGCTACTCAAGTGCTTTAATAGATCTCTGCTCTCCCCATGTGTGTGAAAGTGATAGTGTGCTCACCATGGTGGCACTTAGGCTAGAGATTACAAATACTTGTTATGAGTTATATTTGGAGTTGGATGTCTTTATGAAATTGTGGTGTTTGTTGGAACCATCTAGTGCTCAAGGTGACAGTGTGGGGTTATCTAGATGGGAAAGGCTTACTTTGAGGTGTGCTGTTATAGCCCTACCATCGATTAGAGTGTCCAACTGGAGAATAGTTAAGAGTAGTATCATAAAGAGAAGATATTTATATGAGAGTGTTCACTAGTGAAAGTATGATCCCTAGGCCTTGTTTCTAAGCACTGAAACACCGTTTGCTACTAGATCTGTTACATGTTTGCTTGCTTCCATCTTTATTTTAGTTTTACTTTAGTCTTTTCCACGCCATCAAGCTATTCTCTATCACCGTTACCACTTATAATTATCCATACCACTTGTATTTCACTATCTCTTCGCCGAACTAGTGCACCTATACACCTGACAAGTGTATTGGGTGTGTTGGGGACACAAGAGACTTCTTGTATCTTGATTGCAGGGTTGCTTGAGAGGGGATACCTTTGACCACTTCCTCCCTGAGTTCGATAAACCTTGGGTGATCCACTTAAGGGAAAACTTGCTGCTGTTCTACAAACCTCTGCACTTGGAGGCCCAACAACTGTCTACAAGAATAGAAGTGCGTAGACATCAAGCTATTTTCTGGCGCCGTTGCCGGGGAGGAAAGGTAAAAGGTATTCACACCGGAGGATTAAAGAAGAAGAACCTCCCACGGCAAACGCCTATTTTTCTGGTGCGAGTACTCGAAGTTATTTCCTTTAGATTCTGCAATTTTGTCTTTTTGTTTCTTGTTTTCACTAGTTAGGCTTAATGGAAAACAATAACAAAATTAGAGAGCTTTATAGTATTTATCTTGAGTTAGGACATGAAGTGTTTGAAGAGAAAATTAAAAAACCTATGGAACTTTATTTGCATGCTAATAGCAATGTTGTTAGTATGAATTCTTTGGACACCATTATTACTAATGCTATGGAAAAGTGTAAGCTTGGGGAAGCTAGTTTTTATGAAAATGATCTTTTTAGTTCCCCAGCTTTGGAAGATAGCTGTTCTATTCCTTATGATGATACCAAACCTCCAATATATGATGATTACAATGATGAGTATGATATTTTCAGTCCACCTACTATTGAGGAGAAAATTAATGATTACAATATGCCTCCTATATTTGATGATTATGGTGATGAGAATAATAATGATAGCTATTTTGTTGAATTTTCTCCCACTACAATTAATAAGAATGGCTATGCTTATGTGGAGAGTATTAATTCTTTTATGCATGTGGCTCATGATAAGAATGTTTTATGTGATAGTTATATTGTTAATTTTATTCATGATGCTACTGAAAGTTATTATGAGAGAGGGAAACATGGTTTTATGCATCTCAATAATATTAAGTTTCCCCTCTTTATGTTGAAAGTCTTGAAGTTGCACTTGTTTTGGTTTCCTATGCTTGTTGCTTTGTGCTTTCATAACTTGTTTCTTTACAAGATTCCTATGCATAGGAAGTGGGTTAGACTTAAATGTGCTTTCATTTGCTTCTTGATGCTCTCTTTAACTTCAATTCATATTTCTTATGTGAGCATCTTCTCAAACTATCATGCCTAACTTAAAGGCGTTAAAGAAAAGTACTTATTGGAAGATAACCCAAAAGTTTTAGATGAGTCTTGGAAGTTATTACCTCTGTAATAACCTCTCCTTATCCTTTTAATTTGCTTTTTGTGCCAAGAATAACCTCTAATGAGAGAAAAGTAATGATTGGGAAAGTTGTTGTCCCCAAACAGATTTCTGTGCTTCACCGTAAAACATCTTGTAAAATCTCTGAACGTCCTTTTGAGGCGTGAATTTTTGTGCTTCTGCCCCAAGTTGTTATCTAACTTTCGTTAGTTCAACACTTTTTGATTTGAGCAACAGAAGGTCTTCGAAAAAATTCGTCTTTACCTGCTGGTCTGTTTTGACAGATTTCTGCCATTTTCTGCATTTGCTTCTTGTTGGTTCCTTCTTGAGTTCTTTTGGGGAATTGAGATTTTTTGAGGGAAGTGCTACAGTATCTGTTGTTCTAATGGAAGTTTATTTAGTGTTATAACTTAACCTTAAGACTTATTTATCTTAAGTGCACTAATGTTGCTAATGAGATTGTGTGAAGTTTTGTATGAAGGAAAAATTTCAGGTGTATGGAAGGAATGAGTAATGAGATGAAGGATGGACTAAAGCTCAAGCTTGGGGATGCCATGCGTGTCACCCCAAGAAATATCCAAGAAGTACAAGTGTCAAAGCTTGGGGATGCCCAAGGCATCCCCTTCTTCATCAATAAAAATCACAGGTTTTTTGCAAACACTTCATTTTTATTGTTTCATGCACAGTTGTGTTGTTCTTGGAGCGTCTTCTTTTTTGCTTGCGTTTTGGTTTTTCGTTTGCTTTGGTTTGCTTGGTTTTCTGAATAAATTGGTTGGACCCCCTCTTTCATACATTGGTTTGCAAATAGTTTGGTTTGGTTTGGAAAAGAGTAGGAAAGTTCATGCTTTTGTGGTAAAAAGAGCTTGTTTTTGACTATGGCATATGCTTTGTCATGCCATGCTTGATATTGTTTTGGCTTTATGATTAGTATTCTTTGTTGTATCATGACTTGTTATAAACAATTGAGATTGCTTAATGTGCCTTGGATGAATCATGCGTTGTTTTAGCATATTAAAGCATAGTATAGTGGTATTCTCTTTTGATGCTTTATTTGGGTTGACTTGGCGCATGCTCACACCATGTTATGACTATCTCAAGTCACCATAGCCTTTATGATCCTTTAGTTTTCAACTTGTAGTATCACTTTATGCTTTGATCAATGATGTTTTGTCGCTCTGCATGATTATGGCCATTATTTCTCTCTTAGTTTGTCGCTCCCAGTCTTTTGCTAGCCTCCACAACCAAGTATGAGTTCCACTCATGCATCCAACTCCCTAAACCAAGTTATTCCAAAGAGTCCACCATACCTACCTACTAGCTTATGCTATTCCAAGTATATTCATGCTTTTGTTTACCTTCCACTTGTTATGAGAAAACTAGTGATTAAAGCTCTCACGAACTTGATGGCACACTTTACTTTATTGCCTCTAATAAACTTGAACCATTGGGTCCTTCTTTGTTGCGTATATGCTTGCGCTTTATAAGTTGAAATTAGCAGAACCATGTACCATGGGGAACGCTTTCAACATTGCACTTGTACTTTGTACCCCGTTGATATTATGTTTTTTTGCTTACGGATCCCGGCGGTGTGAAATAAAAGTGGAACTTGTAAGATCATGGAGTGTGTATGTGTGTTAGAGAAACGCATGGACCGCTAGCCTAAGCGATGCCTAATCATGGTGGAAACTTGTAGCATCACCATAATGAGCACTCTATGAAGCATCCTCAATAAAAACCTATGCAAATAGCAAATAAAAAGATCGCTGAGATGCTCATTGTCTGCTTGCCTTGTCATTTTGATTATGGGATAGCTCCTGTATCATGTGGAAGGGGTACCCCGTTGGCGGTTCTTTATGATACATATGTACTTACAATGACAAGAGCTTACTTGTGACTAAAGTTGAGTAGCATGAGGATCGGTCTTCGTAAGTATGGGGCATGAGATTTCGGTTTATAACTTGTCAAGCATATCCCCTTAGTTGTGTCACTTTACCCTTAACCACTTCAAGATGCTTATGATAGGGGCAATGAGAGCTGAAAGCTATAAGTACCATAATTTTTGGAAGCTCTTTATGAGACTTGAATCCCTACTTCCTTTTACAAAGGCTTTTCTTCCACCATTACATTGAGTCTCCACCTTCTATCTTTATGCACCTACTTTGAGAGCATAGTGGCCATTCTTAGTTCTATGTGCATTGTACCAAGACTAGTTGATTGATGCATACTTTGATATTGCTTGTTTTAAACTATTGTATCTAGTCACTCTTATGAACTTTGAAGGTGTCCTATGCATTTATGTTTGCTACTCTATGAGGAACAAGCTGAATGCCACTATGCTATGTTTTCTTTATGTGAAACAAACAAACATCTTACAAAGCATTGTTATTCATGAATGTTTTGTTTGTGCCTTTTCTTGTTGCAACTTAGTTGCTTTGTATTATTGCTAGAACTTTGTGTTTCATGTTATGATTGAAGTACTATGATCCCAGCTTTGAATGTTTTACAAATACTTTGATCAAGTTTATGATGGTGCATGTCACCTCAAAAATTATTCTTTCTTTTTATCACTTACCTACTCGAGGACGATCAGGAGTTAAGGTTGGGGATGTTGATAAATTGAAAATGTATCTATAATTTTTTATGTTCCATGCTTGGTTTTATCTACTTTCTTGTGTTTTGTTCCAACTTTGGAGTACTTTTAATAGACTTTCTTGGACTAACCTATTAACAAGATGCCACAGTGCCAGTTGCTTGTTTTCTGCTATTTTTGGTTCCAGGAAGTCAGAAAATGAATATTCTCGGAATTGGACGGGACAAAAGCCAAAGTTACTATTTTCCCGGAAGACTCACGGAGCCAGAAGGAGAGTCGGAGAGGGGCCATAGGGTGGCCACACCACCCCTAGGCACGGGTCCACCTAGGCCGCGCCAGGGCATGGTGTGGGCCCCCTGGCCACCCACCGACCTTGCCCTCTGGCCTATAAGAAGCCTCCCGAAGCCAAAACCCTAAATAATCAAGCCTCCAGCCACAAAAATTTCTGCAGCGCCGCCGCCACCGAAGGGGAGATTCGGGGGACAAAAAGTCTCTGTTCCGGCACCCTGCCGGGACGAGGAAGTGCCCCCGGAGCCATCTCCATTGATCTCCACCACCATCTCCATCACCATTGTTGATTCCCATGATGAGGACGGAGTAGTTCTCTCTCGAGGCTAAGGGTTCTACCGGTAGCTATGTGTTCATCTCTCTCTATGCATGATCATATTGTGATCATGAGCTTTGTAATCAAGTAGATCTACCTTGTTACTCAAGTGCTTTAATAGATCTATGTTCTCCGCATGTGTGTGAAAGTGACAGCGTGCTCACCATGGTGGCACTTAGGCTAGAGATTACTAATACTTGTTATGAGTTATATTTGGAGTTGGATGTCTTTATGAAATTGTGGTGTTTGTTGGAACCATCTAGTGCTCAAGGTGACAGTGTGGGGTTATCTATATGGGGAAGGCTTACTTTGAGGTGTGTTGTTATAGCCCTACCATCGATTAGAGTGTCCAACCGGAGAATAGTTAAGAGTAGTATCATAAAGAGAAGATATTTATATGAGAGTGTTCACTAGTGAAAGTATGATCGCTAGGCCTTGTTTCTAAGCATTGAAACACCGTTTGCTACTAGATCTGTTACATGTTTGCTTGCTTCCATCTTTATTTCAGTTTTACTTTAGTCTTTTCCATGCCATCAAGCTATTCTCTATCACCGTTACCACTTATAATTATCCATACCACTTGTATTTCACTATCTCTTCGCCGAACTAGTGCACCTATACACCTGACAAGTGTATTGGGTGTGCTGGGGACACAAGAGACTTCTTATATCTTGATTGCAGGGTTGCTTGAGAGGGGATACCTTTGACCACTTCCTCCCTGAGTTCGATAAACCTTCGATGATCCACTTAAGGGAAAACTTGCTGCTGTTCTACAAACCTCTACACTTGGAGGCCCAACAACTGTCTACAATAATAGAAGTGCGTAGACATCAGACTTATCCCAAAAATTAGTATGTCATCTACATACAGACATAGGACAACTCCCTCACCCCCACCATGGCGGTAGTACACACATTTGTCGGCTTCATTTACAACAAAGCCCACAGATGTCAAAGTTCTTTCAAACTTCTCATGCCATTGCTTAGGAGCTTGTTTGAGGCCATACAAAGATTTCTTCAATTTACACACCTTTCTCTCTTGACCTGCTAGTACAAAACCATCAGGCTGTTCCATGTAAATTTCCTCATCCAACTCTCCATTTAGGAAAACCGTCTTAACGTCCATTTGATGAACGAGAAGACCGTGTGAGGCAGCCAGTGATAGTAGTACTCGAATTGTGGTCAATCTGGCCACAAGTGAGTAAGTATCAAAGAAATCTTCGCCTTCCTTTTGGGTATAGCCTTTAGCCACAAGCTGAGCTTTGTACTTTTCAATAGTACCATCAGCCCTAAGCTTATTTTTAAATACCCATTTACATCCTACAGGTTTACACACATACGGACGTTCAGATATCTCCCAGGTTCCATTAGCCAAGATAGAATCCATCTCGCTTTGAACTGCTTCCTTCCAGTAGTCAGCATCCACAGATACAAAAGCTTCTGAAATAGAAGTGGGAGTGTCATCCACTAGGTACACAATGAAATCATTACCAAAAGACCTTGCGGTCCTTTGTCTCTTACTCCTTGTGGGAGCTTCATTGGCATACTCATCCGAATCCAAACTCACATCATCTGATTGTTCATCAGTCTCTATGAAAGTTTCAGGTTCAGAAACTGGATCATATTCCTTATTAGATGTGCTAGGCATATCTCTCATAGGAAATATATCCTCAAACAATGTAGCATCTCATGATTCAAAAATGGTACCGACACTCATGTCGTCCATTTCAGATTTCACCACAAGAAATCTGTAAGCAATGTTGTGAGAAGCATAGCCAAGAAAGACACAATCCACAGTTTTCGGTCCAAGCTTACGCTTCTTGTTGATTGGCACGTTGACAAAATATAACTACGGAGCAGCTGGCTTCTTCGACTTCGACGGCTTCGGGGGCTTCATCAAGTCCGTGTCAGTGTCAGACGCCACTGACTTTCTGCCGGCCCCTGAGGCCGAGGCTTTCGCCGCCTTCTTAGCACATTGGAGCTCCTCCGAGTACTTCGCAACAGTATTTATCAAGTGATGGCCATATTTAGCACAGGCAGTCGCAAAAGGAGCGAAGACTACCTGCTGACCATCCGCGCCAACAAGCATCGCCTTCGACACCGTGGAAGGATCGATATCAGCTCCGTGGGCCTGCACCATCGCGAGTGTCATGGACGCGCCAGCCGTGCGGAGGGAGTTCTTGTAGGCGGAAGGCACACCACCGGCGAATGACTCCACCAGCTCGTCCATGTTATCGATCAGCTCAGCCTTCGGCATCAACTCTTCCCGGAGGCGACTGAGGGCGACCTTGGCCTTGGAAAGTGTATCTTGGACAGCGGCGCTACGGTCCTCGCAGACACCGCGCCAGCCAGAGCATCGTCGCGACGAAGGGCCTGCGGGTCAAAGCTCAGATCGCCAGCATCTGCACATGAACCCATGCATGGATCAAAAACTTCAGCGCTACCAGCAAAAAACACTAAAGGTAGAGAAGGACAACAATATCCACAAGTAAAAGGTACCTGAGAGAGCCTTGGCGACTGAGAACAGTTGTTCTTCGAACAACTTCTCCCTGGCCGCAAAGGAGGCATTCGGATCCTCTTCACGCTTATGTGCCTCGTCACGAGCTGCGAGTGCCTCGTCGCGACCCTTCACAGCCGCGGCAAGCGTCTTCTCCAAGGTGGCGACGTTGCGTAGTAAAGCGTTATGTTCAGCTACACGACAATCAAAAGTTGACTATCAGTCGACTATACCAAAAAAGGAGAAGACGAAAAAGAATAAGTGTAGAACACTCACTTTCGACCACGCGGTGACGCGTCTCCAGCATTGCATGCTGGCAACCCATCGCCATCACCTGCACTGCCACTTGCGCGGCTTCCTTTATAAGGAGCTGTCGCACAAACAAGGAATTAGTGAAAGTAACGGATAACGTCGACTGCCACACTAAAAAGAAGGAAAGATATAGTTACATGATCCTCCAACGACTCCAAAGAGGTTTGCTGTACCGTCATCCGAGCAACCATTCGATGCTCCCCTACGTGACGAGAGCTCGAAGAATTGTGCCCAGAGTGGGCCGCCACCGGAGGGGAAGGAGCGCGCTCGACCTCTTCCTTGGCCCTTCAGATCGCGACTCCCGATTCCTTCAAAAACTCAACGTCGCTAGAAGATGACGATGCCTCTTGACTACAAGACAAAATCCACATTGAGAAAGGGCAAACTTCAGGGCAAAGCCAACAAGAAGAAAACAGAGAAGAACAAATGAACTCGAAAACTTACCAGTCAAACTTGTCAAAATCAAACGTGGCCTCCACCGACTCCGACGAAGACTCCTTTAGGCAATCGCATCTTCTTGCGAGAAGAAGGTGCCACAGCTCTCACAGGAACGGCGGGAATTGGGGACTCCACGCCAACAGCCGTGCCTCCTGGAGTCGAAGGAGACGACGCGTCGGAATCCTCGCTGCACGAATGCTTGCAAGTATCCGGGCTCTCGGACTCGGGGGCTTCCTCTTCCACATCAGAAGGGACAGTCGACTCAGACTCATCCTCTTCCAAAGCTTCACGAGGAATAATCCCCTCAGGGAGAGGGGCATACAAGGCGACACCGCCCAATCCTGCGTACAGACAGCGAAGATCAGCAAAAAGAACAAGTAAGCAACAGAAAAGCAATCGAGAAAATAAGCTACTACATAGCACAACTGTACCTCAGGAGGAGGATTCGAAGCATCAAAAGGAGGAACAACTGGCTCACTCAGAAGCACATCCTTGCTAGTGTACTTCGTGACCAGTCGAACCCTCTTATCCACCTCACTCGCGGACATGCCATCGGCAGACACGCGAGTGGCATCATCAGCGCCAGCCCATTGAAACATGGGATGAACTCTGGCTTGAAGGGGTTGGACGCGACGGCGCAGCCAGGTTTGGATAAGGGTGCAGCCTCCCTCTTCTGCGCCTATGCGACTCTCGAGGTCGCAGACGCGTTGATACAGCACGTCTGTCTCCGCGAGTTCGCCAGGCATAACTACGTTCTTCCAGGAACGCATCTTCTTGCAGGGAGTCGCGGGATCGAAGGGCGCGAGTCCAAAGTGCTCATCTTTGGACTTCTGATCGCGGACATAGAACCATTTGTCCCTCCATCCTTGGACGGACTTGGTGAGCTTGATGTCGAAGTAGGTGGCGGATGGGTCGACATGGATTCTGCAACCACCTACGTCATAAACTAAAGAGCCAGATGCGGACTAACGCTTCAATTTAAATATGCGCTTGAAAAGACCAAAGTGTGGCTCGATTCCGAGCCAGCACTCGCAAAGAGTGATGAAGCAGGTGATGTGGAGGATCGAATTTGGGGACAGCTGATGGAGCTGGAGCCTGTAGAAACAAAGAAGGCCCCTAAGAAAGGGGTGGAGAGGCAAGGAAAGACAACGAGTTTTGTTAACGAGTAGGAACTCGTGGTTGATGTAGTCGTACACTTGCCGATCTCAAGATCGTGAGGAAGTCCGAGCGCCGCAACTCAGCAGCGCATCCGCACTCGCACACACATTCAAGCCACCGGACAACCTCCACCTCCTCGCTCCAGCGTTCCAGCAAAAGCAGCAACTCCTTCCAGACGAAATGCCACCGGGAACATGTATCTCGCTAATCTGAGACCATGGGGAAATAATTCTAGAGGGGGAGAGAGATCCTTCACAAGGAGGTGTGTGGATGAAGGAGGGAATGGGTGGCCTTTTATAGGAGGAGGGGGTGCCCCCTCTCTCCATGGCCGGCGCATGGGGGGTGACCCCTCACCTCCCCCATTCATGTGGTGGTAACCCCTCCACATTAAAATGCCTCTTCACATTCCCTTTTAAAGTCTCCACTTTAAATGCATTAAATTTCTCCAAATTTAATGCTCTCGCATTTAATAAAACTCTTTTTATTAAATTTATTCAGAATTTTGTTAATTACTTTAATTAACAAACATTCACATATAGCCCCTTGCAATATTTCAATATCACATGCAAAACCACTTTCTGCAATTTCACCCGAAACAATTTCCGGTTTCTATTGAAACAATTCCTACGCTTTGCAATTCTTTCGTCTGAAACATATGTGCTCCAAAATGGTGTCCGGTAACTCTTAAGTGTGCCACCCTACGGTTCGCGAATAATGCAGACATGATCGAGACCTTTCTCCGATCAATAATCAGCAGCGGGACCTGGAGATCCGTACTGACTCCTACACATTCAACGATGACTTCTGTGATCGTGAGAACCTTTAACGCTTGTAACTAAATCCCTTTGTCTCTCGATATATTACATGTCCGAGATTCGATCATCGGTATCTCCATACCCAGTTTGATCTCGTTACCGACATGCACTCTTTTCTCGTTCCCGTGATATAACATTCTAGTGATCACATCACTTGCTTCCAAGCTATCTTAATATGATATCACCGAGAGGGCCTAGAGTATATATATCCGTCATCTGGATTGACAAATTCCACTCTTGATCCATGAGCCTCAACATAACACCTTCATAGTACTGAATCCATCTTTATAGTCACCCTGTTACGGTGTGACGTTTGATGTTATCAAGATATTCTTCCGGTGTTAGCAATTAACATGATCTCATGGTCTAAGGATAAAGATTACTTCGTATGATGTTATAGCAATATAAACATAATGACTTGATCGTAATGCTATACTTTGGATGAATGTTCATCACATCATTCCACCAATGGTGTGACCTTGTTATTAACAACATCCAATGTCCATGATCAGGAAACCTTGATCATATTGTTAATCAACAAGCTAGTCTATAAGAGAGGCATAACTAGGAACCCTTTTTGTTTATTAAACACACATGTATTGATGTTTCCGATCAATACAATTCTAATGTAAAATAAACATCTATCATATATAAGGAATATATAATAACAACTTTATTATTGCCTCTCAGAGCATATTTCCTTCAGGTGGTGCCCGCAGCAGCGGAGCCACCCTTCTTCTTCGCCGCAGAAGAGCAAGAAAAAGCAGAAGAGCAGCAGCAATGGCGATGGCAGCAAGGAAGAAAGAGCGTAGATGGGAAATTACCGCCGTAGCATCGCTACTTAACCCCTAGAAGATGCAATCGAACGGCTCAGAAAAACCATACTGGACGCGTGGCACACATCGAGTTGGACACGTGGAGAAGGGGAAGCGCGAACCGTCCCTCCACTACTCCCATTACGCGCGGAAATTGAGGAGGCGTAGTTAAAATAAAGATTACGCACGCCCAGTCAAATCAAAGTCAGGAAGTGGGACCCACCGCTCGTCACGTCCCGTCAAACTCGCTCACGCGGGCAACTAAGGTCATACAAGCGTCGGCACTGACGTCATCAAAGCTACGCGGTGGAAAAATTCGACTACTTTAGTCCTTGCTGGAGTCTTCGACTCCACCAAGCACTCGGGGGCTACTCCCATAGGGAGCGCTGGCCGCGCATCCTACGATTTTCTTTTCTTTTTGTAGGAACAAGGACAATCAAAAGCAAACCCAAAACCATTCGAAATACAATTCGACTATGGACATGGGTTACTCCTATAGGGAGCGCTGGAAAATTTTGACTGAAACAAGCAACCAAAACATGACGGCAGTCGCAAACGTTATTTAGTCCCTGCCTGAGTCTTCGACTCAACCAGGCACTCAGGGGCTATTCCCATAGGGAGCGCTGGTCGCGCACCCTATGATTATTTGCACAGAAAACTGTGTGTTGATAACGTCCGCACTCGCAGTTCATGGCGACACCGCCTCATAGTTTTTCCCTACAAAGAGACTACGTCTCCTGGGTCGCCCGAATCGTCTCCGCGATAATAAAATTCGGATGCCGCGCTTACAGCGTGAAGGTAAGACCTGAATAAGGCCTGGCAACGCATTTAGCTGCGCACTACCAGAAATATATCCGTGCCTATAGGCACGATGAACATGACTTGACGGACGCGTCGAGTGCTCACACCCGTATAACTGGAATTCGACTCCTGTAAGACCTCCGCGGCCTGAGTCGAATTACGCCAGCACTTTTCCGGATTCGAGTCCGAGGACTCGAGTTCGAGTAGATTGCGTTGTTTCACCCTAAGGTGGTTAACTGATACCGGTACTTCAGTTATATCAGGCACGTATATCAACAATCCCTATGGCACAAATAAAAGCAGTCGAAATGCACCCAATCAAGCACTCGAAGACTTCAAAAGTCCCCAGTCGAATCTGTGATTCCACTGGACACTCGGGGGCTACTGACATGGGTATACCCTACATGTACTTGAGCTTGGTATATACGGTCCAAATGCGTACAGGCCCACGGTGTCGCCAAGGACTCGAGTGACTTGCGGACTCTCTATTGCTTGAAGAACAAGAAGAAGCTAAAGATAGGAAGTTTGAAGGGGAAAACCCTAACTTGTAACCGACTCGACCTGCTACCCGAGACCTAGCCTATCTATATAAAGGCTAGGAGGGGGCGGTGAGGAGCACACACGCAACCCTAGTTTCCACAACCCTCGCCAGATTGCATCTACGCACCATTGTAACTTTCGACTCCTTCGATAATTCCACGAGCAGACAAGCAGGAGTAGGGACCTCTACGAGGCCTGAACCTGGGTAAATCCTTTGTCCTCTGTATGCTTGTTTGCTAGCCGATAGATGTCTCCAGCGCTCCCTCCTTCTCCAAAACCCAAGTCCATAACAATGGGCATTGATGAGTTAAACCCCTCGTCACTATCGCTCTATAAAGCCTGGGAGGTGAGCCGACCAAGTCGCCGCGCGTTGGAAGACAAGGACACACGTCAAATATGCACACGAATGTTGACACGTACTCAACAGCTAGTGCACCAAGCAAAAATTTAGTCTTCCACAAAACGAGTTTCTAACTCGAACTCGATTCACGAAACGCGACGCGCGTGGGGGCGAGGCGAGGCGAGGCGGGCGGCAGAGGAGGAGGAGTGCGCGTGGACTCCTTCTCTTCTCACTCACTTAGTGGGTGTGAAATAGCTCACCTTATAAACTGGTCCAACTCTCTCCCAACTAGCAATGTGGGACTAAACTTTGTCTCCCACAGAGCTCCCAAACTGCCATAGTAGATGGGCCTTGAGATTTCAGGATTTATTAGACTAGTTGGGCTGCCTACATGGGCCGCAACCCATATAAATCTAACACTTCTTGGCCGGCCTCGGTGGCGAGGGAGAAGAGGGTAGGGGCGTCGTGGCGGCTGTCGATTGGAGGCGCCTGGGGTGCACGAAATGGCGCTCGGCATCCCATCTGCTGCCGCTCTATGGAGATCCTTGCTCGTTGGCCATGGCTAGCACCGGCAACTTCGGCCGTCAAGGGTCAGATGCACGCCAAGATGGTGTTTCAACCTCCAAGATGGATGCCTCTGTGGAGCTGGGCGTCGGCGATCTGCATCTCCTTCCTGCCAAGTGGTCCGTCCCCGCCAGGCTGGAGGTGGTCGGCGGCTTCAGCTCAGGCGCGGTGGAGAGGTCAATGGACCCGGCTGCGTTTTTCCTGGAAATTTTAGGATCCTCCTTGCTTATTCGTAGGTCTTTAGTTTATTTTTTATTCTGTAAAGGACTTGCTTGTAATTTGAATCCACCGATCGGAAATTAATGGCAGCGCCGGGGTCTTTCTAGGCCCCTCCTTCGTTCAAAAGAAAAATGTAGGCATGCCTCTCCGAAACGTGAAAAGGCCGGAGAGCTTTCGGAGAAACCAGAATCCACTGTTAGCAATACGGCGATCGACAAGCCAGCACTACCGACAGAACGTGTACAACAGCGTACGGCTCGTCTGGTGCCACTAGCCCCTACGTAGATTTCTCCACGCGGCTCTAGCCTCTCGCTACTCCCCACATGGACTGCCGCTACGAATAACCGGCCGTGTGTGCGGCCAATCTGAACCGGTGATCGACTCCAAGGTCGAACTATCACTGTTATCTCTTGGCTTTATTTAAAACCCCACTTGATTTGTAGTTCGTTCACGAGTCCTAACATCTGACCGTGACGGGACACATTGTTGATCAACTGCGGGTCAAAGCAACATTCCATCTCGAGTGCAACGGGCACGTCACCCGTCAGCACCTTTTGATTTGTTTGTTTTTTCAGATCAAACCTTTTGATTTGTTAATCGGTTCGCACGTATTGGCGATTGGTCCACCCACCATTGTTAAGTGCAAGTGTGTCTGCCCCGCCCGACGCATGAGAATTTAGAGCTGATGTGCTACTCAATTAATTAGACCATCATGCCGTGCCAGGTAGGTAGCTATCAGCGCGTGTGGATGGAGTCCCGCTTTCTTCTCCCATCGGATGCATGGACCATTGACGCATCCATCACCAGAAAAATCAAATCATTTTTCAGTTAGAGTATTATTTTCTCCATTTCTCAACGTACGCACCTATGAATTCCGAGCTGAAACCGTTCTAGTGCACGCACGGAGATACTATGTCGTACACCTTTTTTGCGGCGATCTTTGTTTTGCAAGGTACTGATGATCGACGTGAACCGATCTTGGCTACTTACGCACGCGCGCACTGGCTTAGTGGCTTGGACCGATCGACGTGTACCTTTTTCCCGCGCAGGTACTACGCTGGTGGGTTCCAAGAATATGTCCGCGTTCCCATGATGGGCACAAAAGGTTAATTTGCGAGCCTTATTTATCTCTTCGACGAGGAAAAGGGTTGCGAGCTTTTGGACTGATTTTCTTCACTGGCAAAAATTCCAAGACATGTCGCATAAATAGAAAGGATGTCTCCATGACACGGTAGCAGACGAGAGGAACACTACACGAACATACTTTGGTTGGTTGCTTCTACTGTACTACTAATGAGAAAGCCGCGTCGGGACATGACAGACAGAAGATTATTGGTCATTACCAATTCCTTGCCATGGTTTGCGGCTGTACGTGCGCCCGTCATTTGCTGTAGTCATGGCGAAGCCATGATTAGGCAGAACCTAGGATCTCACAGCACTGACAGTCCGAACACTCTCCGGATCGGGATCTGCCTCGGCTATCTCCCATAATCAGTCAACGCGCGATCGCTGCTGGGTAGCCCGGCCAGACCGCGACAACAATGATTTGACGGTTAGAGGTTTCGGATGGTTTTGAACGGCCATTTTGGGTTTTTCTATATGCATGGAATTTATGTTGGCAGAACGTGATTTGGATCTGCTAAGTTTTCAGGAAAATTTTCTTTTCTTCTAGTTTTTTTTTGGATTTTATAGGGTTTTTTTCCGGAATTTTGCCGTCCGTCGGATTGAATCGTGCGGCAATGGGGGAGTCGCACCCTCGTGCCAGATTTGGCATATTCGCGCGCTGCAGAGGTACTTTTACACGTATAGATAGCGAGCTGATTTAGCCTCCCGGCAATCAGATTCCACTAGTATTAGCAAGCCAATCGACGCCACACTCAGAGACCGTTGCCAGTTTGGCTATGTCCCAAGCCAGCACCACACCAGGGCACTTGGCGCCAAATAGCCAGTGTAGATCGCAGGATTCCGTCATCATAGACTACTCTGTGGCGGTACCGGAACGTCACCACGTTCCTTTTTCTTGACGGTCTGCACGACAGTAATGCTTGCTTCTGAAGGTATCGCGGCGTGTGTGTCCGGCCACGACGAGCGAGTCACCATCTATCGTCTCTTTTTCTCCCGACAACGACGCTTGCTTACGCACGCAAGGACGTGGTACGCACTTATCTGCAGACAGCAGTGTATGTCCGGTTTGCAGGATGTAGTACGTACATACGAGGTCGATCAACACGCGACATATGATAAGTCTGCAGTTTCCAGTGAATCGTGACAGACAGCCGTGAATCCATTTGCATCCATTGTGTCCAAACTTTAGGCTGCGTCATCGGCCCTGCTGGCTGGCTGGCTCTCGTGGTACGTCGCCACGAACCTCAGCCTTTGCCTCGCAACGACTTGAGATCCCTGGTCTGGTCCGGCAATGTGGCCAAGACGAGTCACCATCGTCTTCTATCTCGGCGACGATGCTGAAGCGCTCGGGCACTGATCGGTTTGTACTAGTACTCCTTTTTTGTACTCATTCGTCCCGTCCCTCTAAATCCATGTCCATTGTTTGCGGCTGCAGTGTAATTGTCTAGGAGCACCTCCACTCGTTAGACGTTTTCAGGCCGAAATCCAGCGCTGGCTGGATGTAACTTTCGACATGGTAACACTAGCAGGGAAAATCTTATATCCGGATTCCATACTGTCGACGAAGTGGGCACGGGGGTCGCCGGCGGTAAGGCCATCCAGGCCTTCCTCGTGTTACCGCCGGCGAGAAGAAAACGGCAGCGCCGGGGCTGGCCCAATTACGCCGGCGAACAAGTCAGGCGCGCTATTGTGGGCCGCGTGCTCTCGGATGGACCGGCCTTTACCACTGGCGAATGAAGCCCATAGGCGTCGGGGATACGGTAGGCTGGATGGGCCACCCTAGGCCGAAAAACAGTTATCCCCGACGAATTAGGCCCTTAGGCGCCCGGCGTAAGTGCGCCGCTGGTCCACCTGTCATAGTGCATCGTCTCTAACCCCCATCTCGCAAATCCCCCCCCCCCCCCCCCATCACCGACAAAATCTCCCAACTCGCAACCCTAGCCGTCCGCCTCGCCGTCGAAGGGAAGGAGGAGGAGGCGCCCCTCTCTCCACCGTCCGCCTCGCCGAAGGGAAGGAGGAGGAGGCCAGTCCTGCCGAAGGGAAGGAGGAGGAGGCCAGACTCGGCATCGCTGTCCCACGTGTGCCTCGCCGTCGCCGTCCCGCACCTGTCTCGCGCCCATCCAGGTTTGATTTGCGTTTGCACGAATCCTTGCTTTTCAGTAGTATAGTCGATTAGGCTCTGATCATGTAGAATGAACTCATCAAGGATACATCATTTGTGGTTAAATAATTGTGATGTGCACAATCTTCAGTAGCATGCGGCACTACAAGTTTACAACCACTTGAATCTTGATGGTTAAATTCTGAATTTAAAAAGTCTGCCTAGGTCCACGAGAGTTGAGCGATGAAGTGGCATGTGTTGGATAAATAGGCACAATTTCCATGATTAATTTTAGAATATTAAACATGACAAAACTAACTGCTAACACATGTAACTCGAATATACTAGATGCACTAAACAGCAAGATGAACGGAAACAAGAAGCAGCTGAACATGTACTCTCCGAACATGATAAATAATCGGACAGCAGCACGTCGCACGTACCGTTCGCTTGCAGATGAAGTCGTCGTAGTAGCTTTGAGGCAGATTGATCGAAGGAGACGACGACGAATACGGCGATAGGCAGCACTGCCTGACTTGGATGGAAGACGAGCCGTGATGCAGAACTCGAGCAGTCGCGCATAGCGCTTTCTCAAAAACCTTATTCGCCCTCTTCCGTACAGGATCGCAAAGGCGAGTGGTTCCGGAGACCTACTCTCCCGTCCGCCGGTGCACGCCGGCGACGGGACACATTGTTGATCAACTGCCGGTCAAAATAACATCGGATTTGCTAGTTGAATTTAGTTGTAACTCAGAATTACTACAAAATTTATAAATTACAACTAGGTTGCAATTGAGAATTAACGCAAATAGTAGGATGAGATCTAGGCGCTCCTAACTAAGAGCATCTCTAATGGAGCCCGTAAAAACTCGACCCGTAAATCGCAAGTACAGGCCACGGAAAATGTGTTTACAACGATGGCACGATAGGGAGCCATAAACTAAACTAAACTGTAAAACCGGATATTCCCAAAATCATCTTCTTTCTTCACGAAAACAGACTGTACCGCTGCCTGGGTCTCCCCGGCCCCGGGTCTCTTCTCTCTCCAATGCACGAGCGCGGTAGGCCAGAGTGGCGACGGCGACCTAGGCTAGGGCCGTGATCCCATGAAAGACAATAGGACGAGATCGATCATAGGCAGGTAGTAGTGTGGGAAGGAGATGGGCCATTTATCATCGATGTACAAGAACCAGCTGAAGGAGCTGGCGCAGAGGAGCTGCTTCAGCCTGCCGGCGTACGTGTGCACGCGCGAGGGCCCCGACCATGCGCCCCGCTTCAAGGCCACCGTCACCTTCAACGGCCAGGCCCCTGCCCCCGTCCGCCGCTCGCCGGAATTGGTCTATATTAAGAAGATTCGCCGGAAATTAGTATAGACATGGTCATAGTCGAAGCATGCCGACGAGATTTTTGACTGGCAGTGGATAATTTCAGCCAAGCAGCCAGCAATCAATGGTTAGAGGTCGTACGGCCGGCGGCGGTGGAGAAATTGCAGGTTTGAACCTGTAACCGCTCCGTCGGTCGGTACTAGTAGAGGTCGAGTCCCCAAGTTAAGAGAGCCCTGTAAAAATAAATACAGACTGGGCTGTTTACAGCCCCGACTCAACCTGTAACCCTTAAATTCGCCGGAAAAATAAAGGTCTGCCCGTTTTACGGGCTCGCATCTCCGCTGCAACGGCACGTCACCGAGCAGCATCTTTTGATTTGTTAATCAGTTGGTACGCAGGGCGATTGGTCGACGTTGACCCACACCGATGTTAACTGCAAGTGTGTCTACCCGCCCGCCCGACGCATGAGAATTCAGAGGTGATCTTCTACTCAATTAATTAGACCATCGTGCCTCGCCAAGTAGCTATCGGCGTGTGGACGAAGTCGCGCTTTCTTCTCCCATCGCATGCATGGACCGTTGACGCATCCATCGTCACTAGAATGAAAACAAATACTCCCTCCGATCCATATTAGTTAACTCGAATTTGTCTAGATTTCTAGCTAGTGCACCCAGAGGGAGACTGTGTCATACTACACCTTTTTTGGCGGCGATCCTTGGCTCGCAAGCTACTGATCGACGTGTGCGTCTAGGATGAACCGATCGTCGCTGCTTACGCACGAACGCACTGGACCTGTTGCTTAGTTTATCCCAAAAAAAGGCAGAAAAGGTTAGCTTGCCAACTTAGTTTATCTCTTCGACCTGGAAAAAGATGTGTTAAGAGCTTTTGGACTGATTTTCTTCGGTGGCGAAGATTCCAAACACGCCGTTTCAAAACGAGAAAGGATATCACCTGGACACGGTGCTAGCTCGAGCTACTACGGTACAGAGGAGGCCGCGCCAGGAGGACACGGCAATCAAAGTTCTTGCCAGTTCCCGGCCGTGGTTGGCGGCTGGCTGGGCGGTAGGTGTCCACGCACTGCTGTAGAGTGAAGCTGGTCATAGTGGGAGTATCATATTAATAGTATCATGTATGTAATACTAGTGTATGATACTACCTCTCTAGTGGTTAGTATCATCTAGTAGTATCATAGTACCATTGTATTTAATTTTTTCTACAATTTCAATGCAATTGTGTGTATGAGATGTATTGGTCACTAAATTACCTAGTTTCACGAGCTATGGTACAGTATCATATTATGATACACTAACACCTCTCTTTTTATTAATTATGGTGCCACATCAGATTTTTGCCGAAGTGACATGCATAATCCTTCTTATGATACTCCTACTAGGACTAGCTTGATGGCGAAGCCATGATTGAGCCGAACCTGGGATGATCACAGGCTCACAGCACTGACAGTCTGAACACACTCGGGCTCGAGATCGATCGGCATCAGCTAGCTCCCAAAATCAGTGATCGCTGGCTGGTCAGCGCGGCCGGACCGTGCACCACGGCGACGGCGACCCGGCGGGCATGCCTACAGCAGGTCAGGTCGTCCCTGCCACCGCCGCAAATTCCACAGCGCCCACTGGCCCGGTCCCGTTGACGCGACGACCGCGCGCGTCATCCGTCCCGACTCCCCACCTGGCCTGCCGCCCACAGGCCGAGTCCGAGCGCAGCAAGCTAGCGACCGAGCCAGAAACAAAGAAAGAAAGAAAATCCGGAAATCTTCTTCTATTGACCGTGGAATCTCAACTCGAGAGCTTCGTGGCGTCTTCCTTCCTTGCCGTAGCCGGGCCCTTGCCCCTCGCTCGCTACCTATAAATACACTAGCCGGTCACTCCCTGGACACACCACAACCGGCACCACCACTGCCACTACGATTTCTTCGTTCGTTACGCGTCCAACTCACCTCACAGCCAGATACAGAGCACCCGTCGTTGCTTAGCTCGCAACCTCCAATTCCCCCGCTCCGCCCGGAGCAAATTCGCCGCCGTCCAAGGATGCAGAAGGTGGTGCTGAAGCTGGACCTGCACGACGACAGGCACAAGCAGAAGGCGCTCAAGCTCGTCTCCGGCCTCCATGGGATCGACCAGATCTCCGTGGACATGAAGGACCAGAAGATGACGGTCATCGGCACCGTCGACCCCGTCAAGATCACCGCCAAGCTGCGCAGCAAGCTCTTCCCCACCGCGCAGATCGTCTCCGTCGGCCCCGCCAAGGAGGAGAAGAAGGACGACAAGAAGCCCGGCGCCGGCGCCAGCGCCGCGGGAGGGGACAAGAAGGAGGCCGCCGGCGCGGACAAGAAGCAGGTCGTGCCGGTGGTGTACCCGCAGCACTGGTACCCGCCGCCGCAGCCGCGCTACGTCGTCCACAGCGCCGAGGACGACCCCAACTCCTGCGTCATCTGCTGACCATCCAGGAGATGCCTTTTTGGTAGCTGGCCTGGCCGGTGCTGGTTGCTGGTGGCTCTACTCATCAGCCTACCTGCTGCTGTGATCGACGGCGTGCGCTAAATATAAATAGCCGTGTAAAGGATTGCAGCGGTGATCGTCCGGTAGCTGCTGTTTGCCTTTTTTGTGCGTGTGGTGATGCAGTACATGTGTGCATCTGCCGAATCAGTTTGTAATGTGCATATACAGAAACACTGTAAGAACTATAAATAGAGGGTTTCACAATATAAATTTCGGAAGAAGCTGTCCTACTGGTCTCAAAAGTACTACCCCCTCCGATTTACTAAATTAACAACACTTGTTATTGATCGGAGGTGGTACATGTCTTGGGATGGAAAAAGCGTCGCTGTGTAGATTAGTACTTCTCCATCCAAGCCATCCCCTCCACACGGTTTCTCCGATAAACTTAATTAGCCGGGAGCTCACTGAAATTTAAGAAACTCGCAAAGATAGCCACGCAAATGCGAGGGCAACATATTTGGTCCGCTGAAAATTTTCATTACCTTTTGAATAGATTCCATAATAGTCATCAATTTCTGTTATTGTTCTCCTCCAATGCAATATCTTGTATCTTTTATTTTGTTTGGGATTATGTCGTTAAGAAATAAGAAAAAATAATTATGAAATAATGTTTTAAAAAATCTATCTAGTTCCAACAACAGTGGTGAGACCTCTCGGTTAGCTTCATGGTCCCCGCCGTCGGAAGGAATGATCCAGTTGAATGTCGATGCGCCTCTCTGCATGGGTGTTGGGTTGTTGCTCGTGATCACCTAGGGCGTGTATGGAAGGGTGTTTGAGGCGTGGACAGGCTCGCTGGATGCCATCAACGCGTGATTGGATGGCTGTACGCGGTTTGCGTTGTGCACCGCATGGGTTTTTAAGCACCTTCGGGGCAGGCAACAGGGGAACATCCGAATCGACAGTTTTTTCAGGGGTAGGACGTGGCGATGCGAAAAGCAGGAACGCCATGCGCGCGGGAGACGAGGGTGACATGGCGGAGAACACAAATTCGAGCCTTTGTTTTGCGGTAAAGCTGGGGGTCACCTTGCCCCATTCAGTAACCTCTTGACATTGGGGCCTAGGGCAAAACCCTCCATTTCCGACAGCGGCGACGGTGCAGATCTAGGGTTTCATCGGATAGGTGGTGTCTTCTTCATGCCTCGTTCTTCTACTACATAGCACCGGTGCAGTCATCCAAACCAGGGGAACTTATCCTTTCTTCTCCGATATCGGCTCCACTCCACTGTCTGGTATGGAGGAGGTAAGTCACGCTCCTACTATTCATTCTGCCCCAACGTTAGTAGATAGTATGCAGGGTCGGTCGATATAGCTAGTACTCATCATAGATCGATTTTCTTAGGCGAACCAGCTAGATCTGATCCATCAAGTAGCAGCACTCACATATGTGATTCATGCTTGGATCCTGCTTCTCCACAAGAGAGAAGTTAGGTGTGTTGCTTTTCCTAGGCTCACATACGGCCCTATGATGCTCCGAGGCCTATGATGCTCCGAGATTGACTGGCTTCATCGGACTCGGTGAATCCTACCAGAGGTTGATTGCTGCCTTCCCGGTGATGAACTCGCGCATGAGGCTCTCCTCGGTGAGTTCGTCGTGTTCGTCATATCGGACCCCTCCCAGGAGCGTCGCTCGGCTGCGACCTCCTGTTCTTCTTGCTCCGTCATGGCGAGATCTTGAGGGTCCATATCCTCGGAGCTGTCTTCGTCGCCGGTGAAATCCAGAGCAGGGCCTACCTAGATTGGTGTGGTCCCGTGGCGGCGGCAGAAAGCGGCGCTCGGGTTAGAGCAGCAGAGGCGAGCAGCGCTCAAGCACAGCGGTGGCGCAGGAGCTGAGGAGTGGCGTAGTCGCAAAGTGGTTAGATGCAGCGGAGGCGGAGGCACAGTGGGGAATTCGAGCGAGAGAAAGGGAAAGTGAAACAAGATTTTCCCCCGCTCCCCTATTTAACGGCTCGATCCATCATGGGTCGTGGGATCAGTTGTTCCCATGATGGACACAATGCGTGCATGTGTTTTCCGAAAGAAGGTAAAAAAAGATCGTGCCACACGAGCGGTTGCAAAGCTGAGGTAAGTAACTGGATCGTGTGACCGTAGCGGCAAACGAGGAGACGCGCAGTGAAGTGATGGGCGCGGTGAAGGAAATTAAGTAGTTAAAAAAGATACCCGAATATGGGGAAGTGACCTGGCAAGCGAGATAGATCTCGGACTGATCCGGGCAAAGTCAGATTCGGCGAGAAACCACAAATTGGTGGAGCCGGGTCAAGAACAAGATCTTTTGACATATGGATATGTCGGCTATACGAAAGAGATTATGTATAAGGTGAACCTAATGTGGCATTTTTAGCTAGTGTTGCTAATACGCAATAGCTTCGGGGAATAATGTTGGGGGAATGACCCCCAGTAGGGTCAAGTTAAGGTATAAAGACAAGGTTGGCCGACGAAGGCCGAGATACCCAAGCCGGGTTAACCCGGCAAGGGTTGGCCGACATACAAAGTATGTCGGCATAACATGCATGTTGTCTCTTCCTTGCAGGATTCTCTAGGCCGAGTTATTTGAGTTGGGGGCGACATAGGTGTTGGCGTACGCTAGAAGGGTGTATGTCAGCCTCAAGGTCAGCGCCTCTGTCTTTCCCGGGATTCATAGAGGTGATAAGAACGCTCAAGTCAAGCGTGCCCCTAAATCCCAGAGCGAGGTCACGTCGAGGGTTTCCTAGAGGAGACAATGTCAGAGCCTAACGGTCTGAGAGGATGGGCGCGTCAAGTCCCATCGAGGGTACCCAAGGGTGACCCAACGATGGGAAGAGCATATGGGCCCATGCAACGACTTTGTACACCACCAGTACAGGATCTACGAGGAATATTTAGGCCACCTCAGCCTAAGTGTAACCTGGCCACCCCTTTATAAGGTGCGCTAGGGCCTCCTAGAGAGGGGGTCGATTCATTTGCATTCTAGTGGAGAAAAAGGAGTAGAGAGAGAGGTGGAAGCTCCTTCATCTTCTTCCTATCGATACAGCTCAAGGATCCATTGTACTTGACATGGGTATACTCTACAGGTACTCAAACTTAGTATATACGGTCTACATACGTACAGGCCCACGGTGTCGCCAAGGCCCAGACGAAAGGACTCGAGTAACCTGCGGACTCTCGATTGCTTGAGAGACAAGAAGAAGCTAAAGATAGAAAGTTTGAAGGGAAAAACCCTAACTTGTAACCGACTCGACCTGCTACCCGAGACCTAGCCTATCTATATAAAGGCTAGGAGGGGCGGCGAAGAGGACACACGCAACCCTAGTTTCCACAACTCTCGCCAGATTGCATCTGTGCACCATTGTAACTTTCGACTCCTTTGATAATTCCACGAGCAGACAAGCAGGGGTAGGGACCTCTACGAGGCCTGAACCTGGGTAAACCCTTTGTCCCCTGTGTGCTTGTTTGCTAGCCGATAGATGTCTCTAGCACTCCCTCCTTCTCCAAAACCCAAGTCCATAACAATGGGCATTGATGAGTTAAACCCTCGCCCATTGGCGCCGTCTGTGGGAACTAGGAGTGCTGATGTTGCGGCTTCTTCGGCCCCATCAACTGTGATCTACAACTCCGCAACAGCGGAGATTCGCCAGCTCTTCGGCGCCTTCGACTTCACCGTCCACACGCCGGCCACCCGCCCGGCCTTCGAATCCGTGGGCGACGGAATCAGCTTGGTGATTGGGAACTTCCGTTTCCAAGTTGGTCAGATGGGCACGCTTCGCATGACTGATCAACCGACGACACCGTCGATTGCCCCGGCATCATGGTTCCCTCCATCAATCGGCACCCTCAGTGAGATCAATGCTCCGGTGGCAGTCGGGAACACGATCAGCGACAGCAGTCGCGACTCAAATCTGAGCGATCTGGCCACAGAAGATGGAACCTACGGTTCTGAATCTGAAAGTTGTGGAAGCAGCAGCTTCCCCAATCACTTCATGTGCGCCGTCATTAACGCAGGCGACACCCCCGCCAATCGCGGCAACGGCGGCAATGGCGGTAACGGCGCCAACGGGGGAGCAGTCGAACCTCCCAGTATAATCAATGAGCAAACCGGCGAACGCGTCGTAATCAAGCTCAACGAGCAAGAGTAGGAGCGCTGTCGCGAGGCCCTACGAGGTACACCGCTACCCCTCGGGTCCTCGCAGGAACTACTGATGGGCTACCACTGGCTCCTAAAAGAGGAGTTCACGCGCCAAAAACAAGCAATCGCGCAACTTGAGGCGCGTAAAAAGGCGGCGGACGAGTCAAGCCTTCGTCGCGCTGGGCTCTCCTCCTACGGAGGATCCTCCTCACGAGACAACGAGTACATCGCCAAGAAGAGGCAGTCGCGAATGGCTCACCTCACCGAACAAGAGCGCATAGACGCCGCGAAAGTCCTCGACTTCGGCTCTATGACACTCGACACGAGAGGCAACGTGGTCCCCAGGACGCCGCATGCCACGGTGACAGCAGCCACCATGTACCTCCTCAACAACCAGCCACCGGCTGGAGATCCCCGAACCGCCATGCACCGATCTACGATCGCAGGTTTGGAGCTAATCGAGGCCGCCCTCGACAAGGAGCCGGTACCAGACCCCAAAAAGGGCAAAATGCTACTCCTCACCCTCATCCAGCGATGACAGTCATGACCTGTCTCGACACCGTCGTTCACGGCGACACGATCGCGACTACGATGCACGCAACGACCTCACACAACGCAAGATCGACAAGTCAAGAGCACGACGTGCTCGGTCGACTGACTCGGAAGAGGAAGACGGGGAACTCTGCGGCGCCAGATGCTTCCGCAGATCCATTAGGCAGAAGCGAATGCCTAAGGGGTTTAAACTTCCGTCAAAAAATCCGAAGTTTGACGGTCTACAGGACCCTAAAATCTGGATAGAGGATCACATCTCCTCCGTCAGGCTCCACGGAGGCAGTCGAAGTACTGCCATGCAATGCTTGCAGCTACAGCTACAGGGCGCCTCCCGAGCATGGCTCAATAGCCTCCCACGCGGATCCATTCGCAGTTGGGATGAGCTGGTCTACAGCTTCGTGCGCAACTTTAAAGGCACGTACAAACGGCCCGCATCAATCGAAGAACTGAGATGCTGCCAGCAAAGATCTGGTGAATCGTTGCGCTCATACATACGAAGGTGGTCCATCATCAAGAACTCCACGGAAAACATCTCGGAAGACCGCGTGCTTGATGCATTCAACGGTGGCGTCCGTCGTCTAGAGCTCAGGGAGGAGCTGGGCCGCTCAAAGCCCCAAACCATCGATCACCTGATGGAGATCGCGAATCGGTGGGCTGATGGAGAAGATTTGGTGAAGAACCGCGCTCACTCCGACGAGGAGGTAGAACTCGAACGCAGACGTGACCGCCGAGGCAAACGCCGCATGCGCATCTACGACGACCGTGACGATGTCAACATGGTCGCAGCCGGCTACGCCGATAGACGCGACGACAACCGCAACAACGGATACCGCAGCGGTGGATACCACGACTCTGGGAAAACCATGCAAGTATGGCAACGCCGCACTCGCGACGAGGCACCCGCGACCTCCATCGAGGAAAAACTGTCCGGACCATGCATGGTACACTTCTACATCGACAAGCATGACGGCAAGAGAAAGTCCAGCCACCTCCTCAAGGACTGCCGAGAGTTCCTCAAACTACACGAGGGCTTGGTTCGGATGAACCGCAACGCAGTCGAAAGAGGCTACGGGGCCGCTCCAGGCGCCGTGGCACATGGCGCACCGCCACCTCCACTGGGGCCACCACCGAATGGAGCTGCACCGGACCAACACCACGGAGGAGAACCATACCCACGGGCCATGGGTACCATGATGATCCAAAAGGGGCACCCCTCCAACAGGGTGCAGAAAGCCATCACTCGCCAAGTAAACTTGGCCACGCACTCACCACCATCCACCACTGAGTACCTCAGTGGCAGTGAGTTGTGCATCACCTTCGATAAACGAGACCACCCGCCTCAAGTACCTCGCTCAGGCCATTGCCCCCTCGTACTCGAGGCGCAAATTGGAGGCTTCGACATGAGTCGCGTCTTCATGGATGGCGGAAGCGGCATCAACCTCATATTCGCGAGTACCTTGCGAGCAATGAGGATCCCTCTAACTTGCTTGGAGGCATCGGACACAACGTTCCACGGCATCGTCCCAGGGAAAGGCGCATACCCCCTGGGAAAAATCAACCTCGACGTCATATTCGGTACGCCAAGGAACTTCCGGCGCGAGCGCATCGATTTTGAGGTCGTCGACTGGCCCTCACAATACCACTGCATCCTCGGACCCGTCGCCTTCGCTAGGTTCATGGCGGTACCCCACTACATCTACCTGCAGATGAAAATGCCAGGTCCCAACGGCGTCATCACGATCAACGGAAGCTTTGAGCGATCTGACAGTTGCGATAGGGAATTCAACAGAATCTCCCAGTCCTTCGGCATGCAGGAGGAGCTCGCGCGATTGAAGGAAACGACAGACAACAGCCTGCCTCCCCCGAGCAGGCCAAGCTCACCTGATCTCTCCTTCGACTCATCTGTGCACACAAAGAAGGTGCAGGTCCATCCGACAGATCCCGCCAAAACGGCCCTCAATGCCAACAACTTGAGTACCGCATAGGAACTCGCGCTCGTCGAATTCCTCCGTGAGCACTGGGAAAGTTTTGCCTGGTGTCCTGTGGACATGCCAGGAGTTCTCAGGGAATTCGCCGAGCACGCACTCAACGTCAACCCCGACGCAAGAACAGTCAAGCAAACAATCAGGCGACTATCTGAGCCACGAGCGCAGGCAGTTGGCATGGAGATCAACAGACTCCTCGAGGCCAAATTCATACGCGAGATCAAGGAAAGCACTTGGATCGCCAATACGGTGCTGGTGCCAAAAAAGGACACGGATATCCTACGGATGTGCGTGGACTTCACTTCTTTAAACAAGCACTGCCCAAAAGATCACTTCCTGCTACCACTGATCGATCAAATCATCGACTCCACCGCTGGATGCGAGCGCCTCTGCTTCCTCGATGCCTACTCAGGCTATAACCAAATTCGAATGAAGGAGGAAGACCAGGAGTAGACCGCGTTTACAACGCCCTTCGGTGTGTTCTGCTACAACACAATGCCCTTCGGGCTAAAAAACGCGGGAGCCACCTACCAGCGGTGCATGCAGGCTTGCCTCGAGGAGAAATTGGGTCGCAACATCCAAGTCTATGTCGACGACATAGTAATCAAAACCAAGAAGGAAGCCTCTCTAATCGACGACTTGCGCGAAACATTTGCCAACCTCGATCGTTACCGAATTAAGCTCAATCCGGACAAATGCTCCTTTGGCGTACCATCTGGGCAGCTGCTCGGGTATCTCATCTCCGCGAGAGGGATTGAGGCAAACCCGAAAAAGATAAAGGCCATACTGGCCATGGAAAAGCCAAAGAACATAAGAGGCGTCCAGCAACTAGCCGGACGAATCGCGGCCCTCAGTCGATTTATTAGTCGAATGGGGCAAAAGGCACTGCCCTTCTATCAGCTCCTCCGCAAAGCTGACAAATTCGAGTGGACCAAGGAAGCGCAAGAAGCATTCAAAGATCTCAAGCACCTGTTATCCACCTCGCCAGTACTGGTGACTCCACGAGAAAGGGAGCCACTACTGCTATACATCTCCGCTACCAACCAAATGGTTAGTACAGTGCTTGTCGTCGAGCGGGCCGAGGAAAACAAGGTCCATGGCGTACAATGCCCGGTATACTACCTCAGCGAGGTCCTCACGCCAACAAAACAGCGGTACCCGCACTACCAGAAGCTGGCGTACGGCGTCTTCATGACCGCCCGGCGACTGCGCCATTACTTCCAGGAACACCCAATCGTGGTAGTCAGCGACGCCCCATTGGGACATATCCTCAATAACCCCGACGCCACGGGACGAGTCGCGCTTAGGGGAATCGAACTGTCTCCACGAGACATCACATACGAAAAGCGCGACGCAATCAAGTCGCAAGTTCTCCCTGACTTTCTCGTGCATTGGATGGAAAACCAACTCCCGGACAAGCCAGATATGTCCTACCTCTGGACAATGCACTTCGATGGATCCAAGCGGAAAGACGGAGAAGGAGCAGGTGTCATATTGACGTCACCTCAAGGAGACAAGCTGAAATACATCCTGCGAATGCAGTTCACAGCCTCAAACAACGAGGTTGAATACGAGGCCATGTTGCACGGGATGAGGATGGCAAAAGCCTGCGGTGCAAAGAGGCTCATCATATATGGCGACTCCAAGCTGGTCGTCAACCAAACAATGCATGAGTGTGACGCACTCAATGACAACATGATCGCATACCGCGACCTCTACGATACACTCGAGGGAGACTTCGATGGTTGTGAGTTGCGACATGTAGGTCGCGAAAGCAACGAGGAGGCGGACGCACTCGCCAACATAGGCTCTACCTGTACCCCCATACCACCTGGGGTATTTCTCGAGCGCATCTACGAACGCTCCATCAAGCCAAAGGCCGCAGAGAAGAAAACAAGCGCAGCAACAGACTCGGGGGCTACGCCACCCAATGAGCCAATGGCACTCGAAAACTTGGAGCCAGACACAGGACTCGAAGGGCCAATGAGCGTCATGATGATCGAACAATCCTGGACGCAGCCGTACATTACATATCTCCTCAGCAAGCGCCTACCGGACGACCCGACAGACGCACGACACATCGCGCGATGCTCTAAGGCATTCGCTGTTATCAACGGCGAACTGTATAAACGCAGCATCATAGGCGTGTTACAACGATGCGTCTGCCTGGCTGATGGAAGAGCAGTCCTCCTCGACATACATGAGGGGACTTGCGGACACCACGCCGGCAGTCGCGCCCTCGTTGCCAAAGCTCTACGAGCTGGATTTTACTGGCCCACGGCCATGCGCGATGCCAAGGACATAGTCCAAAAATGCAACGCTTGCGAACGATTCGCCGACAAGCCACACGCACCAGGCGCAAAACTACGACCTATTCCATTGGCCTGGCCCTTCGCCTAGTGGGGTCTCGACATGCTTGGCAAACTCCCAAGGTCCTCGCAAGGAGGATACGTCTACCTCTTGGTCGCAGTCGACAAATTCACCAAGTGGATCGAGGCCATGCCAATAACCAAGCAATCAGGGCACAGCGCAGTCAAGTTCTTCGAGTCCATCGTCTACCGCTTCGGCGTGCCACACAGCATCATCACTGAAAACGGGACGAACTTCACATCCAAGGAGTTCCAGGAATTCTGCGAAAACCTGGGGATCAACATCAGTTATGCCTCAGTCGCGCATCCACAGACCAACGGTTAGGTGGAAAAAGCAAACGGGCTCGTCTGCAGCGGCATCAAGAAGCGACTCCTTCGACCACTCGAACAAGTCGCGGGTTGCTGGCCAGATAAGCTCCAATCCGTACTTTGGAGCCTACGTACAACTCCAAACAGCGCCACAGGCTACACGCCATTTTTTATGGTGCACGGGGCAGAAGCGGTACTACCCGCCGAAGTAAGGTACATGGCGCCGCGCATAGTCGCTTACAGCGAACAAGAGTCATCTCTTGCACTCGAAGACTCCGTCGACCTCCTCGACGAGGCGAGAGAAATCGCCGTAGAAAGATCCACCATCTACCAGCAGAACCTGCACAACTATCACAGTAGAAGGCTTCGCCCCAGATCCTTCGTCAAAGGTGACCTGGTCCTGCGGCTGAAGCAGCAGGGGCATCTCAAGCTCGAGTCCCCCTGGGAAGGACCATACTTGGTTACAGAAGTAATCCCAGGTGGCGCCTATCGCCTTCAAGACCTAGAAACAGGAGTCGCATACTCCAACCCTTGGAACGTCGCACAACTGCGACGCTTCTACCCCTAGCTATTTTTACTTTTACATCGCAAATAAGGCTACCCAGCCAAGGCTACTTAGCCACACATTGTACCTCGTACTGTTCTCCAAATAAATAAAAGTTAAGTGCCCCAAAACTCTGTGTTTTTTTCTTTTCACTTCTGTTACTATTGTACTTGGGGGCTACGCCACCCTACACACATTTGTTCTTCGAACTAATAAACGCGACATCCTGAGTAGCTGGCACAACAATTGAACCCCTTAACGCAAACTCAACCCAGCTGCAACGTATCTGGCAGGTTGATAAAAGGGATGGCCAGGCTAACGAAAAGGACTCGCATAGTGCAACACACCTTACGCTTACAAAAGCTATTTGTACGCGTTCATCAATAAATTACATACAAATATATATATATGAACTTTACAACACAAATACACTTATGTGCAGGATACAAATCTGGTTACTGCTGCAACAGAAGAACATTGGTTTGCTCCTCGAAGAAATCGACAATCTCCTCTGCTGGACGGTCCACCGCTTGATAGTGCGGCACCATATTCCAAGCAGATCCGGCTAGCGACGCTGGCAGACCGGAAGCTACGATGGCGACATCCACGTCAGGCCTGTGCAATCGCACCATCGAGAGGGCAGGCTTGGGACCAGCCACCAACTGCTGCCTCACGCACTCGCGAACCGCGGACATATCTTGAAATTTGGCCAGGAGAGCCAACAGGCTTGATGGAGTGTCATCCAACGGGAACATCGCCCGGTAGATATTCTTCAAACATGACTGCGACTTCTTCAGGAAGAGCAGTACTCGCGAAGCGCGATCCTGCAGGGTCGCCAATGCAGTCGCACGATCATGATCCACCCAGAAGTATCCACTCTCTTGAAGTTGCTCCTGGGTGAGACCATGAAGGTGGATGGCAATCCTATCCCTCTCCTCCTGCGGATAGCGTGCGCTAACAACTACACGAAGCAGCACCAACAGCACGAGTACAACGTACCTCTGCGACTAACTGCAAAGGAAAAAATGAGGACAAGCAAACTAACACTTAAACTGGTCGCCCAGCTGCGTCACCTCGCCAAGCAGATATTGCTCGCGGGCGGCGGCTTTTTCCGCCTTTGACTTCCACACATCTGCGTTACCGCGAATCAGGGGCAACTCACGCTCCAGCTGCTTCACGTGGTCACGAAGTCGCGACAGCAAGGACAGCTCCTCTGCCCTGGAGCGCGACGGTGCCACTGTCTCATCAAGAGATGGTGAGTCCTGGTTTCCCCCTACGAGACCACTCGATGTGCCCTACCACAAGTCAAGACAAAAGCAAATAAGGCGACCAAATTAACACAATGACAAGGGGAACAGGTGCATTCAGGATAAGCATAAATATTCACAAGCACACTCGCCAGCAGGCATGTTCTTAGACCAAAAGGACAATTCATCATCTATTACAAAAGCTAACTACGGAGCAGCTGGCTTCTTCGACTTCGACGCCTTCGGGGGCTTCATCAAGTCCATGGCAGTATCAGATGTCACTGACTTTCCGCCTGCCCCTGAGGCCGAAGCTTTTGCCGCCTTCTTAGCACGCTGCAGTTCCTCCGAATACTTGGCAACGGTATTAATCAAGGAATGGCCATATTTGGCACATGTAGTCGCAAAGGGAGCGAAGACTACCTGCTAACCATCTGCGCCAACAGGCATTGTCTTCGACACCGCAGAGGGATCTATCTCGGCTCCGTGGGCTTGCACCATCGCGAGTGACATCGTTGCACCAGCCGCCCGGAGGGAGTTCTTGTAAGAAGAAGGCACGCCCCCGGCGAGTGACTCCACCAGCTCGCCCATAGTATCGACCTGCTCCGCCTTTGGCATCAACTCCTCCCGGAGGCGACTAAGGGCGACCTTGTCCTTGGATAATGTATCCTGGACGGCGGTGCTTCGGTCTTCGACCGCGGACACCGCGCCGGCCAGAGCGTCATCACGACGAAGGGCCTGCGGGTCAAAACTCAAGTCGCCAGCATCTACACCAAAAAACGTGGATCAAATCTCTAGTGTCATCGGCAAAAATCTAGAAGCAGAAAAGAGAAACAATAAAATATCCACCAGTAAAGGTACCTGATAGGGCCTTGGCGACTGAGAGCAATTGCTCCTCAAACAGCTTTTCCCTGGCCACAAAGGAGGCGCGCAGATCCTCTTCGCGCTTCTGGGCATCATCACGAGCCGTGATTGCCTCATCGCGCCCCTTCACAGCTGCAGCCAATGTCTTCTCCAATGTTGCGACATTGCGCAGTAAAGCGTTATGCTCAGCTACGTGGCAGTCAATAATTGGCTATCAGTCGAATATACCAAAACAGAGAGAAGATGAAAAGTACAAGCGTGGAAGCACTCACTTTCGACCACATGGTGACGTGTCTCCAGCATCGCATGCTGACGACCCATTGCCATCACCTGCTCCGCCACTTGCGTAGCCTCCTTTACAAGGAGCTGTTGCACCAAACAAGGAATCAAAGAAGACAACAGAAGGCGTTGACTGCAAAATTACAAGAGAAGGAAAAATATACTCACATGGTCCTCTAACGACTCCGAAGAAGTCTGCTGAGCCGTCATCCGAGCAACTATTCGATGCTCCCCTTCGTGAGGAGAGCTCGAAGAATTATGCCCGGAGTGGGCCGCCGCCGGAGGAGAAGGAGCGCGCTCGACCTCTACCTTGGCCTTTGAGGTCACGACTCCCGATTCCTTCAAAAACTCGACGTCGCCAGAAGATGACGACGCCTCCTGACTGCAAGATGAAATTCGCATTGAGAAAAAGCAAACTCCAGGGCAAAGCCAGCAAGACGAAAACAGAAAAAGAATGAATAAACTCGTGAACTTACCAGTCAAACTTGTCAAGATCAAATGTGGCCTCCACCGACTCCGACGAAGACTCCTTGGGCAGTCGCGTCTTCTTGCGGGTCGACGTTGCCACAGCCCTCATAGGAACAGTTGGAATTGGCGACTCCACGCCAACAGCCGTGCCTTCTGGAGTCGAAGGAGTCGACGCGTCGGAATCCTCGTTGCGTGAACGCTTGCAAGTATCCGGGCTCCCAGACTCGGGGGCTTCCTCTTCCACATCAGAAGGGACAGTCGACTCAGACTCATCCTCTTCCAAAGCTTCGCAAGGAATAATACCCTCAGGGAGAGGAGGCATGCAAGGCAACACCGCCCAATCCTGCATACAAACAGCAAAGATGAGCAAAAGGAGCGAGTAAGCAACAGAAAAAGCAATCACGAAAATAAGCTACTGCGTAGCACAACTGTACCTCAGGAGGAGGATTCGAAGCATCAAAAGGAGGAACAACTGGCTCATTCGGAAGCACATCCTTGAAGGTTTACTTCGTAACCAGTCGCACCCTCTTATCTACCTCACTCGCGGACATGCCATCGGCAGACACGCGAGTGGCATCATCAGCACCACCCCATTGAAACATGGGATGGACTCTAGCTTGGAGAGGCTGGACACGACGACGCAGCCAAGTCCTGACAAGGGCGCAACCTCCCTCCTCTGAACCTCTGCGACTCTCGAGGTCGCAGACGCGTTGATGTAGCACGTCTGTCTCCGCGAGTTCGGAGGGCATGATCACGTTCTTCCAAGAACGCATCTTCTTGCAGGTAGTTGCGGGATCGAAAGGCGCGAGTCCAAAATGATCGTCCTTGGCCTTTTGGTCGCGAACATAAAACCATCTGTCCCTCCATCCCTGGACGGACTTGGCGAGCTTGATGTCGAAGTAGGTGGCAGATGGGTCGACATGGATTCCACAACCACCTACGTCATAAACTAAAGAGCCAGATGTGGACTGACGCTTTAGCTTGAATAAACGTTTGAAAAGGCCAAAGTGTGGCTTGATTCCAAGCCAGCACTCGCAAAGGGTGATAAAGCAAGAGATGTGAAGAATCAAGTTTGGGGACAGCTGATGGAGCTGGAGCCCATAGAAACAGAGGAGACCCCTAAGAAAGGGGTGGGGAGGCAAAGAAAGGCCGCGAATGATGAAAGCAAGAAACATCACTTGAAAACCAGCGGGAGGCACAGGAATGGTGTCACCGCTGGGGACGCGCGCGTCGGCGACTGCTGCAGAAATAACTCCATCTTGGCGAAGAAGACGGAGATCGGACGCCTTGATGATAGAGGGGCGCCACGCGCCATTGGTCACGCGGGTGCCCGCGACCTTCTTTTTTCCGCCGGCGGCGGCACTGGTGCCCGCAGTAGCAGGGCCACCCTTCTTCTTCGTCGCAGCAGCGGTGGCGACGGATTCAGTGGCAGCGCCTCCTTTCTTCTTTCCCATTGCGCGGCGGTGATGAGAACGCAGGAAATAACTTGGAAACGAGTGGAGATGGTCCAGAGCTGAGGAGGAGATGAGCGCAGGAGAAAAGCAGAGGAGCAGCAGCAATGGCGATGGTAGCGAGGAAGAAAAGGGCGCAAATGGAAAATTACCGCCGTAGCATCGCTACTTAACCCTTAGGAGATGCAATCCAACGGCTCACAAAAACCCTACTGGACGCGTGGCACGCATCGCGCTCGACACGTGGAGTAGAGGAAGCGTGAACCGTCCCTCCACTGCTCCCATTACGCGCGAAAATCGAGGAGGCACAGTTAATCATAAGATTACGCACGCCCAGTCAAGTCAAAGTCAGAAAGTGGGACCCACCGCTCGTCAAATCCCGTCAAAACCGCTCACGCGGGCAACTGAGGTCATGAAAGCGTCAGCACTGACGTCATCAACAGCTATGCAGCGGAAAACTACGACTACTAGTCCTTGCTAGAGTCTTCGACTCCACCAAGCACTTGGGGGCTACTCCCATAGGGAGCGCTGGCCGCGCACCCTATGATTTTCTTTTCTTATTGCAGGGATACAGGCAATCACAATTAAACCCAAACACTCGAAAAACGATTCGGCTATGGATGTGGGTTACTCTCATAGGGAGCGCTGGAAACAATTTCGACTGAAACAAGCAAGCAAAAGACGACAGTAGTCGCAACCCAAGTTTTCGACTCAAACAAACAAAAATGACAGCAGTCGCAAAATTTCTTTAGTCCCTGCCTGAGTCTTCGACTCAACCAGGCACTCGGGGGCTACTCCCATAGGGAGCGCTGGTCGCGCACCCTATGATTATTTGCACGAAAGTTGTGCGTCGATTACATCAGCACTCGCAGATCATGGCGACACCGCCTCATAATTTTCCCTACAAAGAGATTACGTCTCCTGGGTTGCCCGAATCATCTCCGCGATGATAAAATTCGGATGCCGCGCTTACAGCGTGAAGGTAAGACCTGAATAAAGGCCTGACAACGCATTTAACTGCGCACTACCAGAAACATATCCGTGCCTACAGGCACGATGAACATGCCTTGACGGACGCGTCAAGTGCTCACACCCATATAACTGGAATTCGACTCCTGTAAGACCTCCGCGGCCTGAGTCGAATTACGCCAGCACTTTTCCGGATTCGAGTCCGGGGACTCGAGTTCGAGTAGATTGCGTTGTTTCACCCTAAGGTGGTTAACTGATACCGATACTTCGGCTACATCAGGTACGTATATCAACAAATCCCTATGACATAAATGAAAGCAGTCGAAAAATGTACTCATTCAGGCACTCGAAAACTTCAAAAAGTACCCAGTCGAATCTGCGATTCCACTGGATACTCGGGGGCTACTGACATGGGTATACCCTACAGGTACTCGAGCTTAGTATATACGGTCTAAATACGTATAGGCCCACGGTGTCGCCAAGGCCCAGATGAAAGGACTCGAGTAACCTGCGGACTCTCGATTGCTTGAGAGACAAGAAGAAGCTAAAGATAGAAAGTTTGAAGGGAAAAAACCCTAACTTGTAACCGACTCGACCTGCTACCCGAGACCTAGCCTATCTATATAAAGGCTAGGAGGGGGCGGCGAAGAGGACACACGCAACCCTAGTTTCCACAACTCTCGCCAGATTGCATCTGCGCACCATTGTAACTTTCGACTCCTTTGATAATTCCACGAGCAGACAAGTAGGAGTAGGGACCTCTACGAGGCCTGAACCTGGGTAAACCCTTTGTCCCCTGTGTGCTTGTTTGCTAGCCGATAGATGTCTCCAGCACTCCCTCCTTCTCCAAAACCCAAGTCCATAACAATGGGCATTGATGAGTTAAACCCTCGTCAGTACTAGTCCATTGATCATATTATGAGATATAGCATGCATGAGTATATTTTTTTCTCAATAGGAGAGCCCCGAACCTGGGTATATCGTGTGTATTCAGTGTGCGGTAGCCACCGTGCTATCCTTCCCTAGATCCACTAGTGTCCATCCGGCCTCATCTTTAGCCATCTCATGGCATCTGCCGTGACACCACCACGACATGTGTGTTCATTATCCAGAGTTTCAATTGAGTGGAGAAGGACCGACATCTATTTGGCCATGTGATCCAAGACATCGAAGACTTGGTTACTGGTTTTAATACTTGTTCTATAATTCATGTTAGTTGTGTGCAGAACTTTGATGCACATGTTTTTGCCCTCTTTAGAGATACCTTGTAAGTCTGTGTGATGTGGTGTGCCCCAGTTTGTAATCAGGAAACAATTTGACAAAAACTCTAAACTGGTGATCCTACCATCGTCTATGTGGCGCTGCTCGTTGTCAGCTCCTTAATACTCCCTCTGTTTCAATTTACTCCGCGCGTTTGACCGGATACGAAAAATAAGGACGTTTATTACTCTCTCATTTTTCATCCAAAATGGGTAAAATCAATAAAGAACTACACATCCAAAAAAAATGAAGTAGTAAAAAAGGTGTAAAACGAGTTAGTTCTAGCACGTCTAGGTACACACGCTCGGTCAAACAATGCGGGCCTTTTGAAAGAGAAGGAGTAATTATGTAAAACCTACACTAGATGCAGGCCCGGCTCTAGCCCATGACAGGTTTGTGCGACGGCCTAGGTCCCAGGCCGGGGGGGCAAGGATTTTTTCGCTGAGCGGCAAGCAGGGTCGCGAGCAGCCGGGAGCAGTCCTGGTCGCGAGCAGGGCCCGTTCGGTGGTCGCGAGCAGCACCTCCTAGACCTGGACACCTAGCCTGGTACGGACGTGCAGACCTGCGGACTCGCGAGGCCCCTGCCCGCCTTGCCGATGCCGAGGAGTTCGATCAATCATCTATCGAATTCCAGACGTGAGACGTCGCGACAGTTCACGCTCGCCCTCGCCCCTCGCCTCGCCTATCTCGCGAGTCGCAAAGACGCAAACCAGGGACTGACACGATCTCTCTCTCTCTCTCTCTCTCTCTCTCTCTCTCTCTCTCTCTTTCATCTCTCTCGCCGCCCTGCCCATCTCGATTCTCGAAGCTCGCCAAGACCGACAAGACGCCCAGCGGCCGAGATCCTGCTGCTCTCCAGTCTCCATCAACAACCTTGGAATGCCCTATGTAAATTTACGCCCTTAATACCTTCTTAATCCCTCATCTAATCCTTCTAATTAATCCCTCAATTAGGGTTGTAATTTTGAAGATTACAATTTGATGTTAATTTCTTCACATTAATCTGTCAATTTGTGATCGGTGTTACGATGGGGAAGAAATTGCCGGGTGCTGTGAAAAAGAAGAAAATAAAGAGAGAGAATCAGCTTATTAAATCACAAAAAGGTGCTTTAAATAAGTTTTTTCCAACAGAAAGTAGTGTTGATGTCAACAATAATAATCAAAGGCAAGAATCTGATCCTGAACCCGAAGAAGATGATGAGAATAATTGAAATGCATAGGCCAATGAACAATTACCGAAAAATGGTAAATAACTAACTAGCGTCAATGTTTCTAAGTGTAAGTAAGTAACTAATTACAATCTTTTGTTTGCCATGCAGATGTTGATGTTGATGGGGACAATAGGGGGAAGAACAAGATGCTTCTAGTGGTGATGAACAAGATGCTCCTAATGGTAATGAACAAGATAATTCTCTTTCATCTATCTATGATCCTAGAACATGGGATAATCTTGATAATTGTAAAAGGGATATTTTATTGAAAAAGGGCTTGTGAGAGAATTAGGTCTAGAGTTCCCTAAGGATGACAAAGGTAGACATTTTTCTTAAAAATACTACTCCAGAAAATTAGCCAATCATGAGGTTATTGATAGAATGTGGTTGGTTTACTCCAAAGAGGTGGACAAAGTTTATTGTTTTTGCTGCAAGTTGATCAAATCAAATAAGAGTAAGTCCTTACTATCATCTGATGCATTGAGGGATTGGCAGTGTCTTAGTCCAAGACTCAAAGATCATGAGAAGAGTGTTAAGCATTTGACAAACATGAATACATGGAATGAACTAAGGTTGAAGTTATGCAAAAAGCAAACAATTGATGATGACATGCAACGGTTGGTTGCAAAGGAAAAAAGAGCGATGGCGATAGGTTTTGCAAAGAATAGTTGCTGCAGTGAAGTTTCTTGCAAAACATAATTTGGTCTTTTGAGGATCAAATGAGAAGTTGTATCAAGATAGTAATGGAAATTTTCTAGGCACGATTGAAATGATTGCCGAGTTTGATCATGTGATGCAAGAACATATTAGGCGCATTCAAAACAATGAAATTCATCATCATTATCTTGGCCACAACATTCAAAATGAGTTGATCTCGCTCCTTGCTGATGCTATGAGAAAGGTTATGTTAAAGATCATCAAGGATGCCAAGTATTTCTCTATTATCTTGGGTTGTACCCCGGATGTGAGCCATGAAGAACAAATGACGCTAATTATGTGTTGTGTCAATATATCAAGTGATATCCCGAGAGTGGAGCAGTTTTCCTAGGGTTCATAAAGGTTGATGACACATCAGGATTGGGCTTTTTAATGTATTATTAGATACATTGGATGCTCTTGACTTGGATGTTGCTAATATGAGGGGGCAAGGTTATAACAATGGTTCCAACATGAAGGGAAAAAAGCAAGTTATTCAAAATCATTTGCTTACAGTAAACCCGAAAGCATTATATATGTCATGTGCATGTTATAGTTTGAATCCCACTCTTTGTGATATGACGAAATCATGCGAACAAGCTATTTCATTCTTCGGTATTATCCAACGTATGTATGTATTGTTTGTATGTTCTACTATGAGGAGGAAGATTTTGCTTGATAATATTCCAAATGTGACTGTAAAACCATTATCATATACTCCTTGCGAGAGTCGAATAAAGAGTGTGCAACCTATAAGGTTCCAAACTTCCCAAGTAAGATCAGCTTTGAAGGAACTAGAGAAGGCTTATATTGATGATCCATCTAGAGTTAGTGATGCTCAATCATTATACAAAGCACTTGGGAAATTTGAGACTTTAGTTGGTATGGTTATCTGGAATGAGGTTTTATTTTCTATAAATATGGTGAGCAAGAAGTTACAGGAAAAACATGTGTGCATTGATGCTACTGTCAAACACATTGAAGGGGTCATTGATTTTTTTGAAAAGTTCAGAGTTGAAGGATTCGATACTAGCATTGAAAGTGTCAAAAACCTTGCATCTTCTATGGACATAGAGCCAAAATTTCGTACAAAATGTCAAAGTAAAAGGAAGAAGCATTTTGATGAAATAAATTATGATGAAGAAAAATTGCAGTTGTCAGCTATTGAATCTTTTAGAGTTTCTTACTTTCTTGTCATCGTTGACACTTCAATTGCTTCGTTGAATAGTTGATTTGAGCAGCTGGAGGAATTTGAAAATGTGTTTGGTTTCATATTCAACTCAAAGAATCTAAAGTCCATCGATGATAGTAATCTACGAAAATCTTGCACTACTTTTGCAAAAACTTTTGCTCATAAAAATTCATGTGATGTCGATCTTGATGATGTTTTCTCTGAGTTAAAGGTGTTGCAAGTAACTTTGCCAGATAATGTGATGTTAGCGCATGAGATTCTTCATTCATTACAACCGTAGATTGCTATCCAAATGTCTTAGTTGCCCATCAGATCCTTTTAACTTTACCTGTGACTGTGGCCTCAGCTGAAAGAAGTTTCTCTAAAATAAAGCTACTGAAGAACTGTTTGAGGTCAACTATGTTACAAGACAGATTGAATGGCTTGGCTACGTGTTGTATTGAGAAGGATATATTGGACAATATTAATCTTGATAGTGTCCTCGATGATTTTACATCTAGAAATACACGAAGAAGCTTTTTTCGAAGCACTGAACCTTAATTGTCGATGAACTCATTGGAGACTGGTTTTTTTAGAGGAATTAGTTAGCATGGAATACTTGTTATGTTTTCCTACCATTTTATTTTTTCTATCTAAATATCACCTTAGTGCTTGACAATTATTTATAGACATGTCTACTATGTACGTGTGGTTATATATATATATATATACACACGTATTTGACCCTCGGGAGGTAGAATAGTTATTCTACACCCACCCTCTATATTATAAACCGTATAATTTTTTTGCATCACATAAATTTTCTCTTACCTCAGAAGTCGAGAACAACATAAGAAAATTTAGACATGTCGTAAAAAAAATTGTTTACATGCCGTATAAAAATACGACATAAAATGTGTATTTTTTATGTTTTTACACTATAATGACTCATAAATTATATTTTTATGTCGATTTTTTTACGTTTCTGATGAACATAAACATAATTATTAGTATATAAAATATAAATTTCTATATGTTAGAACATAAAAATATGTGGGGTGCAAAATAACTATTCTATATATAGAGAGAGAGAGATGGCCTTGACTAGATGTGTACTCCCTCCTTTTCAAATTATAAGATGTTTTAGTTTTGTGAATAATATCTAGACCTTTTTTGTGTGTAGATATACACTAAAAGTTTGTCTAGATATACTCCTTTCATACAGCTAAAATATCATATATTTTAAAACGGATGGAGTAGTTCGTAACACATTGCCGATTCCGGGTCAAAACAACATTCCATCACCGCTGCAACGGCACGTTACCGAGTAGTACCTTTTTGATTTGTTGATCAGTTCGTACTCCTCCGTCTCAAAATAAATGACGTAGGTTTGTCTAGATTTGGATGTATCTAAACACGTTTTAGCATATAGTACATTTAAATCTAAACAAACTCAAGTCACTTATTTTGGGACGGAGGGAGTACGTAAATCTTGGTGGGGCGATTGGTCGAGCCGGCGTTGTTAACTGCAAGTGTGTGTGCCCGCCCGACGCATGAGATAATTTAGAGCTGATCTGCTAATACTCAATTATAATCAGATAAACATTCTGTGGTGGGTCACTTTGTGGAAAGAAAAAATTATATCTTCTTGCGTTGCCAGGAGTAGCTATCAACGTGTGGATGGAGTCCCGCTTTCTTCTCCCATCTTCTTACGTTGACGCATCCATCACCCACCTGCAGAAACAGAAGTCTCGCTCTCCAATTATTCAAGTACTCGTAGGAGTTTTATTTTCCCCATTTCTCAACGTTTGTATATTGTATGAATTCCTAGCTGAACCGTTCTAGTGCAGGCCGAGGGAGACTGCGTACGTCGCACACCTTTCTGACGGCGAGCCTTTGATCGCAAGGTAGTAGTACATTGCCGATTCCTGGCCGTGGTAGGCGGGCGGCTGTGCACGTGTCGTGTCCCCGTCACTGCTGTAATGATGGCGAAGCCATGATTAGGCCGAACCTGGGATCACAGCACTGATAGTCTGAACACGCTCCGGTTCGAGGTGAGATCGATCGATCGACGTCGGCTAGCTCCCAAAGCCAGCCCGGCCGGACGGACCGTGCCTACAGCCCCGATGGACTCCCCAACATCGATCCACGAGTGCCCCGCCAACCAACGGACGCCCACCGCGTCCACGAGCAGCCAGCATCCACGCCCAGCCAGAAAGAAAGAAAAATCTGTAAAGCTTTCCGTTAATTGACCGTAATAAAAAATTAAATTAAATCCCAAATCCGTTTCCGTCCCTGATCCGCGCGACCGACGCTGCTTCGTGGCAGCTTCCTTGGCCCCGACGAAATCGCTTCCAGAAACGAAAAACCCTGGTAAGGGGTAACCAGTCCGGTCCGGTCCAGCCTCCCGTAGCACGGCCCCCTTTGCCCTCCTTCTTCGCTCCTATAAATCGGCTGGCCCGGCGGACCACACCACCACCACCACACTTCCTTGGGCTTCCCTTTCAGTTTGTTGCGCGTCGAGCTCACCGCCAGATATACAGAGCCCCGTTCCATTTCGCCCCACTCTTTCCTCCTTGTCCCGTCGCCACTGAGCTCGAGCTTGCCACCACCACCGCCGCTTCGTCCGCAGCCACACATCGCAGTTCAGGGATACTTCCCCGCTCGCTCCGATGAAGGTAAGTTCTACCTACAGGCGATTGAGTTAGGACTTGCTTACTTTTAGTTGAGGCTCTCGATTTTGCTCCACCGGTTCACTCATCTTGTTATGCTTGTCTGATGCCAAATTACAGAAGGTTGTGCTGAAGCTGGACCTGCACGACGACAAGCACAAGCAGAAGGCGCTCAAGCTCGTCTCCGGCCTCCAAGGTGCTTCTTCCTCTTCTCCCCCTTTTCCATTCTTGCTTACCTCTGTTCTTGCTCTGCTTCGCAAGTTCGTAACCATGGACGGAACCAAATCACCAATGGCCAGAATTTTAGCACACTGGTACATACATATATCTGAAGTGGTTCTGACGAAAACAACTATTGCTGCCTCAGGTATCGACCAGATCGCCGTGGACATGAAGGACCAGAAGATGACGGTCATCGGCACCATGGACCCCGTCGACGTCGTGGCCAAGCTGCGCAGCAAGCTCTTCCCCGCCGCGCAGATCGTCTCCGTCGGCCCCGCCAAGGAAGAGAAGAAGGACGACAAGAAGCCCGGCGCCGGCGGCGGGGACAAGAAAGACAGCGGCGACAAGAAAGACAGCGGCGACAAGAAGGACGGCGCCGGCGCGGACAAGAAGCAGGTCGTGCCGGTGATGTACCCGCAGCACTGGTACCCGCCGCAGCCGCGCTACGTCGTCCACAGCGCCGAGGACGACCCCAACTCGTGCGTCATCTGCTGATCGGCGATTCGGCGCGCGTGCCCGGCGAGGAGATTCCCTTTGTAGTAGTACATTTTTGTGGCTGGCCTGTCTGCCTGCCGATTGATCGCGACCTGCTCCGCTGGTGCCGCTGACGGTGGTTGCTGGTCGCTTGACTCATCAGCCTACCTGCTGCGGTGCCGGTGATCGACGGCGTGCGCTATATATATAAGTGGCCGTGTAAAGGAGCTACGGATTGCAGCAGTGATCGTACGGTAGCTGCTGTTTTTTGCTTTGTTAATTTGGGAGACGCAGTACATGTGAGCACTGAGCATCTGAGATACAGAACCACAGTAAGGACTATAGATATGTACGGGGTAGAATTCTTGACAGTATGAATTTCAGAAGATGCTGTCCAACTGGTCTCAAAAGTACGTACACGTCTTGTGATGGAAAAAAACGTCGTTTGTGTACTCTAGGGCTCCATCCAAGTCATCAAGTTTATACAGTATAGACTCCAGCCGGTCTCTCTGGTGAAATTAAATAGTTCCACACTTCGACCTCATCAAAATTTCAGAAAACTTAAAAATATGTGGGAATTGTTCCTCATTGAATTCGTACGATTATTTTCCCAAATTCTGTTTTGATTTTGGATTGGTTGGATTTTGTGATCTTCATTTTACTGATGGATCGCCTGTTTGATTTTTATGAGCTATGTCTCACATGGGGAGCTCATGTATAGTTTAATAACTTCTGAAATAAATATAACAAATTGGACTATGTGAGACTAAAACATCTTATATTTTGAAACGGAGGGAGTACATGGCCAATACAAATGGCACTCATTGCCTCGCCTCCGTTGCTTTTGGGCAATCACTTATTCGTGGCAAAGATCAACATATTGCTTTTGCCTCTCATCAAGATTGCTTGCGTCCATGAAAATGAGACTTTTCTTGTACTCCACTAGGCGAATTGCTTCCTCCATAGCCACCAATAGTCGTGTGACCCAACATTCATACTTGACATGAATGTATCATCGTAGACACGATAATTCAAATATATGTAGATCAAATCAACATTGCATAATCTCTATTTATCGACACAATCCAAAAAAATCTTTACCTTAGGGACAACATGTCGTTGAACATGTTGTGAGCGGCGGCCGTCGCAGCAGGGTACGGTGGCAAATAGTCTGGACGGGTCGGCGAGGCAGGTGGAGGGGGGTGGCGGCAGTGCCTAGAATTTGTCTATCGTCACAGTAGGGGATAGTAGGTGCCCGCGCGGGCCGGTGCTCAACTTCTTCTTCCTCCCTCCAGTCGTTGATGCGGATGCCGACCACTTGCCGCCGCTAGCCTTGCCCCTCGACTTCTCGGTGGCGATGAAGCGGCCACAGTGTTCCCCGGTGCTCCTATAGGCCAAGGCGCGGTGAACATGTTTCGATGGATGAAGCCACGCTGGCGCCATAAAAGTTGTTTATTGGACACTAACAGGTGTTGGAAGTGCTCTAAAACCTGCACTAGATGTGTAGTTGTTTCACGAGTCCTGGCACCCGATTGTGACGGAACACATTGTTGATTCCGTGTGAAAACAACATTCCATCTCCACTGCAAGAGCATAGCAGTAAGTTTCCCTCAGTTATGAAACCAAGGTTATCGAATCAGTAGGAGTAAGGAAACACCTCCAAGGTGTTGTTTCCAACTTGAAATCCTGCACAACACAACCACAGAACTTCGCCCCCAACTAACAGTGGGGTTGTCAATCTCACCGGTTTTGCTAAAAACAAAGGATTAAATGTATTGTGTGGAAGAAAGTAATAGCTTGCAGAAAGTAAACAGAAAACAGTAAACAGTTGTAGATTGATGGTAAAAGAAAGGACCGGGGTCCTGATACATTGCAAATGTACCTATCATTTTTGATGTTCCATGCTTGGTTTTATCCACTTTCTTGTGTTTTATCCATACTTTAGAGTACTTTTCATATGATTTCTTGGACTAACCTATTAACAAGAACCACAGTGCCAGCTGCCTATTTTCTGTTGTTTTTGGTTCCAGAAAAGTCAGAAAATGAATATTCTTGGAATTGGACGAGACAAAAGCCAAAGTCGATATTTCACCGGGGGGACACGAAGCCAGAAGACGAGACGGAGAGGGGCCAGGGGCCAGCCACACCATAGGGTGGCGCGGGTTCCCCTCGGCCGCGCCACCAGGTGGTGTGGGCCCCTCCGGCCTCCACCGACCTTGCCCCTTCGTCTATATATTCCTCCCGATGTGAAAACCCTAGATCATCAAGCCTCCAGCCACAAAAAGTTCTGCACTGCCTCCGCCACCGAAAGGGAGATTCGGGGGATAGAAAGTCTCTGTTCCGGCACCCTGCTAGGACAGGGAAGTGCCCCCGGAGCCATCTCCATCGATCTCCACCACCATCTCCATCACCATCGCTGCTTCCCATGATGAGGAGGGAGTAGTTCTCTCTCGACGCTAAGGGTTCTACCGGTAGCTACGTGTTCATCTCTCTATCTATGCATGATCTTGTTGTGGTCATGAGCTTTGTAATGAAGTAGATCTACCTTGCTACTCAAGTGCTTTAATAGATCTCTGCTCTCCCCATGTGTGTGAAAGTGACAGCGTGCACACCATGGTGGCACTTAGGCTAGAGATTACAAATACTTTTTATGAGTTATATTTGGAGTTGGATGTCTTTATGAAATTGTGGTGTTTGTTGGAACCATCTAGTGCTCAAGGTGACAGTGTGGGGTTTTCGAGATTGAAAAGTCTTACTTTGAGGTGTGCTGTTACAGCCCTACCATCAATTAGAGTGTTCAGCCGGAGAGTAGTTAAGAGTAGTATCATGAAGATAATATATTTATATGAGAGTGTTCACTAGTGAAAGTATGATCCCTAGGCCTTGTTTCTAAACATTGATACACAGTTTGCAATTAGATCTGTTACATGTTTGCTTGCTTCCATCTTTATTTCAGTTTGCCTTTAGTCTTTTCCACGCCATCAAGCTATTTTCTATCATCGTTACCACTTATAATTATCCATACCACTTGTATTTCACTATCTCTTCGCCGAACTAGTGCACCTATACACCTGACAAGTGTATTGGGTGTGTTGGGGACACAAGAGACTTTTTGTATCTTGATTGCAGGGTTTCTTGAGAGGGAATACCTTTGACCACTTCCTCCCTGAGTTCGATAAACCTTGGGTGATCCACTTAAGGGAAAACTTGTTGCTGTTCTATAAACCTCTGCACTTGGAGGCCCAATAACTGTCTACAAGAATAGAAGTGCGTAGACATCAAGCTATTTTCTAGCGCCATTGCCGGGGAGGAAAGGTAAAAGGTATTCACACCGGAGGATTAAAGAAGAAGAACCTCCTATGGCAAACGCCTATTTTCTGGCGTCGTTGCCGGGGAGGTAAGGTAAAAGGTACTCACATCCTCCGGTGTGAGTGCTCGAAGTTATTTCCTTTAGGTTCTGCAATTTTGTCTTTTTGTTTCTTGTTTTTGTTTTCACTAGTTAGGCTTAATGGAAGTGTTTGAAGAGAAAATTAGAGAGCTTTATAGTATTTATCTTGAGTTAGGACATGAAGTGTTTGAAGAGAAAATTAAAAAACCTATGGAACTTTATTTACATGCTAATAGTAATGTTATTAGTATGAATTCTTTGAACACCATTATTGCTAATGCTATGGAAAAGTCTAAGCTTGGGGAAGATGGTTTTGATGAGCATGATATTTTTAGTCCCCCAAGCACGAAGGAGAAAATTTACTTTGATGATACTTTGCCTCCAATATATGATGATTACAGTGATGAATATGAAATTTTCAGTCCACCTACTATTGAGGAGGAAAGTAATTATGACTACAATATGCCTCCTATATTTTTATGATTATGGTGATGAGAATAATAATGATAGCTATTTTGTTGAATTTGCTCCCACTACAATCAATAAGAATGACTATGTTTATGTGAGGAGTATTAATTCTTTTATGCATGTGGCTCATGATAAGAATGTTTCTTGTGATAGTTATATTGTTACTTTTATTCATGATGCTACTGAAAGTTATTATGAGAGAGGGAAACATGGTTTTATGTGTCTCAACAATATTAAGTTTCCCCTCTTTATGTTGAAATTTTTGAAGTTGTACTTGTTTTGTTTTCCTATGCTTGTTGCTTTGTGATTTCATGACTTGTTTCTTTACAAGATTCCTATGCATAGGAAGTGTGTTAGACTTACATGTGTTTTGAATTTGCTTCTTGATGCTCTCTTTTACTTCAATTCATATTTCTTATGTGAGCATCTTCTCAAACTATCATGCCTAACTTAAAGGCGTTAAAGAAAAGTACTTATTGGGAGATAACCCAAAAGTTTTAGATGAGTCTTGAAAGTTATTACTTCTGTAATAACCGCTCCTTATCCTTTTTATTTGCTTTTTGTGCCAAGAGTGACCTCTAATGAGAGAGAAGTAATGATTAGGAAAGTTGCTATCCCAAAACAGATTTCTGTGCTTCACCGTAAAAATTCGTGTAAAATCTCTGTACGTCCTTTGGAGGCGTGAATTTTTTTGCTTCTGACCCAGGTTGCTATCTAATTTTCGTTAGTTCAACACTTTTCGATTTGAGCAACAGAAGGTCTTCGAAAAAATTCGTTTTTACCTACTGGTCTGTTTTGACAGATTTCTGCCATTATTTGCATTTGCTTCTTGTTGGTTTCTTTTTGAGTTCTTTTGGGGAATTGAGCTTTTTGAGGGAACTGCTACAGTAGCTTGTTTTTTAATGGAAGTTTTATGGGTGTTGAAACTGAACCTAAAGACCTATTATCTTGAGTGCACTAATGTTGCTAATAAAGATTTGTGTGAAGTTTTGTATGAAGGAAAAATTTCAGGTGTATGGAAGGAATGAGTAATGAGATGAAGGATGGACTAAAGCTCAAGCTTAGGGATGCCACGCGTGTCACCCCAAGAAATATCCAAGAAGTACAAGCGTCAAAGCTTGGGGATGCCCAAGGCATCTCCTTCTTCATCGATAAAAATCCCAGGTTTCTTCCAAACGCTTCATTTTTGTTATTTCATGCACAGTTGTGTTGTTCTTGGAGCGTCTTCTTTTTCGTTTTTATTTTGGTTTTTCGTTTGCTTAGTTTGCTTAGTTTTCTGAATAAATTGGTTGGACCCCCTCTTTCATACATTGGTTTTCGAATAGTTTGGTTTGGATTGGAAAAGAGTAGGAAAGTTCATGCTTATGTGGTAAAAAGAGCTTGTTTTTGACTGTGGCCTATGCTGTGTCATGCCATGCTTGATATTGTTTTGGCTTTATGCTTAGTATTCTTTGCTATAGCATGACTTGTTATAAACAATTGAGATTTCTTAATGTGCCTTGGATGAATCATGCGTTGTTTTAGCATAGTATAGTGTTATTCTCCTTTGATGCTTTATTTGGGTTGACTTGGCACATGCTCACATCATGTTATGACTATCCCAAGTCACCATAGCCTGGATGATACTTTAGTTTTCAACTTGTAGTATCACTTTATGCTTTGATCAATGATGTTTTGTCGCTCTGCATGATTATGGCCATTATTGCTCTCTTAGTTTGTTGATCCCACTCTTTTGCTAGCCTCCACAACCAAGTACGAGTTCCACTCGTGCATCCAACTCCCTAAACCAAGTTATTCCAAAGAGTCCACCATACCTACCCATTAGCTTATGCTATTCCAAGTATATTCATGCTTTTGTTTACCTTCCGAATTAAACTTGTTATGAGAAAACTAGTGATTAAAGCTCTCACGAACTTGATGGCACACTTTACTTTTCTTGCCCTTAATAAACTTGAACCATTGTGTCGTCTATATTGTATATGCTTGCACTTATTTGTTGGGAATTAGCAGAACCATGTTGTCATGGGGAATGCTTTCAACATTGCACTTGGTACTTGTACCTAGTTGATATCATGCTCTTTTGTCTATGGATGTCGATGGTGTGAAATGAAAGGGGAGCTTGTAAGTCCATGGAGTTATGTATATGTGTTAGGGAAACACCTGGGCCGCTGGTCTAATCCATGTTGACATGGTGGAAACCTGCAGCGTAACCATAATGAGCTGTCTATGAAACATTCTTCTTATAAAAAAAGAGTCCTATATTGAGAAAAAAGAGAAAAAGAAAAAAAAAGATTATGAAAAGAGGAACGAGAAAAAAAAGCACCATATTCCCATGGTAAATAAGAAGATTGTTGAGATGTTCGTTGTCTGCTTACCTTGTCATTTTGATATGGGGATTCTTCCGTATCATCAGGCAAGGGGTACCCCGTTGGCGGTTCTCTATGATACACATGTACTTACGATGACAAGAACTTACCGGTGACTAAACTTGAGTAGCATGAGGAGCGGCCCTCATATACAAGGGACATGAGATTCCTAACTTATACTTCGTTAAGCATGTACACCATAGTTTGTTCACTTTAACCTTAATCACTTCAAGATGCTTATGATAGGGGCAATGAGAGCTGAAAGTTATAAGTACCATAATTTTTGGAAGCTCTTTATGAGACTTGAATCCCTACTTCCTTTTATAAAGGCCTTTCTTCCACCATTATACTGAGTCTCCACCTTCTACCTTTATGCACCTACTTTGAGAGCATAGTGGCCATTCTTAGTTCTGTGTGCATTGTCCCAAGACTAGTTGATTGATGCATAACTTGATATTGCTTGTTTTAAACTATTTGTATCTAGTCACTCTTATGAACTTTGAAGGTGTCCTATGCATTTATATTTGCTACTCTATGAGGGACAAGCTGAATACTATTATGCTATGTTTTCTTTATGTGAAACAAACAAACGTCTTGCAAAGCATTGTTATTCATGAATCTTTTGTTTGTGCGTTTTCATGTTGCATCATAGTTGTTATGTCTTATTGCTAGAACTTTGTCTTTCATGTTATGATTGAAGTACTATGATCCCAGCTTTGAATGTTTTACAAATACTTTGATCAAGTCTTTGATGGTGCATGTCACCTCAAAAATTATTCTTTCTTTTTATCACTTACCTACTCGAGGACGAGCAGGAGTTAAGCTTGGGATGTTGATACATTGCAAATGTATCTATAATTTTTGATGTTCCATGCTTGGTTTTATCCACTTTCTTGTGTTTTGTCCATAGTTTAGAGTACTTTTCATATGATTCCTTGGAATAACCTGTTAACAAGAGCCACAGTGCTAGCTGCCTGTTTTCTGCTGTTTTTTGTTCCAGAAAAGTCAAAAAAATGAATATTCTTGGAATTGGACGGGACAAAAGCCAAAGTCGATATTTCACCGGGGGGGACACGGAGCCAGAAGACGAGACGGAGAGGGGCCAGGGGCCAGCCACACCATAGGGTGGCGCGGGTCCCCCTTGGCCGCGCCACACCATAAATGAGCAAACCGGCGAACGCGTCGTGATCAAGCTCAACGAGCAAGAATGGGCTCGCTGCCGCGAGGCCCTGCGAGACGCCCCTTTACCCTTCGGATCCCCGCAGGAACTGCTAATGGGCTATCACTGGCTCCTAAGGAAGAATTTAAGCGCCAGGTGCAAACAATCGCGCAACTCGAAGCGCGTAAAAAGGCAACAGACGAATCGAGCCTTCGTCGCGTTGGGCTCTCCTCCTACGGAGGATCCTCCTCAAGGGGCAACGAGTACCTCGCCAAGAAGAGGCAATCGCGGATGGCTCATCTTACCGAGCAAGAACGCATATAGGCCGCGAAAGTCCTCGACTTCGGATCTATGACAGTCGACACGAGGGGCAACGTGGTCCCCAGGATGCTGCAGGCTGCGGTGACGGCAGCCACCATGTACCTCCTCAATAACCAGCCGCCAGCTGGAGATCCTCGAACTGCCATGCACCGATCTATGATCACGGGCTTGGGATTAATCGAGGCCGCCCTCGACAAGGAGCCAACACCAGACCCAAAAAAGGGCAAAGCGCTAGCAAAGTGCCACTCCTCACCCTCATCCGGCGATGACAGTCATGACCTGTCTCGGCGCCACCGCTCACAGCGACACGACCGTGACTACGATGCGCGTGACGACCTCACACAGCGCAAGATCGACAAATTAAGGGCACGGCGTGCTCGGTCGACTGACACGGAAGAAGAAGATGGGGAGCTCTGCGGCGCAAGATGCTTCAGCAGATCAATTAGGCAAAAGCGAATGCCTAAAGGGTTTAAATTCCCATCGAAGAACCCGAAATTTGACGGTCTACAGGACCCCAAGATCTGGCTGGAGGACCACATCTCCTCCGTTAGACTCCACGGAGGCAGTCGAAGCACTGCCATGCAATGCTTGCAACTACAGCTGCAGGGCGCCGCTCGGGCATGGCTGAATAACCTCCCACGCGGATCCATTCGCAGTTGGGATGAGCTGGTTTACAGCTTCATGCTCAACTTTAAGGGCACGTACAAACGGCCCGCATCAATCGAAGAGCTGAGATGCTGCCAGCAAAGATCTGGTGAATCCCTGATGGAGATCACGAATCGGTGGGCCGATGGAAAAGATTCGGTGAAGAATCGCGCTCACTCCGACGAGGAGGCGGAACTCGAACGCAGACACGACCGCCGAGGCAAGCGCCGCATGCGCATCTACGATGATCGCGACGATGTCAACATGGTCGCAGCCGGCTATGCCGATAGACGGACGATAACCGCAACAGCGGATACCGTGACTCTGGGAAAACCACGCAAGCATGGCAATGCCGCACTCGCGATTAGGCACCGGAGACCTCCATCGAGGACAAGCTGTCCGGGCCATGCACGGTACACTTCTACATCGACAAGCATGATGGCAAGAGAAAGTCCAGCCACCTCCTCAAAGACTACCGTGAGTTCCTCAAGCTACACGAGGGATTGGTTTGGATGAACCGCGATGCAGTCGAAAGAGGCTACGGAGCCGCTCCAGGCGCCGTGGCACATGGCGCACCACCACCACCACCTGGGACACCCCCTAACGGAGTCGCACCGTACCAGCACCACGGAGGAGAACCGTACCCACGGGCCATGGGTACCATGATGATCCAAAAAGGACGCCCCTCCAACAGGGTGCAGAAGGCCATCACTCGCCAAGTCAACTTGGCCACGCACTCGCCACCATCCACCACTAAGTACCTCAGTGGGAGCGAGTCGTGCATCACCTTCGACAAACGCGACCACCCGCCTCAGATACCTCGTCCAGGTCATTGCCCCCTCGTACTCGAGGCGCAAATTGGAGGTCTCGACATGAGTCGCGTCTTCATGGACGGCGGAAGCAGCATCAACCTCATATTCGCGAGTACCTTGTGAGCGATGATGATCCCTCTAACCTGCCCGGAGGCATCGGACACAACATTCCACGGCATCGTCTCAGGGAAAGGCGTATACCCCCTGGGAAAAATCAACCTCGACGTCATCTTCGGCACGCCGAAGAACTTCCGGCACGAGCGCATTGACTTTGAGGTCATCGACTGGCCCTCACAATACCACTACATCCTCAGGCACGTCGCGTTCACTAGGTTCATGGCAGTGCCCCACTATGCCTACCTGTAGATGAAAATGCCAGGTCCCAACGGCGTCATCACGATCAACGGGAGCTTTGAGCGATCTGACAGTTGTGATAGGGAATTCAACAGAATCTCCCAGTCCTTCGGCATGCAGGAAGAACTCGCGAGATTGAAAGAGACGACAGACAACAGTCTGCCTCCCCTGAGCAGGCCAAGCTCACCTGATCTCTCCTTCGACTCATCTGTGCACACAAAGAAAGTGCAGGTCCATCCATCGGATCCCGCCAAGACGGCCCTCATCGCCAACAACTTGAGTCCCGCATAAGAACTCACGCTCGTCGAATTCCTCCGTGAGCACTGGGAAATTTTTGCCTGGTGTCCTGTGGACATGCCAGGAGTTCCCAGGGAATTCGCCGAGCACGCACTCAACATTAACCCCGATGCAAGGCCAGTCAAGCAAACAATCAGGCGACTGTCTGAGCCACGAGTGCAGGTAGTCGGAATGGAGATCAACAGACTCCTTGAGGCCAAGTTCATACGCGAGATCAAGGAAAGCACTTGGCTCGCCAATACGGTGCTGGTACCAAAAAAGGACACGGATATCCTGCGGATGTGCGTGGACTTCACTTCTTTGAATAAGCACTGCCCAAAGGATCACTTCCCGCTGCCACGGATCGACCAGATCATCGACTCCACCGCGGGATGCGAGCGTCTCTGCTTCCTCGACGCCTACTCAGGCTATAATCAAATTCGAATGAAGGAGGAAGATCAAGACAAAAAACAGCGTTTACAACGCCCTTTGGTGTGTTCTGCTACAACACAATGCCCTTCGGGTTAAAAACACGGGAGCCACCTACCAGCGGTGCATGCAGGCTTGCCTCAAGGAACAACTGGGTTGCAACATCCAAGTCTATGTTGACGACATAGTAATCAAGACCAAGGAGGAAGCCTCTCTAATCGATGATTTGCGCGAAACCTTCGCCAACCTCGACCGCTACCGGATCAAGCTCAATCCGGACAAGTGCGCCTTCGGTGTACCATCTGGGCAGCTACTCGGGTATCTCATCTCCGCGAGGGGAATCGAGGCGAACCCGAAGAAGATAAAAGCCATACTGGCCATGGAGAAGCCGAAGAACATAAGAGGTGTCCAGCAACTGGCCGGAGGAATCGCGGCCCTCAGTCGATTTATCAGTCAGATGGGTGAAAAGGCGATGCCCTTCTACCAGCTTCTCCACAAAGCTAGAAAATTCGAGTTGACCAACGAAGCGCAAGAAGCATTCGAAGATCTCAAGCGCCTGCTATCCACTTCGCTAGTGCTGGTGACTCCATGAGAAAGGGAACCACTGTTGCTGTACATCTCCGCCACCAACTAGGTGGTCAGCACAGTGCTCGTCGTCGAGCGAGCTGAGGAAAACAAGGTCCACGGCGTACAACGCCCAGTATACTACCTCAGCGAGGTCCTCACGCCAACAAAACAGCGGTACCGGCACTACCAGAAGATGGCGTACGTCGTCTTCATGACCGCCCGGCGACTGCGCCACTACTTCCAGGAGCACCCAATTGTGGTAGTCAATGACGCCCCGCTGGGACATATCCTTAACAACCCCGACGCCACGGGATGAGTCGCGCTTTGGGGAATAGAGCTGTCTCCACGAGACATCACATAAGAAAAGCGCGACGCAATCAAGTCGCAAGTTCTCCCTGACTTCCTCATGCACTAGATGGAGAACCAGCTCCCGGACAAGCCAGATATGTCCTACCTCTGGACAATGCACTTTGATGGGTCCAAGCGGAAAGACGGAGCAGGCGCAGGTGTCATACTGACATCACCTCAAGGGGACAAGCTGAAGTATATCCTGCGAATGCAGTTCACAGCCTCCAACAACGAAGCTGAATACGAGGCCCTGTTGCACGGGATGAGGATGGCAAAAGCTTGCGGCGCCAAGAGGCTCATCATATATGGCGACTCCAAGTTGGTCGTCAACCAAACAATGCATGAGTGCGACGCACTGAACGACAATATGATCACGTACCGCGACCTCTACGACACACTCGAAGGAGACTTCAACGGTTGCGAGCTGCGGCACGTAGGTCGCGAAAGCAATGAAGAGGCAGACGCACTCGCCAACATAGGCTCTACTTGCGCCCCCATACCACCTGGAGTATTTCTCGAGCGCATCTGTGAACGCTCCATCAAGCCAAAGGCCACAGAGAAGAAAACAAGCGCAGAAATGGACTCAGGGGCTACGCCACCCAATGAGCCAATGGCACTCGATGACTTGGAGCTGGACACAGGGCTCGAGGGACCAATGAGCGTCATGATGATCGAGCAATCCTGGACCCAGCCGTACATTACGTACCTCCTTAGCAAGAGGTTATTGGACGATCTGACAGATGCACGGCACATCGCGCGGCGATCCAAGGCATTCGCTGTTATCAACGGCGAACTGTATAAACGCAGCATCACAGGAGTACTCCAACGATGCGTCTCCATGGCCGACAGAAGAGCACTTCTCCTTGACATCCATGAAGGGACCTGCGGGCACCACACCGGCAGTCGCGCCCTCGTTGCCAAAGCTCTACGAGCTGGATTTTACTGGCACACGGCCATGCGCGACGCCAAGGACATAGTCCAAAAATGCAATGGTTGCCAGCGATTCGCGGACAAGCTACACGCACCAGGCGCAGAGCTACGGCCAATCCCATTGGCCTGGCCCTTCGCACAGTGGGGGCTCGACATGGTCGGCAAGCTTCCAAGGTCCTCGCGAGGAGGCTACGTCTACCTCTTGGTCGCAGTCGACAAATTCACCAAGTGGATTGAGGCCATGCCGGTGACCAACCAATCAGGGCACACCGTAGTCAAGTTCTTCGAGTCCACCGTCTACCGCTTCGGCGTGACACACAGCATCATCACCGACAACGGGACGAACTTCACATCCAAGGAGTTCCAAGGATTCTGCGAGAACCTGGGGATCAACATCAGCTACGCCTCAGTAGCGCATCCACAGGCCAACGGTCAGGTGGAAAAAGCAAACGGGCTCGTCTGCAGCGACATCAAGAAGCGACTCCTCCGACCACTCGAACAAGCCGCGGGTTGCTGGCCAGATGAACTGCAATCCGTACTCTGGAGCCTACGTACAACTCCAAACAGTGCCACGGGCTACACGCCATTCTTTATGGTGCACGGAGCAGAAGCATTACTACCCGCCGAAGTACGGTACAAGGCGCCACGCGTGGTCGCTTACAGCGAACAAGAGTCATCCCTTGCACTCGAAGACTCCGTCGACCTCCTTAACGAAGCAAGAGAAATCGCCGCAAAAAGATCCACAATCTACAAGCAGAACTTGCGCAAGTACCATAGTAGGAGGCTTCGCCCCAGATCCTTCGTCGAAGGTGACCTGGTCTTGCGACTGAAGCAGCAGGGGCATCTGAAGCTCGAGTCCCCCTGGGAAGGACCGTACGTGATTACAGAAGTAATCCCAGGTGGCGCCTATCGCCTTCAAGATTTAGAGACAGGAGTCGCATACTCCAACCCCTGGAATGTCGCACAGCTGCGACGCTTCTACCCTTAGTCGTTTTTACTTTTACATTAAAAATAAGGCTACTCAGCCAAGGCTACTTAGCCACACATTGTAATAAATAAAAGCTAAGTGCCCCAAAACTCTGTGTTCTCCTTTACTTTTTCAATTTATATACTCGGGGGCTGCGCCACCCTATACACATCTGTTCTTCGAACCAAAACACGATATCCTGAGTAGCTGGTACATCAATCGAAACCCTTAAACACAACCTCCATCCAGCTGCAATGCACCTGACAGGTTGACAAGGGACTGAGATAAAAACATGGCCAGGCTAACGAAAAGGACTCGCATAGTGCAATGCACTACATGCTAACAAAATTCTTTATGCACATATGACAACAAATTATTTACAAGACCTATATGAACTTTACAACACAAGTAAACTTATGTGCAGGATACAAAAAAGGCTACTACGATAGCAGAAGAATGTTGGTTTGTTCCTCAAAGAAGTCGACGATCTCTTCTGCTGGGCGGTCGACCGCCTGGTAGTGCGGCATCATATTCCAAGCAGACCCTGCTGGCGGTGCTGGTGGCCCAGACGCAACGGCGGCGACATCTACGTCAGGCCTGTGCAATCGCACCATTGAGAGAGCAGCCTTGGCACCAGCCACCAACTGTTGCCTCACGCATTCGTGAACCGCGGACAGATCTTGAAATTTGGCAAGAAGGGCCAACAGGCTTGATGGAGTATCATCCAGCGGGAACATCGCCCGACAAATGTTCTTCAAGCATGACTGCGACTTCTTCAGGAAGAGCAGCACTCACGATGCGCGATCCTGCAGGGTCACCAGCGTAGTCACACGATCATGATCCACCCAGAAGTATCCACTCTCTTGAAGCTGCTCCTGGGTGAGATCATGCAGGCGAATGGCAATTCTATCTTTCTCCTCCTGCGGATAACGCGCGCTAACAACTACACGAAGCAACACCAGCAGCATGAGTACAACGTACCACTGCGAGCTACTACAAAGAAAAGATGAGAACCAGCAAACTAACACTTGAATTGGTCGCCCAGCTGTGCCACCTCGCCAAGCAGATATTGCTCTCGGGCGGCGGCTTTTTCCGCCTTCGACTTCCACACGTCCGCACTACCGCGGATCACGGGCAACTCACGCTCCAGCTGCTTCACGCGATCACGAAGTCGCGAAAGCAAAGACATCTCCTCTATCCTAGAGCGCGGTGGTGCCACGGTATCATCAAGAGTTGGCGAGTCCTGGTTTCCCCTCATAGGATCACTTGATGTACCCTACCACAAGTCAAGATAGAAGCAAATAAGACGACCAAATTAACACAAAGACAAAAGGGTCAGATGCATTCAAGACCGGCATAAGTATCAACAGACACACTCGCCAGCAGGCATGTTCTTAAACAAAAGGGAAATTAATCAACTATTACAAAAGCTAACTATGGAGCATATGGTTTCTTCGACTTTGACGGCTTCGGGGGCTTCATCAAGTCCTTGGCAGTGTCAGACGCCACTGACTTTCCGCCGGCCCCTGAGGCCGAAGCCTTTGCCGCCTTCTTGGCACGTTGGAGCTCCTCCGAGTACTTCGCAACAGTATTTATCAAGTGATGCCCATATTTGCCACAGGCAGTCGCGAAAGGAGCGAAGACTACCTGCTGACCGTCTGCGCCAACAGGCATCGCCTTTGACACCGCGGAGGGATTGATCTCGACTCCGTGGGCCTACACCATGGTGAGTAACATGGACGCGCTAGCCGCGCGGAGAGAGTTCTTGTAGGTGGAAGGCACACCCCCGGCGAGTGACTCCACCAGCTCGTCCATATTATCGACCAGCTCCGCCTTCGGCATCAACTCCTCCCGGAGGCGACTGAGGGCGACCTTGGCCAAGTGTATCTTGGACGGCGGCGCTACGGTCCTCGACTGCAGACAGCACACCTGCTAGAGCGTCATCGTGACGCAGAGCCTGTGGGTCAAAGCTCAAATCGCCAGCATCTGTACATGAACCCACACATGGATCAAAACTTCAGCGCCACCAGCAAAAACACTAGATGCAGAAAAGGACAACAATATCCACAAGCAAAGGTACTTGAGAGAGCCTTGGTGATTGAGAACAGTTGTTCTTCGAACAACTTTTCCCTGGCCGCAAAGGAAGCACGCAGATCCTCTTCACGCTTCTGTGCCTCGTCACGCGCTGCGATTGCCTCGTCGCGACCCTTCACAGCCACGACAAGTGTCTTCTCCAAGGTGGCGACGTTACACAATAAGGCGTTATGTTCAGCTACACGGCAATCGAAAGTTGATTATCAGTCGACTACACCAAAAAGAGAAGACGAAGAAGAATAAGTGTAGAACACTCACTTTCAACCACGCGGTGACGCGTCTCCAGCATTGCATGCTGGCGGCCCATCGCCATCACTTGCTCTGCCAAGTGCACGGCTTCCTTTACAAGGAGCTGTCGCACAACCAATGACTCCGAAGATGTTTGCTGTGCCGTCATCCGGGCAACCATTCGATGCTCCCCTGCGTGAGGAGAGCTGGAAGAGTTGTGCCCGGAGTGGGCCGCCACTAGAGGGGAAGGAGCGTGCTCGACCTGTTTCTTGGCCATTGAGGTCGCGACTCTAAACTCCTTCAAAAATTCGACGTCGCCAGAAGATGACGACGCCTCTTGACTACAAGACAAAACTCACCTTGAGAAAGGGCAAACTCCAGGGCAAGCCAACAAGAAGAAAACAGAGAAGAACAAATGAACTTGAAAACTTACTAGTCAAACGTGGCCTCCGCCGACTCCGACGAAGACTCCTTAGGCAATCGCATCTTCTTGCGAGAAGACGGTGCCACAGCCCTCACAGGGACGGCAGGAAATGGCGACTCCGCGCCAACGACCGTACCTTCTGGAGTCGAGGAGACGACGCGTCAGAATCCTCGCTACACGAACGCTTGTGAGTGTCCGGACTCTCGGACTCGGGGGCTTCCTCCTCCACATCAAAAGGGACAGTCGACTCAGACTCATCCTCTTCCAAAGCTTCGCGAGGAATAACCCCCTCAGGAAGAGGAGGCATACAAGGCGACACCGCCCAATCCTGCATACAGATAACAAAAATCAATAAAAATCAACAAAAATCAAGTAAGCAACAGAAAAGCAATCGACAAAATAAGCTACTGCGTAGCACAACTATATCTCAGGAGGAGGATTTGAAGCATCAAAGGGAGGAACAACTGGCTCACTAGGAAGCACATCCTTGGCAGTGTACTCCGTGACCAGTCGAACCCTCTTGTCCACTTCACTCGCGGACATGCCATCGACAGACACGCGAGTGGCATCATCAGCGCCAGCCTATTGAAACATTGGGTGGACTCTGAGGGCTGGACGCGACGGCACAGCCAAGAGAGCGCAGCCTCTCTCCTCTTTGCCAATGCGACTCTCAAGGTCGCAGACGCGTTGATACAGCACGTCTGTCTCCGCGAGTTCGCCAGGCATAACTACGTTCTTCCAGGAGCGCATCTTCTTACATGGAGTCGCGGAATCGAAGGGCGCGAGTCCAAAGTGCTCATCTTTGGCCTTCTGATCACGGACGTAGAACTGTTTGTCCCTCCACCCTTGGACAGACTGTGTGCTTGTTTGCTAGCCGATAGATGTCTACAACGCTCCCTCCTTTTCCAAAACCCAAGTCCATATCAATGAACATTGATGACTTAAATCCTCGTCACTTCCCTCCTTGTCCCGTCGCTGCCTTGCTCGAGCTTGTCACCGCCGCCGCTTCGCCCGGCCCGCGGTGACACATCGCTCTGATGAAGGTAAGTTCTACCTACAGTCGATCGAGTTAGGACTAGCTTATACTTCTCTTATTTTAGTTGAGGCTCTCGATTTTGCTCCACCGCTTCACTCACTTTGTTATGCTTGTCCGACGACAAATTGCCTGCAGAAGGTGGTGCTGAAGCTGGACCTGCACGACGACAAGCACAAGCAGAAGGCCCTCAGGGTCGTCTCCACCCTCCAAGGTACTACTTAGTACTTACTACTCCCCTGCTTCTTCCTCTTCTCTCCCTTTTCCGCTCTTGCTTACCTCTCTTCTTGCTCTGCTTAGCCGTAAATCGTGTGTTACCATGGACGGAACGGAACCAAACCACCAATGTCCAAGAATTTTCACACACTGGTACATACGTATATCTGAAGTTGTTCTGACGAAAACAACTGTCGCTGCCTCAGGTATCGACCAGATCGCCATGGACATGAAGGACCAGAAGTTGACGGTCATCGGCACCCTGGACCCCGTCGACGTCGTGGCCAAGCTGCGCAGCAAGCTCTTCCCCGCCGCGCAGATCGTCTCCGTCGGCCCCGCCAAGGAGGAGAAGAAGGACGACAAGAAGCCCGGCGCCAGTGCTGGCGGGGACAAGAAAGACGGCGGCAGCGACAAGGAGGGCGCCGGCGCCGGCGTGGACAAGAAGCAGGTCGTGCCGGTGGTGTACCCGCAGCACTGGTACCCGCCGCCGCAGCCGCGCTACGTCGTCCACAGCGCCGAGGACGACCCCAACTCCTGCGTCATCTGCTGATCCCATTTGTAGTAGTACATTTTTGTGGCTAGCCTGTCTGCCTGCCTGCCCGCCCGACACCGGTGGTTGTTGGTGGTTGCTCTACTCATCAGCCTACCTGCTGCGGTGATCGATTGACGGCGTGCGCTATATATAAATGGCCGCGTAAAGGAACTACAGGTTGGGGCTGTGATCGTCCGGTAGCTGCTGTTTTGATTCATTAATTTGGGAGATGCAGTACATGTGAGCATCTGAGATATAGAACCACAATAATGACTATAGATAGAATTCTTGAGAGTATGAATTTCAGAAGATGTTGTCCAGATGGTCTGAGAAGTACCGCCTCTGTTTGGATTATTAGTCCTAAAAGTTTTTTTATATTGTTTAAAATTATAAGGATTATCTCATTTATTAGTGTCTCTCGTCTAATACATGTTCTCCTTTTCTTCCCACTTCTCTCATGCATGGTGCATGCATATATTAATAAGAAAGGATTATGAAATCTCTTGGTATTTAACAACTTGGACCTTAAAACTAATAATCCCAAACAGAGGTAGTACATGTCTAGTGATAGAACATGTCTAGTGATAGAAAAAAAGACGTTGTGTACACCAATGCTCTATCCAAGTCATGTCAGTTTATACAATATTAAACTCCAGCCGGTCTCTGGTAAAATCAAATAGTTGGACCTCATCGAAATTTTAGAATACATAAAATATTTTAGAATTATTCCAAACAGGTATTGAATTTGTACGTATTATTTTCCCAATTTCTATTTCGATTTTAGATCGGTTGGTTTTCAATTTCTTCATTTTACTACTGGAGTGACCCACGTGGATAGCCCATATATTCTAATAAATCTAAAAATTACTAGATAGCTTGGTGTATGAAAGAAAGTTTAGTTCCACATTTCTAGTTGAGCGAGAATTGAAGCACCTTATAAGTTAAATTGTTCCACTCTCACCAAATGGGTGGGAAGGGAATGAGTCCAAACACACTCCTCTCTTGCCCCTACCACCCGGCCGGTCCACACGTCACGTTTAGTAAATAGCGAGCGCTAGGCGTCCCCGGAGGATGGAACTTTCCCATTGTCCCTATATAGGAAGAGTGGCACGGAGGCGCGTGGCCCCGAAGGGAAGTCCATGGCACAGTGACAACGTAGGATCCCCCGTGCTACTGCGGCGCCGACGGTGAAATCCATCGTGGCGGCGGCAAATTCTGGTGAGGGGAGCCCAGAGTAGACGAGCCAGTTCAGGTGCAAGGGTCTGCCGCTCTGTGGAGGAGGGCCTCCCACCGGCGATGCATGTGGTAGGGCAGCATCGACCGCGTGATAGTTGCAGAGGAGAAGAACGCACAGGGGAGAAAAGGTAGAGGAATGATAGAGAGCTAAGGTGGTGCCACAGCATGTCGCGACGTGCGGTGCTAGCGCATCCAAGGTGATCCGGACAATGGAACTAAGGGCTCCCCCGAGTGATCACTATCATCTCCCTTCGTGAATTAGGTTAGATACTTGTTTTCTATAGTATAAAAGTAAATTTTGCACGATGCATCTACTGTCGTCGGATTAGAGACAAGTACGCCATGAGGGGGTCCTCGAGGCGTGGAAAAGGTGGGGTGTAATACGTACGGTTCTCCGAGACGGTGAGCACACAAGCTTACCCAGGTTCATATCTGACTATGGTAGACGGATCCTACTCCTGTTAGCAATCCAGTATATCGGCAAAGCCGAAAGTACAACAGATTACAAGAGAGGTTTCGCATGTGCGAGTTGTGGTTATAGTGCGTGCCCCAAATGCGGGTACCTAGGCGGCTTATATAATCGTTCGGTCCTAGGGTTATAGGAGAGTCCTATCAGGCTACGATACAGAATCGGTACAGAGTATATCTTGGACAGAAGTATTCCTACAGGTCTAAGTTGATAATACTTTTGGGTCTTCCTATAGTTAGATGGGTTTCCATCTTCTCTCTCTGATTGGGCCGCCCGTGAAGCATAGCTCTAACCCGAAATGGACCGCCATAATCAGCGAATTACAGTGGGTATACCCGGAAAGTATATCCCAACACTTACTGTTTTGGTATGTGTCAACACACATGTCCATATTCGACGCGTGTTGTGACGGCTCGGCTAGCTCACCTCGCAAGGCATACGGGAGACATAATAGATCTATATGTTACCTTTCTCTGTCTCTCTAGCTATTGTTTCTTTTGCTGCTCTCTAGGTTTTTCATCCGGCTACGACGTGCACAATTTTCTAGAAGAGCAAGCAGGCATCCTAAGCCCTGTCCGTCCAGATCCAACATCGGGAGACTGAAGTTTTATTTGGGACCGTGTGATCGTACAGAAGTCAGTGTCGCGCGCTACTCATTGCCAGCTTGCTTAACCATTCTGTAAAACCTGCACTAGATGAGTAGTTCGTTCACGAGTCCTGACATCTGACCGTGACTGAACGCATTATTTTTGGGTCTGTTTGTACTGCTGTTGATTACTACTGTTGATAGCTCGGCGGAATTTCGCAAGAAAAAGAACAAGGTAACATCTCCACTGCAACGGCACGTCACCGAGTAGCACCGTTTGATTTGTTAATCAGTTCGTACTTAGGGCGATTGGTCGAGCCTCCATGGCAAGCGAGCGATCGCGCATTGACTGATTTTGGGAGCTAGCCGACGCCGATCGATCGATCTCACCTCGAACCGGAGCGTGTTCAGACTATCAGTGCTGTGATCCCAGGTTCGGCCTAATCATGGCTTCGCCATCATTACAGCAGTGACGGGGACACGACACGTGCACAGCCGCCCGCCTACCACGGCCAGGAATCGGCAATGTACTACCTCGGCCTGCCCTAGAACGGTTCAGTTAGGAATTAATGCTCCAAACGTTGAGAAATGGGGAAAATACTACTACGTACTACGAGTACTTGAATAATTGGAGGAGACTTTTGTTTCTGCAGGTGATGGATGCGTCAACGGTCCATGCATGCGAGGGGAGAAGAAAGCGGGACTCCATCTACTCTTGGCAACGCATGATGATGATTTAATTTTATTTTCCAAGCGACCCACCACAGCATGATGATCTAATTTTTTTTTTTGATAAGCTCTAAATTCTTCTGCATCGAACAGGCAGACACTGAGACACACTCGCACTGAACAACGGAGGCTCGGCCAATCGCCCTAGCTACAAACTGATTGCACAAATATCTCTTATTCAAACGTAAATTCATCATTATTATTACTATTACTGTTATCTTCTTTAAGGGAGAACTATCTTAAGCCTCCACGGCGCTCGGCGTTCGCCTGTGTACTGTTCATCCTGCGATGAACAGTGCACGATCGTTCCTGTCCGTCGATTTCTGATCCTACGGTGCCTACTTTTAACCAACAGAATCACGACACATCGTGCTATTATAACTAACTGTAGTTTGACACGGTAATTTTGAAAAACAACTACATTCTCCACCAATAAATTTCTGACTTATTCTTATGTCATAATAAGTTTCCGATGTGCTTAATTTCTCACCTGCCGTTCTCCAACAGCCTTTCACTTGCAGTGCGTGATGGTAATTTTTGAACAGTACACACGAATTTCGAGAAACAACTACATCTCCACCAATAATTTTCTTACTTATTCTTACGTAATAAGAGCCCCTGGTTCGTACCGCTGCGTCGGTCCTATGCTGGAGATGAACGAGTATTGAAGAAGACAACGCTGATCCGATGAAACCCTAGATCTACGTCGTCGCCACCGCTTCCGCAAATGGAGGTTTTTGTCCTAGGCCCAAATGTTGGGAGGTCACCAAATAGGGGAAGTGACCCCTAGCTTTACTACAAAACAAGGGCTTGAATTCGTGTTCTCCCGCCATCTCACCCTCATCTCATGCGCGTGCGGTGTTTCCGCTATTCGCACTGCCACGGCCTGCCCCTGAAAAAACCGTCAATTTGGGCGTTCCCTCATGGCCTGCCTGGAGGTGCTTTAAACACGTGCGAGGCACAACGTGAACCACGGACATCCATCCAATCACGTGTTGATGGCATCCATCGTGCCTGTCCAGGCCTCAAACACCCTACCAAACGCGTCGTAGGTGATCACGAGCAACAACCCAACACCCATGCTATGAGAAGACACAAAGAAGGGCGCATCAACATTCAACTGGACCATTCCTTCCAGCGGCGGGGACCAAGCAACTAACCGGGAGGTCTCAGGACTATGGTTGGAACCAAATAGATTTTTGAAAACATTATTTTATAATTAGTTTTTCTTATATCTTAACAACATAATCTCAAACGAAATAAAAGATATGAAAACCTGCATTGAAGGAGAAATAAGAGAATTGATGCCTATTATGGAATCTATTCAGAAAGTAATGGAAATTTTCAGCCCAACAAATATGATGCTCTCACATTTGCGAGGATCACCTTCCAGTTTTTTAAATTTCAGTGAGCTCCCGACTAATTAAGTTCATCGGAGAAACCGGCTGATGGTTGAATACTGTCAACTAAGATGGCTTGGATGGAGAAGTACTAGTCTATACAACGACTCTTTTTTTCCATCTCAAGATAGGTGCTACCTCTGATTCATGATAAGCGTTGTTGATAAGTGTCGTTTGTTTAGTTTAAAGTTGTAGTAAATCAGCGAGACTTATTATGAATCGGAGGGAGTAGTACTTTTAAGACCAGTTGGACAGCTTCTTCTGCAATTTATATTGTCATTGTCAAAAACTCAAAACCTCTATTTATAGTTCTTACTGTGGTTCTGTATATGCACATTACAAACTGATCGGCAGACATGTACTGCATCACCACACACAAACAAAAGGCAAACAGCAGGTACTGGACGATCACCGCTGCAATCCTTTACACGGCCATTTGTATATAGCGCACTCTGTCGATGGCTGATGAGTACAGCCACCACCAACCAGCACCGGCCAGGCCAGCTACTAAAAAGAAATCTCCTGGATGGTCAGCAGATGACGCAGGAGTTGGGGTCGTCCTCGGCGCTGTGGACGACGTAGCGCGGCTGCGGCGGCGGCGGCGGCGGGTACCAGTGCTGCGGGTACACCACCGGCACGACCTGCTTCTTGTCCGCGCCTGCGCCGTCCTTCTTGTCCCCGCCGGCCTTCTTGTCGTCCTTCTTCTCCTCCTTTGCGGGTCCGACGGAGACGATCTGCGCGGTGGGGAAGAGCTTGCTGCGCAGCTTGGCGGTGATCTTGACAGGGTCGACGGTGCCGATGACCGTCATCTTCTGGTCCTTCATGTCCACAGAGATCTGGTCGATCCCATGGAGACCTGATACGAGCTTGAGCGCCTTCTGCTTGTGCTTGTCGTCGTGCAGGTCCAGCTTCAGCACCACCTTCTGCATCCTTGAACGGCGGCGAATTTGCTCCGGGCGGGGCGGGGAGGGGGAATTGGAGGTTGCAAGCTAAGAAACGACCGGTGCTCTGTATCTGGCTGTGAGGTGAGTTGGACGCGTAACGAACGAAGAAAATCGCTAGTCGTAGTGGTGTGTGTGGCAAGGGAGTGACCGGGCCAGTGGATTTATAGGTGGCGAGCGAGGGGCGAGGGCCGTGCTACGGCTCTCCGGGGTTTTTCGTTCGGGCCAAGGAAGCCGCCACGAAGCTCGATCGCGTGGATCAGGGACGGACAGGATTTGAGATTTGACGGTCAATAGAAGAAGATTTCCAGATTTTCTTTCTTCTTGGCTCGCTCGCTTTTCCGTCCGGCGCTTGCTGTTTGCTCGCGCTTGGACTCGGTGGGCGTTGATGGGTCGGCGCTGCAGAATTTGCGGCGGTGGCAGGGACGACCTGCTGTAGGCATGCCGGGTCGTCGTCGTCGTCGTGCATGGTCCGGCCGCGCTGGCGAGCCAGCGATCGCGCATCGACTGATTTTGGGAGCTAGCCTATGCCGATCGACTTCGAAACCGAGCGTGTTCAGACTGTCATGTTGTGATCCCAGGTTCGGCCTTTTTTTAGGGAAAAAAAGGCCAATCATAGCTTCGCCATCATTATGCCACTGACGGGGACACGTACAGCCAGCCAGCCGCCAACAACGGCCAGGAACTGGTAACAACGGCCACGATAGGTCGATACACAAAGAAGATGCTGGGCTGCAGCAAACATGTGCCCAAAGAAATAAAACGAAAAGAGTTTTGTCTCACATTGCCAGTTAGGAGAGAGTTGAAGCAGGTTATAAGGTGAGATGTTGCACTCCCACTAAGAGCATCTCTAGCAAATACCACATCCCGCGCGGTAAAATTTCCCCTCCGCCCGTTCCCGCTCAGTCGCCACCGTTGTCGGCGCCGCTGCCAACCGCTTCTACCCATACTCTCCCGTTCTCCTCCCTACTACCACTCTCTCTCTCCACCCCGCAGCCATGGCGAGACCAAATCTGAATTACTACGAGGCCTCGATGTTTGCCCACCACGACATCCTCACGTCGCCTCGCGCGAGACTTCCGGCCGGCTTCGAGGTCAGCTACTACGGGATGCCGGTGGCGCCGGTAACGCGCGGGGCCGAGTTGGATCTCCAGATCGAGGAGAGGCGCCGCCAATTGCCGGAATGGAAGAGGGATATGGCCCATCATGCGTCGGCCAGCTCTTACTGGCGTAAGCGATTCTAAAAGGAGCGCACGACGGCGCTTGCCCTCTGCCTCGATCACAGGCGGGAGCTCCACCCCGACCTCCGCAACCCCGAAGGGAGGGCGCGACTCTAGGCAGTTCATGGCCGCACGATCTATGCCGCAATCGACGACGCGCTCCGGGAAGAGTTTCGAAGGGAGGCGAACCATGCGGAAATCGTCGATATTTCCGACAGCGGGAGCAACGACGGTGCGGAGGCGGACGACGGTGCGGAGGAGAACAACGGTGCGGAAGATGACGGGGGCGCGGAAGAGGACAGCGAAAGCGAGATCGTTGATTAGGATTTTACTTAATCGTTTGTTATTACTATGATTGAGAAGCTCGTCATTCAATTATGTCCCTTAATCATTTGTTATTACAATATGTATGGCCAAATTCTGTTCTATTTCTCGTTAGAACACTGAATTATGTAAACTTTGTTTTGCGGTGCACGCGAAGGGACGGAACAGATACGGCATATCTGACCCGTAAAAAATAATATTCGGTTTTGCGGTATACTATACGCCATCTACTCCGCATGCAAACGCCACATGCGGTTCAACGTAAATGTGTTTTGCGGTACCGCGGAATGCAGTATGTGCTAGAGATACTCTAAATGAGTGAGAAGAGGGGGAGTCCAAACACACTCATCCGCCGCCCCCTCACCGGTCCGCATGATGCGTTTTGTGAATTGAGTTAGCAAACTTGTTTTCAGGAAGACTAGATTTTTGCATGGTGTATCTTATGTTTTGATACGTGTCAACACGCATGTCCATGCTCGATGTGTGTCCCCGTGTTCTAACACGGGGCGACTCAGTCTGCTCACCTCCAAAAAAGACACCTAGTCGGCCGCATTTTTTCTGCTGCCCTAAAATAGGGCACCACTTCATTGCAATATCTCATACGAGCAAGAACAAAAATATTTGACAATCAAACATATGAATCTAAATTGAAACAAATCATTACTCAAACATAATAAAAAATATAGAATTCAAGATCATAACTTCGTCATCACACGCACATAGTTCAAACAAACAAATCACATATACATGGGCAATACAAATGGCACTCATTGCCTCACCTCCGTTGCTTTTGAGCAATCACTTGTTCATGGCAAAGATCAACATATTGTTTTTGCCTCTCATCAAGATTGCTTGTGTCCATGAACATGAGGCTTTTCTTGTGCTCCATTAGGCTTTTCAGCTCGACAGTTGACTTGACAGTTGGCTGTTCATGCAAGTCGATTGTTTTTGGAAGTGCCTGTCACTATGCCGCAAAGATGCAGCGCGGAGCCCTTTCTTTTTACGTACCTAAAACAATTATTACGCACCGGCAGTTGCCATGCTGGCGCCGTAAAAAGCTGTTTATTGTACACCTGCAGGTGTTGGAAGTGCTCTCAAACCTGCACTAGATGTGTGTAGTTGGTTCACGAGTCTTGACATCCGACTGTGACCGAACACATTGCCGATTCCGTGTCAAAACAACATTCCATCTCCACTGCAACGGCACGTCACCGAGCAACACCTTTTGATTTGTTATTAATCAGTTCGTACGTAGGGCGATTGGTCGAGCTTCCACTATTAACTGCAAGTGTGCGTGCCCGCCCTGCGAACGAGAATTTAGAGCTGATCATCTACTAAATTAATTAGGCCATCATATATACTACCTTGCCAGTAGCTATCACCGTGTGGATGGAGTCCTGCTTTGTTCCACCACATCATGGACCGTTGACGCAATCCATCACCAGAACTCCTCCAGGAGAATTCTCTTCGAGTTATTTTCTCATTTCTGGGCGTTATGGAAGAAGGCCGAGCTGAACCGTTCTGGACTTCTAGTAGTGTGCACGTTGATTGAAACCAGGAACGCAGAGAGCTAGCGAGAGTGCGTCCTAGTCCTCTTTTGGCCTCGCGAGGTACTGATCGGTGCGCCTGTGTCGAGGACGATTTCTATCGTCGTTGATTACGCACGCGCGCACTTGGACCTTGGGGTAGTACTAGTAACCTTTTCCCGCGTTCTCATCGGCAGCATACGTCTGCCCTTCCTTCCCCTAATAAAGGCAAAAAGGTTTGCGCTTAGATTTTCTTCTGTGGCAAGGACACCGTCGGTTCGAAAAGAGAAAGGACGTCTGGAAGCCACGGCGGTGCTCGAGCCAGGAGGCCGTGCGCGTCCGACACGGCCGGCAACAATCTTCGTCCTCTACCGATTCCTGGCTAGCTGTAGGTGGCCCCGTCACTGAAGTAGCAATGATGATGAAGCGATGATTACTCAGTCACTAGGGCGAATCTTCTGGTACAGTACGGACAGTCTGACTGAATACACTCCGGTACCAGATCGATCGGTTTTAACTGACACTCGCTCCCAAAATCAGTCAATGCGCGCCACAGCTGGCTCGGCCGGGGCGGACCGTGCACGACGACGGACGACCACGACCCAGCCCAGCAGCACTGCAGCAGGTCGTCCAGACCACGGCGGCCATTCCCCGGCGCCCACTGGGCCCGGTTCCGTGGCGCCCGTTGTCGCGACGACCGCGCGCGTCATCCGTCCTGACTCCATCAGATCGATGCCCACGCACACACAGCTCCTCTACTCCCCACGTGGACCTGCTCGGTGGCCCTTGATGCTTGCCCGAGTCCAAGGCTCCAACCGGTCGCAGCCTGCGCCGCCGGAGCGCACAACAGCGACCGAACCCAGAATCACAGGATGTCAAACTCAAACCCATCCCAGAGTACGTTCTACGTTTGCCGCCTTACAGTTATCCACCGGTACTACTACTACGTACCTTTTTTTAAAGAAAATCGCGAGCTTTATTAATTCAAAACCATACAGTCACACTCAATCCTAAAACTGTAAACTAGAAAAACCGATGGTTCAGCGTCCCATAAAAAAAGTCCGTCCAGTAAACTCGCAAATTTTGCGTGGAAATGAGCTGCATGGTTAGCCTCACCACGGGCATGAACACTAAAAAAGACGAAAAAACTAAAGCTAGCTCGCTGATCTCATCTCACACCGACTTGATCACGGATCGATCAACCAGTCTACCATGCCAGATAGACACAAGTTCAGCACAATCCACTTCAAAACTTTGTAAGAATTCATATAGCACAATCCAATTCATATAGCTCACGCCATCTCACATTGTAAGAATTCATATAGCTCACGCCACCTTCAGAAGACCATCTCCTGACCAGTTTGGACACCGTCTTCTGAATCTGATATTGGATTGGAATGTGGGCAGAAATTCCAAGGCCAGTGTCGCAAAACTTTGAAAGTTTCGTTGAAATATTTAATTTTGAATTCATAGCTCGCTAGTAACTTCTGTTGAAGCACTGAAAATGCCAGCCATGGAATTTCGGTGCGACGGAAGATACCGAGATGTACAGAGTAATACTACTAGCAGTAGTATTCAGCAACGGTCGTGGTCATGCATTGAACTCTGGCTTTGTTTACCTGGCCATGGGTGGCGGCTGGGGTGCTCGACTAGCCATTCTCAGCCACTGCGGTAATAACGGTGATCAAGATGGACACGGAATCACTTACACTGTTACTGTATTAGCTAGTGACAGCACTGGCGCTCCAACGCCGGGTCGGCCAGATCAGCCAAGGAGGCCAGCAGCCCCGGACGTACGTACGTGTGGCGTGTGTCAGTGTGTGTAACCAAGACTCGGCCGGTCGTCGCGGCCATGCGCCATCCCCCCGCTTGGCAGGAATGAAAGCCAGCGCAGGAACGAAAGCGACCACACCGCGCCAAGAAGAAAGAATCAACTGTATTCCTTTTTTCTTTTCTTTGCTGTCATGATCATGCGGGGCCGATCGATGGTGTTTCAACTCCCTGAACAGGCATAGAAACACAAACACCAGCAAAAATAGATAGCATCATGGTAACATGGAACTTCAGCAAAGCCATGAAAATGACCGCGTACGAGAACCTGCAGGCAAGATCCCAGCTTGAGTTCTCCCTCACTCTTTCTTTCCCCGAGGGCTGGGCTCCTTCCGGATCATCATCTTTCTCTTTGTTAACATTCCCGATTCAGATCTCAGAGGGCAACATTCAGGCATTTGCACATGGTTACTACACTTTCGTTTCTTGTTCTTTGGTGCAATGTTACTGGCTTGCCGCCGGCCAGTATTCAGCAACAGTCGTAGCCATGCACTGAACTCGACCGATCTAGCTCTTTTTGCTGACCATGGTTAGATGCTGGGGTGCTGTGAAGTAATAACGGTGATCTCAGACCGGAGTGCCTGGCTCGGAATCAGTTTCAGTTCCACTGTTAGCCAGTAGTGACAGTGACAGCGCCATCTCTCCAACGCCGCGTCGGCCGGTCGTCGCAGCCACCCCCCTCCTGGCCGCCCACCCACGCACCCGATCGAGTCCAAGCACAAGCAGAAGCAGACAGCCAGTGCCCGAACGAAAGCGACCACATCGAGCCAGGAAGAAAACATGAAATTCCGTAGTAACTGATTACGCATTACCATCACCGCGCATTTATCCGTAATGTACCGACATGGAGAAAAATTACACTGTTTGTTTGGGACAAGACCACGGCGATTTTACTACCGGACCGGCCGGCCTCGACATTCCTAGGAATGAACTCTTCTTACTCTTTTTTTAGCAACCGGCAGAAGCATCGCTTATGCAATTAGAAGAGGGAAAACAACAAGAAGTTCACTGTACAGAGTGGCAATTTTGAATTAAGCTGAAAATCACCAAAGGGGAAAAGAGAAACAAGAAGGGTAGTCGATTCTAGCTACCGCAGTGATTATGGTGATCACACTACCGGATTCGTAGTAACTTTTTTGTACTCCCTCCGACCCATATTAGTTGATTTGGATTTGTCTAGATTTGGATATGATTCGTGATCGCTTACACTGTTAGCAAGTGACAGCACTGGGTGCAAAACTCTCCAACGCCGGGTCGTCCAGATCGGTCAAGATGGCCAGCCTGGCTGCCGCCAGCGAGGTGAACGTACGTACGTGGCGCGCTCGAATGCAACGAAGACTCGGCCGGTCGTCTCGCCCCTCCTTGCCGGGGCCGCCCGCCCACCCGATCCCGAGTCGAAGCACAATCCGCCAGCCAGGCAGCCAGCGCGCGAACGAAAGCGAACCACGCCGAGCCAAGGAAAAGAAGAATCCCAAATCCGCTCCTGATTACGCATTGTTACCGCCGTGCGGTCACCCACCGGTCTCTGGTTGCGCTTGCGCTTGCGCGCCGGTGCGTCACGCGATCCCGCACGAATGGCACCACCGATCCGGGCCCTGGTTGGCTGGCTGGCTGCTTCGTCGCGGCTTCCGTCATTTCCTTGGCTCCCTGCCGTCGCTGTCCATGGAAAAAAAGAACCCACCGAGCCGTTCGGGCGGTGGGACGCCGCGACGTCGACGGGCCGGCCACGCCGTGCCACGGCGCCTCGCCGCCTATAAAACCCGACTGCCTGCCCGGTCACTCCCCAGATCGCACTGCGACTTCTCTGTTCGCGCATCGAACTCATCGCCTGAGACACACCAGAACAGAGTGCAGACAAGGTTTTTCCACTCCCACCCACCCGTTTTGTCGCGTCGGCGAGCTTATACTTCTAGCCGCCGGCCGCCGACGGTTCAGGGGCGATTCGTCGCCGGCGACCAAGGATCGGCCGATTCCTGTTGGCTGTCTTGCAGCCATGAAGGTGGTTACTCGGAGGCGATCGATTCAGTTTTGAATTTTTTTTTCTTCGTCATTTGCGGTTCTTGATTGCTGGTCTGGTCGCTGATTTTAACGTATTGTCTAACGGCTGCAGAAGATCGTGCTCAAGCTGGACCTGCACGACGACAGGCAGAAGCAGAAGGCGCTCAAGGCCGTCTCCACTCTCCACGGTAAGAATCCCCTTACTTTCTGCTCCACCTCTCTTCTCGCCTGCCTGTCTTCCTCCTCTGCTTCGTAACCATCGACGGAATTGCCAGGATTTTTCACATGTCTGAACTTGTTCTGACGCCGAAAACTCACTGTCATCATCCATCAGGCATCGACGAGATGTCCATGGACATGAAGACGCAGAAGATGACGATCGTGGGCACCGTCGACCCCGTCGCCGTCGTCGACAAGCTGCGCAAGCTCTTCCCCGCGGTGCTCATCTTCTCCGTCGGCCCGGCCAAGGAGGAGAAGAAGGAAGGCGGGGACAAGAAAGACGGCGGCGACAAGAAGGACGGCGGGGACAAGAAGGACGGCGGCGACAAGAAGGCGGACGCGAACAAGCAGCTGGTGTACCCGCCCTGGTACCCGCCGCCGTACGGCTACGGCCCGCCGCCGCAGCCCTACCCGCAGTTCGTCATCCGCAGCGCCGAGGAGGACCCCAACTCCTGCGTCATCTGCTGATGGACGCGCGCCGCGCCGCGCCGCCGGTTCGGTCGGTCGGTGGTCGGTCTGCCTGTACATTTTTAGCTCGCCTGTCTGTCTGCGTGTAGCTCACCGGTGAACACCGCTAGCGACCTGCTCCGGTTGGTGGTTGCTGTACTCATCGGCCTACCTTGGACAGTGATTCAGGGAGTGCGTTATAGTATGATCCATTTTCGGATGTTGCTTTATCTTGTTTTTTTCTGGAGGACGGTAGTGGTACACTGGGCAGATATGGAATCAAACCAGAGTGAGGAGAAGAACTATGAATAGAACCTTTTGCAGTTAGATTCTGTGTAGTAGAAGTTCCACTGGGTACTGTAATTTGATGAATAATTCAGACTTGGGAGAGATGAATAATTCAGCGGTTACAACGCTCTCTCATGCATCTCTGACATTTATCAGCAGAGACCAACTCTGGACTCTGCAGCTCCTCCCCCCAACTGAGCTGTTCTCACTCACCGATCTCAATGGACAACTCTTCCATCTCGTCAGTCGTCAAGGCCAAATAGGCACCAACACGTCCACAAAGGATCAGATTTTCCATGTGAAACTAGTTTATCGTTTTAACTGAATCCAAGCTGAACTTATCATTCATGCTTATCTCACGACAGGTTGATCTCTGTTAAATATTGGTGCGTGCTCACGGTGCATGATTTGGGAGCGTCCATTGAAGTAGTAACAAAATGTCTCGGCAGATGCTGAAGCCAGCCTTTGCGTCGCAGCTGTTGTCTTGGCCTCTTGGGCCAAGCTCTAGCTCTTGCATTTGTCAGTAGCTGTTTTTGTTGTCCCTTCCTTCTCTTGTTTTTTCTACAGCATCTGTTTTTGTTGTTTTGGTCGCTGCCACGTTTATACTCCCTCCGTTTAGAAATTTAAGATGTTTTACCTATACACTAGAAGTCGTCTAGATACATTGATTTCACAAATCTAAAATGTCTTATATTTCTAAACAGAGGGAGTAGTTTCTAATCCTTATCGGTGAACTCGGGAATTCTACGTCTTGAAGGCCTCAGGGTCAAAACAAAGATTCAGGCTAACAAGTAACTTCATTGGTTAAGATTTGAGTTACTGTAACAGTAATCTGATGCACTTTGCAACTCTCTACTGTATTGGTCTTACCATAGTGCATGTTTCTACTGTATTTCTCTACTGCATCGCATGTTTCCAGCCTATTGCGCACATCTTCGAGAGTGTCTGAAGTCAAACTCAGGATTAAGAGAAGGGCACATGAAAGATTGATTTGAGAAAATCTGATCGCTGTTTGTGGCATGATCAAATAACCGAGAGACAGAAATCTAGAGCCCATGTTGATCGTAAATTGACCTTACCGAATAGCGGTGGCATGGGGGGACTATTAACCAAGAACTGAAATAACAAGGGCCGAACCAGATTAGACCCAAATCGATAATTCTAGTACCTAATTTAGTTCCCTACTTTGAAGAACCAAACTTAATTCGGGTAACTCGGTTTTTACCCTTAGGTCCTCAATCCAACCGAGGAACCGAAACAGATGTAAAGGGCCTAATGTCCCTTCCCCAGCCCAAAACTCTCTTCTTTTCCACATGGAACCCATTTTTTCGCCACAAGGCACCGCGAATATCATCACACACTGTGCAAGTAGGTAGAACATGGAACATGTTTGATGCCTCAGAATTTCAGTTTTTTAACTCATTTGCTAGTCTTTCAAATTAACTCTTCCATCGAGTGCATGTGTGTTCCATAGTGTTTTTTCGGTGTGTGTGTGTGTGTGAGGGTGGGTAGACTTTAGGCATTTGCATGATGGACTGACAATGTTGCTCATCAAGCCCTCTGGCTCAATGCATTGTTTCCCATTACATCTATTTTTTTCACTTAACATTGTTATGTATGCTTTTCACTTAACACGTTCAGTCATTTCCAAATGTGATCATGCATGCGGAGTTTATGTATTTTGGCAATAACGAACCAACATAGGAGGGAGACATCCGATGGTCGTACATGCATATCGGGAGCACGTAGACATGGTTGTCCATATGGTGGATATTTGTCAGCGCTCGGGCACATTGCAACGCTTGCGTTGCACATGTAATTGTTGGAAGTATGCCCTAGATAAAATTATGTATGATACAAGGAAGAACTCCATCGCCCGGCGAAAAAGATGATACAAAAGCAAGATTAACACACCCAAAGAACTACCGAGCCAACGCGTGGAGACGTGAATGCCCACCGCCCGCCAGCTGCACATAGAACAGGCTCCCAAAAGTAGAAGCAGTGACACACCGACACTGAGAAACATGGGCCCACAACCAGTGGCAGATGGCCTAGGCGTGTGCAGCAGAGGGCCTTAGCGTACTTTCATGTCTCCAAACTTAAGCTATTAGATAATAGTTTTTTAGTGTATTCATAAGTTTGTAATGACCTTGAACAAATATCAATTTTATGTATCATCAAATGTGTGATTCGGTTGTGGAATTGTGTATTATATATATATTCTAAATTGTCCTTGGTGAAAAGGTGGTGCCGGGCACACAACCTAGGCTAATAATGTATAAGTCGGCAAATGACTCGGTTCCACTAGTCATGGGCATAGTGATGCCTTGTACTGACTCAGCTAAAGTGTTTAGCAGGACGGATAGACCCATATTGAGACGCATGGAGTAGTTGTCATGTGTATGTCTCAATCAATGGACCTGATATGATCGCACGACATGAGTTGTGGATCGGACGATTATGTCAAATATTGTCTGTACCAAGGAAATTATAAAGGCCGAGATCAGGACTACTAAGAATCAAGTTGCATGGCATGGATAACCACGATGGGATTTTGCACCTTCGATTGGAGAGATATTCTCTTGGTCTCTTAAGTGATATGATTTGGAAGCATAACCATGCACGTCTCGGTTAAGTATTAACTGGAGAGTTAGACTAAGGATTAGTCTAATGAATCACATCTCATGCAACGACAAGAGAGTTAAACTATTAAAGGGATGAAAATAACTCGTTTATAGCTTAAAAAGTATATCACGAGGTAAAGTGACTCGGGAGAAATTCAAATTGGGATGGTTCATCTTATGTCTTTGCGTCACTTGGGTGTTGGCATGTTTTTGCTAGAAACCATTGCTAACTATTGACCTTAGTCTGAGTGTTCATGGAAGCGAGTTAGACTCGGAGCCATGATGGGATACTTGGAGGAGTAACTCTAGTCTTGCATAAGGAGTAACTCTAGTCTTGCATAAATGGTCGTGAACTTATAGGGCCATACACTAAAGAAAAGGAGCCCACTCGGATTGGATCCATGTGGATATTAGGGATATGGTCTAGATAGGCCTCAAGCATTGTGCCCACCGAGGAGGGCTATATAAGTGGAATGGTATGGAAAGTTTCCTAACCCTAGACGTCACCCACTCCACTCCCAAAATCGGAGAAGTTGGATCTAGCAGTCCGATGATCGTTTCTCCTCTCGTACTTATGGATACCATAGAGGCGTTGCACGCTTGACTCTCACGAAGGAGTTCGTGGATCCGAGGAGTTGTTCGCGGGGTCGGACTGCAATGCCCGGCGCGCTTCATCATATTATGCATCTACGTGTCCAGTGATAAATTTGTGTCCTAATCCCCACGCATAGATCTAGATATTGTGCGGTAGAAAATTTTCATAGTGCAATGGTTGCGCCCCGCATTCCCCAACAGCGATCATGAGGGGGGCAAATATGGGTGAGAAGAATTATACTAAGAACATGGAAAGACATGAGCAGTTGTTTAGTGGGGTTGTAGAATTATGCTACACAATTGAAACTCATCTTTAGTTCTTTGTTCATTTAATCATGGATTCCCAATTGAAACTGTCGTGTATTCCATAGTCTCAATCCATCCTCTTCCAGTTGGTCTACACATTCTTTCCCCTCCTCTTATGTGCCTTCTTCTACTTTCTCCTCTTCCAAATTCCAATCCTTCTTTTGACGCAAATGTCACCTGAAGCTCCCTCTCGCCCATCAGTTACACTTCAATTACACTGCTCTCTTCGAACACCATGATGATGGTCATAATCCATTCAATTCATTCTCGACCTTCTATAGATTGTTCTGATCCTCTTAGTGATTTGGCTGCTTCTTTCACATGTTGCGGTCGCATCAGGTATAAGGTCATTGGAATGACAGGAAATCGAAATTCATAGGTGTCTACAAAATCCTAATGCTTGTAGCTCATTAGGTGTGTAGCATAATACGAATGATTGGTAGTGTCCAAGAGCAGATGGATGTCTTGGTGAGCACCTATCTACTTGAAGGAGATATCCCTAGAGGAAAATAATAAATGGATTGTATTATCCTATATTAATAAGTTTATAATAGGTTCATACAATGCTATAACTGTATCAAACAGAAACATTTATATAGGTGTGGTATGTAAACAAACCACGGTCCCTAGTAGCCTCTATTATACTAGTTCATTGGTGAACCAATGATTAAGGTTTCCTGATCATGGAGAATTTATACCACTTGACAATGAAGTCATAACACTAGCAAATGATGTGATGGACATTACCCATATAAGTATTGCAACACGATCAAGTCACATAGTTCACATTGCAATAGTTAGAAATGAAATATCCTAATCCTTAGACCGTAATATCTTGTTTAATCACTATCACCCGTGGCTGCTTTGACTGCATCAACCGTAACACCTAGCAGGATGATCATAAAGGTGTATGTTGAATATTCTAGAGGGGCATGTTGAGGCGCATGCATAAATATCGGGATTTGTTCGCCCATGTGAAGGGAAGATACACATGCCCACTCGGTGAGATTACATCCATAATGTTGCAACATGTGACTAGGTCACGTGGTTGGAATATCACGGGAACGAGTAGAGCAGTACTTGTCGGTAATGAGATTGAACAAGGTATAGTGGTACCGATAATCAGAACTCGATCAAGTCAAGTATCGAAATAACAAAGGGGATTGGACTCAACATTTATGGTTCAAACAACATTAAACATCGTGGAATGCACGGGGGTCATTATGGGCATCCCGGTCCAGCTATTGATCATTGATATGAGAGGTGTCTCGCTCATGTATGTGATGTTCCCGAACCGTATGGTAACACACTTAAGGGTGCGATGATGCATGGAGATCGTTTTGGTTGTATCGGAATCAATGAAGGAAAGAAGAGACAACTAGAATTGTTCCGGGAGGATCCGAAGTGGTCTGGAGTGAACCGAAAGGTGTTTCGGCTCAACAGGAATTTAATAATATGTAAATATATTAATTAATGGAATTAATATCATTTATATATATTTAGTAAATATTAAATTGGGATTTGAGGGGCATCCCATCTCATTGGGCCCTTCCGGGGGAGGGGCCCATGAGGGAGGCCACCGCCCTAGGGAGGAGGGGTAGGTGGGCCTTGGCGCACGTGGGGCCCATGGCCACCATGGCTGACCAGCCACCTCCCCTCTCCCCTACTCCCTCTTTTAGTCCCACATGGGGGACCCCTTGGGAAGGGCACACCCCCTTCCCCTATATAAGGAGGGTCCTATGGGTGGGAAAACTGCACAGAAAATTCTCTAAGGCAATTTCCTTAGGAAATCCCTCTCTCTCTCTCGTGTTGCCTTTTGTGATGGCGTGGTTCCTAGAATAATTGTACACGGAAGAGACGATGCAACTGAACATGTCATTGTGCTGCGAGGATTCCAGCCAGAAGATCTACTTCCGCACTCTCGGCAGGGATCAAAGAATCGGAGGTTGTCATCATACACCAGATGCACGCGAAACCACGGAGGTGCAACCACTAGTGGCACGTAGTTTTTAGTGCAAGGACCTGGGGTGGCTTGCGAGGAGCTTCGCGACCTTGAGGTCAGCACCAAGTACGACTACATCATCCATGTTCCCCGCGCAACATTAACCACTTTTAATCTACAAGGATATGTTACTAAAATCTTCTCTATTACAATATTATTCCTATATAGATCTTGGTTGAAAGGATCGTATGGGCACCTAGAGGGGGGGTGAATAGGTGCTACTTCAAATTTTACTCCTTTTCAAATTAGGGTTTGACAAGAAAGGTAAATTCTCTAGATTATGCAACTAAGGTGAATTTACCTATATGACAAGCAAGTACTAACTAAACAATAACTAGATAATAAAGTGCAGTAAAGGATAGAAGGAACCAAAGTGGAGCACACGGAGACACAAGGATTTGTTTCCCGTAGTTCCTTCCTTTTGAGGGGAAGTACGTCTACGTTTGGAGAGGGGGTGGTTTCAAACCACCAACGCCACGAGAGGCCTCCCTTGTTCTCCGATGAACCTCACCCCAACGGGTTCGATTCACCTCTTCCACTATACGGCAACCTTCGAGGTGGAAGCCGGCACCTTTACAACGAGTTCGGGGAACACATCCACAACTTAATTGGAGGCTCCCAAATACAAACAAGCTGTCAAACAATCAAAGACAAGCTTGTAAGAACCAAATCAAAACCTAGGGTTTCCAATGAAACACTAGAGCATGGGGGGCCTCAAGTGAATGAGGGAGAAATGAAGATCTCTCTTGGTGAAGTTGTAGATCAAGGCCTCCTCCTTCGATTCTCCAAAGATAAAAGACTTTGAATAGTTGGATGAAGAGATCTTGTTGATTTGGTGGCTCAAATGGACATGGAGTTCTTGAGGTGGACGAGCAGCAGGAACAAGGGGATAAGGTCCCCTATTTATAGCCCTTCTGTCAGCGAACCGTTTTTCTGACCATTTGAGAAGAAGCAGACCAGAGACTCCGGTCACCACACCGGAGACTCCGGTCTACACCGGAGACTCCGGTCCATCTCCGGACCAGCCTCCGGACCCCTTGACAGAATGACCCGGCTCAGTTGGGAGCTAAGTGGACCGGAGACTCCGGTCCCTCCACACCGGAGACTCCGGCCTGAGATAGAGACCGGAGACTCCGGACCAACCTCCGGACCAATCTCCGGACCACCTTACTGGCTGTCCTGGGCATGAAAACGGAGGCCACTCCGGAGACTCCTGGGGAAACTCCGGACCACACCGGAGACTCCGGTCTGTGTAGACTGGAGACTCCGGTCTGGAATTCCCAGCTTGCAAGATTAGATGCAGGGAATGATCCGTAGGCCAATGGTCCTTTTTCCTTTGTAGAATACCACCTGTAGACAATAGCAAACTGTGAAAGGGTCTACTGGTACTTAACGAACACCAAAAGTGATTATGATAGTAAATGTCCTTTCAATCTCCCCCTTTTTGGTGTTCGATGACAACTAGTGACTTTGCATGAACAAAAGTTTGCAATTATGTATGACAGAGTATGGACATGCTCCCCCTGTCTCTGTGCACAAAGATAAACAAGTAAAGCAGGCAAGGTATGTAGAACATGGATAAACCACATAGTTCTCACATGAGTTACAGCAAAGTTGGAGCACCCACAGAGTCATACACACACACAAATAGCAAGCAGTGTTCCACAATAACATAAAGCAAATAGAGACAAGAAGGCAAATAAGAATCAAGTAGCCCAAACCCATGCAAATCCTGATGACAATGTCTTCTCCCCCTTTGGCATCGAAACACCGAAAAAGGGAAAAGACCTAAGCTAGTGTCCCAACATATCAGTAATCCTCGTCATCATCCTCCTCGTCCTCCTCATCTAGATCCTGATCCTCATCACCATCATCATAGTCCTCATCACCATTTGGAGCTGCAGGCCCTTTGCCGTGAGGGCGAGAAGAGGAAGTACCTTGATACCCAAACCCTGATGTGACATCAGAGAAGGTCTTCCAATCCACCAAGCTATCCTGATGGGCATTTCATGCCCCAAACGAAAGAGTGTGATCTGACTCGTTGGACGGCTGAGCCCCATGCTCATCAGTGTACTCATCCTCACCTTCCTCATCATAGGCTTCACCTTGAGCCTTGATCTCCTTGAGTAGTTTCTCGATGCGGCGGTTGCTCTTGTAGGAATCATGATGTTGCTTGCGGATGTCCACATTCATGCAACACAGGGTCCTCTCCCAGAATGAGGCCTTCTTGACCCTCTCATGGACATAGTCACGTGTCATGGGTGGAAGAGGTGCATTGGAAGCATTCTTCCTCTGAGCCCTAGGAGGTGAGGGGGCCCGGTCAGTCTCTGAAATCTCCTCTTCCTCATGTGCATGGGAGCGTCTAGGAGGAGCACTCATAGCCCCTTTCTGCTGCAGAGATACGAGAGTGTGCTCGGTAAGGTTGGGAGGCATAGCAAGTGGCGAACCATGTGGCTGAGTGTTGATGAGTCTCATAACCAGAGGTGCATATGGAGGGGCCTTCCTGTATAAGATGGCATGATACATCTCCTCAAATATGTAGTCCATCACATCAATAGGATCAGCATCAGCGTCGGGGCCAGCCATGTAAGTCTTGTGGGTGTGATACAACAAGTTGACCAAACCACATCTGATGGCATCATCATTCCCAGCACTAAGGGAGATGGTCTGGCGAAAGATCCTCAACACAGATTGTAGAGAGGCTTGAGTCCCTTGGACCCTCCCACAACCCCTTCACTACCATATAAAGGGGCAAGCTTGTTCTTGTTCACCCCAAGAGCTGCTGAGTGCATGCGAACTCCAACATGAGTAGATACCCCCTGAAAAGTCTCGAAGATGGCCTCAGCAAAGTCATAGAACGTGGCAGAGCAACGGTGGTTGCCAGTCATCCAAGTCATAGTCCTGGCTTGGTCAGTCCCAAACACAACTGTGGCGTAGAACTGCTGCACGAGGGTGATGTTGTAGTCTTCACGGATCTCCATCAAGTTGAACAGCCCCAACTTCTCACTAATCCACAGAGCATCAGAGAAGTAGGGGCTCTTCCTCATCTGCTCAACACTCAAGTACTTCTAGGGGCATACAGGAGACCTCTTGAGCACACTGTAATGTCTTTCATGAAGACAGCTTGCTCCTTCCTCCAATAATAGGGGTCATCACTAGTGTGAGGAAATTCATAGAAATTGGTCTTTCGCAGCTCATGATACTCCTGCTTTGACATGCGAGCCAACGACTGAATGTTGTCATATTTTGCCCTCTTGGCACGTTTATCTTCCTCAGCCCTTTCCTGCTCCCGCTGCATATAGGTTGCATCACGGGCTTGCTATCTGCGGTTGGATGGGGGCACAATGTACTGACCCTCAGACTCATCATAGCGAGGATCCCCTCTCTTCATCTTGGCCTTGGTGCGAGGAGGAGGACGAGAGCCAGAGCCTGTGAACAACAGTGAGGGAGATAGCATGAAGGTAAGTATATATGTCCCATGGAGGCAGCACAGAATCATTGAGACCATAAAAAATATGTTAGATTCAAACCGCACCGGAGTCTCCGTGGTCCACACCGGAGTCTCCGGCATGCGGGCCGGAGTCTCCGGTCTGGAGACTCGGGGAAGATCAGGGAGGCTCCAATGGGGTTGAATCCAGCAAATCGGGCATGGTAGCAATGATAAAGTACTCAGGTGCACGCAATAATGAATTCTAGTGGTCAAAACTAGTACCAATCCTCAAAAACAAGGTAAGGGAAGAACCCTAGATGAAGAAGAGGAGGAGAGGTACCAGATCTGTCCATGGAGGAGATTCCACCGGTGGGAATCACCCAATGGTGGAAAGGAGATGATTGGCCGGCGGCACGGCGGATCCCGGGGGCTTCTTGACCTCCGGGGAGAAGATTTGGGAGAGGAGACGACGGGGGTAGAGAGGGGAGGACGGGGGTGGATGAATGAAACTGTTGTTTCAGTTCACCCCGTCCTCCCTTAAAGTGGACAGAAACCGCCCAGACCGGAGACTCCGGTCCACTCCAGAGACTCTAGTGTGAACACACCGGAGACTCCGGTCCTCCTCGACCAAATACTTCCAGGGTGTGTGTATGGGGACATATATTAGATAGAGAGGGTTTTCAAGACTGAGAGAGGGCTTGGGTTAAGATGACATACTGTGGAAACTCAAGAAACCACGAAAAACTCTCCAAATGTTCATCAAAGTGCCAAATAAATCCGAGCTAAGAGCCAATTCTTCGAATAAGGAGAGGGTGGTGGCCGAAGCCACCATGTAGGAGTTTGTGGCATGAAACGACGAAGAATTATCCTTGGGTTCATAGCCACTACTCATCAATGATGCTCACATATCACTAAATGATACTACAAGAATTGAATTTCTTAATGTTGGCATTATGGGGGGAGGGATAGTCCAATGAATTAGAACCGCACTCCCCCTATTTCCATGCCTACACCTACACCAAATATGGGTCAAGACATAGGTGAGTATGCAAGGCAATCAAGTCAAGCTCCTAGAATCCATGATATTTAGTTCATTCCTCAAATAACAAAACCTTGCTTCATCAAGTGGCTTCGTGAAGATATCGGCAAGTTGGTCTTTGGTTGACACATATGAAAGCTCAATATCACCTCGGGCAACATGATCTCTAATGAAGTGATGACGAATCTCAATGTGCTTTGTCCTTGTATGATGCACTGGGTTATATGCAATCTTGATAGCACTTTCATTGTCACATAGAAGAGGCACTTTGTCACAATGGACACCGTATTCCTTTAAAGTTTGCCTCATCCATAGCAATTGTGTACAAGCACTAGCAGCTGCCACATACTCAGCTTCAGCGGTGGAAAGAGATATACAGTTTTGCTTCTTGGAAGACCAACACACCAAGGACCTCCCAAGGAATTGGCAAGCCCCGGAGGTTGATTTTCTATCATCCTTGTCACCAGCCCAATCTGAATCCATGTACCTACAAAGAGAGAAAGTAGAGCCCCTAGGATACCAAATACCATAGTTTGGGGTATGAACCAAATATCGAAAGATTCTCTTGACTGCCATCAAATGGCTTTCTTTAGGAGCCGCTTGATATCTTGCACACACTCCTACACTCAACACAATATCGGGTCTAGATGCACAAAGGTAAAGCAAAGAGCCAATCATGGGCCGGTATACCTTTTGGTCCACATCTTTACCATTTGGGTTTAGTTCAAGATGATTCTTTGTTGCCATGGGAGTGGGAACTCCATTGAGATCTTTCATGTTAAATCTTTTGAGAATATCTTGAGTATACTTGGCTTGGTTGAAGAATGTACCACCTCTCACTTGCTTGATTTCAAAACCAAGAAATACTCTCAATTCTCCCATCATACACATCCTAAACTTTGTTTCTCTCAAAGTTGTTGAGCTCTTTGTGCATTGCATCCAACCAATCCGAATCTTCAAGAGCTTCCCAAACTTTCTTTGGTTCCACCATGGAAATGTGTGCTTGGTGCTCACCAAAGTTCTTCAATTGAGCTCGAGTAGATATCCCTCTTCTTAGATCTCCAACCACATTCTCAAGAGTGTGGTCTCTTAATTCCAATATTCTATCCATTCTAGCTTGGCGACGAGTTTCGATCTCCTTGTTGTTTCTTGGTGGGATCACTTCATCATTTTGGTCCTCGTCTTGACCATTAACTTGACCTTGATCATCATTGGAAACATTCCCTTCCATAGAAGGCGAGCATTGACCTTGGTCATGATCAGTCCCACAACTGGCCAGGTATTCAGATGTACTTATGGCAGTTTGTATAGATCTTGCTTGTGTAATGGCCTTAGCACCACTGGACATCCTGGCAAACGGAGACTCAAACACCTCTTGGCTGGAGGCATCTTCTTGATCAGTAGGTTGAGGGTCCACAACTTGTCTTTGGCATGGGTCGTTGTCCACCTCGACAGTAGCTTGTTGAAGTTGTGAAGATGAGGGCTCCACGTGAGTAGAGCATAGTTCTTCTCGATCCACCATAAGGGGTTCCTCAACGGGGCAGATGAAACCCGCACCCATTATTCCTATGGCATCCTGAGGCATTTCATCATCTACATCACAAACATCAACACGCCCCGCTTGGGGACCATCATATTCTTCAAACACCATACTACAAGATTCTATGACAATTCCTGAGAGCTTGTCATAGATTCTATAAGTGTGGGATTCGAGACCATAACGAACAAAAATACCCTCTAATGCTTTGGAATCAAACTTGGATAAACGAATGCCCTTAATGCGATAGAAGCACTTACAACCGAATACTCGGAAGTAAGAAACATTAGGCTTGTTACCGGTAAGGATCTCATATGGAGTCTTGATCAATTCTTTGCGGAGGTAGAGACAGTTTGATGCATGGCATGCAGTGGAGATAGCTTCAGCCCAAAAATTGTATGGAGATTTGAATTCCACCAACATAGTCCTAGCCATATCAATGAGAGTCCGGTTCTTCCTCTCAACTACACCATTTTGTTGAGGGGTATATGCAGCGGAATATTGATGTTTTATTCCCTCATCACTAAGAAATCCATTTAATGTGTAGTTCTTGAACTCGGTACCATTGTCACTTCTTATTGTTAATACTGGGACATTGTGTTGACGTTGAGCCATGTTGATGAAGTCGATGAAGTTCTCTTGGGTCTCACTTTTTAACTTGAAGAAATATACCCAAGTGTATCTAGAGTAATCATCAACAATCACCAAACAATATTTCTTCCCACCAAGACTTGCATGAGACGGGGGACCAAAGAGATCTACATGAAGAAGCTCCAAGATCCTCTTGGACTTGATGTAGTTCTTTGGCTTGTGGGGAGAATCATGCATCTTTCCTTCAACACATGCCCTGCAAACATGATCTTTGGCAAAGCAAACATTTTCTTTTAGTGCAACAATATGACCATCCTTGTAGAGGCTTTGCAAAGTTCTCATGTTGACATGGGCTAGACGGAGGTGCCATAGCCAACCCACATCGGCCTTTCCGAATAGGCACATCGGACCTGTAGTGGTTTTCCCGGAGAAGTCCACCACATACAAGTCATCCTCGACGTACCCAACGAAAGCAACCTTTCGAGTCTTGCTCCACAAGAGGATCACATCAACATCAATGAAGACAGCAAAACCCATCTTTCCTAGAGCACAGACTGAAAGTAAATTATAGCCAAGGGTCTCAACAAGCATGACGTCCACGAGAGTGATATCGTGTGCCACCACAACTTTGCCGAAACCCATTACCTTAGACTTTGATTTGTCGGCATATGTCACATATATTTGATCAACATTTGGTCTCAATTCCTTGACACTAGAAGCGCTTCCGGTCATATGACTTGTGCATCCACTATCGAGCACCCATTTTAACCCTCCGGAAGCATAGGTCTACAAAAGATCAAACTAGTTTTTAGGTACCCATTTCTCAATGGGTCCTCTTTTGTTAGCAACAAGGGTCTTGGGAACCCAAATCGACCATGCGATATAACCATCAAAAGGGCCAACATATTGTGCATACACATCACCATAGTAATCACGCATTAAGACATAGTGAGGGTTAGCACAACCCGCAAAATCATCATGAGACATAGTTTTGCCACTTGTGGTCTTACTTCCCACAATAACCTTGTTCTTTTCTTGAGCGGGCTTGGCCTTCTTCTTCTTGTTATTCGTTTTCTTCTTGGCTTTAGAGACAAAGCCTAAGCCCCCTTTTTCACCATTTGACCTTTGCTTGTTTAAGAGGTCATCAATAGTCTTGTTTCCTTTGGGAAAGGAAGTCTTAGCTAGCTCCCCCTTCAACCTAGCATGTTCTTCAAGAGTATTTGTACAACCAGAAGGAATGAATGTACTAGGTGAGGGAGTATTGATCAATTGAGTTTGAAGTTTTTCACAAGACTTTGTGAGGGACAAGAGTTCACTTTCCAAGGCCTTGTGAGCCTTGTCAAGTGTCCTAAAGTCCTCGACAAGTTTTTTATGAACAACATCAAACTCAATCTTGTCATTTTTAGCCTTTTTGTATTTAGCAATAGCATGATCACGTTCCTTGATGAGTTTATTAATAATGAGGTCATTAGCTTCATCAAGGCCCTCTAGTTTAGTTTCAAGAGATATTCTAGTTTCTTGTTCTTCTTCTAGAGCATTACTAAGAGCTTCTACCTCAATCATGTGCTCTCTTCCTAATTGGCATCTCTCGTCTAGAAGTTCTTGTGTGTGTGAAAGTTGATTTAGGAGGTCCACAACATGTTTCTTGTGTTCCCCTTGCAAGTTATTTATAAACACATCAAAAGCAACTAGTTCCTTTTTGACCTCAAGAGATAACTCATCGTAAAAATCATCATTGATTAAGGAAGTGGAGTGTGATGATGATAATACCTCCGTTCCTCTTGCCATAAGGCAAGTGACGTTCTTGTTGCAGATATTCTCATTTGGAGAGGCGAAGCGTGAGAATGAAGGAGTAGAGGTAGTGGCAAGAGCCGCCACACCACTTGGTGTATCCTCTTCTTCCTCATCATCATCAGAGGAGTACTCTTCATGTGTGATCAAGACAATTTCTCCCGGCTTCTTGTTGGTTGGGTTTCTTTTGATGAAGGGTTTCTTGTATGGAACTTTGGAGGTCTTCTTCAACACAAGTTTTCCCCCATTATCTTTTCTTTTCTCATTGGGACAAGCTGCAGCGAAGTGATAACGGTCACCACAATTGAAACAAGTTCTCAACTTGGACCCATTATCTCTTCTCCCATTGGGGTTGCTTCTTCGTTGCATTTCCATGTTGGCCTTGGCGGCGTCTTTCCAAAAGTTTCTTGCATAGAAGGCCATGTATTCACCATGAGCAGTCTTGACATCGTCAGGGTGGCTCATTGAAGGTCCCTCATCACTTCCTTCATCTTCCTCATACTCCACAACCTTGGCCTTCAAGGCAACATTGACACCACTACTCACTCCAATGGCACGAGCACGTGCATCTTTGGCATTCTTGGCAGCAACCTTGAAGGCTGCCATCTCTTGTATCACTTCATTGGAGGTCATGAGATGGTAGTTGTGTCTTCCTTGGAGACTCTTCAAGTCAGTAGGCTTGAAGGGCATGAGAGCACTCACATACTTCCTTTTGATCCAAGCGTCATCAATGTGAGAGGCGCCAACATTCATGAAAGCGGTGGCTGTGGATTTGAGTCTTCGATACATGTCTTCATGATCCTCACCATCCTTCATGAAGAAACCTTCGGCCTCATTGCTTAAGGCATCATATCTATTTCTCCTCATACTCTCATTGCCAACAAACAAGTCAATGAGAGCATCCCAAGCTTCCTTGGTGGTGTTGTGGTGCTCAATGTGCGGAAAATCATTTGGCCCCACCCCAAGTTGGATCATGTGTAAGGCAGTCGTATTGAGTTGGCTATTGACCACTTCTCTTCTCGTCAAGTTGGTTGGATCCTCAATTTTGAGTCCATCTTCAATAATATTCCACAAATCAATGCAAGAGCTGCGCACATGAGATTTCATTAACACTTGCCATTGAGCAAACGTATGTGCAGCTAACTTAGGTGGGTCTCCTCTATTGTTTATATGTGGATAAGGGATAGGAGGGTCGGGAGAGTACCATCCAGGAACCGTATGGAACTCTTCCTTCCCATCACCCTTTTTGGTGGCGGAGTTAGTGGAATTATGTTCATCCCCTACCACTTCCTCCAAAGGCTTTGCCGGAGCATTAGCCTTTGGGTTTGGTGGTGTTTCCACTGGAGAGAAGAGGAGGTGAGGTTTGCTTATCCTTAACAAGTTGCTCAACGAGTTGACGCAATTGTAGGATTTCGTTGCCCAAGGTAGAGCTCAAGCTTGTTTCCAAATTCTTGAGATCTACCATGGTCACCGAATGGCTAGCCTCACTTTCTCCCTCCTCTGGGTTGCCCATAATCTCTTAGGCAGTTAAGCCCGAATAAAGAACCGAGGCTCTGATACCAATTGAAAGGATCGTATGGGCACATAGAGGGGGGGTGAATAGGTGCTACTTCAAATTTTACTCCTTTTCAAATTAGGGTTTGACAAGAAAGGTAAATTCTCTAGATTATGCAACTAAGGTGAATTTACCTATATGACAAGCAAGTACTAACTAAACAATAACTAGATAAGTAAAGTGTAGTAAAGGGTAGAAGGAACCAAAGTGGAGCACACGGAGACACAAGGATTTGTTTCCCGTAGTTCCTTCCTTTTGAGGGGAAGTACGTCTACGTTTGGAGAGGGGGTGGTTTCAAACCACCAACGCCACGAGAGGCCTCCCTTGTTCTCTGATGAACCTCACCCCAACGGGTTCGATTCACCTCTTCCACTATACGACAACCTTCGAGGTGGAAGCCGGCACCTTTACAACGAGTTCGGGGCACACATCCACAACTTAATTGGAGGCTCCCAAATACAGTCAAACAATCAAAGACAAGCTTGTAAGAACCAAATCAAAACGTAGGGTTTCCAATGAAACACTAAAGCATGGGGGCCCTCAAGTGAATGAGGGGGAAATGAAGATCTCTCTTGGTTAAGCTGTAGATCAAGGCCTCCTCCTTTGATTCTCCAAAGATCAAAGACTTTGGATGGTTGGATGAAGAGATCTTGTTGATTTGGTGGCTCAAATGGACATGGAGTTCTTGAGGTGGACGAGCAGCAGGAACAAGGGGATAAGGTCCCCTATTTATAGCCCTTCTGTCAGCGAACCGTTTTTCTGACCGTTGAGAAGAAGCAGACCGGAGACTCCGGTCCCTCCACACCGGAGACTCCGGCCTGAGATAGAGACCGGAGACTCCGGACCACCTTACTGGCTATCCTGGGCATGAAAACAGAGGCCACTCCGGAGACTCCTAGGGAAACTCCGGACCACATCGGAGACTCCGGTCTGTGTAGATCGGAGACTCCGGTCTGGAATTCCCAGCTTGCAAGATCAGATGCAGGGAATGATCCGTAGGCCAATGATCCTTTTTCCTTTGTAGAATACCACCTGTAGACAATAGCAAACTATGAAAGGGTCTACTAGTTGTTAACGAACACCAAAAATGATTATGATAGTAAATGTCCTTTCACTGGCATATGGTGTTGCGCTAAGAAAAAATTGTGTTTTCTGCTACAATCCCCTTCAATGGTATCAGATCCGATCTATGCATAGTAATGCTTCTATAGAACACATGTTGTATGTGGGCATTGATCATATAGTTGTTATCCTCTCATGTGTACTTGTTCATATCACTGTACTATTTGATGAAGCAGACTGGACCGATGTTACCCGTAATCTTACGCGAGACCGGTTCCACGCTCAACATACGACTTGTACCGTATAAGTGGCTAGCGGGTGTCTGTCTCCCTTTCAGTAGTTAATATGGCATTTGCAATGGAGGGTCCCGAGAGGGGTGTAATAGAGACAACTGATTGATCCATGTTGTGGTTGAAAGTTTGTACATAAAAAACGGTTCTATCACTAAAGCCCTAGCAGCCACGTAAAACTTGCAAAAGATAAGGTGGATGCGTCTAATTTTATTTTGCAGGGGGATCCTGGCGAGGGGTAACCTCGGCAATATCCATGATGATGGACTTAGGGTTTTGCAAAAAAGGGAACATTGGGAATTATGTCGGATATCAGACAAAACAAGGGAGTCAAAATCGCCTAAATACATGATGAATAGCCGTGTTACAGATTGTGTGTGTGTGTGGGGGGGGGGGTGGTTCGGTACCTTCTCATAGGCTTCTCCCGTCCTATATATAATAGGCCGGATCTAAAAGCCGTATACAGATAGGTTACATATGTATGATTACAACATCAACAATTGTCGGTTCATGTTTCCTTTCCTAATACAGCTAAATCATCGGATACTTCTTGGGCCATCGTCTTGAGTCTTCATAGGCCGTGAGCTTTTACGCAACCAGGGCAATGAATTATAAGCACCCTAATAGTCATACATATGTCAGTACCCCCCGAGACTCTACTAGAATCATAGATTCTAGTTGAGTCTCAAAGTATATTCTTAGTTGTTTCTTTGTTCTCCTTAGTTTTCTACTATTTTGGTTTTTATAGGGATCTGGTACAATAGGCCTGATGCATACGACTGATCGGGAATCAGTTAAGTCCTCCCGGGCAAAAAAATGTTGGCCTACATCAAATTCAGGTCCCGGACCTGAATTTGGAATTATAACTAGCGTAATTCAGTTCAAGCCGTTGAGGTCTTATCTATTTTACCGGGTACCCAACACGTTCGTCGGGATTTTTCATCATATCGTTGATACGGATATATTACTGGCAGAGGGCATTCTTGTGCGATTATCAGGCCACACAGGACGAATCCTGGGGTCTTACCTTCATGTTTTTAGACATGCCATTTGGAGCTTTGTCGCGTCGAGTGTGATCCGAGATTTTCGAGATTTAACTTTTATCGGCTAACTTGAAACTTTCTAGTTTCTGTAGATGCTCACGATAGGAGTAATCTTTTAATGACCGCTTTAATTTTTTGTTCGTAAGGTGCACGATCAGCGCTCTTAATGGGAGTAGCCCCCGAGGCTATGTTCAGATGTATGTATCAGGACATAGGCTCGAAATCTCATGCCATATCCGTTTTATCAATATTCCTTTTATTTTTATTGGGTGCGCGGCCAGCGCTCCTGTATGAGTAGCCCCTGAGGCTACAGTCGAAGTATTCGAGTGTAGTCTCAATATCTTTTCCCTTTGAATTTTATCTTTTGATCAGCCAAACCTTTTTGATTATCTTCGGATCTTCATCCTTTGTTGTAATGCTGCAAATTTTCTTTTCGACTTGCGTTGTATGATGTTAGTGATGACGAATCTTTGCCCCGTAGTTTCCTAGAGATACATCATGAAGGGACATTTCAAAATATGGGGTCGTGCAGCAGTAATGATGATGCATGAGTAGCGTGTTCATCTATGTTTTTGACTGCACTTCCCATTTTCTGCATGAAGATCGAGGTGTTGTGCGGTGCTCTCCCGTTTTTACCATAGCAATAACTGCTAAAGATATTTTCCTTTTACAGGACTTATGGACACGCATCACAATCGCGTGTGTTTGCGACGGTTCGATTTTACATCGAACGGTTTTAGTTGTGTGTCGTGGCTCTATATAAAGGGGAAGAGATTCCTTTTACTATTTTTCACCCCTCCTTTGCTAGCTTCATCTTTTTCCTTGCACTCTTGCCTTCACCTATCCATCTCGCATACCCCTGCTGTTTCTTCCATGCGCCAATGTCGCTCCTCCTTTACCATGGGAAAAAGTAAGGTGGGGACTTCCACCACGGCCGCAAAGGCCACTAGGAAGAGGGTCGTCGGATGGGCCCCTTCCAAGTGCATTGCGCGGGAGTTGCGTGAGGCGCGGAACTTCGACCATCTAGAGGAGGGTTCTTTTAAGCTTCCTGGAGATGAAGTTGCTCCAATCCCTAAATCGGGCTGGAGGGTAATGCTTCTCTCCTTTCTCTTCCGCGGCCTTTCTCTCCATGTCCATGAATTTCTTCGTTGTCTTCTTTTTCTCTATGGCGTGCAGTTGTATCAGCTCACGTTGAACTCAATCCTCCATGTTGCTTGTTTCGTCACCCTTTGCGAGTGCTTCCTTGGGATTCATCCCCATTGGGGCTTGTGGAAGTACTTCTTTTATGTTCGTCAGAATGACACCGACACCATCGTCCATGACGTTGGTGGCGCCATCTTTTATGTTCGCTCCGACGTCAATTACTTTGATTTTAAGCCTGCTAATTCCGTCCAAGGGTGGAAAACCAAGTGGTTTTATATCAAGGATTATTCAGCCGAGGGTCAATCTTTTGGGTTAACCCCTTTGACCCTAAGAAAACTTGTCACAAACTTGACTCTTGGGATCAGCATCCTGATAAGTTGCAAACGTATCTATAATTTTTGATGTTCCATGCTTGTTTTATATCTACTTTCTTATGTTTTGTCCATATGTTGGAGTGTTTTTACACATTTTCTGGAACTAACCTATTAACAAAATGTCACAGTGCCAGTTGCCTGTTTTCTGTTGTTTTTGGTTTCAGAAAAGCAGGAAAACAAATATTCTCAGAATTGGGCCGGACAAAAGCCAAAGTCGATATTTTACCGGAAGACTCACGGAGCTAGAAGACAAGACGGAGAGGGGCCAGTGGCTGTCCACACCATGTGGTGGCGCGAGTCCCCCCGGCTGCACCACCAGGTGGTGTGGGCTCCTGGTCCACCCTCTAACATCGCCCTTTCGCCTATAAGAAGCCTCTGATGCAGAAACCCTAAATCATCCAGCCTCCAGCCACGAAAATTTCTGCAGCGCCGCCACCACCAAAGGGGAGATTCGGAGGACAGAAAGTCTCTCTTCTGGCACCCTACCGAGACGGGGAAGTGCCCCGGATCCATCTCCATCGATCTCCACCACCATCTCTATCGTCGTTGCTGATTCCCATGATGAGGAGGGAGTAGTTCTTCCTCGAGGCTAAGGGATCTACCGGTAGCTATGTGTTCATCTCTCTCTCTATGTTTGATCTTATTCAGATCATGAGCTTTGTAATCTATAGATCTATTCTGCTACTCAAGTGCTTTAATGAATCTGTGCTTATCCCCACGTGTGTGAAGTTGACAGTGTGCACACCATGTGGACATTTGGCTTGTTGGGTTCGCAGCATAGAAAACAAAAATTTCCTATGATGGGAACTATACGCCAAGATCTATCTACTAGATACAAGCAACGGGTGGATATACATCCATAGAGAACTTACCCTCGAAGACAACAAAGCTTTGTTAACGAGTTGGAACTCGTGGATGATGTAGTCGCACACTTGCCGATCTCAAGATCGTGATGAAGTCCAGCAGGTCCGGCTCCAGCACGTCCTTCAGATCCAGCTCCAGCAAGTCCAGCACCGCAAAGCAGCGGTGCATCCGTGATCGCACACACGTCCGGTACCCCGACAACCTCCGTCCCTCGCTCTAGCAAAGCAGCGGAAGCAGCAACTCCTTTCCAGATAAAGCCATCGGGAACATGTATCTCGCTAATCCGATACCATGGGGAATAACTAGAGGGGGAGAGAGATCCTTCACGAGGAGGTGTAAGTATGAAGGTGTGAGAGGGGGCCTTTTATAGGAGGAGGGGAGGGTACCCCTCCCATGGCCGGCGCCCATGGAGGGTGTCCCTTCACCTCCCCCATTCATGTGGTGGTAACCCCCTCCACATTAAAATGCCCCTTCACATTCTCTTTTAAAGTCTCAACTTTAAATGCATTAAATTTCTCCAAATTTAATGCTCTCTCATTTAATAAAACTCTTTTATTAATTTTATTCAGAATTTTGTTAATTAATTTAATTAACAAACATTCACATAAAACCCCCTGCAATATTTAAATATTACATGCAGAACCAATTTCAGCAATTTCACCTGAAACAATTTCGATGTCTACTGAAATAATTCCAGCGCTTTCTTAAATCTTTATCTGAAACATATTTGCTCCAAATGGTGTCGGTATCCCTTAAGTGTGTCACCCTACGGTTCGCGAATAATGCAGACATGATCGAGACCCCTCTTAGATCAATAATCAGAAGCGGGACCTGGAGATCCATACCGACTCCTACACATTCAACGATGACTTCTATGATCGTGAGAACCTTTAACGCTAGTAACTAAATCCCTTTGTCTCGCGATATATTACATGTCCGAGATTCAATCATCGGTATCTCCATACCTAGTTTGATCTCGTTGTCGACATGCACTCTTTTCTCGTTCCCGTGATATAACATTCTAGTGATCACATCACTTGCTTGCAAGCTATCTTAATGTGATATCACCGAGAGGGCCCAGAGTATATCTATCCGTCATCGGGATGGACAAATCCCACTCTTGATCCATGAGCCTCAACATAACACCTTTGTAGCACTGAACCCACCTTTATAGTCACCCTATTACGGTGTGACGTTTGATGTTATCAAGATACTCTTCCGGTGTCAGTAATTAACATGATCTCATGGTCTAAGGACTAAGATTACTTCGTATGATGTTATAGCAATATAAACATAATGACTTTGATCGTAATGCTATACTTCGGATGAATGTTCATCACATCATTCCACCAATGTTGTGACCTTGTTATTAACAACATCCAATGTCCATGATCAGGAAACTTTGATCATCTTGTTAATCAACAAGCTAGTTTATATGAGAGGCAAGTACTAGGAACTTTGTATTTTGTTTATTAAACACACATGTATTAACGTTTCCAATTAATACAATTATAGCATGCAAAATAAACATTTATCATAAACATGGAATAAGATAATAACCACTTTATTATTGCCTCTCGGGCATATTCCCTTTAGTCTCCCACTTGCACTAGAGTCAATAATCTAGTTTGAAAAACTTTGCGTATTGAACACCTATAGATTTCTGGTGTTGCATATACGCGATTGCTAGTGGTTAACATAATCTCCGGATCTGGCACTTTCAGGTCCGTGTGTATTTGCATGTCTTTGCATCTATACGCATCACTCATTCTCAAATGAGATGGCATTGTATAAATTTGGTCCTTTGGTGAGACCTTTAGTTTGTTCGGGTAAAAATATGTTGATATTATTGTCATACAATATATCTTCATAGTATTAGACCACTTTGAACCACGCCTAGTTTTGATAACAAACTACTTAACACAAATGCCCTCCTTTGCTGCTATTATAGTAGTCATATACTTAGCCTTTTGTTGTAGTATCTGTCACAATGCTTCAACTTTGGAACTTATCCAAATCCATCATGGAACATCCTTTCCATTACATTGTGCCACCCATAGTCTAATTTGAGATAAATTTAATTTGTATCTTGTGACAAAACTAGTATCAATGTAACACTTTACAATGGACTACCTTTAACTATTTGTCACTTATACATGATATATTCTTAGTTCTTCCAAAGCTCATAAGAATATCTTTACTATTGTCCAGTGATCATCTTATGAATCATTCTGGTATGTGCTCATAACATTTAGAGCATAGGACATTCTGGATATATACATATCATGGTATAATCGATCAAAATCTTCATGTAATTTTACTCACCAAGTGTTGAAACACTTGAATCTTGATACAATCCTTTCCATGCAGCAAGAACCTTTCTTGTTGTTTCCATATTGAACCCTTTCAATATCTCATATATGTATGTCTGGCACAACCATATTAGCGCCTCAATCTATCCATATAGATATTGATGCCAAATATTCCGGTTTTGCCCAAGTCTTTCATCGAAATCTTATTTTAATGAAATTATTAACTTGTGTCAATACAATATACATCATTTCCAATCAACAATATGTCCTCTACATAATGTATTAGAAATATGTCTCAGCACTCCCACTTAATTTCTTGCAAATGCAAGCATCTTCATCATCTCCGATGAATTTAAACTCTTTTAACAGTTTCATCATGGTGAAGATTCCAACTCCGCTATGCTTACTTCAACTATTGAAGTTTGCATGCCCTTTTAGCACCCTTTGAATTAACAAAACCCTTCGGACCATGTCATGTACACGTCCTAGGTAACCGCTCTATTAGAAGAACCTTGTTTTGTTTATTCAACTACCATATACCAAATTATATGTAGTGGTTGCTACATTAATCCGTCAAGACTATATATCGCTATGAAAGATTAAATCTTGTCATAGTCAACTCCTTGAACATTGCCGTAAACTTCTTTCCGACATGTCGACTATTTCATAGATGTTAAACATCCATGTCTATTTCTTTATAGATCCAAACATGACCGATAGGCTTTACACCTTTTCAGAGGGTCTTCCAAGTTCAGAAACTTGATTTCTCGTGTATGGATACTATCACGGATTCTATGACTTCTAGTCATTTTATGGAGTCAGGGCCCATCATCGCTTCTTTGCATGTAGTCGGTTCATCATTGTCAACACAATAACGACTTGTTTATCAAATCTCACTATTTGATTCTCACCGACCCACACGGTTCAATAGGAACTCTAATCTCCGAGATTAGAATCTTTGTAATCACGGGAGCCATGAGCATTGTGGCCGCCACCGGGACACTTTCCGGCGCTGCGCTACTTAGCACATATAGCTAAGGTTCAACAACCTTATCAAAGTTCTATTGTCCTCCCACTTAACTTTTCGCGAAAATTCCTTCTCAAGAAACTTGATGTTCCAAGTAACAAACTCTTTTGTCATCGGTGTTATGGAGAAATTCCCAACAAATTCTTTGGGATAACCTACAAAGACGTGCTTATCTGACTTTGGTTGTAAACATTTTACTTATGCATGGCGTACCAAAATTTAAGAAAAGAGAATTCGGGTTTTATCCCAAACCATAACTTATATGGTGTCATTTCAACGGATCACGATGGTGCTCTTTTCAGTGTAAAAGCGGTAGTCTCTAAAGCTTCAATCCTTAAAACATAATGGCGGTTTTATAAATGACACCTTTGATCTTACCATGTCAAACACGGTTTGATTTTATCTCTCGAATATGCCATACTCCTCTGGTTTATCGGGAAATACAAATTCATGGAACAATTCCTGAAATCTTAGGTGTTTTGCTAAACATGTAACTCAAATATTTTCCTTTATGATCAAATCATAAACTCTTTTATTTTCTTGTTACAATGATTTTTCACTTCATCTTGAAAGTCTTTGAACAATTTTCAAATGTTTCATACTTCTTCCTTATTAAGTAAATATATAGATATATTCACTTAAATTTCTGGCGAAAGCATATGAAGCAAAAAGATCCATCGCATATGGATACACATAATGGACTATATACATCAACATGCATAATATCCAATAAGTTAGTCATTCGTTCCTCTTTGGCCTATGGACGGAGTTTCAATTATCTCGAGGAAAGTTTCACAAGCGTCAATTGATCAAAATCAAAGACTCCAAAAATCCATCAACATGGATTTTCTTCATGTTTTCTTTCCAATATAATTTAAACAGCGATGTCACTTCATACGTGATCTTTCAATCATTTGTCTTGCGACGTTTTAGCAATAGTGTTTATGGATGTGATTTGTCCCACCAGACTAGTAAAAGTTCATCCATCCTTTATGGAATACGGTAATTATTTGAACAACCATTGTTCTCATAATACCGGAACAAAATTACAATTATTAAAACAAATCTTGAAGGCTAGGTTTGACGACAACGAAAAACACAATAACACTTTATTTGTTTTCGATGAACAGCATCACTTATTCTCTTGCTAGTTACTTAGGCCATTGCAGTTCATGAATTGCGTTGTCCTGTATGACACTTCACACCAACCAATTCGGTATCCAATACCTAAGAACCACAATGTTTAACAAGCAAGGAATACAACCATAACATGTGTATCTTCTATATACCTAAGCTGGACATTTCCAACTTTTCTTTTCTGCCAAATATTTTATAGATTCTCTTTCAGCAATTCCTTTTCCTTTTAAAAGAATCTATCAACATCAATAGTGGTGTCATTCACATGACACATAGTACAAAGTGTATATAGTCAAACACTAATACCTTTGGACTTGCACTTTGAAGTGGATCACCATCATCAAATGTTTGGTATTCTTTCAAAAATCCATTCTTTAGTAATCTATTAGTGTAGTAAACATTTTACTTACATCTACTATTCATCCTTATCATGACAACTTTCATGATCAAGCTACTATAGCATGTAAGGAAGAATCGCGAGTATAATGTTAGTTCCCAAAACCTTTTGGGAGATTCGGATGCCTAGCATCTCCATCCTTCACAAATTCTCATACAATATGAGAACATGTATTTTGCTAAATTATACTCTAGCATAATGGAACCAAAAATATTGTTTCAGATATCACAATATCTTCCACACTTGATGGTTTCTGAAACATTTTTTTTCAGCTCCTAGATAACCTTGATATTAAAACAACTTTTGAATATCAAGAATCATGGAGGCAAGCATGATACTTAAGATACTAACATTGGAATTCTTACTCTTGATTTAATACTACTTATTAAACTTCACAGAGTAAATAGAGTTTGCTGAAAGTTTGCAGTAGGACTTATAAACTTTAAATTGAAATTCAAAACAATACGATACCAGTTCGTAAAGTAAATATCCAGAATTCTATAGTTCTATTATCTCAATTAAAACTAAGCATAAGGTAGTGAACAGATGCTAATGACTATAACAAATTATGCAAATTCACTTTGATTTAGTTTATGACAAATTGAGTTCGACTAATCCAAATTAGAAATGAACTCCCACTCAAAAACGACATCCCTCGTGCCCTTTTGGTGATTACATGAACCAAATCCACTACACCAAGTCCGATCATCATGTGAGTCGGTGTAGCTTTAAAGGAGAGCATCTATATGGGCATCATATCAACTATATGACTCATGCTTAACCTTTCGGTCTGTGTTCTGAGGCCATGTCTGTACATGCTAGGCTCGCCAAGTAAGAACCTTAGTACTCGCGTGTGTAAAACTGTCTTACACCCGTTTGTATGAAAGCGTAGAGTCGAGTACACCCGATCATCACGTGATGTATCGAAACACGATCCATAGAACGGTGCATACTTAAGGAAGAACACATTTTTATCTTGATATCTAAATAAGGGATCATCTTAAAATGCTACTAAAACGCCAAACTAGCAATATAAGATGCAAACATCTAATGTGTAAAGTGAGATGATATGGTCCATGCATTTGATCTCTACCATATGCATCATGGTATGATCTCTATCATTCCTTTGTGTGTAAGGCCAAGGTCTATGGAACTTACACGTTAGGTGTGTTGTAAGAGTATCTATCATACATCTACTTACAACATTACCATATCATGACACTAGCCCAACAACAATCTAAACTAGATGCCTCTATTTTATCCATTGCAAGTTTTACGTGGCTTAGGGCATTCGAAGATAGAACCAGTCTTACCTACGAACATGGAACCACAACGATGATAACTAAGTTATTAGCAACTCGTTGTAAATCAGATATTGACTATAGTAGGAGAGACAGACACCCGCCAGCCACTTATGCAAAACTAGTTGCATGTCAGTCGTGGAACCGGTCTCATGTGCGATGACATGTAAGGCTGGTTCGGGCCGCTTCATCCCACTATGCCACCAATATCCAAAATACATAGAAGATGCAATAACATAATCATCATCGCCGACATATAAACATATATGTACTACCCGTGCAAAGCACCTATGCATAAATCAGGCTCTAATACCACTGTTGGGTTTGCAGCATAGAAAACAAAAAAATTCCTACGATGGGAACTATACGCAAAGATCTATCTACTAGATACAAGCAACGGGTGGATATACATCCATAGAGAACTTACCCTCGAAGCCAACAAAGCTTTTTTAACAAGTTGGAACTTGTGGATGATGTAGTCGTACACTTGCAGATCTCAAGATCGTGATGAAGTCCAGCAGGTCCGGCTCCAGCACGTCCTTCAGATCCAGCTCCAGCAAGTCCAGCACCACCAAGTCCAGCACCGCAAAGCAGCGGTGCATCCGTGATCGCACACAGGTCCGGTACCCCGACAACCTCCGTCCCTCGCTCTAGCAAAGCAGCGGAAGCAGCAACTCCTTTCCAGATAAAGCCACCGGGAACATGTATCTCGCTAATCCGAGACCATGGGGAATAACTAGAGGGGGAGAGAGATCCTTCACGAGGAGGTGTAAGTATGAAGGTGTGAGAGGGGGCCTTTTATAGGAGGAGGGGAGGGTACCCCTCCCATAGCCGGCGCCCATGGAGGGTGTCCCTTCACCTCCCCCATTCATGTGGTGGTAACCCCCTCCATATTAAAATGCCCCTTCACATTCTCTTTTAAAGTCTCAACTTTAAATGCATTAAATTTCTCCAAATTTAATGCTCTCTCATTTAATAAAACTCTTTTATTACTTTTATTCAGAATTTTGTTAATTACTTTAATTAACAAACATTCACACAAAACACCCTGCAACATTTCAATATTACATGCAGAACCAATTTCAGTAATTTCACCCGAAATAGTTTCGATGTCTATTGAAATAATTCCAGCGCTTTCTTAAATCTTTATCTGAAACATATTTGCTCCAAATGGTGTCGGTATCCCTTAAGTGTGTCACCCTACGGTTCGCGAATAATGCAGACATGATCGAGACCCCTCTTAGATCAATAATCAGAAGCGGGACCTGGAGATCCATACCGACTCCTACACATTCAACGATGACTTCTATGATCGTGAGAACCTTTAACGCTAGTAACTAAATCCCTTTGTCTCGCGATATATTACATGTCTGAGATTCAATCATCGGTATCTCCATACCTAGTTTGATCTCATTGTTGACATGCACTCTTTTCTCGTTCCCGTGATATAACATTCTAGTGATCACATCACTTGCTTGCAAGCTATCTTAATGTGATATCACCGAGAGGGCCCAGAGTATATCTATCCGTCATCGGGATGGACAAATCCCACTCTTGATCCATGAGCCTCAACATAACACCTTTGTAGCACTGAACCCACCTTTATAGTCACCCTGTTACGGTGTGACGTTTCATGTTATCAAGATACTCTTCCGGTGTTAGCAATTAACATGATCTCATGGTCTAAGGACTAAGATTACTTCGTATGATGTTATAGCAATATAAACATAATGACTTTGATCGTAATGCTATACTTCGGATGAATGTTCATCACATCATTCCACCAATGTTGTGACCTTGTTATTAACAACATCCAATGTCCATGATCAGGAAACTTTGATCATCTTGTTAATCAACAAGCTAGTTTATATGAGAGGTAGTACTAGGAACTTTGTATTTTGTTTATTAAACACACATAAATTAACGTTTCCAAATAATACAATTATAGCATGCAAAATAAACATTTATCATAAACATGGAATAAGATAATAACCACTTTATTATTGCCTCCCGGGCATATTCCGTTCATGGCTAAGGTTACATAAATACTTGTTATGAGTTATATTTGGAGTTGGATGTTTCTATGAAATTGTGGTGTTTGTTGGAACCATCTAGCGCTCAAGGTGATAGTGAGGGGTTATCTAGATGGGGAAAGCGAACTTTGAGGTGTGCTGTTATAGCCCTACCGTGGATTAGAGTTATCCAACCGGAGAGTAGTTCAGAGTAGTATCATAAAGAGAAGATATTTATATGAGAGTGTTCACTAGTGAAAGTATGATCCCTAGGCCTTGTTTCTAAGCATTCAAACACCGTTTGCAACTAGATCTGTTACATGTTTGCTTGTTTCCATCTTTATTTCAGATTGCCTTTAGTCTCTTCCTACCCGTCAAGCTCTTTTCTGGCACCGTTACCACTTATAATTATCCAGACCACTTGTATTTCACAATCTCTTCGCCGAACTAGTGCAACTATACACCTGACAAGTGTATTGGGTGTGTCGGGGACACAAGAGACTTCTTGTATCTTGATTGCAGGGTTGCTTGAGAGGGATACCTTTGACCACTTCCTCCCTGAGTTCGATAAACCTTGGGTAATCCACTTAAGGGAAACTTGTTGCTATTCTACAAACCTCTGCACTTGGAGGCCCAACAACTTTCTACAAAAATAGAAGTGCGTAGACATCAAGCTATTTTCTAGCGCCGTTGCCAGGGAGGTAAGGTAAAAGGTACTCACATCCTCTGGCTACTAAGCTATCTTCTAGCACTATTGCTGGTGTGGTAGTGCTTGAAGTTATTTCCTTTAGATTCTGCAATTATATCTTTTTGTTTCTTGTTTTTATTTTCACTAGTTAGGCTTAATGGAAAACAACAACAAAATTAGAGAGCTTTTTAGTATTTTTCCTAAGGTAGAACATGAATTGTCTGAAAAGAAAATTAAAAAACCCATGGAACTTTGTTTGCATGCTAATAGCAATGTTATTAGTATGAATCTTTTGAACACCTTTGTTACTAATGCTATGGAAACGTCTAAGCTAGGGGAAGTTAGTTTTTATGAAAATGTTCTTTTTAGTTCCCCAGCTTTAAAGAAGAAAATTGCTCTCATGATACTTTATCTCCCATATGTGGTAATTCTAATGATACTTGTGATATTTGAAATCCACATACTGAAAGCATCCCTTTTAAAATACCTATAAAAATTGTTGAACGTGTTATGAATAACTGTTATTTTGGAGATGGAACTATCCATCCTGGTGATCATTTATTCTTTATACACGAATTATGCGAGTTGTTCAAGTGTGCAGGGATTTCAATGAACCAAGTTAAGAGGAAGCTATTCCCTTTTTCACTTAAGGGCAAAGCAAGGGAGTGGTATGAGCTACTAGATGGTCCTCATCATTTGGAGTTGAAGGAACTTGAATCTCTCTTTTACTCTAAATTTTATCCTCCTCATGAAATTCATAAAGATAGGAATTACATTTATAATTTTCATCCACATGATGAAGAAAGTATTGCCCAAGCATGGGGGAGATTAAAGTCACTAATGCTCAAATGTCCCATTCATGAGCTCCCCAGTAATATTGTAATTAATAATTTTTATGCAAGACTTTCAGGACATTACAAGGACTATCTAAATACCTGTTTAGAGGGATCCTTCACAAGTAAGGAGGTCAAAGCTAAGTGGGATCTTCTTGAAGCAATTCAAAGCAATACCGAAGATTGTGATAACTACAAAGGTAAAGAACCAGGTATAAACTATGAGTATGATGGCATTAAGTCTTTTTGCTGAAACTGCTGATTTTCAAGAGCTTAGTGCTAAATATGGTCTTGATCCTTAAATTCTTGTTGATTGTTGTAGAGACTTTGCTTCTCATATTAATGCTCCTAATGAAAAATGGGACATGTATCATGAGCCTTTTAAAGACACTTGCATGGAAAATGAAATTGTTATTAATGATAGCAATAAACATGCTCAAACCTCTGAAATTACTATTTCTTATAAGAATGTTAATTTTTGTGAAATACATAAACCTTGTGAGAATAATCAAATTGAAGAAGAATATTGTATCACCCACAGGAATGAAAAAACTAGAACGTGGTTTAGGGCTCTAAATGATCTTGGTAAAAAAGTTTGTGCCCTCTATCCTTTTATTTGTGAACTTTGCTTTGAAGTGGGTCATTTCAATTTTCAATGCGCAGGCCATAATAATAGCCCTTATAATCTAATGAGTACTGTAAGTTTGTATTGTGATGACATGATCACTCCTAATCAGCATGATGAACTTACATTATTTTTGGGGGTGTGAAGAGTTATCAAGAAAAACCTCTTTGGTAGATATGAGTGCTTTTGGTATGAATAGTATCCTGCATGGTTGTCATCTTTATTGTGTTGATAATTGCCACACAAATACTTACATACAAAATATTATAAAAGATGAGATTTTACCAAAATATGACAGGACTAATATGTGTTTTGATCTTATTAATGAAAATAAGGAATCCTCCAAAGTTTCTTCTATTGTCTCTAACAATAAACCAGGGTATATGAAGAAGCTCCCTTTCAAGCCTCTCCCTCCTAAAGAGAATAAGAAAAAGAAGAAGGGGAGGAGTAAAAGCAGAGAGGAAACGGTATTTTCTCTAAGCATGTTGCTCCTATTATAGTTTTTGATGAGTCTGAACTCGATGATGTTCCTATGCCTATTACCTATAGTAGTGATCATGATTGGGAAAAGCACACTACTTTTGATACTGAAAATCTCTTCGGTACCAATTCTGAAAATGATGATATTAATAATTGATGTACTATTAGTGTTATCCATGTTCCTTCCAATGATGATATGTTTACAAATGAACACACTTTGGAAGATAATTATTCTATTGCTTATGATGATACTACACCTCCAATATATGATGATTACAATAATGAATCTGATATTTTTAGTCCACCTACTATTGAGGAGAAAATTAATTATGATTACAATATGCCTTCTATATTTTATGATTATGGTGATGAGAATAATAATGATAGCTATTTTGTTGAATTTGCTCCCACTACAATTAATAAGAATGACTATGTTTATGTGGGGAGTATTAATTCTTTTATGCATGTGGCTCATGATAAGAATGTTTTATGTGATAGTTATATTGTTAATTTTATTCATGATGCTACTGAAAGTTATTATGAGAGAGGAAAACATGGTTTTATGTGTCTCAACAATATTAAGTTTCCCCTCTTTATGCTGAAAATGTTAAGTTGCACTTGTTTTGCTTTCCTATGTTTGTTGCTTTGTGCTTTCATGACTTGTTTATTTACAAGATTCCTATGCATAGGAAGTGGGTTAGACTTAAATATGCTTTGAATTTGCTTCTTGATGCTCACTTTTACTTCAATTCATATTTCTTATGTGAGCATCTTCTCAAACTATCGTGCCTAGCTCAAAGGCGTTAAAGAAAAGCACTTATTGGGAGATAACCCAAATTTCTTTAGGAGTCTTTTTGTTGAGTCTTGGAAGTTATTGCTTCACTAATAACCTCTCCTTATCCTTTTTGTGTGGTTTTTGTGCCAAGAGTAACCTCTAATGAGAGATAAGTAAGACTTGGGAAAGTTGCTGTGTCGAAAACAGATTTATGTGCTTCGCTGTAAAAATTCGTAAAAAATCTCTGTACGTCGGTTTGAGCTATAATTTTTTGTGATACTGCCCCAGGTTGTTATCCAACTTTCGTTAGTTCAAAACTTTTCTATTTGAGCAACAGAAGGTCTTCGAAAATATTGGTTTTCACATGCTGGTCTGTTTTGACAGATTTCTGCCATTATTTGCATTTGCCTCTTTATCGATTTCTTTTTGGATTATTTTTTCGTGAATTGAGCTTTTTGAGGGAATTGCTACAGTAGATTGTGTTTTTAATGAAAGTTTTCTGTTTTAAAACTAAACCCCAAAGGTTTATTATCTTTTGAATGCACTAATGTTGCTAATGAAGATTGTGTGAAGTTTTGTATGAAGGAAATTTTCAGGTGTAGGGAAAGAATGATCTAATGAGATTAAGAATGGACAAAAGCTCAAGCTTGGGGATGCCACCCCATGTCACCCCAAGAAATATTCAAGAGGTACAAGCATCAAAGCTTGGGGATGCCCAAGGCATCCCCTTCATCAATAAAAATAGGAGGTTTCTTCCAAACACTTCACTTTTATTGTTTCATGCACAATTGTGTTGTTCTTGGAGCGTCTTCGTTTTTGTTTTTAGTTTTCTTTTGCTTAATTTGCTTAAATAAGTTGGTTGGATCCCAACACACTTCTTTTGGAGAGAGACACACCTCGTTATTCATTGCCTAGAACACTCTAGTTTTCACTCTTATTGTTCTGCGAGTGTTCTCCTTTGCTAGCACTACGTTTAGCTTTAGTTTTCAATTGGTGTTGGAAAAGAGTAGGAAAATTCATGATTATAAGTGGTACAAAAGGGATATTGTTTTGACTATGGCTTAGACTTTATCATGTCATGCTAGATGTTGCTTTGACCTTATGCTTAGTGATTATTGTTGTAGCATGACTTGTTCCAAACAATTGAGATTGCTTAATGTGCCTTGAAAGAATCATGCGTTGTTTTAGCATACAAAAGCATAATATTGTGGTATTCTCCTTTGATGCTTTGTTTGGGTTGACTTGGCACATGCTCACACCATGTTATGACTATGAACCAGTCACCTTAGCCTCTATGATAATTTAGTTTTTGACTTGTGGTACCACTTTATGCTTTGATTGATAATGTTTTGTCACTCTGCATGATTATGGCCATTATTACTCTCTTAGTTGGTCGCTCCTAGTATTTTTCTAGCCTCCATACCAAGTATGAGTTCCACTCATGCATCCAACTCCAAATAAAACCAAGTTATTCCAAAGAGTCCAACATACCTACCTATTAGCATTTGTTATTCCAAGTATATTCATGTTTTTATCTACCTTCCGAATTAAACTTGTTATGTGAAAATTAGTGATTAAATCTCTCACGAACTTGATGGCACACTTTACTTTTCTTGCCCCTAATAAACTTGAACCATTGTGTATCTATGTTGTATATGCTTGCACTTATACGTTGGGATTAGCAGAACCATGCTGTCATGGGGAATGCTTTCAACATTGCACTTGTACATTGTACCCAGTTGATATCATGCTCTTTTGTTTATGGATGTCGTCGGTGTGAAATTAAAGGGGAGCTTGTAAGTCCATGGAGTTATTTATGTGTGTTAGAGAAACGCCTGGGCCGCTAGCCTAAGCCATGCCTAATCATGGTGGAAACTTGCAGCATCACCATAGTGATCAATCTATGAAGCATTCTTCTTATAAAAAAAGAGATAGAGATTGAGAAAAATAAAAAGAAAAAAAGATGAGAAAAGAGGAAAGAGAGAAAAAAGCACCATTTTCCCATGGTAAATAAGAAGATTGCTGAGATGCTCATTGTCTGCTTGCCTTGTCATTTTGATTATGGGATAGCTCCTGTATCATGTGCAAGGGGTACCCCGTTGGCGGTTCTCTGTGATACACATGTACTTACTATGACAAGAACTTACCGGTAACTAAAGTTGAGTAGCATGAGGAGCGGCCCTTGTATTCAAGGGACATGAGATTGCCAACTTATACTTTGTCAAGCATATACTCCATAGTTTGTTCACTTTAACCTTAATCACTTCAAGATGCTTATGATAGGGGCAATGAGAGTTGAAAGCTAATAAGTACCATAATTTTTGGAAGCTCTTTATGAAACTTGAATCCCTGCTTCCTTCTATGAGGGCCTTTCTTCCACTTTTATATTGAGTCTCCACCTTCTATCCTTAGGCACCAATTAAGAGAGCATAGTTGTCATTCTTAGTTCTATGTGCATTGTCCCAAAAGTTATTGATTGATTCATAATGTTGATATTGCTTGTTCTTGAACTATGTGTATCTAGTCACCCTTATGAACTTTGAAGGTGTACTGTGCATTTATGTTTTGCTACTCCAGGAGGGACAAGCTAAATGCCACTATGCTATGTTTTCTATATGTGAAACAAACAAACAAACGTCTTTCAATGCATTGTTATTCATGATCTTTGTTTGTATCCTTTCATGTTGCATGCATAGTCACTATGTCTTATTGTTAGAACTTCATCTTTCATGCTCATGTTTAGAGTACTTTGATCCCAGCTTTCAATGCTTGCAAATGGTTTGATCTTGATTGTGATGGTGCATGTCACCTCAAAAATTATTCTTTTTATCACTTACCTACTCGAGGACGAGCAGGAGTTAAGCTTGGGGATGTTGATACGTTGCAAACGTATCTATAATTTTTGATGTTCCATGCTTGTTTTATATCTATTTTCTTATGTTTTGTCCACACTTTGGAGTGTTTTTACACATTTTCTAGAACTAACCTATTAACAAGATGCCATAGTGCCAGTTGCCTGTTTTCGCTGTTTTTGGTTCCAAAAAAGATGGAAAAGAAATATTCTTAGAATTGGACCGGACAAAAGCCAAAGTCGATATTTTACCGGAAGACTCATGGAGCCAGAAGACGAGACGGAGAGGGGCCAGGGGCTAGCCACACCATGTGGTGGCGCGGGTCCCCCTGGCCGCGCCACCAGGTGGTGTGGGTCCCTGGTTCACCCTCTGACATCGCCCTTTCGCTTATAAGAAGCCTCCAATGCAGAAACCCTAAATCATCTAGCCTCCAGCCACGAAAAGTTCCGCGGCGCTGCCGCCACCGAAGGGGAGATTCGACGGACAGAAAGTCTCTATTCTAGCACCCTGCCGGGGCAGGGAAGTGCCCCCGGAGCCATCTCCATCGATCACCACCACCATCTCCATCACCGTTGTCGATTCCCATGATGAGGAGGGAGTAGTTCTTCCTCGAGGCTAAGGGCTCTACCGGTAACTATGTGTTCATCTCTCTCTCTATGTGTGATCTTATTGAGATCATGAGCTTTGTAATCTATAGATCTATTCTGCTACTCAAGTGCTTTAATGAATCTCTGCTTATCCCCACGTGACAGTGTGCACACCGTGTGGCACTTTGGCTAAGGTTACATAAATACTTGTTATGAGTTATATTTGGAGTTGGATGTTTCTATGAAATTGTGGTGTTTGTTGGAACCATCTAGCGCTCAAGGTGATAGTGAGGGGTTATCTAGATGGGGAAAGCGAACTTTGAGGTGTGCTGTTATATCCCTAGCGTGGATTAGAGTTATCCAACCGGAGAGTAGTTCAGAGTAGTATCATAAAGAGAAGATATTTATATGAGAGTGTTCACTAGTGAAAGTATGATCCCTAGTCCTTGTTTCTAAGCATTGAAACACCGTTTGCAACTAGATCTGTTACATGTTTGCTTGTTTCTATTTTCAGATTGCCTTTAGTCTCTTCCTATCCGTCAAACTCTTTTCTGCCATCATTACCACTTATAATCATCCATACCACTTGTATTTCACTATCTCTTCGCTGAACTAGTGCACCTATACACTTGACAAGTGTATTGGGTGTGTTGGGGACACAAGAGACTTCTTGTATCTTGATTGCAGGGTTGCTTGAGAGGGATACCTTTGACCACTTCATCCTTGAGTTCGATAAACCTTGGGTAATCCACTTAAGGGAAACTTGTTGCTGTTCTACAAACCTCTGCACTTTGAGGCCCAACAACTGTCTACAAGAATAGAAGTGCGTAGACATCACATCCCACTCCCGAAGAAATGACGGAGATCGAACCCCTCCTTGCCACTATTTCAAAACTGCGGCATGAAGTTGGCAAGGAGTTGCGAGGTCTTGAAATTCTGGCGTACTTCTTGCGGATCCGCGTGCAGCCTCTATAGGCCCGAATTTCTGGTATGTGGGCATATACCGGCAAGAAGGACTCGATGAGGATTTCTCGAGAGGATCTGACCCTCAAGGTTTATGAGAAAAGGGTTTGTAATTTCACGACCCTTACGGCGAAAAGCTCGGTTCCTTTTGATTGCCGTGTAGAGCCTTTTGGCAAGAAGAAGCACCTTCCCGAGGTAAAATTTATTTTGATGTTCTTCTATTTACATCTGTGCCTTCCGTATTCTTTTTGCGGTTGTCTCCTTTTGTGATTCCTGGACTTCCATTTTTGTACGATTGCGATCATCTGTCCTGCCTTCCTCCTCTCCCTGAAAACGGCGAGCTTCCCGCTGATCCATCTGCATCCGACGATCTTCCCACTTCTTACGATGAGGAGATGGAGACGTCAGCCGCAAAATCTTCTTCAGGGACGTCGGTGCTTCCGTCGGCTTGTTCTGAAGATTTTCATGTGGCACCTATTGGCGAGAAGAGGAAGCGCTATGTCGCTGTAGAGACGATTGAAGATTCGAATGACTCCACTGGCTCAAAGCCTTTGCATGTCATCCTAGTTTCAACGGCTCTGCTCCAGATGAACTTGTTCCACTTATGCAAAATGTTTCCTCGTGAGTACTTATTGTCATTTCCATTTTATTTTCCCATATGAATATGTTGTTTTGAGTTTTTTGCATTTGTATTTGAAGTGGTGACAACGGGGAAGATCCTCCCCTATCTCCTCCCGGGACGTCTGTTGCCCCTCCTATCGCAAAGTCTCCGCAGCTATCCGCGGATCCAAAGGATTTGCACGCATCTCCTATGGGTCAATTAGCCAAAAAAGTTGTTGTCACTTCACCAAAACCACCGCCGCAGAAAAGAAGAAGATCCACCGGCAAAGGCGTGGTGATATCGGAAAGCCCCACTGAAGTAGACATGCAAGACGTAAGTGTTTCTGTTCTTTGATTTTTGTCCTTGATTTCCACTTTTGCTTGTTTTTTCTGATGTCCTTCTTCGCAGCCTGTGATGCGTAAGATGGTTGGTATGGCCTCTCACTTCATAAAGATTCGGAATGAAGCTGACGATCTGAAAGGTATATTTTCATTTTCTACGACTTTGCATTCTTCCATATCCTTTACTTTTCTTGATTTTTTACATTTTTTACTTTTTTGACTATTTAGCCGCCGCCAAAGAGTCCGAGGTTATTCGGGGTGACACGATGAGGCGTGCCGAAGATCTGGAGGCCAAACTTTGGGTTGCCGAGAAGGCTTTGGAGGAGGCCAAGCAGAAGGCTAGTGCTGATGCTGAGGAGAAGGCCAAGCAAGCCGCCATCCGAGATGATAATCTTCGGAAGCGTCTGGAGACCCTCAATGCTTCCTTAACTTGTAAGTTTTTTTGTGTTCAAGGGAGAATTTTGTTTCACTCCTTTTTCTATGTACTTACCCCTCTTCTTTTTGTATGTGCAGAGCTAACAGGCCAAAATTTGCTGCTAGATGAAGATAAGAAGGTTGATCCCTTATCAGATTTAGTTAGCACTTTGGAAGCCAACAACGTTCGTGGGCACAACCTTCTTGTCCGCTCGCGTCGTGCTTTCAGAAGCCTTCATGCCGGAGTTTTTCCGTCGAAGGAGGTGTCGGCTGATCTGAACAAACCCATCGCCATCTTTGGTGCTGATCCGAGTCCTATTGTCGGCTACAGCGCGACGCAATCGAGGAGTGGCCCGGAGACTTCGATGGCTTTGGCAATGGCGCATGGCGAGAAAGTCGACTAGGATAAGGTTAGCTCCTCTGTCCCGGTCACTTCCAAAGGCCAACCAGTTGATTTGAAGCCTTACATTAAGAAGGCCAAGAAGTTTTCTTGGGGTATTTTGGGCATAGGCCTAGGTCAGGAGAAGCCAACTGCCCCTTCTTCAACTGGTGCTCCTTCTTCGGCTGCTGCCCCTTCTTTGGCTGCTGCCCCTTCTTCTATCGCGCCTGTCATTCCTGTAGTCAATGCTCCTTCTGCCAGTGCGATGTTATCTTTGGAGAAATCCGCCCCGTAGTTTTGTTTTTATAGCTGGTTGTGTACCTCGTGGTGTTATTATAATGAACTTTTAACTTTATCCAATTGTTGAGTGTTCTCTTTTGGTGAAGAAAGATCTCTATATATGAGTCGTCTTTTGCATGCTGAAGTCTTTGTATTTTTCGTGTGCCTTTGCCAGATTTCGAATGATCCAGCAACTCTTTCTGCGCTTGTCCAAACATCGGATGCAATCCCTTCCTCTTCTAGAATGGGTGCAACCGAGTCTGTCATTGTGCGCGTAGTAGATCCACCATTATACACTGAACAAATTGAGTAGGTGAAGAAACTTGACCTAGGATATTCATCCTCTTGGTGTGTTGTATTATGCGGCTGCCCAGCTGGCGGATGCCCTGGCAGTGGTGGTGGTGCGCCGATGGCTAAAGCACCAAGTGTGGTAGCATAGCCTCTGTTTGTTGCTTCGGTTGCCCTTGCATTGCATAGCTCCTGCATCTTTAAGAATGTCCGACAATCTTTCAATAGGTGATTGGATCGCCTTTTGCCTGTTGAGTTGACATAGAAGTGCATATTGTAGGGTCCTTCCAACATTTTTCCTACTGACATTGGTGGGTCTTGACTTTTCGGCTGGTATCATTGTTGTGGTTGGCTTCCACCGATGTCGTCTTTGCTATTGTGACATCTGCCATTGTATTCGTCGCTTCTTCGGTTATCCCTTTCGGAAAAACCGACTGCGATGTAGCTTGGTCCACCGTATCCATCATTCTTTCGTTCTCTTCTGTCGTTGTTTCACCTGTTCCTGTCTTCTTTGGGTGACCGAGCTCTTTTGTTGTGTACCGCGTCTTTCCCGTCAGCCCATCGATTGGCCATATCCATTAGTTGCGAGATTGTCTTGGGTTTGATTTGTCCCAATTCTTTGATAAACTCTTGCCGACGAAGTCCATCATTGAAAGCATCGATTGTTCTTTCGTCGGACATGGCTTCAACCGAATTTTTTATAATGTTCCACCGCTGGATGAAAGCCCGTGTCGGTTCTCCTGGTTTTTTTGCATGCTCGTAGTTGTTCCAAAGATGCGGGTCGTTTGAATATGGAGTGGAAAATTCTGATGAATTTGTCCTCCAGATCGTTCCAGCTGCTGATGGATTCTTCGAGTAGCTAGATCGTGCTGCGCCGGTCAGGTGCAGTTGCAAACTTTGCATTGCGGTGGTCGTGGAGCCACCCTGTAATTTGACGGTTATCAGGTAATCTGTCAACCAGGTTTCAGGCTCATAGTTCGTATAGGCCAACTTCCATTGGTGGGATTGTATCTATTAATGTTGAATGATGAAGTCAAGACAGAAAAGTGCCAAAGTATCGAGAAATATATGAACATGTGATGGACTGGAAGACCTTGCTAAAAAAAAATACCCTATACACATATCTACTCGCATATATATATAGTAGTTTCTTTTGCAAAGAAAATAAGACGATTTAACACCTTGACAGTTGCTTCTATACAAAATACCGCACATTTTGGCCCGTGGGTGGAGAAGAAAGACACTAAGCCAAACAATGTGGCGTTGTTCACCCGTGTTTCATTACCCTGCCACCACACTTAATTTTACGTGTATGCTCGGTAATGCAAATTGACACACATTTGCAAGTGTGTTGACACTAAGGCAAAAGTGTACCACACTTCACCATCATAGTATCTCACACCAGTTGCTTTTGTGCCTTCTTGGTGGTTTCCTTCCAATACAAACTTGCAATCATATAAACCCCCATTCGTATTTTCTGCCCTCATGATCTCTTTGCACCCATTAGTTTAGAAAATTTCAAAAGTGTGTTCTATACTTCCGAAAAATCATGTAAAAACTATGTCTTGTACATGGCATTTTGTATACTCACTCCGATCATAAGTAGTTAGGATCGGAGGTAATATAAAAAACTCTAATAATGAAACCTGTTCTTGTTTCTATTTGGCCACCCAGTTTCACTATCAAAGATAATGTACGAGACGTTTTTTATATAGCATAAAAAATTCAAAGAGCGCGCCAACATAAATGTTTTAGCCAGGAACGTGCTCACTTGTTATTATTGAATGAATTGCTAGGTCAGAACAGAGTGCGGGGAAGCGCGCGGGCCACTCACAGTCACACGACGGACCAACCCCCTCCCGCCCCGGTCCACGCCAGCTCCTATCGCGGTATCGCCCCCACAAATTTCTGGTGGCTTCGCTTCCTCGATCCCATCCCACTCCTCCTCCACCCCGCGCTGTCGCGTTGCGGCTCGCATGTAGCCATCGCCGCCCACGACCGGGGATCCGCCAGCCCGTCCGAGCAGAGCAGCCATGGCGACGCTGCTGCTGCGCAAGGTGTGGGGCTCCGTGCTCGCCCGCGCGGGGGCGGCGCGCGACCCGGACTCAGGCTCCTCCTCCTCCTCCTCCTCCTCCTCCTCATCCTCCTCCTCTTCCTCCTCCCCGCGCCGCCGCGGCCCGGCGCCGGCGGAGTACGGGTCGCTGGGCGCGCTCGACACGGTGCCGATCGACGTGCTGGCGCAGATCCTGCGCCTGCTGGGCCCCGCCGACGCCGCGCGCTCCAGCGCCGTGTGCCGCACCTGGCGCCTCCTCGCCTCCGACAACGGCCTCTGGGCCTTCTTCCTCAGCCTCGGCCCCGAGCCCTGGGACCTCGTCGTCTTCGCCGAGACCCACCTCGCCGCCGGCCCCGCCTCGCCCCGCAGGTCCCTCCTGACTCCTCCTCACACTCACACCACCGGACCCTTCCATTTGGCGTCTCTGTCTCCCCCACCTAACACCGTGCCGTGTCTACTGTCGCAGCGTGTACTACAGCGCGCTTCGCGTCCCGCCGCAGCTCTCCTTCAAGCGTATCTACGGACAGCGAGCGCTGGTTCCAGGCTCCATCGTAGTTGACGGTAAGAGGCTAAGAGCTACAGCATCCTCTCCCTGTCATCCTCTACTACTAGTAGGCAGCAAGCGGTTGCTTAATTAAGACATGATCATTGATTGCTTCATCAAGGGATTCTAGCACGACCGACAAATCATACTGTTTGGAGTTTGGGCATCTGTAATCATCCTATCTTCAGTTACTAGACAACGGTTATATAGCTGCATTTTAGTGTCTGGCTCTTCTGCTTTGTGCGACTCGTGACGGTCAGTTCTCTAGGGGAAATAATGAGCATTGTTTTTTTATCCTGCTTGTTTCAGTTTTCTGCCCTCCTTTAAAATGCCGTTGTTTGTTTTCTCAAATTAAATCATAGGTGGATCAGGATATTGCAAGTATGGCTGGAGCAAGTATGCTGCTCCTTCTGGGCGCTGTGCAACTTTTTTGGTAAGCTGTGGTGATGACTGAAATTAATGATCGATGCACATCATTAATTCATCATGACCATTTCTTTTCTTTTGGGACAATATTGAGTTTATGACCAATGTTGATTTAATAGTATCTAGATAATTAAATTGGTAAAGGCATACCATTTGTGTTCTAATTCTGCTGAGATTTATCGTGCAGGAATTCGGAAACATTGAGTCCCCTATGTATGCGAGGCTTCGTCACTTCTTCTCTACAATTTATACCAGGTTCTTAAAATAATTAAAATTCTGCTCTGCATTCTTTATAAAGTATAAACAGCCTTATCATTTTCGCACAACAAAAGACATGCCTACAGAAAATTAGTTCAGAGACAACATTTTTCATTGATGATCTGAGTTGTCTATTTGTCATTGGGTGAATTCACTTGAAAAACACTGAAATTTCGAATCGTGAAAACTTTGGCTTCACCTGGTTGCCCACTACTCTGCCACTAGCTTGCGCTTGAGCTGTCAAAACAGCATTTGTACACAAATATCATTGTCATAAACTGTATTTATTTTTGTTATTCATGACTTATTACAGGATGCATGTAAAGCCATCTGCTCGACCAATCGTTATTGTACTTCCCCTCTGCCACTCAGATGGTTAGTATTTTTAGGTGATACTACTGTTTACTTTACGGTTCTCTATTTCATCCAAATTACACAGCTTCTTCACAGTTCAGATATAGCACCCTCGAAATATAATTACATGTTATTTACCCATTTAACGGTTACTACCGCTGACGAACAATTTACAGCTCCTTTGTCTGACTGTATATTTCAACTCAATTTGGCTCAGATACTGAGTCTGCCAGGGCCTCAAGAAAGCAATACAAGGAGACACTGTACTCGGTTTTGTTTGACATGAATGTTCCTGCTGTTTGTGCTGTTGATCAAGTATGCATTTTTTATGTCCCTCTCGGTGATTCTGACTAAATGCTTACATTTATCACCTCTTGACGTACTTTGTAGTGCAATGGCTGCTTCTGTCTCACTGCACCTATTAGTCTTCTTGGCATAATGAAATTTGGTACAATATTGTCCTTCGTATTTAGCTCCCAAAAATTAGAAGATTCACATAATTATATTGCATTAGAATCATAAATTATGGTTCAAGCTGGAGGTCAGGAACTTCTCAATACTGAGAATTGATGTAAAATATACTCAATATTTTGGACGCAAATTTAAACACAAACCTGATGTAGCTGTAGAAGTAGACCAAATTTTCTGTTTAATTACTGAAATGTCGATTCATTCAATATTATTTCCTCTCTTGGAGGCAATATTTTATGAGCTTGCTGGCATGTACTTTTCAGGCACTTCTAGCTTTGTATGCTGCTAGAAAAACCTCTGGCATTGTTGTGAACATTGGATTCAATTCCACGTCTGTCGTTCCCAGTAAGTATTTACAATGTCTTTGCTTTATTAGTTCTGGTGTAAGGTTCAACTTAGTGGTTCCCACATACGTTGTTTTCTTCAGTACCTGATATATTATATTTTATGATCAGCATTAGACATAGAAAGATTTGAGGCCTGAGTTTACCACTCCTTACCTTAGAAGTGCTGCAATTTCTTAGGTTTTTTTCTACAGGTGTGGCTTGCCACACTTCAATACCCTGCCATGGACCCAATTTCGTGCCAACTTTTGCCACATTTGTGACACCGATTTTGTTGGCCAGATTTCGTGCCAAATCACACTTCTCCAAACCTTTGATTTAATCAAAATTAGCCACGAATGAACATGCCTTCATTGAGATTTTTCAAATTTATTCAGGACTTAGCATTATTTATTATATACTTTGTGTGTGGACGTCGAAATGATGTTTCGCAAAAAAGGGAACCACGCATCATGATGTACAACAGACAACAGTTTGATATTTACACCTGGAGTTAGTATAAGTACAAATGATCAGAATCTCCACAATGTACAATGGGAACAGTTTTTATTAGAGCCTGTATCAACTTAGTAAAAAATAACCTGCTTGGGTAAGTCTATTGGTAAGTGTGTCCTTCCTTGAAATGCATGGGCATGTAGGAATTTACATCTGATAGAGACATAGAGTGGAACCATGGGAGAGTTAAGACTTGAGACTAAGTGTGGAGTATGGACTTTGGACTGATAACTGTTCAGGGTCGGGCTTGTCCTAAATGTGTATGAAACATGGAAGTGCGTATAGACTACCATACTGTTAAACATGATCCATAATAAGTCTTGCCCATTTTGTAGTAAGCTAGTACAGACTTTGTACTATGTGAGCCACACTTATTATGGATCGGAGGGAGTACCTGTTTTGCGTCATCTTACATGTTTTGCTTGCAACAGTCTTCCATGGTAGGGTGATGCACGAGATAGGTATTGAAACTGTTGGGCAAGGTGCCCTCAAACTTACTGGATTTCTGAAGGAGCTAATGCAGCGAAGAAATATACCTTTTGAGTCACTATACACTGTTCGGACCATCAAAGAGGTAAATTTTGTTTATCATGCCAAGATAGCTATCGTTATTTGGTGTGGCTAACATTATTCACATGTATCTAATTATGAACAGCATCAAACAGAGTTGACAGCTGACACACCCTCTCTTTCCTCTTGTATATGTGAAGAAAATCTGCTACGTCGCAGCTGATTATGAAGCTGAACTATGTAAAAACACACAAGCTTCCTGTGAGGTGGATGGTGAAGGGTGGTTCACTCTGGCGGAAGAAAGATTTAAGATGGCAGAGATCCTTTTCCAGCCCCATATTGGAGGAGTGTATGATATCTTCTCTGTGGCATGTCTGGTTTGTGCTTCAAACATGGTTCACTCATTTGTGCTTAACGTTAACCTTGTAGCGGTGCCATGGGCTTGCATAAAGCAGTATCTCTATGTATGGATCACTGTTACGATGCGGAGGTACTCGGTGATCACAGCTGGTTCAAGACCGTCGTTTTAGCGGGTGGATCGGCATGCTTGCCTGGTTTGCCAGGTATGCCTACCTAATTGCCAGTCGTTTTAAATACTGAATCACCGATTAGATATTAATGCATATCTGTATTTTCTGGATTATGTCTGGTTGTATCGACATGGCATGTACCCTTTCTTGTTGTGAACAGAGAGGCTGGAGAAAGAGCTGCACAAACTTCTTCCCGCATACATTTCAGAAGGAATCAGAGTTCTTCCTCCTCCGTTTGGCACAGACTCTGCCTGGTTTGGAGCGAAGATGATCGGCACTGTAAGGACACCATTGTTTCCTGTGCCAAATTTGTTGCCCCAGGTTTTTCTGATGACTGCCTAATTTCAGGTGAGCACTTTCCCTGAGGCATGGTGTGTAAATAGGAAGCAGTTCCGCCAGAAGGCACGCCGCAGCGGTTCATCTGTAGTGAACGCATGGCAATAGGGCCTGATCACCAGAGCTATGACCAGCAAAGGGAGGGAAAGAATGAGGAGATTATTTGTGGCTATTGTTCACATCTGAAGTTATGGTACAGAGCTGTACAGCACCAGTCCCCAGTGTACAGATATGGTCACATATGGACGATACAAGATTATACTATATGGGTAAATATAACACGATTGATTTGTTGCTGCATAGCAATAAGTGACGTAGTGCATAACAGAATTTTCATTCTATTTGAGTAGCCGTACATTGTTATACGGAGTTTTTTTTTATCTTGGATTGGATGACTCTACATAAGCATGACGGTGGAGGTTGCCACTATTGAGGTCGTTTTAAAAATTGTCTCCTTCCTATGGCCGAATTTTACCCCACAAAAAAAATGCGCTAACCTGGAATAAAAACGTTTCTCCTTGTGCTAGCTTTAGAAGTGAACTTGCTCCGTTCTATTAAAAAGTCAATAAAGAACAACTCTCCTATAGATTGACAAGACTTCTAAAATTCGAAAATATGTTCACATCATCATATTTTGCCATTTTAGAGTAAACAGAATTCAAAGAATTTAGTGTTGCAATTTTGCATTTTGTAGCATATGGCTTTCAAATTATTTTAAATAAATGAATAACAGTTCCTCAAGAGAAAATTGCACCTAACACCACCCTTTGGTGCCAAAGTTGCACAAAACCCAAAAATAAAACAGTTGTTGCAGCTGACCCAGTTTGTTGTCTAAGCAATTGCAGCTAGCCCAAATACAATATATAGTGTCTTAACAACGTGTCTGACATATTGTACCGTATGCCACATTTATACGGTAAATTAGAAAATAGCCAGTGGTAGAAAATATGAGAACGTCAATTTGGTCCATAGAGCTCTTTATCAAAACATCAAAAAAATCAAATTTAACGCTTTGAAAAATTCAAACAAAATATCAGAACATAGCTCATGATTTATTCTACCTGTTCGTAAATTTTCAATACGAAGTACCTAATATTCTATCCTAAAAAAAATGACAAATGTGTAGATCTAGGAGCACGAAACAGTACAACTTTTGAATCTTCTAAAATCTATCAAATTTGTCTTTTTTCCGAGCCTAAAATACAAGGTATTTCACATTAAAAATTTGCATGCTTGTAGTGTACATAGTTGACCACGCGAAGGTATTTTTTTCTGAATTTTCTCTGTACGTAGTCGCCGGTCGATTTTTTTTGTAACGAGTAGGCGTACGTGGACGGCATAGGATTAGCATCACGGCGAGTTCGATTGCTCTCAAATAATAAAACAGTTTTATGATCTTTAACATAATAATGCAAAGCAACGGTGTTGGACCGAGCCTTGTTCATTAGAGGATATATATACAGAAATACTAGCCACCCAAGTGATATACGGTATAGAAATACGGTACTTAGGCTCTGTTTGGGCTAGGTGCAACGGATTACACCAAGAACTGGGGTAAGCTGCAACAAAACTTTTGTTTCTGTGTTTTGTGCAACAACTGTTTCTATACGAGAAAATCGGCACGTGTTAAGACCAATGCAAAGCCACTCCCCCTACAAGTGGGAAATTGGCACCATCAATTAACAATTCCAAGAGTGCCACCTCAAGTAGGCACATACGATGTTACAAATACAGAAGTAAAGGGCACAAGTCTAATGTGCCAAAAGACAAAGGTGAAGTTAACGACAATGGCGAATGTGAGTCAAATGAGCAAAGAATGTGAGTCAAATGAGCAAAGATGAATATGAAGCTCTAGCAGCTAACTAAGAGTTAGAACGACACACTACAACTGGAGTAGCATATGTGTGGGAGCAAAAATTAGAATAACTAAAATGGCTCAAGTCAACTGTTAAAGTATTTTTGCAGGACAAGTTTTCCCAGTCAGACAGCAATCAAAGCAATGCAAACGGAAGTCACATAACATAGATACGATCCAGAGATTTAACTTAATAGATAACGAAACGTCAGGTAGAACAGACTACCAAACCCAACGGACTTCACATGGCAAGAGTAGTACATTCATAGAGTTCGACAAGGGGCACAATGGCCTCAAAAGTCCATTCACTTCGTTGCAGGTGGGGAGAGACTGGCTGGGTTATTTAGGTGATAACGGTTTTTTGTCGATGATGATGATGGGCTCGGCACATGATCTCCGGTTGGCCATCTAGGGCTCTAGCCCATGGCGTACTTCTGCGTCCAGGAGCGAGCAGTGGACTCGTACTTGGCCCTATCAGTCTTGTACATGTGGGCGATCTCAGGCACCAGCGGGTCATCAGGGTTCGGGTCCGTCAGCAACGAGCAGATTGACAGGAGGACCTGTTAATACATATACAGGTATAATCTTAGATAAAGATCAACAGCTGAAGATACTTGTGAGATGAACTGCTGAAGGAACCATCAAGCTACAATTAAAGAAGGAACAGACAAACAGGAATGCCGGTCGTTACCTTTGATATGGTCAGAGCCGGGCTCCACTGCTCCTTGAGAATGTCAAGGCAAATGCTGCCGTTGCTATTGATGTTCGGGTGGAAGACCTTGGTGCGGAAAGAGACCTGAAAACATGTTCATGTCTGGATGTTAAGAACACAATGGATAAGATAATAGGTAGCAAACAAGTAGTTACTTAAGGATACACAGAACATATGTACACTTAAGTTCCAGCAACAAAGAATCAAAATAATCTCTCTTACAAGCTAAATTCCAGCGAAGCATAAACTCATATTACACATGACATTACCTTCGGTGGCTTGAAAGGATAATCTGGTGGAAAATGAATGTTAACCAAAAATAGACCACCAGTGAATGGGCTGTCCGAGGGTCCCATGATAGTGGCCTGCCAATGGAACATGTCCTCACCCACAGGACCTGACGAAATAAGCAATAACAAAGTGTTATATAACAGTCACACACACAATTGCAGCAATTCAGTTAAGGATTATTAGAAACAAGACTCGTTTTCTGCAAGCCCAAACAGTTACCAGTTATAATTATGGGGAACTATTTCAGGATTAAACAGAAAATTATGGTATGCATTACCAGCAGAATGATTTTATAAGCACAATTCACTCAGACATACAATGGCATGTAAACAAGATAAAATAGGTGGAACCAATTGCTGTGCTGATAACATAAGATTAACCAGGACATCCAGGTTTACAAATCATGAATAGTACATACAAATCTAGACAAATATGTGACAAATAATTCAGGACATAAGGAGTACTAAGTAGCTTGGTATATCTATTTCTTCCAGTATTCATTGACGAGACTAGGGGCAACAGGTTACCATTGCAATCTCATATGTCAAAACATTGACAAAATCTACCTAATGCTTTGATGAATACTGCTGGAGTTTTTGTCACTTCAATAGCCAAAGGCCGTGCCCAACTGTCCACTGAAAATTCTAGTGTCCTTCACGGTTTTAATGTCTTTCGGTTATTGGCAGTTAAGGTAGCATACGATGCAATTGGGGCCGTGCATAACTGTAAACCGTATCGACACTGACAATAGTTTAATCTAACAGGACAAACGGCCCTAATGACACAAGGTTTTTTTAATCATCCACGCATAAAGATCACACGGTTACCGTGCTCATATAAAAGGCCACAGCCATCGAGTTCATGAGTACTATCCACCAATCAACCGATTCAGCATACCTAAAACATACGTAAAGCACGGCTAGAAAACTAACGACCTAATAACCCCATGACTGACTAAAACCTAATAACAATCGAGCCACGCAAACCGCATGCTCGCCCCCTAGCGCAATTCGTCGAGATCTAGAAGGAATCAGACGTCGTAGAGAGGGAATCACCTGCGCTGCATGAGGTGGGAGGGTCCTTCTGCAGGTCCTTCAGCTCCTTGAGGATCCTCTTGGACGCCATGGATCAAACCCTAAATCCCCCAAAATCGGAACAGATCAGACAGGCGGAACAGATCGAATCGAGAGGGCGGGGAGGGACACCGGGAGGAGGGGCGTACCGATCGGCGGGGCGCTCGGGGGTTCGGGGGCGGCGGGTCGGTGCTGATGTGGCGGCGGCCGCCTCTCCCCTCTGCGGCGGCGACGGCGGGTTACGGGCCACGGGACAAGAGGGAGCGCAAAGGAGTTAGGAGGGATTTGGGTGTTGGGAGCCGGGGCCGCAATTTATAGGGCAGCGGGGCGTTGCGGGCCGTCCGATCGCGGATCGGCGGCCGTCCACGACTCGCGTGAGGCTTACGCTGGACGCGCAGAGATTCGCCTTTCGGTGCTTTCCTGGTGGGGAGGGAAATATACATGTCTTTTCAGGGGAAAAATTGCCGAAATAATGCCACCGGGCGTAAGCTGGTGACCATGACGAGCGGGACCGGTCCCTGTGTCATTGACCAGCTCTAGGGTATTTGGAGAACGTGGTTTCCTTATAAGAAGAATAATAACACCTTTTATTGTTCCAAAAAAGGTAGGAGTAAAAAAATAGCACCTTTTATTTTTAAGAAAAAGGAAAGTAGAAGAAGGAGAGACCATGTTGGATTAGTATCTTTTGAGTTTATATTGTGCTAGAGTTTATGTTTTATTTGGAATCCATGTGAAGATGGTTTCGAGACCATCCACTAAGTATGCAAAAAGCAATTCAAATCTCTCTTTGAACTAGTTCAATACATAGTAGAGCATCGATTAATATCGTCTGACGAGAAAAACGAGATGCATGGTTAGTCTATGCGGAGGATAGAGAAGAGATATGAGTGACCTTTTATCTAGCTGGACCACACGGTTGCAGTTTGTTGCGGTTCAATACACTGCAGACAATTGGCTAGCAATTCGAATTTGACACACTTTTTCACTGAACCACCGAACCTACATAGTGCATGGTGTGAACAACGGTAATGCTTCTCCGGAGCTTCATGTACATACAAAACTTGTAATGATCAGTGTGTCTACTAAAAATTTTACCCACGTATGGTAGTTCGGATAGGACATGTACACTAGGTGTTAATGTGAGATTTTCTCTTAGTGATGATATGTAAGAGAGTTGTTAAGTCGAAAGTGATAATAAACAAAGAAAAAATAGTTCATGATCATAGAGCATTTATACCAGTTGATAATGAGATCATATCATTAGCAGTATGATGTGATGGACATTACCCATATAAGTATTGCAACACGATCAAGTCACAAAGTTCATAGTTGCAATAGTTAGAAATGAAATATCCTATTTCTTAGATCGTGAGATTTTGTTTAATCACTGTCACCCGCGGCTCCTTTGACTACATCAACTGTCACACCGTAACATGGTGATCATAAAACTGTATGTTGGGTATTCCAGAAGGCACATTGAGATTCATGTATCAAGATCGGGATTTGTTCTCCCGAGTGACGGGAAGATACACTGGCCCTCTCGATGAGACTACATCCATAGGTTGCGCAACATGTGACTGGGTCATAGGGATAGAATATCACGGAGGAACGAGTAAAGCAACACTTATCGGTAACGAGATTAAACAAGGTATCATGATACTGATGATCAAGTCTCGGCAAAGTCAGGTATCAATTAAGTAACAAGAGGAATTGGACTCGACGTTTGTGGTTCAAACGACGTAAAAATGTGGAATGCACGGGGGTCATTATGGGCATCCCGGTCCCGCTATTTATCATTGATCTGAGAGTCGTCTCGATCATGTTTGTGATGTTTCTGAACCGCGAGATAAGACACTTAATGGCTTTACAACATTTGGAGATCATTATGGAATTAATGGAATCACTAGAAGAAAGAGAGAGGAACACCAGGAGATGTTCCAAGAGAGAATTGGAATCGTTTCGGGGAATCCCGAAGGAGAATGAAATGAATCAGAAGGTGTTTTAGATCAAAAGGGTTATTAAATACATATTTTATATTAATTATTATAATTAATATTAAAATAAAATATTTAATTAAAAATAAAATGGGACAACTTCCCTATTTGAGCCAAGTTCGTGGAGGGAACAAGGCCCAAGAGGGAAGGCCACTTGGGGGTAGCCGCTGCAGCCTCAGAGGCGCGCGGGGTGGGGCCCACCCAGCCGCAGCCCACCTCGCACCGCGTGCGCGGGGCCCACCTGGCCCTAGCTGGCCTGTTGGTCCTCCTCTCCTTGTGTGTCGCCTCCTCCCACCTTCTCTCCCTTTAGTCCCACCCAGGACTTTAGAGGTTGGGGGTGCCTACTTTTCTCCTATATATAGAAGTCTATATGGGAAGGAAGAGCACACAAATTTCTCTAAGGCATTTTTCTTAGGGAAATCTCTGTCTTCTTTTGCAACTACGGCCCTAAAGTAAGGGTTGAACGAGCGAGAGACTGCTTCGCTGCAACAAGCCATTGCATTGCGGTGGTTCCGGCCAAAAGATCTACTTCCGCAATCCCGGCTGGATCAAGGAGAGCGGGGGTCATCGTCAAGCACCGGATGTGTGTGATACCATGGGGTGCTGCCATTAGTGGCAACGGGATCATCGTGCAAGGACCACGGGTGACTTGCGAGGAGCATCGTGACCTTGAGATCGGATGAGTACGACTAAATCATCCACGCTCCACATATGTGTAAAATGCTTTTGGTCTATAAGGGTATGTTACCAAAGTCTCTCTCCGTTACTTCATTACTCATAGATAGATCTTGAACACTTTGGTGTTGTCAGGAAATGTTTTGTTTTTGCGAACCCCTTCAAAGATCCCAACGACCTCACCCTAAGAGAGTACTACGACCGTCAACTAAATTCTACGGCTTGACAAGATACTGAGTGTCATCAACTGCACTCCCCATGATTAAGTTAGTGATATCCATACCACAAAGGAACATTGGGATAGAATTGTCGTTCTCGGGGCGGGCTGGCAAAATCCGAGGCCCTGTGCAAAACTCTAAAATGTGTCCCATGACACTAGAAATTTTTAACTATTGAACGATTATAACATATATGCTAGAGTGTATCGTACATAGTAATTGGATATATGAATAAATATACATATTAAACTTCCGCTTGTGTAAAGTTTATTTGTACATCATTCTCTTAGTGCTCTTAGAAATGAAATCTTTAATAATATCCTCATAATCAATCTTACCCAACACTTCACTCTCAAGTGCTATTGTAGCTAAATTATTTAGTCTCTGATGTGTTATCGTAGTACGCATATATGATTTCAGTAGCTTCAATTTAGAAAAACTTTGTTCTACTGATGCAACACACACTGGAATGGTCAATAGAACTCTATATGCAATACTTGTATTGGGAAAACAACCATGCCACTTTAATAAAAATTAAAACTTCAGTAGGCCCATATTTCCCTTTGGGATGAAATCTTGAAGAAGTTTTAGCTCAACGTACGACTCTCTGGCATCAATGTTAGATTTTATATCTCCATTTGCATCATTATCACGTTTCTATCCTTAAGGGAGGCCTCAAGATTATCCAATGACTTCAATGTAGAAGTAAATAAGAAACCAAAAATATGTCGTAGCCCTAATATTGTTTAAAACGTTTTTCGGTGTGGAAATTGCTTGATCAACAAGAGGTATAAAATAGTTGATTCGAAATTATTCATCTACAGACTGTGTGGCAATATTTGTGTCACCTGGTTTCTCATCAAATTGTTTCTTTCTTTTAATTTCTCGCTTCTCAGGAAATTTTGCACTAATATCCAACTCAAGTGAATTCCTTTTACCATCTCCAATGCTTGCAAGAAACCAGTTTCCGTGTACCGCTCAAAGAAAGATATAAGCCCTTTCACTTTCTCAATAGCAACATCAATAAGCATATCCTTTGTTTGCAAACTTTTGCTTACTACATTAACAGTATACAATACCTCATACGAGATGACTATGGTAAATGTATAGTCTCCAAGTTCATTTTTTGCCAAACCTAAAGCCTAACTTCTTGTCATTGGATCCTTATCAATTTGGATACCTAAAACTAAAGATAAGAAATAAATGTTTTAGTTGGATATGTAGCCAAAAACCAAAGAAACTGCATCGTTATCAATATAAAATATATTATGTACCTGAAGTAGAGCCTCTCAAATGTCTACACATTGAAATCTGATAGATTTTACACTTTCAACACGACTCTCCCAACGCGTAGCTGACACTAAATTGAGTGCCATCCTAATATGTTATCTTTCAGAATATGCCATTTATTTGTAGAATTAGCAAAAAATGTGTAGATGTGTTGGATGATTCCAAAGAAGTATTTAACTCTACCACGAGTCTTAGCCATATCACAAAGTTTTAAATTAAGGTTATGGCAACCACAAGCAGAATAGAAACCTCTAGGATTCACATTCAAAAGCTTCTTTTGTACCTCTTGATGATTTCCTTTCATATTAGATCCATTGTCATAACCTTGTCCTCGCAAGTCATTTATCTCAAGATCGGGAAGCTTTAGTTCATTCTCTAGCACATCAAAAAGTCCGTGCCCAGTTGTATCATTTACATCTAGAAATCCCAGAAAGATTCTTCTATGCAAACATGACCTGGAGATAAATCCACATATCTTATAATTAAAGATATTTGCTGAGAAGTGCCCATATGAGAAGAGGCTTGACAAGCCCAAGTATGAAGAGGGGCCAAGCCAAGATTGAAGCCCAATCCTATCAACGAAAGATTCAAGAGGAACAATAAGCGTGATGGAAAAGGCTTCCTAGGTCAAGAGTACATATTTGATGCGGAGAGTGAGGATGAGGAGAAGGTTGTGGGTGTGGTTGGTTTGGCTTTTTTCCAAACCCGGGTATATATTCACATATGACTACACCAAAGAATACGCCGATGATTTCACTACTACCAAAGTCGTTGGCACTTGCCTTATGGCAAGAAGCTCCAAGGACGTCTGTGACACAGAGTGTGGGGATGAGGAGAAGGTGGTGGGTGTGGCTAGTTTGGTTTATACTGAACTCAGGTCACTACTCACCTACAACTATACCAAGGACTATACGGATGACTCTCCTACTCCTAAGGTCGTCGGTGAAAGGATATTTACTGTCATAATCACTTTTGGTGTTCGTTAATAACAAGTAGAGCCTTTTTATAGTTTACTAATGTCTACAGGTTGATATTTTACAAAGTGAAAAGGACCCTTGGCCTGCGGAACATTCCCTGCATATTTACTTGTCTCCTGGAAATTCCATACCGGAGTCTTCGGTCTGCCTAGACCGGAGTCTCCAGTGTGGTCCGGAGTTTCCCCAGGAGTCTCCGGAGGGGGTTCCTGCTTCTTGCTTGGGTCATCCAGAGAGGTGGTCCGGAGCTTGGTCCGGAGGAAGGTCCGGAGTCTCTGGCCCGTGCCTCAGACCGGAGTCTCTGGTGTAGAGGGACCAGAGTCTCCGGTCCACTTGGCTCACAGAAGGGCTGGGTCATTCTGTTCGACGGTCCGGAGGCTGGTCCAGAGATTGACCGGATTATCCGGTATAGACCGGAGTCTCCGGTGTGTAGACCAGAGTCTCCGGTCTGACTTTTCTCCAACGGTCAGAAAATGGTTCATTGGAGTGAAGGGCTATAAATAGAGGACCTTATCCCCTTCCTCAAGCTGCTCGTCCACCTCAAGAACACCATGCCCATTTGAGCCACCAAATCAACAAGATCTCTTCATCCAACCATCTAAAGTCATTGATCTTTAGAGAATCGAAGGAAGAGGCCTTGATCTACAGCTTCACCAAGAGATATCTTCATTTCCCCCTCATTCACTTGAGGGCTCCCATGCTCTAGTGTTTCTTTGGAAACCCTAGCTTTTGATTTGGTTCTTACAAGCTTGTATTTGATTGTTTGATAGCTTGCTTGTATTTGGGAGCCTCCAATTAAGTTGTGGATGTGTACCCCGAACTCGTTGTAAAGGTGCCGGCTTACACCTCGAAGGGTGCCGTATAGTGGAAGAGGTGAATCGAACCCCTTGGGGTGAGGTTCATCAGAGAACAAGGGAGGCCTCTGATGTCAACGCACTTCTATTCTTGTAGACAGTTGTTGGGCCTCCAAGTGCAGAGGTTTGTAGAACAACAACAAGTTTTCCCTTAAGTGGATCATCCAAGGTTTATCGAGCTCAGGGAGGAAGTGGTCAAAGGTATCCCCTCTCAAGCAACCTTGCAATCAAGATACAAGAAGTCTCTTGTGTCCCCAACACACCCAATACACTTGTCAGGTGTATAGGTGCACTAGTTCGGCAAAGAGATAGTGAAATACAAGTGGTATAGATAATTATAAGTGGTAACAGTGATAGAAAATAGCTTTGATGGCGTGGAAGATACTAAAGGCAAACTGAAATAAAGATGGAAGCAAACAAACATGTAACAGGTCTAGTTGCAAACGGTGTTTCAATGCTTAGAAACAAGGCCTAGGGATCATACTTTCACTATTGAACACTCTCATATAAATATCTTCTCTTTATGATACTACTCTGAACTACTCTCTGGTTGGACACTCTAATCCATGGTAGGGCTATAACAGCACTCCTCAAAGTTCGCTTTCTCCAACTAGATAACCCCACACTGTCACCTTGAGTACTAGATGGTTCCAACAAACACCACAATTTCATAGAGACATCCAACTCCAAATATAACTCATAACAAGTATTTGAAATCTCTAGCCTAAGTGCCACCATGGTGTGCACACTATCACTTTCACACGCATGGGGAGAGCAGAGATCTATTAAAGCACTTGAGTAGCAAGGTAGATCTACTAGATTACAAAGCTCATGATCACAATATGATCATGCATAGAGAGAGAGATGAACACATAGCTACCGGTAGAACCCTTAGCCTCGAGGAAGAACTGCTCCCTCATTATCATGGGAATCAGCAACGGCGATGGAGATGGTGGTGGAGATCGATGGAGATGGCTCCGGGGGCACTTCCCCGTCCCAGCAGGGTGCCGGAATAGAGACTTTCTGTCCCCCGAATCTCTCCTTCAGTGGCGGCGGTGCTGTGGAACTTTTTGTGGCTGAAGGCTGGACAATTTAGGGTTTTTGCATCGGGAGGCATCTTATAGGCGAAGAGGCAAGGTCGGTGGGTGGCCAGGGGGCCCACACCACCTGGTGGCGCGGCCAGGGCTAGCCCGCGCCACCACATGGTGTGGCCACCCTGTGGCCCCTCTCCGTCTCGTCTTCTGGCTCTGTGAGTCTTCCGATAAAATATCGACTTTGGCTTTTGTCCGATCCAATTCCGAAAATATTGATTTTCTGACTTTCGTGGAACCAAAAACAGCAGAAAACAGGCAACTGGCACTGTGGCACTTGTTAATAGGTTAGTCCAAGAAAGTGTATAGAAAGTACTCCAAAGTTGGAACAAAACACAAGAAAATAGATAAAACAAAGCATGCAACATCAAAAAGTATGGATACGTTAGCAACGTATCAACATCCCCAAGCTTAACTCCTGCTCGTCCTCAAGTAGGTAAGTGATAAAAAGAAAGAATAATTTTTGAGGTGACATGCACCATCATAAACTTGATCAAAGTATTTGTAAAACATTGATAGCTGGGATCATAGTAGTTCAACATAGCATGAAAGATAAAGTTCTAACAATAAGACATAACAACTATGTTGCAACATGAAAAGGCACAAACAAAAGATTCATGAATAACAATGCTTTGCAAGACGTTTGTTTGTTTCACATAAAGAAAACATAGCATAGTGGCATTCAGCTTGTCCCTCATAGAGTAGCAAACATAAATGCATATGACACCTTCAAAGTTTATAAGGGTGACTAGATACAATTAGTTTAAGAACAAGCAATATCAAAGTTATGCATTAGTCAACAAGTCTTGGGACAATGCACATAGAACTAAGAATGGCCAATATGCTCTCTCAATAGGTGCATAAATATAGAAGGTGGAGACTCAATATAAAAGTGGAAGAAAGGCCTTCATTGAAGGAAGCAGGGATTCAAGTTTCATAAAGAGCTTCCAGAAATTATGGTACTTATTAGCTTTCAGCTCTCATTGCCCCTATCATAAGCATCTTTAGGTTATTAAGGTTAAAGTGGCACAGCTAAGAGGATATGCTTGGCAAGTTATAAGGTGAAATCTCATGCCCCTTACTTACGAAGACCGAACCTCTTGCTACTCAACTTTAGTCACAAGTAAGCTCTTGTCATTGTAAGTACATATGTATCATAGAGAATCGCCAACGGGGTACCCCTTGCACATGATACAGGAGCTATCCCATAATCAAAATGACAAGGCAAGCAGACAATGAGCATCTCAGCGATCTTTTTATTTGCTATTTGCATAGGTTTTTATTGAGGATGCTTCATAGAGTGCTCATTATGGTTATGCTGCAAGTTTCCACCATGATTAGGCATGGCTTAGGCTAGCAGCCCAGGCGTTTATCTAACACAAATACAAACTCCATGATCTTACAAGTTCCCCTTTTATTTCACACTGTCGGGATCCATAATCAAAAGAACATGATATCGACGGGGTACAAAGTACAAGTGCAATGTTGAAAGCGTTCCCCATGATACATGGTTCTGCGAACTTCAACTTATAAAGCGCAAGCATATACGCAACAAAGATGGACACAATGGTTCAAGTTTATTAAGCGCAAGAGATTAAAGTGTGCCATCAAGTTCGTGAGAGCTTTAATCACTAATTTTCACATAACAAGTTTAATATGGAAGGTAGATTAAAAACATGAATATACTTGGAATAGCAAATGCTAATAGGTAGGTATGGTGGACTCTTTGGAATAACTTGGTTTTAGGAGTTGGATGCATGAGTGGAACTCGTACTTGGTTATGGAGGCTAGCAAAAGACTGGGAGTGACCAACTAAGAGAGAAATAATGGCCATAATCATGCATAGCGACAAAACATCATTGATTAAAGCATAAAGTGATACTACAAGTCGAAAACTAAAGGATCATAAAGGCTATGGTGACACAATCTTTATTAGCAACATTAGTACGCTCAAGATAATAAGTATTTAGGTTTGATACATTGCAAATGTATCTATAATTTTCGATGTTCCATGCTTGGTTTTATCCACTTTCTTGTGTTTTGTTCTGACTTTGGAGTACTTTCATATGATTTCTTGGACTAACCTAATAACAAGAGCCAGAGTGCCAGCTGCCTGCTTTCTGCTGTTTTTGGTTCCAGGAAAGTCAGAAAATGAATATTCTCGGAATTGGACGGGACAAAAGCCAAAGTGCCTATTTTTTCGGAAGTCATGAGATGCCAGAGTACGAGACGGAGAGGTGCCAGGGGGCACCACACCACCTGGCCACGCGGCCAGGCCTGGCCCGCGCCAGGGGGTGGTGTGGCCTCTCCCGGCACACCCTCGGCCTCTCCTTCCGCCTATATATTGCTCTCGGGACGAAAACCCTAAGGGCCCGATCAAAAATCCACGAAAGAGTCTGTACCCGCCGTCATCTCCATCCTTAGATCGGGAGGGATCTGAAGCTCTTCCCGGCACCCTGCCTGAGAGGGGAATTCACCCTGGAGGCCTTCTTCATCACCATGCAAGCCTCCGGTGTCATGCGTGAGTAGTTCATCCTTGGACTACGGATCCATGTAGTAGCTAGATGGCTGGTTCTCCTCCTTTGTGCTTTCATGTTTAGATCTTGTGAGCTCTGTTCATGATCAAGATCATCTATTTGTAATTCTGCATGTTGTGTTTGCGGGGATCTGATGGATATTGAGATGTCATTTCAGATTGATTATTGATTCTATCATGTCTTTGTTATTTGTGATCTTGCATGCTTTCTGTTGTTAGTAGCTATCTTGGCCGAGTGGATGCTAGCAACTCCAAGAATTAGTATTTATGCTCGATAGTGGGTTCATGCCTCTAGTAATCTGGGAAAGTGACAGAAATCTGTAAGGTACTAGATGTGTTGTTGCTACTAGGGATAAAACAACAATCCTTTGTTCATAGAACAATCATATTGTTTACTTTACACACAGTTCGTAAAGCAATAATCTGCTGCTTGCAACTTAATACTGGAGGGGTGATGACCCACAAGTATAGGGGGTGTATCGTAGTATTTTCGAGGGAAGTGAAACCCAATTTATTGATTCGACACAAGGGGAGCCAAAGAATATTTATCAGCCTTAACAACTGAGTTGTCAATTCAGCTGTACCTGGAAACAATCTTGCTCACAACAGTTTATCAGTAGCAACAGTTTTGTAGTAGGAATAGTAAAGTAACAGTAGTAGCAAAGCAAAGACAGTAGTAACAAAAGCAGTAAACAGTGGGATTCGAGTGCGGTAGGCATAGGGGATGGATGGACGGGCGTTGCATGGACAAGACAATTCACATAGCAATCAGAACATAGGGCAATTGCAGATAAATAAGATAAAGCACCCAAGTACTAGACAATCCTAGGCATGTGTTCCATATATAGTCATACGTGCTCGCAATGAGAACTTGCACAACATCTTTTGTCCTGCCAGCCCGTTTGCAGCGGGGCCTCTAGGGAACTACTGGCAATTAAGGTGCTCCTTTTAATAGAGCACCGGAGCAAAGCATTAACACTCCATGAACACATGTGATCCTCACATCAAAGCCTTTCCCTTCCGGCTACCCCGATTTCTGTCACTTCGGGACCATAGATTCCGGACAACGACGTGTGTATACAACTTGTAGATAAGACCCAAAACAATACTATCATAATGAATCAATAATAAGTTCAGATCTGAAATCATGGCACTCGGGCCCTAGTGACAAGCATTAAGCACAACAAGTCGCAACAAAGTCATAAATCACTAATAAAAGATACTAGGCACTATGCCCTAACAATCTGATGCCATTACATGAACGATCTCATCCAATCCCTACCATCCCCATAGCCTACAGCGGGGGATTACTCACTCATAGATGGGGGAAACATGGATGGTCGATGGAGAAGCGATGGTGATGATGATGGCGATGATCTCCTCCAATTCCCCGTCCCGGCAGGGTGCCAGAACGGAGTTTCTAGTGCTGTTTCGTGGAATCTGGTGGTGGTGGCGGAGCGGAACTCCTTCTGGAAAAACGTCGAACCCCCCGAAGTTTTTAGGTCAGAAGGCTCCTTATAGGCGAAGAGAGAGGCCGAGGGGTGCCTGGGGGGCCGACACCACCCCCTGACGCGGCCTGGCCTGGCCCGCGCCACCAGGTGGTGTGGCCACCCCAGGGCTCCTCTCCGTCTCGTATTCTGGCTCCTGGAGTCTTCGGGTGAAATAGGATTTTTGGTATATTTTTCGGGATTTTTCTTGATAGTTGATTTTCTGCACAAAAAGTAGACACCAAGGCAATTCTGCTGAAAATAGCGTTAGTTCGCATTAGTTGCATCCAAATCACACAAGTATAGAGGAGAAACAACAGCAAAAGTGTTCGGGAAAGTAGATACGTTTTGGACGTATCAACTCCCCCCAAGCTTAGCTTATTGCTTGTCCTCAAGCAATTCAGTTGAAAACTGAGTGCGATAAAAGAACTTTCAGGAACACATTTTCTTCATATGATGTAAATAATATCAGCAATGTGATCAACCACTTAGACAATTCATAATAAAGAGTATGCAACTGAGTCTACTTAATAGTCATTGCAAGCTATGAAGAGATTCCAACTCAAGAATAATAAGTAGCACGAAGCACAAACATAAGCAACATTACAATGCTCATAGAAAGGTATGATAGAGTGGTATCTCGCTTGCCTTGGATTATGAATGTCAAGGCACCTCTAAAGTTCAAGTGATGACTAGAAGTAAAGATATCAAAGATACAAGCATCAAAGTCATAACACAAATAATCAAGTAATGGAACAAACACAAAAATGACAACTAATGCTCTCAAGAAGGTGCTCAAAGAATATGTGGAGACTCAACAAGTAGAAGAAAAAAGGTTTTGAATAATTTTGAAAGGCTTCCAAATTCTGAAAGTATGGTACTCGTTAGCTTTGAGCTCTCATTGCCCTATCATAAGCATCTTTAATGTGGTTAAGGTGAAAGTGATACAACTAAGAGGATATGCTTAACAAGTTATAAATTGAAGTCTCATGCCCCTTACTTACGAAGACCGATCCTCATGCTACTCAACTTCAGTCACAAGTAAGATCTTGTCATTGTAAGTATATACGTATCATAGAGAACCGCCAACGGGGTACCCCTTGCACATGACATGGGAGCTATCCCATAATCAAAATACAAGGCAAGCAGACAATGAGCATCTCATCGATCTTTTTATTTACTATGTGCATAGATTTTTATTGAGGATGCTTCATAGAATGCTCATTATGGTTATGCTGCAAGTTTCCACCATGATTAGGCATGGCTTAGGTTAGCGGCCCAGGCGTTTCTCTAACATACATACAAACTCCATGATCTTCCAAGTTCCACTTTTATTTCACACCGCCGGGATCCATAAGCAAAAGAACATGATACCAACCAAGTACAAAGTACCTATGAAGCGCTAAAAGCGGTCCCCATGATACATGGTTCTGCTAACTTCAACTCAAAAAGCGCAAGCATATGCACAACAAAGAAGGACGCAATGGTTCAGGTTTATTAAGTGCAGAAAATAAAGTGTGCCATCAAGTTCGTGAGAGCTTTACTAACTAACTTTCTCATAAAAGGCAAACATTTTATTCGGAAGAAAACGAGGCATATTGAATATGCACGGAAGTAGCAAGTGATGCTAATGGGTAGGTATGGTGGACACTTTGGAAATATTTGGTTTAGGGAGTTGGAAACATGAGTAAAACACTCAGTGGAAATGAAGGCTAGCAATAGTAAGGGAGCGACAAACGAGAGAGCAATAGCTGTCATTATCATGCTTACAACAAAAAAAGAATACTCATGGCATGAAAATGATTCAAGATCCTCAAGGCAAAATAATTCGTCAAGGCTTAACTGATTATTACAGTCATGTGCATGCGTCAGCATGTGCCAAATCGATAAAATGAAACATTCAGAGGAGGATACCACAGTGTCATACCAATTTATGAATAGAGTAATGCAAGCAAACATTCATGAGAAATGCTACAAACTATTAGCAAGCTGGAGCTAATCACAAGAAAGCAAGAACTACTAAGCATCCAAAGAAAACATACACTCTACATGAACGGACTAAGCAAGCTCACAATGATGAGTATATGTACAAAAATGAAGACAAATAGAGTTCGTTACCAGCCTCTTACCACGCCTCAAGTTGTAATTGATCCTCATTATTGCTCTTCACTTGTGTGGCTTGAATAATAATATGAAACCAATAATCCACTGAGAACTACCGAACCCTGTAGCCAACTCGCAAAAACCAAAGAAGAACGACAAATATTTTTGGTGTTTTCGATTTTTAAACAAGAATCAAAAGAGAAAAACAAGCAAAGCAAAATCTTTTTGGGTTTTTCAAATAGTTCAAACAAAGCAAAAAGGAAAAAGCAAACCAAAGCAAAAAGAAGAAGCAAACCAAAGAGAAACAACAAAAATATTTTTGGTCTTTTTTGTGTTTTTAGAAAGCAAAAGCAAAGAAGAATGAAAACTAGAAAGAGAACTAAAACATGAATCTACAAAGAACCGATGCAACATGATATGGAGATGAGTGCGGTGTCGGCGTACCTCCCCCAAGCTTAGGCTTTTGGCCTAAGTGGGTATCAATCTATGTAAGAATAGGGGTTCCAAGCGGGCGGATCTTGGTAGAATGGTCGTAACCAGGCCCATGAGAGGAAGAAGAAGCTCCCCAATCATAAGCGGGTTGCTGATATGAAGACTCTCCCTGATTCGAGGGCTGGACCGAATCATCCGTGACCTCCCCTCTAGTGTCCTGCTCCTGTTGGGAGAGCTCTCCCAAGTACGTGTCAAGCTCCTCCTCAGTGAGGGACCATCCTTCCATGTTATCAAGGTTAAACAAAACAGGTGCAGGCAAAAGAACAACACGCTCGGACTTGCTCTTTCTCCAGCCAGCTTTGAGAAAGGTTATTTCATAAGACAACTCACTCAAGCTAGCCCACGAGGAAATAAATTTATGTTGTACCATGGAGTTAAAATCAAGCCTTTCTATGGGAAACTGTAGGTCTAGAGGATGAGGCACTAAACCATGCAATGCTAGCAAACGAGAAGCAATGAGGCCTCCACAAATTCCACCCTTCTCACGGTTAGCAGCAAGACGGAAAGCTATCAAAGCACCCAAGTTGTAGGACATATCTCGTCTAAGAGCAGCAGAGATAAATGCTAAATCAAGCGAAGATAACTTATTGGCAGTTTTCCTAGCAAGAACACACTTGGCAATAAAGTAGGCAAAGTAGCGAATGGAGGGAAGATGAATGTTACGGATTTTTCCATTCTCCTTCAAGAAGCTACTCCCTTGACAAATTTTTGCGTATAAATCCATGAGTGGTTCCGGTCTCTCTTTAATCTTCTTACATGATCCCCATTGAGGTACCTTAATAGCTGCACAAAAATCATCAAGAGAAAGGTTGACAGCTATATTGTAAATTTTGTAATGGACCATGGGGTTAGGCAAAGAGTGACTAAATTTGCACCACAGACATGGTTAGCTTCACAAATTGACAAGGTTCGTCTTCCAAAAAGTGCTCTAACCCTGCATTAGAAACCAAAGTGTGGAAATCTTGTAGAATTCCTGCAGCTCTCATGAACTCATAACATGGATAAATGGAGGGAAAAACTTCCTCCTCCCGGTGGACCTTCATGACATTAGGCACCCAAAGCTCATGTTGGTTTAGGTGGTTCACTCATCTTCTATTCTGAAATTTAAACACCTAGTAAACAAGTGATTGCAAAGCAAATATAATGAAGGATTCTACTCACAGGGACTAGAAAGAGGCCTAAACATGCATCAAAACTATATCTCTAAGCATCAAACAAGCTTACAAGCCCTCAAAACCAGTCACCTACAGCAGCAAAATACTCAACATACAATCCACTAAACACAAATCTACTTGGAAAAGGGGAGGAGTCACATACCAAGGAACAATTGCTCCAAATTTCAGCAAGAAAGATGGGCTGAGCAAAGAGATCGAAGAAATCAAGGGCAAGCACAGAGAGAACGCGATTTAGAGCTATAAACTGGAGCTTACTCGGGAGAGAGAAGAAAGTGGCAGGAGAGAGAGGTAGTGGGGGGCCAGGGGTGGCCCACACCAGGGCATGGCGCCACCCAGGTCTGGCCGCGCCACCATGAGGTGTGCCTACCTGGTGGGCCCCCCTGGTACCTACCAGGTACTCCTTTACCCCTTTATTCACGTAAAAATTTAATATGAATTTTCTGGAATTTTTTGAGACACTTTATTTTTGGGGATTTTTTAGAAATAGAAGAATGATTTTTCTGACAGACAGATTTTTTTATTTTGCATGGACAAAAACAAGGCTAGAACTACAGAAGTTCTAGCATGCAAGCAACTAACAACACAAAGAAAACTAAACGAAAGCAAAAACTAAAATGCAAAGCATAGAAATAAACGGGGATAATCATAATGAAAACATTGTTTTGTTCAATGGAACCTTTTGTTAGCAAGGTTGATCAAGTCTTGCTACCAAAACAATTGCATATGAGACAAAACTTTGTATTCCACTAATGATTATGTTACCTCAACCTTGATAGCAATGGTCCCAATCATAATAGTTTCAATTTTTTCTTTTGGTATGGGACAATATATTTCTCCAACTTGAATGCCTTCAACATGTTCAATTGAATTTAAACCATAAGTCCTTTCAATCTTCTTGGGGAAATAGACAACATGTTCCTTGTGATTAACATTGAAGGTCACCTTTCCTTGATTACAATTAATAACAGCTCCTGCAGTATTAAGAAAAGGTCTCCCAAGAATAATAGACATATTATCATCTTCACGCATTTCAAGCACAACAAAATCAGTTAATATCAAGCAATTATGAGCCACCTGGACAGGTACATCCTCACATATACCCACAGGAATAGTGGTAGACTTATCAGCCATTTGCAAAGATATATCAGTTGGTATCAATTTTTCAAGCTGAAGCCTCTTATAGAGAGAGAAAGGCATAACACTAACTCCAGCTCCCAAATCACACAAAGCAGTTCTAACATAAATGTTCTTAATAGAGCAAGGGATAGTTGGAATCCCTGGGTCTCCAAGTTTCTTAGGAACCTTACCATTGAAGGAATAATTAGCAAGCAAAGTAGAGATTTCTTCATTAGGGATCTTCCTTTTATTCGAGACAATGTCCTTCATATACTTTGAGTAAGGAGGCAATTTAATAGCATCAGTCAAAGGAATTTGCAAGAATAAAGGCTTCATCCACTCACAAAACTTATTATAGTGTTCATCTTCCTTTGACTTGTGTTTCTTATCAGGGAAAGGCATAGGTTTTTGGACCCAAGGTTCTCTTTCACTACCATGTTTCTTAGCAATAAAATCTTCTTTGGTGTATTTAGTAGTCTTAGTGTGGTTTTCAGGTTCTTCTTCAACTTTTTCTTCATTAGGAACTTCATTTTCTTCATTACCACTTTCAGTTTCAGCATCAGAGATGGATATACTATTAGGATCTATAGCAGGTTCAGAGGGTTCTACAACAGTTTTATGTTTCTTTTTCCTTTTCTTACGAGTAGAACCACTATTTTCAGCTCGTTGAGAATCCTGCTCAATTCTTTTGGGATGCCCCTCAGGATATAGAGGATCCTGGGTAGCAGCACCACTTCTAGTTCTAATTTCATAAGCGTGTTTTTCTTTAGCAGCATTAACTAGCAAGTCGTTTTGCACTTTAACGAGTTGATCTATTTGAGTTTGAACCATTTGAAAGTGTTTAACAATCATTTTAACATCATTAGAGGTTCTTTCCACAATATCTTTCAACTCAACAATAGCTCTAGTGTTTTCCATTAGATGATTTTGCACCCTTTTATTAAAGTTATCTTGCTTAACAATAAAGATATCAAATTCTTCTAAGCATTGATCAGGAGGTTTCAAGTAAGGGATATCACCTTTATCAAAGTGTTGGAGAGAGTGTACCTCAATAGTGGGTGAATAGGGAATAGGCTTACATAATTCTTCTATAGGAGGTAAATTCTTGACATCTACAGCTTTAATCCCCTTCTCCTTAAGACATTTCTTAGCTTCCTTCATCACTTCATCATTTAATTCAATAACTCCCCTCTTCTTTGATGTTGAAATAGGCACCGGAATAGATGGTTCAGGTACAATTACTTCAGGAATAGCTTGTTTAGCATGAGTCCAATCTTCATAATTCTTGCTTATTTTATCCATTAATTCCTCAGCTTCCTTAGGAGTCCTATTCCTGAAAACACAATCAACACAACTATCTAGGTATGTCCTAGATTCTTCGGTTAGTCCATTATAAAATATATCAAGTAGTTCATTCTTAGGTAATGGACTTCCAGCCTGTGCATGAATCAAAGCACAAAACCTTGCCCAAGATTCGGGCAATACCTCTTTTTCTCCCTGTTTAAAATCAAAAAGTTCCTGCAAAACAGCATGTCTAGCACTAGGAGGCAAATATTTCTACAGGAAAGTATTAAACAAGCACTCAGGGCTATCAATAGATCTAGGAGGTAAATTACCAAACCAAGTTTTAGCTTCTCCTTTCAGTGAAAAAGGGAAAATTTTAGCAACAAAGTAAGTACGCATTTTAATATCATCAGAAAACAAGCCACTAATGGTAGAAAGTTCATTCATATGTGCTACCGCACTTTTATTCTTAGTCCCGCCAAAAGGTTCTTTCTCTACAATAGCTATGTAGGATAGATCGAGAGAGAAATCATAATCTTCATCTATAATGTTTACAGGAGAAGCAACAAACTTAGCAGCAGGAGATAATTTGGGTCTAATAGTACGCCTCTCAAAGAGATTCTTAGCAGCGCTCCTATCATGGGTGTTCCTACATTCTTCAATAAACTCATCAATCATCTCAACATAATCTTCTTCAGCATCATAACTCTCACTAGACTCAGGTGAGCTAACAGGTGTAGCAGAGTGTTTATTAGGAGTTTCGGTATTTCCAACTATAGTTCTAGCAATCGTAGCATCTAGGAAAGGACCTAATGAACCACTCTTATCAAGCACAGTAGAAGCAGCATCATAAGCATCAGAAATTTCAGATTCAGCAGTAGTAGCAGTGTGTGTAGCATGTGTATGTGGTGGTGTAAGGAACTTACACAGAACAGACGGTGAATCAAGAGCGGTAGAGGTGTTCAGAACCGTACCTCTTCTTGTAGTGGATGGTAAAATAGGAACCTTGCCATCACGAGACTTACCCATGATGGATGGAAAGCAGCGAATAATAGAGAATCCAAGTGAACTTGATAAATAAAGCTATGCTCCCCGGCAACGGCGCTAGAAAATAGTCTTGATGACCCACAAGTATAGGGGGTGTATCGCAGTATTTTCGAGGGAAGTGAAACCCAATTTATTGATTCGACACAAGGGGAGCCAAAGAATATTTATCAGCCTTAACAACTGAGTTGTCAATTCAGCTGCACTTGGAAACAATCTTGCTCACAACAGTTTATTAGTAGCAACAGTTTTGTAGTAGGAATAGTAAAGTAACAGCAGTAGCAAAGCAAAGACAGTAGTAACAAAAGCAGTAAACAGTGGGATTCGAGTGCGGTAGGCATAGGGATGGATGGACGGGCGTTGCATGGACAAGACAATTCACATAGCAATCAGAACATAGGGCAATTGCAGATAAATAAGATAAAGCACCCAAGTACTAGACAATCCTAGGCATGTGTTCCATATATAGTCATACGTGCTCGCAATGAGAACTTGCACAACATCTTTTGTCCTACCAGCCCGTTTGCAGCGGGGCCTCTAGGGAACTACTGGCAATTAAGGTGCTCCTTTTAATAGAGCACCGGAGCAAAGCATTAACACTCCGTGAACACATGTGATCCTCACATCAAAGCCTTTCCCTTCCGGCTACCCTGATTTCTGTCACTTCGGGACCATAGGTTCCGGACAACGACGTGTGTATACAACTTGTAGATAAGACCCAAAACAATACTATCATAATGAATCAATAATAAGTTCAGATCTGAAATCATGGCACTCGGGCCCTAGTGACAAGCATTAAGCACAACAAGTCGCAACAAAGTCATAAAGCACTAATAAAAGATACTAGGCACTATGCCCTAACAATCTGATGCCATTACATGAACGATCTCATCCAATCCCTACCATCCCCATAGCCTACTGCGGGGGATTACTCACTCATAGATGGGGGAAACATGGATGGTCGATGGAGAAGCGATGATCTCCTCCAATTTCCCGTCCCGACAGGGTGCCAGAACGGAGTTTCTGGTGGTGTTTCGTGGAATCTGGTGGTGGCGGCAGAGCGAAACTCCTTCTGGAAAAACGTCAACCCCCCCGAAGTTTTTAGGTCAGAAGGCTCCTTATAGGCGAAGAGAGAGGCCGAGGGGGTGCCTGGGGGGCCCACACCACCCCCTGGCGCGGCCTGGCCTGGCCTGCGCCACCAGGTGGTGTGGCCACCCCAGGGCTCCTCTCCGTCTCGTATTCTGGCTCCTGGAGTGTGAAATAGGATTTTTGGCATACTTTCCGGGATTTTTCCTGATAGTTGACTTTCTGCACAAAAAGTAGACACCAAGGCAATTCTGCTGAAAACAACGTTAGTTCGCATTAGTTGCATCCAAATCACACAAGTATAGTGGAGAAACAACAACAAAAGTGTTCGGGAAAGTTGATACGTTTTGGACGTATCAAGGGGGTTCGGATGATAACCTAAATGTGGATTATTAGTCATAGATGTAGTTGGATGGCGGTCTATGTATAATGTTGTAATGCCCAATCAAGTCTCAAAGGAGTCAAGATGATTAGTATATGCATGTATTGCTTTCTCGGTGTTTGTCAATTGCCCCGCTGTAATTTGTTCACCCAACAATGTATCTATCTTAAGGGGAGCCAGCTCTAGTGAACTATGGATCCCAGTCCTTTTCTTTACATACAATCTACAACTGTTTACTTCTTTGTGTTTACTTTCTGCAAACTATTACTTCTTTCCATTTGATACGTTTAATACTTTGTTTACCGCAAAACACGGTGAGATTGACAACCTCATCGCAAGTTGGGGACAAAGTTCTGTGGTTGTGTTGTGCTGGTCTCCATGTTTCTACTAGCACCGATAGTGCGCCCTGCCAAAGCTCAGCTAGTAACACCTTTGGGGTGTTTCCTTGCTCCTACTGGTTCGATTAAACCTTGGTTTCATAACTGAGGGAAACTTGTTGCTGTGCTCATCATACCTTCCTCTTGGGGTTCCCAACGAGCTCTACATCAACACCGCCATCAAGCATTTTTTTGGGCGCCGTGCATTGAGCCATCAAGCATTTTTCTGGCGCCGTTGCCGGGGTGTCAAGGACATCTTTACAAGGGGAGTCCCTCATAACCAATCTCTTTACTTTGTTGTTTTTGTTTTGCTTAGTTTTCTTTTTGCTTTGTTTGCTTGTTTTGTTATTCAAAAACACAAAAAAATTAGTTTTACTTGTTTGCTTTCTTATTTGAAAAACACAAAAAAAATAGTTCCTATCTTGAGTGCCACTATGTCTAGCCTTGCTCCTATCACTATTTCACCCGAGGAAATGATTTTCACTTTTAAACAAGGAATTGAGGAAAGTTTTAAGGAAGCTTGGTCTAGAATCTCCGATCTACATGAAAAAACTGAGCCTAAAATGACTCAAAGCTTGTTCCTTAGCAGTTTTTACCTTGGAATTGCTCTTTGCTAAAGATATGCTTTAGATGCTATTGTGGGAGGAGATTTCCTCCAATATAATGAGGATGATGCTATTAATGCTATAAATAAATTGATCCTCACTTACAACTTGCCTAGCCAAACTGATATTTCTTTCGCAAAAATATTTGCTAGGTTGAATACTCTTGAGACTAGCATCTAGCTTAGAACATTGCTATAATACGCTTAGGAAGCATCACAATTATGTTCCAATAAATTCTGAACAATCAAAGTGGCTCCCTACAGTAAAGATCGAGATAAACACTGAAACTTTTCAAGCTCGCTGTGATATCATGTCTGAATTTTGCCTTATGCCCAAAGATATTTATGAATTTCTGAATACTTGGGGGCTTACGGAAGGAGGAAAATAAATATCTCTTGCTAATAATACTACCATATTACCTCTTGTAATAGCTGAAGGAGTGTTTACAAAGATCCTTGGGAAAATGATTTCTACTCATTATCTTGTTATTGAATGTGCAGGAAAAGGACAAATTACACTTGGAAGGTCCCTATTAGAACTCCTTAGAGCAATAATAGATGTGGGAAAATGGACCATGTACCTTTCTTCTTCACCAAATAATCATATTTTTCCCAAGGTTAAGAATAAAAGTAAGAGAGGCAAGGGCAAGAAATTTGGTCTTAATGCTTCTTCATTTGAGAATACTTGATTCTTTTTGTTGCTTCTTATGCCTAACTTAAAGGCGTTAAATAAAAGTACTTATTGGGAGATAACCCAAAAGTTTTAGATGAGTCTTGGAAGTTATTACCTCTGTAATAACCTCTCCTTATCCTTTTTATTTGCTTTTTGTGCCAAGAGTAACCTCTAATGAGAGAGAAGTAATGATTGGGAAAGTTGTTGTCCCGAAACAGATTTTTTTGCTTCACTGTAACATTCGTGAGAGAGCTCTGTATATCGTATTGAGCTGTACTTTTTTGTGCTTCTGCCCCAGGTTGTCATCTAACTTCCGTCAGTTTAACACTTTTTGATTTGAGCAACATAAGGTCTTCGAAAAAATTCGTCTGTACCTGCTGGTCTGTTTTGACAGATTTCTGCCATTTTCTGCATTTGCTTCTTGTTGGTTCCTTCTTGAGTTCTTTTGGGGAATTGAGCTTTTTGAGGGAAGTGCTACAGTATCTAGTGTTATAATGGAAGTTTATTTGGTATTAAAACTGAACCTTAAGACTTATTTATCTTGAGTGCACTAATATTACTAATAAAGATTGTGTGAAGTTTTATATGAAGGAAAAATTCCAGGTGTATGGAAGGAATGAGTAATGAGATGAAGAATGGACTAAAGCTCAAGCTTGGGGATGCCACGCGTGTCACCCCAAGAAATATCCAAGAAGTACAAGCGTCAAAGCTTGGGGATGCCCAAGGCATCCCGTTCTTCATCAATAAAAATCCCAGGTTTCTTCCAAACGCTTCATTTTTATTGTTTCATGCACAGTTGTGTTGTTCTTGGAGCGTCTTATTTTTCATTTTCGTTTGGTTTTGTTTTCTTAGTTTTTTGAATAAATTGGTTGGACCCCCTCTTTCATACATTGGTTTGCAAATAGTTTGGTTTGGTTTGGAAAAAAGTAGGAAAGTTCATGCTTATGTGGTAAAAAGAGCTCGTTTTTTACTGTGTCCTATGCTTTGTCATGCCATGCTTGATATTGTTTTGGCTTTATGCTTAGTATTCTTTGCATAAGCATGACTTATTATAAACAATTGAGATTGCTTAATGTGCCTTGGATGAATCATGCGCTGTTTTAGCATATTAAAGCATAGTATACTGGTATTCTCCTTTGATGCTTTATTTGGGTTGACTTGGCACATGCTCACACCATGTTATGACTATCTAAAGTCACCATAGCCTTTATGCACTACTAGAAATCCCCAGATTTCCGACGGTGAATACTTAAAACCGACAGGCCGTCGGATAATATCCTAATAACCGATGGTAGCACTCTTGACCGACAGTTATTGGAAACCTCTCGGGTATGTCTACTAATAACCAACGGTATAGTCCATTTTCCGACGGGGTGAAGCTAACCATCGGCTATTTATTTTAATAACTGACTGTGTTTACTATTACCTGAGGGTCCTACTTTCACGGTCGGGTATCTAGTTTCATAACCGACGGGGGAAAACTATCCAATGTAATACCCTACAGTTTCATCTAATGCTCGACAATAGTACTTGGACGGTCAGTTATTAGTTGTTATAGATGACGTTTCGTAAGTACCCTTCGGATATGCTTTTGTCAACGTTATGTTTTTCTGGTGTTTGCGCATTCCTGTATGTTCCCGGTTCAGTTGGCAGATTGGTCAAAGATGAATGCTACTTGAACGTAGAATTGACATATAGCTACATGTTTGTTTGATATTTGAATTTTTTTGCGTGAGTTTGGAACATGAACCGATGCTCAACACATGTTAATCAATTATGAATTATGAATGGAAATTTTCAGTTGTGCTCTTATTGTGATAATGTAGTATACTTGAAATTACAATTATTGTGATAATGTAGTATACTTGAAATTACAAACATTTTTTGTAATTCTGTTCTCTGTGTGTTGTTTGCGCCACATGTTCTAAATTATTGCTTTTCCCCGCGCGTGCGCGACCTAGTTTCTGGTCCCGTGCGGGCTGACCCAGGACCACCCCCACGCGTCCATAAATCAGCGCCGGTTCGTTCGCCCTCGGACTCGTCGCCTCTACTTCTCCCCCCGATCTGCCAGACTCCACGACTCTCGGAAACGCTAGCGCAGCATTTGTCGCCTCCCTTGGAACCCTATAGCGCCACAAGTTCCCCAACACAGCGGCAGGAGGCGGGATGACCGTCGGTGTCAACGCTTGTCGCAGACGCGTGCACTCTTCCTCCTACGTTGGCGCAGCGCCGGCGTGTCGTGCTTGAGGTCGGCGGCAATGAACCGCGCCGCTGATTAATGCGAGAAGCCAAACTACAGTCGTTCCTAGCACACCGAGGGAATAATGGACCTCACGAGTTGGCCACTTGAAAAGGACGGTGCCGCTCCAAAACGGCCAAAAGGCTGGAGCACGCTGAGTCTCCAGATCCACCGGAGAGGTACTCTCGTCTCCTCTGAGTCTCCGCTTGTGGTTTGTCTCCTCTAAGTCTGTACTCCTCAATTCTCATGGCGCTGCAAGATCAAATCGCTGGCAGATGTGTCTCGTACATGGTCATATTTTTCTAACTGCTAATAAATCTGCCTCTGTTCTGCGTACATAGATTTGATTCATCTTTCCAGCAACTAATCAATACTAGTTGTGTATCTTCTAAATTGGAGCAGATTCATGTTGTACTGATTAGAGCCAATAGCCGCTGCACGCAATGGTCACGACTACATGATCAAGTCTGGGCTGGCATCGATGCGTGATAACAAACAGAGGTTTATTCAGATGGTATGTTCTCTCTTTTAGTATCTGTACGTTTTTCTCAGCATCTCTTTTTCAGTTTCTATGTAGGTACTAGGTACAGAGACAACAAGGACAAGAGCAAGTTGTGGAGGCCGCCTTTGCTCATGGACGAGCCGGATCCGGTGTCTGCATGTGCCCAGGCGTCCATCCATCGCCGGCTACCTCACCTACTACTGAATCAGACCGCCATGGTACTTTCCCTCCACCAGATCAAGTCAAAGATCGATGCTATGGGACTGAACGCGCTGGATATTGTAATCGTGATCAAATTTTATTGCATTGTGAACACGTAATCAGTGCAATGTTGATATATGCAGCATATTTTGTATTTCTCTGACGTGTATGAATTTTTGGATCACACGAGCTGGATTAAATGGAATATAACAACCAGTCTACAAATCTTGGCCTACAATCAAATATATAACAACATGAGATGAAATAAAGTGAAGTGAATTAGAAAAAGAATAAAGGCCCAATTTGTCATTTATATTTGGACAGTAGGTAAATTCGCAAATTGAAGTTCTTCATTGACCTTTCAACTATAGCAATCCCCATCATAGTAACTAACAGTTTTGTTGGCCTCTTGGTTATAATTAACTCTGACGGGTCAAATGTACCGTTGACTATTACGAAACCGACGGGACACAACAACTCTCGGAAAATAAATATCCAATGAGAAACAGTAGGCTGTAAGAGTCATCAAGTCACTATGACTTGTATGGTGACAAGATCATGTCCGACGGCTCACTGTCGGCCTAATACCATAGGCAAAGGTGTTAACCGACTGTACCATCGCCTATTAGTGTAATGGCCGACCGAGCATAGCCGACGAGGGATTGCTGACGGCGAACCGTCGGATGAAAGCACATCCGACGGTAAACTCAAATATCCGAAGGTAATTTGACCCTCGGCTAAAAGGGGATATCTAGTAGTGATGATCCTTTAGTTTTCAACTTGTAGTATCACTTTATGCTTTGATCAATGATGTTTTGTCGCTCTGCATGATTATGGCCATTATTGCTCTCTTAGTTTGTCGCTCCCAGTCTTTTGCTAGCCTCCACAACAAAGTATGAGTTCCACTCATGCATCCAACTCCCTAAACCAAGTTATCCACCATACCTACCTACTAGCTTATGCTATTCCAAGTATATTCATGCTTTTGTTTACCTTCCAAATTAAACTTGTTATGAGAAAACTAGTGATTAAATCTCTCACGAACTTGATGGCACACTTTATTTTTTTTGCATCTAATAAACTTGAACTACTGGGTCCTTCTTTGTTGCGTATATGCTTGCGCTTTATAAGTTCAAATTAGCAGAACCATGTACCATGGGGAACGCTTTCAACATTGCACTTGTACTTTGTACCCCGTTGATATCATGTTCTTTTGCTTACGGATCCCGACGGTGTGAAATAAAAGTGGAACTTGTAAGATCATGGAGTTTGTATGTATGTTAGAGAAACGCCTGGACCGCTAGCCTAAGCCATGCCTAATCATGGTGGAAACTTGCAGCATCACCATAATGAGCACTCTATGAAGCATCCTCAATAAAAACCTATGCAAATAGCAAATAAAAAGATCACTAAGATGCTCATTGTCTGCTTGCCTTGTCATTTTGATTATGGGAAAGCTCCCGTATCATGTGCAAGGGGTACCCCGTTGGTGGTTCTTAATGATACACATGTACTTACAATGACAAGAGCTTACTCGTGACTGAAGTTGAGTAGCATGAGGATCGGTCTTTGTAAGTAAGGGGCATGAGATTTCGGTTTATAACTTGTCAAGCATATCCTCTTAGTTGTGTCACTTTAACCTTAACCACTTCAAGATGCTTATGATAGGGGCAATGAGAGCTGAAAGCTACAAGTACCATAATTTTTGGAAGCTCTTTATGAGACTTGAATCCCTACTTCCTTTTACAAAGGCTTTTTTTCCACCATTACATTGAGTCTCCACCTTCTATATTTATGCACCTACTTTGAGAGCACAGTGGCCATTCTTAGTTCTATGTGCATTGTCCCAAGACTAGTTGATTGATGCATACTTTGATATTGCTTGTTTTAAACTATTGTATCTAGTCACTCTTATGAACTTTGAAGGTGTCCTATGCATTTATATTTGCTACTCTATTGAGGGACAAGATGAATACTATTATGCTATGTTCTCTTTATGTGAAACAAACAAACGTCTTGCAAAGCATTGTTATTCATGAATCTTTTGTTTGTGCCTTTTCATGTTGCATCATAGTTTCTTTGACTATTGCTAGAACTTTGTCTTTCATGTTATGATTGAAGTACTATGATCCCAGCTTTGAATGTTTTACAAATACTTTGATCAAGTCTTTGATGGTGCATGTCACCTCAAAAATTATTCTTTCTTTTTATCACTTACTGACTCGAGGATGAGCAGGAGTTAAGCTTGGGGATGTTGATACATTGCAAATGTATCTATAATTTTTGATGTTCCATGCTTGGTTTTATCCACTTTCTTGTGTTTTGTTCCGACTTTGGAGTACTTTTCATATGATATCTTGGACTAACCTATTAACAAGAGCCAAAGTGCCAGCTGCCTGTTTTCTGCTGTTTTTGCTTCTAGGAAAGTCAGAAAATGAATATTCTCGGAATTGGACAGGACAAAAGCCAAAGTGCCTATTTTTCCGGAAGTCATGAAATGCCAGAGTACGAGACGGAGGGGTGCCAGGGGGCCACCACACCACCTGGCCGCGCGGCCTGGCCTGGCCTGCGCCATGGGGTGGTGTTGCCGCTCCCGGCACCCCCTCGGCCTCTCCTTCCACCTATATATTGCCCTCGGGACGAAAACCGTAAGGGCCCGATCAAAAATCCACGAAAGAGTCTGTAGCCGCCGTCATCTCCATCCCTAGATCAGGAGGGATCTGAAGCTCTTCCCGGCACCCTGCCGGAGAGGGGAATTCACCCTGGAGGCCTTCTTCATCACCATCCAAGCCTCCGATGTGATGCGTGAGTAGTTCATCCTTGGACTACGGATCCATGTAGTAGCTAGATGGCTGGTTCTCCTCCTTTGTGCTTTCATGTTTAGATCTTGTGAGCTCCGTTCATGATCAAGATCATCTATTTGTAATTCTTCATGTTGTGTTTGCGGGGATCCGATGGATATTGAGATGCTATTTCAGATTGATTATTGATTCTATCATGTCTTTGTTATTTGTGATCTTGCATGCTTTCCGTTGTTAGTAGCTATCTTGGCCGAGTAGATGCTAGAAACTCCAAGAGTTAGTATTTATGCTCGATAGTGGGTTCATGCCTCTAGTAATCTGGGGAAGTGACAGAAATCTCTAAGGTACTAGATGTGCTGTTGCTACTACGGAGAAACCAACAATCCTTTGTTCATAGAACAATCGTATTGTTTACTTTACACGCAGTTCGTAAAGCAATAATCTATTGCTTGCAACTTAATACTAGAGAGGGTTCAGATGATAACCTGAAGGTGGATTATTAGTCATAGATGCAGTTGGATGGTGGTCTATGTATAATGTTGTAATGCCCAATAAAGTCTCAAAGGAGTCAAGATGATTAGTATATGCATGTATTGCTTTCTCGGTGTTTTTTAATTGTCCCGCTGTAATTTGTTCACCCATCATGTTATCTATCTTAAGGGGAGCCAGCTCTAGTGAATTATGGATCCAGGTTCTTTTCTTTACATACAATCTACAACTGTTTACTTCTTTGTGTTTACTTTCTGTAAACTATTACTTCTTTCCATTCGATACGTTTAATACTTTGTTTACCGCAAAACACGTTGAGATTGACGACCTCATCGCTATGGCCGGGCACAAAAAACCGAGACCGAAGACCGAACCCGAAAAAACCGAGACCGAAACCGAAATTTGAGGTAATTCGGTCTTCGGTTAGTTGTTCGGTCCTGGGAATCAGATAACCGAATTAATTATGGGTTATTCGGTTCTCAGCAGCTAGAGACCGATTTGACCGAAGTGACCGAAATTTTCGGTACGCATCGAACAAAATCTATCCATCGCAGCCCATAGAGGCCCGACCCTCTTGCTTCCCCATTTTCCTCGTGACCTCATCTCACTCTCGAGTCCTAACCTGGCACTGCCGCTCGCAGCCCGCACCCCGCCGCCACACAACAGCGAGCCAGCGATGCGCGCTGCGGCCTGCTCCCACCACATCTCTGACCTCCGAGCTCGCGCATCTCCGCCGACCCGGTTCATCTCCGCAGACCCCGCCGCATCTCCGTCAATCCCGCTGCATCTCCGACCACGGGCCGGTGCGCTGCGGCCACATCTCGAGCCCCCCGCCGCTGGCTGTCACTTCGAGCTCGCGTGTCTCCATCGACCCCGCACATCTCCGCTGACCCCGCCGCATCTCCGCCGTCCCCACCGCATCTCCAACCATGGGCCAGTGCGCGGCGGCCGTATCTCGAGCCCCTCCCGCCGCCGACTTCCATGTTGGGCTCGTTTCACCTCATGTCCAACCCCAGGGCGCCGTCAGCTGCCACATCTCTCACCCCAACTCAGACGGTAAGATCCTTCCCATACCTAATATGTTTGTTTTTTGCTAGCTAGACTGTTAATCTGTTCTACATGTTTAGCTCATGTTAGTATTTTGCTAGTATTTGTGTGCTACACTGTTGGTAAGAGAATATTTGCTGCTTTCCCATACTGGTATTTTGCTTGTATTTGTGTGCTAGTATTTTGCTAGTATTTGAGTTGAAAACATCTGTACTTGCCCTTATGGACGCAGAAACAAATGACGCGAAAGCTGTTTCAGTGGAACTGAAAACCACGGTAAAAAGGGAAGATGTTGGGGTGATTCAAATTGACGATGATGAGGATCAACGACGACACATATTGTCAACCTTATTGTACAAGATGGAATAAACGAAATGGATGTTCCATTCAAGCGTGTGCATGGTGCTGTGAAGTACATCAAGAATGGGACTATGTAGTTGTGCACTTGTGTGCTTGTTATTTTTCAAGTTGTTATTTGGTTCAGTTGGATGTGCTGTATGTGCACGTACAGCAAGTTGTTACTTGTAAGTTGTCATTTCCTTTGAATTATCAACTATAAAAATGCTGCCATATTTTTCTATTTGGGTAATATGGTCATGACCGAAGACCGGACCGAAAAGACCGAAGACCGAATACAGAAAGACCGAAAAGACCGAAGGTAATTCGGGTAGCATTTTTGGATGACCGAAATTTTCAATGACCGAAAAGACCGAACCGAACAGACCAAACAGACCGAACGCCCAGGCCTACTCATCGCAAGTTGGGGACAAAGTTCTGTGATTGTGTTGTGCAGGTCTCCACGTAGCTACTAGCACCTGTAGTACGCCCTACCAAAGCTCAGCTAGTAACACCTTTGGGGTGTTTCCTTGCTCCTACTGGTTCGATTAAACCTTGGTTTCATAACTGAGGGAAACTTGCTGATGTGCTCATCATACCTTCCTCTTGGGGTTCCCAACGAGCTCTACATCAACACCGCCATCAAGCATTTTTCTAGGCGCCGTGCATTGAGCCATCAAAGTTCAGTTTCAAAACCAATAAAACTTTCATTAAAACACAAGCTACTTAAGCACTTCCCCCAAAAATCTCAATTCCCCAAAGAGAACTCAAAAAAGAACCAACAAGAAGCAAATGGAAATAATGGCAGAAATCTGTGAAAACAGACCAGCAGGTAAAAACCATTTTTTTCGAAAACCTTCTCTTGCTCAAATCGAAAAGTGTTGTACTAACAAAAGTTAGATAACAACCTGGGGCAGAAGCACAAAAATTCGCGCCTCCAAACGACGTACAGAGATTTTACACAAATTTTTACAGTGAAGTATAAAAATTTGTTTCGGGACAACAACTTTCCCAAGCATTACTTCTCTCTCATTAGAGGTTACTCTTGGCACAAAAATAAAATAAAAGGATAAGGACCGGTTATTACTGAGGTAATAACTTCCAAGACTCATCTAAAACTTTTGGGTTATTTTCCAATAAGTACTTTTCTTTAACGCCTTTAAGTTAGGCATGATAGTTTGAGAAGATGATCACATAAGAAATATGGATTGAAGTAAAAGAGAGCATCAAGAAGCAAATATAAAACACATTTAAGTCTAACCCACTTCCTATGCATAGGAATCTTGTAAAGAAACAAGTCATGAAAGCACAAAGCAACAAGCATAGGACAGCAAAACAAGTGCAACTTCAAAATTTCAACATAAAGAGGGGAAACTTAATATTGTTGAGATACATAAAACCCTGTTTCCCTCTCTCATAATAACTTTCAGTAGCATCATGAACAAAATTAACAATATAACTATCACATAAAACATTCTTATCATGAGCCACATGCATATAATCATTATTACTCTCCACATAAGCATAGTTATTCTTATTAATTGTAGTGGGAGCGAATTCAACAAAATAGCTATCATTATTATTCTCATCACCATAATCATCAAATATAGGAGGCATATTGTAGTCATAATTAATTTCCTCCTCAATAGTAGGTGGACTGAAAATATCATATTCATCATTATAATCATCATATATTGGAGGTATAGTATCATCAAAGCAAATTTTCTCCTCTAAAGATGGGGGACTAAAAAGATCATTTTCATAAAAACTAGCTTCCCCAAGCTTAGACTTTTCCATAGCATTAGCAATATGGTCTCCAAAGAATTCATACTAACAGTATTGCTATTAGCATGCAAATAAACTTCCATAGGTTTTTTAGTTTTCTCTTCAAACACTTCATGTCCTAACTCAAGATAAATACTATAAAGCTCTCTAATTTTGTTGTTGTTTTCCGTTAAGCCTAACTAGTGAAAACAAGAAACAAAAAGACAAAATTGCAGAATCTAAAGGAAATAACTTCGAGCACTCACACCGGAGGATGTGAGTACCTTTTACCTTACCTCCCCGACAACGGCGCCAGAAAATAGCTTGATGTCTACGCACTTCTATTCTTGTAGATAGTTGTTGGGCCTCCAAGTGCAGAGGTTTGTAGAACAACAACAAGTTTTCCCTTAAGTTGATCACCCAAGGTTTATAAAACTCAAGGAGGAAGTGCTCAAAGGTATCCCCTCTCAAGCAACCATGCAATCAAGATACAAGAAGTCTCTTATGTCCCCAACACACCCAATACACTTGTCAGGTGTATAGGTGCACTAGTTCGGCAAAGAGATGGTGAGATACAAGTGGTATAGATAATTATAAGTGGTAACAGTGATAGAAAATAGCTTTGATGGCGTGGAAGATACTAAAGGCAAACTGAAATAAAGATGGAAGCAAACAAACATGTAACAGATCTAGTTGCAAACGGTGTTTCAATGCTTAGAAACAAGGCCTATGGATCATACTTTCACTAGTGAACACTCTCATATAAATATCTTCTCTTTATGATACTACTCTAAACTACTCTCCGGTTGGACACTCTAATCCGTGGTAGGGCTATAACAGCACTCCTCAAAGTTCGCTTTCCCCATCAAGATAACCCCACACTATCACCTTGAGTACTAGATGGTTCCAACAAACACCACAATTTCATAGAGACATCCAACTCCAAATATAACTCATAACAAGTATTTGAAATCTCTAGCCTAAGTGCCACCATGGTGTCCAGCTATCACTTGCACACACATGGGGAGAGCAGAGATCTATTAAAGCACTTGAGTAGCAAGGTAGATCTACTAAATTACAAAGCTCATGATCACAATATGATCATGCATAGAGAGAGAGAGATGAACACATAGCTACCGGTAGAACCCTTAGCCTCGAGGAAGAACTACTCCCTCATCATCATGGGAATCAGCAACGGCGATGGAGATGGTGGTGGAGATCGATGGAGATGGCTCCGGGGGCACTTCCCTGTCCCGACAGGGTGCCGGAACAGAGACTTTCAATCCCCCGAATCTCCCCTTCAGTGGCGGTGGCGCTGCGGAACTTTTCGTGGCTGAAGGCTGGACGATTTAGGGTTTCTGCATCGGGAGGCATCTTATAGGCGAAGAGGCAAGGTCGGTGGGCGGCCAGGGGGCCCACACCACCTCGTGGCGTAGCCAGGGCTAGCCCGTGCCACCACATGGTGTGGCCACCCTGTGGCCCCTCTCCGTCTCGTCTTCTGGCTCTGTGAGTCTTCCGATAAAATATCGACTTTGGCTTTTGTCCCGTCCAATTCCAAAAATATTGATTTTCTGACTTTCGTGGAACCAAAAACAGCAGACAACAGGCAACTGGCACTGTGGCACTTGTTAATAGGTTAGTCCAAGAAAGTGTATAGAAAGTACTCCAAAGTTGGAACAAAACACAAGAAAGTAGATAAAACAAAGCACGGAAAATCAAAAAGTATGGATACATTAGCAACGTATCAACATCCCCAAGCTTAACTCCTGCTCGTCCTCGAGTAGGTAAGTGATAAAAAGAAAGAATAATTTTTGAGGTGACATGCACCATCATAAACTTGATCAACGTATTTGTAAAATATTGATAGCTGGGATCATAGTACTTCAACATAGCATGAAAGATAAAGTTCTAACAATAAGACATAGCAACTATCTTGCAACATGAAAAGGCACAAACAAAATATTCATGAATAACAATGCTTTGCAAGACGTTTGTTTGTTTCACATAAAGAAAACATAGCATAGTGGCATTCAGCTTGTCCCTCATAGAGTAGCAAACATAAATGCATATGACACCTTCAAAGTTTATAAGGGTGACTAGATACAATTAGTTTAAGAACAAGCAATATCAAAGTTATGCATCAATCAACAAGTCTTGGGACAATGCACATAGAACTAAGAATGGCCACTATGCTCTCTCAGTAGGTGCATAAATATAGAAGGTGGAGACTCAATATAAAAGTGGAAGAAAGGCCTTCATAGAAGGAAGCAGGGATTCAAGTTTCATAAAGAGCTTCCAAAAATTATGGTACTTATTAGCTTTCAGCTCTCATTGCCCCTATCATAAGCATCTTTAGGTTATTAAGGTTAAAGTGACACAACTAAGAGGATATGCTTGACAAGTTATAAGGTGAAATTTCATGCCCCTTACTTACGAAGACCGAACCTCTTGCTACTCAACTTTAGTCACAAGTAAGCTCTTGTCATTGTAAGTACATATGTATCATAGAGAATCGCCAACGGGGTACCCTTGCACATGACACAGGAGCTATCCCATAATCAAAACGACAAGGCAAGCGGACAATGAGCATCTTAGCGATCTTTTTATTTGCTATTTGCATATGTTTTTATTGAGGATGCTTCATAGAGTGCTCATTATGGTTATGCTGCAAGTTTCCACCATGATTAGGCATGGCTTAGGCTAGCAGCCCAGGCGTTTCTCTAACACAAATACAAACTCTATGATCTTACAAGTTCCCCTTTTATTTCACACTGTCGGGATCCATAATCAAAAGAACATGATATCGACGGGGTACAAAGTACAAGTGCAATGTTGAAAGCGTTCCCCACGATACATGGTTCTGCGAACTTCAACTTATAAAGCGCAAGCATATACGCAACAAAGATGGACGCAATGGTTCAAGTTTATTAAGTGCAAGAGAGTAAAGTGTGCCATCAAGTTCGTGAGAGCTTTAATCACTAATTTTGACATGACAAGTTTAATACGGAAGGTAGATAAAAAACATGAATATACTTGGAATAGCAAATGCTAATAGGTAGGTATGGTGGACTCTTTGGAATAGCTTGGTTTTAGGAGTTGGATGCATGAGTGGAACTCGTACTTGGTTATGAAGGCTAGCAAAAGACTGGGAGCGACCAACTAAGAGAGAAATAATGGCCATAATCATGCATAGCGACCAAACATCATTGATTAAAGCATAAAGTGATACTACAAGTCGAAAACTAAAGGATCATAAAGGCTATGGTGACTTGGGATAGTCATAACATGGTGTGAGCATGCGCCAAGTCAACCCAAATAAAGCATCAAAGGAGAATACCATAATACTATGCTTTAATATGCTAAAACAACGCATGATTCTTCCAAGGCACATTAAGAAATCTCAATTGTTTATAACTATTCATGCTACAGCAAATTTCACTAAGCATAAAGAAAAACAATATCAAGCATGGCATGACAAAGCATAGGCCACAGTCAAAAACAAGCTCCTTTTACCACTTAAGCATGAATTTTCCTACTCTTTTCCAATCCAAACCAAACTATTTGAAAACCAATGTATGAACAAGGGGGTCCAACCAATTTATTCAACAAACTAATAAAACCAAGGAAACAAAAAACCAAAACAAAAACGAAAAAGAAGACTCTCCAAGAACAACACAATTGTGCATGAAACAATAAAAATGAAGCGTTTGGAAGAAACCTGGGATTATTATTGATGAAGAAGGGGATGCCTTGGGCATCCCCAAGCTTTGACGCTTGTACTTCTTTGATATTACTTGGGATGACACGCGCGACATCCCCAAGCTTGAGATTTAGTCCATTCTTCATCTCATTACATCATTCTCTCCATACACCTGAAATTTTTCCTTCATACAAAACTTCACACAATCTTTATTAGCAACATTAGTGCGCTCAAGATAATAACTATTTAGGTTCAGTTTCAACACCAATAAAACTTTTATTAAAACACAAGCTACTTAAGCACTTCCCTCAAAAACCTCAATTCCCCAAAGAGAACTCAAAAAGGAACCAACAAGAAGCAAATGGAAATAATGGCAGAAATCTGTCAAAACAGAGCAGCAGGTAAAAACCAATTTTTTCGAAAATGTTCTGTTGCTCAAATCGAAAAGTGTTGTACTAACGAAAGTTAGATAACAACCTGGGGCAGAAGTACAAAAACTCACGCCTCCAAACGACGTACCGAGATTTTACACGAATTTTTACGGTGAAGTATAAAATTTTGTTTCGGGACAGCAACTTTCCCAAGCATTACTTCTCTCTCATTAGAGGTTACTCTTGGCATAAAAATAAAATAAAAAGGATAAGGACCAGTTATTACTTAGGTAATAACTTCCAAGACTCATCTAAAACTTTTGAGTTATCTTCCAATAAGTACTTATCTTTAACGCCTTTAAGTTAGGCATGATAGTTTGAGAAGATACTCACATAAGAAATATGGATTGAAGTAAAAGAGAGCATCAAGAAGCAAATATAAAACACATTTAAGTCTAACCCACTTCCTATGCATAGGAATCTTGTAAAGAAACAAGTCATGAAAGCACAAAGCAACAAGCATAGGAAAGCAAAACAAGTGCAACTTCAAAAATTTCAACATAAAGAGGGGAACTTAATATTGTTGAGATACATAAAACTCTGTTTCCCTCTCTCATAATAACTTTCAGTAGCATCATTAACAAAATTAACAATATAACTATCACATAAAACATTCTTATCATGAGCCACATGCATATAATCATTATTACTCTCCACATAAGCATAGTTATTCTTATTAATTGTAGTGGGAGCAAATTCAACAAAATAGCTATCATTATTATTCTCATCACCATAATCATCAAATATAGGAGGCATATTGTAGTCATAATTAATTTCCTCCTCAATAGTAGGTGGACTGAAAATATCATGTTCATCATTGTAATGTTGAGGAGAAAATTTATTACAATGATGAGTATGATATTTTCAGTCCACCTAATGTTGAGGAGAAAATTTATTATGATTATAATGTGCCTCCTATATTTGATGATTATGGTGATGAGAATAATAATGATAGCTATTTTGTTGAATTTTCTCCCACTGTGATTAATAAGAATGACTATGTTTATGTGGAGAGTATTAATTCTTTTATGCATGTGGCTCATGATAAGAATGTTTTATGTGATAGTTATATTGTTACTTTTATTCATGTTGCTACTGAAAGTTATTATGAGAGAGGGAAACATGGTTCTATGCATCTCAATAATATTAAGTTTCCCCTCTTTATGTTGAAAATTTTGAAGTTGCACTTGTTTTGCTTTCCTATGCTTGTTGCTTTGTGCTTTCAGACTTGTTTCTTTACAAGATTCCTATGCATAGGAAGTGGGTTAGACTTAAATGTGTTTTGAATTTGCTTCTTGATGCTCTCTTTTATTTCAATTCATATTTCTTACGTGAGCATCTTCTCAAACTATCATGCCTAACTTAAAGGCGTTAAAGAAACGTACTTATTGGGAGATAACCCAAAAGTTTTAGATAAGTCTTGGAAGTTATTACTTCTGTAATAACCGCTCCTTATCCTTTTTATTTGCTTTTTTGTGCCAAGAGTAACCTCTAATGAGAGAGAAGTAATGATTGGGAAAGTTGCTGTCCCGAAACAGATTTCTGTGCTTCACCATAAAAATTCGTGTAAATTCTCTGAATAGATTTTTAAGGCGTGAATTTTTGTGCTTCTGTCCTAGGTTGTTATCTAACTTTTGTTAGTCCAACACTTTTTCATTTGAGTAACAGAAGGTCTTCGAAAAAAATCGTCTTTATCTGCTGGTCTGTTTTGACAGATTTCTGCCATTTTCTGCATTTGCTTTTTGTTGGTTCCTTTTTGAGTTATTTTGGGGAATTGAGATTTTTGAGGGAAGTACTACAGTAGCTAGTGTTCTAATGGAAGTTTATTTGGTGTTGGAACTGAACCTTAAAACCTATTATCTTGAGTGCACTAATGTTGCTAATAAAGATTGTGTGAAGTTTTGTATGATGGAAAATTTTCAGGTGTATGGAAGGAATGAGTAATGAGATGAAGGATGGACTAAAGCTCAAGCTTGGGGATGCCACACGTGTCACCCCAAGAAATATCCAAGAAGTACAAGCGTCAAATCTTGGGGATGCCCAAGGCATCCCCTTCTTCATCAATAAAAATCTCAGGTTTCTTCCAAACGCTTCATTTTTATTGTTTCATGCACTGTTGTGTTGTTCTTGGAGCGTCTTATTTTTCGTTTTCATTTTCATTTTGGTTTTCGTTTGCTTTGGATTTCTTAGTTTGCTGAATAAATGTGTTGGACCCTGTAACACCCTCAAATCGGCCCTATGCAAGTTTTAGCCCTTTCCGCCAAACTCGCATAGAAACGATTCAAGGACGCCCACCAGGCACTTTCGTGCGGGTGGAAAACGAAGTAATACCAGTACACAACAGTCCTCAATGGGACCCATAGAACAGATATATATATATACAACAACGACTCCACGAGTCAAGTTTACAGATATACAATACAAAGATCCAAATCACCTTGAAAACGATAGAGTGTCCGACTACGGACAAGAGGCAAATGGGGCTAAGAGCCCTGAAGAATAACCAATGGCGTCCATAACCCTGCCCAAGCCAAGCCGGAAGGGTAACCCTGCTAACAATGTCGATCTTAAACCTGCTAAAACAAAAGGGGTGCCGACAAAGGGCAAGGAAAAAGAGGAGCGTCAGTACTGAGGCCAGTACATGGCGAGGCTAGAATTCGGCGGCTCTCACCTACATAGGTATGGTGGGCTGAAGCGGGAGCGCAGCGGCACTAAACAACTTATAGAGACTCGATACAACTGGCGGTTATCAGAGAGGGGTAAGAAAGACCTATTCGAATCCAACCTGAAGCTAACACCAAACAAACCCATCCTGGTATTTCCCCCTCGAGACCAAACGAGGAAGTCGGACCAAGGAACTCACATAGTTGGCAGTTTTATTCATTCCGTTATAGTTGAAGCACCTACTAGTCAGATATAGGTAGCATGAGTCATCCTGATAGCATAAGTAGTGGCAATTTTAATCACCATTCCGTTGTAGTTGGAACATTTACTAGTCAGATATAATTGTCCTGAGGAATCCCAAAACCCAGCAATTGTTGGCACTTTTATCACATTCCATTGGAGTTGCAATACTTACTAGGCAGGTATAGTATGACACAAATCACCACAGATCCACCAGTTGTTGGCATTTTTAATATCCATTCCGTTATAGTTGCATCTGTTTACTAGTCACATATTAAGTCAAATTTATAGCACTACTTTAGTTATGCTTGTCTATGATCAAGATACTGTGCTCCAAGTCGTCCATAACCGCGAACACGGCTTTCAGAAAGTTTTACCCTGCAGGGGTGCACAAATAGCAACACACACTCGATCAACCTCGGAAAAACCAACTCAAAACCGAACGAGGCATTCACGACAAAGCGATCACATGATTCATAAAATATTTCAGGGGGCAACCCCACTAAGCTACCCGCAACGAAGTTGGCCGGCTCTGGAACGGACCCAGGGTTTGCGACGACGGTTGTAAACGACTGGGAACCCGAAAGTGTGACTGGGCTTGTCGATACCACGAAAACATGGCGCGATCCAAAACAGTACATGTGCTCCACGCACAATCTTAAATAAAGCAGTAAAGCATGGCATAAGTACATGATAGTAATAAAACCCCAAACTAGTTTGTGGCCCTAAGAAATAGAAATGAATCAAGCTCTGGCTCAGGGGGTCCACGGCCTCCCAGATGTGGATAGTGCGAAAAATCAAGGAACAGGTATCAAGTACTCGGGGTCCTACGGGACACAAGTGAGCGTGGAAGAACCAAATAACATCTATTGCCCACCGATACCTCTGCATTAGTTATATCTAGCATTTTAATAGTTGTATTTACAGTCATGATCATCTCCACCATAAACATCTGCCAGCATTCCAACAACTGTGGTACTTGACAACACGAGATCGCACCTGAGCAAGCACTACGACTCGCAAGGCCAGCTATCTACCAAACACAGGTAATAGGAGGTGTCCAAGGCAATATTGAGGCTGCACGGGATATAACTGGTACGGAACACTAAAGCATCGCGACACAGATATCAATAGATCAACAGGAGGAAATAAAGACTATAACTGCAAAATAGGTAGAAGGGGGAGAGATGCTTGCCTAGGAAACACTGCCAAAGGTTCATATCCGAAGAACTTGTCGATACTCGCATCAACTCATCGGCCTAATCCGCGAAGAAGCAAACACTAGAAGAAACACCGGATGCAATATTTAACACGACGGCAGAAGATCCGGCATGATTATGATATGATGCATGGCATGGCAAGATGCGGTGCAATTAGGCAATATTAAGTGGAACCGTGGTCCCGACAAATGATTATATGGTTCAAGTTGTTTAGAACCCCCCGCAATTTAAATGTTGAATTAACAAGGCAAAACAGGACATCGGTTCGCTACGCAAATTTAAATGGAGTTCGGAATAAGACAAAGGTATCCCGCAGATGGACTCCATATTTAATTATGAGGTGAATCGGCATAATGCCCCAACCCACAAACATGTATGCATGTATGAATAATTTAATATGCGACAGATGATAATGTCATATTATAAAAATAGGGGCTTAGGGTCACACATCTGGATTCGGAAGATCTTGGATTCCGGGGGTCCGGGGTTCGGTCTCAGGGTTCGACGGGGACGGTGAGGTTCGGATACAAGATGGAGAACTTGTCGTGTCCCGACGGAGAAGTTGGGTACCAAGCGGTCGATCTTTCCGTCGATGGCGAACTTGAATGGATCGGGTACCGGTGGTCTTCGGGTCCATGCCAGGGAACTTGACGTCCGTGTAGGAGAACTTGTCGCATCCGTGGAGATCTTGGTTCGGCCTCGGTCAAAGCGTTCGGAAGCAGATCTTGGTTTGGCGTTGGCGGCTCATCGGACTCGCCCTGGTCGGTGTCGGTCTTGTCGTCGCGAAGATCTTGTCGGGTCTGCGCCATTGAGTCGATCTTGGCGTGTGGGATGAAGAACTTGGCGTTCTGTGACGGCGACCTCAACGTCCGGGGTCTCGGGCATCGCATCTGGGAAGAAGGTCTTGTCGCAACTATGGTCTTCGGGTTCGGTCTTCGGGAAGCATGCTCTTCGGTTGTACTCAGGCGACCTCGACACCACACCATCTCTCATCTACACCAACTCACATCCATCACAAAAAGGCCACCACTTCATCACTGCTTAACCAGTAGCCAACCAACAACAGAAATTCCTGTACAACACCTCATTAGTTACACACCAGCCCACATAATTGCCACCATGTACCACTTGACTGCAGACAAAAAGGGACCAACGCGGGTGAGCTCTTGAGCAGAGGGTCGTCGGCGGCGGTGCCATGGGATGAGGAAGAGCGAGGGCCACGAGGAGGCGCTTCCGGTCGGAGGCCTTGACGACGGCGACGGGGCTTGCGGGCCCAGTGAAGAGGAAGCCGGCAATCACCGGACAGGCTCAGCAGAGAGGGGTTTCCACGGCAGCGGTCGGAGATGTGGCGACAGTGGCTCTGCTCGGGAGTACGGCCATCGAAATGCGCAGAAGCAGAGGCTTGGCGGGGGGGCTCGTCGGCCTGGAGGAAGACGGCGGCAGGCGGCCTCGGGGAGGGAGCCGCGTGGAGGAGAGAGCGGCGGCGCTGGGCATGGGGCGGAGCCGGGGGGAGCTCGGGCGGCGCGGCTCCGGGGAAGGTCGGCGGCGGGGGAGAGAGGCCGCAGAGGTGAGGGGGCGGCGGGCACAGCAGAGGCGAGCGTCGCTGGTTGGTGGGGAAGAGGTACTGCGGCGGCGGCGGAGCGTGCTGGCGGCCGGCGCTCGTCAACGGGGGGCACGACACTACGGCGGATGGGGGTACACAGAGGTGAGCGGCGGGGCCTGGCAAAGCACGGGGGCGAGGAGGAAGATAGCAGCGGCGGGTCTGCACGCGAGCGAGCGGTGGTAGGGTGTGGTTGCGCATAGAGGAGAGATGGGGAGCGGGACGAGCGGGAGGTAGGGTGGGTTCGAGGCCGGTGTCCGCGCGCGTGAGCGGGGTGGCCACGCGTGGTTGGGTGGTGTGCCCAGGTGGTGGACCTGGTCGGGCGGGGGTGCGGTTGGTGAGCGTGGCGGGGTCGCGTGGGGCGCGTGGTGGGGCCACGTGGCGGCAGGTGTGGCAGGAAAAGGGCAGGCGTGGGGTGGGGTTTCGCTGCGGCGTGCGTGTGTGCGTGGGTGTAAGTGTGTCCACCGGTGAGGTGGCGGGTGCGAGGGGAGGTGGCGGCTGGTGGTTGGCTGGAGTGAGGTGGAGGTGTGAGGTGGAGGGAGGGGATTGGTCAGGGTGAGGTGGAGGGAGGCTGGGTAGGATAGGATTGGGTAGAGTTAGGACTAGGTATTTTTAGACTAGGGTTTGGAGGTGGCCGGCCGGGCTTTCGGGCCTAGCGGGCTGCCTCCCAAAAATAAATTAAATATTTTACTTGTTTAAAACAGGGCGTTTGAAATCTGTTTGTAGACGAAACAAAATATTCTGGAGACTCGGTTTTAATTTTGAATAAAGACGGGAATATTTAGAAAACAAAACTAGACGTTTCGAAAATAGTTTAGACAAAAGCCATGCATGATGATGACGATGCTCAAATGCAATGTGGCATGATGACATGAGCATGCGGTCATGATGATGCAATCCACAAAAACAACACGATTTTCTAGTAGTGGTTTTAGCGGGATGCCACAGACCCCCTCTTTCATACATTGGTTTTCAAATAGTTTGGTTTGGTTTGGTTTGGAAAAGAGTAGGAAAGTTCATGCTTAAGTGTTAAAGAGAGCTTGTTTTTTGACTGTGGCCTATGCTTTGTCATGCCATGCTTGATATTGTTTTGGCTTTATGCTTAGTATTATTTGCTGTAGCATGACTTGTTATAAACAATTGAGATTGCTTAATGTGCCTTGGATGAATCATGCGTTGTTTTAGCATATTAAAGCATAGTATATTGGTATTCTCCTTTGATGCTTTATTTGGGTTGACTTGGCACATGCTCACACCATGTTCTGACTATCTCAAGTCACCATAGCCTTTATGATCCTTTAGTTTTCAACTTGTAGTATCACTTTATGCTTTGAACAATGATGTTTTGTCGCTCTATATGATTATGGCCATTATTGCTCTCTTAGTTTGTCGCTCCCAGTCTTTTGCTAGCCTCCACAACAAAGTATGAGTTCCAGTCATGCATCCAACTCCCTAAACCAAGTTATTCCAAAGAGTCCACCATACCTACCTACTAGCTTATTCTATTCCAAGTATATTCATGCTTTTGTTTACCTTCCAAATTAAACTTGTTATGAGAAAACTAGTGATTAAAGCTCTCACGAACTTGATGGCACACTTTACTTTTTTGCATCTAATAAACTTGAACCACTGGGTCCTTCTTTGTTGCGTATATGCTTGCGCTTTATAAGTTGAAATTAGCAGAACCATGTACCATGGGGAACACTTTCAACATTGCACTTGTACTTTGTACCCCTTTGATATCATGTTCTTTTGCTTATGGATCCCAGCGGTGTGAAATAAAAGTGGAACTTGTAAGATCATGGATTTTTTATGTGTGTTAGAGAAACGCCTGGGCCCCTAGCCTAAGCCATGCCTAATCATGGTGGAAACTTGCAGCATCACCATAATGAGCACTCTATGAAGCATCCTCAATAAAAACCTATGCAAATAGCAAATAAAAAGATCGCTGAGATGCTCATTGTCTGCTTGCCTTGTCATTTTGATTATGGGAAAGCTCACGTATCATGTGCAAGGGGTACCCCGTTGGCGGTTCTTAATGATACACACATACTTACAATGACAAGAGCTTACTCGTGAATGAAGTTGAGTAGCATGAGTATCGGTCTTCGTAAGTAAGGGGCATGAGATTTCGGTTTATAACTTGTCAAGCATATCCTCTTAGTTGTGTCACTTTAACCTTAATCACCTTCAAGATGCTTATGATAGGGGCAATGAGAGCTGAAAGCTATAAGTACCATAATTTTTGGAAGCTCTTTATGAGACTTGAATCCCTACTTCCTTTTACAAAAGGCCTTTCTTCCACCATTATATTGAGTCTCCACCTTCTACCTTTATGCACTTACTTTGAGAGCATAGTGGCCATTCTTAGTTCTATGTGCATTGTCCCAAGACTAGTTGATTGATGCATAACTTGATATTGCTTGTTTTAAACTATTTGTATCTAGTCACTCTTATGAACTTTGAAGGTGTCCTATGCATTTACATTTGCTACTCTATTAAGGGACAGGCTGAATACTATTATGCTATGTTTTCTTTATGTGAAACAAACAAACATCTTGCAAAGCATTGTTATTCATGAATCTTTTGTTTTTGCCTTTTCATGTTGCATCATAGTTTCTTTGTCTTATTGCTAGAACTTTGTCTTTCATGATTATGATTGATGTACTATAATCCCAGCTATGAATGTTTTACAAATACTTTGATCAAGTTTATGATGGTGCATGTCACCTCAAAAATTATTCTTTCTTTTTATCACTTACCTACTCGAGGACGAGCAGGAGTTAAGTTTGGGGATGTTGATACATTGCAAATGTATCTATAATTTTTGATGTTCCATGCTTGGTTTTATCTACTTTCTTATGTTTTGTCCACACTTTGAAATACTTTTCATATGATTTCTTGGACTAACCTATTAACAAGAGCCACAGTGCCAGTTGCCTGTTTTCTGCTGTTTTTGGTTCCAGGAAAGTCAAAAAATCAATATTCTCGAAATTGGACGGAGAAAAAGCCAAAGTTGATATTTTACTGGAAGACTCACGGAGCCAGAATATGAGACGGAGGAGGGCCAGGGCCTGGCCACACCATGTGGTGGCACGGGCTAGCCGTGACCGCGCCACGAGGTGGTGTGGGCCCCCTGGCACTCCACCGACCTTGCCTCTTGGCCTATAAGAAGCCTCCTGAAGCATAAACCCTAAATAATCAAGCCTCCAGCCACGAAAAGTTCCGCAGTGCCGCCGCCACCGAAGGGGAGATTCGGGGGACAGAAAGTCTCTGTTCCGGCACCCTGCCGGGACGGGGATGTGCCCCCGGAGCCATCTCCATCGATCTCCACCACTATCTCCATCACCATTGCTGATTCCCATGATGAGGAGGGAGTAGTTCTCTCTCGAGGCTAAGGGTTCTACCGGTAGCTATGTGTTCATCTCTCTCTCTCTATATATGCATGATCATATTGTGATCATGAGCTTGTAATCTATAGATCTATTCTGCTACTCAAGTGCTTTAATGAATCTCTGCTCTCCCCATGTGTGTGAAAGTGACAGCGTGCTCACCATGGTGGCACTTAGGCTAGAGATTACAAATACTTATTATGAGTTATATTTGGAGTTGGATGTCTTTATGAAATTATGGTGTTTGTTGGACTCATCTAGTACTCAAGGTGATAGTGTGGGGTTTTCTAGGTGGGAAAGATGAACTTTGAGGTGTGCTGTTATAGCCCTACCATCGATTAGAGTGTCCAACCGGAGAGTAGTTAAGAGTAGTATCATAAAGAGAAGATATTTATATGAGAGTGTTCACTAGTGAAAGTATGATCCCTAGGCCTTGTTTCTAAGTATGAGAGTGTTCACCGTTTGCTACTAGATCTATTACATGTTTGCTTGCTTCCATCTTTATTTTAGTTTTCCGTTAGTCTTTTCCACACCATCAAGCTATTTTCTATCACCGTTACCACATATAATTATCCATACCACTTGTATTTCACTATCTCTTCGCCGAGCTAGTGCACCTATACACCTGACAAGTGTATTGGGTGTGTTGGGGACACAAGAGACTTCGTGTATCTTGATTGCAGGGTTGCTTGAGAGGGGATACCTTTGACCACTTCCTCCCTGAGTTCGATAAACCTTGGGTAATCCACTTAAGGGAAAACTTGCTGCTGTTCTACAAACCTCTGCACTTGGAGGCCCAACAACTGTCTACAAGAATAGAAGTGCGTAGACATCAAAGACCTAAATGGATCTCCCACTCCCATGGCAACAAAGACTCATCTTGAATTAAACCCAAATGGTAAATATGTGGATCAAAAGGTATAATGGTCCATGATTGGCCTTTTGCTTTACGTTTGTGCATCTAGACCTGATATTGTGTTGAGTGTAGGAGTGTGTGCAAGATATCAAGCGGCTCCTAAAGAAAGCCATTTGATGGCAGTCAAGAGAATCTTTCAATATTTGGTTCATACCCCAAACTATGGTATTTGGTATCCTAGGGGCTCAACTTTCTCTCTTTGTGGATACACGGATTCGGATTGGCCTGGTAACAAGGATGATAGGAAATCAACCTCCGGGGCTTGTCAATTCCTTGGGAGGTCATTGGTGTGTTGGTCTTATAAGAAGCAAAATTGTATATCTCTCTCCACCGCCGAAGCCGAGTATGTGGCAGCTGCTAGTGCTTGTACACAATTTCTATGGATGAGGCAAACTTTAAAGGAATACGGTGTCCATTGTGACAAAGTGCCTCTTCTATGTGACTATGAGAGTGCTATCAAGATTGCCTATAACCCAGTGGATCATACAAGGACAAAGCATATTGAAATCCGTAATCACTTCATTAGAGATCATGTTGCTCGAGGTGATATTGAGCTATCCTATGTGTCAACCAAAGACCAACTTGCCGACATTTTCACAAAGCCACTTGATGAAGCAAGATTTTGCTTTTTGAGGAATGAACTAAATATCATAGATTCTTGGAGCTTGACTTGATTACCTTGCATACTCACCTATGTCTTAACTCATATTTTGTGTAGGTGCTGGCATGGAGATAGGGGGAGCGCGGTTCTAATACATTGGAATATCCTCCCCCCATAATGCCAACATTAAGAAATTCAATCCTCTTAGTATCACTTAGTGATATGTGAGCGTCATTGTTGAGTAGTGGCTATGAACCCAAGGATAATTCTTCGTGGTGTCATGCCACAAACTCCTACATGGTGGCTTTCGCCACCACCCTCTTCTCATTTGAAGAGTTGGTTCTTAGTTCGGGTTTATTTGGCGCACTAATGCACATTTGAATAGATCTCAGTGGTTTTTCTTGATTTTTCATATTATGACATCTTAACCCAAGCCTACTCTCTGTCCTGAAAACTCTCTATATCTAATATATGCCCCCATACACATATCTTGGAGGTTTTGGTCGAGGAGGACCAGAGTCTCCGGTGTGCTCACACCGGAGTCTCCGGTGTGGGCCAGGGTCTCCGGTGTAGACTGGAGTCTCCGGTCCGGATGGTTTCTGGCCACTTAGAGGGAGGACGGGGTGAACTGAAACAGACAGTTTCATTCATCCACCCCCGTCCTCCCCTCTCTACCCGTCGCCTCCTCTCCCAAATCTCCTCCCCGGAGGTCAAGAAGCCCCCAGGATCCGCCGTGCCGCCAGCCAATCTTCTCCCCTCCACCATTGGGTGATTCCCAATGGTGGAATCAATCCCATGGATAGATCTGGTACCTCTCCTCTGTTTTCCTCACCTAGGGTTCTTCCCTTGCTTTGTTTTTGAGGATTGGTACTATTTTTGCCCACGGGAGTCTCATGTTTGCGTGCACACATGTACTTTACCCTTGTTGCCCTGCCCGATCTGTTGGATTCAACACTACTGGACCCTCCCTGATCTTCCCCCGAGTCTCCTGAACGGAGACTCCGCCCCCAGGGCCGGAGACTCCGGTCTAGGCCGGAGACTCAAATTATGAGTCACTACTCTTACTCAAATTATGTTCCTACATATTTGAATTTGAGACTTATATTGCTCCCACTAAAAAATATGTCATTCACATATTGTTTTAGGAAGACTTTCATAGATCCCACTCAATTTCATGCAGATTGCATATCCACTCACTATTTTGAATAACTTCAAAATCCTTTGATCAAATATCAAACTTGGACATTTACTATGAGATATTAGTACTGTTACTAGTTTTAAATCCTCTAGACATTTAGCACACTTGAATCAAATTCATTTGAACTCGTCCAATACTTGACAAATTGTGCTTTTGTCATTCACCCCTTTTCCACTATGGCTTTGCAGTCATTTGGGAAAATTCCAATTAACCCTTTTTACTTGTGAGATTCATCAACTAATTGCTTTCTAATCTCAAGTGAATTTTGCTTCTAGGATTTCTCATAATTTAGTTTACCATTATTTCCTTAGTAGTTCGTAGGTACGTCATATTCCAAGAATCATGACAAATGATTCATAAATGTCTCCATACAAAATATGGATTACACTTTGAATCCTACTTCATGTAGTGAAAACACCAGTGGGGAAAACACAATGATCAATATCATTGATTCTTTCCTTCTGCGAAGAGAATCGTTTAGGAACATTTTCCATTGCGCTTCTCAACACTCTGATGTAGGGTTTTGAATCCTTGTCGTGTTTTACACTATCTTCCATTTGCTCCATAATCGAGAAATATCACTAAAAGTGAGCTTTCTCAAGAATGCACCAAAAATCCAAGCAATACAAATTTTGCTTCTCTTTTGGTTTTAGCTATAGACTTCATATTCAAAGTTTCCAATGAATACTCTACAAGGAATTATTCGCTATTGTTTTGGTTATATCGAATAATCCCAAAACTTTCACGAATTCAAATGGTTCACTACATTCTAATTGAGTGCTAACTATTTCTTAACTAATGGTCTCTACATCTACACTACAACAATTTATTTGGTGCCATCTATTTACCCACTTTGATATCTAATATCACATTGTGATGCTTTGCATTTTGAAGTTTCAAAACGCTTTGCATTTCACAATTACTTTTATGCCATTTTTATAAAGTCGAATTTCATTACTATTGATCAAATCATAGTAATTAGATTCTCTTTTATATTTATACCCTTTGTTGATGAAACACTTTGATCAAATCAAATAGTTTCATACTTATGTTTCCTTTGGTAAACTTATTTACACATTTAAACAATAATGATAATTACCATTTTGTTAAAACACAACACATCGAATATGTATTTACTTTTAACAATTCATTAAACACTTTGTATTCAAGTAATACACGGTGTTCAAGTTATTTTTACGAACTTAGGCATGATTTATATGTGATAAGAAATTGAATGACTTTCACATATTATTAGCATAACTTTGAATTTAAACAATGTTTTCATTCATTAATGAAATATATCATTAAGTTGGGTAATTTTAAAGGCATTTCAATATTTTAGAAATGTTCATGCATTATCAATTAGTTTCAAACAACAAGGATAATTCACACATAATCAAACAAGATATGAACATGAATAGAAATCATTCATAAAAGCAGAACAACTGTTTGTTACAAACTCATATGAATAACCGTCTCACAAAGTGTGAGACACACTAAAGAAGTTCACAATCTCTTGATTACAATAATCATCCTAAAACACAAACTAAATGATAAATGTTGAGGGAGAGTGTCGTCGGCCATCATCATCATGCTCGCCATCAACACGCAACGTCACCTTCTCTCCAGCAAGCACCTCTCATGCAGAAGGACCTGTTTTCAGCAAAACAGAATAAGTATCAAATATACTTAACACTGCAAATGTGTTTGCAAGATTATAACATTTATAAAATTGTATATCAAATATATACCTTTGTCATTGATGACCCTAGCGCCACCGGGTTCAACCACCACACCTATGAAATGTGATATGAACTCGTGGAAATCCAGTGTTTCCGTGTCGCCTCTCATAATGCAAATCCTGACTTGTGCTTGGAAGCTTGGTGGTAGCGACCGCAGCACAACTCCCATTGCAAAAGAGCTTGCGAACCAGTTGTCCAGGTAGTATGCCAGAATCATGTATGCATCGTACATGCTTAATAAGTGCTCGTCCAGTGAGGAGCCCTCCTCCATCTTTATGGAGAGGAAGTCCCCCATCAGCTCATACTCCCACATGCACACTTGTTCCACGAAATGCAATATCAGATGTGCCATGACCATTCGGAGATTAAGACTTCCCACTATTGGCCACAACCCATCCTCCATCCTGAGGTGCATCGTCACTGATATGAATGTGGCCATCACACGACGACGGCAGCGGAGATCCCGCTGCTCCTGGGTCTCATGAGAATAGGGTGGCTCCAAGTACATCTCGTAGATCATGTAGTCAGCCACTTTGTTCTCACCAAGGAGATCGAAAAGGCGCATGACCCATGCAGAGAAGTTGGATCCATCTAACTTGAGTTTTTCTCCTTTTAACCAATCGTCAATAGGGAAGGTAATCTCGGGAGAACCATTTTCTACATTTACAATTGCGAAAGGAATTTAGACTAAGTTTATAATTAAATGAGTTAATAATAACTCCACTCAGAAACACCTATCCCCAAAAGGGTTCCTAGTGATAACACGACCCCTATCAGCCACATCTCCCCCGATCGTCACGGCCATCAATGTGGGTTCAAGGGTGGACGCTAAACATCGGTCACATCATTCATGCGACTCGTGCTCGATCTTTTGACCATCCGCATTCTGAGGCCATGTCTACACATGCTAGGCTCGCCAACTCAACCTTAGTGTATTCGCTGTGCAACATGGCTTACATAAGGGCAACCCCAATCATAAATTTGCGGGAATATCTAATCCATCTTATGTGCTATGCAAGGGCACTCGAGGCGATGTATATGCCAAATATGTTGGCCCTTGCAATGGTTATGATTATAGATGGTACTCAATTTGGGTACCAAAATATCTTGTTGCTAATGCTAGGCGACCCATTACTCGATGGGTTCCTAAATCAAGGAATTGATTTTGTAGGGATATGCCTCTGGTGGATCAAAGTGGTTGTTTCATAGTGGATGCACTAATCATATGATTGGTGTGTGCTTGACCAATTCATTCATGATGTCAATTCAACGTCAAGCATTGTCGTCGGATTGATGACAAGTACGCCGTGAGGGGGTCCTCGAGGCGTGCGGAAGAGAGGGGTGTGAGACATACGGTATTCCGGGACGGTGAGCACACAAGTTTACCTAGGTTCGAATCCGCCGGCTTTGGACGGATCCTACTCCTGCTAGCAATCCAGTAATACGGCAGAGCCGGAATATGGGTTACAAGGGTTCGCCTGTGCGAGTTGAGGGTCTAAAAGTACTAGGTGCCCTAAAGGCTCTCCCTAGGATGGCTTATATAGATATCCGACCTAGGATTTACAGGAGAGATCTATCCGACTACGACTAAGAGTTGGTTACAGAGTACATCTTGTACTACAAGTAACATTATGGACCTAAGTCGGTAAGTCTTCTGGGCCTTCCCGTAGGCGGATTGGACTCCGTCTTTCTCCCTGACTGGGTCGCCCGTGAAGCAAAGCTCTAACCCGAAGTGGGCCACCCTAGTCAATGAGGAACTGTGAGGATACCCGGAAAGTATATCTCCAACATCAGCCCCCGGAGGCCTCCAAGATCCAAAGTCGGATTTATCATCGTCTAGCTTGATCTTCGGCTTGCAGAATCTTGAAGGGTTCCTGAAACTTCACAACAAAAAATACGATCCGGGTCTTAAAAATAAGTCAGACCTATCAACAGGTTACTCGGATTTTCCAGCTTGATTTCGAACTAAGCCGGAATTTGGTCTCTAATGCCACCTGACACAAGTCATGGTCAAGTCACGTCATCTGACAGACATCCTGTCAGCACGACCGTTGGTGGGTCCGCGGTTAGCGGAACCGAGGCACCGTTCCAATGCGTGCGTGGAGATCGAGGCGACATAATCATCGCATGGGTCCTTCCCAGTACCTTCCACGACATGTGGCGGTTACACTGTAGCATTTGCACGAATCTTGGCGCAGTTACGTGGATATAAGGGGTTGAGATTTTCTCCTTCTCCTTTCACCAGTCCTTTGCCTTTTCCTCTCCTTCCAATCTCCCTGCGTGCACAGAGCTCCCCCGTTCCTCCCCCAAAGAACTCATAGCGCTGCCCATTCTAGGTCAACTGCTCACCGGAGAAATGGCTTAATCTTCCTCTTCCGGCTTGGCGGCAGCAACAGTGGCGGCGGCGACGGAAGCGGCGGCGGAGGAGACCTTCGCGGGCTCTGGATTCCATGCGCGCTCAGCGACGAGGGTCTCAAGAACGTGGAGAAGGAAGGGCTCCTCGCCGCCGGTGACTGGTGGAGCGGCTTCGAGGAAACCGTCCCCAACCCGCGCGACGGCGAGCGGGTCCACTTCGGCACCCACCTCGACAGAGGTTTATCGTTTCCACCCTCGGAGTTTTTCTCCGAGGTGATTGATCATTACGGAGTTCAATTCCATCATCTTCCTCCCAACTCTCTCTTAGAGATGAGCGCGTATGCTTCTTTGTGTGAGGGCTTTCTTGGCATTAGGTCGAGTTTGACTCTTTTCTGGTACTATTTTCATGTCCGGAGAAACTCTATTACTGCCGGTGTTCCTTACATCACCGGTACTATTAGCTTTTCGCTTAGATGTGAGCGCGCGTACCCCAAAATCTTAGCTAGTGACTCGGTCAAACAATGGCCAGCCACATTTTTCTATCATAGGGATATTCCGGCTCCCGGCAAAGCCACTGATTTGCCGGCTTTCATCGACAGAGCTGCCACGGCCCAACCTTCTTGGGACGAGGCTGCTCCGGCTCTCACCGATGATCTGATCCTCGCTAAGAGGCGGATCGAATACTTGATCAAACACAAGGGACTGAAGGGATCCGACTTAGTCCAATGTTGGGCTCATGCCGGATCCAGCCCCTTCAGTACCATGGGGATCGACTGATGCATTCCATCACGTCATCCAAGAAAGATTCCCTTAGCATCAACCCCAAATCCTACACCACTCAGGGCTACATAAGCTAGATCAAGTGGCTGATAAGGGAGCGGATCGAGAGGAGAATCCCGGAGGTTTCTCTGGATATGCATACGACGGAAAACCCCGTAGTGCTGGTAAGCTTCCATCAGTACACCTTTTATGTGTTTCAATCTTTGAGTTATACTGCAATATTGATATATTTTCTTATTTTCAGCTTGCTGACCTCCCCGAGTCGGAACTTGCTCCGCTCGAAGGATATCCTCCTGAGTTTTCTCAGGAGACAGAGGTGGTCCCATTGCCGGACCTTGCACTCAAGAAGCGCAAAGCTCCGACAGTGGCTGTTGGCACAAAGGAGGTGCCCATCGTGAAGAGGTAACTTTCAATCACAACTTCCGCCTTTTTACTTTACTCGAATTTCTTTCCGAGATGTAATGTTTCCGACTTTACTACATTCTCAGAGCAAAACCGCTCATCAAGGGCAAGGGGAAAGGGATTTCTTCGAAGCCCTTGCGACAGACGAAGCTTAGCATAGCTTCTCATGCCGTGGCTCCTCCGACTCCTGCCCCTCAGCCTTCCGTAACGCCGGTGACCAATCCTTCTCCGGCCGTCGCAGAAGATCCAGCTCCTTCGACGGAGCCTGTGATCCTTGAATCGCAAACTGACGTCACCATGGGTGAGTCAGATCTAGATAAGGGTGAACCCTCTTTGGGTAATGATCCCTCGGCGGAAACCTTCGCCGAAAACCTTATCAGCAATCCGGGACTTGCCAAGTTTGGCCTGTCCCGGAAATCTGCAGAAGAAATCCAGTGGCTCGCCAGGCAATGCCTGGAGAAAAGTACTTTATCTGCCGAAGAAGAAGCGCAAAAAGCAGAGGACGTCAAGCACTTCAATCTTCTTGAACAAGTGCTTCTTCGCAACGAGAGGATCGGGTCCAGGGAGCTTCCAACTGCTCATGTGACCCCTCTGACTCTCGCTGAGAAGGTTGCCGTTGAGGTGAACGCGAGTTTGGATAAACTCACTCGCGAACAATATGTAAGTCGGAATTCCAACTCCTGTTTTTCCTTTATTTCATATCATATCCTCTAGCCCCCAAGCATGAAGTAGGATATATAATCCGGGTTTATGCTTCATTAGGATGCCAAAGAATGAACTAGTGTAGCCCCCAAGGCTCGTGCTGATATTAGCAAAAATATTAGCCCGAGTCTTTAGTAGCTTTCTGACTTTGGGTATTTTGACTTACAGAAAGTATATTCCTATAACCGGGATTTATTGAAGAATGTCTGTGATAAGCAGAGAGAGATCAAGGCTCTCCGACTTAAAAATGCTGAACTCAAAGTTGCCAAGGATGAAGCCGAAGGTAAACATTCTGAGACTCAAACCTTGTCTTTGTTTTTTTTTCAATGTCGAATTTTCTTGAACTGTTGTTCTTTTTGACTTACAGCGCTGGTGAAACAATCCTGCGCCATGATCGAAGAGGCCGAGAACCTTAAGACCTTGGTGGTGGAGAACAAGGAGCTTCGCCAAGAGCTGGATAAGCTCAAGGTGGATCATGAAAAGAGCATAGCTCAAGTCCTTGAATCCTCCTCCATGGCCACTGAAGAGCGTGATCGCAAGATCGCTGCTCAAGATAAAACAATCTCGGACCTCAAGAATGAGCTTAGCAGAGAGAGGGACCTTTCCCAGGCGCTCCGGGCTGAACTCCGGAGTCTCCGGGAGGAGAGGACCAAAATTGAAGACGTCATTTTTGGTATGTTCCATCGGTCTAACTTGTATTTTTCTTCGACTTCTATCAATGTCGGATTTTTCTTAACTTGTTTTGTGTATAGGTCCTCTGAACTAGATGGACTCTTCTTCCACCAAGCCCCGCACCCACCGGCTTACCCAAGTCGGTGACCTGCTTCATTACTTCCGCCAATCCCTTGAGGACATCGGCGAAGCTCTCAAGATTTCGGACCTGCACAACATGTCGGATTTTCAGGTGCGGGACAAGGCAAAGGAGATGTCGCAACTTGTTCGGGACTAGAACATGTCCTACGCGCGGACTGCGGCGCAGAACGCTCTCACCATGGTCATGAGCCACCATGGAAACATGGAAATATGGCAAGTGACCAGAGGGTACTGCAAAATAGATGAAGACGGCCAGGAGCAGGACCTTCAAGCCATCATGCACTCCTGCGCCGGATATGCGTGTCACGTGGCTGACCTGACCAGCTACGAGACCCCTTTCTTCACCCGCGTGGATACTCCGCCTCCTCCTCTAGAAGAATCAGCAGAAGTTTCCGACGATGAACACACCAACTCGGATGCGGACATCTCGGAACGATACCAAGGCGGCGTCTCCAGCGAGCCGATAGCTCCTTCATCTCCTCCTGCATCATAGATTACCAGAAACATTTTGTATTATCTGAAAAAACATGATGCATTTGTAAATATGAAGTACTATTATTTTGCTAGTGCTAAGCTTTTGATCTATTCAGCACTTTTGGCTTTTAAACTTTTTGCGTGCCTGAAATGTTTACATAAGCACTTGTATTTTTTCGCCCATACTTATCGTTTATCTGGCTTTCCGCCTCGTCCCTTTCGTGAGCCGGCTAAACCTTCCGCCGGAAACTTTGCCGAGCAACGGAGCTCAATTGCTAAACCAGTTTAAACTCGGAAACAAAGTCGGCTTCCAGTACCAACAATTCACTACTCGGAAAATGCCCGCATCCAGCAATCAGACAAATAACCAAAGTAAAGACTAGAAATTTTAGAGTTATACCCGAAGGTAGCAATTTTAGAGTCGGAAATCTAAACCAGAACGAGCATGAGCATAAAGTACTTTCAAGCATTCTGGGATTTTCGACTATGACATGATCATTCAGAAATAAGATGGTAAAAACTTCTCAGAAAAACTTGAGGCAACCAAAACTTTTATTTCTCACATAACATGTACATATATATGATTACAAAGAAGGATAAACTAAGAATAAAAGGGACGTAGCTGAGCAATATTCCACGGTCTATCAAACTCATCCAGATTTGTACTGCCTCCAGCTCTCTTTCTCTTCTTAGTAGCAGGTCTTTCTTTGACTGTCCTCATGTCAGTTAAGTAGTACGATCCATTGTGCAATACTCGACTAACTAAAAAGGGCCCTTCCCATACAGGGGAAAGTTTGTGCTTTCTTTGTTGCACAAGCCAGAGAACCAAATCGCCTTTATTGAAAGATCTATTTCGGACTCTCTGACTATGATACTTGCGTAACTTCTGCTAATAGGCTGTAGATCTCATTTCAGCAACGACGCGAACTTCTTCGACTAAGTCGATATCATTTTGTCGAGAAATCTCGGCATCCTCTTCGATATATGCGGCCACTCTAGGAGAAGTTTGAATCAAATCACTAGGGAGAACTGCTTCTGCGCCATAGACCAAGAAGAAAGGTGTATATCATGTTGACCTGTTTGGAGTTGTCCGTAAACTCCAAATTACAGAGGCTAGTTCCTCTGCCCAAGCCCCACAGCACGTCGTAGTGGTGCTTCGAGTCTCGTTTTTAGCCCTTGTAGGATTAAACCATTTGCTCTTTCGACTTGTTCGTTAGCTTGTGGATGTGCGACTGACGCAATGTCAAGCCGAATATTTTGCTCGTTGCAGAATTCAGCCAATTCTCCCATAGAGAAGTTACTCCCGTTGTCCGTGATAATGCTATGTGGATAACCATACCGGATTATAACATCCTCGACAAATCTTTTGGCTGTTGATCCATCACAACTAGTGACAGGTTTAGCCTCAATCCATTTTGTGAATTTATCCACCATCACTAGGAGGTGAGTAAATCCGCTTGGAGCTCGTTTAAATGGTCCTACCATATCAAGCCCCCAGACCGCAAAGGGCCATGTTATAGGTATTGTTCGCAGCTGATCAGCCGGAACATGAGCTTGTTTGGCGTACTTTTGGTAGCCTTTGCACGTCTTGACTAATCGTTCGGCATCTGCCTAAGCTGTAAGCCAGAAAAATCTGTGTCTAAAATCTTTTGCCACTAAAGATTTGGCTGCAGCGTGGTGACCACACTCGCCTTCGTGGATTTCCCTTAAGATTTCCACTCCTTCCGGAGATAAACAACGCTGAAAATCCCCAGAAATACTCCATTTAGGGAGCTCACCATTAACAATAGTATAGGCTTTTGCTCATCGGATAATCTGTCGGCTCAGAACCTCGTCTTCGGGTAATTTGCCATCTACCAGATAATCTAGGTAGGGTTGAGTCCAGCTGGGAATTACAGCCAGAACTGCTATTAAAGGTGAGTCGGATTTAGTCGGATATTCCTCATCTACTCCCTTTATTGAGGGAACTTTGAGGTGCTCTAAAAAAGAGTCATCCGGGACCTCTTTCCGCGCAGAACCTATCCGAGATAGTGCGTCTGCTTCCTCATTTTCTGCTCGAGGGATGTGTTGAACTTCAAACCCTTCGAATGATTTAGATAGATCATCCACGACAACTTTATATGCTTCCATGTGTTTATTTGCATTACAAATATCCGACACTTGTTGAGCAATAAGATCCGAATCTCCGTAACACATCAAACGTCGGATGCCAATATCCTTAGCAATCCGGATTCCATGTAGCAGTGCTTCATACTCGGCAATATTGTTTGTCACTATGAAGTGGATCTGCAACACGTATAGAAGTTTATCTCCTTGGGGTGATTTGAGCACCACGCCAGCCCCCGAGCCCCACGAGCCTTAGACCCATCGAAGAAGAGGGTCCACTATTCCAACTCAGGGAGGATCATGTTCTCCTTCGTCTCTGTCCAATCCGCGACAAAGTCCGCAAGGATCTGGGATTTGATTGCTGTCCGAGGTTTATACTCAATATCAAAAGTTGAAAGCTCTATGCCCCATTTGGCGACGCGTCCTGTGGCGTCACTGTTGTTGATTATATCTCTCATGGGAGATGTGCTCACCACGGTAATTGGATGCTCCTGAAAGTAGTGTCATAACTTACGGGATGCTAGAAAAACACCGTAAGCCAACTTTTGGTACTGCGGATACCGCTGTTTTGATTCTGTCAGGACCTCACTGACAAAGTAAGTCAGACGCTGCACCAGGTGTTCCTGATTTTCCTCTGGTCTCTCCACCACCATGACGATACTAACGACCTTATTTGTCGCAGTGAGATAGAGCAACATCGGTTCCTTAGGTTCCGGCGCTGCAAGGATAGGAGTAGATGAGAGTACTTTCTTCAGGTCTTGTAGTGCGGCCTCAGCTTCGTCAGTCCAAACAAAATCCTTGGTCTTTTTCAGGAGTTTGTATAATGGTGCGGCTCTTTCACCAAGCCGGCTTACAAATCGACTGACCGCAGCGATGCAACCAGTTAATCTTTGTACGTCCTTCAGGCAAGTTGGCCTGGAAATATTGAGTATAGCCTTGATTTTGTCTCGGTTCACCTCTATGCCTCTTTGAGACATGATGAAACCTAACAATTTTCCGGCTGGTATTCCAAAGAAGCATTTCTTCGGGTTAAGCATGATGTTGTATTTTCGTAGATTGGCAAATGTTTCCTCCAAGTAGGAAATCAGTGTTTCCTTCTTTTTGGACATTACCGCGATATCATCCACGTATGCATGTACATTGCGTCTGAGTTGATCATGGAGGCAACGCTGCATCGTGCGTTGGTACGTAGCTCCTGCGTTCTTCAGCCCAAAGGGCATCGTAACAAAACAGAAGGTTCCGAAAGGGGTTATGAATAAAGTTTTGACTTTGTCATATTCCTTCATCCGGATTTGGTGATAGCCGGAATATGCGTCGAGAAAACAGAGGAGTTCCGAGCTTGCCATAGAATCGATAACTTGATCAATTCTAGGCAGAGCGAATGGATCTTTTGGACAATCCTTGTTCAAGATAGTATAATCAACACACATCCTTAAATCAGTGGTGTCCTTTTTAGGGACCATTACAGGATTGGCCGACCACTCAGTGTGGATGACCTCTTCTATGAATCCAGCTAACTCGAGCCATGCTAGTTCCTTAGCTATTGCCTTACGCTTTTCGTCGCCAAACCGTCATAGGGACTGTTTGACAGGTTTAGCGTTCGGGTTTACATTTAGAGAGTGCTCGGCAAGTTCCCTAGGTACTCCGGTCATGTCAGATGGCTGCCATGCGAAGATATCTTGATTTGCTTGGAGGAACTTGACGAGCGCGCTTTCCTATGCGCTACTTAGGCCTACGCCTATCTGGGTCACCTTGGAGGGGTCATCATCCTTCAACGGTGTCTTCTTCATCTCTTTTGATGCCTTGAACTCCGGATTTGGCTTTGTCACCTCCTTCTTCGTTGCGGGCATCTCAGACGGATCTATGCTCTTCTTGATCTCCTGGTACTCCTGGGCGTGCAGCACGGCTTCAGCAAAGGCGGCATTTCCATCCTCGCACTCTCGTGCTTTCTTCGGGTCTCCCTTGATGGTGATCATGCCGTTGGGACCTGGAATTTTCATCATATTGTAAATGTAACACAGACGAGCCATAAAAGCCCAGTAAGCCAGACGTCCGAATATAGTGTGGTACACGCTCTTGAACGGGACCACTTCGAAGGAAAGTGCCTCCGTCCGATAGTTCTTTGGAGTTCCAAAGGTAACATCCAGAGTAATCTCTCCTAAGGAATTAGCTTGTCTTCCTGGGACAACTCCGTGAAAGATCACAGAGCTATGGTTCAGCTGGGTTTCCGAGATCTTCATCCGGCGTAGCGTTTCGACATAGAGGATATTGGTGCTACTACCACCGTCCATGAGGGTCTTGGAGAAACCATAACCGTCAATAAGTGGGTTGACGATTAAGGCATATTTTCCTCGCTTGTGCAACTTAGGCGGATGATCAGCGCGGTCAAATGTGATTGCCACTTCCGACCAGTCTAGATATTGAGGGACAGCCGGAACTGTTGCGTTGAGCTCGTGGAGAACTGCTTTCTTGACCTTTGCTGGTTGAGATCCGAGGAAGGTGACGTAAGTGTCCTTCTTGGTGGGAAAATTTTTCTTCCCTTCCGGCTTGGGATTTGAAGCATCAGCTTCCTCCATGTCGAAATCTTCCTTGGTCTCTTTGTCTTTTTGGGATTCTTCTTTCCCTTCTTCCGCTTAGCTTTGTAGCCCGCGGTGTCATCTCTTTTGATGTCGTCATTGAAACGACATTCGGCGTTGGTGTGGGACGAGCCCCCATTGGCGTCTATATGCTGCACGCATAGGTTATTAGCAATGTCGGCCCAAGAGTAGGTTTCGCTTGGTTGCTGTTCTCCTCTACCTTGGACCCTTGAAGTCCCACGGCCACGCCCGCAGCCTCCGCCGCGTCCTCCTCGTCCTCCAGACCCAGAAACAGTAGTAACCACAGCTGTTTCCGCGTTGGGTTTTTATTCCGAGGTATTTTTGCGCTTCTAAGCTTGTTGCTTTGGTTGTCTTGCCGACTGAGGCACAACCAGGACGTTGAGTAATCCCTCTGCATCGTCTTCAGCATCTGCATACTTGCTCGCTGTTTCTATCATCTCTCCCAAATTAGTGACCTTGTCACACTTCAAGCGATGACGTAGTAGACCAATTGGGAGTCCTGCGATGAAAGCTTCAATCGTGGTTTGATTGTTTACTCCTTCACAAGAGTTCTTGGTGTCGATCCATCGTCCGAGGTAATCCCGGCAAGTTTCTCCGGCTTTCTGGGTGCAACGCTGTAGGTCTCCAACCGAAAAGGGCCTCCGATATGTGCCTTCAAAATTCCGAAAGAACGCACTTTGCATGTCATACCAGTTATGGATGGTGTTCTCCGGAAGTTCATTGAGCCACGATCACGCCGTCTTCTGCAACATAAGTGGGAGATATCGGTTGCGACCAGGCTGTTTTCGCCTTTGGCGATGCACCAAGCTTGGAAAAAATCCTGTAGCCAAGTATCTGGCCGAGCAATGCCGTCGTAGGCTTGGATGTGCCTTGAGATAACAAATCCTTCCGGGAATCTTGTAGCTCTGATGCGTGGTCCGAAGCACTTTGGGCCCACGTAGATATCATCGTTTTCATAGCGCTACGCCTCTATGTTGGAATTGATCTTGTGCCTTGCATCGTTCGGGGATAGAGATCGTCCCGAATGCCGGCTGTGGCTGCGGTGCCTTAGAGCCGGACTTCGGCTTCTGCCGCCACCTCCTCCGCCATGTCATCCTCTATGTCCTTGAAACCGATGTAAACATCGATCTCACCAAAAGACATGATTGTGTAGGCAGTCACGGCCTCCCTAGCTGGAATCCAAGTCTCGTCGAGAACGATGAGAGGGACCTCGCTGGCGTAGAGGATGCGACCGGTGGCGATAGTCTCGCCGATTCCGATTCTTGCAGATTCCGCTCGGAATGCAGATCCGAAGCTCACTTGCCCCACGGTGGGCACCAACTGTCATCAGATTGATGACAAGTACGCCATGAGGGGGTCCTCGAGGCGTGCGGAAGAGAGGGGTGTGAGACGTACGGTATTCTGGGACGGTGAGCACACAAGTTTACCCAGGTTCGAATCTGTCGGCTTTGGACGGATCCTACTCCTGCTAGCAATCCAGTAATATGGCAGAGCCGGAATATGGGTTACAAGGGTTCGCCTGTGTGAGTTGAGGGTCTAAAAGTACTAGGTGCCCTAAAGGCTCTCCCTAGGACGGCTTATATAGATATCCGGCCTAGGGTTTACATGAGAGATCTATCCGGCTACGACTAAGAGTCGGTTACAGAGTACATCTTGTACTACAAGTAACATTATGGGCCTAAGTTGGTAAGTCTTCTGGGCCTTCCCGTAGCCGGATTGGACTCCGTCTTTCTCCCTGACTGGGCCGCCCGTGAAGCAAAGCTCTAACCCGAAGTGGGCCACCCTGGTCAGTGAGGAACTGTGAGGATACCCGGAAAGTATATCCCCAACAAGCATCACTTTTGTAGACAACTCTAAAGGAAAGTTACTAGGTTATGGCAAGTTAGTGGTCTCCAAGGCTTTGACCCTAGAGACCGTCATGCTTGTTGAAAACTTTGGCTACAACTTACTTTCAATTAAACATCTTGTGGATGGTGGTTATGATTCCTATTTTTCTAGAACATTTGTGAAAGTCTTTAGGAGTAATAATCTCATTTTCGTACTTGTTGGATATGTGGAATACGAGCTTTACGGGGTCGATCTCTTGAAAGAGAGCCCGTCTCTTCCTACATGTATAATGGACAAGGTTGATGAGGGATGGCTTTGGCATCGCCGCCTTGACCACGCCAACATGAGAAATCTTAAACTACTCCTAAAGGGTGAGCATATTGTTGGATTGACCGGTGTCTCTTTTGATAAAGATCGTGTGGGTGTAGTGCTTGCATCTATGGGAGACAACGTGGGAAGAGTCATCCATCCATTTCCATGGTGGCCACCACAAGGCCTTTAGATGCATCATGTCCTTCAGACGCCCTACATCCTCACCACCAAGTCCCCCAAGTGTACCAATGACTCGTGCCTGAGCCAAACTCCTACAAGATAAGATTATCTCGCTCCTCTCCTCGTGTGACTTCGATACACCCATGAATGGCTTGCTACTTCCTACCACTACACTTTGCATACTCAGGTACGAACCCCCGACGCATCGGCAAGCCATCTCGGAATAAGAACGTGCAAAGTCGGCTCTAGGACCGGAGTCTCCGCCCTCGACACCCTAGAGTCTCTGGCCCCCTCTCGTGCAACTCCAGGTTGCAAGCCCCTGGAAGCCACCGGGCGTCTCTGGCCCAAATTCGGAGTTTCTAACCTCGCCCGGAGTCTCCGACTCGTCCACACCCTACCATGCCTACAAGCCTCTGGAATGGATTCAGACTCTCCGACCACTACTCCCGAGTCTCCGCCTCGACCTAAGTCTCTGGCCACTACTCCAGAGTCTTCACCTCAAACGGAGTCTCCGGCCCCGTAACTCCGTAGTCTCCCGCGTAAGTGATGGGCCTGCGTGCCGACAGTTGGGCCTTTAGCCCATGTGAAAGGGAATTTCCTTCCCTAAGTGGTTTTGATGTTTGATGACAACACATGTGTCAAACTTATTGTTTGCTAAGTGTTTTACATGCCATCTATATTTGCAAAGCATTCAGTATCCCTCAAAAAGGTCAATATCAAGACTTGGTTTTTCCTAGATATTTTGTTTGAGGCATAGGAAAAACGTACTATCAAGAGGGGGTCCACGTCGGAAAGTTTGGGTGGAATCAACTCTATTTTATAGCCCATCCAGCTTTCTCTCAATGGTTAAGAACTTGAAGGATTTCAACCCATGTTGCTGCTATCTACTCTGTCAGTGACATCCGGTAGTACCGAAAATCTCATCCGGTACTATCACTTGGCGCCGGTAGTACCTCTTGGCGGTACCGGACGAGTTTGGGAGCATCTTCGAGCCTTGGCTCAGCCTCTGCCTCGTCCGGTACCTCTGGCCCGACACTACCGCCTCGTCTGGTAGTACCGCTGCTACTTTCGGTACTACTTCTCTGTGGTACTACCAGGTGTTTGATACATGCCTTACGAGAGGAGTCAGAGATCTCTCCACCTCCTCTTGTCCTCGCCCGGCATCACATCCGGTACCAGTCCGGTAGTACCGGTCATTTGCGGTAATACAACTTTTGGCTTTGGTCGTATCGGTTGGGACAGTTGATACCTTCGATCTAGATTACAGATGTAGTATAGCTTCTTTTTCCCTAGTAGACCTAGGTTATCGAATCCTCGGGAAGCGAATGCATAGTGAAGTTACTTTAACAGACCTTCGGGAGTTTTAGAATTCCTTTTGTGTTTTTACTGGACCAATAGTTTGCGTCTTTTCGTTGTTGTTGATGATGGAGAGAGGGCTTAGGGCGTCCGGTTTTACCTGTAGTTGTGCAAAACATCCGATGCAAATAAAAGATAGAAATAAAGTATGCGTGTACTTGTTAGAGCAAGATAAATTATATGTGGGCAGTGCATCCATAATTGCTATTGACTCCGCAACCACTTATAGCAATAACCTACTAGTCTCATCCATGGAAGAAAGAGAACTAATGATATGCATAGTGATGTCACCGTTAATCCCAAGCAAATCCCTCACATACAGCCGTACTACCCCTTCTGTCACTGGGGTTCCCAACCTGTAGACCAGTCATCACTCATACTCCCTATACCTGGCTCAACCCTCGGGGTCTTGGGTACTTGACAAGTCCTTGGATTGAGGCAAGATAGGATACAATAATCATCATGTCATACAAACTAATACACGATCCCGTCTATGATAAATAACATGCACAATTGCTACATGGCTAGGCCGAAGTCCTTAGCCCAAGGAGAATTACTCACACATAGAGATGAGATCAACAATCACAAAAATTGTAATGAAAATCATAAGACTGATAGAAATAGTCTTACAATGTCGCCAATCGAAGAAGAGATCTACTATTACAAGTGGTGGAATATGGCTATGGAGATGAAGAAGGGTTTGGAGATCTAGAGGCGGCTGGTGATATGTGGCAGAGAATTTTTGCAAGGTCTAGCTTCTTCGAGGGCTTGTTTTCTCGTCGCTCGAGGCTTCTTTATATAGGGGCCTCTTCACGAAAGTTATTCTATTTGACCAAACGGTGGCGGCGCCAACTATATGGCCAGAGCTATATGGCTAGAATTTTTGCTCCGATCGTATAGTTGGTCATTAAAACGCCTGCCTCCGTTGTACGGCTCCTGGTTTCTTCTGGTTGTTGGAAATCTCGTATCTTTGACTTTAATGTAGTGATTCCCTCCTTTAAACGACATTATCTGTGCAGGAAAAATATAAAAGAAAGGATTGCATACCCCTCTGAATATTAGCATTTGTGGCAGGGTTTAGAGAGATATTTCATCAAGAATATGAGTAATATCCAGTTTAAATGTGGACGTAGATGGCTATATCTCAGAGCCATCAACCTCCCAAGCTTAAACTTGATTGTCCCGAGCAATAAAACCAAAATCAAAAAGGAACTCAGCATTTAAACTGAAATGACGAGATGGTGATCTTACTCATGATTAGTAGTCTCATGTTTCCTCCACTTTATAAATCTGAAAAACTTCAGCATGGATAGAGTAGTGGCAAGCATATCATATGGGTTTCATGCATCCTTATAGTACAGCAAAATTATTGTAAGCATGGATGATTCAAATGAGTAAACTTTATCCCATATCAAGTAATCAACTTATAGGCTTGCCTTTGAATGATAAAGTATAATCACGTAAATTAAGAGTGTGAGAGTTGTCATGAAAAGCATATACACTAGAGTATCTCAATTCTCCCACATCAATAAATCAAGACTTTTCAAGCACTATTTTTCTATTCATTATCCTTCAAGAATGTCAGTTTTTAAGTAATTGAGAGCATGCCCAAAAAAATATTAGTTTATCGGGCTGTGATGGACACTCGTGGCATCACTAAGGTTTTGTTCCTTTTGCATAATAATTTCTCATAACAGCCAGAGGAGTGATTCCATCATGATTACAGCTACCCGAGAGTGCCAAGAAACTCACCCACTATAGCATTACTCCTACAAGTGTTTAATCAACTCATAGCCAAAATCTAGGAGGTTCCTCCATTAAGATCGTTCGTAGGCCAGTGGAGTTGTTGGCATCCCATGAAGTTTGACACACGTAAAGCTATATCATTCTTATGATTAACAAGTCAAACTTTGGCATGCTCACAAAAACCACTAAACATTGATTCAATCGAACAAATCTTTTCAAAGAGAGATATGAAGTCAATCAACATATTCAGTGGTGTTGAGTGTCTCTAGAAATAAGCCTTCAAGACTAAGCCTTCAATTGGGAGAATTTTTCTTATTACAATTTTTTAGCAAATTTTAGGCAAGACTTGGTTAATTACGAGAGCTGGAACAAAACATACCCAATTAAATACCCATGCAAACAAAAATCTTACTACGATACAAAGACTCATTGCACCAATATAATATCTCAACATTTACTACTAACTAGCATGGGTTTCTCAAACTTTAAAAGTTGGGAGTCATAAGGCATACCTCTCATGTTTGGTTCCACTTCTCTCTTCCTTTTTTATTTGTTTCTTGGAAACTCGAAGTCGACCACTCTCCTGCAAATATATGAAGACCTTGAGGCGGAAAGAAAAGAAACAGGGAAATAAGGAAAAATGGAGAAATCCTTTTGTGGTTTTTAAGAGAAGAACTTTAAAGAATAGAAAATTGGCGGCAAAGCTCGGCTAATTTTTTTTGAAGCTGAGTTCATACGAACTCTGTTTTGGGTGTTCTTAGGGTCGTTGAGTTTGTCTCATTGCGGGCTACAACTCCATTGTCTTGGATATTTATTTTGAGAAGTTGGAAAAATTCACTTTTCCAACCTCTCAAATGGCTAAGTCTGGTCCCTACAGCTCCTCCATACTATGCTCTCTTTGTTCCTTTTGCCTTTGTTTTATCCATAATCATCATCAACACCTACACACATGTCACAAACAAGTAAAATGATAAAATTCTACCTAAACTACTAAATGTGCAAAGCTCATATGAAAGTATATGAGAACTATAAATCATGCATATAAGGCATAGCTATAACTGGAAGAAACATGATATGGGAGATAAATGACACATTTTATATGGCTAAAAGAGGTGGTATTTCACAGCCATCAATGGGCCAACAGGATTGAAGCCAAGCTCAAGAAAATGTTTTTCCTCCAAATTGACAATCAAAAGTGCATGTATGATGCTCATGTCTATGACAATAAAGCATGCTCTCGTCAGAAAGATTTGATGGAAGCTCAAGGTTTGACTGTCTCCGAAGTCTCCGAGAACAACATCACCCCTCAAGAGCAATAGATCTCGAAGCATAGCACTTGGGATGATGATGATGCATCCTCCTCTTTCCGTGCCCTGGGCTTCCATGATGGTGATGGTGATAAGGAGTGATCCTTGGGACGTTAGTCTTGCTCTTGCCCCTTTTTGGCGTCTTAATGCCAAAGGGGGAGAAGTTGAAACATAGGACATGCGGGATTTGCATGGTAAAGTCACAAGCTCATTCTTTCTTTGACTCTTGGTTTGCCTGTGAACTTTTTTTCCGCCTCTTATTATTTGTGAACTCTATGTTCTACCTACGTGTGAACTATTTATGCTCTATGTAAGTGAATACTATGTGGTTATGTGGATCCATCTTATGTGATGATGCTATCTAATTATTGCCCGTCTAATTCTCTCACATTGTGTGTGTAAAGGTATAGTTTCAAGTCAAATTCTTATTTTCCTTACACCCTTCGTTGGTTTGTAAAATTGGGGGGAGTATTGATCCTATTGTGTGCATGGTTTAGTTGCACACATATAGGGGGATCCCGTCTTAATTTTTCAAACCTTGTGCCTATCATAATATTTGTTATGCAAATGCGTGTGTTGTCATCAAACACCAAAAAGGGGGAGATTGAAAGGGCATTTCTTTCCCTAAGTGGTTTTGATGTTTGATGATAACACATGTATCAGACTTATCATTTGCTAAGTGTTTTACAGGCCATCTATGTTTGCAAAGCATCCAATATCCCTAAAAAAGGTCAATAGCAAGACTTGGTTTTTCCTAGATCTTTTGTTTGAGTCATAGGAAAACCATACTATCGTGGGGGGGGGGGGGGGGGTTCGTGTTGGAAAGTTTGCGTGGAATCAACTCTATTTTATAGGCCATCCAGCTTTCTCTCAATGGTTGAGAACTTGAAGGATTTTTGCCCATGTTGCTACTATCTACTCTGTCAATGACATGTGGTAGTACTGGAAATCTCATCCGGTACTACCGCTTGGTGCCGGTAGTACCGCTTGGCAGTACCGGACGAGTCTGAGAGCATCTTCGAGCCTTGGCTCAGCCTCTTCCTCATATGGTACCTCCGACCCAACACTACTGCCTCATCCGATAGTACCGCTGCTACTTCTAGTACTACCGCTCAGTGGTACTATCGGGTGTCTCATGCGTGCCCTACTGGAGGAGTCGGAGAGCTCTCTACCTCCTATTGTCCTCGTCTGGTACCGCATCCGATACCAGTCCGGTAGTACCGGTCATTTCCGGTACTACCGCTTCTGGCTCCGGTGGTACCGGTCAGGATAGCTAGCAACGAGCAGATTCTCTCTCTTGGGTATAAAAGGGCCCTTCTTCCCCAACAGGAATGTTGCCTCTTTTATCTGTCTCCTCCATTGTTCTTGAGCTGTAATTTCCCTAGATCTCCTCCCCTAGTGCTCCAATCTCCTTGATTCTTTGGGATTTGGTGGAGGAGGTCTAGATCTAGGGTTTCACCAAAACAAAGTTGATTCCCCCTTGTTTTCCTTTGTGGATCTTGTTACTCTTGGGTTCTTTGAACCCTAGACGTAAGAGGTCATTCTCGGAGCTCGGACATTGGATGTAAAGCTTCAGGATCGTGTTGGGATACTCCAAGTGTCGTGTAGGTTTACTCAACAAGTTTGTAAAGGTTTCGGTCGTCGCCTTCAAGGTCACCACATAGTGGATCATGTACTTGCCATGAGGCAAGTGAGCAGGGAGAATAGGGTGAGGCCTTTTGTGGCACTGGTGGTCTTTGTACCACCCACCCCTCCAACGGAGACATACTTCCCCTCAAGAGGAAGGAACTTCAGGAAAACATCTCCGTGTCTATTCTCGGTTATTTCTATCCTTTCCTCCCTATTATTGTTGCTTGCTTGCTTGTCATATATGTTCTCTCACCTAGTTGCATATCTAGAGAACTTACTTTGTGTCAAGCCTTAATTTTAAAAGAAGCTAAAAATTGAGTAGGGCCTATTCACCCCCCCTCTAGTCGCTTATACTGATCTTTTACCATGTACTCCCCAATCCATCCAGAACTTATCCTCTATGGCCAAACTACCCCTACTTAGTTGTTGTCCTATATATAGACCACCTCCTCCTTATTGTAACCCTATACTTGGATAATTGAATTAGAAGAAACCCCTTTGAGGATCTATCTAATTTGAGTATCATGCTTCTTGACAAGGCGCACCAATTATCCCCAACTTCTTGGATTTTGCATAGTGCCTTCAAGTTGTACAAGACCTTGGAGTCGGTGTCCCTTCTCCAATTTTTCAATATCTCACCAAGCCCCCGCTTGATGTGCCGGTTAGAGAGAGAGTGTGTGTTCTTTCCCACCACTGATCCTAGGGGTTGTGTTGGACCGGTTGCCGTCGGCGTGATCTATAGGCTTATATCAGGTATCACTTGTGCATGTCTTCATCGTGTTCTTCGGGTGTGTGTTTGTGGATTTCCTACTCTCTCTCGTGCCCACTCACATTCACCTTGATTTCCACAGATATTCGTGAAAGATCGGGCAACCCTAAGGGGTCACCCCTAGCATATTGGTATCAAGAGCTTCGTTGATCATGAATTTCTCCACAAATTTTTCTTCTATCCACCATAAATTAAAAAATCCCCAAAAAGTGCCCCAAATTTGGCTTTGGATCGATCTCTCGCTTTGGAGTGTTATTTGTGGTTTTGATCCAACCAAATATTGTATAAGGTGTTGGCCCAACTTTTGCCTGCATTTCCTAGCCCAATTTTTGCCATTTTTCATGGATTTGAGGCCCCAGGGCATGGATTTCCATCAAGAACACGAGTTGTTCATACATCCCCAACCCTGGAGTCTCCACTCCACAAAAGCTGGAGTATCCACCTTTGATACCCTAGAGTCTCTGCCTCTGAGACCCCGAAGTCTCTGTTGGCTAGGACCGAAGTCTTCAGCCGATCGGAGTTTTCGGCCACCAAATTCTGGAGTCTCCAGCCTGACGCCTAATTCTGACAATTTTCCTCTTATTCCATTTTGGCTTATTTTCCTTTGCTGTTTGTGTCCCATGTGCGTGTCAAAAACTAACAGCAAGCTTTTGCAACATCATCCGTGCTCTTTGACACCACTGGACTCGAACATCATCCCGCACCACTGACCGCAAGTACATCATCACAAACTAGGGTATAACTTGCATCACCTTGTTTACCCATATCTTCCTTTGTGTGTACTTATCCCACCGAGAGTGGCTCATCTTATTTTTTCTTGAGCATTGTGTACTTGTCTTTGGATAGTGAGAGTGTGAGAGCAAAAGCAAGAATGACTTGGTAGCATCAAGGGAGACCAAAATAAAAAAAATATACAAAGAAAAATAAAAATAGTCTCCCATAGCAAACGAGAGTCTCAAGATTGTAAGCAAGAGAAATAAGAGTGCCCAAGGCAAGTGCACAAATCCGTTGCTCATTTTTATATTTGCAAATGGGCCACCATCTCTCCTTGCATTAGCACGATAACCAAGCGTAGTCTATGATAGGACATTTTGTTTACTCATTTTCATAGTTGTGCTAATCTCATTAATCTCCAGGTGTGTGTATAGTCATAGGTTCCCGTCACCTTTTGAGTTGATCTTTTTTCCTTTGACTTGAGTTTTGTTGGATTTTACCCACTTTTGACTATCCTTTTCGTTTGGTTGTTTCTTTGGCATTCCACCATACTAACCTTACACCAAAAGCTTTTGAGAGTTTTAGTTCTTATTTATTGTGAGATTTGTTTGTGATTTTACTTTGCAAGTTTATAGTTCTCACATGTGGCTACTAGTTTGATACAATCCTAAAGGTGAGGTAAAAGGTTACCCCCCACCACATATTACCTTCCATATACAATCCTTGTTTGTCTTGCATAATGAATAGGTACGGTGAGACGAGCCAACCACTAAGAAGAAGAAGGACCATACATGATGCAAGCGAGCCACTTTGTCATTCGATGGGCGTTCTGTGACCATTGCAATGCCCTTGAGATGCGCCAAGACGAACAATTCAGAGAAACTCAAATGGAGTTCAAGAGGACCGACAACAACTTCAAGGATCTTTCTCAAGAGATGAGGGCCATGCATCACAACTTTGCTAATCAAAACGAAGCACTCCAATGTTCGTTGGCCGAGCTCGCGTGAAACACAAGGTCGTGTTCCCGCGCACCAAGTTCCTCAAGGAACCATTCGAGTGCGTCAAGCTCGTCACGCCATCGTTCTCCTCATTGACAAGACCCTCATGCAAGTGATACAAGACACAATGAATCCCCCATGCTTGAACCCGTGAGCTCATCGAAATATGTACCTTCTCCACGACACGTCACAACGTCAAGCTATGATGGTGATTTCTCCTCAAGACCACAAGCAAGGCAAGAATAACATAATCATCACACAAGAGCACTAGTGATCCCACAAGATCAACCATATGAAGAACCTCAAGTTCATCGTCAACCCTCGCAAGACCTTCACTCGACAACAAGTGATGAATCCAATTTGGAAGAACAAGCTCTTCGTTGGCGTGAAGCTCTTGAAGACCCTGCACATCGTCATCATCGTCATGAACACCAACGCCGACACCATGGTCACCATGGCGAGCCTCCTCAACCACACCAAGACATGGAGCATCAAATTGTACATGTTGAGCGACACCATCCACATCAAGAGGCTCAAGACCATGATATTCATCGAGAGGCCCAAGTGCCTAACCCACATCACCAACCGAGGAATGAGACTCCCCCTCACCCACAACTGTGGCAAGCTCCACATCCTCATTGCCCTCGTGAGGCCCAAGTTCCTTAACCTCGTCAACAACCGCGACATGAGCCTCCTCAACTGCCTCAACCGCGCCAAGGGCAAGATCTACAAAAATGTCGTGAGGACCAAGTTCCACCACCTCCAAACGTGGCTCAACAACCACAAGAGCAACAACAATATCACCAAGATCGCCACAATGATTGCATGGATAATGAAGACCATCAACATTATGGCAACCGCAACTACCGTGACCGTAATGAAGAAGAAACTTTTGGCATGCTCAAGTTCACCATGCCCAAGTTTAACGATTCCAATGATCCCGAAGAATACCTCTCATGGGCACTCAAGGTTGAAAAAATCTTCCGCATGCACAACTATAGTGATGAGAAGATGGTAGCCATGGCGTCTCTTGAGTTTGATGATTATACCAACCTTTGGCGGGAACAAGTCCAAGCCACTCGAGAAGCAAGAGGAGAGCCTCCAATAAACACTTGGAAAGATATGAAGGCTCATATGAGATCATGTTTTGTTCCTTCGCACTACACACACGACCTCTACGACAAGCTTCAAATGCTTAACCAAGGAAAAAACCGTGGAAGAGTACTTCAAGCAAATGGAGCTCAACATGATCCGTGCCAACAAGAGCGCGAGGAGTAAACAATGGCGCGCTTACTCATAGGATTGAACCATCCAATCAAGCGCATCGCTCAGTTCCAAAAGTACAAAAACATGGTTGAGCTTGTGCATAATACAACAAAGGCCGAACGTCAAGTGCAAAAGGACATCAAATACAACAAGCCCAAGACATACTTCACCTACAAGCAAGCTCCAACCACTACACCAACAAATATTAAAGGAAGCTCCTCAAGTACCTCTAAGCCTCCTTTCAAGGTCACACCTACTCAAGGAAAAATACTCTCAAGTGGCAAACAACATTTGGATGACCCGCCATTGGCGGACAATGCTACAAGTGTGGAGGCAAAGGACACGAGTCATTCAAATGTGGCAATATCAAAGTCTTGTTCATTCATGACAATGGTGGCTAAAATTATCCAATTCATAAGAGAGATCCTAAATGGCTCAGTTATAATATCCCTAATAACCGTGAGTGCTTTCGTGGATGTAGGTAAATTAAGTCATTCATTTACATACTGATTTAGTATAATATATAATAAACTTATAATATTCCCGATCCAAATCAGTTGACTTAGTTTTAACTAGATTCGGAGGTAATAAACACTAAAACAAGTTTACATACATTCAAATCTAGAGAAATCTGGATCAACTAATTTGGATCTAATTTGGATCCGAGGGAGTAATTGATTTTGAACTTATCGTGTGATAAGAGATGATGTGTTCGTTTTCCTACATGGTTTGAGAAAAGAAAGGAAGAAAATCAGGTAAAGGTTGCAGCTAGCAAAAAGAAAACGCCCTAGCGAGACACGGTCCCGAGGTGAACTGTCGCTCCCGCAGTACGGCTCCGTCAGAGCTCCTAGCGGCCGAAGAATGGCGGCGCTGGCAGCGAGCCGCCGCCTCCTCCTCCATCTCCGGCCGGAGCTAGAGCTCTGCCTGCGCTCCCGGGGCCTCACCCTCCACTCCTTCCGGTAACCCCTCTCCCTCGAACGTCTCCTCCCCTCTCGATTTCTCAACTCCCAACCTCTCACATCACCCCCAAATGGTTTTTCCCAGGGCGAAGGGGGCGGGCGGTGTCCGGCACGTGCCTCCGCGCCGGAGGCTCGTGAGCTGCCGGCAGGGTTCCTCTGACGAAGGGAATGGGTATGCCGGTGAGAGCCGCAGTAGGTTTTGGTCCTCGACCGTCAGGCTGTGTATAACATGCAGATGTGTGACATTGCTTCTGGGTTCCTGCCTGGCAGCGAAGAACAATGCTATGCCGAGTCCGGATGAGCAGTTTCTGCGGCTCTCCTTAGAGGAGGGGGAAGGTGATGGCATGGTGAGCGGTATCAGCGAAAGCTTACTGCACGATGTGAAGAAGAGCGCAATCGAGCTGCTTGCTGTCAGGTCAGAACTGATATATAGACTGTGTTCTTCTGAATATCAAGCGATATTGGAAGAATCTCACGGAAACCCTGCTTACAAGCAATGTGTTATTGGCTGTTTATCTAGTGAATAACCAAGTATCCCATAGAGGATGTATACACCTGAATTTGGCGCTTCAGGTCTCAGGCTCTCGGCGTGAACTGAGATAGTGTGAACCTTGCAAAAATCAATTTAGGGAAAAATAAGAAGTATGAATTGCTGTTTAGAACTGTAAAACCTTTGTTCTGGGCAATCATGATTCATTTAGAATGACAAGGAGGCCACTTGATGGTGGCGTATCGTGCGCTAGTTGGCTGCATAGTATCTTCAACTTGCCAATTTATTTAGTACTACTACCTTAGCCTACCAAAACGTCTTATATTATGGAACAGATTTAGCCTACCATACAGAGAGTAAAGAAATCTTTTGTGCTACGAACTGCAGTCACTGGAATTTACTTGTACGGCTAGCGTCTTGTATACCACTGTTGAAACTGGACACTGATATATGCCTTCTTGTTTGTCTTGAGCAGAGCATTCACTGTTTCTGAGCTTAGGAAGAAACTATGTGGTAAGAATTATTCCGTCGATACAGTCGATTCTGTGATTGCTGATTTCAAGTCAAGGTGAGACTACATAAACTACTGTTGAATATCCTGGCACAAATATGTGAATATATACTTATGCAATGGATAGTCATCATAGCTGAATCAACTAGCATATAACTGCAGATGCATGGGACTCTTCTTTCTCACACATAGTGGTGATTATCAATTGTTAGAACTTGCGCATGAGAGCCAAGAAGTCATAAAACTGGACCACATTTGATGATCCAATTACTTTTGCATGTGGACTCCCTAAAAGTGTGAAGCTGATTTTGTTGTTGAATTGAAATAACCCATGTAGCTGCTGTAGCAAGGGATTGATATGTATGTTCTAAAATGTTCATTTGTTTTTGAAGGGGTATGTTGAATGACAGTTATTATGCGGAATCGTTTTCACGATCCCGCTGGCAATCATCAACTTGGGGTCCAAGGCGTATAAAGCAGGTAGTATTCTTTTTCCTCCTCTCTCAAATGAATCATTTGACATCCTGCCCTTGTTTCTCGAACTAATTCCTTTCTAATGCTTTGGCGTCTGTGTATAAGCTCTCTAGGACTCATTCTCTATCATCTGGTAAATGTCAAACTAAGTATGTCCTTAATTTCATGGAGATGTCGCGAGCACTCGTTAGGTATCTCATGTTTATTTCCGTACCAACCATGTCATGACTAAGAACATTCTTATGTTCCAATCAGGCACTTCGACAAAAAGGAGTGCCGGAGGCCGAGGTGGACCAGGCGACACGGAGTGTGTTCCAGGACGTCCATAATGGTGAAGAACAGATGACACATGGGTTCTCCAAAGCTTCCATGGACCATCTCTTTGCTCAAGCGTCCAAGCAGTGGCAGCGAGGGGGGAGCTTGCCCCTGGAGAAACGGCGTGCACGCATAGTGAGGTGGCTTCAGTACAGAGGGTTCAACTGGGCCGTGACGAACAGCATTGTCAGGAAGCTGGAGGCGCGGCACCCTCCCTGACCCTAGCCTGCTGCTCTATGCTGTTTTTGTTGCAAGTTAGTCCAGCAAGTGTCTGCTGCTAGATGGATAGCATCAGATGTACTCCCTCCGTTTCAAAATATAAGAGGTCGTTTGGCACCTAGGTATTCATTTCATTCAGTAGAAATGAAATGAATACATGGATTCATTTCATTTATATTATGATTCAAAAAACACCCACATGTTGGGTTGCCAACGGAATTTGCAAATGACAGGTCTGAAATAGGAATTGGGTTTACACATGAGGATATTTAGATGGATTTACCAAATGAAATAACAGTCCAATTCCATGCCAACCAAACAACATAGGGATGGAATTGCAAAATGAATTCCAGTATTCCAGGCCCAAATGATGGATACCAAACAACCTCTAAGATGTTTTAGTTTTGTAAGAGAGTGTACCTAGACTAAAGTCTGTAGGTTCTTGTATGTTTGGAATGAACCTACACACTAAAGTGGTCTAGATACATTTATTTCACAAAGCTGAAATATAAAACATCTTATATTTTGAAACGGAGGGAGTACGATGGAATATCAACAAGAAAATAGTGTCTCAGCGTGCCGCTGTGCATGTACACCATGTTTTCGGTTAATTTTGTGTACTCCTTCCGATCCAAATTAATTGACTCAAGTTTGTCTAGATTCGGATGTATCTAACACTAAAACACGTCTAGATACATCTGAATCTAAACAAATCTGAGTAGGATTTGACAACTTGCATAATTTTTCGGTGAGTGGAAGCGCAGATATCAATGTTCGCAACTTGCAGTTAACTCGGACTACAGCATACTGCATACATACATCATGGACAGCAGAATCTACTAGCTACTAGTAGTGCAAAACAGAATATGCAACAAGCTAACGCCACAGGATGCGAATTCTGATCATACATTCACCATAGTAAACCAGCTTTTCCAAGACAAAAACTGAACAAAAAAGTAAAAGGTGAACACAGAAACAGTACATATACAACACAACGCTGGAAGAACTGTATCGGCGAGGTGCCTGACTACTCTGTTTGATGCTCCGCAGTTCACTGGCTGTGAACTTATGATAGACGATCCTGGAAAGCGCAAACACATCAGGAATTGTATTCAAACATCTTCTCTCGCAACTGCTAGAGCAGATAACAGCGGTGTAGCATGTAAACGTTAAGGCAATACCTGTACAGTTGGGCCAGTATACATGCCAGGGCGCATGTAGATGTTCACAGGTGAGTTTATGGCCTCAATCCAAGCATAACTATCTGGGCTATCTACCGTCTTTGTGCGTTCAGCAGCTGCAGTTGGAGCATCACAGGATCATGACAAAATCAAACAAGCGGAGAGCAGACTGAAAACTAAGAGTATCCAGACAACATGAAAAACCATCAGCAGCTCTAGGATGTTAGGATACTACAAGCGGACATTTTCTCAAATCGGAGATGAACAACAGAACATAAAGAATGTTGGTTGAAGTACCTAAATTGCCAGACTTACGCGTAATGAAGCTAACATGATCAAGCCAAACCTTGACCTGTCACTAATCCGAGGCAACATGATCAGTACGCATTCCCCAGTGTGGCAGCTATGTCATGCTTGGCATGAAAGCAGACCTGACCTGCCAACAGTTTTTGCAATCTTGTGCACACTAAAGGGTTTCATATGATCCTGTAGATCTATGCCCTCCAAAATGTCATGGTACCTAGGGCTACTTCTGATAATGGTAGGTTACTAAGTTGTTGAATTTGCTAACAAGGATTTTAATGGAAAGATCCATATTTCATTGTCCAGGGTCAACTTAAATGTTCCAACTACGCATCACAGCTCCATTAGTGAGTTTGTGCAGATGAACCACCATTCTGGTGTTTGCTGCATCCAGTCTCTGATTTTAAGTAGAATTAACTGATTGGTTGCTACCATCCTGTAACCTCGCTTCCCTGCATCATAAACATGACTGCACTCCTAGAAAACCGAGAGTAATCTCATACCTACACAGGTACTTTCATGGACAAGAGTGCGACCGAATCAGTCAGTTGGATTGTTTGCCTGATTCAATGTTCCGATCTTTCCATAAGTAAGATTTACGAGGAAGTTATTATTTCAATTACCAACAAACTAAAAAGGCAGAGTAACAAATAGTATAGCCTTCTAAAAACAAATACCTATCATCGATGATGGGTAGCTAATACCAAAACGTGAATTCAGTCAAGGAAGTAGCAATGACAGGGAGGAGTTTCACTTACAGAAGCTAGAATATGGATAATCATGATAATAGGTGCAAATTCGGCCAGCATCTTCAGAGTATGGCGGGGCAAGTACATCAAGGACAGCACAAGAGGCAACTGAAGTAAAGGAATGTAGGTTCCCGTCACTTTGGGGATACAAAACGGTAGTTGGACATGGAGCAGTAAGAACATCATCCGTATGTAACTTGGCCAGTCTTACTGTATACAAGCAATAAATAAATAAAATTATTCAGGCTATCAAATACCATTTTGAAGAATATCAGACCTTGAAGTATCATAACACATGGAAACGACCACTATAAAACTATCGGAAAGCTGGTAAAGGGGGAGGGATGTGAATTTGTGATGGGCTTGGCGAACCAACGTAGAAACCAGCCATTCCTATGGATATGAAACCCAATAGCTCTGTTTCATTTTTTGGTTTCCATGTGTTTTTCTTGGGTTTCATATCTAGCCTACCCCAATTTGCTTGGGACAAAAGGCTAAGTAACTAACAGAGGTCAGGTGACTAAATGCATTAGTATTGGACTATTGATACTATGACACAACCACCATTGTAGTTTACTTCTTAGAAAGTGAAAATCAAGCAGAAGAAACATTATATTCCCGGAAAGAAGGACAGGGCACAGAACTGAACTGCAGTATCTATAACTGACACTAAATTAAATAAACAAAGAAAATGAAATATAGCAGGAAAATAACCTGGCTGGTTACTTGCTAGAACAGTAGGCTCTATCCAATCATATGATTTCACGTGCATGGAACCATACATCATTTTGCTCAATACAGTCATTCCTGGGTGGTCATGTAGAGGAATGACCGCTGAAGTTGGTAAGCAGAATATCCCAATCTGCAAAAACATATGGAGAACACCAAAAGATATGTTAAATAAAAAACTCTATAAGTTAAAACTAGTACACACCCTGCAGTATTGGTAAGAAAGTTGTTGTTGAAAAAAAGAATAAACATGTATAAAAACTACAATATGAAATGACACTTCCGTTAAGCTGAAGCGGGGAGTTGCAGTGGTAAACGGGGTTAGTATCACACAAGTTAATGGCAGGTAGCAACCCTCAACAAACAAATGGCACTGATAAGCTACAGAAGAACACCCAGCTACAGGAGCGGATATGTGCTCTGACTATTGGAAAGGGAGAGAGGAAAAAAAATACTCTGAATTGCAAAACTAGCAAGTAATCTAAGAGCCGTCCACTAGAATAACAATAACATGCTTGAAACACATGGTTCATGAAGCAGCAACAGTGAGTTCATAATCAACACTGAACTTGTTGGAAATCAGAATGGCTGTTAGCATACTACATAGACCATGAGGAACTGTGCAATAAATTAGGACATCAATCTCAAAGCAATGATTTTGTTGTCCGGAAGTGGTGGTTGCAATAGCAAGACACCCAAGTTAACTTACAGAAAAGGCGTCGCACTCATAGACGTGCAGGTACGTGATGGGCTGCGCCCATCTCGCCGTCCTCGCCGAACCCTTCATGAAGCTCGATTCGAAGAACCCGTGTCCGCCGCCGTCCTCGAGGTTATCGTCCCTGAGCCCGACATCCGCGGGACTAATCGTATCTTTACATAGCATACGCATCAACATTAGCCAGAGATTGTGCAAGCATGGATATAGCAGCCATGGATAGACAGATACAGATGGGGAGTGTAGGGTACCCATGAGGGAGGATATGGCGCGGACGGCGCTGGCCGGCGGAGGGGAGAGCGGGGCGGCGGAGGAAGGGGAGGGGAAGGTGCGCTTGCAGAGCTCGTACAGGGCCTGCACGCGTGACGAAGGCGGCCGCGTGGGCACGCCCCACGCCATTTGGAGGGTGCGGGGGCGTCTTACCCGACCACCGCGCGGCTGGTATCTGGCGGAGCGGCGCCGCCGCCGCGAGCCCAGAAGGACGGCGAAGGTGGGTTGGGGGTGGTTTCGGGGGGAAACGATAACGATTTTTCCGGGCTCGGGAGCCCACTGTTTTCACTGTTCCGTGTGTTCCCGTGCACCTCAGCACCTGCATCTTGACTGCTTTGTACTAGTACACGGTAGGAATCCCGCCATCTCAAAATATATATTGCGGATTTGTTAAAATTTAAATAAATCCAATTAATATTTATTACTATATAGATACATGAAAATTTTGAAAAAAAATCGACATCGAGACAGAGGAAGTGTCAAATTTGTCCAAAAAAGTAAAATGACCGGGAAAGCTTTTTTAGATACTAGCACAAAACCCCGCATTGCGACGACGCCATAAATTCCGTATGCTACAATTGAATTATTATTTGGAAAATGATAGGATGCCCTCGGGGATCGCATCCTCCTATGGCCGGGGTCGCGCGTGAGTCGTTACGGGTGGTGGAGCCCACCTTCTCTCTTCATAGTGTTGTGCCCACGACCTGGTCGCGACCCGTTGCATCTCGCGGCCGCATGCACTCGCGCACGCGGCACTGCCACACCACCGAGCCGCCGCCACACCTCCATCGAGCCGCTGTAGCTCGCCATCGTGCTGCAGCCACTCGTCGCCGCGCCGCTAGGCCACCGTCACACACGTCCCTCTCCACACGCGCTCTGGAGGTGCTCTCGGGATCTCCGTCGTCGCCCACTCTCTCGCACGCCGCTGGCCCCCATCTCCGATGAGGTCTTATCCCGGTCCTGCGGTAGGGACGATTGTTCAGAAAGATAGTTGTTGTTTACCTCTCCCTCTCGTTACTGATCGTTATCCCGTCTCTATGCTGAATACATCATGTAAGCTTTCGGTTAAGGTTTACGACATCATTGTTTTGATTGTCGCATTAATACCAACCTTTGATATATTCATATTTATTCATACGAAAGAATCAGTACAACCTCTTGTGTACATGGATTCTCTTCAGCAAGATACATGTCGAGTCGGGTTACATCGATGAGGCCCCAGGCCACGGTGGGCGCATCCCTGAGCGCCTCGTAGAGCTCCTACGCCACGCCGTCGAGGAAACAGACGGCTCTGTGTCGCGCGAGCAGCGACACCGACACCGGGACACCATCATGCATTCCCAATGGTACGCTGACCTGACAGAACCCTGATAGTACGGCGACAGGGAGTAGGGAGAATGCGCGCGCCCAGAAGCTCTCCATCGCCAACCTCCGTGGCATGAGTCGAACTAAGCCAGTAAATACCGAAGTCCAGTCCAGGAACTCGAGTTTGAGTAGGTGGCGTTGTTTTTGTTTGAGAGCAATTAACTGGTCCCGATCCGTCGAATGCACCAGACACGTGTACCAAAATCCCTATGAACTAATTAAATATCCCGGTTAACTCGATAAGCTTTCGGGTCAATGCTATGCACCTTCTGTGGCAAGCGACTTCTAAGTCTCTATCCGAATCTATAATTCAAATGGACACTCGAGGGCTACTGACATAGGTATCACCCTTGGCCTATCTGATCCTATTGGGTTCGTAGCATAGAAAACAAATTTTTTCCTATGATATGAAGAACTAAGCACCAAGATCTATCTATCTAGATACAATCAACTAGTGGATATACATCCATAGAGAGCTTACCCTCAAAGACCGAAAAGTTTTGTTAAATAAATCTAGTTTTATGGATAATATAGTCGTACACTTGCCGATCTCAAGATCGAGTTGAAGTCCAGCGCCACAAAGTAGCAGCACATTCGTGATCGCACACACGTCCAGCAGCCCGACAACCTCTACCTTCTTGCTCCAGCAAAGCAGTGGAAGTAGTAGATTATTTTCAGAGAATGCCACCGAGAACATGTACTTCTCTAATCCGAAGCCATGAGGAATATCTGCTAGAGAGGAAGAGAGATCCTTCATGGGGAGGTGTGAGAGTGGAGGAGAAGAAGAGCTCCTTTTCTAGGAGGAGGGGCAACCCCAAGAGGACATGCGCATGGGCATGGTGGTGCCCCCACCTATCCCTCCATAATGGTGAGTGGAGCTTCCACTAAGCCCACTCCCATTAAAACCAACTCCACTCAATTTGCATTTATTTTTCACCAAAAATAATGCACTATCTCATTAAATAAAACAATTTTTATTTCTTTTATTCAGAATTTTGTTAATTACTTTAGTTAACAAATATTCATATAAAACCCCTTGCAACATTTCGATATTACATGCAAAATTAATTTTAGCAATTTGACCGAAACAATTCTGGTGTCCATCAAAATAATTCTAGCGCTTTCAAATCATTTATATGTTATTATATCTGATCCATTTGGTGTCAATATATCTTAAGTGTGTCACCCTACGGTTCACGAATAATGCAGACATGATCTAGACCCCTGTCCGATCAATAATCAGCAGCGGGACTTGCAGATCCATACTGACTCCCACATATTCAACGATGACTCTAGTGATCGTGAGAATCTTTGACGTCGTAACTAAATCCGTTTTTAGATAATAGGCACTTGGCCCGAATTTAAATTAATAAAGCCCATAACGATTTGAACCACACAGTGTTGCGGCACAACTTAGCCAAGGTTTAGGAAATTATAAAACTGGGGTCGACCTCCCCGCTAACAAGCCGAAACTGCAGTGATCACATAAAACCCACAATGGTGATCAGCTATCACGCTCAGATGGCGCCACATATGCGTAGAGCAGCCTTAGTTCTCTGGCCATCTCCTCTCGCGCCTCCTTGTCCTTTGCTTTGGCGTTGGGCTGCCAGTTTTGCAAGAAAATCATAATTTTGAAAATGATGTCAGCTGGATGTCGAATCACCCTCAATTCAATAGCAAGCTTGTATCAGACGTTCTAGAGAGCCCAAGATTGGGCCATGAAGAGGGTCCAAATAAGCCTACGTTGCTTCCCTACAAGGTCCCGAATCTCTGAGAATACTTGCGCAAAGCTAGCTGGTAACCAGTTGCACCCCAGTAACTAGCGGAACACACTCCAGCAAAAGCGAGCGATGGAGCAGGTAAAAAAGATATGGTTGGCATGTTCAGGCTGTCCACGCAGGGCACAACCACCATTGGATGGGACGTGCCGAATTTGGAGCTGGAGGTTGGATAGGAGGCGGACAAGGGCCAGCTGTTAGGAGAAGATGCGAATTTTGAGAGGCACTCTGCCTTCCAAATGTCTTTAAAATGAGCCAACTGAACCCCCTGCACCAGTTTTTTATACATAGACCTCACCGTGAACTCCCCCGAGGGGTCCAAGTGCTAGTTAATGCGATCCCTCCCCACCCCCAGCGAGCAACCTTCAATAAGAAGAAGGAGATCGGTCCAGTTATTCCTTAGTCGCGCGTCGAAAGAGCATCGGAAGCGCATACCCACTTAATTGTTGCGGAGCGCTGTTGACGAGGGGTAACCTCGGCAATACCCATGGTGATGGACTTGGGGTTTCGCGGAAAAGAGAACGCTGGGGATTTCGTCGGATGTCAGGGAAATAATAGAATCAAAGTCGCCTGAATATTGAGTAATTGCACTATTACAAGTTGTCCTCTAGATTTTGGTACGCTCGCTCGGGCTTCTCCCGTCCTATATATAATAGGTCGGGTCTCAAAGCTGTATGTGGACAGGTTTCATACACGCGTGATTAAAATACTAACACAATGTCGGTTCATAGTTTCTTTCCTAATATAATCAAAGCCTCTGTCGGTTGCTTCCTTGGGCTATCGTCTGGAATCTTCATGGGCCGAAATCCCTTTTACCTAGTATAGGATAGTAAATTATAAGCATCCGAGTAATCATACCTATGTCAGTAGCCCCCAAGACTCTACTTGAACCGAAGTTTCAGGTTGAGTCTCAAAGTTTCTTTTTCTTTCTTTTCCTTTATATTTTATTTTTTATAGGGATTTGGTACAACGAGTCTGATGCTTCCGACAGACCGGGAATCAGTTAATTGCTCCTAGGCAAAAACAAGGTTGTCCTACATCAAATTCAAGTCCCTAGGCTCGAATCCGGAATTTCCTACTGGCATAATTCAGTTCGAGCCGCTGAGGTCTTATCAAATACTGAATTCTAGTTTTCTATTTTTATCGAGTACCCAACGCGTCATTCGGGTTTTTTCATCGTATCGTTGATACGGATATTTTACTGGCAGATCGCATTCTTGTGCGATTACCAGGCCATACAGGACGAATCCTGGGGTCTTACCTTCATGCTTCTGAACATGGCATTCGGATTTTTATCGCGTTGGGTGCGATCCGAGTGTTTTTGTTTTGTAGTGGTTGAAGAACTTTTTGTTCTTTGCAACTACTCCCGATAGGAGTATCTTGTCGATGAATGTTTTCTTTATTTTTCTTTATCAGGTGCGCGCCATCGCTCCTGATAGGAGTAGCCCCTGAGGCTATGTTTAGATATATCTATCAAAACATAGGCTCGAAAACTTATGTTTATGGCGTCAGGCCTTTTGTATTTTTTGTCAGGTGCACGATTAGTGCTCCCGATAGGAGTAGCCCCCGAGGCTACAGTCGGAATATTGTATATTCAATTGTAGTCCCAGATCTTTTCTTGGAGGAATTTACTTTGACTCCGATTTTTGTTTTTTGGGTCATATTTTCAATGCTGAGCCGCAATTTCTGTAACACCTCCTCTGTGACGTCAGTGATGACGTATCCCATGCTATTGATTTTCAGAAGAACATGCCCTGATGGGACGTGTCGAATGTGGGCCTATGTAGCAGTAATGATGACGCGTGATAGCATATTCAGCGGGGATTTTTGACTGCACGTCCCCTCTCCGCGCGAAAATCGAGGCGTCACGCACTGTCCTCCGTTTTTACCGCAGCCATAACTTCTTTAAAATTTTCCTTTACAGAATCTTTGTAACACGTGTCACCATCGTGCGACCTTCTATCAGTTCGATTTTTCATCGAACGGTTCATACCTCTCGTCTTTGCTCTTTATAAGGGAGAGGAGGTGTGTTTTACTGTTTTACCTCACCTTCCCCTGCTCTATCGTATTCCTTGCGCTCTTGCCTCCTTGCGAACTCCTACTCTTGCTCCCTTGAAAAACTCCGGTTCTTGTGCTCGTATTCCCCATTTTCCACCATGGGCAAAAGCAAAGCTGCTGGAACTTCTGCTGCCGCCGCAAAGGCCACCAGGAAAAGGGTCATCGGATGGGCTCCCTCCAAGTGCACGGTCTAGGAACTCCGTGAGGCGTGGAACTCCGGCCATCTACTAGAGGGTTCCTTCAAGCTCCCTGGAGACGAGGCTGCTCCCATCCCTGAGACTGGCCGGAGGGTAATGTTCCTCCCTTTCCTCTTCCACGGTCTTTCTCTTCCCGTCCACGAATTTCTTCGTGGCCTTTTGTTTGTTTATGGCGTGCAGTTGTATCAGATCATGCCCAACTCTATTCTCCACGTCGCTTGTTTCGTCACGCTTTGTGAGTGTTTTCTTGGGATTCATCCCCATTGGGGCCTTTGGAAACACTTCTTCTATGTTCGTCATAACGCCACTGACACCATTGTCCACGATGTTGGTGGCGCCATTTATTCTGTCCGATCTGATGTTGACTACTTGGGCTTCAAAATCACTGATTCTGTCCAAGGTTGGAAGTCCAAGTGGTTTTATGTCAAGGATCGGCCACTCGAAGGCCAATCTTTCGGGTTAGCCCCCTTTGATCCTAGGAAAACCTGCCGTAAACTTGACTCCTGGGATCAGTGTCCTTCTGTTGAAGAAATGGCAGAAATCCAGCCCTATGTCGACCGTATTTCAAAGCTACGGCATGATGTTGGCAAGGAATTGTTGGGTCTCCAGGTCCTGGCATACTTTTTGCGGATTCGCGTCCAGCCGCTTCAAGCCAGGCTTTCTGGCATGTGCGCGTACATCAGGAGGAAGGACCAGATGAGAATTTCTTCGGAAGACCTCGCCCTCAAGGTGTATGAGAAAAGAGTGTGGAGCTTCACCACTTTGACCAAGAAAAGCCCAGTTCCTTCAACTTGTCTTGCGGAGCCCTTTGGCAAGAAAAAACGGCTTCCCAAGGTAAATGTCCGTTGCCTTCACCTATCCCTTTCTTCTTTTTGTAGATGCACTTTTACTCTTTTCAATGACTAGCATTTTTTCCATGTCTTCTGCTTGTGTAGGATTTTGATCATCTGAGCTCGCTTCCTCCTCTTCCTGGAAGTTGTGAGCCCCCTGTCCATTCTTTCGCATCCGACGATCTCCCTATGACTGGGACTGCCACAGATGAGGAGGGGGAGTTCTCTACATCCGATTCTTCTTCGAAGATGAACTCTCTTCCTTCGGCTAGCTCCGGAGATTTCCATGTGGAGCGTGCTGGTGAAAAGAGGAAACGCCCTTATGTTGTGGAAAGGTTCGAGGACTCAGATGACTCGACTGCTTCCAAGCCTTTCAGTGCTTCTCCGATCGCGGCTGCTCCCACCCAGTTGAATTTGTTCCGCCTTGCGCAGGATGTGTCTTTGTAAGTATTTGCTTGCTTCTTTTTCCGTTTTACTAGGTGGTTTTACTGCTGATGCTTATTCCACTTATGTTGTTCTTTTGTAGTGATGACGAAGATCCTCCCGCATCTCCTCTTTGCACATCTGTGTGTTGCTCTGCAAAGAAATCTCCTCCACCATCGGCGGAGCCGAAAGAAAAGCTCATGTCTCCTATGGAGAAGGTCATCCAAAAATATGTTGTCACTTCATCCAAGTTGCCGCCATAAGAAAGGAAGAAAACGGTGGGTAAAGGGGTGGTGATATCTGAAGATCATGTTGATTTAGATATGAAGGATGTAAGTCACTTTTCATTTAAGAACCTTTCTTCCCGTAGCCTTTTTTATTTTGCCCTCATATCCTTTTGCTATGATGTTTCTTTGCTCAGCCTTTGATGCGCGAGATGGTCGGTATGGCCTCTCGTTTATAAGAATCCGTGATGAAGCCAAAGAACTGAATGGTATGTTCTGGTCATCTTCGTAATCTCTTTGTGAAAAGTTTTTCCTCATTTTTTCATGATTTATTCACACAGCCCGATCCAAGCAATCCGGAGTTATTCGGGATGAGGCGATGAAGCGCGCCGATGATCTTGAGGTTAAACTTCGAGCCACTGAAGAGGCTTTGGAGGAGGCCAATCGAAAGGCAAAAGCTGATGCCGAAGAAGTGGCCAAGCAAGCCGTTGTTCGAGATGCAAATCTACGACAACGCCTAGAGGCCCTCAATGATCCGTTGACCCGTAAGTTTTGTCTTGTGGAACTTCATTTCGTTTCTTTCCTTTGGTTATCAATCCTTTCTTCCCTTTTTGTTTCTAGAACTGACTGGCCAGAACCTGACGCTGGATGAAGATAAGAAGGTCGATCCATTGTCGGATGCTGTTAGCACCTTGGAGGCCAACATCGTTCGTGGGTGCAACCTTCTTGTCCGCTCCCGTCGTGCCTTCAAGAATCTTCATGCCGAAATATTTCCAACCAAGGATGTGCCGATCAACCTGAATGATCTTGTCGCCATCTTCGGTGCTGATCCCGGCCCCCTTGTTGGTTATAGTTTGACAGAATCAAGGAGTGGTGCTAAAACTTCGATGGCCCTGGCGATGGCGCACAGCGAGAAGGTCGACTAGGAGAAGGTTAGATCCTCTGCCCCAGTCACCCCCAATGGCCAAGCAATTGACCTGAAGCCATATATTAAGAGGGCCAAAAAAAATTCGCGGCTGCTCCTAGGTCTGGGCTCGGGTTCGGAGAACCTGGTTGCTCCTTCTTCAGCTGTCCCTGCTACGATGGGCGCTCCTTCTTCGGCTACCCCTAGCGCTCCTGTAGCTAGTGCTCCTTCCGCTAGTGCCACCCTATCTGTGAAGGACACAATGTCGTAGGCTTTGTTTTGTAACCTTTATCGTGTCTCCTTTGCTATCATTATAATGAACCTTGAATTTACCAAGCTCTCCCTTGCTTCTTTTTACAAGAAGGCAACTTTTGAATATATGTGTATGATCTTGATTTTGCATGCTGAACGTTTCATATCTTTTTGCTTTGCCAGATTTTGAATGATCTACCAGCTCCTTCTGGCTCTGCGCAACGGTCGGATATTGTTCCGTCCTCTGTAATAGGTGTGGCCAGTTCCACCATCGTGCGTACTGTGGACCCTCCATTGTATGCTGAAAAGATAGAGCAGGTGAAAAACTTTGAAGGAAAACTTCGGGTTGTTCAATCGATGGTGGATGTTTCCCAATCGAAAACACGCCAATCCCTCAACCGCGAGGCTTTTCTCTTGGAAGAAATTTCCAGGGCGAGCGAAAAGCCGTTATGTGAGTGTTTCTCCTCTTTCCTCGGTTGCTTTTTCTGATTTGCAGGAAATTGGCATTGTCTTACCGTCTTTGTAGGCATTCTATTATGCGAGAGGAAGGAGAGCCAACGTCTGCGCAACCGAATGCACGCCCTTGTGTTCGCCTCCCAAAATTCTTACACAGACTTCTGAACTGATCATCATTGTGCCTATACTATGGCATTGCTTCAGGATCGCCTATCAGAGTTGGAGCAGTTCGTCGAGTGCTGTCGCAGATCTTTGGCCATTGTTTACAATGCCATGTTTCCTTGGGATCCTCAGCCTCAGACCTTGGTGGAGTTGGTTGCAAAATTTCGGCAAGGTGAAAGGATTCACCATTACATGAATCTTCAAATTGTGGTGGGTGCCAAGCTTGTGCTTTCGTGGTTACATGCCCATCATCCGACGTTAGATCTAGATGTTATATCTTCAGGTCCGCCTCCTCCTCCCGATGGTGGCCTTGTTTATATGGCGCCTCATTATGCCGCTGCTCGTAGACCCGCCATTAGGATTGTGTGTAGATGCTTAGAAGTAGACAAAGAATTTTTTGTTAACTTTGAGATCTGACTGCCTGTTTGTGCAGCCTTGTACTGCATAGTCGAAATATTGTATAGACATTTATCAAAAAGGTCGTATGTTTTATACGAGATTTTGATTGCATGTTGTATTATTTTGATTTTAGGACCCGACGAACTAATGTTTGTATGCCATAGAAGTTTGTATGTCGTGAAATACTTTCCTTATTTATTGATAATCATGGATAGTTGTACATTGCGAGGGCGTGATCGCTTGGCCGTTGGCCTTTATTGAATATAAAGTATGTCTAAGTGAAGATTTTTTGAAGGAACTTCGGCTTATGTTGTTGGGGGTTCTTTATTATGCTCCTCGTCATGGTGCTCTCGTCTTGTTGATCAGTGGATTTTCCTATGCAGGACCTATATTGGAGGCTGCATAGGTTGCTTTTGCGAGATCGTTGCATGCTTGCTCTTCCAATATTTTCTTTTTGCGGGTGTGCCCTTCGTGTGTCGACTCTTCATCCGCTAACTTCAGCTGTCCGAGCTCCACCTCCATCCTGAAAGATTCCGAGATTTTTTTGAATTCTCGATCGCAGCTGTCTGCACGATTGAAGCTTCGTTTGACTGTTATGACCCCGTTGGGGGCTGGCATTTTTAGCACCAGGTATGCGTATTGAGGTACTGCCATGAACCTAGCGAAAGCTGGTCGTCCCAGGACCGCGTGGTACTAAGATGGCCAGTCCATGACTTCAAATTCTAGCTTTTCTCGCCTGAAGTTAGTCGTTGATCCGAAGACTACGTCGAGATAAACTTTGCCCAATGGGATTTCGGCTTTTCCTGGAACTATCCCGTGGAAAGTTGTGTCTGTTGGTGCTAGGTTCGTCATGGACCAGTTCATGGCCCGAAGAGTTTTGGCGTAAATCAGGTTGATGCTGCTTCCTGCATCCAGGAACACTTTGCTCATGTCGAACCCGCCGATTTGCGCTTCCACTATTAGTGCTGACTGGCCTGGCTGAGGGACCCGTAATGGATGATCAGCTCTTCTGAAAGTAATTTCTTGTTCTGACCAATGGAGGTACTCCGGTGTAGGAGGTGGCTTTGTTACTGCCAAGTTTACTTGTCTGGTGATCAATTTATGTGTTATGTTAGAGGCTGACCCCTTTTGGATCATTGACATTGCTCCCTTTGACCTGGGGTATTCGTTGTCTTGGTGTATTGTATTTTGCGGCTGCCCTACTGGTGGAGGTGGAGCGCCAATAGCCAAAGCACCAGGTGCAGTAGCGTAGCCTCAGTTTGCTGCTTCGGCTGCCCTTGCATTGCATAGTTCTTGCATTTTCAAGAATGTTCGGCAGTCTTTTAGGAGATGATTTGATCGCCTTTTCCCTGTTGAGTCGACGTAGTAGTGCATATTGCAGGGTCCTTCCAACATTTGTCCTGCTGACATAGGTGGGTCTAGATTTGTCGACTGGTATCATTGCTGCGACTGGCTTCCACCGATGTTGTCCCTTTGGCCACGGTATCCGCTGTTGTAATCATCACTTCGTCTGTTGTCCCCTCCAGAGAATCTTGCTACAATGTAACTGGGTGTATGGTATCCATCATTGGTTCGTCGTCTCCGGCCGTTGTTGCGCCTGTCTCTGTCATCGTCAAGTGAACATGCCCTTTTGTTGTGTACTACGTCCTCTCCATCAGCCCAACAATTGGCTATTTCCATCAGCTGTGAAATTGTCCTTGGCTTGGTTCGTCCTAGTTCTTCAATAAACTCATGTTGACAAAGTCCATCATTGAAGGCGTCGATTGCTCTCTCGTCAGATATTGCTTCAGCCTAATGTTTTGTAATGTTCCATCATTGGATGAAGGCTTGTATTGATTCTCCTGGCTTTTGTTTACATGCCTTCAATTGCTCCAAAGACATGGGTCGCTTGAATGTAGACTAGAAGTTTCTGATAAATTTGTCCTCAAGATCGTTCCAACTGCTAATAGAATCTTCGGGTAGTTGTTTTAGCCAGGAGCATGCCACACCAGTTAGGTGCACCTGCAAGCTTTGCATCGATGTAGCTTTGGATCCGCCTTGTAATCTGACAGTTGCCAGATAGTCTGGCAGCCAAGCTTTAGGTTCTTGGAGGCCGTCGTACTTTTGGTGATCTTGGGGTAACTTAAAATCTTTTGGCACCGAAGTTATGCGAACCCGTCGGGTAAAGCAGCTGGCTCCGCATAATTCTTTCTCTTCGTTGCTTTCGCTGTCATGGTATCCTCGGGTGCTGCGTTTTTCTCTAGATCGATCGATCCTTCACTGGGTGATGTCGTTTCTCACGTCGTTTCGCGGTTCTGATTCTGAAAAGTGGACCCGATGTGGCGATCGTGATCGTCGGGTGTGACCTCCTTGCCGAGGGCTGTTGCGACATCGTGGGGATCTATCGGGTTGCCTCGTGGTTCCTTTATTCGCTTGCGTGAGAGATTCTCCCACCAAGCCGAGATTCATCAAGGTGGAGCAGTGGAGGGCCGTGCGAGGATCGTCGGGTGCAGGATGTATTGTGATTAGGTATGTCTGTGCGGCTACAATGGCTGCTTGAGCTGTTTTTGCCTTGATATTTCCATCTTGGTCTATCGACATAAATGACAGATCAAGTTCTCGGATTAGTCCGCTCCTCTCTTCTTCGGGGATATCTCGTGATCTGGGTGTTCCTGTCCTTGGCGATGCTCCTCCTGTTATGCTCCTTGATCCTCGGGTGGAGCTTAACTATGCTCGCCGTAGGCTAGATTCGTCGGCTACCCTCTTCCTTTCATCAAGTTGCCTCTGCATCCTGAGGAGGTCTCTCTTTTTGCGATGGAGCAAATATTGGTATGCCAATAGATCTTCGTGGGTAGCATCCATTTTCATTGGGACCGCACCCGAAATTGCTGCTCTCGCCTTTTCCCATGCACTGGCTGGTAAGCTAAGGGTTTTCCTCTCACCCTCGCGTGGTTGTTCTTCTTCCCAATTTACACAGTTGACTATTGGGTCTCCCCTGTTTCCTCGACTTCGTTGTCGTCACTTCCTACATTATGGCTTGAAAGAATATCATCGAGATTAAGAATTGGGTTACCGTTGGAGTCTTGCTGGGTCGTGGCGTCTCCTATGATCACGCATACTTGTTGTTGGGTGAGATATGGACTCGTAACGTCATCGTTTGCACCGATGGAGACACTATCGGATGAGCCAATGAAGTCCATCAGTTTTTGTTCCGGATAGATTTCCGCCATCCGAATTCTGAAGTCGATGCTTTCACTGCTTTCTTCGGGTTCCGAATTCGCCGGGCTTGCTTCACGTGGTGGGGTTAACTGTGGGTCTGATCCGAAGGAGAGATTTTCGTAAAGACCATCAAGATCCCCCAGATTCATCTCGATTTGCTCGCTTTCGTCACCTGCTTCGATCTGTGCTTCGACTTCCATTGAGGATCCGACGAAAGATGCTGGTACTTCCGTAGGCATAGCTTTTGCCACCAACGGTTTTGATGCGATCAGGGACGAAGGGTGTGATTCTTGCGGGTTGTCTGCTTGGAAGTGGAGACTTCCGATGATTAGATCAGATCTGCCATTAAAATCGGCGGGTACCAATACAGGGGTGGGCGTGGCGTGGATTTGCTTTCATCAAGTTGATGCTTAGTGGAGAGCGTTCTGCTGAATCCGTGGTTCTAGCATTCAGGTTTCCCACAGACGGCACCAATTGACGAGGGGTAACCTCGGCAATGCCCATGGTGATGGACTTGGGGTTTCGTGGAAAAGAGAACGCTGGTGATTTCGTCGGATTCAGGGAAACAATGGAATCAAATTCGCCTAAATATTGAGTAATTTCACTATTACAAGTTGTCTTCTAGATTTCGGTACCCTCGCTCGGGATTCTCCCGTCCTATATATAATAGGCCGGGTCTCAAAGCTGTATTCAGATAGGTTTCATACACGCGTGATTACAATACCAACACAATGTCAGTTCATAGTTTCTTTCCTAATTCAATCAAAGCCTTTGCCGGTTGCTTCCTTGGGTCATCGTCTGGAATCTTCATGGACCGGAAGGCCTTTTACCCAGTATAGGGTAGTAAATCATAAGCATCCGAGTAATCATACCTATGTCAACTGTGCCCACATTAACAGCCGAATCGTCGCAAATGGCAAACAACATAGGGAAACGGTCTTTTAGGGGTTGATCCCCGACCCACCAATCCAACCAGAAGGATATGCGATTGCTGCTAAGCACCTCGTGTTTAGTCCCCACTTTGAGGAGGTGTTTAACTTTGTGCAGAGATTTCCAGAATGGGGACCCCCTGGCCCGTTCTGGAGATGATATCTTCTGCGTCTTTGTACTTCGCTCTAATGAGTTTGGCCTAGAGTGCTTCCTCATCCTGGAAGAGCTTCCATACCAATTTGAGTAGGAGGGCAGTGTTCATCTTCTTTGAGTTAGTTAGCCCTAGACCCCTACAGTCCTTGGGTTGAGACACCGACGGCCAGCTCACCATGTGATACTTGCGCTTTTGGCCAGCCCCTTCCTAGAAGAAATGCAAACGAATCGAATCAAACTTGGCGTGTATGCCGTCCTACAGCAAGAACGGACCCATGGCAAACAGGATCAGGCTGTCTAGGCACGCATTGGTTAGTATCAGCCTTCCACCCGAGGACAACAACTTGCATGCCCAGGGTTCGATCCTGCCTCCTAGCTTTCTGACAAGGAACTCCCACTGTTCAATTGTCAGCTTCCTATCTGACACCGGCAACCCTAGATAGATGAGTGGGAAGGCCCCTAACTTATAGTTAAGCCTATTCGCGACCCTTAGCTTCTCAATCTCAGTCTAGCCCATAAAAATTACCTCGCTTTTGTGGTAATTGATCTTGAGCCCCGACATATCTTCGAAGCACAATAGCAGGAATTTCAGATTGATGATGTCTTGGTCAGTATTCTGGATAAGAATGAGAGTGTTGTCTGCATATTGGAGATGGGATATTCCCCCAGAATCAGGTGCGGAACCACCCCATGAATGTGTCCCACGCCACTAGTTGTTGACAGAATACCAGCCATCGCTTCCCCAATGAAGTTAATTAGTAGGGGGAGAGTGGATCCCCTTGACGCACTCCCCATTTGTTGCGGAAGGATGGCCACATTGTCCCATTGATGGAACTAGCGGTTTGCCCACCGGAAACCAGTTGGCGGATCTAGTGGATATAGCCTGGCTCGAAGCCCTTCCTACATAGCACCTCACAAAGGAAGTCCCAGTTCACTTTGTCATATGCTTTCTTGGAGTACATCTTAAGTAGTACAACCCCCAGTTCCTTCTTCTTAAGCTCGTGGATGATTTCCCCCAACACCAGCGAGCCTTCCAGGATAAATCTCCATTTGATGAAGGCAGTTTGTGTTGGGCTGATGATGCGGTTTGCAATCAGGTCCAGCCTGGTAGCGTAAGCCTTAGAGATGATCTTAAACACCACATTGATAAGCACGATCGGTCTATATTGGGCAATGTGGTCTGCCCCTTGGACCTTGGGTATGAGAGAGAGCACCCCGAAGTTAAGCCTTTCCACATCGATCCTTCCTAGAACGAAGTCGTTGAGGATGCGGAGGATACACCGTTTGAGATCTGGCCAACACTTCTTGAAAAATGTGACTGGGAAGCCGTCAAGGCCGGGGGGCATATCCGTCTTCATGTCTTCTACTCCACGTCTAGTTCTTCCAGAGAGAAGGTAAGTGCAAATGCCACCTTCTCCTCTTCAGAGATACATCCGAGCCCTTCCCAAATGTCATGACGCAGCCCACACCTACAATCTCCCATGGTTCCTAGCAATTCACCCTAAAAGTCATATACGTGTGCCTAGATGAGCTTCTTGTCAGCAATTGACCCAGTGGGGGAGATAAACAGGGAGATATTGCACTTGCGACGATGCCCATTTGCCACCGCATGGAAGTATACCGTGTTTGTGTCTCCCTGTATCACCCACTTAACTCTGCCCCTCTGTCTCCAGTGTTCCTCCTCCTCTTTGTAAATCTGCAGGAGTTCATGTTATAAGTGATAGCAAAGCGCCCACGCCTCTTCATCAAGGCCGCCCATATCAGCCTGGAGGTCCAGCACTTCGATCTGTCCCAGGATCGTGTCTTTCCTTCCTTGCTCCATTTTTCTCCTGTTATGGTTCCAACCCCGTAATTTTTGTCTCAGGCCTGTGGACAAGTGGATCCACCACCCCACGCTATCCTAGCATGTTGGCCTAGAGTCAAGCTGCTGCCAAAAGCCTCGCAGGGTTTCAGCAAAACTAGGGCACTCAAACCAACTGGTTTCAAAGAAGAATCAGTTCGATCGCACCATCGCTCCTTCCCTGGTGTCGAAGATGAGTGGAGTGTGGTCGGAGCCAGGCTAGTTTCAGCTTTAAGGGAGCATAGCGGGAAGAGAGACTCAAAGGTAGTGGACACAAACACACGGTTCAGCACACAACGCACTGGGTTCAACTGACGGTTAGTCCAGGTGTACCATGCTCCTGTGCGCACAATCTCCCGAAGTGCCCAGTTCTGAATGTGCTGGTTGAAAAGGTCGATTCTAGGCCAGTTAAGATTGTCATTATTCTTGTCTTCCATGGCTCCAATCAGGTTGAAGTCGCCTCCCATCAAGAGGGGGATGGAGATCGACGCCACCTTGGCAGAAATTTGCTCCAGGAAGCCAGCAGACAGCCCATGGTACGCTGGGCCATAAATGCCAATGATTTCCATGGTACGGTTAGAATCCTTGTGTAGCACCGAGGCGCTCAGATAGAACTCCCATTTGTCTACCGATCCCACCTCAAACACACTATCCCGCAACCCATGAGCATTCCCCCTGAATGCCCGATGGCCGGGAGCCAACACCAGTAGAATTCATCCCCAGTTTCCAGGGTGTTAAGCTCTTGATCCGAGAAATCCTGTCTAATCATCTCTTGTAAACACACGATATCAATACGGTGAAGCCATTCTTTTAAGAGGGTACGATGCCCCCACTGTTCGAATCCTCGGATGTTCTAGAATAAGCATCTCATTGGGCACCCATGGAAGCCCGTGCTCGGCGGGTGAGAGGTCTAGACCCCAGTGGAACCACCGCCTTGGGGGCGTGTTTCCTCTAGACCTTGGGGGTTTTCTTATTCTTAGCTGCATTTTTTCGTGGGGTAGAGGAGCCAGACCCCTCTGGTTCCTCCGTATCCTCCACGCCTAGGCTTTCAAGCCCTTGACCCTTCTCTTTCTCGGCCAACGCTTTAGCTTCCTTCGCCTCCTGCTCTAAGCGAGCCCTTCCTGCTGCCAGCTCTGCTTGCGCCAGCTCACGGGCTTGAATCATTGAGATAATTTTGGATGGAGAGCCACTCGCTGGGTCAAGCAGGACACCACTCTCATGCGATACACACACTAGCTGATCCACTGGAATAGACCGAAGAATAGCAAAATCAGAAGCGGGGGGAGAGGGAGGGGAGGGGGGAAGGAGTACCTGGGGTGTTCTTCTCTACTGTGCGGCGCATGGCCCATTCCGCTACCGATCCCTTTGTTAGACCTTCTCCACGAACACTCTTCCTAGAGGCAAAGGCCGGAACCGCCACGCTCCGAGATGCGCGAGCGACCGGTGTCGAGATTTCCTGGAGGACCACATCCAGCGGCTTAGAGGCTGCCACCACCAACTGAGCGACTTTAGATGATTCCCCCGAGGATTTCTGAGGGGTCATCGTGGAATCTACCCACCCCACCTAGTCCTGGCGATCCACATTACTTTTACTCCTCCTTTCTTTCTCACGGTTGATGGCCACCGCACCAATACCTTGTAGCGCCTCCCCAGCGGGCGGTGGGGTAGGATTGGAAGGAGTTTCTAAGCAGGGTTCCGCTCCCATTCTAGCAACCACCGAGGATCCTTCCATCGTGAGGGACGGACAGGGTGGGGGATGGTCACTGGCCGACATCACCGAGGTTTCGCACACCAAAGGAGTGAGGATGTTGGCCATCGTGGCGAAGATGTCGCCCCCTGGCGTGAGGTTGGAACCAAACTGGCCCAAAGCAGATTTTGGGAGGCCAGGATCCACCACCGCCGTCCCCTGCGGCGGTGTAGACTCCACCACCTCCGTGAGCACCGGCATAGACTTGTGTCCCTTACTCTGGTTCAACTCCTTCATCTTGAGAGTGTCCATGTTGTTCTTCCTACTGCTGGACTTGCGGCACCAGCCGTCCTAGCGGTCCACGTCCTTGCTACCATCAAGCGAGTCAGTGTCTGGGTCCTCCTAATTCTTGGGCGGGGGGCGGCGGCAGCGGGAGGGGGGGGGTGCCCCAGAGGCAAAGACAACATCTTCCTTGAGCTCAATATGAAAACCCTGAGAATTAACAAAGAGCACCACAAACGGGGGTAGCCTAGCTGGCGAGCGCAGCCCGAAATTCACCCGAACTGGTTCATTAGGATTGATGAGGGAGAGTTTCTTCGACCACCATAGGATGCCCACCTCCCTGGTTCCTGAGAGGAGCCTGTCCACTTGACGAAGAGGGGGGACATTGCGGAGGAGAACCCATTTCTCCACCAACACTTCCGAGGCTTGCGCATCCACCGTAGATTCGGTGATGCGAGCATGCAGGCCACACTTGGGAAGGCGGGGGGCCCGCCCTAATCGCCATACGAAGGCTTTCCTTGGAAGGGAAGACCAAGGCAAAGTCCATGGCTAACAATTTGCGGACCTGCCAATCCCACAACTCATCCACCAGATCCAGAGAGGTTGCCTTATGCTATGTGGACCAAAGCTGAGTTGAAGGCCGCATTCTCCAGCTCCGACTCTGGGATCTCAAAACAAAAGAAACCCCTTCCATCTTGTCCAAATCCCGACCACAGGGCCTTCGATGGCTTGACGACTGTGGTGCACATGGCCGAGAGGTGCCCAGATTGGTTGCATTTGACGCAAAATGGCTTCCCAGTGCACGCCGCCTGCATGTGACCTAGCTGCCCGCAGTTGAAGCAGGTAATGTTGGCAGCATCTTCCTCAAGATCCTCTGCTATGACCGAACCAGCATGCCCCCTGGCTAGTGGCTTTAGGTCTTCTCGGCTTGTAGCTGGACTTGGACTTCTTCCTTGTCGGGGGACGGCCTTGCTCCCCCCGTGATTGTCCGGCGCTCGCTGCCCCTGCCAGTCTGCCTGCGACCTTGGATCCTCACGGCGCCAGCGAGAAGCATCCCAATGCTCCCGATGTTGCCTTCTGTGCTCTTCTTGTTCCTTGGAGAGTTTGTGTCTTGGGTCTTCATGGTTGAACCTTTGCTGGCTGGATCTGGACCTCTTTGGTCTTCGGATCTGCGGAAAGAATCTCCCCCACCCCTGGAAATGTCCTCAAAGGGCCTCTCCCCCTTGAGGCGGAGCTGTTCCAGCGACGGTCCATCACTACCAGAGATGGGAGCACGTCACCGGAGGGAAGCTCAGACGAGGGAGGAGGATCTTGGCTTGGGCTCGGTTACTTCTCACGTCATGCGGCAATGCTGGAAAGACGGAAGAGAGATCTAGGGTTCCCTTTCTGAGCCACACCCACTTAAGAAGGAGCGGTGGTGGATCCTCTGGCACTACCTGGCCTAAATCCCTTTGTCTCGCGATATATTACATGTCCGATATTCGAACATCGGTATCCCCATACCTAGTTTGATATCGTTACCAACAAGTCCTCTTTTCTCGTTTTCGTGATATAACATTTCTTGTGATCAAATCACCTGCTTGCAAGCTGTTGTCAATGTGATCAAATCACCCGGAGACCCCACGCACGACAGAGATAAAATCGAGACCGGCGGCTGGTACCAGGAGACGCAACACCACACGGCGCAACACGCAAGAATTCCCATCTATGCACACCACTACCCACAGCTACAACTGATCGGATCGTCCTAAAGCCAACATCCCAATCAGTATACATACACAAACTCCAAATACAAAAAACACTCCTTGATATTTTTTTAGATAATAGGCGATAACGCGCAAATTTTAAATTAATAAAGCCCATACGGCTAGAGAGTACAGATGCTGAGGAAGTCAGCTTACAAGAAAAAGAACAACAATCAAACATAAAATAGGCAAGACTTGCCGCTTGAAATGCTCCAAATCCTTATGAGCCACAACGATCGCTGACCGAAGGTGACGCGAGAGCAAGATCTTGATGACAAAATGAACCGAGCCATTGAGGAGAATGTGCTCGCATCCACAACCTTGGGGCTTCCCATTGTCGAGGCGCCATCCGTCTCCACATCCGAAGAGGGCCCCTGCCCCCTCGCTCGGTTCAAAGAGCGCCGTACCGTTAGAGTTGGAGAAGCTCACTGATGGCTCAATGCACGACGCCCAGAAAAGTGCTGGTGCGTGGTTGATGTAGAGCTCGTTGGGAACCCCAAGAGGAAGGTGTGATGAGCACAACAACAAGTTTCCCTCAGTTATGAAACCAAGGTTTAATCGAACCAGTAGGAGCAAGGAAACACCCCAAAGGTGTTACTAGCTGAGCTTTGGCAGGGCGCACTACCGGTGCTAGTAGCAACATGGAGACCTGCACAACACAACCACAGAACTTTGTCCCCAACTTGCGATGAGGTTGTCAATCTCACCGTGTTTTGCGGAAAACAAAGGATTAAACGTATCGAATGGAAAGAAGTAATAGTTTGCAGAAAGTAAACACAAAGAAGTAAATAGTTTGTAGATTGAATGTAAAAGACAAGGACCGGGATCCATAGTTCACTAGAGGTGGCTCTCCTAAGATAGATAACATGTTGGGTGAACAAATTACAGCGGGGCAATTGACAAACATCGAGAAAGCAATACATGCATATACTAATCATCTTGACTCCTTTGGAACTTGATTGGGCATTACAACATTATACATAGACCGCCATCCAACTGCATCTATGACTAATAATCCACCTTCAGGTTATCATCCGAACCCCCTACAGTATTAAGTTGCAAGCAATAGATTATTTCTTTACGAACTGCGTGTAAAGTAAACAATACGATTGTTCTATGAACAAAGGATTGTTGTTTTCTCCCTAGTAGCAACAGCACATCTAGTACCTTAGAGATTTCTGTCACTTCCCCAGATTACCAGAGGCATGAACCCACTATCGAGCATAAATACCAACTCTTGGAGTTGCTAGCATCTACTTGGCCAAGATAGCTACTAACAACGGATAGCATGCAAGATCACAAATAACAAAGACATGATAGAATCAATAATCAATCTGAAATAGCATCTCAATATCCATCGGATCCCCGCAAACACAACATGCAGAATTACAAATAGATGATCTTGATCATGAACGGAGCTCACAAGATCTAGACATGAAAGCACAAAGGAGGAGAACCAGCCATCTAGCTACTACATGGATCCGTAGTCCAAGGATGAACTACTCACGCATCACACCAGAGGTTTGCATGGTGATGAAGAAGGCCTCCAGGGTGAATTCCCCTCTCCGGCAGGGTGCTGGGAAGAGCTTTAGATCCCTCCTGATCTAGGGATGGAGATGACGGCGGCTACAGACTCGTTCGTGGATTTTTGATCGGGTACTTAGGGTTTTCGTCCCGAGGGCATCTTATAGGCGGAAGGGGAGGCCGAGGGGGTGCCAGGGGCCACCACACCACCCCCTGGCACGGGCCCAGCCTGGCCGCGCGGCCAGGTGGTGTGGCCGGCCTATGGACCCTCTCTGTCTCGTATTCTGGCACTTGATGACTTCCAGAAAAATAGGCACTTTGGCTTTTGTCCCGTCCAATTCCGAGAATATTCATTTTCTGACTTTCCTGGAACCAAAAACAGCAGAAAACAGGCAGCTGGCACTATGGCTCTTGTTAATAGGTTAGTCCAAGAAATCATAAGAAAAGTACTCTAAAGTTGGAACAAAACACAAGAAAGTGGATAAAACTAAGCATGAAACATCAAAAATTATTGATACATTTGCAATGTATCAACATCCCCAAGCTTAACTCCTGCTCGTCCTCGAGTAGGTAAGTGATAAAAAGAAAGAATAATTTTTGAGGTGACATGCACCATCGAAGACTTGATCAAAGTATTTGTAAAACATTCAAAGCTAGGATCATAGTACTTCAATCATAACATGAAAGACAAAGTTCTAGCAATAAGCAAAGAAACTATGTTGCAACATGAAAAGGCACAAACAAAAGATTCATGAATAACAATGCTTTGCAAGACGTTTGTTTGTTTCACATAAAGAAAACATAGCATACTAGTATTCAACTTGTCCCTCATAGAGTAGCAAATGTAAATGCATAGGACACCTTCAAAGTTCATAAGAGTGACTAGATACAAATAGTTTAAAACAAGCAATATCAAGTTATGCATCAATCAACTAGTCTTGGGACAATGCACATAGAAGTAAGAATGGCCACTATGCTCTCAAAGTAGGTGCATAAAGGTAGAAGGTGGAGACACAATATAATGGTGGAAGAAAGGCCTTTATAAAAGGAAGTAGGGATTCAAGTCTCATAAAGAGCGTCTAAAAATTATGGTACTTATACCTTTCAGCTCTCATTGCCCCTATCATAAGCATCTTGAAGTGATTAAGGTTAAAGTGAACAAACTATGGTGTACATGCTTGACGAAGTATAAGTCAGAAATCTCATGTCCCTTGTATACGAGGGCCGCTCCTCATGCTACTCAAGTTTAGTCACCGGTAAGTTCTTGTCATTGTAAGTATATGTGTATCATAGAGAACCGCCAACGGGGAACCCCTTGCCCGATGATATGGACAAATCCCCATATCAAAATGACAAGGCAAGCAGACAACGAGCATCTCAGCAATCTTCTTATTTACCATGGGAATATGGTGCTTTTTTCTCTCTTTCCTCTTTTCATAATCTCTTTTTTTTCTCTTTTTTTTTTTTTTTCTCAATATAGGACTCTTTTTTATAAGAAGAATGCTTCATAGACAGCTCATTATGGTTACGCTGCAGGTTTCCACCATGTCAGCATGGATTAGACTAGTGGCCCAGGCGTTTCTCTAACACATATACATAACTCCATGGACTTACAAGCTCCCCTTTCATTTCACACCGACGACATCCATATATAAAAGAGCATGATATCAACTAGGTACAAGTACCAAGTGCAATGTTGAAAGCGTTTCCCATGAAAGCATGGTTCTGCTAATTCCCAACAAATAAATGCAAGCATATACAACATAGACGACACAATGGTTCAAGTTTATTAAGGGCAAGAAAAGTAAAGTGTGCCATTAAGTTCGTGAGAGCTTTAATCACTAGTTTTCTCATAACAAGTTTAATTTGGAAGGTAAACAAAAGCATGAATATACTTGGAATAGCATAAGCTAGTAGGTAGGTATGGTGGACTCTTTGGAATAACTTGGTTTAAGGAATTGGATGCATAAGTGGAACTCATACTTGGTGGTGGAGGCTAGCAAAAGACTGGGAGCAACAAACTAAGAGAGCAATAATGGCCATAATCATGTAGAGCGACAAAACATCATTGATCAAATCATAAAGTGATACTACAAGTTGAAAAATAAAGGATCATAAAGGCTATGGTGACTTTATATAGTCATAACATGGTGTGAGCATGTGCCAAGTCAACCCAAATAAAGCATCAAAGGAGAATACCAATATATTATGCTTTAATATGCTAAAACAACGCATGATTCATCCAAGGCACATTAAGCAATCTCAATTGTTTATAAAAAGTCATGCTACAGCAAAGAATACTAAGCATAAAGCCAAAACAATATCAAGTATGGCATGACAGAGCATAGGCCACAGTCAAAAACGAGCTCTTTTTACCACATAAGTATGAACTTTTCTACTCTTTTCCAAACCAAACCAAACTATTTGCAAACCAATGTATGAAAGAGGGGGTCCAATTTATTCAGAAAACTAAGCAAACCAAAGCAAACGGAAAAACAAAACGAAAACGAAAAAGAAGATGCTCCAAGAAAAACACAAATGTGCATGAAACAAATAAAAATGAAGCGTTTGGAAGAAACCTGGGATTTTTATTGATGAAGAAGGGGATGCCTTGGGCATCCCCAAGCTTTGACGCTTGTACTTCTTGGATATTTCTTGGGGTGACACGCGTGGCATCCCCAAGCTTGAGCTTTAGTCCATCCTTCATCTCATTACTCATTCCTTCTATACACCTGAAATTTTTCCTTCATACAAAACTTCACACAATCCTTATTAGCAACATTAGTGCACTCAAGATAAATAAGTCTTAAGGTTCAGTTCTAACACCAAATAAACTTCCATTAGGACACTAGCTACTGTAGCACTTCCCTCAAAAAGCTCAATTCCCCAAAAGAACTCAAGAAGAAACCAAAAAGAAGCAAATGCAGAAAATGGCAGAAATCTGTCAAAACAGACCAGCAGATAAAGCCGAATTTTTTCGAAGATCTTCTGTTGCTCAAATAAAAAAGTGTTGAACTAACGGAAGTTATATAACAACCTGGGGCAGAAGCACAAAAATTCACGCCTCAAAAAGACGTTCAGAGATTTTACACGAATGTTTACGGTGAAGCACAAAAATCTGTTTCGGGACAGCAACTTTCCCAATCATTACTTCTCTCTCATTAGAGGTTACTCTTGGCACAAAAAGCAAATAAAAAGGATAAGGAGAGGTTATTACAGAGGTAATAACTTCCAAGACTCATCTAAAACTTTTGGGTTATCTCCCAATAAGTACTTTTCTTTAACGCCTTTAAGTTAGGCATGATAGTTTAAGAAGATGCTCACATAAGAAATATGAACTGAAGTAAAAGAGAGCATCAAGAAGCAAATTCAAAACACATTTAAGTCTAACCCACTTCATATGCATAGTAATCTTGTATGCAAATGAATCCACAAAGAACAAAGTGACAGACATAGGAACATAAAACAAAACTAACTTCAAAACTTTCAGCAAATAGAGAGGTATTTTAGTATCATGAAAACTTCTACAACCATATTTTCCTCTCTCATAATAATTTTCAGTAGCCTCATGAATAAACTCAACAATATAACTATCACATAAAACATGCTTTTCATCAAAAGAATCCACAATAACATAACATTCATCCTCCTTTGGTAAGCATGGGGGACAATCAAATAATGTAAGGGGTAAAGAGTTACTCTCATTAGAAGGTAAGCATGGGTAGATCCATTCTTCCTTCTTTTGTTCATCACTCTCCTCCTCTTTTTCATCTAATGAGCTTTCAAGTTCAGCAATTTCTTCTTCCATAGGCTCCTGCAAGGCATTAGTCTCTTCCATTTGTGGAGAGCATCTATTAAGATATTCAAGAATATAGCCATTTTCTTCCTTGTAGTTATCAAAGCAAAATTTAAGTATATCATAAACCTCATATTTATAAGGTGCATCATCAATATTTTCAAGCAAATAAGCAAGTTCGAATGCACCCTTCCAAGCAATAAATTCTTCAATTTGTTCCACATCATAAAATTCATAATTTCCTTTAACATAAGAAGATATGGTAACATTATCATTATACTCACATTGAAAACGGAGGTGTTTATACCTCCTACAGCAACAAGATTTATCAAAGCAATAAGTAACATTATAAGTAGAGCACACGTTTTTAGCAATGGTATACAATTTATCAATTTGTTCCCATAAGTGTTTCCCTTTTTGTGACAAGCGGTGTTCCTTATAATAATATTTTTGTTCTTCTGTGAACCCACCTTGCCAATAAGATTCAGTTTCAAAGAAACCAACCATTGATAGAAAGCATGACAAAGCACGACAATAATAGACCAACAACTATAGGAGACTTAATTTTTTTGTGTTTTCAAATAAGAAAGGAAACTAGTAAAACTAACTTTTTGTGTGTTTTTGATAACAAAGCAAGCAAACAAAGCAAAAAGAAACTAAGCAAAACAAAAATAACAAAGTAAAGAGATTGGTTATGAGGGACTCCCCTTGTGAAGATGTCCTTGACTCCCCGGCAACGGCGCCAGAAAAATGCTTGATGGCTCAATGCACAACGCCTAGAAAAGTGCTGGTGCGTGGTTGATGTAGAGCTCGTTGGGAACCCCAAGAGGAAGGTGTGATGAGCACAACAACAAGTTTCCCTCAGTTATGAAACCAAGGTTTAATCGAACCAGTAGGACCAAGGAAACACCCCAAAGGTGTTACTAGCTGAGCTTTGGCAGGGCGTACTACCGGTGCTAGTAGCAACGTGGAGACCTGCACAACACAACCATAGAACTTTGTCCCCAACTTGCGATTAGGTTGTCAATCTCACCGTGTTTTGCGGAAAACAAAGGATTAAACGTATCGAATGGAAAGAAGTAATAGTTTGCAGAAAGTAAACACAAAGAAGTAAACAGTTTGTAGATTGAATGTAAAAGACAAGGACCGGGATCCATAGTTCACTAGAGGTGGCTCTCCTAAGATAGATAACATGTTGGGTGAACAAATTACAGCGGGGCAATTGACAAACATCGAGAAAGCAATACATGCATATACTAATCATCTTGACTCCTTTGGAACTTGATTGGGCATTACAACATTATACATAGACCGCCATCCAACTGCATCTATGACTAATAATCCACCTTCAGGTTATCATCCGAACCCCCTACAGTATTAAGTTGCAAGCAACAGATTATTGCTTTACGAACTGCGTGTAAAGTAAACAATACGATTGTTCTATGAACAAAGGATTGTTGTTTTCTCCCTAGTAGCAACAACACATCTAGTACCTTAGAGATTTCTATCACTTCCCGACATTACTAGAGGCATGAACCCACTATCGAGCATAAATACCAACTCTTGGAGTTGCTAGCATCTACTTGGCCAAGATAGCTACTAACAACGGATAGCATGCAAGATCACAAATAACAAAGACATGATAGAATCAATAATCAATCTGAAATAGCATCTCAATATCCATCGGATCCCCGCAAACACAACATGCAGAATTACAAATAGATGATCTTGATCATGAAGGGAGCTCACAATATCTAGACATGAAAGCACAAAGGAGGAGAACCAGCCATCTAGTTACTACATGGATCCGTAGTCCAAGGATGAACTACTCATGCATCACACCGGAGGTTTGCATGGTGATGAACAAGGCCTCCAGGGTGAATTCCCCTCTCTGGTAGGGTGCCGGGAAGAGCTTCAAATCCCTCCCGATCTAGGGATGGAGATGACGGCGGCTATAGACTCTTTCGTGGATTTTTGATCGGGTACTTAGGTTTTTCGTCCCGAGGGCATCTTATAGGCGGAAGGGGAGGCCGAGGGGGTGCCAGGGGCCACCACAGCACCCCCTGGCGCGGGCCCAGCCTAGCCGCGCGGCCAGGTGGTGTGGCCGGCCTCTGGCCCCTCTCCATCTCGTATTCTGGCACTTGACGACTTCCGGAAAAATAGGCACTTTGGCTTTTGTCCCGTCCAATTCCGAGAATATTCATTTTCTAACTTTCCTGGAACCAAAAACAGCAGAAAACAGGCAGCTGGCACTGTGGCTCTTGTTAATAGGCTAGTCCAATAAATCGTAAGAAAAGTACTCCAAAGTTGGAACAAAACACAAGAAAGTGGATAAAATTAAGCATGGAACATCAAAAATTATAGATAGAGCACACGAAATACAGGGAGACAAGGAAGCCAAGAGAGATTAGGGACACGACCAACCCACCGAAACACAGACTGCGACGAGAAGGGCACCACCAATGCTTGCCAACCACCCACACGCGGTTAACCGGTAGACATTGGGCTCCAAAGAAAGCACCTTCAAGAAGTTTAACGGCTCTAAGGCATCGCCACTACCTGGTCCAAAGACCATGGATTTTCACCCGGAGCCCAACAACAGAGAGACCTGGACCCTCGACAACGCCCCCAAGAGGGAACATGGCACCTAAAAGCGTCACCGTCACCGGCACCAGCATGCTGGGCAAGGTTTTCACCTAGGTACCACCTCTAGTGTTGGAGATATGCCCAAGAGGCAATAATAAAAGTGGTTATTATTATATCTTTGTGTTTATGATGAATGTTTACATCCCATGCTATAATTTTATTATAAGGAAACACTAATACATGTGTGTTTTGTAAACATAAAAGAGTCCCTAGTAAGCCTCTTGTTGAACTAGCTTGTTGATTAATTGATGATCATGGACATTGGATGTGATTAATAACAAGATTATATCATTAGGAGAATGATGTGATGGACACACACCCATAGTAAGCGTAGCATAAGATCAAGTCATTAAGTTCGTATTGCTATAAGCTTTTAAATGCATAGTAACCTAATCCTTCGACCATGAGGTTGTGTTAATCACCATCGCCGGATGGGTACTTTGATGACATCAAACACCGCTTCGTAACTGGGTGGTTATAAAGGTGTCATTGGGTATTCTAAAAGTATGTGTTGAAGCGCATGGACCAAGATTGGGATTTGTCCATCCATATGACGGATAGATATGCTCTGGGCCCTCTCGGTGGAATGTCATCTAGTTAGCTTGCAAGCATGTGACTGGGTCACAAGGGATGACATAACATGGAACGAGTAAAGAGTACTTATCAGTAACGAGGTAGAACTAGGTATGGAGATACCGACGATCAAACCTCGGATAAGTAGAGTATCGCGTGACAAAGGGAATTGGTTTCGTATGTTAATGGTTCTATCGATCACGAAGACATCATTGAGTATGTGGGAGCCGTTATGGATCTCCAGATCTCGCTGATGGTTATTGATCGGAGAGGTGTCTTCATCATGTCTGCATATTCACGAACCGTAGGGTGACACACTTAAGGTTCGAAGTTGTTTTAAGTAGATATGGAATGTGCGTTGGAGACCGAGAGTCTCGGATTGGATCCGGGACATCACGAGGAGATCCGGAATTGTCCGGAGAATAAGATTCATATATTGGGGATCATTTTCTAAGTTAGGAAATGTTCCGGAGTATTTGTATGGGGATTCTAGAAGGTTTCGGAATGTTCCAGAAGGTTCTAGAAGATTTCTTGGAGTTTTCTTGAAAACCAAGAAAGGATCAAGGAATCCTTGTGGGGCAAGACAAGGAGTAGTGGGGGAGGAGGACTCCTCCCCCCCTCCCAATCCGTCGGCCAAGGGAGAGGGGAGTCCTACAAGGACTCCACCTCCCCATGGCGCCTCCCTCCTTTAAATAGAGGGGTGGAGGCGCCACCCCATGGCCCCCTCCACTCCAAACCCTAGCCGCCTCTCTCCTCCTCCTTTCTTCTGCTCAGGCTTAGGCGAAGCCCTGCAGAATTCTCTACTCCACCACCACCACCATGCCGTCGTGCTGCTGGGATTCCGTGGAGAAGATCTACTACCTCCGCTGCTCGCTGGAACGAGGAGAGGAAGGTCTGCTTCGACTCCGCACGTGTGACCGACTGCGAAAGCGCTGCCGGAACGCGGCGCCGGAAGGATCGTCCACTCGATCTTGAGATCGGCAAGTGATCGACTACATCAACCACGAGATCCAATATCGTAACGCTTTCGGATCTACAAGGGTTAGTACAGATCTATCTCGTTGCACATGTCTAATAGATTAGATCTTGGATTTTATCTAGATTAGATCTGGGTTTTGTTCGTTCTCGCGGTAGAATTTTTTTGTTTTCCCTACTACGAACCCATCAGTTTTCACCTAGGTACCACCTCTAGTGTCAAGCAAGTCTCATCGGTAGGACGGATGGAGACGGAGCAGGCGAGACACCAAGGTCTGCAAGAGAGAAGAGAGCTCTCGAACACGACCGACCCATGCCGACGACCTCACCGCCCTCGCGATCAAGAAAGGCGTCCAGCACCTAGCATAACGGGGCCCGCCGCCAAACCACTCCCACACCCACCGCTCAGGGCCGCCGCCTTGACATACCAGATGTACCAACCTCAACCATCACCCAAGAAGCAACGATCCATCGACGCGAAACCGGCCAACCCAGCAACCGTGACCGGCACTCCTCTGAGATCCCAACCCATGCAATCCCCAAGCTAGCACCGTAAGACCAGAGGACGTCCTAGCGGCTAGACGTGAGAAACCCTAGAGCTGAGGAACTCGCGAAAGGGGAAAAACCAAACGCTTGTGAGGAGGATTTGATGTTGATGACGGGCTCCGGCCAACCATCGAAACGAGTGGTTGGACCCCCGCACCCTAGCAGGGGTTGCCATGGCAGAGCCAAGCTCGCTAGATCTGGGCGAAACCAGCCCGATTTGCGTAGAGCTGCTCAAGCCACCGGCTTCCGGAGCTCGCGGTGGCACACCCATGTCCCGCCGTCACCACCAAGGTCTTGGAGAGTGCTAGGGACCCGCGAAAAGCTACTCGCTGCCGGGAAGCCGACAGGTCAGCGGGGAGATGGAACGGGGAGGGACTAAGGATGAAGAGGAGGTAGGGTAGCCTTGCCGCTGCTGCGGGCAGGCCGAAGGCCTCCAGCGATGGCGGCGGGGGGGGGGGGGGGGGAGAAGGCAGGGAGGGGGTGGTTGGGGGCGAGCGGCTGAGTCGCCTCATGAGTCGCAGGAGCGGCTCACGAGACGGATGGGGAGTCAACAAACCATCTCCTTGATAGTTCCGATGAGGACGATTTGCAACTGTTCAACCGTTTGTTTTCTTTTTGTTTTGTGTTACTCGTATGCCTATCATCTTTGTATTATGTATGCCAACATGGGCGTACATATTCGAAAAAGAAATTCTGGCGTCTTTTGTGTGGGAGAGGGGGAAGTCTTAATAAGTATAATCAAAAGAATACATGGATTCTCTACGGCAAGATGCGTGGCTAGTCAGGCTGCTGCGATGAGCCCACGCCTCTTCATCTAGGCCGCCCATATCAGCCTGGAGCTCCAGCATTTCGATCTGTCCCAGGATCGCGTCTTTCCTTCCTCGCTGCAATTTTCTCCTGTTATGGTTCTAGCCCCGTAATTATTGTCTCAGGCCTGCGGACAAGTGGATCCACCACCCCACGCTCTCCTGGCATGTTGGCCTAGATTCAAGCTGCTGCCAAAAGCCTCGCAGTGTTTCAGCAAAACTAGGGCACTCAAACCAACTGGTTTCAAAATATAATCGGTTCGATCGCACCAGTGCTCCTTCCCTGGTTTCGAAGATCAGTGGAGTGTGGTCGGAGCCTAGGCTAGTTTCAGCTTTAAGGGAGCATAGCGGGAAGAGAGACTCAAAGGTAGTGGACACAAACACACGGTCCAGCACACAACGCACTGGGTTCACTTGACAGTTAGTCTAGGTGTACCGTGCTCCCGTGCACACGATCTCCTGAAGTGCCCAATTATGAATGTGCTGGTTGAAAAGGTCGATTATAGGCCAGTTAAGATTGTCATTATTCTTGTCTTCCGTAGCTCTAATCAGGTTGAAGTCGCCTCCCATCAAGAGGGGGATGGAGATCGACACCACCTTGGCGGAAATTTGCTCCAGGAAGCGAGCAGACTTCCCATGGTCCGCTGGGCGATAAATGCCAATGACTTCCATGGTATGGTTAGAACCATTGTGTAGCACCGAGGCACTCAGATAGAACTCCCCTTTGTCTACCGATCCCACCTCAAACACACTATCCCGTAGCCCCATGAGCATTCCCCCTGAATGCCCGATGGCCGGGAGCCAACACTAGTAGAATTTATCCCCAGTTTCCAGGGTGTTAAGCTCCTGATCAGTGAAATCCTGTCTAATCGTCTCTTGTAAACACACGATATAATTATGGTGAAGCTGGAGGAATTCTTTTAAGAGGGTACGGTGCCCCTGCTGGCCGAACCCTTGGATGTTCCAGAATAAGCATCTCATTGGGCACCCATGGCATCACGTTCTCGGCGGGTGAGAAGTCTAGACCCAAGTGGAACCACCGCCTTGGGGGCGCATTTCCTCTGTACCTTGGGGGTTTTCTCCTTCTTAGCTGCGTTTTTGTGTGGGGTAGGGGAGCCAGACCCCTCTGGTTCCTCCATATCCCCCACTCCTAGGCTTTCAAGCCCTTGACCCTTCTCTTTCTTGGCCAACGCTTTAGCTTCCTTCGCCTCCTGATCTAAGCGAGCCCTCGCTGCTACCAACTCTACTTCCGCCAGCTCACGGGCTTGAATCATTCAGATAATTTCAGATGGAGAGCCCCTCGTTGGGTCAAGCAGGACAACACTCTCATGCGGTACACGCGCCAGCTGATCCACCGGAATAGACTGAAGAATAGAAAAATCAAAAGGGGGGGAGAGGGAGGGGATGGGAAAGGAGTACTTGTGGTGTTCGTCTCTGCTGTGCGGCGCATGGCCCATTCCGCTAACGATCCCTCCGTCCAACCTTCTCCGCGAACACTCTTCCTGGAGGCAGAGGCCAGAAGCGCCACGCTCCAAGGTGCGCGAGCGACCGGTGGCGAGATTTCCTAGAGGGCCACATCTAGCGGCTTAGAGGCTGCCACCACCAACTGAGCGACTTTAGACGATTCCCTCGAGGCTTCCTGAAGGGTCATCATGGAATCCGCCTGCCCCACCCAGGCCGGGCGATCCGCATTACTTTTACTCCTCCTTTCTTTCTCTCGGTTGACGGCCACCGCACCGGTACCTTGTAGCGCCTCCCCAGCTGGAGGTGGGGTAGGCTTGGAAGGAGTTGCTAAGTAGGGTTCCGCTCCCATTCCAGCACCCACCGAGGATCCTTCCACTATGAGGGATGGGGAGGGCGGGGGATGGTCACTGGCCGACATCACCGAGGTTTCGCACACCAAAGGAGTGAGGACGTGGGCCATCGTGGCAAAGATGTCGCCCCCCTGGCATGAGGTTGGAACCAAACTGGCCTAAAGCAGATTTTGGGAGGCTAGGATCCACCACCGCCGTCCCCTGCGGCCGCGCAGACTCCACCACCTCCGTGAGCACCGACACAGACTTGTGTCCCTTACTTTGGTTCGGCTCCTTTGTCTTGGGAGTGTCCATGCTGTTCTTCCTACTACCGGACTTGCGGCACCGGCTGTCCCAGCAGTCCTCGTGCTCGCTACCGTCAAGCGAGTCAGTGTCTGGGTCCTCCTGGCTCTTGGGCAGGGGGCAGAGGCAAAGATAACATCTTCCTCGAGCTCAATGCAGAAACCCTGAGAATTAACAAAGATCACCACAAATGGGGCCAACCTAGCTGGCGAGCGCAGCCCGAACTTCATCCGAACTGGTTCCTTAGGATTGATGAGGGAGAGTTCGTCGACCACCATAGGACACCCACCTCCCTGGTGCCCAAGAGGAGCCTGTCCACTTGATGAAGAGGGGGAGGGGCATTGCGGAGGAGAACCCATTTCTCCACCAACACTTCCGAGGCTTGCGCATCCACAGCAGATTCGGTGATGCGAACATGCAGGCCACACTTGGGAAGGCGGGGGCCCCTGCCCCGGATCGCCATACGAAGGCTTTCCTTGGAAGGGAAGACCAAGGCAAAGTCCGAGGCCGACAATTTGCGGACCTGCCAATCCCACGACTCATCCACCAGATCCTTGAACTCTTCCTCGACCTGCTGTGCAGAGAGGTTGCCTTCTGCTATGTGGACCAAAGCTGAGTTGAAGGCCGCCTTCTCTAGCTCCGACTCCGGGATCTCAAAACAAAAGAAACCCCTTCAATCTTGTCCAAATCCCGACCACAGGGGCTTTGGCGGCTTGACGACCGTGGTGCACATGACCGAGAGGTGCCTAGATTGGTTTCGTTTGATGCAAAATGGCTTCCCAGTGCATGCCGCCTGCATGTGACCTAGCTGCCCGCAATTGAAGCAGGTAATGTTGGCAGCATCTTCCTCAAGATCCTCTGCTGTGACCGAACCAGCATGGGTCCCCCCTCGCTAGTGGCCTTAGGTCTTCTCGGGTTGTAGCTGGACTTGGACTTCTTCCTCGCCGGGGGACGGCCCTGCTCCCCCCCCCCCCCCCGCGATTGTCCGGCGCTGGCTGCCCTGCCAGTCCGCCTGCGACCTTGGATCCTCGCGGCGCTAGCGAGAAGCGTCCCCACGCTCTCGTTGTTGCCTTCTGTGCTCCTCTTGTTCCTGGGAGAGTTTGTGTCTCAAGTCTTCATGGTGAACCTCTGTTGGCCGGATCTGGACCTCTGGTCTTCGGATCTACGGAAAGAATCTCCCCCACCCCCGACATGTCCTCAAAGGGCCTCTTCCCCCTTGAGGCGGAGCTGTTCCAGCGACGGTCCATCGCTACTAGAGATGGGAGCGCGTCACCGGAGGGAAGCTCGGATTGGGGGGGGGGGGAGGAGGATCTTGGCTCGGGCTCAGTTTCTTCTCACGTCACGTGGCGATGCTAGAAAGATGAAAGAGAGATCTAGGGTTCCCTTTTTGAGCCACGCCCACTTAAGAAGGAGCGGCGGCGGATCCTCTAGCACTACTGGGCCTAAATCCCTTTGTCTCGCGATATATTACATGTCCGAGATTCGAACATCGGTATCTTTTCCTATTTCCATAATATAACATTTCTTATGATCAAATTACGTGCTTGCAAGCTGTTGTCAATGTGATCGAATCACCCATCACCCGGAGGCCCCACGCACGGCTGAGAGAAGTTCGAGACCGGCGGCTGGTACCAGGAGACGCAGCACCACACGGCGCAAGCAGCAGCCACCAACCCATCCATCAACACACACAAGAAATCCCATCTACGCACACCACTACCCACAGCCAGAACCGATCGGATAGTGGGAGTATCATATCATGTATATGATACTAGTGTATGATAGTACCTCTCTAGTGGTTATATCCACTAGTAATATCATAGTATAATTGTATTTAAATTTTTTTACAATCTCAATGCAATTGTGTGTATAAAATGTATTTGGTCATTAAATTACCTAGTTTCACGAGCTATGATACGGTATCATATTATGATACTACTAACAACTCTCTTTTCATTAATTGTGGTGCCACATCAGATTTTTGCGAAGGTAGCATGCATGATACTCCTTATGATACTCTCACTAGGACTAGCCTAAAGCCATCCCAATCAGTTTTTTTTTTCTGTCACTCGTATGCCAACACGGGCGTACATATTCGAAAAAGAAATTCTGGCGTCTTTTGTGTGGGAGAGGGGGAAGTCTTAATAAGTATAATTAAAAGAATACATGGATTCTCTTCGGCAAGATGCGTGGCTAGTCAGGCTACTGCGACGAGCCCCCAGGCCGCGGCGGCCTCGTCCCTGAGCGCCTCGTAGAGCTCCTGCGCCACGCCGACGAGGAAACGGTCGGCGCCGTGCCGCGCGAGCAGCGACACCGACACCGGGACGCCATCGCGCGTTCCCAACGGGATGCTGATCTGGCAGAACCCTGATAGGCCGGCGACGGAGAGCAGGGAGAAGGCGCGCGCCCGAAAGTTCTCCAGCGCCAGCGCCTCCGTGCACAGCTTCGGCGGTGCGCCGGGGACCGTAGGGATCGCCAGGATCCCGTCCTCCTACAGTACGACTTCGTTCAAATCAAAGCAGAAAGATGAATTCTTTTGCAGTACACAGTCGGTCGGTTGGTTTGCTTACCTTGAGGAGAGCGGCGAGCGCGGACCTGAACTCAGTCTTTACGGCGTGGAGGTCCTCCATTGCCGGTTCATCTTGGGATGCGATGGCCTCTTGCACCCGCTCTCGGATGCCCGGGCCGAGGTTGGGCTTCACCGTGTTCACCCACTCTGCGTGGTTCGCTTTGAATTCAGACCTGAAAATATGTTGTGCGTCTTCGCCAAATTAATTCATCCACGCGCATACAATTTGGAGTAAACTGCTGGCATTCATCCATGCGCATATAACTGACTGAATTTAAAATTTGACAAGCTGTGCATCAAAGGGACACCGGAAGGTAATATACTTTCATCTAACTAACCGAGTAATTACATGAACAATCGATCCTTATACTATCATCTGACTAATGCTGTGACTGAAACCAACTGACCTCTGGAGGAGTCGCATGACGTGCGAGATGGCAGACAGGGCCGGCACGCCGGACGACGATGCAGAGGAGTCGCCGACGACGATGAACTTGCCGAGGCTAGGGACGTTCCTTGACACGAAATCACCCAGGTTGTTGTTGTCTACTACTGCATCACCTGCCAGTTATGTATGCAGCTGAAAAGTAAGCGATGGATCGAGGTTCAGAAACTTAGCTGCTCTGTTCTGCTAGTGGGATCTCGTAGGTGTCTTGCTGCCGAATAAGCAAGAAACTTACTGCCGAATATCTTGACCACTGAAGCATTGACGATCTCGTAGGTGTGGTCGTCCACGGAAGAGCCTAGGATCCGGAAGCAGTCTGCGGGGATCATCAAACGGCTCGGCCGCTCGGCTGCTGGAGGCGCCGGCGGCAGCATCACGTCGGTGACAAGGGACAGCGTAGCCAGGTCTCTAGCAAACCACCCTGCAACCAGGAATCACACTTAGTTACAACTGAATCTGAATGAGCGGTCTCTTCGACACGAGAAGGATTTCCAGATACATTGACAGACAGACTGCTTAGGTTATTACCGACAGTGTCGAACATCTGCGCCATGGGGACGACGCCCTGGGAGGACACGAGGCCGTGCGAGGGTCGGAGGCCGAAGACGCCGCAGTATGCGGCGGGCACCCTGACGCTGCCGCCGGTGTCGGTGCCGAGCGCGAAGTCGGCTTGGCAGGCGGCGACGGCGACGGCGGAGCCGCTCGAGGAGCCGCCGGGGACGCGGCCGGGGGCGCAGGGGTTGGCGGGCGTGCCGTAGTGCGCGTTCTCCCCGTTGATGCTGTAGGCCATCTCGTCCATCACCGTGGTCCCCACGGCCGTGCCGCCCGCGGCGAGCGCGGCCAGGACGGCGGGGGCCGTGGCAGCGGCGGGCGCGTGCGTGCGGCGCCAGTCCGGGTTGCCGAAGCCGGTCACGCGGCCGGTGATGTCGAAGCTGCGTGCAACCAGTGGATCGATCTATATCAGGTAATTAACTCTGAACAAGAAGACTCGAGGTGAGGAGGAGGATTACATGTCCTTGATGGCGAAGGTGAGCCCGTGCAAGGGCAGCAGCAGCTGCTGCTGCTGGGAGGAGGGACCGGCATCTGGAGGGGGGAGCAGCACGAATTTCTCCATGAAGGCGCCGTGGTCGTCGTCCTTGGCCTCCATGGTTCAGCTCTGCGATGGCCTGGACGAGATGTGACGATAGGATCAAGGTTTGTAGGAATGGCTGTGCTGCTATTCAGTTTTTACACACTGAGAGTGAGAGTTGAGAAGGACAGGAATAAGTGAGATCCCGACCCTCTCTCGACCCCTCGCGTCGCCCCCTCTCCTCACAACCGAGGGGGCTTACCCCTAGTGCCGCCACCACCCTCCCCCATCCTTGCCCTTCCCTCCTCGTCGCTCTCGGAGGCCTGCTGGCCTAAGAGCACGACGCCGGTGATGGGGGCAGCGGGGATCCGGTCTCCCGGCCCCAGCGTGGTGGAAGGGAGAGATTCCCCGGCGTTGGACGGGGCCTGCATAAGGTGCTGGTGCCATGGCTGCTCTTGGCGAGGTGGAGGGGCGGCGGTTGGGGTGGAGCGGCGACTCAGATCCAGTTGGTGGCGCGACGATCTAGCGGCTCATCTGGTCCGATCTGGGACGGTGGGCTGCGGGTCAGCGCTCGCTCATCTAGTCTCCACCTGCGGTGTTGTCTCTTCGTCGAGCTAGTGGTCATGGCGGCCTGGGTCACCATGGATCTGCCGTTCTTTTCCAGTGGGTCTTGGTGGCCGGTGAAGACCGGCGGTGTGAGGGCTTCCGGTCTAGCTTTGAATAAAGGGGGTTGGTCCTAGGATCCCTCTCGTGCCAGGACAAAGATCTACCTGCTCCATGACTTCATCGATCTGGTCGGAGTGTTGTGTTCCGGAAGATTCCGCTGGTGAACTCCAATGGACGACATGCCGGAGTTCGCCAGATTGGATGGATCTCGGTTGCGCGCAACCATGTTTTTATCTGACCGTTTGGTTTCAGAGAGAGTGGTGTGAAGCTTATAGACTGTTGCCTTCAAGGACATGATGAAGTCAGTCGTGGAGAATGACATGAAAGCCAAGGTCTGAAGAATGGTAATGGTGGTGTGAATCCTGTTTGCGATGAGGTTTTGGCTTGGTGTTCTAGGTCTTGGAGCAGCGACATTGGAAGGTGGGGGCGACAGTATCGGAGATTTCTAGAGTTCAAGCTACAGGGTGAAAATCCAAGGTTTGACCTTAATTGGTTGTGCCTGGCAATGACCATGTTGAAGGCATTGTTTTGTCAGCATGGACTTTCTCCAGGGTGAAAACCTATGATCGATGATCGGGGCGATGACGGTGTTAGTGCACTGTTGTTCCCTTCTTGGAGGCGCCTTTTTTTTCAGATGATGGATTTCTGGTCATTCCTTGGTGGTGTTTGGTCACAGTTGTAGGGCATAGATCTTTAAAGCGGGATTTTTTTCCTGTAATTCTTCTTTCTTTTGTTGGCTGTGTGAATTCGTAATACCATTAGGGTTGCGTTGTTGCAGAGACTGGGTGTAATTGGTATCTTCTGATATTAATATATGTTCATTTTCAAAAAAAAGGCTAACCCTGTTTTATATGCTTCTTATTATCTAGTACTAGCAGAGTAATCGGCTCTGTGTCGAAATCGAAATATATGACGTCAAAGGAAGTCACGTTTAATTTGTCACGGTTCCAACAAATTTCGTGTTTCCAAAAACGGCCTTCTGTTTTCGCTCACATGCAGCACTCTCGCACCGCTCATTCCTCTCTCCTCTCTTCCGGAAAATAATTCTACCATACCAGGTCCACAAAATCACGCCTGTGGACCATCTTATGTGTAAAAGGAAGAAAAAACAACAGCATGTAAATGCCTATTTTTAGATCTAAACTGACATAAATAACACATGAGTTGATCTACGGAGTTGATTTTGTGGACGAGGTCCATAGAATTATTTTCTCACTGCAGCCCCTTCCCTCACTATCTTCGCCGGCATATTCCTGTGGCTCCCCACCGCTGCTTTGCTCCCCACGTGAATATGTCTTCCTCTCACCACCGCCGCGCCAGCGAGGTCAAATGCCGCTTTTTTATGCGCCTACGCTGGATCCCGGTGGCGATTGACCTGCGTGTGCATGTCAAGATGACTGCTAAACATCACAGGAAGTCCAAGAACACGCATGCAAATGGGGATGCAACAGTGCGCTGGAGGTGAGGACCGGCTGAGCGCATTCCCGGACGCCACACTCACTCGCATCCTCTCTCAACTCCACACCGACCAGGCAGTCGCACCAACGTGCTCTCCCGCCACTAGCGCCATGTATTCACTACCGCCCCCGTTGTCAACCTTAGCAATCGACCTCGGTGTCTTTTTTGAAGGGAAAAGGATACTACTCTCCCGGGGGATAAGGCATCGTGATCCCTCGGGTGGCTTCCTTCCCGATGTCCAGACGCGCGCTCCCGCTCGGGCCTCGCTAGCGCCGCGTGTCTGCCCGCGCTGCCTCACCCACGCGTCTGCGCCGCCCCGCTGGCCGCGCCGCCCAGCCGTGTCGCCGGCTGCACCGCCCCGCTCATCCGTGCCGCCGGCTGCCCCGCCCGTGCGCGCCTGTACCGCCCCGCCGCGCATGTCCGCGCCGCCCCAGCCTCGCCGGAGTAGAGTACCTGCAGCGCCACTGCAGCTGGTCATGCCTTCTCCTTGCCGGATCTCGCCGAACGCCGGCCAGATCTCGCCGCCCTCCTGTAAAGCCCACCGGAAAGGCGCCGCCGACCTCCACTCGGCAAGCACGACCGCGCAACCGCGCTGCCATAGCCCAGACACCATGGCTCCTGTGTGGTAGACAGTGTTTTGCAGTGGAGCCATGACGCGGTGCTACACAGGCAGGACGACAATGCTACTGGAGGTGGTCATCGTTGCTACAGACCAAGGGTCGCGATGCTACTGACAAACGGATGCGTTTTGATATTTTTGCTACAGGGTGATGCTATAATAGTAGCAAGTTTTTGCTATTTCTTTTCTATGTTTTTGCTACAATAGCACAAAGTATTTGCTACGACATTTTCGATGAAAGTCCTCAGCAAAGTTGGTCTACGGCAGCCACCGATGATGTCTCCGGCGAGGTTCTTCTTTTTGCTACATTAGCACTTTTTTTTGCTATCACCGTTTTGCGATTTTGCTACAATAGCACAAAGTTTTTGCTACACGGTCTCCGGTGAGGTGTACCGGTGAAAGCCTCCGGCAAGTCTCCGGCGAAGTCGATATTTGCTACATTAGTACTTTTTTTTGCTACACGGTCTCCGGCGAAGTCTAGTCTTGTCCTTTTTTTTCTAGACCGAACCGTTTCCTTCTACATGTAGCAAAAGCGAGATGGAGGGACGAGACGAAGATCTGACCGTCGATCAAACCAGATCGGACGGCCGGGGACCCGGGGGATGGAAAGTTTTCCATCCCCAGGGGACGCGTAGCACTTCCCTTTTTCAAGCTAAGAATAAAATTATGTGTCTACTCTTGTATTTTCAACCTGCCAATAACTCAGCTTGTCTTGGTAGTGAAAGAATCTCGAAACTACTCAACCAGCCTAAAAATTAAAACCGTCCTTCAGTGGAAGAGTTTTTGTTTTTTTCTTCAAAGCTTCTGTAAATTTGAGGTTGAACTAAGTCAAGCAATTCAATTTGCTCACAATCACACAAATTTATTCACTACCTCGCTTGAACCTTTGCCGCATGCTCTAAATCATGTCTGTGGAGCACAAAAGGTGTGTAGATAGTATACTATGTGATTCTCTTTGACCCAAGATAAGTAGATGAGACTATGCGCAAACTGAATATAAAACCACAAAACTTAAACCTGAAATTGTATTGCTTATAAGTTTAGACGGACGTATTCCTTGAAAATAAAGTAAAACAAAACCAAAACACATAAAGAGCTAACAGAAATTCGAAGGTCCCATAAAAATTATTCTAGCCCAGACGTAGCTCCTCCTCTAATAAAGGTACTCGACACGAGACAGCTTTGATGACGACCCGGTCCACGGCACGGCCACGGTGACCATGCAGCCGTGGTAAGAGAAGTCGACGTCCTGGCCTTCCACCTTGCACAGCTTGGGCCTCGCCGATGAGTACACCACCATCTCCCCAGCGCCCTTGACGGCCACCACGACCGTCACCTCGCCACCATCGCAGCTGGACTTGAAAGCCTGCACCGCGCCGCCGGCGTTGAGCATGTTGGAGAGACCGATCGGCGCGAACCCGATGTCCTTCTCTGGCGAGACGATGCTCACGGGCACGACCACCAGGAGCTCGTAGTTGAACGGCTCTAGCGTGATCTCCACCGTTTCCTCCGGGAGGAGGAGCTCGAGCTTCTTGGCCTCAACGAAGTACACGGCGAACTGTGGCGCGCCCTCGACGTCAGCGACAGGGTGGGTCTTGCCCTGGGTCCACTCGACATCCGCCGGCCCGGCGCGCGCCGTGACGGGGACGGAGCACTGTGATGCGCACTTGTTCCGGCGCGTCTCAGGGCACCAGCCGCCGCCCTGGCAGTTGAACACGCCGAGGACGCCGGAGAAGCGGTTGAGGTTCCAGATCTTGAGCATGGTGGCACCATCATGGAGCGGGTCGAGGAAGAGGCAGTCGCGGGTGGGGAGTGCGTGGTGCTCGCAGCGCAGCACGGTGCCGTCGGGCAGGGCGAGGCGGCGGAGGAGCGCGAAGTCGTGGCTGCCCACGGAGTCGCTGACGTAGACGGGCCCGCCGGAGACGGCGCGGGAGGCGGCGTGGAAGGCGGCGCAGGGGTGCGTGGACTGGAACATGTCCCAGTCCGGATGGATGAAGCTGCCCATCCAGAGCGAGTTGTAGGCGCAGTGCACCATGTGGCAGCCCTGCAGCCAGAAGGTGCCGTTGGGGTCGCCGGAGGGGTCGGTGCACCAGAAGTCGTCGCCGACGCGGCCGAGCGCCACCGCTTCCGTGCCCAGAAGCATGAAATCGTTGCAGTGCTCCATGCTCGCGATCACGCCGTTGCCGCCGAAGTGGCGGCGCACCGACTCCGTCAGCCCTCGGAAGTAGGCCTTGGCCAGCTCCACCCGCCCGCCGTACTCCTCGCTCAGCATCTCCAGGAGCTGCACATAAAAAATACAAGCAAACAACAAAAAGAAAAACATGATGTCAATAGCAAGCAAGCACAGCGTGAGACACAACAAGACTCGTGATAAAAAACTGTTAGCCTCGAGTCTAGGAATAAAACATGTTCCACCGTTTAGTCCATATAAAATCCCACCAACCAGCATTGAAAGAAATAATAAAAAAATGTCTACCAGACACTGAAAAGTGGATCTATCTTGCACTTGATTTCTTTAGACATATGTCTAGTACTAGACTTGGGGTCTAAGAAAATTTGGCTAGACACAACCTCTCCATCGACACATGTGTAAGATAAAAAAGATTCTCTTAGACATAGGTATTTCAGTGCACTGCACATGCTCTCATGGTTCAGTTACTAAGGCATATCTACACGTGTAGCATCAAATGTCAAATCTTGTACTCCATCCAATTGACTTAGATTTATCTATGTATCTAGTTAAGTTTTAGTGCTAAATACATCCCGTTAAATTTGAGTCAACTATTATAGGTAGAGGGAATAAAAAAAAAGTGTCTCATGCTAATGAGAATTTAATAAATGAGTCAATCCATGATGTAGGCCTTTCCTGTAGCTCTGTACGTATGGTTGTACTATGTGTATATAAGTATAATTCAAAAGCATGGATATGCTAGCGATTCGTACGCGAATCCGTCAAACGTAATAGTGACATAATTCAAGGTGTAGATCTATAGATCAGGGAAGAAGACTCACATGTATATGACATGATTCAAGGTGTAGATCTATAGCTCTGTATGTGTTGAGTTGTACTGTGTATAAAAGCATAATTCAAAAGCATGGAAGCTAGAGATTCTTACTATGCAAATTCATCAAACGTAATAGTGACATAATTCATGGTGTGTATGAAAGATTGGAAGTAGAGTTGATCGAAGAAGAAGACCCACATGTATGACGTCGACCTTGACGCCGTCGATGCCGGAGGCCTGGAGGTGTGCGTGGAGGCCCTCGTAGAGCTCGCCCGCACGCTCGGGGTCGACGAGGCCGATGCCGTTGTTGACGATCTTGTCGACGGCGAGGTCCTCCATGGTGCGCTGGAGCCCCGGCGAGAGCTTGGGCGCGACGACCTTGGCGGGCGGCAGCCCTGGCGCTCCGGGCCGGAGCCCGCCCCAGTAGCCGCACAGGGCGTGCCATACGTACACCTGCTCCACCGTCGGGAAGGCCGCCTTCATCTCGCGCACGAAGCCACCGAGGCCGATGCCGCCCTTGTAGTCCCTGAACTTGTGGTTCTCCTGGAACTTGACGAGCCGGCACGGCATCTGCTCGCCGGCAGCGGTGCGGTTCATGCCCTCGGCGCCGTCGGCGGGGTCGTCCTCGTCGTGGCAGATGGACTGCCAGCCGTCGTCGATGAGCACGAGCCCCGGCGGGCAGCCTCCCTCGGCCAGCCTGCGCACGCCCTCCCACACGCCCGCCGGGTGGACCTTGAGGTAGAAGGCGTCCCAGGTGCACCACCCGAACTTGTCGACGATCGGCGGCGGCGTCTTGTCCTCCAGCAGGCGGAAGGTGCCGAGGTGGGCGCGGACCACCCTCGCCGCCTCTTGAACGAGCGCGAACGGGTCGTCGCCGGCGTGCAGGTACACGGCGCTCCGGAACTCGGCCCCCCGCACCGCGGACGATCCGCTCTCGAGGCAGATGGCAACGTGGTCGTCGTCGTCCTGGCCGGCGGCGGACTGGAGGCAGGCGCGGAAGGCGCCGTCAACGATGGGGAGGAGGAGCACGTAGGGGCGGTGGGCGGTGCGGTCGAGCACCATCATCTGGGTCTCGTTCTCGACGTCGCGGCCGGCGGTGCCCACCCAGTGGGTCGTCCACCACACCTTGAACCGGAAGATGCTCATGAACCGTGTGTCGACCAGCCTGCCGATCGGCACCACGTGGCGGCTTTCCGGCGCCGGCGCGTCGAAGCCGAGGAAGCAGCCGTCCGCGGCGACGTCGGGCACAAGGGTGGAGGGTGGGGTGAGGCGGATGTTGGCGGGGACGTCGAGGAGGGCGGGGTGGCCGTCCACGGCGAGGTCCTTGCCCTTGAGGGCGAAGCGCGACGGCGGCTTGATCCCGTTCGCCGCCGTCGCCGCCTTGTTGAGGTTGGGAGCCATGGTTGTCGTGGATTCTGGGAGAGGTTTTGCTTTGACCTGATTGTTGATGGATTAGCGGCCAATCGGCACTCTTTTTATAGGGGATCTGCGTGCGCCCGCAAGGAAAGCTCAATCAAAAAATGGAAACTTTCAATGGCGGTATAATCTTCCATACTACTTGTTTTGAATTGTCGTCCCTTTAACGCGTCATTATATTGATTCTTTCCCAATTTAACCGCAGATCAAAATCACGGGACAAAAATTATACTCCAGTTTCTCATTTTAACGTGCGTCATTATATTGGTTATTGGAGTACAATGGAACGAAAATATGTTTTTATATTAACCTGCTTGTAGCGCCGGTCGAATTTGCTTCGATCTAACAATTACTTGTTTCCGATTTATTAATTCCAGTTTGCTTGAGCCCAAAAAAATGGTTTCCAACGATCACAAATTTTGCTTCAAGTACTTCCATTTTTTTTTGCTTCAAGTACAAGTAAATTTGGTTAGAGGAAAGAAATAAAAGTGCGTCCAAATAGCTTATTATTTTTTCCACATATAGCAGCAAATGAAGGTTTCCATGGAATTGAGATTTGCTCCCAATTAAAGTTCTTCCCATGAAATTGAGATTTGCTCCTAAGGCCGTCTTCTTTCCAGCTTCCTGGACAGCTTCCAGGCACCGAATCTCTCAATCCGAAAAGAACGAGGTTGATTCTGTGCCGATTATTTCAACCGCGAAGCTGGTACCTAGTGCAATCTGAGAATCAGTGCTCGACCTGCTTCCTGAAAGATTCCCGGGATTCCACCATCTCAACCGAACCGGTATCCACACCTGGCCCTGTTATTGGTTGTATTTACGAATGAATGCCACCGCACAGAAATTGAAGAAAAGAAAAAGGAAACAGCGGCACAGTGTATGCTAATTCAAATGTTCCGCTAGTACTAACGGTCTCCTGTTTGGGTCTCCTAGTAAATGATATACGTACAGTGTATGCTAATTACATAGTGCAATTCCTAATTTCGTTTTCAGTACATGCTAATTATATAGTAAGATGTTTTGCTAGTAATTCCTAATGCTGCATAGTAGTATAATTTTTCTACTAAAAACTACTCCTCCAATCAAATTAATTGACTTAGATTTGGCTAGATTCGAGTATATCTAGACATGATTTAGAATTAGATACACCTGTATCTTCACAAATTTGAGACAACTAATTTGGCCAGAGGGAGTAGTATAATTCCTAATGCTAGTAATTCCTAATTCTTAATGCGGTTGTTATTCATTTCTATCTCTCATTATATACTAAAAACTAGATTGCACATGGTATCGTCACTTTTTTTGATCACATATCAAATTTAGGGGTGTTCCAGACATTTCGCAACTCAACATGTCTAGAATCCCAAATTTCAGAAGCCAAAAAGAATGGAAGGCTACCGATTCTATAAGCTTCTCCCCACCACAGCTTCTCCCCACCACAGCTTCTCCCCACAATCTTCTAAAAGCTAGCTTGTCTAGAATCAGAAGCTGAAAAGAAGTCGGCCTTAACTCAGAAGGCGATCAGGCGGCCGCTAGGAAAACCCATCTAGGGTTCCATTTCTCTAGCTGGTAATGCCGTTAGTATGCTACGGCTCCGGTGACCTTAGGGTGTCGAAGGTGTGGAGGATCATGACCCCTCTCCTTTTGGGGTTCAGTTTTTCAATTAGCCTGTTTTTTCGTGTCTTTTATGTGATGGTGAGATGATGGCTACATCCTAAATTCAGAACAAGGTCATCCCTGTTCCATGCTTGCTCTGGTGGTGTGTCTAGCACTAACGGAGGGTGTGTGGAGTTGTGTGTCATGTGATTCCCCTGGGATCTGGTCCATTTTTGGGTTCGTTGATGTGATCTCAGGCTAGTCTCTTCTGATCTACGTATGTCATCGTTGACGATGGTTGCAACTCCAGTGCACTGGTCCTTTGGGGTCTTACACTACTACGAAAGGTTTATAGGAGACACCCTATCGTGGGTGCACCTTCTAATGTTTGCATTGTATTAACACTGGCAACACATAGAAATGGACAACGCCCCCGATAGCGTGTCATTGGCGGCGTGGGGATGCTGGTGGCAACTCCTTCAGAAGGGTGGGCCCCATGCGCTTCACGGGTTGTAAATAGTAGAGGCGTGCTGGTATGTTTGCACGCCCTCACTAAATATGTGTAACATCCCAGGAGTAGCACCTGGAAATAGACAGGACACAAGTTGGTGCATCGCATTCATGCATAAGAAAATTCGAAGAATTTTCGCGCAAAACTAAAAGCATGTAGAGGGATCGAAATCTCTCTTGTTCTGATGGAAGCATCCGGGCAAGTGTGACATGTTTCGACATGACTGTTGGGGATATACTTTCCGGGTATCCTTACAGATCCTCACTGACCAGGGTGGCCCACTTCGGGTTAGAGCTTTGCTTCACGGGCGGCCCAGTTAGGGAGAGAAGACGGAGTCCAATCCGACTATGGGAAGGCCCAGAAGACTTACCGACTTAGGCCCATAATGTTACTTGTAGTTCAAGATGTACTCTGTAACCAACTCTTAGTCGTAGCCGGATTGATCTCTCCTGTAAACCCTAGGCCGGATATCTATATAAGCCGTCCTAGGGAGAGCCTTTAGGGCAACACTAGACACCTCAATAGTCTACAATCTCAACTCGCACAGGCGAAACCCTTGTAACCCATATTCCGGCTCTGCCGTATTACTGGATTGCTAGCAGGAGTAGGGTCCGTCCAAAGACGGCGGATTCGAACCTGGGTAAACTTGTGTGCTCACCGTCCCGGAACACCGTACGTCTCACACCCCTCTCTCCCGCACGCCTCGAGGACCCCCTCATGGCATACTTGTCCTCAAACCGACGACAGTTGGCGCCCACCGTGGGGCAAGTGAGCTTCGGATCTGCATTCCGAGCGGAATCTGCAAGAATCGGAATCGGCGAGACCATCGCCGTCGGTCGCATCCTCTACGCCAGCGACGTCCCTCTCATCGTTCTCGACGAGACTTGGATTCCGGCTAGGGAGGCCGTGACTGCCTATACAATCATGTCTTTTGGCGAGATCGATGTTTACATCGGTTTTGCTGAACCTGCCCAACCCACCCTAGCGGTGATGATAGAGGTAGAAGAATCTTCTGGGTCCCCTTTGTCCGCGAAGGCGGCAGAGTTCCGGATCTCAGAAAACCCTAATCCCACCTAGCCCGCACTAGTTGCGGAGATGGTGGAGAAATCCGAGCCTGAAGAAGACCTCACGGTCCAAGTCGAATTTGGAGTGGATCTCCCTGGAGAAGCCGGATCCCAGATCGACCCACCCGTGGAAGTCGAAATCCAGGAGGAGCACATCAGCGACACTGATTCCGACTCTGGCGATGTCGGGACAGACAAGCCTTTCCTCAGGTACACACTAAGACGTATGATACTGCAAGGCGCTAGCACAGAAGCAATCCTCGAAACCATTAAAAGTTTCGATATGGCTGATCGCGAAAGCCGCAGGTACCTCAGGAAGCATGCATCGCACTTCGTTGGATATGTTGGATCCGGATCCGGCTCTGCCGATGTTGGAGAAAACACCGACTCGGTACTGGAGGCAATTGGAACAAACATCGATGTTCCCGCATCCTCGGATGAGTCCATGACGTCGGCAGATTTCCAAAAGTTCTCCATGGAATATGACGAGGAGTACAACTCCAAAGCTGCAGAAGATGGAGAAGCCATGGACGAAGGATCCGGGGAACACTCTCCCAAAGCGCAGGATGATATGGAAGTCGGAGACAATCCCGAACTCCAGATGTCCGAAAGTACCGCTCAGAGCTTGACTCCGGGAAACGGACCCAAAGCCGTCTTTGCTACCGGCCCCGCCAAGAAGGCAAAGAAGAAGAACAAGAAGAACAAGACCCCGACAAAAGACCCTCTAACAGAGGAGGTGATTACCGAGGAATACGAGGAAGACTCGGATGGAGCACTTATCCCAGACGAGCCGAAAAAAGAAGCATCGGTGGATGGACACGTGATCACTGAAGGTGCGCGTAAACTCATCGATGCCGCATTAACCACACCTATCCCTACAGCTGTAGAACTTACTGCAGATGAGCGGACGAAAGGGCCCAAGCCCTAGAAGCGCGTCGTCAACAACTCCTTGATGAAGCCAAAAACATCGAGGTGGAGAAGAAGCGCATGTCAAACAAGGAGTATATGTCCCATCTACATCAGAAGACACGGAAGCATCACATAGATGACAACCAATTCCCACGTGTCCGTGCCATCCTTTTTGGAGATGAGATGGGAAAGCCACGGAAGGACAGCAATGGAGATTGGGTTTACCCAACACCGGTGCAAAATACCATGGCAGCTCGCGAAATTCTATCGGCTAATCCAGGACCAGAGGAGATACGTTTGGGTATCAAGCTACTCAATAAGGGACTAGAACAGCAAAAGGTCGCCCTGTCGGGAAGTCAAAAGCTGGTCTCGGATTCCGACTAATGTCGCACATATCCGGCATGGGCTGACATAAGATCTCACTACGAACGGGCGCAGCATCGTCACCCCGAACGCAGGGAAGACAATTATTCAAGAACCGGATCGTCAGGACAGCACCGCATAACTACACATAACTGGAGCAACGTCGCTCCAGCAGCCGAGAAAGACGCGATCGCTGCACTGATTCCGAGGAATCCTCCCCAAAAAGGAGAAGATAAAGAGAAGCGTCGGGAGGAGGATCGTCAGAAAATGCCACCTCCTAGACGTGAAAACCGTCCGGCTGAGCCTCACCATGGTGGGAACGACGGACGAAGGAACGACGGAAACCACGCTGGCACAAACCGGCAGGGGGCTCGTCATAGTCAAGAACCTCCCCGGAACCAGAATAATGACGCTCCGGACGGAGGCCGGCGATCAGCCGGAAACAACCCAGCTGCACCACCCTCTCCACAGCACAGTTATCACAACGCCCCCCAAGGAGGTCAAGGAGGACGACATGGAGGAGGAGGTGGTGGCAGAAGCCGAAGTCCGGCTCCAAGGCACCGCAGCCATAGCCGATATTCGGGACGATCCCTATCCCCGAACGACGCAAGGCATAGGATCAACTCCAACATAGAGGCTCGACGCTACGAAAACGATGAAGTGTACGTGGGCCCAAAGTGCTTCGGACCACGCATCAGAGCTACAAAATTCCCGGAAGGATTTGCTATCTCAAGACATATTCAAGCCTACGACGGCATTGCTCGGCCAGACACCTGGTTACAAGACTTCTTCCAAGCTTGCTGCATCGCCAAAAGCGGAAACAGCCTAGTCGCTACCCGATATCTCCCACTTATGTTGCGGAAGACAGCACGATCATGGCTCAATGAACTTCCGGCGAACACCATCCACAACTGGTATGATTTACAAAGTGCGTTCTTTCAGAATTTTGAAGGGACATATCGGAGGCCCTATACGGTTGGAGACCTACAACGTTGCACCCAGAAAGCCGGAGAAACTTGCCGAGATTATCTCGGACGATGGATTGACACCAAGAACTCCTGCGAGGGAGTAAATGATCAAACTGCGATTGAAGCTTTCATTGCAGGTCTCCCAATTGGTTTACTGTGCCATCGCTTGAAGTGCGACAAGGTTACTGATCTGGGAGAGATGATAGAAACAGCGAGCAAGTATGCAGATGCTGACGACGTTGCAGAGGGATTACTCAACGTCCTGGCCATGCCTTAGTCAGCAAAGACAAAGCAACAGGCTCAGAAGCGCAAAAATACCTCGGAAGAAAAACCCAACACGGAGACGGCAGTAGTCACTACTGTTTCCGGGTCTGGAGGACGAGGAGGACGTGGCGGAGGCCGCGGGCGTGGCCGTGGGACATCAAGGGTCCAAGGTAGAGGAGAGCAACAACCAGGCAAAACCTACACTTGGGCCGACATCGCTAATAACCCATGTGTGCATCACTTGGACGCCAATGGGGGCTCGTCCCACACCAACGCTGAATGTCGTTTTAACGACGACATCAAGAGAGATGATACCGCGGGCTACAAAGCTAAGCGGAAGAAGGGAAAGAAAAATCCCGAAAAAGACAAAGAGACCAAGGAAGATTCCGACATGGAGGAAGCCGACGCTTCAAATCCCAAGTCGGAAGGGAAGAAAACTTTTCCTACCAAGAAGGACACTTACGTCACCTTCCTCGGATCTCAACCAGCAAAGGTCAAGAAAGCAGTTCTCCACGAGCTCAACGCAACAGTTCCGGCTGTCCCTCAATATCTGGAATGGCCGGAAGTGGCAATAACGTTTGACCGCGCTGATCATCCGCCTAAGCTACACAGGCGAGGAAAATACGCCTTAATCGTCAATCCACTTATTGACGGTTATGGTTTCTCCAAGACCCTCATGGACGGTGGTAGCAGTATCAATATTCTCTATGTAGAAACGCTACGCCAGATGAAGATCTCGGAAACACAGCTTAACCATAGCTCTGTGATTTTTCACGGAGTTGTCCCAGGAAGACAAGCTAATTCCCTGGGAGAGATCACTTTGGATGTTACTTTTGGAACACCAAAAAATTATCGAACGGAGGCACTTTCCTTCGAAGTGGTCCCGTTCAAGAGCGCATACCACGCTATATTCGGACATCCGACTTACTGGGCTTTTATGGCTCGTCCGTGTTACATTTACAATATGATGAAAATTCCAGGTCCCAACGGCGTGATCACCATCAGGGGAGACCCGAAGAAAGCGCGAGAGTGCAAGGATGGAAATGCCGCCTTTGCCGAAGCCGTGCTGCACGCCTAGGAGTACCAAGAGATCAAGAAGAGCATAGATCTGTCCGAGATGCCCGCGACGAAGAAGGAGGTGACAAAGCCAACTCCGGAGTTCAAGGCATCATAAGAGACAAAGACGACGCCATTGAAGGATGATGACCCCTCCAAGGTGACCCAGATAGGCGCAGGCCTAAGTAGCGCATAGGAAAGCGCGCTCATCAAGTTCCTCCGAGCAAATCAAGATATCTTCGCATAACAGCCATCTGACATGACCGGAGTACCTAGGGAACTTGATGAGCACTCTCTAAATGTAAACCCGAACGCTAAACCCGTCAAACAGTCCTTACGACGGTTTGGTGATGAAAAGTGTAAGGCAATAGCTAAGGAACTAGTACGGCTTGAGTTAGCCGGATTCATAGAAGAGGTCATCCATACTGATTGGTCGGCCAACCCTGTAATGGTCCCTAAAAAGGACACCACTGATTTAAGGATGTGTGTTGATTATACTAACTTGAACAAGGCTTGTACAAAAGATCCGTTCGCTCTGCCTAGAATTGATCAAGTTATCGATTCTACGGCAGGCTCGGAACTCCTCTGTTTTCTCGACGCATATTCCGGTTATCACCAAATCCGAATGAAGGAATCTGACAAAATCAAGACTTCATTCATAACCCCTTCGGAATCTTCTGTTATGTTACGATGCCCTTTGGGCTGAAGAACGCAGGAGCTATGTACCATCGCGCGATGCAGCGTTGCCTTCATGATCAACTCGGATGCAATGTACATGCATACGTGGATGATATCGCGGTCATGTCCAAAAAGAAGGAAACATTGATTTCCGACTTAGAGGAGACATTCGCCAATTTATGAAAATACAACATCATGCTTAACCCGAAGAAATGCTTCTTTGGAATACCAGCCGGAAAATTGTTAGGTTTTCGTGTCTCAACGAGGCATAGAGGTGAACCGTGACAAGATCAAGGCTATTCTCAATATTTCCAGGCCAACTCCCCTGAAGGACGTACAAAGATTAACTGGTTGCATTGCTGCGGTCAGTCGATTTGTAAGCCGGCTTGGTGAAAGAGCCACACCATTATACAAACTCCTGAAGAAGACCAAGGATTTTGTCTGGACTGATGAAGCTGAAGCTGCACTACAAGACCTGAAGAAAGTACTCTCATCTGCTCCTATCCTGGCAGCACCGGAACCTCAGGAACAGATGTTGGTTTACATTGCTGCGACAAATAGGGTTGTCAGTATAGTTATGGTGGTGGAGAGACCAGAAGAAAATCAGGAGCACCTGGTGCAGCGTCCAACATACTTTGTCAGCGAGGTCCTGACAGAGTCAAAACAGCGATATCCGCACTATCAAAAGTTGGCTTACGGTGTTTTTCTAGCATCTCGTAAGTTACGACACTATTTTCAGGAGCATCCAATCACCGTGGTGAGCAAAGCTCCCATGAGAGATATAATCAACAATAGCGATGCCACATGACGCGTCGCCAAATAGGGTATAGAGCTTGCAGCTTTCGATATTGAGTACAAACCCCGGACAGCAATCAAATCCCAGATCCTTGCCGACTTTGTCGCTGATTGGACAGAGACCAAGGAGAACATGGTCCTCCCTGAGTCGGAATATTTGACCCTCTTTTTCGACGGGTCCAAGGCTCGAGGGGGCTCGGGGGCTGGCGTGGTGCTCAAATCACCCCAAGGAGATAAACTTCTATACGTATTGCAGATCCACTTCACAGCGACGAAACAACATTGCCGAGTATGAAGCATTGCTACATGGAATCCGGATTGCTAAGGATATTGGCATCCGATGTTTGATGTGTTACGGAGATTCAGATCTTGTTGCTCAACAAGTCTCGGATATTTGTAATGCAAATAAGCACATGGCAGCATATAAGGTTGTCGTGGATGATTTATCTAAATCGTTCGAGGGGTTTGAAGTTCAACAAATCCCTCGAGCAGAAAACGAGGAAGCAGATGCACTATCTCGAATAGGTTCTGCGTGGAAAGAGGTTCCGGATGGCGCATTTTTAGAGCACCTCAAAGTTCCCTCGATAAAGGGAGTAGATGAGGAATATCCGACCAAATCTGACTCACCTTTAATAGCAGTTCTGGCTGTAATTCCTAGCTGGACTCAACCCTACCTTGATTACTTGGTAGATGGCAAATTACCCGAAGACGAGGTGCTGAGCCGGCAGATTATCCAACGAGCAAAAGCCTATACTATTGTTAAAGGTGAGCTCCATAAACGGAGTGTTTCTGGGGGTTTTCAGCGCTGTGTATCTCTGGAAGAGGGAGTGGAAATCTTAAGAGAAATCCACGAAGGTGAGTGTGGTAATCACGCTGCAGCCAAATCTTTAGTGGCAAAAGCTTTTCGACATGGTTTTTTCTGGCTTACAGCTCAGGCAGATGCCGAACGATTAGTCAAGACATGCAAAGGCTGCCAAAAGTACGCCAAGCAAGCTCATGTTCCGGCTGATCAGCTACGAACAATACCTATAACATGGCCTTTTGCGGTCTGGGGGCTTGATATGGTAGGACCTTTTAAACGAGCTCCAAGTGGATTTACTCACCTCTTAGTGATGGTGGATAAATTCACGAAATGGATCGAGGCTAAACCTGTCACTAGTTGTGATGGAGCAACAGCCAAAAGATTTGTCGAGGATGTTATAATCTGGTATGGTTGTCCACATAGCATTATCACGGACAACGGGAGTAACATTTTTGCATGGGAGAGTTGGCTGAATTCTGCGACGAGCAAAATATCCGGCTTAACATTGCGTCAGTCGCACATCCACAGGCTAACGGACAAGTCAAAAGAGCAAATGGTTTAATTCTACAAGGCTTGAAACCAAGACTCGAAGCACCACTTAGACGTGCTGCGGGGGCTTGGGCAGAGGAACTACCCTCTGTAGTTTGGAGTTTGCGAACAACTCCGAATATGTCAACAGGATATACACCTTTCTTCTTGGTCTATGGCGCAGAAGCAGTTCTTCCTAGTGATTTGATTCATACTTCTCCTAGAGTGGCCGCGTATATCGAAGAGGATGCCGAGATTTCTCGACAAAATGATCTCGACTTAGTTGAAGAAGTTCGCGTTGTTGCTGAAATGAGATCTACAGCCTATCAGCAGAAGTTACGCAAGTATCATAGCAGAGAGTCTGAACTAGATCTTTCAATAAAGGTGATTTGGTTCTCCAGCTTGTGCAACAAAGAAAGCACAAACTTTCCCCAATATGGGAAGGGCCCTTTTTAGTTAGTCGAGTATTGCACAATGGGTCGTACTACTTAACTGACATGAGTCCAGTCAAAGAAAGACCTGCTACTAAGAAGAGAAAGAGAGCTAGAGGCAGTACAAATCCGGATGAATTAGACAGACCGTGGAATATTGCTCAGCTACGTCCCTTTTATTCTTAGTTTTATCTTTCTTTGTAATCATACATATGTACATGTTCTGTGAGAAATAAAAGTTTTGGTTAACTCAAAGTTTTCCTGAGAAGTTTTTACCATCTTATTTCCTAATGATCATGTCGTAGTCGAAAATCCCAGAATGCTTGAAAGTACTTTATGCTCATGTTCATTCTGGTTTAGATTTCCGATTCTAAAACTGCTACCTTCGGGTATAACTCTAAAAAAATTCTAGTCTTTACTTGGGTTATTTGTCTGATTGCTGGATGCAGGTATCTTCCGAGTAGTGAATTGTTGGTACTAGAAGCCAGCTTTTTTCCGAGTTTAAACTGGTTTAGCAATTGAGCTCCGTTGCTCGGCAAAGTTTCCGGCTGAAGGTTTAGCTGGCTCACGAAAGGGACGAGGCGGAAAGCCAGATAAACGATAAGTAGAGGCGGAAAATTCTAAGTGCTTATGAAAACATTTCAGGCATGCAAATAGTCTAAGACAAAAGTTCTGAATAGATAAAAAACTTAGCACTAGCAAAAGTCATAGTACTTAATATTTACAAAAAAGGCATCATGTCTTTCTAGAATAATACATAGTTTTCTGATCTATGAAGCAGGAGTAGATGAAGGAACTGTCGGATCGCTGGTTACTCCGCCTTGATATCGTGCCGAGATGTCCGGATCTGAGGTGGTCCGTTCATCGTCGGAAACTTTTTCAGCGTCTTCTGGAGGAGGTGGCGGAGTATCCACGCGGGTGAAGAAGGGCACCTCGTAGCTGGTTAGGTCAGCTACGTGGCACCCATATCCGGCGCAGGAGTGCATGATAGCTTGAAGGTCTTGCTCCTGGCCGTCTTCGTCTACTTTACAGTACCCTCTGGTCACTTGCCATATCTCCATGTTCCCATGGTGGCTCATGACCATGGTGAGAGCGTTCTGCGCAGCAGTCCGCGCGTAGGACATGTTCTAGTCCCGAACGAGCTACGACATCTCCTTGGACTTCTCCCGCACCTGGAAGTCCGACATGCTTGGCATGTCCGGAATCTTGAGAGACTCGCCAATGTCCTCAAGGGACTGGCGGTAGTCATGAAGAAGATCACCGACTTGGGTAAGCCGGTGAGTGTGGGGTTCGGACGAGGAGGAGTCCGTCAAGTTTAGAGGACCTATACACAAAACAAGGATATGAAAAAATCGACATTGATGAAAGTCGAAGAAATGATAAGTCAGATAGATGGAACATACCAAGAATGACATCGTCAATCTTGGCTTTCTCCTCCCGGAGACTTTGGAGTTCAGCCCGGAGCGCCTGGGAGATATCCTTTTCTCTGCCAACCTCATTCTCGAGGTCCGAGATAACCTTATCTTGAGCGGCAATCTTAAGACCGCGCTCTTAAGTGGCCATGGAGGAGGACTCGAGGACTTGAGCTATGCTCCTTTCATGATCCGCCTTGAGCTTATCTAGCTCTTGGCGAAGTCCCTTGTTCTCCACCACTAAGGTTTTGAGGTTGTCGGCCTCTTCAATCATAGCGATGGATTGTTTCACCAACGCTATAAGTCAAAAAGAACAACAGTTCAGAAAAATTCGACATTGAAAAATGCAAAAGACAAGGTTTGAATCTCGAAATGTTTACCTTCGGCTTCATCCTTGGCTACCTTGAGCTCAGCATTTTTAAGCCGGAGAGCTTTGATCTCTCTCCGCTTATCACATACATTTTTTAACAATTCCTGGTTATAGGATCATACTTTCTGTAAGTCAGAATACCCAAAGTCAGAAAAGCTACTTAAGACTCGGGCTAATATTTTTTGCTAAATATCAGCACGAGCCTTGGGGGCTACACTAGTTTGTTCTTTGGCATCCTAATGAAAGCATAAACCCGGATTTCTATATCCTACTTCATGCTTGGGGGCTAGAGGATATGATATAACATAAGGTAAAAAACAAGAGTTGGAATTCCGACTTACATATTGTTCGCGGGTGAGTTTGTCTAATCCCGCGTTCACCTCAGCTGCCACCTTCTCGGCGAGAGTAAGAGGAATTACTGGGGCTGTTGGAAGCTCACCAGTCCTGATCCTCTCGTTGCGAAGGCGGACTTGGGCGAGAAGGTCAGAGAACTTGACGTCCTCTGCTTCTTGCGCTTCCTCTTCGGGGGAAAGATGGCTTTTGTCCAGGACTTGCCTGGCCAGCTGCTGGATCTCCTCTGCAGATTTCCATGATAAGCCAAACTTGGCAAGTCCGGGGTTGCTGAGGAGGTTGTCGGCGAAGACTTCAGCCGAGGGATCATTACCCGAAGAGGGTTCACCCTTATCTTGAGCTGACGCACCCACGGCGACGTCAGTGTGCGATCCAAGGATCACATGCACCGTTGGAGGAGCCAGATCTTCTGCAACAACCGGAGACGGAATAATCACCAGTGTTACAGAAGGTTGAGGGGCAGGAGTTGGAGGAGCCATGGCAGGGGAAGCTATGGTAAGCTTCGTCTGTCGTAGGGGCTTCGCCGGAATCCCCTTCCCCTTACCCTTGATGAGAGGCTTTGCTCTGAGAATGTAGTAAAGTCAGAAACATTACATCTCAGAAAGAAATTCGAGAAAGGTACAAAGGCGGAAATTGTGAATAAAAGTTACCTCTTCACAACGGGCACTTCCTTTGTGCCAACAACCACTGTCGGAGCTTTGCACTTCTTGAGTGCAAGATCCGGCAATGGGACCACTTCAGTCTCCTGAGAAAACTCAGGAGGATATCCTTCCAGTGGAGCAAGCTCCGACTCAGGGAGATCAGTAAGCTGAAAACAAGAAAACATGTCAGCATTGCAGTATATAACTTAAAGATTGAAACACAAAAAAGGTGTGCTGATGGAAGCTTACCGCTACCACGGGGTTTTTCGCCATGTGCATGTCCAGAGAAATCTCCGGAATTTTCCTCTCGATCCGCTCCTTGATCAGCCACTTGATCTAGCTTATGTAACCTTGGATGGTGTAGGCTTTGGGGTTGATGCGGAGAGCGTCTTTTTTGGAAGAGGTGATGGAGTGCATCAGTCTATCCCCGTGGTACTGAAGTGGCTGGATCCGACGTGAGACCCAGCACTGGACTAAGTCGGATCCCTTCAGACCCTTGTGCTTGATAAGATATTCGATCCGCCTCTTAGCGAGGATCAGATCGTCGGTGAGAGCCGGAGCAGCCTCATCCCAGGAAGGCTGGGCTGTGGTGGCTCCGTCGACAAAAGCCGGCAAAGCAGTAGCTTTGCCGGGAGCCGGAATATCCCTATGATAGAAAAAAGTGGCTGGCCACTGTTTGACCGAGTCACTGGCAGAAATTTTGGGATATACCCGGTCTCGTCTAACAGAAAAACTAATAGTACCGGTGATATAAGGAACACCGGCAGTGATGGAATTTCTCCGGACATGGAAATAGTACCGGAAGAGAAGCAAACTCGGCCTAATGCCGAGAAAGCCCTCGCAAAGCGCGGCATATGCGCTCCTCTCTAGAAGAGAATTGGGAGGAAGATTATGGAGTTGAACTCCATAGTGGTCAATCACCTCGGAGAAGAACTCCGAGGGAGGAAAGGACAAACCTCGGTCCAGATGGGTGCCGAAGTGGACGCGTTCGCCCTCACGCGGATTGGGGACGGTTTCGCCGGAACCGCTCCGCCAATTGCCGGCAGCGAGAAGCCCCTCCTTCTCCACGTTTTTGAGGCCGTCGTCGTTGAGGGCGCAGGGGATCCAGATTCCTCGGAAGCTCTCTTTCTCCGCAGCTGCTTCCGCCGACGCCGCCGCCGCCAGAGAAGAAGAAGAGGATGAAGCCATTTTTCTCTCCGGTGGAAAAGGTGACCTTAAAGTGGCGGCGCTAGGACCTCTGTGGTAGGAGGACGAAAAGGCTCTGGGCGTGCTGGAGGATTGGGAAGAAATAAATGGCGAAGGACTGGTGGAGAGGAGAAGAAGGAATCTAAACCCCTTATATCCACCTACCTGCGCCAAGATTCGTGCAAATGCTACAGTGTAATTGCCACGCGTCGTGGAAAGAACTGGGAAGGGCCCGCGCAATGATTGCGTCGCCTCGATCTCCACGCACGCATTGAAACGGCGCCCCGGTTCCGCGAACTGCGGACCCACCAATGGTCGTGCTGACGGAACGTCTGTCAGATGACATGACTTGACCATGCTTGTGTCAGGTGGCGTTAGAGACCAAGTTCCGGCTTAGTTTAAAAGCAAGCTGAAAAATCTGAGTAATTAATTGAAAGGTCCGACTTATTTTTAAGACCCAGATCGTATTTTTTGTTGTGAAGTTTCAGGAACCCTTCAAGATTCTGCAAGCCGAAGATCAAGCTGGACGATGATAAAATCCGATTTTGGATCTTGGAGGCCTCCGGGGGCTACTGTTGGGGATATACTTTCCGGGTATCCTTACAGATCCTCACTGACCAGGGTGGCCCACTTCGGGTTAGAGCTTTGGTTCACGGGCGACCCAGTTAGGGAGAGAAGATGGAGTCCAATCCGACTACGGGAAGGCCCAGAAGACTTACCAACTTAGGCCCATAATGTTACTTGTAGTTCAAGATGTACTGTGTAACCAACTCTTAGTTGTAGCCGGATTGATCTCTCCTGTAAACCCTAGGCCGGATATCTATATAAGCCGTCCTAGGGAGAGCCTTTAGGGCAACACTAGACACCTCAATAGTCTACAATCTCAACTCGCACAGGCGAAACCCTTGTAACCCATATTCCGGCTCTACCGAATTACTGGATTGCTAGCAGGAGTAGGGTCCGTCCAAAGCCGGCGGATTCGAACCTGGGTAAACTTGTGTGCTCACCGTCCCGGAACACCGTACGTCTCACACCCCTCTCTCCCGCACGCCTCGAGGACCCCCTCATGGCATACTTGTCCTCAAACTGACGACAATGACCTCTATTGTATCCTTGCTTTTGGGGAAGGATAGCCATTCAAATTTGAAATTCAAAAGATATGTTTGAAATAGAATTTGAAATGAATTAGTAAATGTAGCTGAATCTCAAATATAACCAAATAAATGAGTTCTTATATTATATAAATAGTTGTACTGTATTAATAATTTAAGACTAAAAGAAAAGTAAAGGGAAATAACTAAATAGGAAATAAATATGGAAAATAAATTACAATAATAGATAAATGAATTCTCATTTATAAATAAGTTAGAACATTTACAATATCCAAATTATAGTAAGAAAGAAACTTTAGCTTTATTAACATTGTACAATAATATTACACTATCTTTACAATATTCAGGAATAAAAAGGAAAAGTACAACAAAAAGAAAATAGAAAATCCTAAGATGTTTTCTTGTATATTCTTCTCTTCATATGCTCTTCATTTTGATCCCTACAAAACAACTCACAGGAAATGAAAACAAGAGAAAGAGGGTGTTTGGGGTTAGTAAACTCCCAGACTAGTAGAGAGTTGCTAAGCCAGACTCATCATCGAGTTGGAAATAAATAAACAATTGGGTATCCATTCTTATTAGTGTTTTAGCCTCAACACCACATCATTGGCTAGAGCAAGCTTCACCCTGGTTATTGTAACATCCCAAAACTTTAATCCAAGTTACCAAGATCAAATCTACCCAATTTAGAGTTAACAAAAGCTTTTTCTATTCAAAAATCTTTAAGCATTAATGTGTGTGTGTGCATTTAAAATATGAGTTGTTTGAAATGCCATGATTGAGTGATCTATTGATTGTAAAATTACTCTAAGGTGAATTACACATCATCTAGATCATCCCCAAGCAAATCCCAAAGAAAAAGAAATCAAAAAGAATTAAATGAGGAAATGGTCACTTTTGCCATTTTAATCACCTAGCCCACTTTGGCTATTCCTAGCCCTCAAATTCAAACAGAGACAAATGTGGATCTTTGTACCCCTTGCTAGTACAAGTAGTGATGTGCCAAGGCCCACTTTGTGATCTCCCAAAAACATTCAAACTCTAAATTTAAATGACATTTGAAAATTGAATCTAGTTCATATGTCTAGATACTACTTTTTTAAAAACCACTCAAATGAACTCCATTTCAAAATCCCAAGCAAACCTAGATGCTTAAGCATAAGATAAACAACTCCACCAAAAATCATCTCAATATTCAAATAAAAGTTTCATGCGGCCATTTGATCGAACAGGTGGCAGGCAGGAGTTTTCTGGCCTAACTAATACTGTTGCCAATTGATCTCTTGTCTCACATTCGACCCTCTCTGCTCTCCCTGTCTCCCCTCGTTCCAACCAAACAATCAACCGGCTCCCCCTTCACCGCTAACAGTTGTGGCGCGCCGCCCAAATATGGTCGTCGCCGGCCAGACTCGGGCAACTCGCCATTATACCATGCCTCGACACCAAATCACGTGCGCCGCTCCGCCTTGACCCCCTCAACCCGCCAGACATGGTCGTGCACCGCCGCGCGACCCACAGTCGCCAGGAGCACCGTTGAGCACCGCCTCTGTCTCCTAGAGCGCGGGAAGCCCCCGACCAATTGCCACCGCCCCTAGCATCGCCATTACGCTGTAGAGGACCTCCAGTAGACCGTGCACCGTCCGCCTACCTCGCCCACGCCGGTAGCCCCCTGTATCGCCGTCACCGACGAGCTCCGCCCACACCCGTCGGTCCCCTCGTCGAGTCTATATAAGGAGGGCACCCCGAACCTCAATCACCACACCATTCCACTCCCCTCTCTCCACTAATCGTTTCCCCTCTCTCGCCGGAGCCGCTCGAGCAGCCCATCGCTGGAATTCCGCCGGAGGTAGCCGCTGCAGTGGAGGAGACGAGGTCGTCGATTTTGTCCACCTCAGCCCCTGTCGCGACCTCGCCTGAGTCCACCGTCGTCGTCTAGTTCGTTTGCCCGCCTCGCCGCACTAGCTGGAGCCCTGGTACGTCCCTAGTAGACGCCCACCGACCGCGCTAGGGTTCAGTCTCGTCGGCGACGAGTCCGTCGTCGATGACGACCGTGGACCGTTAGATCGTATTCTAATCGTGTGGTTCTTATCGCCCCGTACCGCTTCACGTTTGATGAGTCACTAACAGGCGGGAACCCCCTGTCAGCAAACCACAGTGCCACGGAGTGTACACGGGCCGGCCCATTTAGTTTCCCGCGCTGACCCAGTAATTCAAATATAGGCTTTTCTATTTTAATTAAAACTTAGTTCTGTCCATTAGTTTAAAAATCAATTCAGAGAGTTTTACAAATCCAAATTGAGTGATTCCAATTTTGTTGGAAAGTTAATGAAAATCTCTATCCAAGCCCGTTGGATTTAAATCACTTAGAGTTAGAGATCTCTCCTAGTAAAAATAACAAGACATAAGCTTTTGCACATTCAAACATTTTTATAAAATCAACCATAATAGCTTTTGAGTTGATTTCAACTCTCAAAAATCACATTTAACCATACAAATCTGAATATGTAATAATATTAAGGTTTTCATGCAGTGACTTTGGACTAGTACCAAAATAATGCTATATAGGCATTTCTAGTCACTTTAAATCATTAATTATTAAACTTAAACTTATTAAAATGTGATCCAACCTTTAAATCACATTCCCATATGTTAGAATATGTGGTGATGACATGTGTCCACATGATCCCATATTTAAATTGGAGAATATTAAATCTTAGTTAATTTCAATGAGTAGAAATTACTTTTCTCAAATAAAATAAATGAAGCTAGTTCATTAAACCTTGTGATGTTTGTGATGATACTAGATCATCAAATGTGTGTCTTAGTGTGCTAAGTAGACTAGTTAAGTATTGTTTGGTGATTGTGCATCCCGTATGTATTTATAGACGATAGTACCGACCAAGCTTTCGAGGAGGACGAGTTCTACCAAGAGGAGGAGGAAGAAAACTTCAACCACTGCACCAATCAACGCAAGCTATTGTTATCAAGCTAGAACTAAGCAATCCATCTTTAGGAATGCAAGCTAACCCTTGCAAGCTAGAGAACCTAAGCAAATTCATTAGGCATACTTTGGTTATACCATTTTTGACTTATACTCACTCCAAGTTTTATTTACAAGCTTTGCCTTCTTTACTTTACCAAAGTCCTTTACTTGTTTAAAGGTAGCATAAAGAGTATAAAACTTGACCTATCTAGTTAGACTTAGATGTCATTATATGGCATGAGATTGAGATTAGCATACCACCTTAGTGAACACTCTTAACTTAGTATTTTAGAGCTAAACCAAAACTTGATTTACTCTAGATGGGAATACTTGGTGAAAATGAGTTGTGAAATCCTTGGAATGATGAGTCATCTATTGAAATGTTTTGACATGTGTTGATAAACACAAATGGTTTATGATGATGATGAAAATGTTGAGGCATGAGCCTTAGCCCTTTTATAAAAACTGAAGGTTGGGTTCGGATGCGATACCATTCCAATTTTACCGTACAACCACAATACCTGAATTGGACAGGGCTTAGCTGGAAGTTTATATGCATTAGTATTAGTTCCCTCGCGGGAGAGGTTTGAGCTGAGGATACCTCTCAATGTTTTCCACCTATGTAGTGCCCAGGATGACAGATGGCCATGGCTGGGAGGCCATACTCATAGGAGAGGTGCTTATACTAGGGTGTGTAAAGGAAAGGTTATGTTTGATTATCTGCATACAAAGTATGATGATTCAGGGTTATCCCTGACAGATGTATCAAATCTTGTGGTGATAGTGTACCACCTCTGCAGAGTGTCAAACTATTCGAATAGCTGCGTCGCGGTTATGGACGGTTGGAGTGGCCATACTGTTCCGTTGTCAGATGTTTTCAAAAGGACTTATGAAATGAATTGTGACATGACTTGACCACAACAGAGTTGTGACTATGACAACTAAGTTCCCACCTAGGTGTTTTCAAACTTCTTTTATCTTTCTTTGTTTCTGAACTCAGCTTAGGTTTCAAACTTAACTTTACAAATAAACTTAGAGTTAGCATTCATACTAGAACTATCCTATTTGTTAGTGGTAGTTTGCGAGTACTTAAAGAGTACTCATGGCTTTTGTCCCTGGCTATTCCTATGGCCAGACTATGAAGGAGACTACCAAGATGAAGGACAGCAGGACGACTATGATAACTAGGACTATCTTCCATCGTCAGCATTGCCTGTGACTATGAAGATGGACCCGACCGCTACGCTATTTTTTCCGCTAATTGGTTGTACTAAGACTGGATCATGAGATCCTTTATTTGTTATAAGACCTTATTATGGTTTGTAATGGATGATGTACTGTGATATCCAATCTGTTATGTCTCACAAAAATGGTAATCCTGGGATTGCGATGTATGGCATAATAGGCATCTGGGATTAAAAATCCGGGTGTTGACAGTTATAAAGTAGTAACTAGATAAAAGGTAAAACCCCAAGAAATATCAGCAAGGGGTAATTCAACTTGAGCTCATCCACAAGTAACACAACTGCAAACATGGGAACTTGAATCCTAGAAGGCCCACTTGCAAGCAGCATATTCATCCATGCAAACCTATGTGTTGTCCACACCTTAGAGGAAGCCACGTAGGAGATAAGAGCATCAACTGTAGGACAACACTAGCCCAGAGAGATTCCTTTCACTTCATAGCCAAGGAACCACATCCACATCCTCATTTTAGATCTTCACCGAAAGCCATACATATTGCCTAGAACACCAGATCTCATATCTAGAGAAGGAGAAAGCCACTAGGTGAGGAGTAGGAACATGATAAGCGAACCACTAGGGGGAAGTGGAAGAAGGGAACAAGGATGACCAGGGGTAACAGTAGCTGCTCATGATAAACAATAAGACCACAAGAACCACCCTAGGGTAGCAGCAGCTACACAACAGTCAACAGGTTGATCTCTAAGACCAGCATAAGTCGTTCTTCATGTTACTTTAAATAAAGGAGTTGTTGTAGGGGAAGATTACTCTTAGTCATGCATACAATTGGTATGCAAGATTCATCATTTAGTATTGGGGGAAATAAACACATGAGTTCTTATTCCACTAGCATAGCCAGCAAGAAATCATGTTAGCTTTAAAACCACTGTGCACACTCTAATTAAAGGCACCACCATGGCATCTACACTAACAAAAGCCATTTTATAAGAAACAAAGGTCTTAGATGCTACTTCACAGACCAATGAACCATTTCCAATACATTCATGTAACCTGGTTCTGTTGTGCACTCTCCAAAGCCTTGGAGGCCCCACAATAGTAACCCAGGAATCAGAGATTTAGGAAAGCTAGGAATCAAATAAGTGTATTAGCTACCTATTCATAGGTAATATTAACTCAGCCATTTCTCAATTCATCAAGTTGAGAATTCAAAGTATATCCAATACCCCAAGTTTAGAACATCTGTTCTTGCCAAGAAAGGTCTTAGACTAGCATCACTGACCCAGGGATCTAGTATTGACTAGATAGCAATAAATCACAGCTGTAAGCATACATGGCACATTTCCATTATAGGATAGCACCTCTGTATCTAACAGATCAATGGTAGCTTGAGTACAAGCTCAATCACATCCTCTCAATCACAAACAATCATCTTCCTAAAAGATTGTAGGAATCATTAATTCTGTTCATTTAAAAAAGAACAGCCGATGTCAACACTGGTTATCACCAGGTCACAGAATGCAAGATCTTAGAAACCAAAAAGAAATCACTTTCCTGCAAATAGTATTAATGATTCTATCCTAGAGCATCCCAATAATCACCTCAGAGAATAAACTAAGCATTATGAACCATTGCTTTAGCATTAAACCCAACTAGGCAACCCTAGAACTATTGTCTGACAGTGAACATAGTACCAAGAACATGAGCAACCGAGTATAGCCACCCATCATCAATAAGCATCAGTAAGGAGGTTGCACACGAAACTAACCCAAGAGGCTTTGCTAATTATCACTACAATGATGAACCCTAGAAATTGGGGATGAACCCTAATGGGAAATGTAGGGTAGCAATCACATGGCATGGGACAGAGAGAATTAGAGAGATAGAGGGGTAAGAGAGGTGAACTTACTTGGGGTCTTTGCTAATTTATTAAAGAGGAGGCAGAGGGGAGGGCCGATGATGGTGAGGTGCACGGTGGCACGGGGAGCACCCCAGAGGGGGCGCTGCAACCCACGCCAAGCCGCGATGGTCTCAGCTTTGGGAGGAAGGCAGCATCGCAGGCCCAGCGCATCAACGTAGAGGGGGCACTAGAGCGTCGAAACCGCGGCGGAACCCAAACCCTAGCCACCAGAGCAGGGTCAGCACGGCTAGCAGAAGACACGAGAGTCAAGCTGAATTGGACTAAGAGGTGTAGTATCGTCGTCCATGTCATGTAGCACCGTGGCGGCATTCGAGGTGGCCTAAAGCGACCAGGAATGAGCGCAACATCGCCTGCGGCTGTTGGGGATCGCAGTAGAAAACAAAAAATTTCCTACGATGTAAACCCAAAACTGCCTAGGATCTATCTATGTAGTAATGCGGTAACAGCCAGAGCGTAGAGAATACATACCCTTGTAGACCGTACACGGTTAACGTTCCGCGGGGAACGTGGTTGAAGTAGTCATACTCGTAGCCGACCTCAAGGTCGCGAAGCTCCTCGCAGGTCACCCCTTGATCCTTCTTCATCTTCATCATGCAATAGCTCCGGCTCACGACATTTAAGCGCCCCAAGTGCTGCGCCTCGTGTCTTCGTACACATCCGGTGCACGATGAGACCTCCGACTCCCTGATCCCGCCGGGAGTGCGGAAGTTGATATCCGGCTAGGACGCCCAGGGCTTGTGCGTCCAGGGTGACCGCGAGTACCTCGCCAAGTGGACAGAGCTGCGCAACACCTGTGAGGGCATCCTGGAGAGCCAGGCCATCAGTTTCTTCATCGAGGGTTACCGAGAAGGCACCATGCTTCGCCACCGGCTGCTGTGTGACGAGCCGAAAACCATGACGGAGCTCATGACGGTTTCGGACCAGTACGCCATGGCGGATGCCGCCATGAAGAATCCCCTCCGAGTAAATGCGGACGGGCGTCTGACTCCTACGGAGCCGGCTCGCGATCGACCGAGCAATCCGGCTGGAGAAGCCGGATCCTCCAGACGCCACGGCAACGACAACCGGTTCCATGGGGACCGCCAGGCCGGACAACAGAAGCCCCGCTACCACGCGCGGTAGGTCAATGCCGTGGAGGGCGCGCTCGACGCGCCGGCTAACGAGGCAAGGAGGCAGAAGCCACGGCTCACCTTCGACCAGATGTTTGACAGCCCATGCAAGTGGCATAGCGGTCCCTTCAAATCGGCTACGCATACCACCCGGAATTGCAGCTGGACCCGCCAGCTGAAAGACCAGGGTAACCAGCCTCGTCTCCCCCTCCCCCTCCCGACAGACCCTCGCCACCGGCTAGAGGAGCCAACAATGATGGTAACGGTGGCAACGACGGCAACAACAAAAACGGCTACCCCCAGCCGCACGCCGCCTACCACATCTTCGAGACAGAGTAGGATGACAAGCACAGCCGCAGGCGACGCTCCAAGGATGTCAATGCCATCACCTCTCCGGTCCCCCAGTACCTGAACTGGTCGGAAACACCCATCACTTGGAGCCGTGCAGACCAGCCGGAGCATCTGCCGGCTCCCGGGAGCTACGCCATGGTGCTCGACCCCCTCATCGTCTCCAACGCGCGTACCTGCTGATTCTCGCGCGTCCTCATCGACGGAGGCAACAGCCTCAACCTCCTCTACCAGTCCTCGCTAGAGAAGCTGGGAATTCACGAAAGCGACCTGCACCCGACTACCACGACGTTCCATGGCGTACTTCTGGGGCCAGCCTACGCCCCACTGGGGAAACTACAGCTAGACGTCATCTTTGGGACCGAGGAGAACTTCCGCCGCGAACCAATGGTTCGAGGTGGTAAACCTGACGAGCTCCTACCATGCTCTCCTCGGGCGCCCCGCCCTCGCCAAGTTCATGGCCGTCCCCCACTACGCGTACCTCAAGACGAAGATGCCGGGACCCCACGGCGTGATCATCATCGCCGGCTGCTTCAGGCAGTCGATGGAGTGCGCCTCAGCCGGTTCCAAACAGGCAGAGGCCCTCATCATAGCCGAAGAGAAGCGCGTGATCATGCGTAATGTGGCCATGGCCCAGCTAGACATACCGCTAGTAGTAAACCGGCTGGAGAAGGAGCTTTCCAGCCGGCAAAGGAGACAAAGAGGATCGTGCTTGACCCCTCCGACCCGACTAAGTTCGTCACCATTGGTGTCGGCTTGGATAGTAAATAGGAAGGCGCGCTCGTCGACTTCCTCCGTGAGAATCGGGACATCTTTGCATGGTCCCCCAAGGACATGCCAGGTGTGCCGAGGGAGTTCACCGAGCACTCACTTCATGTACGGCCAGATGCCAAGCCAGTCAAGCAACCTCTGCGCCGATTCGCGGAGGAGAAGAGGAAGATAATCGGTGACGAGATCACCCAGCTCCTTGCAGCCGGGTTCATCATGGAAGTGTTCCACCCGGACTGGTTGGCGAACCCAGTCTTGGTGCTGAAGAAGAACAAGACCTGGCGCATGTGTATCGACTATACCAGCCTGAACAAGGCGTGCCCGAAAGACCCCTTCGCCTTGCCTCGTATCGATCAAGTTATCGATTCCATGGCCGGCTGTGATTTTTTGTCTTTTCTGGATTGCTATTCCGGGTACAATCAGATCCGGCTAAACCCGGCTGATCAGATTAAGACATCATTTATCACCCCTACGGGGCTTTCTGCTATGTAACCATGCCATTCGGTCTGAAGAATGCAGGCGCTACCTACCAGCGCTGCATGCAGAAATGCTTGCACTCGCAGATAGGCCGAAACATGCATGCTTACATGGACGATGTGGTCATCAAGACCAAGGAGAAGCGCACCCTCCTCGAGGATCTGGGAGAAACATTTGGCAACCTCCGCCAGTACCAGATGAAGCTGAACCCAAAAAAGTGCGTCTTCAGGGTGCCATCCGGCCAGCTCCTCGGTTTCCTCGTATCACAACGAGGCATCGAAGCAAATCCAGAGAAGATCGCGACCATCGAGAGGATGCAGCCGCCCAGGAGCCTGCTTGGTGTCCAAAAGTTCACCGGATGCCTGGCTTCCCTCAGCCGTTTCATCAGCCAGCTGGGGGAGAAGGCACTCCCGCTGTACCAACTGATGAAGAAGACGGACAAGTTCTCCTGGACTTCGCAAGCCGACACCGCATTTCACGACCTCAAGTGCATGTTATCCACATCACCGGTTCTAGCCACGCCGGCTAGCAAGGAGCCGATGTTGCTCTATATAGCTGCCATCAGCCGGGTCGTTAACGTCGTCCTAGTGGTGGAGCGCCCCGAGGAAGGCAAGGCTCAGCCGGTTCAGAGACCCGTCTACTACCTCCGCGAGGTTCTCTCCCTCTCCAAGCAGAACTACCCCCACTACCAGAAGATGTGCTACGACATGTACCTGGCATGCAAGAAGCTCAAGCACTACTTCCAGGAGCATCCGATTAAGGTCGTGTGCACCGCACCCCTTTCGGAAATCATCGGCAACAAGGACGCCACCGGCCGAGTCGCCAAGTGGGCCATCGAGTTAGCCGCCTACTCCATCCAGTACGAGCCCCGGCTCACGATCAAGTCGTAGGCATTGGCGGACTTCCTCGTCGATTGGGCCGAGACCCAGTATCTCCCACCGGTTCCGGATTCGGACCACTGGAAGATGCACTTCGATGGGTCGAAGATGCTCGGGGGCTTGGGAGCCGGCATCGTGCTCACCTCGCCCAAGGGAGACCGGCTGGAGTACGTGCTGCAGATCCACTTCAAGGCCTCCAACAACGTAGCCGAATACGAGGCACTGGCGCATGAACTCCGGTTAGCCAAGGAGATCGGTGTCAACCAGATTCTGTGCTTCGGCGATTCGGATCTGGTCATGCAACAAGTGTCTGGGGAATGGGACACCAGAGATGCAAACATGACCCTCTACCGGTTCCACATCCAGAAGCTCAGCGCCTCCTTCGACGGATGCGAATTCCATCACGTCCCCCGCGCCAACAACGAGGCGGCCGATTCGCTCGCCCGAATCAGATCCACCAGGCAGGTGATCCCACCAGGGGTTTCCTTGGAGCACCTATGCAAGCCCTCCATCAACCCATCACCGGAATCCGACTCCATCATCTGGACAGGGAGTGCTCCGGCTGACGGAGCGGCAGAAGCGGAGCCGGCATAGCCGCCAAAGAAGAAGACCCGCACCAACTCCGGCAAAGGAGTGCCCTCCGGCTCGCAAGACCCGGGGGCTACCGGTTCGTCAAGCAGCTCGGGGGCTACCGTCCCGGGTACGCCACCCGGACGACCCCCCGACATCCGTCAACCGGAGGACGGGAGCGTCCTCGTCATTCAGGAAGTGCCATCCTGGGCACAACCCTTCATGAACTACATCGCCAATGGAGAACTTCCGGATGACGAGGTGGAGGCCAGGCAAATCTAGCGCCGCGCGCACACGTCCACCATCATCAACAGCGAACTGTACAAACACAGCGTATCCAGCATTTTCCAAAGATGCGTCGATGTAGACACGGGCTAACGGCTACTCAAGGACATCCACCAGGGCGAGTGCGGGCATCATGCTTCGTCAAGGGCGATAGTCGCCAAGGCATTTCACCATGGTTTCTATTGGCCCACCGCCCTCGAGGACGCTGAGCAGCTGGTCCGCGCGTGCAATGGGTGCCAACGCTTTGGGCAGCTCAGGCACATGCCAACTTCGGTACTCAAGACGATACCGATCACCTGGCCCTTCATAGTTTGGGGCCTCGACATGGTCGGTCCCTTCAAGCGAGCACGCGCGGGCATGACCCACCTGCTGGTGGCTGTGGACAAATTCACGAAGTAGATCGAGGCCAGGCCTATCCGGAAGCTGGACGGGGGACAGCCGTTACCTTATTCATCGGCATCATCAACCGCTTTGGCTACCCCAATAGCATCATCACCGACAACGGCACGAACTTCGCCAAGGGGGCCTTCGCCCGGTTCTGCAGCAACAAGGGCATCCAGCTGGACCTTGCCTCTGTTACGCACGCGCAATCCAACGGGCAAGTCGAAAGAGCAAACGGCTTGGTGCTAGCCGGTATCAAGCTGCGACTCAGTGAGCCATTGGAGCGGTCACCCGGATGTTGGATCGAGGAACTTCCGGCTGTGCTGTGGAGCCTCCGCACCACGCCGAATAGATCAACCGGCTACACCCCGTTCTTCCTGGTCTATGGATCGGAAGCCGTCCTCTCCGCGGACATCGAGTTCGACTCACCGCGCAAGCTCCTAAACGATGAAAAGGCCAATCAGGAGGCACGGGAGGACGGAGTGGATCTCCTGGAGGAGGCCCGTGAGCTGGCTCTGTCCAGGTCAGCCCTGTACCAGCAGCGACTACGTCGCTACCATCTAAGCCGGATCCGCCCAGTCGCATTCCACATGGGCGACCTGGTTCTCCAGCTGGTGCAAGACACAAATGGCATGCACAAGTTATCGCCACCTTGGGTGGGCCCCTTCATCATCAGCCGGGCACTGCCCAACGACTCCTACTACCTCATCGACGCACATCAGCCGCGCAAGAACAAGATGGACAAATCAGACGAGGAAACCGAGCGTCCCTGGAACGTGGCCCTACCGCGCCCGTTTTACACCTAGTCGCTAGACAGTGTATGTATCCTGCAAACTCTATGAATGAAAATGCGGACCCCTACGAGAATCTCGGGGGCTCCTAGAAATATGTATGCATCTGTTTTCCAGTTCTGATTTTCTGGCTCCGGCAACCCCTACCCAGGGGTTCGCCGGCTGGCCCGGCCTGCTAAGTCAACGAACCGACTGAGTAGTGTGCGACGATGTCAGAGGCCCACTCTTCGTCTCAGCTACAGACCGCAACCCGACTGTCCGGCTAGCAAGAGGAAAATCCCGAGGCATCCCACATGAAAAACGGGGAGGAGACGCGACAGACCGGGCGCCCCGGCCTTGCAACTATCTTAAACCAATCCGGTTACTAAGCCGTTAGTACCATGCGCGATGTACTATCAGCTCCCTTCGATTCCTGCTGCAGACCGCAACCCGGCTGCCCGGCAAGGACGCAGCAAAAACAGCAGCGCACACAGGAAAGTGACCAAGTGTCTAGAGAGGCACAAGCTAGTTTTCGAAAAAACAAGCCGTTTGCCGGCTACAATTTGGCAAACTAACCTATTGACCTGTGAGGATATATGTGTATGTGTATGTATATTCTTGTCCGACTACCTTGAGTCGGAATTCCGGAAGGAAAGGAGAAGAAGATTCAAAGTCCTTGCCTTCATCAAGCACTCTGAATCTCGGGGGCTACACCCACTGGGTGCGCTCGCACGCCCCCAGTGGAATCTTGTAGTTCCTGACCGGCTAAAGGAATTTAGCTGGCCGTTCGGAGCCCAGGTGAGGGCAAGGGCAGGTGCAAGAGAAAGCAAGAAAGATTCGAAGCACCTGGCTACGCCAGCTACTCCGAATCTCGGGGGCTACACCCAGTGGGTACGCTCGCGCGCCCCCACTGGAATGTTAACTCCCCCGGCTGAAGGTGTTCAACCAGCGAAGGCAACCGACTAAGACGAGGCTAGTCGGATAAAGATAGAAGATTTGGGAAAAGAGGGAAGATTCAAAGCACCTGGCTACACGAGCTACTATGAATATCGGGGGCTACACCCAGTGGGTGCGCTAGCGCGCCCCCACTGAGAGGTGTAGTTTCTCCGGCTAAAGGTGTGTAGCCGGACAAAGCAAGCCGGGTGAAGCCAACCGGCGAAATATTGAAGGAAAATTCAAAACGCACAAGATGAAAGAAACTCAAGCAAGTTCGATATTAACAAGCATAAAGGAGGCGAAGCTCCCATAAAGTTTACCCGCCATCAGAAGCAGCCGATATAGACGAACGAGTTGCAAACATAACTAAAGGAAAGACAATACACCTGGCATCCCGAGGCAGCGACTAGGCGGCAGGACCCTTGCCGTGAGGAGCACCTTGACCAGCGGAAGCTTCGGGCGGAGGAGGAGGCGCGGAGCTTGATCCGGTTCCGGCGCCCGCAGGCGGCGGCGTCGGGCCTTCCGCATCAGGAGTACCGACGGACTCCAAGTCGGTGAGCACCTCGTCGGGGTCCACATAGTCGGTGATCTTGATGGCGGATCCGCGGAGCTACGGATGGGCTTGGTGGATGGCAGCAAGGTCGGCGCCGGCACGGAAGCCTCCGTCGATCTTCTCGACGCGGGCGTCCTTGTACTAGGAGAGCATGAGGGCCAGACCCATCTCCGCTCCGGCTCGCGCCGCCAGGTCTCGCAGCTGGTCCACCGCAGCCGGCACCTCTCCCACCTTCGCAGCCAGCTGCGCCATAGTCTCCGGAACTGGAGCCTCCGGCCACAAGAAGGAGAAGACGTCTCGCGCCGCTTGACGAAGCTTGGCAGCCTCTTCGCCAAGAAGGACGACGAGCTCCTGAGCCGTTGGCTGCGCTCCCGGCCAGTTCTCCTGCAGCCGGTTGTAGGCCAGCAGGTCTATGCCGGGATAAAACACCGTCAGAAAAGAGAGTCAGATTTGGCTACCGGATCTAGAAAGAAAAGAAGGCGGAAAAGGGGAACTTACCCTTAGCCGTGTGGCCGACCTGCATCAGCTCCTCCACCAGAGCCTTCTCCTTCGTTGCCAGCCGTTTGATCTCCTTCTCTTGGTCCTTGTTCTAGGCCTCGAGAAGGTTGAAGGCTTCAGTCTGGCTGGCGAGCAAGGCGTCGCGCTCCTTGATGGTGGCCTCCAAGCCGTCTACCCTCGCGTGCCAATCTTTATTCTACAGCCGTAGATTAGAGTTGGACTTGCTCAGCCGGTCGTTCGTTTTCTTCAAGCGATCGATCTCACGTTGAGCGCACACGAGGATGGCTGCGACAAAACTGGCTATCAGTAAAAAAAGAAGAGCAAGACAGATGAGGCGAACTTACTCTGGGAGGTCCTGTTGGCAGTAGCAAGCTTCTGCGCTAGGGTCCGGTTCCTGCCGGCTGCGGCCTCCAGCAGCCGGATCTCCTTCAACCGCCAGCTCGAGTGTGGCGGCGTGGTCCGTCAGCGAGGTGGCGGAGGAAGCGTCGTCGTCCACAACGTTGACAGCCAAGGACTCCTTCGCGGCAACCACCGCCGGCCTCCACTCCTCCCCGGCTCCTCGTCGGAGTTGTCATCACCGACAACTACGAGCTCCTTGCCGGCAGCCCCCCACGCACCCGCGGAAGAGCCATCCGGCTGCGAAGACTCCGCGTCTGGCTGGGGCAGCCGGTTCAGCTTGAGGTGGAGGTGGAGGCGGCGCCTCGGATGAAGGAGGGGCGCTGGCAGGCGCAGTCGGAGCCGCGGGCGGCGACCCGGTCGGCGCTCGTGCCGGGCTCGCAGCTCCAAAGGAAACCAACGTGCTAAGAGGACAGAAGAAGAAAGGGAAGAAATAAAAGCAAATAAGCCAAATGCAGAAAAGCAGGAAAAGAGACAGGCAGAAGACGATGAAGGAAGAGGAAAGACGTACCCGGCACAACTAGAGGCGGCCCCTTCTTCCGGCCAAGGCGGCTCGTGGCAGGGTGCTGGTCCGGCTCCTCTTGGGAGCCGGCTCCTCTGTGGTAGACCGGCGGGAGCCGGAACGGCTGGAGCCGCTCCCACCAGCTTCGCCGTCTGTCGCAGGGCGCGGCGCCGGATCGGTGGTCGGCGCGGCCTCCTCCTCGTCAACCTCCGGGTGGGGGTCGACGGCCGGCTCATCGTTCCGGCTAGGGAAGGCGTCCCTGTCCCCGTCCGATTCCTCGTCGGACCGCCGAGCGCGCGGCTCGGGCAAGTCGGGCATGAACTCCTCAAGGGGATCCTCGCCCTCCTCGCGAATGATGCAAGGGAACATCTGCCAAGCATAAGAGATTAGTCGGATAAAACAAGAAAGAAAGGCAAGAAGCACGAAAGAAGAAATCCAGCTAGAGGGACTTACCCGGGGCGCGCGGTTCTCCCGGTTGTAGGGCGCCAGACTGAACTTCCAGCCCTCCGGCAGCCGCTCCTTGGTGATCGTCCACACCCACTCCTTCAGGTTGTGGTAGCGGGGATTGCGGCGCGACAGCCGGGTCGGGTCTAGCCGGCCGGAGTAGTAGCACATCTTGTGCGCTTGCTGCTACAACGGCATCATCAGCTGGGACATCCAGCTGAGGGTGACGTCCAGGCCAGTTAGCCGGCAATGGACGAGGGAGCGCATGTGCTTCAACATCTCATCCGACTCCGCCTTCTCGCCGTGGAACTTCAAGTCCCAGTTTTTTTCGGCTGGACTCGACATCTTGGAAGGCCAGAAGGTTGATCCGGTCGACGTTGGTGAGGTTCTTGACATAGAAGTACGACTGCTGCCACAGTCGTACCGTGTCGTGCAGAACAAACTTGGGGTAGCCGGTCTGCGAGCGGGAGTAGATGGAGGCGCCCCCGCAGACGACTAGCGGCCCTTGCGTGAACTGCACCTGTGGCCGGATGCGGAAGAGCCAGCAGAATAGCCCGAGATCCGGCTGGATCCTGAGGTAGCTCTCACAAAACGCCATGAAGTGCGCCAGCGTGCCGATCGCGTTGGCGCTGAGGTGGTGGAGGCGGAGGTCGAAGAACGCCAGGAAGGTGAGGAAGAAAGGGTGCACCGGCAGCGCGAACCCGCGCGACAGGTGCGAGAGGAAGATGACGCGCTCCCCCTCCGCCGGGTGCGGCGACACCTCTCCCGCCGGT